>CM060920.1:993242357-994618607 GCA_030737875.1 Allium sativum
TTGAGTATAAATTAAAATATTCATTAATTCAAAATTGATAACAATAATATTAATCTTTTCAAAATGTTCAGTTTTGCAACGAATCTTCTTAATTTAACATGTTGACAATTAAAAAGGGTATCTTTTTAATTCTAATCTTTTATTGTAATTTTTTGACTAATAAAAATGTTATCTTTCCAATTCACTCTTTTTATTGTAACTTTGACAATACGTACCTTCCCATTTGAAAACATGGAAACCATCCTTTGGTTCTTTTAATTGAATACTGGATTATAATATTCTTTAACTCAAAATTGGAATGAGACTCACACAATTTCCATGTAATTTAATTACACGGATTTCAAACATTGCACTTATTCCATAATAATGTCAACCATTCACATAACAGCCAAAGTGCAATTTACACTAAACACAAGGGTGATGTGTAGTCAAATATCAACCCAAGACCCGTGTGGGGTTTCAACCAACACATAATTTTGTGCACTTGGGCGAGGTGTAAAATATTCGTCCCAATCGACATCAACAAGTCAAGTAACTTGTCAATGGCAGTGTAACATCATTTTAAATTATCATAAATAATAAATCATTAGTTTAACCTGTTGAATATTTTCGATTTCAAACATAACATGACATGACATCCAAATCCACAATCCGTTCAACAAACAATTACTTCCATCACCAATAATTTATTTACATTTAATTATAAAAATAAATAACTATTCGAAAATTGAGTGAGCAAAAGAGTTCTCACCTTTGCCGACTTTAAATGACGGTTCGGGCCCAATTTTAGCCCAAAATTCAACATGCTCCAAATTTGATGAAATTAGTGTCTATGCGTAGCTCTCGACTCACTGATCGAAGCAAATCTTGTTTTGTGCGATTTCGAGTTTGTATCAAAAAGATATGAATTTTCGAAGTTTGTAATAATTAAATAATTAATTTAAATTATGAAAATTACCCAAATTTTCAACCTTCTCCAAGTTGGACAAAACTACTGCTCGCTCGAAGCTCTTGACATAACGATCTCAACGGATTCAGTTTCATGCAATTTCGATAATGTGACAAATAGTTATGCACTTGCGAAGTTAACAAATCGATTAAAATAATATTTAAATTTGTAAAAATTACCCAAAATTTCAATTTTCTCCAAATTGGACAAATTTGGTGTCCACGCGAAGCTCTCATCGCTGCGATCACATCAGACCTGAAATCGTCAAATTTTGATCTCGTATGTAAAAGATATTGCATTACGAACATAGAACATAAATGTTTCGCGTTTAAGCCCCTAACCTTTTTTTTCAAACAGCACCCTGAACTTAAAATGCTCGCCACGGACAAACCGTAAGTCAGAATTGCACGAATCCAGCACCATTCTCTCCGGCTTCTCCCCCTCTTTCCAGGCTGGTGGTCCCCCCTCCAATTCGCCACGTGGGGTCCACGATCTGCAGATGAACGGAAAAGTACAGTTTCCGTTCATCTTGGTGCTGCGGCCGCCTCGGTGCTCTAAATGCCCCCAAATTTTTACAGTAGCTTGGTCTCGACCTTCCGAACAACTTCTCTGTTTGTCACTTCGCCTGAAAATGCACGGATTGGCGGGAAATTGCTCATCTTTGCGACTGTCCTGTTTTCAGCATCCCTCCAATAAAATTGACATTCCGGCCAACTCCGACCACCTGAGACCATGCTACCACCGCCAAAAGAACCGTATGGTTCCCCTCTACCTCTTCCTGAAGTCACTCGACCTAACTCTCTTCGTGGGGCCCGCAATAGCCAAAAAACGAAAATATGGCTGCTGCCTTTGGATTGAGATTCCGGCGAATCCGTGTGACGATAGGTCTTGAATTTTTCGTGGTAGATAGAGGATAAGAAGTTGAACAAAACCCAGAAAGGGTTTGGTCTGATTTCGTTTGGATTGAGAGTTATAAATTGTTTTGTTTTCCGGGGCTTATTTGCAAAGAATTATTTAGAGTGGAGGCCATGAAAATGAAGGAGAAGGTGGCTGGTAGGTTTAGGGTTATGATTCAGCTAATGGCTGAGGAAAAGATATTTTATATGGGGTTAAGAATGTTATTAGGCCCAATTACCCTTTTATGTATTTATTTATACAATTTGCACCCATTTTCATATTCTAAAAATTCGTGTTAACACCTACGAATTTCAATTTTTATGAAAATTGAAACATAAATATTTCTTGACATTACGGATTCAAAGAAACTGGTTTTGTTAAATTCCTAGTCCATATGAATAAATTATCTATTTTTAAAGTCTGAAAATTGACAGTTTTTCACTGTAAAATTAATAACGACCGCATACTGACTCCAAAAATTACGAATTTTGGAATCTAGTAATAATTTAATATTCCGGGTCCAACAAAAGTGGTCTCGTCAAAAACGGAGGTCGTTTGCAAAATTTCCATTTTTAATGCGTATATATTTAATATTAAAAATACATTTTTAAATCAATAATTTCCGAAACTCGAAATATATAAGTGTTTATACTTTTTCAATGCATAAACATCATTTTGAACTCAATGGAAGTGGTTTCAAGTCTAAATTCATTCGTATGTAAAAATTAGCGTTTTGTGCCATATATATTATATATAAATCCATAACGTTTTCCTGAAATTTAATTTTGTCATAACTTACAAATTATAAACTGGAATCTTGATTTCTAAAATTCATTAGAAAGATATTGTCAATACGGTCCTAGCATTTCTTGTTTCGTCCAATTTCGATTTATCATTAATTTTATATAATTTCTCAAAGTTTAAAATCGAATTATGAAATTACCGCGCCATTTCAGGCTCGAAATATAATTAATATAATTTTTAACTTTAATAAAATAAATTTTTAATCATTATTATTTAAAATAAATTATTTTAAATATCCAAAATCCATTAAATTAACCAAAAATAATATTTTATTTCTGTTCCAAAATTCCGGGTTGTTACAATCTCCCCCCCTTAAAATCTTTTCATCGTCGAAAAGGAATTGAGAAAAACGTTGTTCAACTAATCAACTCAACTTTCAATCTTAATAAAATTTCAATTCAGTTCAATATTAAATTCCGATTTAACTAAGTTTATCATTCTTTAATATATTGGTCTTATTAATTATCATTCCAATAGTTTTATTAGTTATACTAATTATCAAACATCACAACCAGCAATCAATTAGGTGATTAACTTTTCAAATAACTATAGCTTTTATATATAGTCAAAAATCATATTTCAGTGCAATTTACAGCAATAAAACCTAACTAAATTTTTGGTTCTCACACCAGTCAATTGGAAGTATATAGATATCCCGCTTTCGAAAACTCGAACATAAACATTGATGACGCCAGCAATCATCAGAATCATCTCCGGGCGACTAGAGTGTGATTCTATATCCATCCAGTATATCTGAGACTTCAAATACACGTTGATCAGACGTATATTAAAATCTCTATATGCCGGATAGTCTAAATCAAAATAATATAGTATACAAATACGTATCATAAGGTTTAAAATTTTCAAAACAAAGTTTATTTTCATTTTTAAAATTAATACTCTTCACACTCATTCTAGGATACTACTGATCCCATCTCTAACAAGTCATTCTTATTGGATATTACTAATCCAATCTCTGATGAATTCTTTTGTTCGGTTCTAATGTGTTTTGTTCTCGAGCTCTGTAAACCAAAGCTCTGATACCAAATGAAACGACCCAAACTTCCCCGTAAAGAAAAGCCGGATTGCTTTGAGAACAACACACATCAGAACACAAAACAGAGGAACATTTTATTGTTGTTACAAAAATTACATCAGAGTACAAGAATTTTCCAGAGTATGAATAATAATATACATTGGAAATACAATAATATCAGAGTTTAAATTACATTTAAATAGCAGCGGAAAAATAATACAAAACACAACTGAAAGAAATACACGGATACAGAGCCTTCCGAATATCGCTCCAGCTGTAGACCAGGATCCTGTGAATATAATATCTGCAAACCAAAACTACTAGCTGCCCGTGTGGAAAATATGGGCACCCAGAGTTTAGGTTAAAACAATAAACTCCAGGTCAGTCATGGGACTGGTGTGAGAACTCAAAAACAGTTATTAACTTTAATTGTTAAAGTTAGGTAAATCAAGGGACCACGCCACTTTCGCGGAACGGGTTTCCTCCCAAGAATACCAGTGCATAAAACAACGAAATGCTTTTTAGAAAAATGAAACCGTTATAAGACTCAATCCTTTGCACGTACGCCGAAGGATAGAGTTTTTCCTTATAATGGTCAAAAAAGCTTAATACGCGAAATTCATCTTTTATACTATGAGTGCACAGTGTAGAAAACAATTTCGAATATAAAAGTATCAAAATTAGGTGGCATAATATGTTATGTAAGCGGCATAATATGTTATGTCACCATATAAGTATACAACTAAAAACCGTAAGATCGTATTGGAAAATTGGATTCCATCATGTTGGCTACTGATTCGAAAGATCAATCGCGAATGTATCTCCCCGGCTTACGTCTCGGCAAGAGAAAACACCGAAATACATATACTGCGCACTCTGGATGAGCAGTAATCTGATCTATCCTCATGAGATTCGACTGAAATAACCTATCCCACTTCTAGGGTGGAGCGACCACCCTAGCCCATCGGCTGACCCCAAATCCGTATAAAGTATATTGGTCAAACCGAACATTATCAAACAAATCGTTCACCATCATACCGTGGTGTGTGAGGCCCGTGAAGTCACGTTGTATCCAAAGCGACGCTACATAAAAGCTATGCTTTGGTCTTCATCCATAAGGCTCTGCTTTTCAATAAAAGCCTTGATCATATGCATCTTAGCATGCCACATTATCAGACCATACCATATCATTGATTCATCTATCGATATATAACAAAGTGTTAAGCAAGAGAATAAATTCTCCGCCACCAAACAGCTATATATTAAATAGAGATCAACGAATACAATATAAAGGAATACAATGTCAGACACACAATCCATTTATCAGTCCGTTCTGGGTCTGAACGAAACCATATCCGGTAGATCTCCAAATACGTCTGAATGATCACCAATTTTTCCCTCATTTTGGGTGTACGGTCCAATAAGGATATCAATAATCATCCATTCGATATGGAAATTTCCCGGTCTTCAATAACCGTCTTCATCATCGATCTTCAATCGTCGTATGAATTATTCATAATGGGTTAAACCCGGTCTTTCTGAATAATTTGCGTAATTTAAAATCATGCGCTTTAAAACACAACCAACGCCTCATTCCAATCAAGAGTATTCTTTGATTTTTAATTTAAACCAAATTAAGGTTTATTCAACTAGTCGGGATTAACGCCTTACCGAAGTAATCATTAATTAATATCCTATTCCCAACCTACACAACCCATGGAGTAAACTGGTGGTATTCCATATCTAACACCCAATGTGTTATGGTAAACTTAATTACCGTTTTATCGATCAAATCTAATTAAAGATTTAATTACCGCTTGGAGTAAAACTAGTGGTACTCCATTATCGTTCATTTCTTGAATTAAGTAAATTTAATTACTTTTATCCTCATTCAATCCAATTAAAGATTTATTAAAACTATATTTAGTTTTAATCTTCAAGAATCATTATTTAATGATTATTTAACTTTCAAGAAACAATCTTCCCTTTAACTGGGTTACAGAACAAATGTTGCCTAAAACACCGTTCACAATAAACCCAAAATCGTATTTCAGTTTAATATGTTAAATTGAAACTTCTCTTTAGAATATTTCACTAAATCTTAGTTAAATTATTTATGAATTACCAATCTAAATTTCACTGTCAATCGGGTTTAAAGAACTAATGTCATTTAAAAACATTGTTCGCAATTAATCCAAAAGTCAGTTTCACTTAATTTCAATTATGTTTAATAATTGGAAATCTAATTTAAATCTTAATTAAAAGATTTATTCTTTCCCAAATGGGTTTAAGAACAGTGTTATCTAAGACACTATTCACGACAAACCCAAATTTTAATCTGATATTAAATATCATGCTTTGAATAGAAATTATATCGATTTATGTTCAATATCAAATTCTGAAAATTAACGTATATCAAATTGGGAATAACGATATTAATATCTTCCAAATTCCCACAATAATATCCGTATAATCACAAAATCCAATACTGAAATAATCCGAAGATTATTTCCATTCAAATCCATTCCAATATATGTACTGGAAAATATTGGTTTTATTAAAACCACTTTAATCCTTTTATTTATTTTAATTAATTTATTAAAATAAACAAATCACTCATTCTTTTACATTGAAACGTATATTTACATTAAAATGAATCTTTTTCATTCTTTTGAAACAAATTAACTAAAAAAAAGTATTCTTTCCAATGTAATCAATCTTAAATAAAAATGAAATCTTTTTAGTTCAACCTTTATTACGTTGAAAAATGTAATATTTTCATTTCAATCTTTATTACATTGGAAAATGTAATGTTTTCATTTCAACTTTATTACATTGAAAAATGTAATACTTTCATTTCAACTTTATTTTCAATTCAGTCTTTATTACATTGAAAAATGTAATATTTTCATTTCAACTTTATTACGTTGAAAAATGTAATATTTTCCTTTCAAACTTTATTCTAAAATGTTTATAAATTCGTTTATAAAACGATTCCAACTTTTATTTCAATTTTAAATCCAAATTGAATATTCTATCTATTATCATATTAAAATAATATTATTTCCAAAATATTTATTTGGAATTAGCTCTTTAAAACATGCATTATAAAATGTATAAAATAAATCGAAACACGTTCGGGTTAAAATGGTGTTGCTATTTAAAACAGATTAAATAGCTCAATCCATTATCTTATTCATTTATATTTTACGCTGGGCCAGACCTCCCACATTAAGCCTACGACTTGTGGATGCTGGATATGCCGTTTGGTTCCGGGGAGACTTATCCCACAAGTTGGGCTTAACCTCGTGTCATGGCCCAATTCGTATTTGCGCACTTGGACCTCTCACATTAGGCCCAACATTTGTGGCTGTTGGATAAGCCGGTTGGTTCCGGGCAGACTTCCACCACAAATGTGACCTAACATCGTGCCCAAGTACAATTATAATTTTATAATAATAATTAACTTTTCTAAAACGCACTCTTTGAAAATATCCTTTCCATTAAAGAATCTAAAATTTAAATATTCTTTAATTCTAAAATGACGTGATTTCAAATGTCTTAACTTACCTTTCAAATCTTTATAAATGTCTGAACTTTCCATATTATTATAACAATTAATAATAATCTTCCCAAAATGTCTTATTTTGAAATCAAATCTATTTATTGCCATATAATAACGAATAAATGTAATCTTTCCAAAACGTTCAAATTTCGAAATCAAACTTTCTTATCTTAACATGTGGATAGTAAATATGTAATCTTTATAATTAAATCTCCTTTATTATAACTTTTAAAACAATAAAGATATAATCTATTTAAATCAACGCCAATTAATTCCATTAATTGAGTATAAATTAAAATATTCATTAATTCAAAATTGATAACAATAATATTAATCTTTTCAAAATGTTCAGTTTTGCAACAAATCTTCTTAATTTAACATGTTGACAATTAAAAAGGGTATCTTTTTAATTCTAATCTTTTATTGTAATTTTTTTTTACTAATAAAAATGTTATCTTTCCAATTCACTCTTTTTATTGTAACTTTGACAATACGTACCTTCCCATTTGAAAACATGGAAACCATCCTTTGGTTCTTTTAATTGAATACTAGATTATAATATTCTTTAACTCAAAATTGGAATGAGACTCACACAATTTCCATGTAATTTACTTACACGGATTTCAAACATTGCACTTATTCCATAATAATGTCAACCATTCACATAACAGCCAAAGTGCAATTTACACTAAACACAAGGGTGATGTGTAGTCAAATATCAACCCAGGACCCGTGTGGGGTTTCAGCCAACACATAATTTTGTGCACTTGGGCGAGGTGTAAAATAATCGTCCCAATCAACATCAACAAGTCAAGTAACTTGTCAATGGCAGTGTAACATCATTTTAAATTATCATAAATAATAAATCATTAGTTTAACCTGTTGAATATTTTCAATTTCAAACATAACATGACATGACATCCAAATCCACAATCCGTTCAACAAACTATTACTTCCATCACCAATAATTTATTTACATTTAATTATAAAAATAAATAAGTATTCGAAAATTGAGTGAGCAAAAGAGTTCTCACCGTTGCCGGCTTTAAATGACGGTTCGGGCCCAATTTTAGCCCAAAATTCAACATGCTCCAAATTTGATGAAATTAGTGTCTATGCGTAGCTCTCGACTCACTGATCGCAGCAAATCCTGTTTCGTGCGATTTCGAGTTCGTATCAAAAAGATATGAATTTTCGAAGTTTGTAATAATTAAATAATTAATTTAAATTATGAAAATTACCCAAATTTTCAACCTTCTCCAAATTGGACAAAATTACTGCTCGCTCGAAGCTCTTGACATAACGATCTCAACGGATTCAGTTTCATGCAATTTCGATAACGTGACAAAAAGTTATGCACTTGCGAAGTTAACAAATCGATTAAAATAATATTTAAATTTGTAAAAATTACCCAAAATTTCAATTTTCTCCAAATTGGACAAATTTGGTGTCCACGCGAAGCTCTCATCGCCGCGATCACATCAGACCTGAAATCGTCAAATTTTGATCTCGTATGTAAAAGATATTGCATTACGAACATAGAACATAAATGTTTCGCGTTTAAGCCCCTAACCTTTTTTTTTTCAAACAGCACCCTGAACTTAAAATGCTCGCCACGGACAAACCGTAAGTCGGAATTGCACGAATCCAGTGCCATTCTCTCCGGCTTCTCCCCCTCTTTCCAGGTTGGTGGTCCCCCCTCCAATTCGCCACGTGGGGCCCACGATCTGCAGATGAACGGAAAAGTACAGTTTCCGTTCATCTTGGTGCTGCGGCCGCCTCGGTGCTCTAAATGCCCCCAAATTTTTACAGTAGCTTGGTCTCGACCTTCCGAATAACTTCTTTGTTTGTCACTTCGCCTGAAAATGCACGGATTGGCGGGAAATTGCTCATCTTTGCGACTGTCCTGTTTTCAGCATCCCTCCAATAAAATTGACATTCCGGCCAACTCCGACCACCTGAGACCATGCTACCTCCGCCAAAAGAACCGTATGGTTCCCCTCTACCTCTGCCTGAAGTCACTCGACCTAACTCTCTTCGTGGGGCCCGCAATAGCCAAAAAACGAAAATATGGCTGCTGCCTTTGGATTGAGATTTCGGCGAATCCGTGTGACGATAGGTCTTGAATTTTTCGTGGTAAATAGAGGATAAGAAGATGAACAAAACCCAGAAAGGGTTTGGTATGATTTGGTTTGGATTGAGAGTTATAAATTGTTTTGTTTTCAGGGGCTTATTTGCAAAGAATTATTTAGAGTGGAGGCCATGAAAATGAAGAAGGAGAAGGTGGCTGGTAGGTTTAGGGTTATGATTCAGCTAATGGCTGAGGAAAAGATATTTTATAGTGAAAATTAGGCACACGTCCTTAAAAACAAACTTAATTAGGCTCACATCCTCCCCTTTAGAAACATCTAAATTTCATCCCTATTTTCAAATAGCCGCTCGTTTTTTTACACAATTGCCCTTTTTCACATAATTCACGCGTCATTTATGTATTTCGAAACAAATATCAGGGTTTTATTTTTTCCGTCATTTATGTATTTCGAAACACAATTTTCTGTAAACCTAAATCCATGGCGGCGGCTCAACCTAAATCTATGGCGGCGGCTCCAGCACCAGAAGCATGGCGGCGGCTCATTGTTAATCTCATCCAGGTTCTCTGTTTTACTCCTCTCTTTCGTTTTTTCCGTGTTTCAGTGCAATAATAGTTATTTGGTTGATTTTGGCATCTCGAAATTCTTCTTTTGAATTGGTTATTTGAAAATTTGAACTAACATCAATTATTTGTTTGGTTGCAGATCCGAGTTTATGCAGATTCTGACACTTTCAATTCAATGAGTATTTTGTTTTGTTAACCGTCCGTGAAGTAATTTCTGTTGAAGTGATTCTGGGAGGTATTGCATCGATTCCAGTCAAGCGATTTGGGTTTCAATTTGCAACGAAGGGGAGATTATCGATCCAGGCAGATGGGCGCGACAACGAAGTGATTTCAGCGAAAGGTATTCTTCTAGTCTTCTTGGGTGGCTAGTAATTCAATCCTATTGCCAAAACATTTGGGTTTGCATGTGCTCAGAAAAGTTGAGTATAAGTATGCATATTTTATAGATATATACATACAAATATGCATATATTTTAAAAAATTGGATGTTTTCCGACAAATTCACGCATGAAATTATTGTCAGAACAATTGGGTTTGCATGTGATCAGAAAACTTGAGTATAAGTATGCATATATTCTTGATATATGCATACAAATATGCATATATTTTAAAGATCTATTTGAGTTTGCATGTGATCAGAAAAGTTGAGTATAAGTATGCATATATTCTTGATATATGCATACAAATATGCATATATTTTAAAGATCTATTTTCAACATTTCTGTTAAAAATTTGCCTACGAATATGCATATATTCTAAATATATGCATATCTGTATGCAACTTTTTACCAGACACGAAGAAAAACATATTGTTAGAACATTATTGTTATTTTGCTGAATTGTATGCATATAAATATGCAGATATTATTGTTATTTTGCTGAATTTTACGCATATATTTATATCAATCTAATTTGATAGATCATTCATTTTAAAAATTGCATGTTCCTGCGATTATTGGTGTATTAATGTTGTTGAAGCTTGGGAATGGTAGCTGTTATATTCGTCTTTTTTTTATAGTTCTGTTGCTATCGCTATTATAGCTCCTCCGAAAGGTACATGAATGCCTGGTCGACCATTTTCATCAAAAAATTAAATTCTGCAGGTGATTTTACAAGGAGTACTAGAAGTGGTTTGTGGAGTAAGCTGGGCCAGAACAAAAGAACTTGTTCTTCAAAAGACCATTAGTTCTGCTACATTACTTCTGTTACAATTGTTATAAACTTTTACCATTTGTTGTAAACATTTATGTGATGTAATACAATCAATTCAGTATTTTGTTGTAAATTTGTTTTTACTTACCAGTCATTTTTTCAAGCTGAAATGTATGCAAATTTTTGTTATATCTGAATAAATGTATGCAGTTTTTTTGAACGTTCATTTGCCTCAATTGTACAAAATTTTTTGCATGTCTATACTGTAAGAAACAAGTAGTACCTGCAAAATATTAAACTGTAAATATGCTTATTACGAAATTACTACTGATCATTTTTGCATATAAGTGTGCAATTTTTTTGAATATTTGCATGATCTTCATTAAAATTATGACCAACGGCTTTTGAGTGTTCAACGCGGTTTAAAAAAAAAATTGAAAAGTTAAACAGCGATTTTTTTATTGATGGTTTTGCAGAATCATGGAAACAGTGTTTTGAGCGACATTAAAGTTATGTTTTGAATGATTAAATGATGACAAATCAAAGTTGGAAAGTTTTTTAATTGCGCAAGGGTAGAGTTGGAATGTTTTTAGTGGAATTTCAAAAATAGGGATGTATTTTATATTGTTTTTATCACCGGGTTTTTTTTCTATTTTGAAACTTAATAGGGACCTGTAAAAAACGCACCCTATTTTATATGGGGTTAAGAATGTTATTAGGCCCAATTACCCTTTTATGTATTTATTTATACAATTTGCACCCATTTTCATATTCTAAAAATTCGTGTTAACACCTACGAATTTCAATTTTTATGAAAATTGAAACATAAATATTTCTTGACATTATGGATCCAAAGAAACTGGTTTCGTTAAATTCCGAGTCCGTATGAATAAATTATGAATTTTTAAAGTCGGAAAATTGACCGTTTTTCACTGTAAAATTAATAACGACCGCATACTGACTCCAAAAATTACGAATTTTGGAATCTAGTAATAATTTAATATTCCGGATCCAACAAAAGTGGTCTCGTCAAAAACGGAGGTCGTTTGCAAAATTTCCATTTTTAATGCGTATATATTTAATATTAAAAATACATTTTTAAATCAATAATTTCCGAAACTCGAAATATATAAGTGTTTATACTTTTTCAATGCAGAAACATCATTTTGAACTCAATGGAAGTGGTTTCAAGTCTAAATTCATTCGTATGTAAAAATTAGCGTTTTGGGCCATATATATTATATATAAATCCATAACGTTTTCCTGAAAATTTAATTTTGTCATAACTTACAAATTATAAACTGGAATCTTGATTTCTAAAATTCATTAGAAAGATATTATCAATACGGTCCTAGCATTT
This sequence comes from Allium sativum, assembly GCA_030737875.1. NCBI lineage: Eukaryota > Viridiplantae > Streptophyta > Magnoliopsida > Asparagales > Amaryllidaceae > Allium > Allium sativum. The sequence continues at coordinate 993,254,777 of CM060920.1, forward strand.
CTTGTTTCGTCCAATTTCGATTTATCATTAATTTTATATAATTTCTCAAAGTTTAAAATCGAATCTGAAATTACCGCGCCATTTTAGGCTCGAAATATAATTAATATAATTTTTAACTTTAATAAAATAAATTTTTAATCATTATTATTTAAAATAAATTATTTTAAATATCCAAAATCCATTAAATTAACCAAAAATAATATTTTATTTCTGTTCCAAAATTCCGGGTTGTTACAGAAAAGGAAAGTTATCATGAGCTGGAGAGATGGGTTGGGAGGCGAAGGGCTTGGTGTCAGGACTAGGATTTTATCTGCAGGATGAGACGCAACTTGCTCATAATAGTTGTTGATTGCCTAAAAACGACGTATTTAAATTGGGTTTCTGCTACTTGTTGTTGAGTGTTTTTGTTATGTTTTGATAATTATGTTGCATCATGCTCTTTTTTTGTAATGGAGTTAGTGAATTATATCCGATTCCACATGTGTTTTTGTACATTTGAAGCTTGAATCTTCCTTCTTATGTGTTTCAATATAAGTTATTGGATGATTTATAATGTGCTTCTTTATTGTGCTGTATAAATCTGCTTATTAAATTAGGTCGACTCCTTGAGGTATGTGTGTGTTGACTTTTTTTGGTAAAAAAATTGTTTTTGTTTTTTTGTTGTGTCTGTGCGTGTATGTTGTTTTTTTGGGGGGGGGGGGGGAGGAGTAGAGAGGTGGTGGTTGGGGGGTTCTAGTCCTATAGATGTGAGGCTTGTACGTGTTGTTATGTTTTAAAAGAAGTTTACCTACTAATAATTATGCACTTTGCAGGTAAGGTTCTTATTTTTGAAGTGGTCATAAAGAAGTATACGTAGTAATGAATATGTAAATAAAGTATCAATTTTTGAGTTAAAAAACGTAAATCAATTTGCATTCTTTTATATAGAATGCAACCTAAGTTGCATTTTTCAAAATTTGAAAACTATTTTTTTTATTTATAAATAATAATAAATGTTATTTAAGTATTAAATGTTATCTAAATATAATTTTAGTAAATGACTGCAGCTTTTCATCATTATTTAATATTGTATTCTAAGCTTATCTATATTTCTTTTCTAAAAAATAGAGATTTGACTTACAAAATTACTTCTGAAGAGATTTTTCTTATAACATTAAAATATGGACATGTTTGGAATTTATGGCTTAGTTGTTGTAGTTGTATTAAAACATGGACATATAACTCTTTTCTTTTATTTTAAATAAATATAAGGTATAGTAGCTTCACTTTCGCACCTTAGTTAAAGGTGTATGTCAAACTGTACTTTTGAGAAGTGTTTGGAAATATAAAAGAAAGTTTTTATATTTGTTTACAGGGTTGGAATCTGCAGGCTCCTAATTTCGACCACATTGTTTTCATTTAAATAATTGAGTTAATCGGAAAAGATAGAACAACTTAATTATTTAATAGGAATTCTTTGTTATATGTAGTTATTATTCTTGTTTAACAGTGTGCGTACTATGTTGAATTTTGATTTTTCCGTAGGCGAGGTCGCATTTTCTATTTCAAAGTGCAAGTTAACTTTCGTTTGATTTATATATCAATTGCTATAAGAACTTTTAGTATACAACACAAAAGAAAAAAAGAAGATAAATCTGCAACTTTATTTTTTTTAAAGCTACAAGCATGTTTACGAGATTGATTCTCAGTAACCCCAATTTAAATAGGTATAATATACAAAGTTGTGTATATATTGGTGATTGATGTTTGTTTGAGGCATTGACAATATAGTCATGTCATTGGTTGACACTTCTGCTTGTAGTTAACTTATCTGGGATGATACAGATGATCAAGTCTGTAGTGATGAAGTCAGTCCTTTCGAAGATCTCAATATCTATACCGCCATGGGGCTGTATTACAATGCATTATCAATGGTGGTAAATATCCCATTAATATATCGAATGATTCTTATTACAGGTAAATTGATTGATTCAAATTCAATGTATAAATTACATTCTGGGAGTTATATTTGACACAAATCAGTAGACATAAAATCTCAACTGTTGGATCAGTTTGTCTTTATGTGAGGGATACTTTTTCATTTTTGACATTTTATTTTGCAAATAGCCCAGTTCAAAAATAATTACGTTTTGTAGTTCATTTTTTGCGTACACTGGCGCAATTTGAAACAGCACCGGTGTAAAGAAATTTGAATTGGATCCATTTCGGACTACGCAAATGAAAGTCTTTTAAAAAAAATTGCCTAGCGCCATTTGAGATGGTGCCAAGATAAAATCATTTTTTTACATCATCACACTTTGAAATTGTACAAGTGCATTATAGCCACCTCTGCGCTGAGTCGGTCAAAACCGGGATATAAATGTAATTATTTTCGAAATCCAGTTATTTGCGTAATAAAATGTCAAAACGAGGCCAAATGGGAAAAATCCTTATGTATGGGGTGGAAATTAGGGGCCAATCCAATGGTTGAGAATTTATGTCAAAATTTTGGGTTTAACTAGACTTTAAATATATATATATATATATATATATATATATATATATATAGAGAGAGAGAGAGAGAGAGAGAGAGAGATAAAATTTGGCATACACTCTGCACCATTGGATTTATTTATATGGTGGAATGGAGGTCTAATGATTTAGATTGCTTGTGTCTAAACTTATGTCACCATTTTATATTTAAATAGACTCCCCTTTCCCCTCCCCCCACATACACATACATATATGTGTGTGCGCGCATACACACAGAGTTTACCGAAAAAAGCAGCTATGAAGTACGAGAAAAGAAAAATAGAAGGGTAATTAGAAGAACACTTATTAGAGTGAACAATGAAGAATTTTTTCTTATATCATTAGTAGAAAAGGTCTAATCTCTCAGAAAAAAGCCTAGTTTGTATGGTTTAGTCCATGTAACCAAAATAATTCTATCTGCATCAAGGTGTCGTTCGCAACTCAATTTTGGTCTGTTTTCATTGTTGATACGCCTTCGACGCCAACGATTCATTTTTTTTTCTTTCTTTTTTTTTCTTATAGAGCACCTATATTCTTCCATCTCCTCTCCATCCTTCTTCGCCTTCCGCCCTTCACACCTCTTACTTTCATACATCTCTATATGCACAGATAATGGTTGATTCGGTAGCATATTCCGACAATTAAGATTTACAAGCGATAATTATTATTGGAGCGTGTTTACGTAAAAGAAATAGATTTATCTGCTGGATTCACACATTGGGATTTACTGGTTTATTGTAGGTTGAAAACGTTAAATGGTCATCGAGAACGCTGTCAATATATTTCCAAATGAAAAGATTTTTTTTCTCTCATTATGCGATAGACTATAGAATTATATTCTGAATACAACGAAAGATGTTCGTGTCCGAGAAATGGTAGACATGTTTGTATATGATATAGTTGCAGCGCTCTCTAATCGACAAATGGTCAAAAGATATCAATGGTTAGTTAGCACAATTTTAGTTTGTATTCATGTTGTTTTAGATACTGTACAATTACTCGCTGTAAATATTGTCAAACCACTTGCCCACCAATTCGCTATTATTCCTAATGAAATTAGAACTTCAAACCGCTACTGTCCGAATTTCAGAAACTTTGCTAGCGCATTAGACGGTAATTACCCAATGACATACTTACCTCAAGATCGAGTCGTTCAGTAAATAGGATGAAAATGTTAACCTACACGGAGTATCTTAGGAATATGCTTGTCTAATTTACTGTTTATATAAGTTATAGTTGGCTGGAAAGATACTGGATATGATATTAGAATTTTTAATTCAGTCGCACATGATAAAAGTTAAAATTTTCTTCATTCTCCATCTGGACATTATTATATAGTTGATTCAAGTTTTTTTCTTCAAGATGGGTATCTACCACCGTGTCCTAATGTTAAACGCCATATTCTTCATTTTTGAGAAACTGCAAATCAATCGAAATCGATAAATGAAAATTTTAATTTCTGCCATTCGAGTTTACATAGGGTAACTAAGAGTATTTAAAATATGTAAAAAAAAGTTTGTCATTTTGAAGATTACACCAATATACTCATTAGAAACTCAAGTAAAAGGTGTTGTAACTGCAATAACTATACATAGTTACATACGAAAATTCAGCTTGACTAATTTATATTCTATGGCTTATGTTAACCATGTTTTTCTTCAACATCGGAATTTGGTCTATAGAATTGGACCTAGGGGAATTAAAAGGGTCATTTAGCTTCTACAAGCTTGAGTTTGTTCACTGTTTCCTAAATATCAAGGTTTTGAGCCCGAAGATTAGTTACTCTTCCCTCGAGGGGTAATATCACGCTTACGTGACTCAACAACCAAAAGTTACCTTGAGATAAGGGTTCCCTAAGCGCAACACAAGTTAGGAAGCTAAACGGCTTGTAGAAGGGTATTTCAATGATTCGGGCTTAGGTTAAGATTTGCATATGAAGGTTTTTGTTATTGAGAAGACAAAGGGAAATAGGTGAAAGAAGTAATAAGGTAAATCATAGAAAATATGCTAAATGTTGATTCACTCTTTGTTGCTCATTGATTTGAATACATAAGGGTTATAAATGAAATCCCCAAATTGATTTAGAAATTTGGGTTTACTCTATAAGAAATGAGTACAAGATTGGTGAATGAGAAAAATCCCCTAAAATGTGACCCTTGGGTCTTATTTATAGGCAAATCGGACCCCCTTTTGCCATCGGCTCAGCATAACCCTTTTCGGATGAGGAACCTGGCTTTCGGTCGCTGTGCACCTTTCAGTTTCGGTAATCGTGGTTTCGACCGCCTGTTTTCTACTTAACATTGTTATTGGGTCCGATCTGGCTTTCGAAGTATCGGCCTCGGCTTTAGGAGCTTAACCTTGATGTTGTTTTTCATATGTATCGGTACTAATTCCCTTGGTATAGATGGCCTTTGGAACTACTTTTGGTCTTCAATGTCAAGCTCTGGTTTTGGCTTTGAACTTTCGTTGCATTGTTCTCATTCTTCCTCTCCTTGTGACTTCTGAACCTTCATTTCTTTTGGTTTCGACACTAAGCAAATTTGTGGATAGCTCTTCTTTTTTAAAGCTTTGGTTTACCTTCAGTGAGCTTTTGGAGTTGGTTTTGGTTTCGAGGCAGCATGCTTTCGGTACATCTCCTGATGACTTTTGAAGCTGTTTCTTAATGTGTGTATTGATAATAAGAAAATTGGTACCGATAGCCCTTTGCTCCATCCGTTAGTGTTTCAGATAATATATTTTCGGCAATCTCTTTTGAAATTAGTGTCGGTCGCATTAGTACCTTTAAGAGCCGATTTTCGGGTCTTGGCATTCTTCCTACCTCCAAGCTTTGTAATTGAAATCTCCTCTGCTTTTGGAACACAGGTTTCGATCCTTAGTGCCTCTTGACTCAAGCACTACTTTCGATCGTGTATCTATACTATTGGCATGGATAGCTTCGATAGCAAATCTTGCTTCAGTAGCTTCTGTATGCCCCTGGTAGAGTGTATACTATGGTTTTCTTATGTAATTGTAAAATACCATCTAAATTGTGATTAGGTAATGAATGAGCTTGTGATATGATAATATGATCATTTGCATTGAATAGTAGTTGAACATTATATAAGTTTAAGAAGCCTCCCTATACAAGGTGTTGTGGAGAAGCAACCTTTGTCGCGATTCTTCAAATAGTGTATTCAAGGTTTCGATCTAAGCATTGATTTGGAAAACATCTTTTAGAAAAATGATAATATGCTTGAACCTTTTGCTTGGGAGTGATCATAGGAATTTTGAAACTTTCTCCTGTCCATAATGGGTGTCTCGAACCAAAACCTGATTCGAACCTTGTAATAGAAAACAAAATATCTCCATCCCGTAATAATAAAAGTCACGAACCGACCCAGATTCAGGTATTCATAATAGAAGACCAAATATCCTCATCTGGCAATAATAGAAGTCCCGAACCAACCCAGATTCTGGTATTTGATGGAAGACTAGATATCCACATTTGGAAATAATTGAAGTCCCAAACCAAGCCTAAATTCGGGTATTTAATGGAAGACCCAATATTCACATTTGGAAATAATTGAAGTGCCGAAGCAAACCTAGATTCGGCTATTTAATGGAAGACTAGATACACACATTTGGAAATGACAGAAGTCCCGAACCAAATTCAGATCTGGGTATTTAATATAGAAGACCAGAAATCCCTTCTGGTAATGATGGAAGTCCATAACCAAACCCAGATTCGGATATTTAATATAGTAGACTAGAAATCCACTTCTGTTAATGATATAATTCCCGTACTAACCCAGATTCGGGTATTTAATATAGAAGACTAGAAATCCATTTCTCATAATGATAGAAATTCCTAACCAAACCAGATTCTGGTATAATATAGAAGACCAATTCACTTCTGGTAATGATAGAAGTCCCGAACCAACCCAGATTCGGCTATTTAATATAGAAGACCAAAAATTCATTTCTGGTAATGATAGAAGTCCTAAACCGGACCTAGATTCTGGTATTTAATAGTTTTCTCTTAACTTCTCGTTTCGGCCTTATGAATCACTTTTTGTGCTCCACTTTGATTAGCTACATCCCTCAGCTTTAATTTGGTTTAAGCCGCTTCTTAGGCTTTATTTTGATTTGCAAGCTGCACCTTGAGCTTTGATTTGGTGTGAGCCGTATCTTGGGCTTTGTGTTGGTTTGCCAGCTCCATCCTTGAGCTTTAATTTGGTTTGAGCTGATTATTAGGCTTAATTTTGGTTTGTAAGATTCATCCTTGAGCTTTAATTTTGTTTGAGCTGCTTATTAGGCTTCATTTTGAATTGTAAGCAGAGGCCATACGGGCTTTATACGCTCCCTTTGAGTTTCATTCCCTTCCGTGGGATGATACGTAAGTAGAGGATGTACGTGCCTAGGATGCTCCTCCATAGCTCTTGACATGATTGATGAAGTATTTGGTTTGAGCACACAACTCGCGGGGAAACACACAGTTCGTGTGCGAGCACACAGCTCGTGGGGGGCAAATGCATAGTTTCGGTGCGAGTGAACAACTCATGGGGGAAACATATAGGTGGTGTGCGAGGATACCACTTGCATAAGCACATAGCTCAAAGTTGGAGGTGGGGTTGTTGACATATTGAAAACTGTAAGCATGCTCGGTTAAATCGAAATTCTCTAAATGAATTGATGTACTGCTTGAATTAGAAAAATATTACCAGACTTTCATGATGTCTTATTTCCCCTGTATAGCGCAGGGCATGAGGATGCCGCATGACCGAGGACTCGGCAAATGCGACATGTGCAGGATTCACGACATTGACTAGCGCAATGATCCTTCGATCCATAGTTGTAGCAGTTTCCACAAACGGAGTTTTAAGTTTTAGTCTTGGAGGCTCTGTGCCTTCTTTTCTTGTTTGAATGAGACTTAGAATTTTCATTGAGATCTCCCTTCTTATTGAAGTTCCCTTTCGAACAATCGAATTAGTCCATACAAATGAATTTGTCTACTTGGAGATATGAATCTTGCAAGTTTTTGCATCCACGGACATATAGTTCCTTCCAGAATGGGGTATTCTCAGTTACACCTGGGTAGATCACAATGAGTTTCTCACGATCATTCATGTTTTCTGCTTGTAGGGCCTCGACTTTAAACCTTTACAATTAATTACTTAAAGATTCTCGTTGTTTTTGCTTTATATTTGCGAGGTTCGTGTAACCTATGGCTGGATCTTTGCAAACACAAAACTAGATTGAGAACTCATGAGAGAACTACTTCCACGAATAGATGGTATTCTCCAGTAGTTGAACTTACAGATTGTTCTCTGCCTTTGTTGTGTTGGCTTTCTTTGTAATTTTCATCTAATGGATTAGGACTTCTCTTCTTGGAAGAAATCGAATGAGTTTTATTTTTCATTTCAATCTCCTGCATAGCTAAACTTTCTCTTGGAAACTTGACTTTGCCCTTTTGGTTAGGTTCGGTGCATTTCGAAGAACTTTGTGATCGAGTATTTCCCCATAAGCTCTTTACTTCAAGTAGTTGTTGTTCCAGTACCTTGATCCTTTCGGCATCCTCCTTCACAGGACTCAGGCTTAGAGGTTGTGTCAGAATTGGGGGTCTGCTTTCTCCTGTAGCTTGTTAGTCGAATGATTGGGCTATATTTCCTTCTGCATTGGTAATCCCTTTTAACATTTGAATGCTTCTTTGTGAAACGAAACTATTCTATAGATTTGATGGTGATCTAGTTCGTCTACCAAATTTGGGACGTTCCTTCATTTTTGATTCCTTTTGATATAAGTCAATCTCTGAAGTCCTTCGGGCCGAACTCTCTTCAATAGACATCCTAGTAGAGTCAACCCACAAAACCAAATGTAATGCTTCCGACTCACTATTTTCTCCTCCTGTTAAGTTTGAAGGTTCCTTGGTTTTCGGATATTCTGAGCTAAGATTTGAAAGTGTGCTATTTTCCAAAACAGTAGATGCGTTGAAATCTTGTTCCCAATTTCCTTTTGTTCCAACCATCTTCAGTTGACTCAGAAGGTACCTCATTATGTCAGAATATGGAATAAGGACAGAAGGCCTAAGGTCACACTGTTCTCCCAATTGTTCTGGAATCAATGATGTTTGAAGTAGAAGACTCTTGTAATATCTTTTTTATCCATGCTATTTTTTCTTCAAAGCTTAGTCCAACTGGGATGGAATAACACAACTAGAGTTGTGGTAAGGATATCGAAAGTATCAGAGGTTCGAGTCCTCCTTCTAGCGCCAAAAAGTTAACAATATTTTTCGTCAACATCGGAATTTGGTCTACGGAAGTGGACCTATGGGAGTTAAAGGGGTAATTTAGCTTCTACAAGCTTGAGATCCTAGATATCAAGGTTTTGAGCCCGAAGATTAGTTACTCTTCCCTCGAGGGGTGAGTATCACGTTTGCGAGACTCAACAACCTACAGTTAACTTGGGATAAGGGTTCCATAAATGCAACACAAGTTAGGAAGCTAAACATCTTGTAGAAGGGTATTTCAGTAATTTGGGCTTAGGTTAAGACTTGCACATGAAGCTTTTTGTTATTGAGAAGACATAGGGAAATAGGTTAAAGAAGTAATAATGTAAATCATAGAAAATATGCTAATTGTCGATTCACTCTTTATTGCTCATTGATTTTAATACATAAGGGTTTACAAAGGGAATCCCCAAATTGATTTAAAAATTAGGGTTTTCTCTGTAAGAAATGAGTACAAGATTGGGGAATGAGAAAAGTCCCCTAAAATATGACCCCTGAGGTTTATTTATAGGCAAACTGGCCCTCTTTTGTTATTGCTCAGCAGAAGCCTCTTTCGGATGCGATACCTAGCTTTCAGCTGCTATGCACCTTTCGGTTTTGGTAATCATGGTTTCGGTCGCCTGTCTTTCTACTTTGCGTTGTTGTTGGGTCCGATTTGGCTTTGCGGAGTGCCGGTCTTGGCTTTAGGAGCTTAACCGCGTGCTGTTTTTCATACGTATCGATACCAAGTTCCTTGGTATATATAGACTCCGGAACTACTTTCATTTTTCTACACCGAGCTCTGGTTTTGGCTTTGAGCTTTCGTAGCATTGTTCTCGAGCTTCCGCTTCTTGTGACTTTAGAACCTTTATTTCTTTTGGTATCAACACTAAAAAAATTAGTGTGGATATCTCTTCTTTTTGAAAGCTTTGGTTTACATTCGGTGAGCCATTGGAGTTGGTTTGGTCTTACGGTAGCATGCTTACGGTACATCTCTTGATGACTTTTGATGTTGTTTCTCGATGTGGGTATCGATAATAAGCAAATTGGTACCAATATCCCTTTGCTTCATCTCGTTAGTGTTTCGAATAATATACTTTAGGCAATCCCTTTTGAAGTTAGTGTCGGTTGCATTAGTACCTTTAGGAGTTGATTTTCGGGTCTTGGCATTCTTTCTACCTCCAAGCTTTGTAATCGAATCTCCTGTGCTTTTGGAACACATGTTTCGATCCTTAGTGACTCGTGATTCAAGCACTGCTTTCGATCATGTATATATACCAAGTAAATTGGTGTGGATAGCATCGATAGCAAATCTTGCTTCAGTAGCTTCTGAATGCCTCGTGATGTTGGTATTGATACTAAGCAGATTAGTATCAATACACCCCTTTTGCTTCATCTTGACCTGGTTTCGTGCTCTTCCTTCCTATTCCATATATGGTATCATATCATCTGCTTTCGGTCATCTCCCATCAGTTGTTTCTGGATTTAATGCCATGTGAACTACTTTCGGATCCAACTCCTGGTGGATTGCTTTCGGTGTTAAAACCGCATTGCCATCAACTTAGGGTATAGGTACCAAGCTTTCCTGTGATAGCTCCCTTCGTTTGCTTTTAAATTAACTCCCGGTCTGACTTCTCTTTTGGTGGCTTTATCTTCTGGTGTCGGAGTATAGGCTTTAGGCTTCTGCTTGTGGTTTTCTTTTGGTATCATACCAACACCTTTTATTTTCTCCCTCTTTCATTCGTTCCGAGCCCTTTACTTCCTCTTCGTTGGTTTCGACACTGAGTGTTCAAGTGATTTTGTGCTGGTTTCATGCTTCCCGATATGTCTCTTTTTCTTGTTGTGCTCCGATACCCCTTTATCATGTTCCAATTTCGATATCGAAATTTGGTATTAACAACTTATGACAATAATCTCGAGCTTATTACAGCCGAATACCTAGAGAAATATTGTAGTATGAAAAATGAAAAAAATAGAGCAAATGACATGACAACATTGAAATGACAACAACTGGAGATAACATATGAGATGATATTGTAAAGTAGGGTTGCACCAATTGATTGTATAATTTAATTTTTATTTATTAGTACTGCATTATTAAATGCACTTATTTCAGTTTTTATATTGTTATTTCATTTCAATTATACACTTTATCATGCCTTACCAAAAAATTAAACAATTTATCATACAACAAACTGAATAATTAATTAGTTATAAATCAACTGAATTAAAATAATCAACTTCAATGTCCTGTTTAGAACCGTAAACATATAACCAGTTTAGCTTTTCGCTCTATTTAAATACACTAGTTAAGTTATGCGCACATACCCTTTAAAATAATATAAGTTCTACTTTATATTGTACCATTATTAGTTGGCAAAAATTTTAGCTGCAAGCCATTGAAAATTCATAAGAAATCAAAACAAACCAATTAATGGAGGAACTTACAAGTGGCTTTTAGAAATTAACCTTGCGTTATGTTATTACTTTAGAGTTTGCATCCATACAAAAGTGCGTATAATATATGTATATCATGGAAAACAATTATTTTAGAAAAAATAATTAACACACACAATATAAAACAATTTTTTCTTATTTTTAATGTTTTTGAAAATCATAGAAGAATGAAAGACAATTCATTCTTTCGTCGTTTATCTATCCGCTCTGTCATCTCAATCTTTCTTTCACCCACTCGGTCATCCATCATTTATTATTATTTTTTTATTATTAGTGTTGAAATCAAAACATAAAAAATAGAATAAACCGAGCGAACCCCAATATTTTCAAAGAAACCAATGTTTACTAGCATATCTGTGCATATTAGGTACTGAGATTTATTGTAGGAGTTGTGCCCTGGTAAAAAGTAGTCACTGCACCTTCTCAAGTTACCAAAGGTTTAATCACGTTGTTGGGGTAGATTTTAAGAAATTTTTGAAAATTTTCTTACTATCTAGATTTTGTTAAGTTTTAAATTACTGATTCTTGAGACAGACAAGGAGCAATTCCATGTAATATTCTTTTCCCTAGAGCAAACCTTACAAATGATAGAAATTTCATTTGACGTTTAAGCATTAGCTTGCAGTGGATTGATTTATTCCAGTCTAATTAAAACCAGTTACTGGTCATTTACAAAGATGTGAAAGTCTATTGAAAGTTTGTCAAATGTGATTTCCTATCTGTGTAGTTAATGCCCTGCTATTACCTCACTATATCCCTACTGTATAACATAACACATTTCTACCGCTATGCTATTTCCAAATAGCCTTTCTGCTTTAGGCCCCGCCATATTCCGATATTCCCGATATATCCCATTATTTCAACTATATTTTGTTATATCTTCTATAAAAGAAATGAATTTAAAAATGACATTTATACATTGTGAAATTTACAAAACTAGCTTTTCAATATAATTTTTTAACTATATTTTTCAAAATAGAAAATACTATATTATTCTATTAAATTTAATCAAGCTAAATAAAAGTTTACATTTATTTATATATACTTTTATTTAAAATTAACAATTTACTAATTATAATTAAGTTGAATTTAATTTTCCATTTGCTTATCATTTATAAATTTGTAAAAGCATTAAATACAAGTTTTTATCTATTTTAAACTCATCTGCTATATCCTGTTATTTTCTCGCTACAACTTTTGGCACTTCCGCCTCATTGGATCCACTAAGCGCTTTGATTGCACAGTCTTTTATGCTGAGGGAAGATGTTGTCCTGAGGAAGGGGGCGAAAACCCCTCCAGGTGGGGGTGTGGGGGCAATGGTACCTCTGTTATTGGGGTCCGACCTGCCATTATGTCGTAACGGTCCAGAGGGCAGCGCCCATCCCAAACGATACATTTTGTTGGTTGTTAAATTTGAATTCAACAGCCAATGGCAATAACGATTAAAAACGGTCATGATTGTTCGACCTAACATAGACAAATAGATGTTTCACTCCCTATATAATGGTACATTCCATTAATACAGATTTTACTTTCATTTTCTTTTCGAAATCTCTAAATAACAAGCATCATCAGATAAATTTTTGAGTGCTTTTCTAATCATTGCAAGTAATCACAACTTGCATAGGCAGTCTTCATTGTATCTTGAAAGAAAGTTTTCACTCAACCCATAGTGACAAAGAAAGGGGAAAATATTCTTGAACGACGACGATTTATTCGTGCTTTGGAGTGACTTATCTTATATTCAATAATCAACAAACTCAAGAACGTCTTGTTTTCAAGATTCGTTGCTTAGCAGAACTGCAACGCGGGCACTCCAAGTAATGAATCAGGATCTCACCTGCCTTGGAAGATTTGAAGGTCACTGGCAGGAAACAATTTTATTCTTTCTCACTACCATTGGTCTGAACCATATCGTAAGTAATGCCTTAGAACCAATTCCTGAAGAAAGAGTTACAGATTCTGAACAATGAAAGAAAGCATTAAAGGAACTATGGAAGAAGCGAAAGAGTGAAGACTTTCTTTGTTGAGTGGACATTCTCAATGCACTTTCAGATTCAGTATACAGTGAACACCGAACTATTGATGGCGCAAAAGCTCTGTGGATGGCTCAGGATGTCAAACACCGTATTGAAGAGGTAAGTAATCAAAAGTTTCTAATAAGTAATTATATTAATTATATGATGAATGATGATGCTAACATTGTTTCCCAAGCCAATGAATTAAATCCAATTGTTAGTAAACTAAAGGATGCAAAAACAGAACTTCCTGCAGCATTTCTTGTAGGTGTTGTAATTGCAAAGTTTCCCAGTACTTGAAATTACTAAAAAAGAAATTGATGCATTAAGAAAATAAACCGCTTTCTGGAATCCCTCATACGACATTTACATATTGAGAAAGAATCTCGCAAGAGAGATAAGAAAGATCATCAAGAAACAGAAATGAAAAATCTGGTTCAGTGAGAATTCTCAGAGAATCACAATAATGGAAAGAAAAGAAAGATCAATTTCAAAGGTAATAAACATGAAAAATCTAAAAATCCCAAAGGTGAGTGCTTTTACTATTAAAAACCTAGTTATTATGCCCGCGAGTACAGACTTCGCATTAGCGACGAGAAAGAAAAGAATAAATAGGTTAATGTTGTTGCTGATTTTGAAAATGAACCTAAATTTGTCATTGTTGTAGAGGCAGCAACCTCTGGTGAAGTTGAAAACGGATAGTGGTTAGACACAGGGGCAATCATTCATTCTGTAATGGAAAGTCATAGTTCCAGACTTATAAAGAATGTAACAAACTAAAAGAAGTAAAAATGGGTAATGATATTCATGCCAAATTTGCTGGTATTAGGAATATTACTCTAAAGTGTACTTAAGGAAAAATTCTGACTTTGGCCGATGTATTTCACATTCCAAAAGAGACTAAGAATCTAATTTCTGGAGATCATCTCAACAAACAAGGATTTAAATTAGTCATTGAATCAGACAATATTGTTATGTTAAAAAATAATGAATTTGTTGTAAAAGGACACTCATGTAATGGGCTGTTCAAAATGAATTTAATAAAATCAGTTTATGTTTATATGGTTGAATCTTTATAGTTATGGCATGGTAGAGTAGGCCATATTAACTATAAATATTTTCGAAAATATGCAAAATCTCGGACTTATTTCCAAATGCAATAGTGAGAATGTTGACAAGCCTGAAACATGTGTACAAAGAAAATTAACCTGTAAATCACACAAATCAGTACTAGGACTTCTGAATTTTTTGGACTTATGCGTACCGATGTTGTAGATTTACATAGTAAAGTTTCATGAAGAGGAAACAAATACTTTGTAACAGTTATTGATGATCATTCAAAATATACTTACATTTACTTAATAAAAAGTAAGGATGAAGTTTTGAGCAGGTTTCTTATATATAAAGCAGTAGTTAAAAATCAATTTAATCGAAAATCAAAGTACGAAGATCCGATAGTGGTGATGAGTACAAATCAATAGAACTATTAGACTTTTGTGAATCTAATGGAATAGTCTATAAACTTACACCACCATATTCACCAGAATTAATGGTATTGCTGAACGGAAAAATAAAATTTTAATGAATAGGGTTAATTGTATGTCGGTAAGATCTGGCTTATCCGATTGTTGGTGGGGAGAAGCAATTTAAGTGCATGTTATATCTTAAGCAGAGTTGTTATAAAAAGAATTAGCAAAACTCCTTATGAACTATGGTTCAATCGAAAACCCAATCTCAGTCGTTTAAAGGTATGGGGATGTTTGGCTTATGTAAGAAAACCACACCTAGAACTGACAAAGTTAGGAAGCAAAGCATATAAATGCATGTTTATTGGATATGTCATGAATAGTTTTGCATATAGATTTCTGAAATTAGAAAAAAATAAGATTATAGAATCAATCGATGTAGAATTTTCTGAGTATATGTTTAAATTCCTAAGAAGATAATACCAAAATTCTCGGTACAACTAAATAGACTTATAAAGAATCGACTACACCTAGTTTGGACGTAGAACCCTATAAAAGCAAAAGGCAAAGGGTTGAAAAGAACGTTGGTCCATATTTTTTAGCATACTTGGTAGAAGGAGACATAAATAAAATTACACACCAAACTAAGATAACTCTTAATAATGATGGTGATCAACTGACTTATAAGGAGCAGTAATTTGACATGATGAAGTTTTTGGAAAGATGCGATTACTGATGCGATGAATTTTATCTTTTCAAATCAAATTTGGGCAATGGTTGATCTACCACCAGGACCAAAACCCATAGGAAGTAAATGGATTTTCAAAAGAAAAATAAATGTTGACGGCTCTCTGTTAATAAATACAAACCAAGATTGGTTTCTTAAGGTTATAAATAGTGCTAAAGTATTGATTACTTTTATACTTATGCTCCAGTAGCAAGACTATCTTCGATACATCTATTATTATCACTTCCTTTAATTCACAATTTAATTGTCCATCAAATGGATGTAAAAACTGCATTTTAAATGGTGATTTGGAAGAAGAAGTGAATATGGAACAACCTAAAGGATGTTCTATCCGGACAAGAGAAGAAAGTTTGTAAACTTCTAAAATCTATTTACGAATTAAAATAAACTCTATTGTGGTGGCATGCAAAATTTAATAAAATAATGTTGTTAATTGGGTTCAAAGCGAATGAAGAAGACAAATGTAACACCCCACACTTTTAATAATAAAAGCAATTAAGATAAATACAGAAATAATTAATAATGAAAAATGATTTTTTTTTTGGAATTGTTAGAATTTAGTTACGAAACATATACCATTGCTGTTAGCCCTCTTTTTGGCAAAAGCCGCAATGGGTCAGATCGAAGCCCAAACACACAACCAGTCGAATTAGACAGATCGCACACCAGGAAGCCCAGCAGGAGCTCGGTCCAAGGTAATCATGTATTGGGCCGAGCCACTTCTCAAACAAGCCAATATCTCACTCCGGAAGACTCGCTTTCCCAGTCGACTGAGAGAACCACTCTCATATAGGGCATATCGACCGAATATTTCAGATCTGCATGGAAATATCCAACTGAGCTATTCAAGTACTTAGCCCGACTTTCAAGGAAGAAAAGGCGGTCAGCCACATCCGGACAAAGCTCTACTTTTGATACACCTCACACCGTGGATGCCACGTAAGCCGTAACTTCTGAGGATACTATTTATGAATAGTGGAATCAGTCTTCCAACCGCTATTCTATCCAAGGAATGGACTCCACACGTCCAAGTCTTCCCAAAAGGGCCGAGCCACGTCACAACAGCCCAAGTCGCCATCTCCACCTATAAATACGTTCGACTTCTTCTTCTTTCCGAAGAGATTTTTTCTGGAAGAGGAAAATATTCATTTTCTTTCTTTTCTTCAAATAGAAAAAACATTGTACTTGTAATTCAAAGTAGAAATAATATATAAAGTGGATGTAAGCACAGTATTTTCCTAACCACTATAAAAAGTCTGTGCGTTTTCCCCGTTTTCTTTACTTTTTCTGCATTTTATAATCAGTATTTGTGTACTCTTCACATGATTGGGGGTTGAACGTCACGAGTGACCAACTTTTGACATCAACACTTTGGCGTGCCAGGTAGGGGGAGTGCACCAACCTTCCCTCAGAGCATCCGCTCTTCTCAATCCATGGTGAACAAACGAAAGAAAGATACAACATCCTCTCGTCCCGCAAATACCGATGCAGCCGATACTAATGCTACAGAAGTGAGCCACAAGGCTTCCTATCATAAAGATATGTCTCGATTTCTTACCCGGGATGACATGGATAAAATCATGGTCGACTTTAGAGACCATATGACATCTCAGGGTAAACTCCTCGAACGACAGCAGCAGTTGATGGATCACCTTCTCGGTCGACTGGAAACATGATTGAACGCTTCAACATCAATTCCTCCACCGGTCGGGGCTGGGGAAACAACTGATCTTCGGTCTGCACAGAATCAGGCCACTGTTCAGAGTCCACCTTTATTTCATCCTGGTTTGGTCCCACCAACCAATCAACCACAGCCAGGAGTAACACTGCCAATGGTCAGCGCAGCCGCAGAACCTCAGGAGGCTCGCGATCAAGATGTGGAACAGTCGAACACTTTGCCTCCACTCTTGGAAATAGCTCAACCTATCGAACCAGTCGAGCGACCACCACGCCCATCAGAATCAATGCCATTCCCATCACAACCCGGAATCTTACCACGGACCAGTCTAACCACTCCTCCCACTCAACGATGAGCTGGTGCGGCCTCCCCTTCGAAACAGGGAGGCCACCCCACCTTACCGGTCCTTACTGTGGCAGACGAAAACGCTACCGTAGACCCACCTAACCTCGCTCCTATTGGGGGCACCCCCAAACTCCGAATATCACTTGCTATGCTGGATCATTCTAGGCCATTTGTCATGGGAATGGCTCGACCTAATACTCATTAGGTTCAAGAGAGGCCATTCTTCCCAGAACCACCTTCCAAAACTCACCTTCCATCACAACTTCACTCAACTCTCGGAAGACGGGCCCAGCCAACGACCGCCATTCCGAGCGTGCTTTTGCCAGATCCTCGCACCAAAGGTCTCCCAGATGCTGAGCTAAATTCATGGCAATGACTCCTCGGGGATGGAAGCCAGCTAGCAAGCATCATCCGATGCTTTACTCGTGGCACTTCCTCGCAACGAGACATAGATAATGTCAATCGTACCTCTTTTACCAGGGAACTCAGAAACTCCCGAGACCCTCCGGAATTCAAGTTCCCAGCTATCGAGCCATACAATGGTCGCACTGATCCAATCATCCACCTCATGCGATACATGCGACATATGGAAGTACTTGGCGCATCGAACAATGTCATGGCTAGGTGCTTCCCGGTCTTTCTCATAGACATAGCCAGAATGTGGTTTTGACAGCTAACAACGGAGTCAATCAGCAGCTGGAACACGCTGGTCACCCGTTTCATCGAGCAATTCAGGGTATATAACTCCTGACCAAAGGTTCAACGCGGCAGTAGCGTCAGTTGATCGGCCTGAGCCATCGATGGTACTTATGGCCGCCATTGCAGGAGTTCAGAATCGGTCAAAATTCTCGATCTCTTTAACCAGAGACCCCCAAGGATATATATGATTTCTATTCCGAGGCCGAGCGATTCCTCCGACAAGAAGATACCAGCATTGATATAGAGAGCCTAGAGGTCTTAGCCGCCAAGCAACAATGTCCATCCAACAGCAACAGCCAGAATAAAGAAAGAGGAAAGGCCCTGGAAAAGAGTGAGCGTCACGTGCGACCTCGAATCGAAAGTAAGTACGACCAGTATACCGAACTCAATTCCTCTCTGGTCGATATCTACCTTGACATAAAAGGGTCCCTGCCCACTCCGAGACCACCTCAACGAGAGCCAACCCTGATGGAGCTTGATTCCGGCAAACACTGCATATTCCACAATGTAGTTGGACATATCACCAATGAGTGTTGGCATTTGCGCGATCTTATCGAGGGTGGAGTCAGAAAAGAGGAATTACCCGAATATGTCAAGAACCGCGTCCCAGTCTTGCCGCTGCGATCTTCTGCCTAAGCTCCTCATATCGATCCACGAGCTCCTAGAAACGGAAAGGACCTTGAGACTAGCACCCACGGCATTATCATTAATTAGTTTTTTTTCTGATGTATTTCTTTCAATAAAAAGGTTACCTTGATGTATACATGTACAGGGTTAGGATTTAGCTCCTAGGCATGCTCTGGAATCAACCAATGTCCTCTTAGAATTTATTTTCTCTGTAACAATAATTTAGCAGCTATGAATTTTCTTTTGCAAATATGGATAATGTTTGGGAAATTCTAAAGTCGAGCGTGGATAGTGCTCACCCCATTTTTAATGTGGTCAGCATGAAAGCCTACCACCATTTCTAAATACCTGCTCCACTAGCCGAGTGTGGTATATTTCTTTAAGACGAGTATGGATGATACTCGCTCCTTCTTTTTCTACACCACAAGCATTTACTACTCGCTGGACACATTGACTTAACATGAGTCACACATGAAAAACACTTTCCCTAAGCCATGTATAGTTAATACTCATCCTCTCTAAGTCGAGTATGGTTAATACTTGCCACTAAGCCGAGTATGGTTATTACTTGCTCTCTCTAAGCCGAGTATGGTTAATACCCGCCACTAAGCCGAGTATGGTTGATACTCACCACCCCTCAAAGGCAAGTGAAATAAAATGCTCGACCCACCAGCATTCTCCTAGCCGACAACAGTTTATTTTTGTCTATGCAGGATGTAACTCTCACAAAGGCGCTGGTCTTCTCAGCCCTAATACGGTTCCCAATGGTTGTCGGTTTTCTGGCCTTAATACAATCATCGGAATCTTGGGTTTCCGGCCTTAATATGGTTCGACGCGACCATATATACTCGAATGATTATGCTTCAATTCATACTTCAGAACATACCTCCCTCTATTGAAGAAGATGCATTCTGAGGGGCAAAGTGTTAGCCCTCTTTTTGGCAAAAGCCGCAATGAGTCAGATCAAAGCCCAAATGTGCAACCAATCAAATTGGACAGATCACACACTAGGAAGCCCAACAAGAGCTCGGTCCAAGGTAATCACGTAATGGCCGAGCCATTTGTCAAACAAGCCAATATCTCACTCCAGAAGACTTGCTCTCCCATTCAACCGAGAGAACTGCTCTCATATAGGGCATATCGATCAAATATTTCGGATCTGCATGGAAATATCCAGCTGAGCAGTTCAAATACTTAGCCTGACTTTCAATGAAGAAAATGCGGTCAACCACATCCGTACAAACCTCTACTTTTGATACACCTCACCATGGATGCGACGTAAGCCACAACTTCCGAGGATACTATTTATGAATAGTGGAATCAGTCTTCCAGCCTCTATTCTATCCAAGGAATGGACTCCACGCATCCAAGTCTTTTCAGAAAGGCCGGGCCACGTCACAACAACCCAAGTCGCTATCTCCACCTATAAATACCTCAAAGCTTAAAGAGGAAAGGGACTTCCAACTTCGACTTCTTCTTCTTTCCGGAGAGATTTTTCTAAAAGAGGAAAATAGCCGTCTTCTTTCTTTTCTTCAAATAGAAAAAACATTGTACTTGTAATCCAAAGCAGAAATAATATGTAAAGTGAACATAGGCACAGACTTTGCCAAACCATTATAAAAAGTTCATGTGTTTTCCCCGTTTTCTTTACTTTTTCTACATTTTATAATCAATATGCATGTGCTCTTCACACGATTTGGGGTCGAACATCACTTATGACCAACTTTTGACGTCAACAATTGCGTTCATAACAATTTTCTGATTAATTTACATATATAGTATGTTTCAAACAAAGTTCATACGGAAAAGTTATTAGTGTTCGAAGTTATATGTCAGAAAATAACTATAAGGTAAATACATTTATTTTTAAAATATACGTGCGTATTACAATATAAGAAAAACTGGATATCGATTCACTCAAAAAGTCAGTATTTCTTTGGGAAAAGAAACTCCTGATGGAATTACCGATGAAATAAAAGCATCGCTATATTTATAGTCATCAAATTTTCCAATGAAATTTCTCGATGTTTTATCCTACAAATTATCAACATTTAGCGACGATTTTGCGATGTTTTTTCTTGTAAAAATCTAAAATTTTATGATGAAAAAGCGACATCACGAGGAAAAATGATTAATGTATAACCTTCGGTATATTCATCAGAAAATACCGATGAATTAGCGATCAATTTAGCATTTATTTTATTTTATTTTTTCCGATGAATTTAATGACGATAGTGGTGAATTTAAGTAAAAATGCCGCTTATTGCATTAATATTTCCAATTACTACGTATTGCATGTATTCCCAAATATCACTAACCTACCAATGAAGAAATAGTGTTCCCCTCCTATGCATTTTTACAGTCTTATTCAATTGCAAAATGAATCATATAAAATTAGTTATCTCTCGAATAAACTTCAAATTCTTATTCGAGTTAAAGTTGCAGTATATATTTTTTTAATGCAAATGATACGGTCTAGGTCCTAAATATCTTTGACATTGGCTTACGTTACGAAACCGAAATTGCCAATTTATACTCCATTAATTCATGACAAATCGACACAGCTATACCTGCAGTTCCATGCAAACGAGCAAATAAATTTACATCAGTGATATTTGGCATGTCTAATATACCGTACATCTACATATAAACAATCACTGAAATAACCAAATCCGGTTGGAAACATCTATAACCCACGCACTGGAATTTTCTTTCAATCCTATTCATATCTGATAGGCGTGATATATTCCCTGGCATTGAAATTTTCCACTCCAAGTATTGGACAACTATATATACCGTACCTCTACATCAATGTCAGTTCTGAAACACAAAAATTATTGGGGGCCCTAGGAAAACTAGGATATCAGAGGCCCTAAGCTATCTGAACATGTCAAAGTATATGCAGTATAAGTTCGGAGGTCGTAGGTGGCCGCCTTGGTGGCCTTACCTCCGGGCTCCCTCTGATCTACATATAAACAATCACTGAAATAACCCATGCACTAGTAACATAATTTCTTTTGATCCTATTCATACCAACATGCATGATATATTACCTGGCATTGAATTCTCCACTCCAAATATTGGACAACTATATATTAATCATAGTATGAATGAAATATATTATTGAAACAGAAAATGGATCTCAACACTAAAGGTGCAAATGTTGCACTTCACTAATTCGGTAAGATTAGAATATGGAACCGTGTAATCGCAAAAACAAAAAGATTAAAATGAAGACAAAGGAGTTTTTATAGTGGTTCGATCCAAAATGGATCTGCATCCACTTTCCAATCACTTCTCATTATTATATGAGATATTATAAGATACATTTCTCTATTGTTTGGCTCACTATCTCTTTGTACAACAATTGTCCTCTCTATAATAGCTAAATTCTCTCTTATCTTCTATGAAAATGAATTGATCTCTTTGAATGCATTGAACGTGAGACTTTATTTCTCACGGTTTGGATGCTTAGAGAATCGGTGATGCATCCATGGTGGTAGAGATGTGAATCGGATCTTGTAGGAGGGTTAATCGTGGTAGGAGAGAAGTAGAATGGATCATTGATGATCTCTAACGGAGGAAGGAGGAAATCCGATCCATTTATTGACAGAGAAGGATGGAGAGAGCTTGAAGTTATCTCTAACGGAGATTGAAAAAGATGACTTGATTGAATCGGCTATGGCGGAAGAAGGAGAATGCTTTGGCGGCCATTAATGAAGCTTCAGAGAGACCTTGGAGTTTGGCGGCACTTCCTCGTTGAAATGAAATTTTGTCCCCCTTTCAAGTGAATGATGCGGGGTATTTATAGTGGTGTTCAAAGGGTAATGGAAAAGTGGTAAATAGGGTGTATACAACTGTACCAGCGCACTTTATAGCTGTTTGTGAGCTGTCCAAGAGTTGCACCATGATTCTATCGACATGGGATTTTGTGCGACATGCTTTATTGAAGCGCCATGACTTCATTTCCTTTTGTGTAGGTCATATGCACTTCAAATATATGAAACTGTTACTTGTAATATGAACGTTTCCCATACTTTTGTCTTGTACGAGTGACCAATCCTGAAGATAATCATGTTGCTAACACACCATGATTTATCAAAGCACTCACGACTTAGTAACTTTCGAACTGAACTATTGATTTACTAGCTAAATTAACTCCATTCCTGCCACATGCCATGACAGCTGACTCAAACATGGACTATTCATATAGTTTGAATATATGAACGACATGGATATGGCCAACAACATGATTCAAGTAGAATGAGTCTACGTGATTTGAACGGTATGCTGATGAGTGAGCTACTTGAACCACAACTTACTACTTATGTCGTGATTAACAAATCTACACCATGTCGTATAAATGAAACTATGCCACCATGTTGCATAACTTCGACTCAGGCCGTGAGAATGACTTGTCATCAAGTCGTTAATCTCCTTATCAACTCTCCATGCAGATAATTTTGTTTATACTTTAAAGCATGGATTTGTAAGTTGACTTACACGCTACGCAAGCATCGTTTGTTGTACACGCTGGGATATTTCCTATTACCTATGTGAGTAAAATAACCGGTTCATTCTTCATTCACAATCAGATATGCTCTCTTATAAGAAACAACATGGGTGCTAAGACACCATAATCAGAACGTCATGAAATGTCCTGAACCATTCATTATCCTACTGGCACTAAATTAATGCCTTATTCACCACATGGTCTTCTAGAAAGTTTGCAAACTGGAATATACTTCCCAAGTGTCTTATTGTTATTTGTACAGTTAAGCTCTGTTACCCAACCTATTGTACATGTCACGAATTGCCACCATATTACGTCTTGCGACATGATTTCATGTATACCCAGCATCCCAAGTAGCTCCATTTTGTGATTGATCCATGCCGTATTGTATTATGCTTATGGGTTTTTATCATCATGCAAGTTGCTCTAAAAGCGACATGGTTTGACTCATGATATACGGCATGGTACGAATAAGAAAGGGTAACGGCATGACTCGCCTTAAGGACATGCGACATACTTCTAGAAGGCTCAAGCTACTACATGGCTAAATTCAAATCGTGTACACCTCACGTGATATGACTTTTTCCTTTCCATTTGCGTTGTCGTGTGATCGACTTTAAACATCATGTTGCTTAAATAACTTGCACGATCTTGATAGTTTAACTGGATGCGTTATGGAATAGTTATATTGTGCCAACGACTTGACTGATAAGCGACATGCTTTTCGGCAACATACGACTTAAATGTTAGGGCCATTGCGGTATCACAACAAATAGTGCGACATGAGCGGTCTTAACAATTGGTTCTTATGTCGCTCTACCGGCATGTCTTTAACGGTATACAATATAAAGGGTTTTAACGCCATGGTCCCAACGGCATGCTTTAATGTCGCATAAATGGCTTTAGTCCTTGGCGCACTAGATATTTTATCAAACTGTTGAACCACTGTGCAATATGTTGTTTTTTCTGAACCATGTTTTAACGGGGTTAACATTTGCCCCTCGAAGCTTGTATTTTTGTTTGTGAGAAATGTGGGCCTCAAAATAAACATTGTTGTTGATACATTCTATGTTGAGATCCAGTTATGTCTTTCTGTCTTGCTATGATGAACCATTCTTTGAATTCATATGCTTTGTGCCACCTGTTCTGTAATTAAAACAAGCATTTGCATAATTTTGGACTTATACTCGCTATCGACTGTCCATATCGATAGTGGATTAGTTAGTCAAAATTTTTACTATAGCGAATTTTACTTTGAATTGAATGAGGTGTTTACACAGGACTATTTTATTTAATGGTTGATAACCATTAAATATTATCTGTATGAACACGGCATTCTAATTCGGATTCGTGTCAATGCTTAAGTTTAGCTAGTCGAGATAATTCAACTGTGGATTTTAAACGTTGTTGTTTTAATGATATGTATGATACTATTTCTTATTTGGGAGATACGTGTCTGTGATTTATTTCCTGCTTCCTCTTTGAGAAGCTTTAATATTTACACCCTTTGTTCAGGAGGCCATTATTAGTCTTCTCTATGGGAAGTACTTTCAGTACTCAACGTTTGTCTGCTTTGTCGGTCAGTTCTAGCGTCGAAGACTCCATTGGATGCCCCTACCATGGAGAGGTCACTCATAATTCCATGCTTGTCTTCTCCTGCCGACTGGATTGATATTATGGACTTCATTGAGGATAGCTGATCTCTACTGTGGAGAGGATACCTTCTCTATGAAAAGGATTTTTGGTCACTGCATTATTTCATGAAGTGAACTTCTAAAACCTTTTTATACAATCATTTTTAGATTTGGGATGCTTGTAGCAATAAACCCAGCTATGATATTTTGCAGTACTTATGCTATGAATTTTCTGTTTTAATAACCATGCTTTGGATGAATCTCCCTCGGACTACCGCATTTCGGGGTAGTTGGCATGAATTTTTGATCTTAAGTTTCTTTAAACCATGTTGTTTGCTTTGGCTTTAATCCTGACAGACAAGTAGTTATTGTTCTAAAAAGGAAATTACTTCCGGTAGCATTAAAGCTTCTGTTTGAATTTCTAGGGCTAGAGCGGTTGCAGTTCCTGAATTGCAAATGTGTCATTATTTTACTTCCTTGTCTTCTTGACAATTTTTTAGAAGAAATATCATTCTGTGCTAACTCAACATGTTTTCAATTAAGCATGCATTTATTTTGGTGTTGCTGAATTCTGATGCGGAATTTGTTCGGGGGAAAGGAACTTGTTGTTTTCTCGTCTTCTGGCCCTATTGTAGTAGCTTGGCCGAACCCAGGAATTTGTGCTTGGATTTGCACATGGACCTGAGACTGGTTGATGATACACACTGGCTTTGTTTGTGTCCTTTGCCTTATTCCAATAAACAACAGTGCAACATCGGCTCATTCTCATTGGAGGATTTTCCTTAGCATAGGTCCTTTTTTTATAAAATCTATAATGAAGAGCTCTTACGTGCCTTGGCAGCAAATTTTTGTCGATTGCCCAAGACGACAACGAGTTAGTCCAGTAAAAGGAGATAATCATGAGAAACATTCATAGATTTGAATGTGCTATCAATGTGAAGCTGCTTTTTATTTAGGAGTTTATGACTTGGTAGATACAATTCTCACTAATAATACACTTAATTTGCTTATCGATAACACTTGAGATTCGTCAGTCTCGGTTTTGGACAGACAATTTATCTGATGGAATTCCGAGTTTGACCTGCCTTGTTCAATTATTAGCGATGCGCCAGTCGACTTGATTCATGTTCTAAGCCAATCCTCTTGGGCGGTCATGATTGTAGGATTTTTGGTAAGCTGAGTAGCTTATGCGCATCACTTAATAAGTTGTGCCAGGCCAGCATTTTATACAATGCTTTTGTAGTATCCATCCTGGGGACCTCGAACCTTGGAGTTAGGTTTTTGGAATTTGAATGTTGTACATTAATGAATCATTTTTTGCATTATTTCTGCATTTTCTTTTTCCGTAGTCCAAGATGCTTTGTTGTATATTCCAATCTCGCAGCATTGTTGTCTCTTCCAACCGTATTTGATATCATAGATCATCCTGGACTACACAAAACTTTGAATTTTGTTTCACAACTATTTACCCAGCGCATGGTTATTGCTCAACCTTTCTTATAACTCATGTTGATACCAGTCATGGATACTAGCTTTAATTCCGAGAGAAATGCTGTTGCATTATGGAATTATGCCATATTAATGTAGTCTCCTTTCAGCATCATTTATTTTTGGGTTTGAAGCAGAGTACCATAGGGTTCTTTAAGTTATATATGATTAGAGCTTTGCAGTCAAGAAAGCTTTCGTGTTGTGACACTATAGACTTTCTTAGCCAAGGAATTCATTCTTATAAGAGAATGCTTTTGATCTATCTTGACTAAGGTATCTACCCTTTCTTCTCCTCGGGACCGGTCGATGTTTTACTAATCGATCCTCCAAGGTTGCTTTTTGATGATGTATCAAGTCATTTTGATTTTATCATTGTTTTCGGATTCCCTTCTTTGAACGTAAGGTCTTTTTGATGAGCTTCTGAGGATAGATCTCCCGTTGTTTGCGCACTTTGGCTTATGTATTTCTAAGTAAATTTGCCTTTTTGTTGAGTACAAATCATGTTTATTGCGATGTCGTGGTGAAACCGTGATATGTCTTTCGGACATTGTCCAATATTTGGTACGGTTATGTTATCCTTTTATCATAGGTTCCCATGAGTTGTGTGTGATGAATGCGATCAATTTTTCCGAATTTCCATGATTTAGATTGTTGCACTAGAAGATTCTAATTTGTTACCAAAAGATTTTGCTTTTACCAGCTTATTTAAAACTTCTGAGCATGTCAATATATCTAGGAAACCCAGCTTTAGTATCCAACTATATGCTCGAATCTTTGAAGGCTATCGATGAGCAAGATAAGACTAAGCAGCTTCTTATCACTGAAGGATTTCTCCATGAATTCGGACTACTTGCACGAACTCGATCTTTTCTCTCTCGAGGAATTCTTTCTGCTTTCCATTGTATCCCCAAAGCATCGGATGCCGCAGGCTTCTAACAGAGATACTGCATTGAAAAATTCCACCGGAGGGTTTGTATTGAAAAAGTATTTGATTCCTGCCATGCCTATGAACTTTGTTAAGACTTGCTTTTGTGATGTTGTGATGGAAATGTGTTCTGCTTGTTGTACTTTAAGCTTTTATTTTTGCATTCCACACCTGTTTCTTTTTCATGTTCGCAGCACAAAATTTAATGCTACAAGTCATTTATTATAGCAACTTTCAGTATTGAAATGATTTCGTGGTACGTTTTCGTAAACTGGGTTTTCATTGTAGCCACAAACCATTATTAGCTGGATTTACTTAACCAATTTCACTATCGAATTTCCTTGATTCTGGCTAAAGCAATTTTCGAAACTTCTTTTCTGTGAACAATCACCTTTGCGCTTATCACGGTATCAAAGTTTTCAAGTTTGCTATAGCCATTTCAAGGCTCAACTTTGTTAGTCAGGGCAACCCTCGTAGATGCTAAACCTTTGACTTAAGATTGTGACGAATTTTTGGTATGTTTAAGAAGTGAGCACTATTAAATTTTCCTTAATGTATTGGTAATGCCCCCATACCAAAAAATTTCACAAACTTTAAAGGTTAGCTACAACATTTTGTGACCGAGTTCATTTGGAACCTTTTGATCATGTGTTTTTGCCATTGTTGAATTTATTGGCATGGTCATGACTAAAGTTTTTGGTCTGGTCGATCCAACTCATACCTTTTTGTGGGGATGCATTTCTGTTTTTGTGCCTCTGCTCGAGAGATCTTATATTTTATATATTCAATCATTTTTCTCGCTAGCCTCCAGGCCCTACGGATATTAGAGTTGAACATATACCCCCGGAGAGGTCTTATTTTTCGTTCAATTGAAGAGGTATTTGTAAACCCGTTATTCGTTGTGAATAAATGACTCAGCCACTTGTAGAATTTGTAGGGCGCCTTCGAGAAGGTATTTGGGTCCATCACTAACCGAATTTGAAAGACTCGGCTTATGAATGGATGCCCCAGTAGTGGTCTTTTGAAGTCTGTCAGTAACTGGATTTGGAAGACCCAGAATCAATAGCTGGATTTGGAAGATCCAGCATCTGATCGAATTCCTGCGAAGAGGTCTTTTAGAATCTAGTGTTTATACTACAATCCGGCCATGTATTAATGGCGTCGACAATCAACCAAACGCCCCTCGGGGAGGTCTTTGGTTTTAAAGACCTGCGTTCGTTGCAATCCAGCAAGTTATCAATGGCGTCGGCAATCGACTAGGTGCCTGTCTGGGAGGTTTTTGGTTTTAAAGGCTCAGCGTTTGTCGTAATCTGACCATGTATCAATGGCGTCGGTGATCGACTGGGTGCCCCTCAGGGAGGTCTTGGGTTTAGGGTCGCATTATTTCATAGAATAGACGCTAATTCATTTATCGGGCTTTACCACGATTTTTTAGGGCTAGGGCCAACGACCTTGCAATTAAGAAGGTTCCCCTATGGTGAAACTGAAAACTTAATTTGTAATCTGAACGCCATATTATTTGATTGCTCAGCTCCTGGTTTCCCTTATTTGTCAGGCTGTGCTCCACACTCTCGTATTTATCGCAAATGATGTTTAGAGTATTGAGCATTAGGCGCTTGAGCTATCCCAATTGGAATGCGCTTTAATGGTCACCAGGCTCTGCTAAGTTATGGATGCGTTAATCGTCCTTTTAGAAGATGGTTGCTTCAACCAGTTCCTCCTTCCTTTCCCCTCTATTGGTGAACTTAGCGATGAAATCGGCTAAAGCCTGCCAATTTATAAGTCTTTGAGGATGGTAAGTGATGTCATATTGGCTAAGCTCAATATTCTACTTTAATAACATTCCCGAAGCATATGGGCGGAAGAGAACTTGCTTTAGCGGCTGATCGGTAAGAACTTTGATAGAGTGCGGTTGGAAGTATGGCCTTAGCTTCCCTCAGGCGATGATCGGACAATATGCTAACTTTTCCTACCTAGGATAGTTTAGCTTTGCCTTAGTAATCTTTTTGCTAATGTAGTGTGCTAGCCATGGAACCCATTCTTGGAGAGATACCCTTTTAGTGAAACTTGCAACCCTTTAGTTTGCTTTCCGCGGTACTTGCTCATTGTTAAACCCTTTACGACCCCATCCTTCCACCTTTCAAGGTAGTGCTTTTTATCTTTATATTTGAGTGTATTTGGCACTTGGACTAGTGTTGTTGGGGTCGTGGAGTATCGTCGACTTTCAACGGAGCAAGCGCTCGTCAGGCATCATTTTTCGCAATAAGGCCGAGTAAATCTGGCTTTGGCGATTTTGTTGAGTACATTGGTTGCTCCCTTCCTTGTCACAGGACCTTAAGTGACTCCTTTGTTATTTTCCACATAGCGCATTACATCTTCGCTTTTCATGCAGAATGATGCTTGTTGCACTTGACACTTGGAATATCTTTGTCGAGGCATGTCATTAGTATCACTCAGACTTGTTGAACTATAAGGAAGCAATCATTCCTTGAATTGCATGGCGTTTGTCTTGGCAAGTGACTTGCAGTTGGAGATTTGATGTTTCTAACTTCCTACTTAAGCAGTACCCCTTTTGATGAGGTGTGCAGCTTTACGACACAGTGCCCATTTGCTGTGCTTTTCATTGTTTAACTTTGGACAGATTTTCCTTTTGATTTGCAAGGTGGTGCTTTATATCACTGGGATTACTCCAAATGATGCTTTCGGTACCCAACACTTGAACTCTCCAAACGGGTTATGCTAGCAAGGGTCACTAGAATTTATCAGACCGCGAGTCAATAAGAGCCCTGCAATATTAAATCGATTTTAGTAACTTTCAATCCAACGAAATAATCGAAGTAAAGAAAATGCAGACTTCTTTTAATATGAAAATTGACATAGTAATTGCTCAATTGCAGTCCCCCTTTACCATAAGAGGTTAATACTTATAAAAGAAAGCATAACAATTTTTTCATAAGAACTAAGCAGTGTTTTTATGTAGAATGTTGACATAGGTGGTCGTTATTACAGATTCCTGGTGTTGAATCTTCATCAAAGGTCGACAATTTGTAGATGCCATTTGGTAACTTTTGGTCGATAACATATGACTTTTGCCAGTTAGACTCAAATATTTCAATAACGGCCTTTACTGAGCTTTGGTATGGAAGTGTCGGGCAATCATTGGATGAACAAGAGCTTATAATTCCATTAGGATCATTTCCTCCGTAGGGCTACACTCTTGAGAATTTGCGTACCTTTGTATCTTCTCCCATCTTTCACTGGCTGCATGAGAACTATTTGCCATAGTATTGAATATTAGCTTCACGCTGTTTCTTGCTAGAGCCTCTACCTAGGCTTGATCGTTTGACGGACATGCTTCGCTCCTGAGGAGTTGAAAGAGGATTTATCATATGCAATTTCTTGACATATTGTTGTAGCTTGCTCTTCCTAACCAACATCTCAATTGAGCTTTTTAGGTGTCTACAATCATCAATATCATGACCAGGCTGGTTGTGATAATGGTAGAAGCTTCCAGATGTCGCTGCTTGTTCAAGATCTTTAATATTGGTTGTGGCTCTAGAAAGAACCCTGCTACCTTATTAGTAAAGAAGATTTTCTCCGAGGTATCATTTAGCGGGGTTAACTCTTTAGACTTGAAAAGGTGAAATCTCTTGTTCCTTTTTCCTCCTTGTCCTTATATGTCCTTTTTTGCACTCCGACATCCTCCTTTTTTCTTACCGGAAAGGTAGGGGAGATAGGTCGCTTGGACTTGTTTTCCTTATAACCATGATGACCACAATTCTCTATGTGAAAATCTGAAACACTGAGGTATGTGTTCCTTTCTACACTAAGTTGTTCTACACGAATTATGAGACTGGCTTGAGTGGCTTCGAGAGCCCGTATTTGATTCAGCAACATCTCATTCGAAGCGTCTATTTTCTGGTGTAAATTGGTCATAGAGGCAACAAACTCTTTTTGAGTTACATAATCCCTCGGTGTTTCATTCACGGTTAAATTGTTGGCTTGAGAAGCAATGGACGCACCCACATTGACTTTGTTACAGGTTCCTGCAAGCTTAATGTTATTTCCTGAGAAAGGCTCCTTGTCTTTGCATTATCCCATGGGGCAGACATCGGCCCTTTTCCTTTACATTTGTTCGAGCAAGTGATGACAGTTAATAAACTGAGGGCTGGGACACCCAGTCTGAAGAGATGCCCCTTCATTAGGACTTGCAACTTTCTGGGAAACGTACTTGTTTGCGTGTCTTTTCTTTGATGGGACTTGTTTGAACACTTCGAAATCCGTTTGTGGAATCTTTAATGTCGGTTTCATTTCTAATATTTGATCGAACATCCACTTCCTTTACGTCATGATCATAATTATGATCTAACAACGATGAGTGCTCATTCCCACTTAGGTCGATCTCAATTTTACGGGGTACCGGATTTGCTTGAGCAGCAAGGAGAGTTTCTGTCTTGCCTACCAGGGTTTTATTTCGCTTATTGAAATCGGTGACAACGACTTTAAAACTGTCATGGTTTACTCTAGCTTCCACAATTTCAACGACATCGCGTAATTAGTTTGTGGAATGGCGGAGACACCTTTTATAGTTTTACTGCATTTTTGCGAGTCATCTTTTGAAGATATGATATTCGTTTGAGTGGCCAGTAGCTTATCAAGCTTATCCATTAGGGCTTTGCTTGAAATTTCCACTTGTTGATTTAAGTCACCCACAACCTTATCCAACTGACCTTGAGTTATACCAACTCCTATTCCCATGGATCGATCAATATTCGGAAGATTTGCTCATGGAATGGTGATAGCTTCACGATCGACACTTTTCGAACTTCCACTGGACTTATTATCGTACTTCTTCGGTAGAGGCATAACTTTGTGCAACTCTTCTGATTTTGACAGAGACCTTTTGAACTTGAAAGGGAGTTCGTCGATTGGTTTAGAACGAAGACTTGCAGGATCTGTGGTGGAAATGGGATTAGAATCTCCAATGGTAGGCTCTTAAGATTGAGAGAAGGTGAATGTGGCCCCACGGTGGGCGCCAAATATTGAAACCGAAAATCAATCTCAACACCAAAGGTGCATATGTTTCACTTCACCAATTCGGTAAGATTAGAATATGGAACCGAGTAATCACATAAACAAAAAGCTTGAAATGAAGACAAAAGAGTTTTTATAGTGGTCCGATCCAAAATGGATCTACATCCACTTTCCAATCACTTCTCATTATTATATGAGATATTACAAGATACATTTCTCTTTTGTTTAGCTCACTATCTCTTTGTACAACAATTTTCTCTCTATAATAGCTAGATTCTCTCTTATCTGCTATGAAATTGGATTGATCTCTTTGAGTGCAATGAACATGAGACTTTGTTTCTCACGGTTTAGACGCTTAGAGAATCAGTGATGCATCCATGGTGGTAGAGATGTGAATCGAAGCTTGGAGGAGGGTTAACCGCAGTAGGAGAGAAATAGAATAGAGCTTTTATGATCTCTAACGGAGGAAGGAGGAAATCCGATCCATTTATTGACGGAGAAGGATGGAGAGAGCTTGAAGTTATCTCTAATGGAGATTGGAAAAGATGACTTGATTGAATCGGCCATGGCGGAAGAAGGAGAATGCTTTGTCGACCATTAATGAAGCTTCGGAGAGACCTCGGAATTTGGCGGCACTTCCTCGTCGGATTGAAATTCCCTCCTCCTTTCAAGTGAATGATGTGGGGTATTTATAGTGGTGTTCAAAGGGTAATGGTAAAAGTGGTAAATAGGGTGTATACAGCTATACCAGCGCACTTTATAGTTGTTTGTGAGATGTCCAAGAGTTGCGCCATGATTCTATCGGCATGAGAGTTTGTGCGACATGCTTTATTGAAGCGCCATGACTTCATTTCCTTTTTTGTTGGTCATATGCACTTCAAACATATGAAGCTATTGCTGGTAATATGAACGTTTCCCATACTTTTGTTTAGCATGAGTGACCTGTCCTGAACAAAATCATGTCACTAACACACCATGATTTATCAAAGCACTCACAACTTAGTAACTTTTGAACTGAACTATTTATTTACAAGCTGAATTAACTTCATTCCTGCAACATGCCATGACAGCTGGCTCACAACTTGGACTACTCATATAGTTTGAATGTATGAACGACATGGGTATGGCCAACGCCATGATTCAAGTAGCATGACTCTACATGATGTGAACGGTATGCTGATTAGTGAGCTACTTGAGCCATAACTTACTGCTCATGTCGTGATTAACAAATTTGCACCATGTCGTATAAATGAAACTATGTCACCAGGTCGCATAAGTAGCTTCAACTTAGGCCATGAGAATGACTTGTCATCAAGTCGTTAATCTCCTTATCAACTCTCCATGTAGATAATTTTGTTTATACTTCAAAGCACGGATTGGTAAGTTGACTTACACGCCATGCCAACATCATTTGTTGTACACGCTGCGATATTTCCTATTACCTATGTGAGTGAAATAACCGGTTCATTCTTCATTCACGGTCAGATATGCTCACTTATATGAAACGATATGGGTGTTTAGATGTCATAACCAGAACATCATGAAATGTCCTGAACCGTTCATTATCCTACTGCCACTAACTTAATGCCCTTTTTTCATTATTCACCATGTGGTCTTCTAGAAAGCTTGCAAACTGGAATATACTTCCCAAGTGTCTTATTGTTATTTGTACAGTTAAGCTCTGTTGTCCTAACCTATTGTATATGTCACGACTTGCCATCATATTGCATCTTGCGACATGATTTCATGTATACTCAGCATCCCAGGTAGCTCCATTTTGTGATTGATCCATGCCGTATTGTATTATGCTTATGGGTTTTTCTCATCATGCAAGTGGCTCTAAAAGCGACATGCTTTGACTCATGATATACGTCATGGTATGAATAAGAAAGGGTGACAGCATGACTCACTTAAGGACATGCGACATACTTCTAGAAGGCTCAAGCCACTACTTGGCGTAATTCAAATCGTGTACACCCCACGTGATATGACTTTTCCTTTCCATTTACATTGCCGTGTGATCGACTTTAAACATCATGTCGCTTAAATAACTTGCACGATCTTGACAGTTTAACTGGGTGCGTCATGGACTAGTTATATCGTGCCGACGACTTGATTGATAAACAACATGCTTTTCGGCAATATACAACTTAAATGTCGGAGCCACCGCGGTATCACAAAAAATAGTGAGACATGAGCGATCTTAACGACTGGTTCTTATGTCGTTCTACCGGCATGTCTTTAATGGTTTACGGTATCAAGGGTTTTAACGCCATGGTCTCAATGGCATGCATTAATGTCCCATAAATGGCTTTAATCCTTGGCTCGTTGGAGATTTTATCAAATTGTTGAACCACTTTGCATTATGTTGTTTTTTCTGAATCAAGTTTTAATGGGGTTAACATATATCATACACATTCTTAATTCATTCAACATCTACACTCAAATTTGCAATATTTTCATGTAAAATAGCTTTTAACTTTGACAACTGCAAGTAATTGACTAGAACAAATGAAACAAAACTCAAGTACAATTCTCACATATAAATGGGAATCAGAACGCCTACCAACAAAAAAAGCCATCATACGAGACATCTCTGATTGCATCTTAGATTGAGATATAATTTGTGCTTGCATAAGCTCATGCATTTCGTTCACCTTCAGCCGTTCCCTATGCAATTGCTCCTCAAACTCGGTTAGTAGTCTCATCTCTCTCTATTTTTTCATGTCTAAGTCTTTCAATCTCTTCCTGCCTAGATTCAACTTGCTCAGCTGCTTGAACTTACTCACGTTTTATCTCTTCCTGTAGCTCTTTGACAATTTTCTCATTTTGCTCTAACATTTTCATCATCCGAGTTGCTTGCTCGTTATCCCTCATAAAAGTAGATGAAGTCAAAAGTCCCTGAATAAATTTATAAACAATATTATTTTCTATTATACATGGTAAAGAGATGACCAATAACCAAATATGCATAACACTAATCAGCAATCTTATACTATAGAAACTCCAAACCAAAATTTTGTTGTTGTTGAAATGCAAAAGTAAAGTCACAGGGCTATCAAAGAAAATATCATCTACGTTTTTTTATTATTGCTTCATGTAATTCTCATCCTAGAATTGATCGGCTAACAGCTTTAATAAATTGCCAAATTCCAGCTACTTATAAATGAGTGTCCAACAACACAAATGAATGATTGAACCATAACATTTTATAGAAACTAACTAGAATCTTATTTTATACGGAGAAATAATTGTGCATAGCAATGTGCATAACTAAAATCTTATTTTATACTAAGAAATAATTATGCACGACAATATCCCTTAGAAAATCCCTCAGATCAAAATGTGGAGTAACTGTGCAAGAATATGACGATAATTTATTCCAGTCAGAATGCACCTTATGTAATTATGCAATTGAAAATCAATAAAATCTGAAGTCAACCGGTTAAAAGAGGGTGACAAACACACCAAGTTTTCTGTTCTAAAACATCTAATTTGAATATAGGAAAGCATTAAATAAGATATTAAATGAATCTAGACAGTGGCTATTTTGGATTTAAATTATATTCAACATAGTGTTGTATCCTATTTTACAGAACTGTACCATGCATCAGAAGTTGTTCAAAGGTTTGACAATGTCGTATGTAAGGAATAAGGGACGTAAGAAAATTTTCAATAGCAATAACACATGCACAAAAAATAGCAAAGCCAATTAAATCATCTCCATCGGCACCGTTACTAGAATACAGGACTATTCCAATGGCTCCTAAACACTGGCGGCTTTTGGAGACCGTTGGAACAACATTCACGACTTCCAATGGCTTTTAACAGAATATTTCCAATGGCTATATCAACGACTTCAAACTGCTTATATCCGTTGTAAACCGTTTCAAAACAACGACCGGATAGCCGTTGGAAACCGTTTGTAAAATTAGTTTTTTTTAATCCAGCAAGCATATAACCTTACTACCACTACATTTCCAATCCAATCCAATTCCAACCCATTTCCAATCCAATCCCAATCAATTTCACATATATACAACACATATATACCAACAATATAAATAACCAAAATATATCAAAGAAACATCAGTATAAACAGAACAAAACATCAAACATCCATAAACCAACAAATACATGTTCATAAACCAAATACATCAAAGTTAAATGCCCACAAACCATCTAAACATATCAAAAGTATCATTCTCGCCCACTCAATGCCAAAATATACAACATACCTTAAGCATCGCTTCCGGAATCAGCAGACGACGAAGGATGACTATCATGAATGTGCATACACTTCGCAAACCTATGATTTAGCTGTTCCAACTGCATAGTCTGAAAAGGAATTTGGTCACGTAGTTGCTCAATCATAATTCTAATCTCTTTAATTTCTTCTTTGTATTAGGCCTTCTTAGGTTGTCAAGTTTGCAAATAGAATGAATAGTAAAATTGTTGAG
This sequence comes from Allium sativum, assembly GCA_030737875.1. Lineage (NCBI taxonomy): Eukaryota > Viridiplantae > Streptophyta > Magnoliopsida > Asparagales > Amaryllidaceae > Allium > Allium sativum. The sequence continues at coordinate 993,291,624 of CM060920.1, forward strand.
TTTGCCACTACTTTCGATAACGTGAGGTATGTGTTGACGAGAAAAATTGTCGCACGCCAACACCCAATGTGTATATGTGAAAAATTATCCAAATAAGCAGTAAATAATGTAAATGCGGGGTGACACGGCTTTTATAGTAGTTCGACACTAACGCCTACGTCCAATTTATAATCACCATTCAGCATATCTTTTGTCGATTACAAAGTTGTCCAAGTTCGGAAAATAGCTAAGTTCAAAGTGTTACAATAGAATAAAAAAATATATGTTTGCTCTACGCTTTGACTAAATTTCCCTTCTTCTTCTTCCTTGAGATTGGTTGACTTGGTCAACAATATTCAAGTTTAGTGCTCATGTCCATAAATTTCAAAAGTAGCATAAAAAACCTTGTTAATGTTCAAGTGTTGATGGAAAACATGCATGCCATGTTTTAATTATCCATGCCATCTCCAATGGCCATGGTGAAGGTGTTGGAAGCCATTAATGATTGTTTAGAGCTCTCAAGGTCCAAAAATTCCAAGAGAGAAGGGTCCAAATTAAGGCCAGGCTTGGGTATTTATAGGAAGAAGGTTTGGTTGGAGTAGGTAGGAAGGGGGGACCACAACCCTTTAAATTTGCACCCAAACAGAGGCCTCTTTACAGAAAATTCGCACCCCCGGCGAGGGGTGCGAAATTCGCACCCAACCAGGGGGTGCAGAATTTCGCACTCCACCAGGGGGTGCGGAATTTCACACCCCCTAGAGGGTTACGGAATTCGCACCCCGCCAGGGGCGTCCGGTATTTTGCACCCCCGGAAGGGTGCAAAATCGTACCCTACCAGGGGATACGAATTCGATGGAGGAGGGTACCGGGATTGTGCTGTCGAGAGAGTCAAAGTTTCTAAATGCAAAGTAAGGGAATCCGCGGTTGTGCTGGTCCGAAGTGAAGGGATCTGGATTTCCGGCATGGAGAAAATCGGATTAATCGGGCAAAGGCCACCGGTCCAAAGTGAAGGTTGATCGTTGCCGGGACTGTTCGGCCCCGGACCCCCACCAGCACTGTGCCCGGACCTGCTTGACGGCTCGCCTTCGGTTTGGAGCACGGCTTGCCTTCGGCTCGGATGATGGCTTGACTAAGAGTTCATTGGGCCCAAAAGAGGGCATCTGATGGAGGTTTCGGGTCTCCTTGTGTATGCAACGCGACTTCGACCTAGGTGCTTTGTGTTTGTTGATGCTTGAGCGCGTCGCTCACCAAATACTTGACGTGTGACAGCTTTGACTAAAACATGTGTCAACGGTATTGTAACGACCCAGAAAATCTGACCCAATTTAAATTTTTTAAATTGGCTAAAATAATGGATTTTAAATATTTAAAATAAATATTTTAAATAATGGCAATGGAAAGTGAGTTTGAATCGACAATTGAAAACGAATATAATTAATTATAATTATAAACAAGGCTTGAAAAGGCGCTGCAGTTTCAAAAATTGGATTCAAACTTTGTCGGACTGTACCGGGTGCAAAACAAAACGGATTTTAGTGGAACCAAAAATATTTAAATCTGTTAGTGAATACCTTTCTAACGAATCTGAAAAATCGAATTTTCATAGCGGAAAGAAAACGTTATGGCCAAATGAATTTTCAGAAGGGTCGATATGGAATTTATATAGCCCGTGAAAATGGCCAATTTGCATATGACCTCAGAATTCGACGAAACCTCTTTTATTGGATCCGGGATGTGAAGTTATTGCTAGGTTTCAAATTTCATAATTTTTGAAGCTAATATGTGAGCGTGGCAAAGGAAAATGTGTTTTGGTCAATTATAGTTAAATTGGATCAACCAAAAATGGGCCTTTTTGCAAACGGTCTTAGAATTCAACGAAACTAGTTTTGTTGGGACCGTATCGTCAAAACATAGCTAGATTTATTTTTCTGGAATTTTTTGAATCAGTTTGTGGCCCTGGCAAATTGAAATGTACGTTCAAATTAAATATTGAATGTTTTATATTTTGATTTGAATGGAAACTGACTGAAACTGTCGAATGGGCCTACGAAACATATCCCATTGAGTTCGGAAGGGGGGTAAAATGCTAGGGACGACAGTCGTTGGGTTTAAATTGGTGGTCGGGTCAGAAAACCCTTTAAAACTCCACCGGCCAATCAGAAAATTTATAAAAATAAAAATAAAAAAAAGGAAAACCCGTCTTTCTCTCTCTCCCCATCGCGATCGACGGCGAAACCGCATTCATTCCTTCCTAGGCCGATTCCAGTGAAACCACGGAGAATTACACCACCGCCCTTTGGAGTTTTCCGAAGCCCTCGCCACCCTCTTCCCATCCATAGCTGGTACGCCCCCTATCGTCGCTCGTACGAGGAGATCCAGCCCCTCAAAGTCCGGGAGTTCACGCCGCCGCCATGACCAGGATTCGCCACCGAGCTGGCCCACTCCCCCACGCGCACGAAGCTCTCTTATAGCCCTTCGACGCTGTGAAGGCCGATCGTCCTCTAGCTTCACGGATTGGGAGAAAATTTCAACCCTAGTTTCGAACGATTCGCTGAGGTAATCGGCTTTGTTTATTTAATCTGATTTTAACACCTTTAAACCGTTGCAAACTTTGAAAAATCATATCTTTTTGCTGTGTTAACGAAATTCAGTAAAACAAGAGACAGTGGACTCGTGTGGACGTCTTCTACATTTTAGAAGAGACCACATATTTTTCTGAGCCTTCTGCTATTTTTGGTGGAATGGAACCCAATGTGAGATTTCTGATTTAAAAACAATATGGAAAACGACGATGTATAAATTATATGGTCGATGTATGAGTTATATAAGCGTTGTACACCTCATGTATAAGCGTTGTATAAGTTGTACGTTCGATGTATAAGTTATATATGCGTTGTAAAAAAATTATATATGTGTTGAAATAGAAGTGAATCGCTATATATATATATATATACGCCCCTCGTCCACAAACCATGGACGATATTTATTGATTGTGATTGGTGTGAAAATTGATGGATAGCGAATGGTTGTTTGGGATCGTTTGTGGTTGATATTGATTGATTGTGGTTGAAAAATACCCATTTGTGGTTGAGAAATATTTGATTGAAACCACATAGGATTAGTTTGTGGAAATGAAATAAATATATACATGCCGCCTGCGTGCAAACTAGATGCATGATCCCCATTGTCAAAAACCGCGAGGTTTTAAGGTAGAGCGAGGAGCCGTACTAGGGACGGTCCCGGTTTTAACTACCCTGCCGTTATGCTGCCGAAATTTTGAATAATATTCATGTGTTTGAATTATTTTCATTTGCCGAAATGATATTTATTCATTGAATAGAAAACCTTCATGTGTTGAATCGATATTCATTCGTTGATTAGAAATTCATGTGTTGAATGGTATTCGCGTTTCAAATATAAAAATCACATTTTTATCTATATATAGAAACTAAAGAAAACCTTCATGTGTTGAATCGATATTCATTCGTTGATTAGAAATTCATGTGTTGAATGGTATTCATATTTTGAAATAAATTGTTTGATAATAAAAATCACCTTCTATCGACTATATGGACTATGTAAAATAATCTCGTTTTAAAAGAAATTGTTTTATTATAAAAATCACCTTTTTATCACCTATATGAACTATATAAAATAATAGTGTTTTGAAATGAATTGTTTTACAATAAAAATCACATTTTTATTATATACATGAATCGTTGAAATGTGAAGTGTTAAAAATAGCAACTCGTTCAAATAAATATGCATGAGTCAAAATATTCATTAATTAGCTAATGATATGATTTTTGCCTATGCATGCAACATTAGAATGAATGGTGTTTTTAAACCAAATGGAATCAAATATGAAGTTGAATGGAAAATGATAAGTGATAAGAACTGTATATATGTACATGCATATTTATTGAACAGGTTGGCTAGAAAAGAGGAATAAAATTTTGTGCCCGACAAATAGGTACACATTTACTGTTTTGTTTGGGTGATGATTTTATGAGCCTGTTGGCTAGCCGCTTGGCTTTTTCTTTTTCTTTTTGACATGAGACGCCCATGTGGCTATTTGGGAATTTTCCCAGCCCCTCCCGTACAAAGGAGGTTTTGGCGAAATTTTCCAAAATTTAAAGGCGTTAGTGAAATATTTGAAGTGAAAGCGATATTGAAATTGTTGAATGAGCTATATTTATATAAATATATAAATATAAATAAAATTAAAACGAAACGTGGCCGTGTAGTTCGTGTTTTGAAACCGTGATTTCAAACAACTAGTGCGGGAAATCCGACCATTGGATCTTCCCGAAACCGCAACCGATGGGTTCGCCTTGGAAATATCTTTCCAACAACACTAACTTTGTAAAAATCCAACGGTTGGATTGTCTGGAATGTTTAATTCAAATCTGAAGAAAAACAGCGCCAGAAACGATTATATATATATATATATATATATATAATTATATTTAATCGAATAACGACGCTGTAGTTCGTATTTTGAAACCGTGACTTCAAACGATTGTACCGGGAGATCCGACCGTCGGATTTTCCCGAAACTGGAACCGTTGGATTCGTTTTGAAAAGACCTTTCCAATGATGTAAATTGTGTGAAGATCCAACGGTTAGATTTCCAGATATGTATAAATCAAATCTGAAGAAAAACAGCGCCACGGCCGCGTTATGGCCCGAAGCATCGTTTTGAATAAATTGGCTATTTTAAAATAAATAAAAATAGTGATAAACCATTATAAAATACGATAAACAATATGGAATGGAAATAAACTGAATTTGCTCGATTTATGTGGTATTTGATGGTTGAATGTGTTTGGTGTGAAAATTACATTAAAGAACAAAATTGGTGTTGTCGAATAATTTAACCATTGAAATAAATTGATTTGAAATTCTAAATATACGTGAATTATTTGAAAATTCCGAGTTAATTCTCATTTCAAATAATTGACCAACGATTGAAATTCGAAGATGAAGACGATGGTCGAAGACCGGAGATCTTCACCTCGTTTGGATGGTAACCGAGGTCCTGATTGGGAGGCATCCCGAAATATGGATAATGAGTGGTGATCGTCCAGACGTACGTGGTGATCAATGGATTTGCGAGGTATTTAGTGCCTCCGGTTTCGTTCAGACCCAGAACGGACTTGTAAATGGACTGTGTGTCTGACATTGGATTTTATTCTGTGTTGATTGATCTCTATTAAATATACATCTGTTTGGCGGCGGAGAATTTATTCTTTTGCTTAACGCCCTTCTCTGAACCGCACGAGCTCAGAGGTTGTATATCGGTGGACATCAGTCGCATGACATGAGTTGCCGGTGTGGCATGCTAAGATGCAGTGATCAGGGCTTCTGTTGAAAAGCAAAGTCTTGTGGTGATGATCAAAGCACCGCCTGTGTGGCGTAGATTTGTGTATAACGTGAATTCGCGAGCCTCACACCCCGGTATGAACTAGAAACGGGAGAAGGACCTCAGGGAGGGCATGCGTTTCTTTCTAGCTAGGATGGTGTCAGTGACCTACCAGCCCTGACATTTATATACTTTTCACCTGTGTGGTTGTTGTAGTTGCGAGGCGCCTCGGTTTGATCGAACGATCCGGGTCCGATGGAGTCATTCGTTGCCTCATTTACGCCCCAAAGGGCGGAGAAACGTATTATTCAGGCACTATAATCCACTCCGTGTGGACCGGCCCTGTCGCTCCAAGGGGCAGTTGCGGCTGTTCCAGAGACATGGGCTAGATTGTTTCGAAGTCGGTAAGGACTATCTTTTGCCTTGGTTCATGATGGAAATCCAATTTCCAAATACGGCATCGTGCGGCTTTGATTGTATGTATGTGTATATATATATATATATATATATATATATATATATATGGCGACATGATATATGGTACCCATGCCGCCTATGATTGATAGTTATGATTCAAATTGTTTTTCGAAACATATAAACACTAGTAATGATATCAAATGCCTTTGTTTTATTCGTATCAAGCATATTTTGGCCATTATAAGGTAAAACTCTATCCTCTGGTTCGAACCTTATTTGACTCTGGCGCATCGCATGCTTTTATCTCTTCTGATATTGTTGAAAATCTGCACTTAAGTACTAGTCTAGTTGATGATCCCGTTAGTGTTTCAAATACGATTGGGGGCTCCGCCCATTTATCTATGATTTGTGTTGATTTGAGGATTTCCATCTTAAGCGTAGAATTCACGTGTACTACTTATGTTCTCGAATTCATGGGATATGGTTCAATTCTGGGCATGGATTGGTTGTCCAATTATGGAGCTATCCTTGATTGTGAACGAAGGGTAGTGAGGCTCATGACACGCCTTGGTAATACCCTTGAACTTTCTTGTAACCCGAAGGGTCCGGTCATGTTATGTTATCTTGAATCTCTCGACTCGTCCCTCGACAATCTTCAATCTGTGAGGGTGGTCCGAGAATATCCTGATGTCTTTGATGAGGTAAAGGGGTTACCCCCTAAACGCGAGATAGACTTCCGTATTTATCTTGTTGATAATGCCAAGCCTGTTTCATTGCCGTTAGGCATATGGCCCCGCGAGAAAGAAGAGAGCCCAGTAAACAAATCAAGGAGTTGCTCGAGAAAAATTTCATAAGGCGAAGCATTTCTGAATGGGGTGCTCCAGTGGTATTCGCTACTAAGGCGGATGGTTCGCTTCGTCTGTGCGTAGATTATCGTGAGTTAAACAAGCTGACGAAGAAGAATAGGCACCCACTACCAAGAATCGATGATCTTTTTGACCAGCTTGTGGGAGCATCAGTTTTCTCTCAACTCGATCTAGCCACAGGATTCCATCAACTTAGAGTGGCTGAGGATAGCATTGACAAGACTGCGTTTAGGACTCCAGACGGGTTCTTCGAATGGCTCGTCATGCCGTTTGGGTTAACGAATGCACCCGCGTACTTTGTAGACCTGATGAGTAGGGTGTTTCGGGAGTTCTTAACAAGTTCGCAGCGGTTTTTGTGGACGATATTATAATCTTCTCAAAGGATGAAGAAGAGCATCCTAGACACCTCAAGGAAGTCATGGATACGCTTAAAGCACACCAGTTAAAGACTAAGTTCTCCAAATGCCATTTTTGGAGGGAGGAAGTTCGGTTTCTTGGGCACGTAGTTTCTAAGCAAGGTTTAGCCATGGACCCCGCAAAGGTAGTTGCGGTGCAAGACTGGAAAATTCCTAAGAATGCAACAGAGGTGAGAAGCTTTCTCGGTTTGGCGGGCTTTTATAGGAAGTTCATTAAGGACTTCGCTAAGATTTCAGCCCCTCTTACTAAGTTAACGAAGAAAAACCTAGCGTTTGCATGGGACATAGAATGTGAGACTGCTTTCCAGAGACTCAAGAGAGCCCTCACCACAGCTCCAGTTTTAGCATTACCCGATGGAGGAAAAATGTTTACGGTGTACACAGATGCGTGCGCCACGGGATTAGGCATTGTCCTAATGCAAGAATGAAGAGTAATATGCTATGGCAGTAGACAACTTAAAGTTCATGAGAAGAACTATCCCATACATGACTTGGAGTTAGCCGCGATTGTTTTTGCACTTAAAGCTTGGCGCCATTATCTCCAAGGGGAGAGATTTGAGTTGTGCACCGACCATAAATCGCTTAAGTATCTCTTTTCGCAAAAAGATTTGAATCTGAAACAGTAGAGGTGGATGGAATTCTTGGCCTCATATGACTTCGATATAACTTATACCCCTGGCAAGGGTAACGTGGTGGCGGATGCGCTAAGTAGAAAAAGGTTGACTTTGAGCTCCTTATTTGTTGAAAGAAAAAGTCTAGAGTTTATCGCGACCTTTGATTTTACGCATGCTGTCGAGTCATTGACTGGTACGTTAGCATCTCTTGAGCTTAGACCTACACTTCTTGATCAAGTTGGGACTTCACAGAGGGAAGACCCGCAGATAGTCAAGATCATGGACAAGTTGATTCGTGGTGAGACGTCAAATCATCTCGCTAGATATACTATTGATGACAAACGGTGGCTAAGGCATGATGGAAGACTATGTGTCCCACAAGTGGGAGACTTAGTAAATAAAGTTCTTGAGGAGGCGCATCACTCGAGGATGACCATACATCCTAGAGGGGATAAGATGTACCGGGATATGAAGCGCATTTTCTTTTGGGATGGGATGAAAAAGGATGTAGTAGGGTTTGTTTCTATATGCATTGTTTGCCAACAAGTAAAGGTCGAGTCGAAGAAGCCCGGTGGGCTACTGCATCCATTGGAGGTCTCGCAATGGAAGTAGGAAAGTATCTCTATGGATTTTGTGGATGGATTGCTGAGATCAAGAAAGGGGAATACTAGCATATGGGTCATAGTGGATAGACTCGCGAAGAGCGCTCATTTCATTCCAGTGAAGAGCAAGAGGGCCGCATCATGGCTAGCATCTGTTTATCTTCGAGAGATAGTGCGATTGCATGGAGTTCCTTCTAGCATAGTGAGTGATCGTGAACCAATTTTCACTAGCCAGTTTTGGAATAGTCTGTAAGAAGCAATGGGTACGCAACTTAATTTAAGTACAACCTATCACCCTCAGACGGATGGACAGACCGAAAGGGTAAATAGAGTACTAGAGGATCTTTTGAGGCTATGCATTCTTGATTTTGGTGGTACTTGGGAAGACCATCTCCCTCTCGCGGAGTTTTCTTATAATAATAGCTACCAAGCTAGCATAGGGATGGCACCGTTCGAAGCCCTGTATGGAAGACCGTGCAAGTCACCAACTTGTTGGTGGGAGATGGCTGACAGACTTATACTTGAGCCCGACATGATATGAGACACTTCTGAGAAGGTGGAGTTGATACGAAGATGAATGAAAGCGGCCCAAGATAGACAGAAATCTTATGCGGACAAGAGAAGGACAGACTTAGAGTTCGAAGTCAGAGATACGGTTTTCATAAAAGTCTCTCCTTTGCGCAATGTGGTTCGTTTTGGAACAATTGGAAAGCTAGCACCGAGATTTATAGGACCGTTCCCTATCATTGAGAGGATTGGGCAGATGGCCTATAAGGTAGAGTTACCTGAGAGGCTGGCCGGAGTACACAACGTCTTTCACGTCTCGCATCTCCGAAAGTGCCTACATGAATCAGCTGAGGTGGTTGAGCCAAGCATCCTCGAAGGCGTAGAAGTGGAGAAAGAAGCAACGCTGAGGCGAGTTCCTATTCGTATCTTAGAGACGGAGATCAAGAAGCTAAGGAATCGCGAAGTCAAGCTAGTCAAAGTACAGTGGAGTGAAGCCCAAGAAGACGCAACTTGGGAAACCGAGGAGAAGATACGCGCGCTTTACCCATTTCTTTTTAGGGTACTTTCTCGATCTCTTTTTCCTTTGAGCTTGCAAACCTTTCATATCATGCTACATATGTTTGTTTTGTTAATCTTGTCTTGAGAACCTTAGAACCCTCTTTGGATGTAAACATGTATTTGAAACATGTTATGGTTGATGTTTGCAAATGGTTGCAAGTGTTTGCAAGTGATTTCTAGTGGATGCATGACATACATTAGGCACTAGATCGGCTCAGACACCTTTTCATGTTGCATTTGCATGGGTGCTTATACTTCTACATGGATGAACTTGTTATGATATCACATGGATGTTGCATATGGATGATGTTGGTGCACTCATGTAGAAATTTTAAGTTATGTTAGGAATTTGCATACATGTTGGACTCATTACACTAACATATCTTGCATTAAGGAGGTTTACTGAATCAGTAACCGCATGATCTTTTGCATTAGATAAGTACATATACACACACATACTGCATATGTTCATACAACATTAGAAATCTTTTTAAGGACAATGGTTGCTCGTGAATGATGTTGTGAGTAGATGGATGTGGATGGTAGGATGCATTCTTCCTAACTTAGAGGTTTCGGGGATGAAATCCTTTAAGGAGGGGAGAATGTAACAACCCATATTTTAATAACGTGTTATAACTATAAATCAAGGCATAATTAAATTTTAAAATAAGAATCAAGGGAAACGGGCTACGCCATTACGTTCGTCTCGAAATTCTGCTTGAAAACTAGTCCGAGTTTGCGAAGATCGGAGTCTGTATGACCAAGATATGGCTCTCCAAAGTTTCAGAATATCCCAGAGTTCAAAACAGTTCGAATTTCAAGTTCAAAATTTCGAATTTCAAATCCAAACAGCTGGGCAGGAAAAATCCCGCCAGCACCCAGGTCGACTAGGGAGTCGACTGGGCAGTCGCCCCCCCTCCCCTCGACCAAGTCGACTGGGTAGTCGACTTGGGTGTCGACCTGGTCACCTAGCCTGTTTTTGAGCCAGATGTGTCTGGTCTCGTTGCTTGTCCAGATTCACTCTCTAAACACTATATAAACAGCCCCTGACCCTAGACTTTCTATCACATTCTTGTCCGACCATATACTGCTGAAGTTCTGACTGGAAGATAGAGAACAAGGAGGCTATTCAGGACTTTGTTAGTGCTACGTTGGTTTGGGGATTTGCTAGAGATTCTGCTTCTACTCTTTTTGCTTTCTCATTCTCTAGACTACGATCTGTAAGCCCTTTGTCACTCTTAGATTTAAACTGTAAATTTAACATGAACATGATGTAAACTGAAATTACGCCTAAACATGATAACTAAGTTGGATCTACTCTTGTATATCTTGGATCTATGACTATCACTTTTAAATCTGTTATTTTGAATCTAGATTTGTACACCCCAGGTCTATTCATCTTAAATGTTGACTTATGGAATATCAGTATGAACTTGATTTGGATATATTCATGTTTAATCTAAAAGCCCTTTACGATCTTTTTCTTACCATGCCTGTGATGTTGAAACTATTATTGAGGTACTATTTTATGTCAATCCTTTACCATGTCTATCACCATGTCTTGTCAAGTTGATGTTAAGACCCTATTTCATATGCCTGTAATGTTATAATCATCATGCTTAACTTGTGAACACCTTTGCCATTCCATGACTATCTTGTTTGTGTTATTCCCTATTTTGACATGTTGTATTAATGCGAATTCACGTACGTTGGGGATACGTTTTGGGTAGACTAGGCAAACTTGAAAATTAGCTATGGAATTGACATGACATGACATGAAAATATGACATGAAAACTTGACATGAGAATAAGCTTGAAAACATGAATTTGGGACATGACAATTAGATAACTTGAAAATGGCCAACTCGAGGTTGGGTTGAATTTGCAACGTAAATCTGCCCGGAACCGCCCGACAAATCCAGTAGTTGCAAATAATAGGACCCAATGTGGGTAGTTGGTCATATAGCACTTTAAACCCGAGGTTAGACTAGGTTATGGTGTAAAGCTGCCCGGACCCGCCCGACACATCCAGTAACCATAACCAAGTCTAATGTGAGAGGTTGGGGTGCGTTAAGTAAAATAATGCCACATGGTAGGGTTAAGTCATGGACCACTTGAGTACACTTAACCAATTTGATACATGTTTGGATAGGGGTTAAGTCATGACCTTTTTAATGACAACACTTAACCCATTAGAAATCCTAGCCACGTGGTCCCTTTCAGTAGTAACCCACTTAGAAGTATCACGATACCCTGGGGACTAGGCAGGGTAGGGCACGATTACTGGGCTGATTGTAAGCGACCAAGAAGAACGGCTGAGTAAGGTGCGCCAGTGTAGGTTCAGGCGGACTAGGGTCGTGTACTTAGTCCGGAGTTGAAAAAGTAGGCATGGGCACCCGTAGTACTACATTGTGCGTGCTTGATTTGTGTTAGTGGTTGACACCGTAGGACCTGATACACCCTAGGGTGGACCTAGCACATGTGACTACATTCCGCGATTGGGCCGTATAACACCGACACACGACGAGTAAAGCCGATCGATTAGGATGGACTGTTGGACCCCGTATTGGGACATCTCAGGTTATTGGGTTTAGGGATCATTTCTGGATTTATACTTGGCATGGATTTGGACACTAGTACAGTTAGTGCAGTAAACCTTGTATATGCGATGCCACTCTTATCTTGTTACCTTTTATTATCATGTCAGTCCAGTTATTATCTTTATGTTTAATCTTAGTTTCTCATGTCCAGTTAACTTTATTAGTTTTTATGCTGATAGTCACTAGGGCTTATCAGTCTTTTTGTGACCCGTTTTCTTCCACCTCTTTTTCATTCGTTTCCCCCAGGTTCTCAGGGAGGAAACTCTAGCTCTTAGCTTGGACTTTGCTTGCTTTCTGACAGCTCATGTACGGTTTGGTCTTGAGCTATGCTATGGCTGCACTCATGCTCTTTTTGGGGAATAATATTGGACTTATGTTATTTTAAGTACTTTGCTTCGTAAGAACTTGATGTAATGAAATAATGGCTTGGTATTTTGATGTAAGAGGTTTTGACTCTATTTTCCACGTAATGAGATTTGGTTAAATTTATACCCGCTGCTTTATATACTCTGTTTAATTTATGTTCTGTCTTGAGTTATCTCTGTGCATGTTTACTAGATAATACCCCTCCGAAACTAGTGCATTCCCTTTGTGAGTGACCCTAGCAGAGGTGGGGTGTTACACGCTAAGAGTAAAGGAGAAAGGCCGATTGAAAAGAAGAAGGACATGGCTTGTTTTTGGCCTAGAACACTTAGGATATTTTTAAGGGTATGATAATATCCCCTTTTACCAATTTGTATAATTCCGTTACATCATGGACTGCTGCCGACAGAAATAAATATATCAATGAGCCGAGTGATGTCCCACGATCCCAAATATATAATAATATCGGTAGGTTAACCCATATTGTGAAACCCCAAAATGTTGTTATAGGGTGCAAAACACTCCAAATAAAAAGTTGCGTATTTAATTAATTAAAAATTACAGTAAAATTCTAAAAATTAAATTATCGTTATGTCTCAAAATAACCTTGTATAAATTCAAACCCGATATTCAAATATTTTTAAATAACCATTATGGCCACGAACGAATATACCGTTGTTTTTCTGAATATTTGATTTGGACATAAATCAAAATCTACATGACGAAATCCCGATTTTTCTCTTGCACTAGAAAGATATACTCTACCAGCTCTGTACGTTTCTTATTTCACAGAAATCCGATTTAAAACGAACCGTGTACATTTAGTTGAAATTCAAATCGCCAAATAACGAACTACCGTGGCATTTCGAGCTCGATTTTAATTAAAATATAATTATACATTCAAACTTTGATTAAAAAATATATATTTGTTATTCAAATTCAAATTCTAAACTGAATTACATATTTTGAATTGTCCAGTTCACATTATATTGTAAAATCAACAATTCTGATTATTCCAGAATTAAATATATTATTTAATTATTATTTTAATTAAATATTCACTATTATTTAATTCAATGACCATTTAATTCTCTGAATTACTATTTATATAATTAAATACGTTAATTATATATCGCAGAAAATACGGGTCGTTACAAATGTACATGTACACATATGTCTTATTCATCTACCTTAATAATGTTAATGCTTTCCAAAGGAAATTGTTTTGATAATTATCAATTAATTATGGTAAACGTGTTGTGTGTGTATGTGTGGGGGAGAGAGAAACTATTGATATATTTCTGTTTGTTAACTGGTAAATTGACAGGTAATAATGAGAAACTGGTATGATTAAATAAGGTATGTGTGAAACACTTCAAGGAAATTTTGAACTTTTACAAGACCCAATTTCTGGCAAAAATGCGTAGCCCAAATATTTGAAGGTAAGACCCAATGTATTATGTGGGCCAACTGCATGCTATCATTCTATACATCTTTGGCTATATGTTTGTGCAAAAAGCGAGCAATAACACTTTAAGAATCATGTAAATCTACAAATATCAAGTGTATTCTATGGTTGATTCATGTATATTAAGTGTGTATATTTACTTGAGAGTTAAATCATGGCAATGATTAAAAAACATAGATTAATAGCTCAATTACCCAACTTACCGGTTGATTTTCAAAACCATAATTTCCACTCTGGATTTTGTTAAGTCGATGGAATATGGAGTCTTCTTGCTCCAATGTCATTTCTGCATCCCCAAATTCCACTTTCATCCTCACATAATCATTCCGTTGACATTACACATATAGAATACACGAATACCCAAATTAAACTCAACATTATATATTAAATAGGGAAAAAATTATAAGGACAAATTAATTAAAAAAATTATCCAAAAGGACAAGCCACTAATAATTTATCCATAAGGACAGTAAATAGGCCAGCCCAACATAATCCCTCTTTTATTAGTTCTTTTTATCGTTTCCATCTTCTCACTGAAAACCCTAGTCTCTAACCGCATCTTCCATCAAACCCTAGTCAACTCCGACGATCAACTTCCACCACGTCACTGGTCGCCTCTTCCATCAAACCCTAATCCCCTCCAGCAAACAACTTCCGCCTCTTCCATCAAATTTCTCGATCTCCTCACTTATTTCCAACGAAATTTCTTCCTCAACAATCCGACTCGCGCAAATTTCTCGATCTCCTCACCGATTTCATCATTTTTTATTTTGTGAATTCGTCATAGAAAATCAAACGAGAGAGATTAACGAGAAAAAAATCGCCAGGAAATATTTTTTTATGGACAATTTAGCAGTAGTTTTTAGGTATCAGTTTTCTATTTTTTTTAGGTATCAATTTTCACGTTTTAACAGTGTTATGCTTTTGTGTATAATTTTGGTGCAATATTAGTTTTCTACATGTACTGTTGCATTAGCTTTGCAATTCAATCGAAATTATGTCATTTTGATCAATCAAAGTGGGATGTAAACATTTTTTTAATTAGTTTTTCTTTGAAATATCATAGCAATTTTTAGGTATCAGTTTTATATTCTTTTAGGTATCAGTTTTATATTTTCTAGTTGAATTTACATCATAGCAGTTTTTAGGTATCAGTTTTATATTTTTTTAGGAAACAGTTTTATATTTTCTAATTGAATTTACATCATAGCAGTTTTTAGGTATCGGTTTTATATTTTTTTAGGTATCAATTTTATATTTTCTAGTTAGATTTACATCATAGCAGTTTTTAGGTATCAGTTTTATATTTTTTTAGGTATCAGTTTTAAAATATAGAATGGGGAACAATCGAACTTACTTATCTGTTGTTACTTTTCAGCAATAATGTATAAATTTTAGTTGAAAAGTTGTATCAGTTTGTTATTTCTAACCATCAATAAAGAACAAATTTTATACTATTATTTCTAACCATCAATATTTTTCATACATACAGAGCAGATTGTGGAATATTTGTGATCATATTTATGGCATCACACAACAGATCTGAAGTTACGCTGAAGGTGACAGAATAAAACATGGATAAAACAAGAACAATGATTGTGTGCGAAATACTATCAAATCATGCTAGCTGCTGGAATTTGGTTCGATTCATTGCTGGATTGAGCAAAAAAAAAAACAACAAGAAAATGAATGAATTAATGTCTAAAATAGTGTTGTATGTAACTAGATTGTGTTTGAAAACGATGTTTTTTATTTCAGTTTTACATTTAAACAGTTTAAAATGTTTTGCAAATCAGTAATGACTATTATGTACATGCTGATGTATTGAACATTAATCTTGCTTATGTACATGTTGATTGATGGAATGTTTGTTATGTTGGTGAGTTTGATGGCAAATTAATGATATCAAATTTTGTCGGTATTGATACTCTGAAAGTCATGCAGTTTTTAGGTATCACTTTTATATTTTTTTAGGTATCAGTTTTATATTTTCTAGTTGAATTTACATCATAGCAGTTTTTAGGTATCATTTTTATATTTTTTTTAGGTATCAGTTTTATATTTTCTAGTTGAATTTACATCATAGCAGTTTTTAGGTATCATTTTTATATTTTTTTAGGTATCACTTTTGTATTTTCTAGTTGAATTTACATCATAGCAGTTTTTAGGTATCATTTTTATTTTTTTTATATATCACTTTTATATTTTCTAGTTGAATTTACATCATAGTAGTTTTTAGGTATTGTTTTTATATTTTTTAAGGTATCAATTTTATATTTTCGAGTTAAATTTACATTATTATGTTGGTATAAGTTTTGATTGTGTATGAAATTCTTGCAGATACTGCATGCTGCTGGAATTTACTTGAATTCAAGACTGGATTGAGTACAAGTAAAAGTAAATGCATGAATGCTTCTTGGAATGGGGAGCAGTGTTGTATGTACTTATATTGTGTAGGAAAACAATGTACCCTAGTATATCAGTTATATATAGTTATAGGTATCATATGATACAAGTGGGTATTATTGTGTATAATTGAAAATAATCTCATTTTTGTGATAATTGAATTGAATCGATTGCTATTATTTTTTAAATCAATAGGTTTTATTGAGAATAAATATTATTTTTGTGAGATTTGAATTGACTAGATAGGTGTTATTTTTTTATCAGTGGGTATCAGTTAGAATTAATGTTGTGTATCAAAAAAGTCAGTTACCAAAGCAAACAACCTACTTGCCATAGTTCTCATACACAAAGCCATAAAAATGATACCTAGAAAAATATAAAAATGATACCTAAAAACTGTTTTAATATTTTAACGACAAAAGCAATACAGAAAATGTTTGAATCACAATTTGATTAATTAAAATGAAATAAATTCAATTGAATTACAAAGCTAGTGCAACAGTACAGCAACAAAATTAATACAACAAAAAGTAACTAAAAAAAACATAGCACAGTGAATATAGTAAAAATGATACCCCAAAAAAAATATAAAAATGATACCTAGAAACTGTTGTAATGTTTTAAATAAAAAGTAACACAAAAATTACTTACATCACAGTTTGGTTGATTACAACGAAATAAGTTCGACTGTAATACATAGATAATGCAACAATACAATTACAAAATAAATACAACATAAAAACACAACAAACGAATATAAAACAGTGTTAAATAAACAAAAATGATGCCTAAAAAAAATATAAAACTGATACCTTAAAACTGCTCGATTCAAACATAATCATCGTTAATCTTGTGAACATAATCGAACTATTTTTTAATAAATTTTAGGTGATTCAAATAAAATCATCGTTAATCTCGTGATCGAAATCCCAAATCAATACGTTCGAGAGTGATTTTGCAATCTGAAACTCATATCAAGATCAGATGTCGAGATCAGATCTGATCGAGATATCAATACGCTCGAGAGTGATTTTGCAATATGAATCAGTAAGAAAAAAAATGCGCTGGAGAAGAAAAAAAAACGCGTTGGAGAAGAGAATGCGAGATCGAGGAAAGCGCGATGTCCGAATGAGAAAGAAAAAGAAATCAGCACACGTGAAATAATAAAGAATCAGTATATTGTCCTTGTGAATAAAATTTTAGTGGGCTGTCCTTATGGATAAAAAAACCCTAAAATTTGTCCTTGTGATCATTTTCTTGTATTAAATAAGCACTTGATTATACTTACAATTTTTTTAAAGATTCTCTGATTCACCCACTCATATGTTACGTTTCCATCATCATCTTCTACTTCGACCTTATGGACCCGCAAGCACACCTGCATATAAGTCAGTTCTCTTCCTAACTCTGTGTTCTAAAATAAAATAAATGCAATGCAATAGAAAGCTATTTTTAAATAACATATTTGAATGTAAATTTATATAATAACATATCTAACTATAAATTGAACTCTTACCAAATGTCGTTGGTGTTGCTTACATGGCTTTGATCCACCTTTGTGTATGTTACATTTTTATGTCAATTTCTAGTGCTTATCGTCGATAATTTCTTCATCGTGGGCTTCTTCCAATATTCCTCAAACTTCTTTAAAATCACTGCACTATGAAAAATGTGGTTTCTTGCCTTATTTTCATGATAGAAACAAAGTCTCTATAATAGCGTTCCGCCACATGCTTCCATGTGCGTCTAACCATTACGAATTCTGTTCCAGCTAGCCACATAAATTGATTATGCATATTTAAATAAATATTTGGACTTAGTTTAAAATATATTAAAATGTTGTTCATATGACTGTCATAATCTTGCAATGACCAGTTCATCTTGAACTGCAGTGAATAATACAATAAATTAATAATGGTGAGGTTCAGTTGGTATTAGGAACACAAGCCAAAAGATGGTCGCTGAGTGTAGCACAATTGTTGCTACAACTGATAATTATGTTGCCTAAATATATAGATAGTCTATTTTTAACATCGTCCAAAATTATGTCTTTTAGAACATCATTACATTAAGAAGCTTATATTCCAAGCTAACTTCTTCATCCCTCTGACACGCAAATCAAACTCCTCTAATTACCTGTAATCTTAAAAGCGGCAGTTATTTCATTATTGCAATGATGAATTATAACAGGTACATATTAGTAACATGCTTTCAAAGTAATTATAAATCATTAGGCTTTGTTTTTATATTAATCAGTATAAAACAAGCGCATCATATATTTCATTCATTGATTTATAAATATTAAGCAAGTGCGGTGGCTGACGTTAAGATAACCATTTTTCAGTCCATATATAGAAAGCATTATCAGTGAATTTAAACCATCAAATTGCTCATACACAATTTACATTGCAGAGTTTATATGGTTTCATTTGTTTTGAAGAGATTATAATCGGTTGCCAATGAAAACATCTGATCAGGTTGTTTGTCCACCAATGAAGAGATTTATATTAAAGTTTCAATTTCTTTAAGTCTATCCAATTGACCACAGTAAAAGAAACGTTGGCAGGGAATGAACTTAAAATAAGCTTGCGAGTAGGGCATCAATGATAAGACAACAAATATTTTGCAAAAGAACAAAAACATTATGCAGATGTGGTAAAAAAAACCTTGCATCAAAATTTCCAGTAATATTCATGAATATATGAAAAAGGTAAGTATGAGAGTGTATTGAAATTCAGACAAGGGGATGATTTGGTACCTGATTCCACCCAAGGCTTCTACATGAGTAGGTTATGAAAAACACAGTCATGGAAGTACGTTCAAAAGTAAACCAAGCACAATAGACTACACCAGAACACTTATCCAAAGTCAATGATCGAAATAATATAGGTTATGGTTAATTACATTAAAATCTGAGAATAATATATCCATTGTATCAAGAGGAATATTGCTCATCCTTGGCCAGAAATATGTCTTACGCCGTTCAAAACAACATCTAACAGTGCTTGCGGCTAAATACAGGTCACTAAACTCCCATTTTCTGTATAAAACATTTTACCACCTCAGTTCATGTAAACAAAAATACTTAAATACTTTTGCCCAAACTAAAACATTAACCACTCATATGCGATTACATAAGAGTTTTAATATTGCTAAAATAAAGACTAAATATGCAAGATTACTCACATTTTACTTTGGTGATACATAGACATGGTGGGTGTGTCAAAACGGTCTACGTTAGATGTTTGAATTGATGGTCCTGATGCAGCAACTCCTTTCTCATCTGGCTCACCATGGGAAAGTGAGGAGCACAGTGAAGGAGAAGAGAATAAAGAAAAATCCGGGATTTAGTGCTGTGGAGATCGATGGTCGGTTGTATGAATTTGCCTCTGGTGATAGAGGGAGCATGCTGTTGAAAATCATGCACGATACAATTGAATTGCTTGGTGGTGAAATGAAGATGAATTTTGGTGATGGTTCTAACATAGATATGTTCATCAATGGTTCATCTGATCTTAAATGCAAGAGACTTCGGCTGTTGTGCATATGTTAATTTATCTATGCTAGTGAATCTTTACATCATTTGGATATGAAGTGGATTGAAATCTGCAGGGAATACATGTCAACGATTCACTTCACTGTCTTATATGTGTGCAACTAAAGCAAATCACGGCTTTACCTCCAGCTGACCATCTCATCTCTGGTCTATAAGTTAAACAAGGGCATTTTTTATCCGCAAAGCCCAAACAAAATACAGTAAAACAGATTTCACTTGTTGTGCAGACCGTATATCTCAATTAATATTTTGTTTTCTCCTTCCGTACTTTCCCTTTTATTGGGTGTGTGTATTAAGAAGCAACATATCCATGTTACTGCTACAAGTATAAATTTTCAAATATAAGCAGAATCAGTATATAGTAATTTTCAAATATAAGCAGAATCAGTATATAGTAAAAATGCAGTATCCTATAAACTCACTTATTCCAATTTTTGAACAATATTCAACAATTAAATCCTTGAAATTTAATGTGTGTTGGTTGACTTAGAAACTTCAGTTTTTTTCATAAAATTATTCGAGACAACCTAATATTTACATGAGTTGGCTATTTGAAAACGGGTGAATCAAAAGATCCGAATTATATCCTTTTGTTTTTGTATAAAAGATGGAAATCAAAAGGGAAATCCAACAATAAAGATACACTTTGTCATCGATTATATTTACATTTTGTGTTTAATTTGTATAAGTAGACCGAAACTACATAAGTTAAAATCTCAACGGTAAGTGGAATGGTTATAAGATTGTCAGTACATAAAATGGTCACCTACCCTAAATCAGCTGCTACAAATGTTTGACTTCAAGTTATGAAGTATGAGAATTCAACTTCAAATTTTCATTGCCTTTTCAGAGAATATGAAAGAAACAACTACAAAAAATATAATTGGCCACAACATGTAATCTAGTAGAAAGTAAGAAAGTAAAAAAGAACACAGAGATTGTTATAAGAGCATCCCAACACGGGGGCTGCTCGTGGTCAAATCCATGCCGATTGACCTGAGCAACCCCCAACGGGTTAGGGGTTGCTTTTATCTTAGCCGGCTTTCTAAAAGCCGACTAAGAAATTTACATAAAAAAAAATATAATCTCTTAGCCGGTTAAGAGAAAATTAAAAAAATACCTTAAAAAGTCTCAGCGTTAGGCTGAGGCAAAAAAATAAAAAAAAAAAAATAAAAAAATAAAAAAAAAAAATAAATTGTAAAAGGAATATCCGGCTTTAACAAAGCCGGCTAAGGCCGGTTGTTGGAGCAACCATTTGGTTGCTCCAACAACCTCCAGGGTTGTCGAAGCAACCCTGACCCGCCATACGACCCAAGCGTTGGGGGTCGGTTGCTTTTCAACCGACCCCGCGTTGGGGATGGCCTAATGGCCTCACGATCTTTGATCTTTGCCAACTGTTAACTTTATTGATTTGTTGGTTTTGAGAGAGGCTCACTAGCATAAAAAATGACAAGTTCTTAAGTCTAAACAGAGTCTTTTTTAAAGCTATATACACTGTATTTATATGGCAAAAATGCTACTATGACAAAAAAAGTTTTTGTCAAAAAGTACACAAAAGACAAAAAAATAGGAGGTCCACTCCTTGAATTACACAAATACCCCCATCCCTCCGAATTCAATGTTTATCCCCTGAATTTGGGAATTACCCGCCTTTCTTGCTTTTTGAAAAAAAAAATAAAAAAAAATTGGACTTTCTAGCACTGCCGTTTATATGGAAATCTGAATAAATTGCTCGCTGTTTACCAAATCCAGATTTGTTCATATAGGAGTGAGTAAACAAACTCAACAACCAATAAAAATCACTCTATGCTAAGCAGTAGTAGTCGGTAATGATCGGTGTTTCTAAGGGGGAAACTCCCATCCTTCTTCCTATTGGTTTTCTACCTTGGATCCATTGTATTTCAAACGCCTTTCCCATTGGATTGATTTATTTCAACGAGGTTCTAATACCGCCTTGTTCTTGCCTTCTTTCAATTAGAAAATCTTTAGAATTGTTTTTGTTCTTAAAGAAAGCACCCTATAACAATTACTAGGCCGCGCTCAAATTTGAGCGGAAACTTACTTTGTCAAAAGGCCGATTAACACTTATTCTTAAGGTACGATTTCCTTAATCAATTTCTATTTAACAAAAGATTTTTATTTAGTCTACAAAACTAAATTTATGAATTCTTTTAGAATAGTTTATTGAAATCGAATTAATTGTTTGAATTGGACATGAAATATCTTGGTGAGTTAGATAATTTAAATTTGTTTGGAATAGCTGTGGGCTGTATTTCGTAACACAAAGTGATAACTAGATTAGATTATACTAGCATAACCGTACAACGGTAGGAAGGAAAACCGACCGTTACGGTGTTTTATATAATATACCACTTCCTCTTCGATTAGTGCTAAGGGCAGAAGGCGATTATATCATTATATAATGACAGTTCGATTGGTGATCAATCACCATATATTTAGTTAAATTACGGTCTGTATATTGAGGAACGGTTGGAAATGACCGAACAGAATGTTTCTGTATGGTGAGAAATGGCCGAATGGCATCACCGAACTTTTCTAAGCATTTGTTTTGGCTTTACATATAAAGTTAGTTTTCAATCAAACTTGATATGTTAGAAGATGAAGGTGGTGGTAGTCCCTTCAGCCCTTGTGCTCTCCATCGAATATATTACATAATCTATAATACATCATATTTGATACGTAACACACTCATAAATAAGGTGAAATGACATTGTACTTGATAAATTCTACTTCATGCCAAGTTCACAAGCAATAATAAGAATAGTAAATACAGCCTCCTTGAATATATTACATAATCTATAATACATCATATTTGATACGTAACACACTCATAAATAAGGTGAAATGACATTGTACTTGATAAATTCTACTTCATGCCAAGTTCACAAGCAATAATAAGAATAGTAAACACAGCCTCCCTGTTTTCTTTTGAACATGGAAATAAACGTAAGTAACACGCATCAACAATATAACATTGCACTGAAATTACTATGAACTGTACAACATAACATTATCCATCACAGGATACATACAGAGACTATATGATGAATTTTTGTGCTCGTTAGATACTCATTCCATTTCTTTTATCCAGAAGATTGCAGCTAAGGTAAACAACATATGTGATGACAATATGATTCTTACTTGCATAAACCCGTCTGATGTGTTTTAATTTAAAATGTTGCATCATCTACGAAAATGGAAATGTTGTTCATATAACTATTTTGGATCGAATTAACTTTGCATTTGGTTCGAGCAGTTTGATATCCAGCTTAGTATTTTTCCGAATTAAGATTTGATCGGTTTTAAAAATGAAGAAGAAGGAATATCGAACGAAATTGAAATAAGATAATACAGTGTGGTAACCCCTATTTTTTAACTGCGTGGTATTATGCAGAGGATAATACTAATTATTATGGTATTTTTTAGTCGTGGTATTAGGAAGAACATATTGGTGTGCCTTTAGCACCACACTAAAAAATTGACAAGTTCTTAAGTCTAAACTACCAAAAATGTATGAACTGAGAAATAAGAGACTAATGAATCGATGCCGCTTACTCTAACTCAAGACAATATATAGCCTTGGGCTGTTAATGGGCTCAGCCCATTTATCTTCTTTTGTAATTACTTTGTCGTCCGTTACCTGTATATATAAAAGTATATGTATACTCTGTACATTATCAATTCTGAATATACAATTTCTGTTTCATTCTCAAATACAATTCTCTCTGAAAATTCAACACAACAAATTCCAAAAATCTAATTTGGTATCGGAGCCGCTTTCAAATCTGCATTTCAAAACAACATAAGAAATTTTGTTGGCAGATTCATCAGTTAGATTTCATCATCTGAATCTGACTCATCAAAGATCTTTCCTCGATCTTATCATTTGAGATTTTCGGCTCTTGAATTGATCAAGCCACTGTGCCATGCTTAGATTTAACTGGCTGCATCAGTGATTCAATCATCAAGAGTGAGGAAAACAAATATGAATCATTCCCTACCGATCAAACTACTTCAAGAAGCATTCAAAATCAAGAAAAAGAGCATCAAGAAAGCAATCAGAAACATTTTCAACTGAAAACTCAGTGTGAAAAACAGTCATCATCACTTAAAACTTTCTGTGCCCAAAATCTTGATCACAAAACAACTTCTTGAGCAATTCAATTCGAGGCAAAGAAGTTCAGTTTGATTACCTCTATTCTTTGTCATTACCCTCACTGCAATTCTCAAGATGACAAACAGCAATGTCGAATCCAACAATACTTCAAGGGCATCACAACCTGCAAATCCACCAGCAAATCCTCCTAAGAATGTGATCAGTCTGAAAAGTCAACTAATCACCATTCCTCTTGACCAAAACAACCATCTTCTCTGGAAATTACAGGTGGAAACCTCTCTTCAAGGATATGGCCTAGAAGGTTACATTCTTGGCACCATACCAATCCCACCAAGGTTCGTTACTATGCATCAAATACAATAATAAGCAATGATGATTATACATCATACTATAGGCAAGAAAGATTAATTAGTGCATGGTTATTATCGTCCATCAGTGTTGCACTAATGCCACAAGTTATAGGGTGTAAGACTGCTAATGAAATTTGGATTACCTGTGAAAAGATCTTTAATTCACAGTCTGCAGCCAAGTCCTTATTCTATAAAAGGCAACTTCAAAATTGCAAGAAAGACAATATGAGTATGAGTGAATACCTAGCAAAAGTTAAAAACATTTGTGACATGGTGAAAGCTTCAGGAAGCAATGTCGAGGAATCAGATCAGGTTCTGTCTCTTGTAAATGGACTTGGAGATGAATATGAAGCCGTAGTGGCTATTATTACACCACAAAAGGTTACTCCCCCATTAGATGATGTGCACTCTATGTTACTCTCTCATGAGGCCAGAATCTCTCACAAGAAACTCAATGATTTAGACTATTCACTCAATTATGATGCTAATAATAGAGTCAGGGGCAAGGAAATTACAGAAACAACCATAATCAGAGAGGAGGTTACCCTTCCAGAGAAAGAGGAGGAGGCAGATGGTCAAACAACAACAAACCTAAATGTCAAATATGTGAGAGGGTTGGCCACACTGCACTCAAATGTTACTTCAGATTTAACTCAAACTATATTGGAAATCAAGGAAACAACAGTAATAGTGACAACAACCTCAATGCTAACATGGCACAGACGCAACCTGAATCATCAAATCAAGCACAGTGCAATCAAACTGATACAAACAAGTCAGACTCTACATTGGATGACAACTGGTTTCCAGACTCAGGTGCTACTAATCATATGACCAACAACCTTGATAATCTCAATCTTGGAAATAAGGAATACAGTGGTAATCAGTCAATAACCATGGGTGATGGTAAGTGCATAAGTATTTCTCATACTGGTAATGCTCTATTAAAAGGTAAGAAACAACTATTTTTGCATAAACTATTTAGGGTACCCAAAATTAGGAAAAACCTAATGAGTGTGTCACAACTCACAAAGGACAACAATGTTTATTTTGAATTCTACCCTAATCATTATGTTGTTAAAGACATGATAACACATGAAATCTTATTGCAGGGTGATGAAGCACATGGACTGTACAAATTCAAGCTTGGAAATCAACTGCACACAGCAAAAGAAAAACAATGTCTTGCTTCTACTATTGAAAATCAAAACAGTAACAGCTATAATGTCTTTGATCTATGGCATCATAAATTGGGTCACCCTAGTGTTAAAATTGTCAAGAATGTTCTGAATAGTAGTAAAATTCCTTACTGTGATATAAAACTACCATATGTCTGCACATATTGCCAAATGGGTAAAAATCACAAATTACCATTTAAAGACTCATCCACTATCTATTCTAATCCCTTTGATCTAATAACTACTGACCTGTAGGGCCCAACCTCTATATCATCTGACTTTGGATATAAATACTATATTTCTTTTATTGATGCTTATTCCAGATATACATGGATTTATTTCTTAAAGTCCAAATCTGACACTTATGATGTGGTTATAAAGTTCCTGAATATGATAGAAAATCAGTTTAAAACTAGAGTGAAAGTATTTCAGACTGATGGTGGCACTGAATATAAAACTTTTAGTAAATGTTTTGATGAAAAAGGGATAATCCACAGACTCACATGCCCATATACCTCTGAGAAAAATGGTCTAGCTGAAAGAAAGCACAGACACATTGTAGAAAGTGGCTTAACTCTATTAGCACAAACCTCTGAAATTCTGGTCTGAATCATTTAACACTGCAGTATACTTAATTAATAGGATGCCAACCAGATCGTTAAAAGATATTAGCCCACTTGAAGCATTGTATAAAGTTAAACCAAATTATCATGATTTAAAGGCCTTTGGATGTCAGTGCTTTCCTTATCTCAGACCTTACAATACTAACAAACTCAATTTTAGATCAAAATCTTGCACTTTTTTGGGCTATGCTGTTAGAAAAAGGGGTACAGATGCATTGATGAAAATGGCAGAATCTATATAAGCAGACATGTCATATTCAATGAGAGTGTCTATCCTTACGCTCAATCCAATATCAAAACCACAAATAAGGTAATCAATAAAGAGGTAAATATACTTGATATTCCTGTATACTCTAAATCACCATTAGTAGCAAATGAGAGGATGGCTACTGATCAAGTCATACATATCACTGAGAATAATCAACCCAGCAACAGTGAGCCTGTCAGCCTCGCCACTCCAACACCTGCACACAACAACAATGAAAGATCAGAAACTCAAAATCAATCAGTCTCTACTGAAGAATCCAATGAAGGCTTACCAGCCACTGATGACAGTACAAGGCAGCCTGAACAACACACTGATCCTCCTCTCACCACGATTGGTCATCATATGCAGACCAGATCCAAAAGTGGTATATTCAAACCAAAGGCATACCTGATCACAGAAAGCAAAGATGAACCAACAAACTACACTCAAGCCATCAAGCACAATGAATGGAAAACAGCAATGGATGAAGAATTCCGTACACTGATCAGAAATAAACCCTGGACCCTTGTCCCTCAACCAATCAATAAGAATATAATAGGCTGTAAGTGGACTTACAGGGTTAAGAGAAATCCAGATGGCACCATCAATAGATACAAAGCTAGATTGGTTGCAAAAGGCTTTACTCAAGAGTATGGACTTGACTACAGAGAGACAATCTCACCTGTAGTCAAGCCCACTACAATCAGATTAGTGTTCACTATAACACTCAAAAATCATTGGAATATTCAACACCTAGATGTCAACAATGCCTTCCTTAATGGTAATCTGGAAGAGGAAATATATATGGAACAACCAGAGGGATATATTCAAGACTCAAGACTTGTGTGCAAACTTAGAAAAGCAATCTATGGATTGAAACAGGCACCCAGAGTATGGTTTGATAAACTCAAGTCAACTCTAAACTCTCTGGGATACAGGCCCACTAAATCTGACTCATCTCTATTCACAAAAATCACACAATCACTTACTATATACTTACTAATTTATGTTGATGATTTAATTGTTACAAGGAATAGTGACACTGAAGTAACAAATCTTATCAAGTACCTGAACAAAGAGTTTTCCATCAAAAACTTGGGTGACATCAACTACTTCTTAGGCATTGAAGCCAAAAGATTTTCAAAATCAGAGATGCTACTAAATCAAAGAAAAAAATATCACTGAATTTTTAGTTAGAACAAACATGCTTGAGGCCAAATCTCAACCAACCCCTATGATTTCTAGTCAAAATTATTCTAAAAACAGGGAGAAGCTATAAACAATATCAAGCAATACAGGAGTGTTGTGGGGGCACTACAATATGCCACCATAACAAGACCTGACATATCCTTCAGTGTTAACAAAGTATCTCAATTCTTGCAGGAACCTAAAGATGAGCACTGGAAAACTGTGAAAAGGATCCTAAGATACTTAAAAGGCACTCTGGACTATGGACTCACATTAAAAGGCAGCAAGGATCTAAACATCACTGGATTTACAGACTCAGATTGGGCTGCATATCTAGATGATAGAAGATCAACCACTGGATACTGTATATATTTGGGGGACAATCTAATATCATGGAGTTCTAAAAAGCAATCTACCATATCAAAATCAAGTGCAGAGGCAGAATATAGAAGTATTGCATGTGCTACAACTGAAATCATGTGGATACAATCTATACTAAAGGAACTGAAACTAAGCAACTCATCAAAAGCTACAATCTGGTGTGACAATCAGAGTTCAATTTATATGTCAGCTAATCCAATTCAGCATGCTCGAACAAAACACATAGAAATATACATCTATTTTGTTTGAGAACAAATTAAAGAAGGAAAATTGCAGATTAACTATGTACCTTCCTTCCACCAAAAAGCTGACATACTTACCAAAGCTCTCTCAGCTAAGAACTTCACCAGACTTCGTGAAGATCTGAAAGTAAAGCAAAGCACCTCTCTGAACACGACAACAAAGCAAGGGACAAACTCTGAAAGCTCATCACCCTCCATTAAAGACAATTACAACTATAAAGCCTCAGATCTGAAGACCAGTTACTTAACAAAGCTGAAGACAAATCCAGAAGCCTTTGCGCTCAATTTAACTCATGAAATCCCAGAATTGAAAGCAACAAGTTAAAGACAGATCTGAAAGACTCAAAAGAGATGCAGATGAAGGCAACGATTCACTCGAGAAATCAAATTTAGGGTTTCAGTAACCCTAGATTTGAAGGAAGAAAATAAGAGACTAATGAATCGATGCCGCTTACTCTAACTCAAGACAATATATAGCCTTGGGCTGTTAATGGGCTCAGCCCATTTATCTTCTTTTGTAATTACTTTGCCGTCCGTTACCTGTATATATAAAAGTATATGTGTACTCTGTACATTATCAATTCTGAATATACAATTTCTGTTTCATTCTCAAATACAATTCTCTCTGAAAATTCAACACAACAAATTCCGAAAATCTCTTTTTTAAAGCTATGTACACTGTATTTATATGGAAATATGAATAGAATGCCCGCTGTATACCAAATCCAGATTTGTTCATATAAGAGTGAGTAAACAAACTCAATAACCAAAAAAATCACTCTTTGCAGTAGTAGTCGGTAATGATCGGTGTTTCTAAGGGGAAACTCCCATTCTTCTTCCTATTGGTTTTCTACCTTCAATCCGTTGTATTTCGAACGCCTTTCCCATTAATTGATTTATTTCTGCAAGATTCTACTACCGCCTTGTTCTTGCCTACTCATAATCAGAAATAGAATTGTTTTTATTCTTTAAGAATGCATCCCATAACAATTACTTGGTCGGTGCCCTATATACAAGATTTTTAGGGCCTCGTTTCGTCTTCATCCAAACATTCAAATTCGAGTGGAAACTTACTTTATCAAAAGGTCGATTAACACTTATTCTTAAAGTATGGTTAATTAATTTTTATTTAACAAAAGATTTTTATTTATTCTACTGGACTAAATCTATGAATTTTTTTAGACTACGTTATTGAAATCGAATGAATAGTTTTAATTGGACATGAAATATCTTGTTGAGTTAGATAACTTAAATTTGTTTGAAATAGTTGTGGGCTGTATTTCGTAATACGAAGTGATAACCAGGACTTTAATTTTTTTATGAATGTTTGACGTCTGTTTGTGTCCGTGACCGAAATACGTCCGTTCGAGTCCGTCCGATTTTCATTTAGGATATGAATTAGGACAACAAAATTTGTACGAGAAAAAAATCATGTCCGGTCTGGGCTCGTTTGAATTCGTCTGAATTCCTTGTAATTCGACATATAGTTGAGAGAAAATCTAGTAAAATATAAAAAATGTGATATAAATAGCCATGTCCAACCGAGTACAATCGTGTCCATGTCCGAAAAGCATATATCCATGTCCGACAGATTTTATTTAGGACACGAATTAGGACAACAAAATTTGTCTGGGAAAAAATTTGGTTCAATCCCATTTTTTTTGGACATAAACTGAACAAACCTCCATCCGGTCTGGTCCGACTGATTTACACCCCTAGTGATAACTAGATTAAATTAAATTAAAACTTACTAAGCAAGATTATTAAAAAGAAAAGAAAAGAAATTATTGAGCTTAGATACAGGCCCAAAGAAAATAGGTCCACACTCTTATATGCATGTTTAATCCTATTTTGGGCAATTTAATTGATTTGATTATAATTTATTACATTCAGTATATCAGTTATAATTTTCCAATTTAGTTAATGTGAATCAAATTTGATGCTGCAATTCGCAATATCATGGGCAAAACGGGTGTTAAGCTTAGGCAGACATAATGCTGCCAAGTGATATCATTTCATAACATATGTGATTAGCACCACATTTTTTTTACATAAATGTGCATATAACATCCGTAAAACATATCGAAATAGTTGTACATCTTGTTAATATCAAGGGTTTAATTTGTTATATTGCAAGTTAACCCTAAGTGTTGATCTTAAAAAGGTTTGCACATAATTTACCCTTACTTGGAAACAATTAGGCCTTTGGTGATGATAAAATTGGTTATCCTGGCATCACATTTTAAAAGATGAAAGGCGTGTGCCAGTAAAATCAAACTGTCAATAATGTACAATAGCGGTCCAACCTAGACCAAATAATCCGATATCATCACTAAAAGCCTAATTGGTTCCCGAACCCGGTATAAGCGAAATCAAGATCATGATATCATTATGTTAAGTTTATAGACTTTACCAACACTAGGTAGAAGTAGTAATAAACCAGTCTATTAAGCTAGCCCGACACCCCTGAGACAGAAGCTAAATATAAATAAATGTCGGTGTTGGTAAAGTTGGAAACAAAATAAATAATGGCATTTAGATTAAGTCATACCGAAAGCATGACATCCTATTTCATGATGAAATTAGCCTTTACATGAAATGTTTTGCATATCAAACCCCCTAGAGTGATGCATTAAGTCAATGGGTAACCCATTATGTTGGCAAATAATTATTGTTGAAGCTATCATCGTTGTAAAACTCGTATTAAATACATCAAAATCTTGGTCAATTTCCCAACCGATTTAAATGCATAATTTAAGTTACAACTTGTAAAAGAAGTAAGGATACTTACAGAGAATTGAATTCGAAATTTTAGGAGAAAAAGGATCGAGTAATTCTTGGAAAAAGTGATAATCTGGCTCTAGAACTTAATTTGCAAGTAAAATACGGAGATGAAGAAGCAAAAGTATTTATAACGAATTATCTTGTAATTCCGAGTCGTACAGATAGAAACACCTATTAATGGGTCTGGTTTAAGGATGCTAAGAGACAAGAAGTTGACACGCCGAAAGAAAGTCAAAGGTTTGACTTGAAAAATCAAAATTACCCCTTCTCTAGAGCGAAATGTTACTACCAAAAATTAACATAGAGACAAGCTATCGGTGAAGGGGTAATGGACCGTTACAAGCATAGAAGAATAATCCGTAAGCAAAGACCAAGCACAAGGTAAAATCGAGAGCATAAGGGAAGTATTCGAAAGGGTGAGAAGCTGACACCATCATCAAGAAGGTACCTCAGATCGGACATGAAGAAAGAATACCGGTTGTATAGTTCAAGCACGAAGGGTAACCAACAAGTTTCCTAAAACTGAAAATTAATGAAGAGAAAGACCAAGAATACTATGACCCGAAACCCAGTGAGGCGAAAGGGCTATCGACATTAATTTTTTTAATGTTGATACAAAAGGAGACGTAAGTTGTAACAACCCATATTTTGAATAACAAGATATAACATAAATCAAGGCAGAATTAAATTGTAAAATCCGAATCAAGGGAAACGGGCTATGCTATTGCGTTGGTCTCGGAAAAATACGCGAAATAGAGTCCGAGTTTTCGAAAAACGGAGTCCGTATGACCAAGTTATGGCCCAATGAAGTTTTCAGAAGATTCCAAGCCCGAAAACAGTTCAATTTCAAATTCAGATTTAAATAACAACCAAGGCAGAATAGGCGGGAACTTTGCCGCCCCAGGCAGGGTCAACACAGGGGTCGACACCAGTGTCGACCCCCCCAATGGGTCGACACCCATGTCGACCCAGGGGTCGACCCCCCCGGTCGGACCAGTTTTTCTGGTGCACCATTTTGACAGGTTGGGTCTTGCTCTGGAAGTTTCTGACGGGAGTTGATAGCTCAGATTCGATTTAGGGTTATTCCTATAGTCTAAACTACCCCTAATCTCTATAAAAAGACCCCTAGACCTAGCCTAAACCCTCATTAATCATTCCTACAACTAAATGCTGCCTAAATGCTCACTAGTCATGGCCTCCACCTTCTTCATGAGAGCATGAGTGTCTCAAATCAATCTATGTCATAAAAGAGCCATCTTTCTTAAGTAAAAGAGCCATCTTTCTTTGTCTTTGGGGTTATTCCTTCTTGTTCTCAAGTCTTGAAGTGGAGTTTATCGTCTTTGGTTGCGGATTTGCTAGTGTGGCTTCGTCTCAATCTTATTCTATATTAATTCTAGTCTTCATAGCATTGTAAGACCTACACTACTCTTAGATTCTAACTATGAAGTTAAATGTGACATGTTGCAAGTTGAGTTTGGGCCTAAGTATGATATATGCTTTGATCATATCATGTTATGCATAAATATATTCTATGCATGTTTGTAAAGCTATCACCTTGACCTTGTGGGCTAAAAGCTATAAGCTTTATGTTGAAATGTTGCATTATGCAACATGAAAACTCTCATAACCTTTATGATAACTTGCATATAATGTTATATGCGAACTTCTAGCCACCATCCTATGTCATTTATGATCATGTTTCACCTATTTGCTTAAGTTGATATTATGCATGTTTTGAGGCCCATGATGTAATATGCAAGCTTATGAACATATTTATGCCTCATATACCACCATGTTTAACTTGTGGCCAACCTTATTACCTTATGCCCTTTTGTCATGCTTTTGCCAAGTACCCTCTTTTGATCTATGTTATGTTATGCGAAACGTACATGCGATGGGAATGCGTTGGGTTGGGTAATACTAATGACATGAAACATGATTTTAAAATGTGACATGAACATTGACTTGTGATTATGTTTGTAAACATAATGATGGACATGACACTTAGAAAATATGAGGATGGCCAACTCGAGGTTGGGTTGAGTTTGTAGCATAAATCTACCCGGAACCGACCGGCTTAACTAGTGGCTACAAACAATAGGACCCAATGTGAGTAGTTGGTCATGTCGCACTTGAAACCCGAGGTTAGACTAAGTTGTGGTGTAAAGCTACCCGGACCCGCCCGGCTTAACTAGTAACCACAACAAGGTCTAATGTGAGAGGTTGGGTGCATTAAATTAATTAATGCCACATAGTAGGGTTAAGTCATGGACCACTTGAATACTTAACCAATTAAACATGATTGGTTGACGCGGTTAAGCCATGAACCTAGGGTACAGTTAACCAACTTGATTCTTGATTGGGTAGGGTTAACCACATTTAACCCGCTAGAAACCCTAGTTACGTGGTCCTTTTCACCAGTAACCCTCTTGATTGTATCATGATACCCTAGGGACTAGGCTAGGGTGGGGCACGATTACTGGGCTGACATGTAAGCGACCAAAACGACGGCTGAGTAGGTGCGCCGGTGTAGGTTCAGGCGGACTATGGTCGTGCACATGGTCCGGAGTTGAAAAA
This sequence comes from Allium sativum, assembly GCA_030737875.1. Taxonomy (NCBI): domain Eukaryota; kingdom Viridiplantae; phylum Streptophyta; class Magnoliopsida; order Asparagales; family Amaryllidaceae; genus Allium; species Allium sativum. The sequence goes on from CM060920.1 coordinate 993,325,049, forward strand.
GCAGACACGGGCACCCGTAGGTTTAGACTGTGCGTGCTTGATTTGTGTCCGTGGTTGGCACCCTAGGGCTTGATACACCCTAGGGTGGACCTAGCACAGTTTGACTACACTTCGTGGTTGGGCCGTATGACACCGATACACGACGAGTTAGGCTTATAGGGAGCCGATCGACTAGACCGAGTAGTTGGACCTCGATTTAGGTCATCTCATGATGTGGGCCAGCTTTGGGCCAAGGGATCATTTTGATTATACTTGACATGGATTGGAATACTAGTACACACCTGGTGCAACTTAACCTTGTATATGCGATGCCACACTTGATCTATCCTGTTAACTTTTCACCATGCCAGTTTTCACCCTACATCTCATCTCTGTTTTACATGTTCAGTTAACTTTATTAGTTTTTATACTAATAGTAGATAGGACTTACCAGTCTTTTTGACTGACCCGTTTTCTTTCGCCTCTTTTCTTCCGTTCCCCCCCAGGTTTGCAGGGTGGGAACACTGTTACCTAGCTGGATCTTTAGCGGCTTTTCTGGATAACTCACGTATGGTTTGAGCATGCTATGGCCTTATGCTACTTTGGGGATAATTACTTTATGTTTCTTTTTCAGTTTTCAGTTTATGTTCTAGACTTTGTTTTATGGGAAAATAATGACCAAGTACTTTGATGTAACTTGACTATGGTTTTGAAATGCTAGTTTTATCCGCTGCTTTACTACTCTGTTTTACTTATATGTTCTGTCTTGTGATATCTTCATGCATGTTTACCTCGTTTAACGCCCCTCCAAAGCTAGTGTCCTTGCAAGAGTGGTATTGGCTGAGGTGGGGTGTTACATTTGGTATCAGAGCATAAGGTTTACAAGATTTGAGCAAAAGGTTTTCAAAACTTACCTTTTGAAAAACTATTTTCAAAACCAATTAAGTATTTTCCAAGAAAAGTCTAGTTATTTTAAAAGGCTATTCCCCAAAAGCCATTAGCACTATCCTTCATTTCCTCGTTCTGAATCTATCTTTTTCTTTTTCAGTATGGCCGATCTTAACCTTCCCGAGGGAGTGACCATTCCCGGATGGTTCCGGAGGTACTTGGAAGCTAGGGCCAACGATGCGGGCCCAGCAAATACCCCCACCGTAACTGAGGTTCCTCCTCCTCCTCCTCCTCAGAATCCACAAGAAGATTTCGCTAAGGTTTGCAAAGACTTTAAGGCGATGGGTGGCAAGAATTTCATTGGGACGGAGACTTTTGTGGAGGCACGAAATTGGTTGAAATAAACTGAAGATCTCTTCGCTATCTTTGATGTGGAAGACCATAGGAAGGTTTTACTGGCAGCATGGTTATTAAAAGAAGAAGCTGCTTATTGGTGGGAGGTCACCAATGCTACGAGGCCTATAGAGACTTGGGTCGACTTTAGGACGAGGTTTGGGCTTAAGTTTCTATCATCAGCTGAGGCGAATCTGCAATTGGAGAAGTTTATATCTTTGAAGCAAGGGGACATGACAGTGAGGGAGTATGTGAATAAGTTTAACTAGCTTGCTCGATTTGGTTTGGACATGGTTAATACTCCCCAGAAGAAGGCTTTACACTTTGCACGAGGGTTGAATGAGTCATTACAAGGTTTAGCCCTGTCTCATATACCCATGGGGGCCACATTTGAAGGCCTAGTAGACATGGCATTGCTTCAAGGAAATGATAAGAATGGCAAGAAAGAAGTCAAGCCTAATGAGACTCAAGCCAAGAAGACGGACTCCAAGTGGGGAGGAAATCAGAGCAATCAGAACAACAAGAACAACAAGGGCAACAAGGCCAAGGTAAAGGACCCAAGAAAATGCAACTTCTGTGGGATTGTTGGGCACATAGCCAAGGATTGCAGAAAGAAGAAGAGGAAGCGGGGCGAATGCTTTCATTGTGGAGAGACTGGACACTTTAGCAAGGATTGCCCCAAGAAGCAAGGACAAGGGCAAGGACAGACTCAGCGTGTAGGACCTTCTGGAGGGCAAGTGCACGCTCTCAACACTGCTCCAGTTCAGGACCGAGGTAGTATTTCTGTAGAAAGCCTTGTTTATATTTCTGACTTTCCTGTTCGCACATTATTTGATTCTGGCGCATCGCATAGTTTTATTTCTTCTGACATTGTTGAAAGTTTGCACCTAAGTACTAGTCTAGTTGAGGATCCCGTTAGTGTTTCAAATGCAATTGGGGGTTCCGCCCATCTATATATGATTTGTGTGGATTTGAAGATTTCTATCTTGACCGTAGAATTCACGTGTAATGCTTATGTTCTTGGGTTCACGGGATACGGGTTGATCTTGGGCATGGATTGGTTGTCCAGTTATGTAGCCATCCTCGATTATGAGCATAGGGTGGTGAGGCTCATGACTCGCCTCGGTAATACCCTAGAAATTTCTTATAACCCTAGAAGTCCCGTCATGTTATGTTATCTTTAATCTCTTGACTCGTCCATCAATGATCTGCAATCTGTAAGGGTGGTCCGAGACTATCTTGATGTCTTTGAAGAAGTTAAGGGGTTACCCCCTAAACGAGAGATAAATTTCTGCATTTATCTAGTCGATAATGCCAAGCCAGTATCATTGCCCGTTAGGCACATGGCCCCACGTGAAAGAAGGGAGCCCAGTAAGCAAATCAAGGAGTTGCTTGAGAAGAATTTTATTAGGCGAAGCATTTCTGAATGGGGTGCTCCTGTGGTATTCGCTACTAAGGCAGATGGTTCGCTTCGTCTATGTGTTGATTATCGAGAATTGAACAAGCTGACAAAGAAGAATAGGCACCCGTTACCGAGGATTGATGATCTCTTTGACCAGCTTGTTGGTGCTTCTTTTTTCTCTCATCTCGATCTAGCCACCGGATTCCATCAGCTTAGAGTGGCTGAGGATAGTATTGATAAAACTGCGTTTAGGACTCCAGATGGATTCGTTGAATGGCTTGTCATGTCATTCGGTTTGACTAATGCACCCGCCTACTTTGTAGATTTGATGAGTAGGGTGTTCAGGGAGTTCCTTAACAAGTTTGTTGTTGTCTTCGTGGATGATATTCTGATCTTCTCAAAGGATGAGGAAGAGCATGCTAGGCATCTCAAGGAAGTGATGGATACGCTTAGAGCGCATCAGTTGAAAGCCAAGTTCTCCAAATGCCATTTTTGGAGAAAGGAAGTTCGGTTTCTTGGACATATAGTTTCTAAGCAAGGCATAGCGGTGGATCCCGCGAAAGTGGTTGTGGTTCAAGACTGGAAGACTCCTAGGAATGCAACTGAAGTAAGAAGCTTTCTCGGTCTGGCGGGCTACTATAGGAACTTCATCAGGGACTTCGCTAAGATTTCGGCCCCTCTTACTAAGTTGACGAAGAAGAACTTAGTCTTTGCATGGGACTTGGAGTGTGAGCTTGCTTTTCAAAGGCTCAAGAGAGACCTTACCACAGCTCCAGTTTTGGCATTACCCGATAGTGGTAAGATGTTTACCGTGTACACAGATGCATGTGGCACGGGGTTAGGTGTTGTTCTGATGCAAGAGGGAAGAGTGATATGTTATGGGGGTAGGCAACTTAAAGTTCATGAGAAGAACTATCCCACTCATGATTTGGAGTTGGCGGCGATCGTCTTTGCACTCAAATCCTGGCGCCACTATCTTCTAGGCGAAAGGTTTGAGTTGTATACTGATCATAAGTCACTCAAGTACCTCTTCTCGCAGAAAGATCAGAATCTAAGGCAGCAAAGGTGGATGGAATTCTTGGCAACATATGACTTCGAGATAGCATACACCCCTGGCAAGGGTAATGTTGTGGCAGATGCACTAAGCAGAAGGAGGTTAACTTTGAGCCCCTTCTTTATTGAGATGAAGAACTTAGAGTTCTTGGCAACCTTTGATTTCTCGACGACTGTTGAGTCGATGACGGGTTAATTAGCATCCCTTGAGCTTAGACCCACACTTCTTGATCAAGTTGGGGCTTCGCAGAAGGAAGATCCACAGATAGTCGAAGTCATGGACAAGTTGATTCGTGGTGAGACGTCTAGTCACCTTGCTAGATATATTATTGATGATAAAGGTTGGATAAGGCATGATGGAAGGCTATGCGTTCCACAAGTAGGAGACTTGGTGCATAAAGTTCTCAAAGAAGCGCATCACTCGAAGATGACTATACATCCTGGAGGAGATATGAAGCGCATATTCTTTTGGGCTGGAATGAAGAAAGATGTGGCAGAGTATGTTTCAAAGTGCATGGTGTGCCAACAAGTGAAAGCCGATTCAAAGAAACCAGGTGGGCTATTACATCCATTGGAGGTCCCGCAATGGAAGTGGGAGAGTATTTCTATGGATTTTGTGGATGGATTGCCTAGGTCAAGGAAAGGGAACACGAGCATATGGGTCGTAGTTGATAGACTTACGAAGAGTGCTCATTTCATTCCTGTAAAGAGCAAGAGGACCACATCATGGCTAGCATCTATTTATCTTCGGGAGATAGTGCGGTTGCATGGAGTTCCTTCTAGCATAGTTAGCGATCGTGACCCAATTTTCACTAGCCAGTTCTGGAATAGTTTGCAAGAAGCGATGGGTACGCGATTGAATATGAGTACAGCCTATCACCCCCAGACGGATGGCCAAACCGAAAGGGTGAATAGAGTGCTAGAAGATCTTTTGAGGCTTTGTGTTCTTGACTTTGGTGGTACTTGGGATGACCACCTTCCTCTTGTAGAGTTTGCTTATAATAATAGCTATCAAGCCAGCATAGGGATGGCACCATTTGAAGCTTTGTATGGGAGGCCGTGTAGGTCTCCATCTTGTTGGTGGGAGACAACACATAGGCTTATACTTGGGCCCGATACGATACGGGACACATCCGAGAAAGTTGAATTGGTGAGAAGACGGATGAAAGCGGCCCAAGATAGACAGAAATCCTATGCTGACAAGCGAAGGGAAGATTTGGAATTCGAAGTGGGAGACATGGTTTTCGTGAAGGTTTCTCCTTTGCGTAATGTGGTACGTTTTGGAGCAGTTGGGAAACTGACACCAAGGTTCATAGGACCGTTCCCTATCATAGAGAGAATTGGAAAGATGGCCTATAAGGTGGAATTGCCCGAGAAGCTAGCCGGAGTGCATAATGTCTTTCATGTCTCGCATCTCCGAAAGTGCCTACATGAGTCCGCTGAGGTGGTTGAACCAAGCATTCTTGAAGACATTGAGGTAGAGAAAGAGGCAACCTTGAGAAGAGCTCCGATTCGTATCTTGGGAACGGAGATCAAGAAGCTAAGAAATCGAGAAGTCAAATTGGTAAAAGTTCAGTGGAGTGAAGCCGATGAAGACGCAACTTGGGAAACCGAGGAGAAGATGCGTGGGCTTTATCCATTCCTTTTTGAGGGTACATTCTCAATCTCCTTTCTTAATCAGCATATCTTTCTTTTTGCTATCCATGTTTATCCCGTTTATCTTGTTTATTTTGTTATCTCGTAATCGTGTCATGAGAACCTTAAGTAGAAACCCTTTGGATGAAACATTTATTTGAAACATGTTATGCTTGATGTTTGCAAGTGGTCGCAAGTGTTTGCAAGTGGATACTCGTGGATGCATGATACACATTAGGCACTAAGATCGGCTCACACACTTTCATGTTGCATATGCATGAGTGCTTATACTTATTCATGGATGAAACTTGTTGTGCTATCACGTGGATTTTGCATATGAATGAATACTATATGCACTCATGTAGAGATTATAAATTATGTTAGGAATTTGCATACATATGGGCTCATTTCACTAACATACTTTGCATTAAGGAGGTTTACTGAATCAGTAACCGCCTGATTTTTGCATTAGATAAGTACATATACACACACCTTTTGCATATGTTCATATAGCATTTAGAATCTTTTTAAGGACAATGGTTACTTGTGAATGATGTTTTGAGTAGATGGATGATGGATGGTAGGATATGTTCTTCCTAACTTGGAGATTTCGGGGACGAAATCCTTTAAGGAGGGGAGAATGTAACAACCCATATTTTGAATAACAAGATATAACATAAATCAAGGCAGAATTAAATTGTAAAATCTGAATCAAGGGAAATGGGCAGTGCCATTGCGTTCATCTCGGAAAAATACGCGAAATAGAGTCCGAGTTTTCGAAAAACGGAGTCCGTATGACCAAGTTATGGCCCAATGAAGTTTTCAAAAAATTCCAAGCCCGAAAACAGTTCAAATTCAAATTCAGATTTAAATAACAACCAAGGCAGAATGGGCGGGAACTTTGCCGCCCCAGGCAGGGTCGACACCAGTGTCGACCCCCCCAATGGTTCGACACCCATGTCGACCCATGGGTCGACACCCATGTCGACCCATGGGTCGACACCCATGTCGACCTAGGGGTCGACCCCCCCGGTCGGACCAGTTTTTCTGGTGCACCATTTTGACAGGTTGGGTCTTGCTCTGGAAGTTTCTGACGGGAGTTGATGGGTCAGATTCGATTTAGGGTTAATCCTATGGTCTAAACTACCCCTAATCTCTATAAAAAGACCCCTAGACCTAGCCTAAACCCTCATTAATCATTCCTACAACTAAATGCTGCCTAAATGCTCACTAATCATGGCCTCCACCTTCTTCATGAGAGCATGAGTGTCTCAAATCAATCTATGTCATAAAAGAGCCATCTTTCTTAAGTAAAAGAGCCATCTTTCTTTGTCTTTGGGGTTATTCCTTCTTGTTCTCAAGTCTTGAAGTGGAGTTTATCGTCTTTGGTTGCGGATTTGCTAGTGTGGCTTCGTCTCAATCTTATTCTATATTAATTCTAGTCTTCATAGCATTGTAAGACCTACACTACTCTTAGATTCTAACTATGAAGTTAAATGTGCATGTTGCAAGTTGAGTTTGGGCCTAAGTATGATATATGCTTTGATCATATCATGTTATGCATAAATATATTCTATGCATGTTTGTAAAGCTATCACCTTGACCTTGTGGGCTAAAAGCTATAAGCTTTATGTTGAAATGTTGCATTATGCAACATGAGAACTCTCATAACCTTTATGATAACTTGCATATAATGTTATATGCGAACTTCTAGCCACCATCCTATGTCATTTATGATCATGTTTCACCTATTTGCTTAAGTTGATATTATGCATGTTTTGAGGCCTATGATGTAATATGCAAGCTTATGAACATATTTATGCCTCATATGCCACCATGTTTAACTTGTGGCCAACCTTATTACCTTATGCCCTTTTGTCATGCTTTTGCCAAGTTCCCTCTTTTGATCAATGTTATGTTATGCGAAACGTACATGCGATGGGAATGCGTTGGGTTGGGTAATACTAATGACATGAAACATGATTTTAAAATGTGACATGAAAATTGACTTGTGATTATGTTTGTAAACATAATGATGGACATGACACTTAGAAAATATGAGTATGGCCAACTCGAGGTTGGGTTGAGTTTGTAGCATAAATCTACCCGGAACAGACCGGCTTAACTAGTGGCTACAAACAATAGGACCCAATGTGAGTAGTTGGTCATGTCGCACTTGAAACCCGAGGTTAGACTAAGTTGTGGTGTAAAGCTACCCGGACCCGCCCGGCTTAACTAGTGACCACAACAAGGTCTAATGTGAGAGGTTATGTGCATTAAATTAATTAATGCCACATAGTAGGGTTAAGTCATGGACCACTTGAATACTTAACCAATTAAACATGATGGGTTGACGCGGTTAAGTCATGAACCTAGGGTACACTTAACCAACTTGATACTTGATTGGGTAGGGTTAACCACATTTAACCCGCTAGAAACCCTAGTTACGTGGTCCTTTTCACTAGTAACCCTCTTGATTGTATCATGATACCCTAGGGACTAGGCTAGGGTGGGGCACGATTACTGGGCTGACATGTAAGCGACCAAAACGACGGCTGAGTAGGTGCGCCGTTGTAGGTTCAGGCGGACTATGGTCGTGCACATGGTCCGGAGTTGAAAAAGCAGACACGAGCACCCGTAGGTTTAGACTGTGCGTGCTTGATTTGTGTCCGTGGTTGACACCCTAGGGCTTGATACACCCTAGGTGGACCTAGCACAGTTTGACTACACTTCGTGGTTGGGCCGTATGACACCGATACACGACGAGTTAGGCTTATAGGGAGCCGATCGACTAGACCGAGTTGTTGGACCTCGATTTAGGTCATCTTGTGATGTGGGCCAGCTTTGGGCCAAGGGATCCTTTATTGATTATACTTGACATGGATTGGAATACTAGTACACACCTGGTGCAACTTAACCTTGTATATGCGATGCCACACTTGATCTATCCTGTTAACTTTTCACCATGCCAGTTTTCACCCTAAATCTCATCTCTGTTTTACATGTTCAGTTAACTATATTAGTTTTTATACTAATAGTAGATAGGACTTACCAGTCTTGTTGACTGACCCGTTTTCTTTCGCCTCTATTCTTCCGTTTCTCCCCCCCCCCAAGGTTTGCAGGGTGGGGACAACTTTATGTTTCTTTTTCAGTTTTCAGTTTATGTTCTAGACTTTGTTTTATGGGAAAATAATGACCAAGTACTTTGATGTAACTTGGCTATGGTTTTGAAATGCTAGTTTTATCCGCTGCTTTACTACTCTGTTTTACTTATATGTTCTGTCTTGTGATATCTGCATGCATGTTTACCTCGTTTAACGCCCCTCCAAAGCTATTGTCCTTGCAAGAGTGGCATTGGCTGAGGTGGGGTGTTACATAAGCATCAAAGAAATTTTACCAGAAGCCAACTACCAGGACCCAAGCTTATTAATCATCGAAAGGCAATTTCAATAATCAACAGACAAAATGTCGCAAGAACCACTCCGGAAGACCGAAGCCCACTTCAGGAATATGCCGAGAGGCCAGTTAAAGCTTCTAAAGAGACAAGCTATCCACGCTATCTACTTAGTGCTGATACCAAAAGGTGTGGCGGTTCCCGAAACAACACACTAAAAGAAATATGGAAAGCCTCTTGAAGAATTAATAGCAAGGTCAAAAGCTCATAACCGGAAGCTCTTAACCGGAGGCCAGAAAGCCTTCCTAAAGCTAACAATACTGACAGGCTTGGTATCGATACAAAAGAAAATAGATATAACATCAAAAAGAAGTTCCAAAGATGGAGACCATCCTTCCGAGGGCCGAAACCCACACCCTGAAAGCAATAAACAAAGAAGGAAGAGTGGCTGAGAGCCAAAACAACCGAAAACAGAAGGAAAAGCCACCAACAAAGGCTTCTGCTGGCCCAAAAGCAGAAGGGTCCCTGATTTGTCTATAAATTAGACCCCAGGGGTCTCATTCTGGGGACCAAATTTTCATTTCTCATTCTTGTACTCTTTTCCTCTAGAGTAAACCCTAATTTCTAAATCAGTTTGGGTGTTTTCATTATAATTGCGTATGTGCTCCAAATCCAAGATCAATAAAGATCGTCGATACTTAGCATATTTCTTATGAGTTTTCTTAGTTATTTCCTGCACAGCATACCAAGTGCTTTCCACTTGGTCACGGTTGTGTGTCTAAGTCTGAACCCTTCTGCAGAGTTATAGCAAAACTCTTTCCTACAAACAATTTAGCCTCCCACCGAGTGTTGTGCTTAGGGAACTCTTGTCCCAAGATAACCGTTGGTTCATAAGTCGCTTAGGCGTGATGCTTACCCCATTCACTACACCAAATAGCTCATTTCATCACATTTCCGCGGCCTCGTTTAGTAACAGTTATATTCGTTACTAATTATCGCGTTTTTTACCGTTATAATCAGTCATCATGGTTATGACCTTTATAACATTTGTTGAATACTGTAAATAATGTGAACTAACGTGGATGAGAAAGGAATTTTACTTTATTTTCGAGTCTTAATGCATTCACACTTATTCTTTCCTCCTTAAACTATTTTAATGCTTATTCCCCACTTTCGAAGTCGCCACCTAGGGTTCTTGGAAGCTGATTGTTGGACTGTTAGTCTTCTCCAGCCGCAGCTGCCGACGTCTAATTTGCGATCGACTCATCCTCGATCTGCTAGTCTTCTCCTCATCTATTCAGTTGCTCAGGTAATTTATATATCGTTGAATCTTTTCTCTGATTGGTGTTTGAAATTCAGTGACTCGGTTATGTGAATAATTGCAGTAGCCTTCCAAATATTGGACCTTTTTTTTTTGAAAGCTGATTGTTGGTTATTGTTACTAAGGTGAATAATTTAATGGAGTCAGTTTTGTGAATAATTTCAGTGGTTGGTTTTGTGAATAATTTAAGTAGTTGGTTTTGTAAATAATTTCAGCAGCATTTTGGTAGCCATAACTTTCAGTTTAGGAGCATTTGTTTGCTCGGATTATGTGTTGTACAATTCAGATGTGAAAGTCATATGTGTACCAATGTAATTGATAAATAATTTAAGTTTGTGAAATATTTCACTCATATTTAACTAGTACATGAACAAATGTTAAAGTCAATCGCAATCATGACAATTTTTGTTTGGGATGCTCTGCACCAAAAAAAAATAAACCTGGAATTTTCATTCCTAGGCATTCTTTTCAGGCTTACTATCTAATGATTTGCCTGAACTTGCCAGCAATAAGGTATACCATTTCACGTAAGAATCAAAACATATATTTTGAAATTGGCTAGTTATCATTTAGGATTTAGTGATACGTGTAAGCATTAATGGGTTAGTTTTAAACAACTTGTTTTTTTTCATTCATTTCCATCCATGTTCAAAATCCCAAAATTTCAATTCATACTAGTATAAGCTTTTGACTCGGTCATTGCCTCAAAAAATAATACAAGCTTTACTGCATGTATTTTAAACGAAATTGTCATTTACTATTCGAGTTCCTATTGATATCTAATATTTTATTTTCATAAATGGTTTGTTACTCCTTGTTTTGCCATATAATTCATTCACAAGTCTAGATATTCACTCTGTTGATATGGATGAGAGTTGTAGGTCCAGCAGCATATATAGTTTATATATTGTACTAGAAATTGTAATATGCAAATTATTTTTCATATAAATTAAAATAGACAAATATATATATATTTATTTGTCTGTGTATCTTTCTGTTATACTAGAACGGTATATTTGAGTTTTATTATATAATCATTAAAATACCAGAGCATATCGTACTATATTGGGTAGTGAAGGAGCTATTGTTTTCATAGTTGAACTGCTAGCTTAGTTTAGAATTCTTGGTTCTTCATTTTATTTCCGTCCAACAACGTGTTTTATGAAGTGAAAATTAGATATACAGTGGATTTGAATTCCTTTTACATTAAAAAACTGCATTGTTAAATAAAATGGACAGTGCCATGTAAATTTCAAATTTCCAAAGAGTATGCATAAAAAAACTCATGACATGTTCTTTGATAATTAACAATGAATATCCAAACTTCATCCCGTCCGCATGGGCATATGTGGAAGTGTTTTAGACTAAAAGCATGGTTGCTTGAATCTCTAAAACTAAGTTACATCTGCCAAATGAAAAAACTATGATTGATGTCCAACTTGCCTTTTACTTTAATATACCAGTCAATAATGATAACTCACAAATAGTATGTTAATAGACTTGTACACATGATTCCCACATTTCCTTTTTTTGGGTTGCATCTAACTAAGTCTCTTGAGTATTGAAAGTAATAATGGAATTTCCTTTAAGTGCAGTGTTATTCCATGATACGTTGGTCAATCAATTCATGAATTTCATGATCATTAATTTACTTTGGCAAATTTGTCTTTAAAATTATACTTTCACGTAGTGGTCTTGCAAATTTGTCCTTACCTTGGAATTTTGATTATTGTATGCAGCTAATTAAGGAAGACATGGAGATATGTGTTAATAAAATGGAGGTGCAATGTGTATTAGTGGTGGAGAAGGAAAAAATTCATGATAGAACTATCGAGTACGTAATTAATGTGTAGCTATATAAGATGCAAAGATATAGCAACAGTGGTGGAGGAACTGTGTATTCGGCATAGCAGGTATGAAACAAATTTTACATTTGATTGTATAATTTATCTGCTGTGGTTCTCTCTCTCCTTTGTCTTTATACATATTTTTGTTATTTGAACACTTTTGCTGCTAATATGCATTTGTTAATGTTTGTCCTTTCTTTTAACAATGTACATAAATCATTCCAACATTTGATTCTCTTACTCGTTTCTAACAATTTAGCAGTGTTCTATTTCATTATAGTTGATTGATTAAATATTTTATTAGCATTAGACATTTCTATAATAATTTATTCGCTTAAGTAATAAAAAACATGCACTTATTCTAATACAAATATTTGCTGAAATATCAGTTACATATCACAAAATTTGTAACTTTAACACTTGGCCATATTCACCTAACCCTCCTACGTTTAATGTTTGAAACGCTACTTGAAAAATAAATGAATTTGAAACAATCATAAAGTGTATTATGCCAAGTTCACTGCTAAACTGTGTGAAGTTAACTATTTGTGCAATGCCCTTCTAAAATTCGAAAAGATTATCCTTTTCTGTTAAAATATAACCCCTTTGTTTGAATGACATTAATATTTAAATATCTTTATTACCCAAAAAAAAAACCTGTGTGCAATAATACTTTAGTGTATAAACTCCCTCATTTGCTATTAGCGGTTCATTATTGAATTAATAGAAAGGACGAGCGTGACATAAAGACATAATATTCTCGATCTGACTTCAACTATATATCCGAAAGGAAAGTAACAAAGAGTTTCGTAATATGATTTTGGTTTCACTATTCTATGAACCATGCAATTGTATGCCAAAAAGGAGTAGAAAGACGAAATTTAGAAATAGTTGGTATGGGCAGAAACATAATTGCCACTGTAAAATTGTGAAGCTTTGCAATCCAGACCTCAAGCAACGGAAAATTTAATGAAATTGTTTTGTATGTAAATAATAACAATTGGCCTTTTATTTATAAAATTCAGGAAAATAGGCAGAAGGAAGAATATTGGTCAAATTTTAGTTTTAAGGACGCGACTTTGTTTTTTACATCAGAAGGACGCACAACTTTTATTTTCGCCTGAAGGAAATTTTTTCCCACAAAAAAAAATCGTCAGTCCTCTCTTCCAAGCCGCCGCCGCCTCTCAAAGCCGTCGCCGCCTCTCCAAGCTGCTGCCGCCTCTCCAAGCGCTAGCCGCCATCCGATCGCTCAACGCCTGAAATCGTGTATTTTCTGTCAAATTTGATCGATCTATCTCAAATCGAGTATTTTATGTCAAATCAAATGAGTTTTTCATTCTTGTTGTGATTTGCGAATTTGAGAGAAAGAAATTACACTGATGTGATTTGTTTCAACTGATTTTGGTTTCTGTCCAGGAAAATGATATATGAAACTATCATTCCTGCATGTGCTATAAATTTTGCTCTATTATATGTGCAGTTTAGCTTGATGTCCTTGTATTTTATGCTGATTTGGTTTTTTGTTAGTTTCAGGCTGTTTGTTGACTTTGCTCGAGTGTGATGCAAATATTGTCTGATTTTTGTTCTATTTGATTTTCTCTGTTGATTGTGTTTGTGGTTTTTCACATTTGACAATGCTTATTATACACAAATGTGTTATATTCTTCTATTATTAAGTTCACCAAATGATAGTTGAATTTTGTATTTTTTTTTTAAAGTGGACTGTAGCGTGTAGAACATAATAAATGATGGCTAAATATAACATTGTATTTGTAAAATGAATTAGAAGGTATGGAATATGATAAATGATAGTCAAATTTAGCATTTTATTTTTTAAAATGAACTAGCATGTACGAATATGCTAAACTATAGATGATTTTAACATTGTATTTTTAAGCTAGAAAACTAAATTTAGCATTGTATTTTTGAAAGTGACCTAGCATGCGTATAATATTCTAAATGATAGTTGAATTCAGCACTATATTTGTAAATTAAACTAGTACTGCATGTAGAATATAAATAATGATAGTTGAATCTAGCATTGCATCTTTTAAAATGATTTAGCATTATATTATAAAAACGAACAGAGCATCACGTGTAGTATGCTAGATATTGGTTGAATATAGCGTTATATTAAAAATATGAACTAACATGTATCAAGTATAATAAATGATAGTTGAATTTAGCATTGTATGTTTAAATTGAACTAGCATGTGTGGAATACGTTACATGACGATTAAATATAACATTTTATTTTTATAGTGAATTACATGTATGAAATGTGAAAAATGATGGATGAATATAATACTGTATTCGTAAAAAGAACTAGCATATACAGAATATGATAAATGATGGTCAAATTTAGCATTTTATTTTTTAAAGTGAAATAACATATGTGCAATATGATAAATGATAGCTGAATATAGCATTGTATTTTTAAAGTGAACTAGCATTATAATAGTTGTATATGACTATATTAAAAAAAGAACTAGCATGTATATAGCATTATATTATAAAATTGAATAGAGCATCATGTATGGTAAGCTAAATAATGGTTGAATATAGCATTATTTAAAAATAAAATGAAATAACATATATAAAGTATAACAAATGATAGTTGAATTTAGCATTGTATTTTTTAAATTGAAATAACATGTGTAGAATAAGTTGCATGACATTTAAATATAGCATTATATTTTTAGCATTGTATTAATATAATCATGTATAGAATATAATGAATGTAGTTGAATTTAGCATTGTATTTTTTAAAATGAAATAACATATGTTCAATATGCTAAATGCTATTTGAACATAGCATTGTATTTTTAAAGTGAGCTACCGTGTATAAAATATAATAAATGATAATTGAATTTATCATTTGTATTTTTGAAACGAATTAATTAGTACGTGTTGAATTTGCAGAATAATGTTTGAATATAGCATTATATTAGTAAAATGAACTAGCATGTATACAATATAATAAATGTAGTTGCGTTTAGCATTGTATTTTTTTTAAGTGGACTAAAATGTGTAAAACATTTCAAATAATAGTTGTATACAACATTTGCATTTTTTGTCAAATACATGAGCATGTGTTGCAAACAAAGAATGCTAAATGAATAAAGCATTATAATTGTTAAAATATTGCAACATGCATCGTATATGAAGAATGATAGATGCATATACTATAAAGAATGATAGATGCATATAGCATTTCAGATTTTGAATTACAAATGCATGCATTTCATATGAAGAATAATAACTGATTAAATTATTTGAATTTTTTACATAAATAGTATGCATTGCATATATAGAATGATATCTGAATATTGCATTTGAATTTTTTTAAATACATTAGAATGGATTGCATAAGCAGAATACGAAATGATAGGAGAATATAGCATAAAAAAATTTTAAAACAAAAGAAATCAACAGCTGCAGCACGTTTGATGACTTGAATGGCGACGACAATGATAGATATGAGTTGGACGGTGGCGGTAGCTAAGGCAAGTGGACGACAGTGACGACTTGGATCGGCTAGGGCATGAGGTCGGTGACGGAAATGGAAGGTGAAGGCGGCGGCTTTGGGAGGCGGTGGCGGCGTGGAAGGTGGTAGCTAGGCTTGAGGCGGCGGCGGCTTGGGAAAACAACTATGAAGGGAACGACGGCTGTGAAAGCGTTGATGGAGACGACTGATTTGGCTGAGAAATTAGACCAACGATGATGGAGACGATTGGATAGGGAGCGGTGTCCTTCAGCCTAATTACCCAAACTTACGTCCTTAATTTAAAAATTAGATTAATGTTTTTCCTTTAAACTAATTTCCTCTATAAAATTTATATAATCATGGATTTGTCAATGCGTTGTAGTTAAATTTTAAGAAATTTATTACACAACAAACATATCACAGGAATTTAAAATCTTTTTGTATTATACAGACTCTGTATAGTGATTAAAAAAAACTAAGTGATTTCCATTTACCAGGAATACATCACAAGACTAATTTCAATTCTTGATGGTTCCGAATCCTTTGATTCTGATAATTCGTGCGAATAGATATTCAGAAACAACACATGAAAAAATATGAACCTCTGATAGTTTGGTTTGGATAAGTTAGCAAAGAATCCTTTATTTAGGATATCCATTTGCCGTCATCTAAGCAGATCCTATTGGGAAACAATGGCTGAGTCGCAGACTAGGTCGCTTTCCTGAAGACGATTCGGCGATCTGGTCGGAGGTGTAAACCAGTTCGTTCCTTCGCCGCCGTCTCTAGGATAAAACAGCCTCTAAAACAATAACTGATTTGCTTGCACAACAAATCAATGCAGATTTGCACTTTCTGTAAAAATATTGCTCGAAAATTTCCGAAAAGAGAATTTTAATGGCGGCTGAGAAAAGAAGAGAATTGGAAATTCGGTATATTTAACGTTTGAAGTAATGACAATATATAGGACGAGAATTAGGGTTAGGGTTGCTGATTAGTGGGCCGCTAAAATTGAGGGATAATAATTTTTATCGTTGCAGAAATCTTTTCCAAAAAAAAAGGTTCGAAAAAGGCTAAGTTTTATGGTCCAAAAGATATAAGTGTCTACACCACAAAGCCCAAGCCCAAACCGAACCGGGTTGAGTCGAGTCAGTCGGTCGCGCGCGCGTGTGTGGTGGTCATGATGCATGGTCTCCCTCCTCACAACAATGCATGTATTGGTAGCCCAGGGCCCCAACATGATTTCTTAGAAACAAGTATAAATACTTGCTTCTTTCATATAGTCCCATGATGTGGGACTATTCCCATTTAGGAGCCATTCATACACTTATTCAAGATTTTTAATAATTCATTTAATGTTATAAAACATTTCCAACAATCCTCCACTTGAATTTTTAAAAATATTTTCGAGCAGTTTCTTAAAAACATAATATCGTGCAAAAACAAAGGTGTCTTTCGACTTGAACCTTTGCATTGTGAATAAGATTCAGTTTTTACTAGAGTGACACGTAGTCTTGAACTCTGTTCCTGACATCAAACCACACACAACCTTTTCTATAGTCCAATCAAATAAGCCCGTGCATTTATGGCCATGCACGTCTATCCTAGTTTAGTGAATGCTCTAGAAGTTTTGCCCGAAACTCCATAGGAAACGACCACATTTCCACATTCACAAAGGTGAGTCTATCAAGAGCACTCCTGAAGGTAGGTACTCCACTCCACATAGAGTATAGATCTCATTTAGAGTTTCTATTAACTCATCCTCTAATCACTTCAGGAATACATGCTTCTTGGTTTATTAAATAGCATGTTCAACTCATATCACTACACAACTTGTTATTACCCATTGAACCTAGTTCTTGGGATCTCCAGTCATTTAGGTCGGGTTACCATTGTGCGTGACTCAACAATCTAAGGGCAATAGTCTCATTCTTTTAGAAGAGTTATGGACTTTCTCTCTGGACAGTCCTTTCGTCAAAAGATCTGCCAAATTTTCCTCATGGCGTACGTAATCCACTCTAACGGTACCTGTGGAGAGTAGTTCTCTAACCGTATTGTGCTTACGACGTATTTGTCGTCTCTTACCATTATAATAACGGTTCTGAAATTTTGCAATAGCCGCGGTACTATCGTAATGTATCAACACAGCCGGTATCGGTTTTTCCCATAAGGGAATCTCAGCTGGCAGATTTCTTAAATACTCTGCCTCTTCACTAGCTGTAGCTAGTGCTATCATCTCAGACTCCATAGTAGACTGAGCCAAAATAGTCTGTTTCTTGGATTTCCAAGAAACAGCTCCTCCAGCGATGCTAAATATAGAGCCACTGGTCGCTTTAGAGTCATCAGATAAGGTATTCCAGTCTGCATCGGAATATCCTTCAAGTACAGCTGGAAACCTTTCATAATGTAATCCAAGGATCATGGTTCGTTTAAGGTATCTCATTACCCTTTCAATAGCTTGCCAGTGCTCTATACTAGGTCTACTGGTAAACCTGCACAATAATCCCATGACATAGGCAATGTCGGGTCTAGTACAATCAGTGGCATACCGAAGGCTGCCAATGATGCTCGCATAATCAAACTGTCTTACACCTTCACCAGTGTTCTTAAATAACTTTACACTATGATCATATGGTGTACTTACAGGTTTACAGTCAAAGTATATTTCTTTAGTATCTTCTCAATGTAATGAGATTGATCCAAAGAAATTCCCTTTTCTGACCTAGTAATCTTAATACCAAGGATCACACTCGCCTCACCTAGATCTTTCATATCAAAATTGACACTTAATAAGGATTTGACTGAGATTATGGCATGAATATTTGACCCAAAAATGAGTAGGTCATCTACATAAAGGCATATAATAGTGCAAATGTCATTCTCAGATTTGTAATAAATGCATTTGTCACTTTCATTAACTTTAAACCATTTGAAATGATTAAGTTATCAAATTTTTCATGCCATTGTTTAGGTGCTTGTTTTAAACCATATAATGATTTATCTAATTTACATACTTTATGTTCTTGACCATGTACTACAAATCCTTCAGGCTGATCCATATAAACTTCTTCGTCTAATTCACCGTTCAAAAAAGCAGTTTTAACATCCATTTGGTGTATAAGTAAATTATGAATGGAAGTAAGTGAGATTAAAACCCGAATGGATGTTATTCTAGTTAAAGGTGAAAAAGTGTCAAAGAAATCTATATTTTCTTTTTAATTAAAACCTTTAGCTGCTAGTCGTGCTTTATATTTATCTATAGGGCCATCAGGTTTTAATTTCTTTTTAATTACCCATTTACAGCCTATAGATTTACAACCAGGGGGTAAATCTACCAAGTGACAAGTCTTGTTGGATTCTAAAGAATCCATCTCATCATTTATAGCCTCTTGCCAAAAATCGGCATCTAAAGAAGATAAGGCCTCTTGGAGGTTTATGGGATCCTCCTCAATAGTAAAAGCACAAAAATCTAAACCGAAGTCTTTTATGGTTCTTGCTCTTTTACTTCTTCTAGGTTCAACTTCAGAATTTTCATTAAGTTCTGTTCTAATTGGCATATTTGAAGTGCCCCCACTATTCCTTAATTTAAAAGGAAATTTAGTTTCATAAAAATCGGCATCATTTGATTCAATTATATTATGTGCATTAAGGTCATAAAATCCATATGCTTTGCTATTAATAGCATAGCCTATAAATGCACATTCATATGCTCTACTTGCCAATTTTATTCTCTTAGGGTCTGGAATGCGAACATAAGCTAAACAACCCCAAGTTATAAAGTATGAGACATTGGGTTTATGATTCTCTAAAATTTCATAAGGAGAAAATTTATTCTTAGATTTGGGGATTCTATTCAGAACATAGCATACAGTCAATAAAATATCCCCCCCACCATTGTTTTGTTGCACCAGAATTTAATAATATGGCAACTACTAGTTCGGTAAAGGTCCAATTTTTCCTTTTTGCTTTACCGTTCCTTTCAGGAGAATAGGGTGCAGTTCTCTCATGTACTATACCATGTTGCTTATAGAAGTCCAGAATTGAATTAGATTCGTATTCTGTTACTCTATCACTACGAAGTCTCTTAATTTTTCTATTTGCTTGATTCTCAATCTCAGTTTTGAATGTTTTAAACATATCAAAGCATCACTTTTATTTTTCATAAGGTATACATATGTGAAATCAGAGCCGTCATCAATAAAAGTGATAAAATAACGATGTCCCTGTCTAGTCAAAGTGCCATCTAGTTCATATATGTCCGAATGAATCAAGTCTAAGGGTTCAGAAACTCTATCAACAGATTTGTGAGGTTTCTTTGTGATTTTAGCTTGTGTACAGAATTCACATTTATCAAGTTTAGATTCTGTCATTTTAGGTATCATATCTAGGGTGCTCATGTTACGGATTATTCGATTATTAACATGACAAAATCTAGAATGCTAGATATTAAATCACACAACATGTAAGCAGAAGTAGTCACTTTATTAGATTCAACATTCAGTTTAAACATACCCTCACAAGCATAATCCTTTCCCACAAAAGTTCCCTTATAAGTTAGGGTGTACAAATCAACCCCAATTACTTGAGTGAAACCAGCCTTATTAAGGAAGAAGCCAGAGACCAGATTCTTCCTTATTTCTGGAGTATGCATAACATCTTTCAGAATTACAGTTTTTCCAGAGGTGAACTTGAGTTCCACATTGCCAATCCCCGCAACTCTAGTGGTGTGAGAATCTCCCAACAGCACTTTCTGATTTTCAGCAGCCGTGTATGTCGAGAATATGCCACGATCATAGCAGACATGGCGAGAAGCACCAGTTCTACCCACCAACCCTCTGATCCACCAACAAGGTGAATCTCAGTAATCATAGCCGTAAGATGCTCCTCAGTCAAGTTAGCCTGCGGTGCAGAGCTTGGCTTGTTCCAACACTTACGTGCCATATGACCTGGTTTTCCATAGTTGTAACATAGAAACAACTGTCCAGAGTCATTCTTTTAGGCTAGTTTCTTCTGTCCTTTTGGGTTTTCTTACGGATTCCCATTCTGTTTGTTGCGCCTGTTCCGATTCTTAAAAGATTTCTGATTTAGTTTCAGAACAGCGGGAGTGGTCTTCTTAGTACTGTTGTTATTCACAATCAGCACCTCTTCTTTCTGGTCCTGCTTGCGTGCCTCCTCCTCAATACGGAGGCGTGTAATCAAGCTCTCTAAGGAAAATTCCTTATTCTTATGTCGCAAGACATTCTTAAAATCTTTCCAGCTTGGGCGTAATTTGTCAATGATAACAGCAATTTGAAATTGTTCGTCCAAGACCATACCTTCGGAGATGATCTCATGAGCTATTTCTACAGCTCATGAGACTGCATCTCTACCGATCTATCATCAATCATCTGGTACTTTAGGTAGCGGCTCACAACATATTTCTTGGCCCCTGCCTCCTCTGTATCGTACTTCTTCTTCAGTGCTTCCCAGATCTCCTTTGCTGCTTTTTCATCTGAGTTATAGTAATCATACAGATCATCGCTCAGTCCGTTCAGAATAAGTTCTTGCATAAGTAATCATGTTCAGTCCAGGTCTGCAGTTGCTTTGAATGTTCAGTCCATGATGCCATTCTCACTGCATCAGCCTTGTCAGGTTTATCTGGAAGCTGCGGTTCATCAGTAGTCAGCGCAGCCACAACCTTTCTGATGGTGAGGAAGAACTCCACCTTTTGACGCCGCCGTTTTAAATGCAAGCCTTCAAATCTGAATGGAGAAGCAGTCACGAGAGGGTTCTGGAAAGCAGAGGGTAGAGCAGAATCGTTTAGGGTTGAGTTGGAAGCCATTGTTTTGACTCATCTTCAAATTGTTGGGAAACAATGGCTGAGTCGCGGACTAGGTCGCTTTCTTGAAGACAATTCGACGATCGGGCCGGAGGTGCAAACCAGTTCGTTCCTTCGCCGCCGCCTCTAGGATAAAACAGCCTCTAAAACAATAACTGATTTGCTTGCACAACAAATCAGTGCAGATTTGCACATTCTGTAAAAATATTGCTCGAAAATTTCCCTTGCAGAAATCTTGTCCATAAAAAAAAGGTTCGAAAAAGGCTAAGTTTTATGGTCCAAAAAATATAAGTGTCTACACCACAAATCCCAAGCCCAAGACCGAACCGGACCGGGTCGGGTCGGTCGGTCGCGCACACGTGTGTGGTGGTTATGATGCGTGGTCTCCCTCCTCACAACAATGCATGTATTGGGAGCCCAAGGCCCCAACGTGATTTCTTAGAAACAAGTATAAATACTTGCTTCTTTCATATAGTCCCATGATTTGGGACTATTCCCATATAAGAGCCATTCATACACTTATTCAAGATTTTTAATAATTCACTTAATGTTATAAAACATTTCCAACAGACCCAAATAAGTAACTTGGTTCAGAGTATATTCCATTAGCGTTGATCTGGAAGAGGTAAATCCTTTCATCCGGATCTAACAAAGATGGACCAAAGTCATTTAGTTTTGAGTACATATCATTAGAGAAAAACGAATCCAACAAACCTTAAATCTTATAATTTAACACAATAGGTGGGAAAAATAAAATTTGTTTTGTTGTACACTTTGGGTATGAAGCTTTAATACTAGCAACCAAATATTTGGTATAAAAGGTATAGAGTAATAACAATAACAAATCAATGTCAAGCTAAATCCGTAAAAATTGTATACATAAGGAAAAAAATAGAAAACAGAACATATATACAAATATATATTTATGATTGGTGCATGCCATGCAAGAAATTGTCAAATTATAGCAATCTTCCAGTCTAAAATTATAGCAATCTTCCAGTCTAAGCTTTTTTGTGTTACCATATGCATGATTGGTGCATGGCATCGCAAGAAATTTTGCACAACTTTGTTTTGTTGTTCCAAATATGTTTGTAAATCTATACCAATATTTTCAAATAATTCAAGGGGATATTATATTTTCTTTATTCTTGTACTATAATATTGCATTACATAACGCAAGATGATACCAAATCTGTTCTGTTTGAGTCGTTCACTACCACATTAAAAAAGAGATTAATATCTCAAGAATGTGTACATAGAATCATTTCATTTATTTTAGTCACAGAGGTAAACGTATATCAAGGCAGCCTGTATTTATCAAATGATACAGCTTCCTTGGAATCAAATAAATTTAGTGAGCGGATGTAAATATTTATGACATGTTTTTCATAAAGAAACCTTAAAGCATGAAAGAAAAAAGATGTAAGAATCAATTCATTTAAATTACAGCATTGGTATTATTATGCGTGATAAATTTTTTTACCATCCCTGAAAATAGTACTATGTTTGTATAGGCATAACTTTCAATTGGTTCATCTGTTTTGGACGATCTTGCACTTTTTGAATAGCTAAGAACTCAAAAGACTATTTTTGTTTTGGGCATATTGGAAAATTTTCAACTTTATTAGGCTAAAAATGTAGTTCTCTTAAGTGGACCTGCATATAGAGTGTAAGAGCATATATGTATATTTAAGGGAAAACCTTTATAACCCTTATCAAACTTCATATTTTTATAATATGAAAAAATATTTCGGAAAGCGAACATGGCACATAACAATTTACTTTAGAAATCATAACTTAATAAAGCAGTCTGTTATATAAAAACTTGTCGAAAGTAGTGAAATTTTCTTTGACAATGTCTATTTGCTTGAACATGTTGTGTGAGGGTCTGTAATTTGAAAATATTAGCACTATGATTTGCAAGGTTCTTTCAAATTATATAGAAAATAGGGAAGTTAACAAATGAAGTGGAGCTTCCCGAAAATTTTGCAACATTTCACAATATTTCCTGTTGGGAAACAATAGCTGAGTCACGTACTTTGTCGCTTTCTTGAAGATGATTTGGTGATCTGGTCATAGGTGCAAACCAGTTCGTACTTTTGCCGCCGCCCCTAGGATAAAACAACCTCTGAAAAACAATAATTGATTTGCTTGCACAACAAATCAGTATATATTTGCACTACCAAAGATAAACACTACACGAAAATTTCTGAAAGAAGATTTTAATGGCGGAGGCAAGAAGAGAATGTAACTCGGAATATCTATTCTCGTCTATAGCTGAAGACTATATACAGATGGGAATTAGGGTTTTACTGAGTAGTGGGAGAAAAAATCGGATCTGCTGAAATTATTGGACAAGATTTTACCATTGCATACATAATTATCGGCTCAGAAATATTTTCCATGAAAAAAACAGTTCGGAAAATGCAATGTTTTCTGGTGCAAAAATATAACTGTCTACACCGCAAAGTCAAGGCAAAAGGCCAAGCCCAAACCGAACCGAACCGGGCCTGGTCGGGTCGAGTCAACTAGGTCGGTCACGCGCGCGTGTGTGGTGGTCATGATGCATGGTCTCCCTCCTCACAACAAAGAATGTAGTGGGAGCCCCAAGGCCCCAACATGACTTATTAGAAACAAGTATAAATAATTGCTTCTTCCATCAGGTCCCATGATGTGGGTCTATTCATATATGGGAGCCATTCATACACTTATTCCAACATTTTTAATAATTCACCTAATGTTTATAAAAACATTTTCAACAATCTCCCCCTTGAATTTTTAAAAATATTTTCTAGCAGTTTCTAAAAAACATAAGATTGTGCATAAACAAAGGTGTCATCCGACTTGAACCTTTGCATAGTGAATAAGATTCAGTTTTTATTAGAGTGACACGTAGTCTTGAACTCTATTCCTAACATCAAAACACATGCAACCTTTTCTATAGTGCAATCAAATAAGCCCGTGCATTAATATCCACGCATGTCTATCTTAGTTTAGGAAACGCTCTATAAGTTTTTGCCCAAACTCCATAGGATATAGCCATATTTCCACATTCACAAAGGTGAGTCTGTCAAGAGCACTCCTGAAGGAAGGTACTCCACTCCAAACAGAGTATATATCTCATTAAGAGTTTCTATTAACTCATCCTCTAATCACTTCAGGAATACATGCTTCTTGGTTTATTAAATAACATATTCAACTCCTATCATTACACAACTTGTTTTTACACATTGAACCTAGTTTTTTGGATCTCCAGTCACTTACGTCGGGTTACCATTGTGCGTGACTCAACAGTCTAAGGGCAATAGTCCCATTCTTTTAGAAGAATTAAGGACTTTCTCTCTGGATAGTCCTTTCATCAAAGGATCTGCCAAATTTTCGTCACTACGTATGTAATCCACTCTAACGGTACCTATAGAAAGTAGATCTCTAACAGTGTTGTGCTTACGACGTATTTGTCATCTCTTATCGTTACAATAATGTTTCTGAACTTTTGCAATAGCCGCAGTACTATCACAATGTATCAATACAGCTGGTATCGGTTTCTCCCATAAGGGAATATCAGCTAGCAGATTTCTCAAATACTCTGCTTCTTCACTAGCTATGACTAGTGCTATCATCTCAGATTCCATAGTAGACTGAGCCAAAATAGTCTGTTTCTTGGATTTCCAAGAAACAGCTCCTCCAGTAATGCTAAATATGTAGCCATTGGTAGCTTTAGAATCATCAGATAAGGTATTCCAGTCTGCATCAAAATATCCTTCAACTACAGCAGGAAACCTTTCATAATGTAATCTAAGGTTCATAGTTCGTTTAAGGTATCTCATAGCCCTTTCAATAGCATGCCAGTGCTCTATACTAGGTCTACTAGTAAACCTGCACAACAATCCCACGACATAGGCAATGTCGGGTATAGTACAATCAGTGGCATACCAAAGGTTGCCAATGATGCTCGCATAATCAGACTGTCTTACACCTTCACCAATGTTCTTAAATAACTTTACACTTGGATCATATGGTGTACATGCAGGTTTACAGTCAAAGTAATTGTATTTCTTTAGTATCTTCTCAATGTAATGTGATTGATCCAAAGAAAGTCCCTTTTCTGACCTAGTAATTTTAATACCAAGGATTACATTTGCCTCACCTAGAACTTTCATATCAAAATTGGCTCTTAATAAGGATTTGACTGAGTTTATGGCATGAATGTTAGACCCAAAGATGAGAAGGTCATCTACATAAAGGCATATAATAGCGCAAATGTCATTCTAAGATTTGTAATAAATGCATTTGTCACTTTCATTAACTTTAAAACCATGTGAAATGATTAAGTAACCAAATTTTTCATGCCGTTGTTTAGGTGCTTGTTTTAAACCATATAATGATTTATCTAATTTGCATACTTTATGTTCTTGACCATGTACTACAAATCCTTCAGGCTGGTCCATATAAGTTTCTTCGTTTAATTCACCATTTAGAAAGGCAATTTTAACATCCATTTGGTGTATAAGTAAATTATGAAGGGAAGCAAGTGAGATTAATACTGAATGGATGTTATTCTAGTTACAGATGAAAAGGTGTCTGAAAAATCTATATTTTCTTTTTGTTTAAAACCTTAAGCTACAAATCGTGCTTTATATTTATCAATAGTGCAATCAGGTTTTAATTTCTTTTTAAGCACCCATTTGCAGCCTATAGATTTACAACCAGGAGGTAAATATACCAAATGCCAAGTCATATTGGATTCCAGAGAATCCATCTCATCAAGTATAGCCTCTTGCCAAAAATCGACATATAAAGAAGATAAGGCCTCTTGGAGGTTTAAGGGATCCTCCTTTATAGTAAAAGCACAAAAATTCGAACCAAATTCTTTTATAGTTCTTGCTCTTTTACATTTTCTAGGTTCAGCTTCAGAGTTTTCATTAAGTTCTTTTCTAATAGGCATACTTAAAGTGCCCCCACTATTTCTCAATTTAAAAGGAAATTTTGTTTCATAAAAATTGACATCATTTGATTCATTTATATTATGTGCATTTATATCATAAAATCTGTATGCTTTGCTATTAATAGCATAGCCTATAAATGCACATTCATATGCTCTACTTGCCAATTTTATTCTCTTAGGATCTGGAATGCGAACATATGCTAAACAACCCGAAGTTCTAAAGTATGAGACATTAGGTTTATGAGTCTTTAATATTTCATACAGTGAAATTTTATTCTTAGATTTGGGGATCCTTTTCAGAACATAGCATATAGTCAATAAAATTCCCCTACCAATGTTTTGCTGCACCAGAATTTAGTAGAATGGAAACTACTAATTCGGTAAAGGTCCTATTTTTCCTTTCAGCTTTACCGTTCATTTCAGGAGAATAAGGTGCAGTTCTCTCATGTACTATGCGATGTAGTTTATAGAAATCCAGAATTGAAGAAGATTCATATTTTGTTCCTCTATCACTACGAAGTCTCTTAATTTTCCTATTTTCTTGATTCTCAATTTCAGTTTTGAATATTTTAAACATGTCAAATGCACACTTTTATTTTTCATAAGATATGCATAGGTGAAATCAGAACAGTCATCAATAAAAGTGATAAACTAACGATGTTTGTGTCTAGTCAAAGTGCCATCAAGCTCACATATATCAAAATGAATTAAATCTAAGGTTTAGAAAATATATCAGCAGTTTTATGAGGTTTCTTTGTGATTTTAGCTTGTGTATAGAATTCACATTTATCAGGTTCATATTTTGTCATTTTAGGAATCATATCTAGGGTTCTCATGTTATGAATTATTCGTTTATTAACATGACATAATCTAGTGAAAAATATTAAAATCACAAAGCATATAAGCAGAAGTAGTCACTTTATTAGTTTCAACGTTCAATTTAAATATACCCTCATAATCATAAACCTTTCCCACAAAAGTTCCCTTATGAGTTAAGATATACAAATCAACACCAATAACTTGAGTAAAGCCAACCTTATTAAGGAGAAAGCCAGAAATCATATTCTTCTTTATCTCTAGAGTATGCATAACATCTTTCATAATTACAGTCCTTCCGAAGGTAAACTTGATTTCCACATTGCCAATCACTGCAATTTTGGTGGTGTGAGAATCTCCCAACAACACTTTCTGATTATCAGCAGCCGTGTATGTTGTGAACAAGTCACGATCATGGCAGACATAGCGAGAAGCACCAGTGTCTACCCACCAACCATCTGATCCACCAAAATGTGAATCTCAGTAATCATAGCCGTAAGAGGCTCCTCAGTCAGGTTAGCCTGCAGTGCAGAGCTTGGCCTGTTCCGACACTTTCATGCCACGTGACCTAGTTTTCCAAAGTTGTAGCACAGAAACAACTATCCAGAATCATTCAATTGGGCTAGTTTCTGCTGTCCTTTTAGGTTTCCTTGTGGATTCACATTCGTTTTGTTGCACCTGTTCTGATTCTTAAAAGATTTCCAATTCGGTTTTAGAACAGCGGGTTTGGTCTTCTTAGTGTTGTTATTGACAATCAACACCTCTTCTTTCTGGTCTTGCTTGCGTGCCTCCTCCTCAATACGAAGGCGCGTGATCAAGCTCTCTAAGGAAATTTCCTTAGTTTTTTGTCGTAATACATTATTAAAATCTTTCCAACTCGGGGGTAATTTGTTAATAATAACAGAACTTGAAACTATTCGTCCAATGTCATACGTTCGGAGATGATCTCATGAGCTGTTTTCTGAAGCTCATAAGACAGCATCTCTACTGACCTGTCATCTGTCATATGGTACTTGAGATAGTGGCTCATAGCATATTTCTTTGCCCCCTGCGTTCTCTGTATCATACTTCTTCTTCAGTGCTTCCCGGATCTCCTTTGCTGTATTTTCATCTGAGTTATGGTAGTCATATAGTTCATCGCTCGGTCCATTCAGAATGAAACTCTTGCGTAGGTAATCCTGTTCAGTCCGGATCTATTGCTGCTTTGATTGTGTTCAGTCCAGGATGCCAACTGTGCTGCATTAGCCTCGTTAGGTCTGTCAGGTACTTGCGGTTTGTCAGTAGTTAGCGCAGCCACCACCTTTCTCATCTTCTAGTAGAACTCCGTCTTCTGATGCCATCACTTGAAATGCAAGCCTTTAAATCTGAACGGAGCAGCAGTCACGAGGGGGTCTGGAAGGCAGAGGGTGGAGCAGCATTACCTAGGGTTGAGGGCGAAGCTTTTATTTCAGCTCGTCTTCAAATTGTTGGGAAACAATGGCTGAGTCACGTACTTTGTGTGACAACCCCAAACCCCCGATCCACCGTGGCAAGGTGAATCTTTGGAATATAACACATAAACAAATAATAGCAGAACAGAAATAAATAAATACACCAGATAATGTACAACAAAATACATTGGAAATAATAATCATCAGAGTTACACAGTATACATGATAATACCTAGTACATAATACAGTTCAACTTTACATAAAATGTTTACAGTAGAATCAAAACATAATACGCACAACAGGAGCTGAACAGCATAAAAAGAAAGAAGTGATAGAATCCAGCTTCAGCTCCAGCTATCTAGAAAGAGCCTGCTAAAACCTAAATACAAGGCTGGCCGTGTAGAAATAGGGGCACCCGAGTTTGCAAGTGAAACAAACTATGAGTCAGTCATGGGACTGGTATGAGAAATCTACTTAACATATTTTACAATAAGGCCAATCACAGGACCACGCCGCTAATGCGGAACGCGTTTACTCCATTGGATTGCCAGTGCTCTAAACAAGTAAATCTTTTAAACATCACAATGCTTTTTACAAAAGTGAAGCCATTATAAGACCCAGTTCCCATCACACAATGCAACGCAAACCGGAGGATAGAGTTTTACCTTATAATAGCCAAAATATGCTTGATATGAATAAAACAAATCATTTGATATTATTACTAGTGTTTATAAATTTCAAAAACAATTTCAATCATAAGTATCAATCATAGACGGCATGGGTACCATATATCATGTCGCCATATATAGGTGTATATATACAACCAAAACCGCAAGATGTCGTATTTGGAAATTGGATTTCCGTCATGAAACAAGGCAAGGGATCGTCCTTACCGCTTCGAGACTCTATAGCCAGAGCCTTAGGGTTAGAGCGCATCGACCCTTGGATCGTCAGGTCTGGTCCACACAGAGTGGATTAAAATGCTTGAACACTACGTTTCCCTGCCCTATGGGGCGTAACCTGGTCATATACCGACCAAACCATTGGCCCAGGAGCGACCGATATAACCGAGGCGCCTCGCTACCCATCATCCACATAAGTAAAATGCCTGGGCATATAAAACCCAAAACACAACTCCTAGCTAGAAAGAAACGTAGATCCTCCCTGATGTCCTCTTCCGTTTCTGCTCTATATCGGGGTGTGAGGCTCGCGAATCAACGCTAAACACAAAGCTAGTTGTTTAAAATCATGCTTAGATCATCAACCACAAACTCTGCTTTTCAACAAAATTTTTGATCACAGCATCTCTGCATGCCACGTTGCCAATCTACAACATCAGGCACACATCCATTTACAAGTCCGTTCTGGGTCTGAACGAAACTGGCGGATCTTTATTCCTCGCACATCTGAACGATCAACAAGTACGTCCGGACAACCACTACTGTAACCCCTTCAAGGCAGCAACTCCCATCCAAGGCATCAGTAGCCATCCATCCGACCTGAAGATCATCGGTCTTGCACCGTCTTCATTTCTTCGACTTCTAACCGTCAATCAATTATTTGAAACTTGGCCTATTCAAATAATCCACGTATATTTACAATTCAAATCAATTCATTTCAATGGTTAAATTATTTGACATCCGTAATTCAGTTCGTTAATGTAATTTTCACGTCAAACACATTCAACCATTTAATATCCAATAAACCGAGTAAATTCAGTTTATTTCCATTCCATATCGTTTATAATGTTTTAACACGATTTATTGCTATTTTTATTTATTTAAAAATAGCCAATTTATTCAAACGACGCTTCAGGCCATGTAACACCCCACATCCGTTAAGGTTACTCACAAAGGGAATGCCTTAACTTCAATGGAGCATTATGGGCACTAGAACAGAAATATTACAAGACAGACATATATAAAACAGCGGAAAGTAAAGTGGAAGTACTTCAAATCATTTATTAAATATAATTGTTTACAATAAAAGCCCATCAACTTCCAATACCCAATTACATAGTTAAAATATCTGTCTTGATCAAAAACAA
Organism: Allium sativum; assembly: GCA_030737875.1. Taxonomy (NCBI): domain Eukaryota; kingdom Viridiplantae; phylum Streptophyta; class Magnoliopsida; order Asparagales; family Amaryllidaceae; genus Allium; species Allium sativum. Next base: position 993,355,501 of record CM060920.1, read on the forward strand.
AGAAGCATAAAATATGTTGTAGTATTCCCCAATAAAGCATAACAAGCCATAGCCAAGAGAAATCCAAGCCGTACAAGAAAGAGCCTTGGAACTTGGTGAGATCCGAACTAAGCTGTATTCCCACCCTGTGGACCTGGGGGGGGGGGAACGGAAGAAAAAGAGGTGAAACAAAACGGGTCAGTCATAAAGACTGAGTAAGTCCTAGTGACTTTCAGCATAAAAACATGTAAAGATAACATGGCATGAATAAACTGAAAGTAAACATAAGCATGATGACAAGATAAGCTACAAGAAAGATAACTAAGAATAACCTCATATGATTTTTGTCAAGTATACCATCGTAAGGTTCCCATTCAAGATAAACTAAGTATAGTTTCGGAAGATTACTATCAAGCATCGCAAGATTTTTCTACTTCACCATAAAAATGATATCTATTTACTCTGCACCACCCAACTAGTGTCCCAACTAGTAATCTATATAAAATGATAGAATCATAACGTGATCCCAATCCCTGAAATTAAGGTTGCTTTCACGTGTACATCTATTATTTATTACCTAGATCTAATCTAGGGTTTTCTATCGAGAGATTCTTAGATTCAACCAGGATTTATGCCACCTAGGTCCAACCCAGGGATTATGCTACCTACGTGTATCATACGACCCCCAATGATTATAGATACCAATGCTGGTCCCACCATGGGGTGTATCAAGACCCATGGTGGCGGCCTCGACACAAAACTAAAAGACATAGGTTATAGTACTGGTGTCCCCAGTGCCCTGGTTGTCTGCTCCGGAGTGTGTGCACGCCCGCACCCCGTTAGACCTGCACTGTGCACCCACCGCCGTCGTTTGACCGCTTACAATCAGCCCAGTAATCGTGCCCCACCCTGCCTAGTTTCAGGGTACCGTTGATACCTGATTTTGGGTTACTGCTGAAATGGGTCCCCGTTACTAGGGTTTCCTACTGGTTAAGTGTGTGGACCTATATATACAGATATTACCCACCTTCCCGTGATGTACTTAACCCTCTACGTCCATTACGTTAAACTGGTTAAGTGTTTCTCTTGTTTTACTTAACCCTACCACACATCATGTTATATTGGTTAAGTGTTGTTCCTTGTGTTACTTAACCCTACCGCAAGCCTTGTTATACTGGCTAAGTGTTCTTCCTTGTGTTAACTTAACCCCGCTGCATGTCATGTCATATTGTTTAAGTGTATATTGACTTAGCCCACCTACTTATCATGTTGTGACGGTTAAGTGTTACACCCTGTTGTTACTTAACCTTACCACGCATCACGTTATATTGGTTAAGTGCATGTTAACTTAACCCCATCCACCAGTCATATTATAATGGTTAAGTGTTACTCTAGTGTTTTTACTTAACCCTACCACGCATCACGTTATATTGGTTAAGTGCATGTTAACTTAACCCCATCCACTAGTCATATTATAATAGTTAAGTGTTACTCTCGTGTGTTTACTTAACCCTACCACGCATTAGGTTATATCGATTGGGTGTTATCAACCTATTCAAGTTAGCCCAACCCATCCGCTAGTCACGTTATAACGGTTAAGTGTTATTATCTTAGCCACGTTACTTTACCCACCCACTCATATCATATTGGTTAAGTGTCATTAGTCTAGTCATATTACTTAACCCACACATTGGTCTGATCAACAGTTATGTTGGTTGAGCCTGCACTTATAAGTTTTACATGTTCTTAACTCATACCGGTTAGGTCCACATTTATATGACAAATTTCCATGTCATCCCACCTAACCCTCTAACCATTCACATGTCTTATTATGGTTAGTATTCCTTAATTCATTCATTATGACGAACGAATCATGACCTCTCACATTAGACCGTGCATTTTGTGGCCACTGGATTTGCCGGGCGGTTCCAGGCAGATTTACACCACAAACTGGGTCTAACCTCGTGTCATAAACCGTTACGCCTGCAATTTGGCCTTCGACCTCTCACATTAGACTGACACTTTGTGGCTACTGGATTTGCCGGGCTGTTCCGGGCAGATTTACACCACAAACTGAGTCTAACCTCGTGTCAAAGGTTCATTAATGGTCGCATTCCACCCAAAACCCCAATATCAGTTCATGTGTTTAACATATATAAATGTTCATGATTCACGTTTTTGCCAAAACGTATTCCCAAATTATTATCATAATTTACTATAAGGTTATGCCAAGTTATAGCCTCCTGTTTCCAATACATACCAACTACCCAAAACCCAACTTAGGCGCGTTCATATTAAACTTTATCCAAATCATAAATTATCATATATGTTTCTACTCCAGATTTTACATAATTAACATATGCCCAAGTTCTAGGATATATGTCAGTTTTACATATGCCCAGTTCATACCAAATTTACATATGTTCAATTCATGCCGTTTTACATGTATGCAAATTTTATGCCAATTTACACATATATCAAGTTTCATACCATTTTACATATGTCAAGATTCATGATCTACATGTTTACAAAGCTATGCTTAATTTACATAGATTTAGTTTTATACCCAAAATTACATGTTTAACATTTTTACACCAATTTACCCATAACGAGTTCTAGCCAAATTACATATATCAAGATCCATGTCAAACTATATATGCCAATTCCCATTCTTGCATTTATTATTACAACGACAATACCCAAATATTCAATTTCATGTTAATGGTAGTAACACCCAAAAATCCAATTTTTATGTTATGCCATCAATTCCACCAAACACATATATCCAATTAGGTATTAACCCAATATTTCCCCGTATTCGATCGTACGCAAATCGCGTTTTAAGCCTAGGTCCGAAACTGACCAATGTTCATCAAAAGAAAATAAATAGGCGGAGGTAGAAGTTGCAATAAGAGCAAGATCAGAAAGGAAACAGCATAAATCATCATGATAGGCATAAAGATTACAACTTGATGATAACATCATTACAAATCAAGAAAACTGCTGAATAGATCATAAACTTGGCATGAGAATAAAGATAGACAAGTCTCAAATCTCAAGATTCAAGAAGCAACAGAAATAGATCGATAAACATACTTAAATCCAATTTCACTTCATCACATGCCCATATTATATTTAAATATTTTAATCGGAAAATAACTAGAACTTACAGAGCAAGACAAATGAATTACGAACTGAATTTGTTGTAAAAATGTCGCAGTGTTGTTGATTTATTGTCTGGAATCATTGTAGAAGCCTTGTTCTTCGAATTAAATTTTGTATGAAAGCTTTGTCCCTAGAATTGATTGGAGTTTGAATGCTTAAGCTTTAATTTGGGGCGGCGGCCATGGTTCAAGAGGGAGTTCAGCAACATGACGGCTTTAGTATTATATTATTTGTGTCAATTTAGGGTTAGACTTGAGTTGTATTTATAGAATTTTAATCTGATTTGAGCCGTCGATGAAGCTAGAGTGAATCCAGACCATCCATCTCAAGAGAAGCTAATCAGAAAGTGACATGTAAGCCCTAGTGACTCAGCCAAGCCTCAGAAATCGACCAGAACCCGATCAGGCCAGCCAGGGCCTGACCAAGCCAGTTTTCTGGCTTGGGCGCACTTGGCAGGTGCGCCAGTGCTAAAATTGTATTGGCGCACTTCCCAAGTGTACCAGTGCAATTTTGTTCTGGCGCACTTCCCAAGTGCGCCAGTGCATTCTGACCCGTTTCTGGTTTTCCTGCCCAACTTCGTTCGTCCATATCTTCTTCATACGGTATCCGTTTTACGCAAACTCGGACTCTATTTCAAGCAGAATTCCGAGACGAATGCAATGGCGTAACCCATTTGCCTTGATTCTTATTTTAAAAATTAATTATACCCTTATTTATAGTTTCAACATGTTATTAAAATTCGGGTTGTTACATTCTCCCCTCCTTAAAGGATTTCGTCCCCGAAATCTTCAAGTTAAGAAGAATGTGTCCTACCATCCAATCATCCATCTACTCAATCATCAATCACAGGCATCTATTGTCCTTAAGAGATTTCTAATGCTGTATCAACATATGCAGAAAGTGCGTATATATGTTCCTTATCTAATGCAAATGATCAGGCCTGATTGATCTTCTTAATGCAAAATATGTTTAGTGCCATGAGTCAACATGTATGCAAATAGTCCTAGTCACACTAACACTATATGTGTGCACAAACATCCATCCATATGCACATCCATATGATAACATGTTCAAATTCATCCATAAACAAGTATAAACACTCATGCGTATGCAATATGAAAGGTGACTAAGCCGATCTAGTGCCTAATGTGTAAATGCATCCACGAGCAACCACTTGGAACCATCAATCATAACATGTCTCAAACACATGTTTACACCCAATTGTTCCTACCTAAAGGCATAGTCGAATGATAGAAGCAAGTAAAAACTTTGTGCCCATTAGACAATGTCAGAACTGGAAACCTACGTCACATGTATACTGGATAGGGGAAGAACTCCCTATGCACCAGCCCGAAGACTAAAATTAACATCAGGATGACGCCCAAAGAATTACTCAACCCAACGGACACCCTCAAGCTCCAACATGTATTACTAACAGATGATCCCTATGGGGTTTTGCAACAGAAATAGGATTGAGGATTGGACCGAGAGGCTAAACTTAAAAGATAATATACAAGTAAGCTCTATAGGAAAAGATGGATCAAGGATATACTCTTAAAAAGAGATATGATGTGCATGTCTAGTCTTCAATCTTCTAAGTCGTATTTCCTTGAGCTCAACTCCATTATGCTTTGATCGTCTTTAGCTTCACAATTTTGTAGCTTCTTAATTTCTATTTCCAAAATATGAGTTGGAAATCATTTCACTATCGCCTCTCGTTCCACTTTCACTTATTCTTTTCATGTATACCCAGCTTAAACATAACTGCGTACTCATGGTTTCATGCAAGCTCTGCAAAAATTCACTAGTGAGTTCTCTTACTAGAAGGTATTCCACATAAATGAATTATCTTTTGAAAATAAAAGAATGCCAACCATGTTGCCAAGTGTACTTACTAAGGTGATTTTCTATAACTCATGCATGAACCATCCGCCTTAGTGGCGAACACTACTCGAGCGGATTGATAAATTTATCAAGAGATTCTAGGTAACTAAGCATGGCAGAACCGTAAGGGTTACACTAGACTTTGAGGGTATTACCGAGGCAAGTCAAGAGTTTAACTACCCTCTTTTCATATTGGAGAATAGTATCATTTCTGGATAACCACTCCATCTCTAGAAACAACCCATAGCCCAAAAACATAAATGTTACTTCTAAACTTAACACTTAGCATAGACATTCTCAAATCCAAACAAGTCATGAATAAATGAGCCGATTCCCCAACAGGATTTGAGACAAGAATGGGACCCTCTACTAAGCTAGTACTAAAGTGCAGAGACTCAACTATTGAAGGAGAAAAAAGGGATGCGATGTACAAAAACAAAATTCTAACGGGATGATAGAAAAGGAAAGCTAAACTTTTAACAGAAACGTTACCACCTCTTCTTAGGTACGCTAGTAGTGAGAGCATACAATTGCTTTCTCGACGGTCTTGTCCTTTGCCCTTGTCCCTTAATACTTAGCTACATGTCCGTTTTTACCATACTAAAGATACCCTTTCTTGTCGTGGGTTTTATTATTCTTCCACTTTGGCCTCTTCCCTTTCACCTTTTCCTCCTTCGTGGATTAAGCCATATCAACAAGTTTCTCATCCTTAGGCTTGTGTTCTTTATCCTTGTTCTTGGTATCCTTGTATAGCTTGTTGACAAATTTCTCGAAAAGCTACCTCCATCGCAAGGCAACTCTACAAAGCTTGAAATAAGATTAGACGAAGATGGAATTACTGTGGCTACAGATGGAAGTTGGGCACTCCTTTGCCCTCCGACATGCGTTGTATGCCTACAAACTATGGTGGAAAAGAAAGAGAGAAGAGACTCTACGAGAGAATCAAAAGATAATGCATACGGCTTTGGGGAATATGCCTTTCGTAAAACAAAAATTTTCTTAGAAAATGCTTCATTGTAAACGGTTTGTGAAAATAGTTTTCAGAAGGTTTTAAAAACTTTGGCCCAGTCTGGTAACCTTCTGCTCTGATACCAAATGTAACACCCCACATCCGTTAAGGTCACTCACAAAGGGAATGCCTTAAATTCAATGGATCATTATGGGTACTAGAACAGAAATATTACAAGAAAGACATATATATAACAGCGGAAAGTAAAGTGGAAGTACTTCAAATCATTTATTAAATATACTTGTTTACAATAAAAGCCCATCAACTTCCAATACCCAATTACATAGTTAAAAAATCTGTCTTGCTCAAAAACAAAGAAGCTTAAAATAAGTTGTAGTACTCCCCAATAAAGCAAAGCAAGCCATAGCCAAGAGAAATCCAAGCCGTACAAGAAAGAGCCTTGGAGCTTGGTAAGATCCGAACTAAGCTGTATTCCCACCCTGTGAACCTGGGGGGAGGGGGGGCGGAAGAAAAGGAGGCGAAACAAAATGGGTCAGTCATAAAGACTGAGTAAGTCCCAGTGACTTTCAGCATAAAACAGTAATGATAACATGGCATGAATAAACTGAAAGTAAACATAAGCATGATGACAAGATAAGCTACAGGAAAGATAACTAAGAATAACCTCATATGATTTTTGTCAAGTATACCATCGCAAGGTTCCCATTCAAGATAAACTAAGTATAGTTTCGCAAGATTTCAATCAAGCATCGCAAGATTTTTCTACTTCACCATTAAAATGATATCTATTTACTTTGCGCCACCTAACTAGTGTCCCAACTAGTAATCTATGTAAAATGATAGGATCATAACGTGATCCTAATCCCTGAAATTAAGGTTGTTTTCACGTGTACATCTATTATTTATTACCTAGATCTAATCTAGGGTTTTCTATCGAGAGATTCTTAGATTCAACCAGGATTTATGCCACCTAGGTCCAACCTAGGGATTATTCTACTAATTGAACGCTTCTCGAATTTAGGGTTTATGCCACCTAGGACCAACCTAGGGATTATGCTACCTACGTGTATCATACGACCCCCAATGATTGTAGATACCTATGCTGGTCCCACCATGGGGTGTATCAAGACCCATGGTGGCGGCCCCGACACAAAACTAGAAGACATAGGTTATAGTACTGGTGTCCCTAGTGCCCTGGTTGTCTGCTTCGGAGTGTGTGCACGCCCGCACCCTGTTAGACATGAACTGTGCACCCACCGCCGTCGTTTGACCGCTTACAATCAGCCCAGTAATCGTGTCCCACCCTGCCTAGTTTCAGGGTACCGTTGATACCTAATTTTGGGTTACTGCTGAAATGGGTCCTCGTTACTAGGGTTTCCTACTGGTTAAGTGTATGGGCCTATATATACAGATATTACCCACCTTCCCGTGATGTAATTAACCCTCTCCGTCCATTACGTTAAATTGGTTAAGTGTTTCTCTTGTTTTACTTAACCCTGCCACACATCATGTTATATTGGTTAAGTATTGTTCCTTGTGTTACTTAACCCTACCGCAAGCCTTGTTATACTGGCTAAGTGTTCTCCCTTGTGTTAACTTAACCCCACCGCATGTCATGTCATATTGGTTAAGTGTATATTGACTTAGCCCACCTACTTATCATGTTGTGACGGTTAAGTGTTACCCTATGTTGTTACTTAACCTTACCACACATCACGTTATATTGGTTAAGTGCATGTTAACTTAACCCCATCCACCAGTCATATTATAATGGTTAAGTGTTACTCTCGTGTGTTTACTTAACCCTACCACGCATCACGTTATATAGGTTAAGTGCATGTTAACTTAACCCCATCCACCAGTCATATTATAACGGTTAAGTGTTATTAGCTTAGCCACGTTACTTAACCCACCACTCATATCATATTGTTTAAGTGTCATTAGTCTAGTCATATTACTTAACTAACACATTGGTCTGATCAACAGTTATGTTGGTTGAGCCTGTACTTATAAGTTTTACATGTTCTTAACTCATACCAGTTAGGTCCACATTTATATGACAAATTTCCATGTCATCCCACCTAACCCTCTAACCATACCCATGTCTTATTATGGTTTGTATTCCTTAATTCATTCATTATGATGAACGTATCATGACCTCTCACATTAGACCGTGCATTTTGTGGCCACTGGATTTGTCGGGCGGTTCCGGGCAGATTTACACCACAAACTGGGTCTAACCTCGTGTCATAAACCGTTACGCCTACAATTTGGCCTTCGACCTCTCACATTAGAATGACACTTTGTGGCTACTGGATTTGCCGGGCAGTTCCGGGCAGATTCACACCACAAACTAAGTCTAACCTCATGTCAAAGGTTCATTAATGGTCGCATTCCACCCAAAACCCCAATATCAGTTCATGTGTTTAACATATATAAATGTTCATGATTCACGTTTTTGCCCAAAACGTATTCCCAAATTATTATCATAATTTACTATAAGGTTATGCCAAGTTATAGCCTCCTATTTCCAATACATACCAACTACCCAAAACCCAACTTAGGTGCGTTCGTATTAAACTTTCTCCAAATCATAAATTATCATATATGTTTCTACTCCAAATTTTACATAATTAACATATGCCCAAGTTCTAGGATATATGTCAGTTTTACATATGCCCAATTCATACCAAATTTACATATGTTCAATTCATGCCGTTTTACATGTATGCAAATTTTATGCCAATTTACACATATGTCAAGTTTCATACCGTTTTACATATGTCAAGATTCATGATCTACATGTTTACAAAGCTATGCTTAATTTACATAGATCCAATTTTATACCCAAAATTACATGTTTAACATGTATACACCAATTTACCCATAACGAGTTCTAGCCAAATTACATATATCAAGATCCATGTCAAACTATATATGCCAATCCCCATTCTTGCATTTACTATTACAATGACAATACCCAAATATTCAATTTCATGTTAATGGTAGTAATACCCAAATATCCAATTTTTATGTTATGCCATCAATTCCACTAAACACATATATCCAATTAGGTGTTAACCCAATATTTCCTCGTATTCAATCGTACGAAATCGCGTTTTAGGCCTAGGTCCGAAATTGACTAGGGTTCATCAAAAGAAAATAAATAGGGGGAGGTAGAAGTTGCAATAAGAGCAAGATCAGAAAGGAAACAACATAAATCATCATGATAGGCATAAAGATTACAACTTGATGATAACATCATTATGAATCAAGAAAACTGCTGAATAGATCATAAACTTGGCATGAGAATAAAGATATACAAGTCTCAAATCTCAAGATTCAAGAAGCAACAGAAATAGATCGATAAACATACTTTAATCCAATTTCACTTCATCACATGCCTATATTATATTTATATATTTTAATCGGAAAATAACTAGAACTTACAGAGCATGACAAATGAATTACGAACTGAATTTGTTGTAAAATGTCGCGGCGTTGCTGATTTATTGTCTGGAATCATTATAGAAGCCTTGTTCTTCGAATTAAATTTTGTATGAAAGCTTTGTCCCTAGAATTGATTGGAGTTTGAATGCTTAAGCTTTAATTTGGGGCGGCGGCCATGGTTCAAGAGGGATTTCAGCAGCATGACGGCTTTAGTATTATATTATTTGTGTCAATTTAGGGTTAGACTTGAGTTGTATTTATAGTATTTTAATCTGATTTGAGCCGTCGATGAAGATAGAATGAATCTAGACCATCCATCTCAAGAGAAGCCAATCAGAAAGTGACATGTAAGCCCTAGTGACTCAACCAAGCCTCAGAAATTGACCAGAACCCGATCAGGCCAGCAAGGGCCTGACCAAGCCAGTTTTCTGGCTTGGGTGCACTTGGCAGGTGCGCCAGTGCTAAAATTGTACTGGCGCACTTCCCAAGTGTGCCAGTGCAATTTTGTTCTGGCGCACTTCCCATGTGCGCCAGTGCATTCTAACCCGTTTCTGGTTTTCCTGCCCAACTTCGTTCGTCCATATCTTCTTCATACGTTATCCGTTTTACGCAGACTCGGACTCTATTTCAAGTAGAATTCCGAGACAAACGAAATGGCGTAACCCATCTCCCTTGATTCTTATTTTAAAAATTAATTATACCCTGATTTCTAGTTTCAACATGTTATTAAAATTCGGGTTGTTTCAGGCCATAACGCAGCCATGGTGCTATTTTTCTTCAGATTTGATTTACACATATATGAAAATCTATCCGTTGGATCTTTACAAATTTTATATCATTAGAAAGATCTTTCAAAGCGGACCCAACGGTTCCAGCTTTGGGAAAATCCGACGGTCGGATATCTCGGTACAATCGTTTAAAGTTACGGTTTCAAAATATGAACTACAACATTGTTATTCGATTTATTTTAATTATATATATAATCCATTCTGTAGCTGTTTTCATTCATATTTGAATTAAATATTCCAGATAATCTAACCGTTGGATCTTTGCAAAGTTGGTGATGTTGGAAAGATATTTCCAAAGCGAACCTAACGGTTTCAGTTTTGGGAAAATCCGATGGTCGGATCTCCCGCAATAATTAGGGCTACACAAAGTATGGGTTGGGTCGGGTTGGACCAAATACTACATCCGACCCGCATAAGTATGGGTTTAAGGAAGTTCAATCCGTATCCGACCCTATATGAGGTTGGATATGGGTTGGGTCGGGTTTAGTAGGGTTGGGTTAGGTTGCTTGAATATAATAAAAAATGAGAATAGAGAGAATTTTTTTAAAAGCAATATTAAAATATTCATCATAATATATCAGATTTTTGCTAGCATAATGCATTTAAAAATAAATGATTCATTATAAAATATATTTTATTAAAATTTCATTGTAAAACACATCATATAAAATTAATTTACTACATAGTAGAATAAGTGTTGCATTTTAAGATATATTGAAATGCACTTTAAAATATATTTTCCAAATTCTACCTAGTTTGGATTGACATGAAATATGTTTTTTTGTATATTTACTATAGAATACATAATCATTATTCTAGAATTATACTATTCTAATTTTAAGTAGGCTGATATTAAATTAATTTTTTAATATAGGGTTGGGTTGGGTTAAAATAAGGTTGGATTGAACAAAATATCAAATCCAACCCATATGTAGTATGGGTAACATATTGTAACCCACATCCAACCCGAACTAGGATGGGTTGGGTTGGTTTTATGTGGGTTGGGTCGGATTGGTGGGTTGGGTCGGGTTGGATATGGGTTTTGTGCAGCCCTAGCAATAATCATTTGAAATCACGGTTTCAAAATACGAACTGTAGCTTCATTTTTCGATTTATTTTAATTATATATATATATATATAATCCGTTCTTCGATTTCCAAACCCTTTAATTTCATACATGTGCTAAAAATGATATTTTCATCCAACAAATATTTATTTCAACACATGACTATTTTTAACAATTCATATATATAATAAAAATGTGATTTTTATTTTCAAAACAATTTACTTCAAACACAATTTTTTTATATACTTCATATAATTGATAAAAATGTGATTTTTATTGTTAAAACAATTTATTTCAAAAATGTATACTTTTAGCTATTCATATATATTATAAAAATGTGATTTTTATTTGTAAAACAATTTATTTCAAACATGCGATAAAAATGTCATTTTTATCGTTCAAACCATTTTATTCCATACAGTCGATAAAAATGTTATTTTTATCGTTCAAACCATTTTTATTTCATACCTTCGATAAAAATGTCATTTTTATCATCCAATCCATTTTTATTTCATACCTTCGATAATAATGTTATTTTTATCATCCAAAACATTTTTATTTCATTTCTTCGATAAAATTGTTATTTTTATCGTTCAAACCATTTTTATTTCATACCTTCGGCAAAAATGTTATTTTTATCGTTCAAACCATTTCATTTCAAAAATGAATAATTTTCCCATACATGAATATATTTCAATACACGAATATAAATCAAACACAGGAATATTTCAGAAAATTTCGGCAGTATAACGACAGGGTAGTTAAAACCAACACCGTCCAGAGTACGGCTCCTCGCTCTACCTTAAAGCCTCGCATCTTTGACAATGGGGATTTCAATATCTAGTTCGTACACAGACGAATTTTCCCATATACTAATCCTATTGGGATTTCAACCACAATCAATCTTTTCCAATCAATCATTCATGATATTCACCAAATTTCACATCAACCAAATCCAAACAATCACAACCAATATATATCTTCCATGGTCTATGGACAAGGGGAGTAATATAAAGATATATGTATATAAATATATTTCGATTTCATTTCAATTCCATTCAACGCATATATAATTTTTACAATGCATATATAACTTATACATCGCACATCCAACTTATACAACGCTTATACATGAGATGTACAACGCTTATATAACCCATACATCGACCGTATAATTTATACATCGTCATTCCATATCGTTTATAATTCAGAAATCTCACATTGGGTTCCATTTCTCCAAAAATTGTAGAAGGTTCAGAAAAATATCCGGTCTCTTCTACAATGTAGAAGACGTCCACACGAGTCCAATGTCTCTTGTTTCACTGGATTTCGATAACATAGCAAAAAGATATGATTTTTATTGTAAAATTGTAAACCGTAGCGGTCCAAACACCCGGCGGTCCAAACACCCGGCGTTCACGGAGGTGATTCGAGCTCAATACTCGACGAAAAGAGGTGATGTTTATATGGATGGGAAGCTTGAGAGGAGATATATAAATTTCCTAACTGGAGCACTCGGTTTTGTGGTGAGATCGGAGAGAAAAAGAGGAGAGAAGGTGCAAGTGGTTTTTCGCCGTCGGGTTGAGAAGATGGAGCGGGTTTCTGGTCAACGTGGAAAGGAAGGAGAAATGTGATTGGCCCATGGAATTTATAATTATTTTAAATTTCTTTAAATCCCAAAATACCCCTCGCTCCATACGAACTCCAAACAAACCCAACGACTGTCGCCCCTAGCTAAATACCCTCATTCCGAACATAATGGAATATGTTTCGCAGGCCCATTCAACTGTTTCAGTCAGTTTTTCTTCAAATTAAAATATAAAACATTCAATATTTGATTTGAACGTATATTTCAATTTGCCGGGGCTATAAACTGATCCCAAAAATTCCAGAAAAATAAATCTTGCTATGTTTTGACGATACGATCCCAACAAAACTAGTTTCGTCGAATTCAAAACTCGATTAACTAATTCCTCTTCGGCTTAGTTAATTCTATTCAAATTTTATATCACTTCTATTATTCAAATCTATATAACAAATTCTATTATTCAAATTTTATATATCAAATTCTATTCAAATTCTATATTATAAATCCCATTTGAATTTCTATATTCAAATTCTATATATCAAATTGTATATATCAAATTCTATTCGAATTCTATATTATAAATCCCATTTTGAAATTCAACACAACTTGTCTTTCCCAAAACAAATTCAAAGCAGTATCTCTGGTAGTAATTCGTCAATAACAACTCGAAAATGAATACTGATGATGCAGCTGCCATCATCGAAATCTATTTTCCAGCGATCGAAGTGAGTTCAATACTATTAAACCATTTCTAAACATTTCCACTTTGAAATTCATTTCAAAATATAATTCATACTACTTGTAAAACAATTTAAAATCTCCCAGGATCTTAAATTTTCCTTATTTTTAATTCAAATCCATTTACAAACACTTATCCAATTTTCTAGAGTTTTATTTCAATTTCTGGTTTAAATTTCAGATTTAACTCATCTGATTTCACGTATTTTACTTATATGAATCCTGATTGGTTATTTACATAACCATTTCACATTTTATAAATCTTACTTGATTATAATAACAACGAATATATCCTATATATTATAATCATCCCAATATAAATCCCTTATATCAAAATAAAATTTTGGGTAAATCATTTCGTTTACCCTCTTTTCAAAACATACCATGACGGTTCATCGTATTCAAGTGTTTACCAACTCCTACCGATACAGTGGATCAAACTGATCGACCGGAACTCATAAACGACTCAACCAATAAATCTCCACAATATAAAACAAATTTTTTTATCAATAACAAATACGTTCACTTGTATATATACACTCAACTCAATATAGGGTATTACTAACCCTATCTCTACTGAGTCACGCCACGGAGACAAGGTAATTCTTAACTTAACCTTATGCTTTGATACCAACTGTAATGACCTGAAAATCCGGTCCAATTTGAGCTGACCAAAAGCACAAGTCCAACCCCAAATTAAACTGAAAATCAGGAAATTAATAGAAAGAAAACAGAGGGTGAGGAAAGATAAGATAGAAACTTAGAATAGAAGAAGAAGAACAACACAACATTAGAGTAGCATGAATCTCACAGCGGAACGAATAACATATAATATATAACATAACTTTGAAATATAACTTTATACTTGAATATACATCATTTTCAAAGTACATCACTTACAACACAGCGGAAATAAAATATAGCTATATGATCCTAAAGCCTCCTGCTCCAGCTCTTCAAGTATCTGTAAATGCCGACTACTTGACTGCCTGTACAAAATTGGGCACCCAAGAGTTTAGGGAAAACAAAACAAAATAAACTCCGGGTCAGTCATGGTACTGGTATGAGTAAAACAATTTAAAACAGTTTGAACAAGTAATTGATATCTCATAAGACCACGTCGTATAACGGAACGGGTTTTTCCCTTATGAGAATCCAAATTATCTTTATATCAAAAACCCTTTTGATATTATAATAATGTCTATCAACCACAATAAAATAATCATCTAGCAGAAACGTTTTCATCTCATGTTCTACATATATAGTATACAACCAAAACCGCAAGCACGTATTGGGTAATGGATTTCCAACTATGACAAGGTATGGAACCACCTTTCGCTAGTGTACCTCTAGAAAGGAATACACTGGGTTCAACAAGAACATCTTGCAACCCGGCCACACATGACCGACCACTCATTTCGCTTGAGTGTATCGAATGTGTATCACCAACGGTTGGGATCAGCAACTGTTTCCCGAATGGGACAGTATCGACAATAGATTTTTAGAAATAAATGAAACTCTAGATCAGGTGGTTACACACCCTACTTCGGAGCGACCGACTTAGCCATGCTGCCTGCCCGATTTCTGTCATTTACCGGATGTGAGGCTAGAAGCTACGCTTTATCATCACAACAGATTCACTTCGAATTTCACATCGTCAAATCCATCAAATCACCGATTTACGTCTACAACCAAACATTACGTGTCTGCTAAAAGAAGTTTCCTTCTCCGCTTCCACTCTTGGTACAGTTGAAGAAATCAATGTACGTGACCTTTCTGGAAATACTCTGTCAGACATTCATTCATACAAGTCATCCAGGAACAGGATGAACCGAAGGCACTATTCAATACATCCATCTTAGGCACTGTTATCTAAGATTTATACAATAGCCCTTGTACTTTACTCCGTCTTCAATTATCTTTGGCATATATGATTCGCAACGCTTATGCCAATACAAAGTGGTTCTTTGGATAACAATCCAACCAGTCTTTCTATATTAACAACGTTAAAATGGTTAAAAACTTCGATAGTCTGTGATTTAACCATTGAAGAAAAAACACGTGTGCAAACAACGATATTATTTCCAAATGGAAATTCTATCAATCAATCATCATTCAACATTAATCTCCTTAGTTCATTTTTCATCTCCTGTTTCCCTATATTCAACCTTTCTTATTTTCTCAATTTGGAAAATATATGTTATTACCATTGGAAAACATTTCCATTTCTTGTTTTCTATATCAGAAAACATTTTTCGTTCTTATTTGGAAAACATTTCCAAAACTCCTTCATTGGACTTAGACAGATGTTTAAACAAACCATCGCGATGCCAACTCAAACCATTATGCTTATTAACTAAATTCCTTTAACCCACCTTCACTATCGAACCTTAACCATTCCTTAGTTAAAAAATGAAGTCAATCAAGTTGGGGTGATACTACCTCTCAGACCTTAACTGAACAAAGTTTCTAACCTTGAAATAGACAAAGTTCACCTTTTAATTCTTTAACAAACTTCCTTACGTAACTCTCTTTCGAATTATCTCTTATTCAATAATTCTTTCCTTCGAATAAGGTATATTCGATAACTCTATTCAATTTACTCTATTCGATTAACCCTTATCAATTAACTCTACTGGACTAACGCTATTGGATTAACTCTATTGTACTAACGCTATTGATTTACTCGTTTCACTTAACTCCTTTCGAATAAACAATGTTCGATAACTCCTTTAACTCTATTCGAACAAACTATATTCGATTGACTCCTTTTACTTTATATTCGAATAAACTATATTCGATTAACTCATTTGATTTAACTCTAATCGATTAACTCCATCGAATAACTAAATTCGATAACTCCTTCGAATAACCAAATTCGATAATTCCTTTCTAATAAACTATATTCGATTACTCACTTTGATTAACTCCTTCGATAAACTATAATCGATAACTCCTTCGATTAACTATTAATCGATAACTCCTTCGATTAACTAATAATCGATAACTCCTTCCCTTTTACTCTATTTGAATTACTAATTCGCATAACTAATTCGATTTGCTTACTTTCGAATACTATATTCGATTAACTCCCTTCGAATAAACTATTCATTTGCAAGGATTTACTTTCAGTAACGGTTCTTCACTTTACAAATGATTTCCTTTTTAGTAACGTTTTCCTTTTTATAACAGTTTCCTTTTAATAACATCCTATTTAGTTATAAACAAATTTCCTTTTTTTATAACTCTATTTATTTTCTAAATATCCCCTTTTTAATTCTATTTGTAAATGGTTTTACAAATACCTCCTTTTCGATTCCATTTGTAAAGGTTTTACAAATATTCCTCTTTCGATTCCATTTGTAAATGGTTTACAAACATCTCTCTTTCTGAGTTATTTGTAAATGTTTTACAAACCTTTCTCGTTCTAATCTATTTGCAAATGGTTTGCAAATAACTCCTTTAGGGTTTCATTTCTAAGTATTCTCTATTTATAAATAATCCATTTATAAATAAATTTCTATTTTTAAACATTCCATTTATAAATAATTCCTTTTATAAATTCTCCTTTGATTGTTATAAATATTATCTCTTTTATAAAATCCTTTGATTTTATAAATAATCTATTTTCAATATTCATTTTGAAAATTCCCTTTTCACCATTCTAGTATGTTATGGTATTTAACACATCAAATCACAATGAGCAATATCGTTCAAACACATATAATCGACAACAGATTATATATTACATCATATATTACAATATATGAAAAACAATAAAATAACTATTGAGGAATCCAGTCAGATTCCTCCAACCTGTCTCCATGCATTCACAGATGTTATACGATATAAAATCAACATCACTTTCAATTCCATAGGATATATTCTGTTAAACAAAATCAATATAGAAATTCAACTAACTGACTAGCAGTTCAATCAAACAGTCAACACACAGTCAATCAACCAATATCTAACAGTTCTAAAAATTCAACATGAAATTATAAACTGTTCAGAGTTGGTGAGATTTACTCACATTTGCAGTTCATCGTTAAAGAACGATAAATTGTTGTTTGATTTGAATCAAACAATTTATTTCGCCATAAATTCAAACGAGCTCAAATCTACTCCAGTCAGCCCCAGTGTGTTGCTCCCGTCCATACGATTCCAGCGCAACTTACGGTTCGCCAATCTGATATTGTATGACCAGATATTCGATTTACAAGATTGAACTAATTTAAATAAAATAGAACTAAATTAATTCCCTTATTGGGCTTAACCTTCTATGGTAAGGCCCATGTACCCACGTTCCTATCTCCTTCTTCCCTTAAGAAATTGGCCGCTCCAGCTAAAATCTCCAATGGCCATTACGGCGCCTTTCACCCACCATGTTCTTCCACTCCTCTTTACAAACATCAAAACCGAATACACCATCGTACTCCCCTTCGAAACCACCTCCAAGTCCACCCGACTATAACCAACTCGCGGCTGCCCCTTGATTTCGACTTCCAGTGCTACGCACCTGTACAGTGATGACCACCGATCTTTTCTGTCCCCAAATCGAACAAAAATCCACCCATACTTGCAACTTTCCACCTTAAATCCAACCAAAAACCCAGATTTTCCAAACGTCGCTTCTATCCGCATGGAAACCAAACCCTAGAAGACCCGTGGCCTTTTCCAGCAAACCCAACATTGATCGAACAACCCATAATACACATCAGCATGAAGAGAACCCCTTTGAGATCACAAATATCTTTGTTTTATGATTTATGGTAATTTATTTGAATTGATACCTATTTTAGAAAAGCGAATTTTCATGTTTTGAGAAATATTGACGGCGGTCTCTTTTTATTTTGTTTACATCAGATTGGTATTAGGTCTTAAGGATGGAGTTAATCTTATTTATAGGGGATGGGTTTAGATATTTATAAGTTAGATATTTCTTTTGTGGATTATTTGTCTCCACATTTTGGTTTGAACGCCAAGAGTTCTGTGTGGCTGCAATGAATGGATCGTGGCTCCTTTCGATCAAATGAAAAGGAAAGGATAAGGGATGGAGGTATTTTCATTTTATTAAGTTACAACGGTTCACATACTTCGCTATATACAATTATATTCATTCATGTGTTCTACAGACTGAAATAAAGATGTCGTTGTGATTAACACCGTCTCACGATCCCAAAAGTAAAATAATATCGGTAGGTGGACTCAGATTTCAAAACTTAAAAATGTTGATTTCAGGGTGTGAAATACTTCAAATAAAAAGTCGCTTATTAAATTAATTAAAAGTTACAGTAAAATTCTAAAAATTATCTTATCACTACATCTCAAAAGAACCTTGTCTAAATTCAAATTCGATCTCTAGTTATATCGAATAAACCGTTACGGTCGATAAACGATTCTATAACGACTATTTAAATATTTGATTTGGACATATCTCAAAATCTACACGACGAAATCCTGATTTTTCTCTTTCACTAGAAATATATACTCCACCAGCTCCACACGTTTCTTGTTTCACAGAAATCCGATTTAAAACGAACCTTGTACATTTAGTTGAAGTTCAAATCGCCAAATAGCGAACTACGGCGCCATTTCGAGCTCGGTTTTAATTATAATATAATTATACGTTCAAACTGTCGTTCAAATAATATATTCGTTATTCTAATTCAATTCTAAACTGAATTAAATATCACAGATGATCCAGTTCATGCCATATCGCTATTTCAGCAAATTCTGATTATTTCAGAATTAAATATATTATTTAATTATTATTTTAATTAAATATTCACTATTATTTAATTCCACGACCATTAAATTCTCTAAATCACTATTTATATAATTAAATAAATTAATTATAATACCTCTGCCAATGCGGGTCATTACATTCTTCCCCACTTAAAATAATTTCGTCCTCGAAATTGCTAAGGTAGAGAATGACCCTATCGACTGGTTAGAACATATTTGTTCACTTCTTAACTTCAGTTTCAACTGAACCAATTTAATTTCAATTGAATATTAATTAATTCTTATCAAAGAAAATTTTCAAAAATCCTAAAAATTTTCTAACGCCTTAATTTTTTTTAAAAAAATTTCGTCAGCACCTCCTTTGTACTAGTCAATACGCCAAACCACCACTCGCCTCTCTGGGCCATCTCCATCCCCAAAGAAAATCAAACAGCCAAGCGGCTTGCCAATTCGGCTCATAAATCTTATATCCAATAGAAATATAAACTTGTACCTTTTTGTCGGGCATATCAACTCTATCACTTCCATATGCTGTCAACTTAGCATATACCAGTATGACGGCCCGCCCCGCACCAACCGACATTTACTCCAAAAGTGAGCTGTACACATGTCCAGTTAGCACGGAACGGTTGTCAAAAGGAAAAAGGGAAGAAGAGAATGGGCTAATCAAGGAACCTGTAATATGTCTCACAGCGCATAGAACAAAATATAATAATAACATACTTGACATAAAACAGGAGAGACAGTGCATAAGCTGAAAACCAAAACTAAGCATCATAGCAGCGGAAATCCAAAATACAGCTTATTACAACTTTTCAAACTGTCTCAAAGCAAAAGTAAGATAAATGAGGTACACTACTAATGCCTAAGTAGTGACCACCAGCGACACAGGGAGAATATCTATATATCATACGTGGAAGCCTCCTGCTCGCCTCCGAATCAGCTACTCGCGCATCACCAGTTAACCATAACCTGTCTCTAGTCTGCTCGTGTGAGCACCCAGAGTAATAAGAAGAGACATAAAACTCTGGGTCAGACATAAAGCCTGGTATGAGCGATAAGCATCTAAACAGAATAATAACAGGTATAATCCAATCATACCTGAACCTGGACCTGCAACCAAAGAGTTAGCACTACATACTGTACAACACTCTAAGGTGCCCTTTCAAATGGTGTAAAGATAACGAGGGTGGGGGTGTGCATGTCATAGTGATGTCAAATAATCAAACATAGCAATCATCCTCACATCCCTCACTCAGTGCGTAAAGCATACAATATCCACTACTTTGGTCACCTAATACTTTGGGCCATGACGGAATCCAATCCCGTGTAACTATCACTACAAGCCTACTATCTATCTCTCAGTGGTGAACCAAAGTTATGAATACCGACAACCCCTTTGCACACATCCCGCAGCAAAGCCCAATCACGAAGTGAACTCATTGGTTCTCATCTGGATCCTGAGCTCTAACTTCCATTTGGACTACCTTTGCATCTCGGGTTTTTGGTCATCATCTTCATCCGGGTCGGTCTTCACTTCACCTTGCTTCAGATCATGGTCATCACCCTCGCTCGGGTCGGATCGTGGTCTTCACTTCAAGTCCAAGCATCTCGGATCGGGTCGGTTGTGCTCCCTCCATCGGATCGAGTCGCACCATATGGATCGGGTCGTGCTCCTTCTAGCTCGTGGCGCTCTAGCTCCATCGGATCGTGGCCATGCTCTGGTCGTATCGTCCCATCGTTCATGATCGGATCGGTCAAAGAACTTTAGGTGAAAGGAGTCGGCTCGTGGTCACCTTCCATGGATGGATCGGGTCGGGGTCTTATGAACGGGTCGGGTCGGGCTATCCGATCCGCTCCGCTCTCCTGCACTTCTTCCAGCAAGCAACTTACGCCACTCGACGGCGTTTTCGGCCATTCTACCTATTCTAATCAATCACAAAGCATACCATACAGTCATAGCAACAAGTAGAAGTGAATCAAACACCAAAACAACAATATGATGGGTTAAAATGGATCAAACATAGCCAAAATCCCATATTTCCCCTTAAGCATGTTTAAGAACAACTAAGCATAGGATTAACAAAACTTAACCAAATTAACCCAAACTTCTAATAGAGGTCTAAAACAAACTCAGCAATTTATAAATATTTTTCTAGATTTTTAACATGCATAAATTCGCTAATTATCACTAATCACCCCTTAATCCCCCAAATTCCGGGATTTGCAAAATTAGTCGAAATTAACCCAAATTCATATCAGAGACATAAAATGATGCTTTAGAATTTTAGGAATTTTTCTAGATTTTTCTGAGCCATAATTTCGCTAATCTTCGCTAATTACCATAATTAGCCGTAATTAGTGAAAAACAATGCAAATCACTCACCTCAGCCACAAAAAAACTTTAGATCTGAAATAATCTCTGATTTGGATCCAATCCTTATGTGTTCCAGCAGCTCTCTCTCTGATTTGGTGCTACCCTCCCTTGATTTGATGTAGTTTTGCTTAGTCTTCGATTAGAAAGTGATTAGAGACGATTTGGGATGAAATTAGAAGGTGGAGACCATTACTAGAGCTTGAAGGAGGTAAGTGGCGTGCTGGAAAAATTAGTCTAAAACCGAAATCCTAACCCTAGTAGCCCTTAAATACCCCAAATCCCGAAATCCCCCATTGGGCCTAGTTGCTAATCACCCGGGTAAGCCCGATTAGCTGTTTTCACCTTCTGAACCTTGTTTCAGCCATATCTCCCAAACGGTAAGCCCATTTGGCTAATGTAACCACTCTACGGAAAGAGAAACCATCATTCGAATCCAATGGAAGTGGTTTCAGGTCAAAATTCCTTTCCAGTCAAAAGTTATGGCCAAAACAGTACCAACTAGGGGCAAAACGGTCATTTAAAAATCGAAAAAAATCATGAACATGGGAAATGACCCCAATAATCGTCTCCCAAAGTTACATGACCATACGACTTCGTATGTGAAAGAAATAAATATTCCACGATCCTATGATGCGTAGAATGCGGGTCGTTACACTCTTCCCCCCTTAAGAAATTTCACCCCCGAAATTCCCTAACCAAAACACAAAAAGGGTTCCACATGCCTATCAACCATAAACAACAATCAACATGCAAAACAAGTCTATCCTAGCATGCGGTTTACTAACAAGGGAAGGAACTATCACTACCAAAACCTTACTAGGCAAAGAGTTCTGGATACTTCTTCCTTACATCCTCCTCTGTTTCCCAAGTACGGTCTTTTTCATTCTCACCCCACTGGACTTTGACTAGTTTCACCGCCTTCCTTCGAAGTTGCTTCGTATCGTTACCAACAATACGCATAGACTTGCGGTTCCCAACTGCCTCGAGTTCAACTTCGATGTTATCCAACTGATCAGGTGAAATAGCCACACTAGGGTCGTGCACAAATTTCCTTAACTGGGAAACATGAAATACGTTGTGAACTCCTGCCATCTTGTCAAGTAGCTCTACCTCATACGCCAAATTCCCAACTTGCTCGAGGACTGGGAATGGGCCAACAAATCTTGGTGATAACTTACCTCCCCAACTAATCCGAATCACATTCTCTATGGAGAGATCTCGACGAACACCAAGTCGTTAACGAAGAATTCCAAATCTCTTCGTCTCTTATCGAGATAAGCCTTCTGTCTATCTTTATCCCTTCCCAGTAGCAGATCTTCTCTATGTCTCAATACATCTTGTTACCACTGGGATGTATAGTCAATTTCGAGTGATGATATGCTCTAAGCACTTCACCTCTCAGTCCATCTACGTTGGGTACAACTAGTCCCTTATTCTTTCGAAGCCACCCTTCTCGATCAAATCCTTACCTGATCTTTCTCTTTCCATCGATACCCATCTCTACCCTAGAGATGGTTTCCAATAGGTTAGGATCGTCCTTCTAACTGGAAACAATCCACTCAATCAAAATCGATCTAATCGTCAAGCTTACTAGCATTTCTGAATCCAATTCAGTCTTAGGTCTGAAATCATATCCTGTGACATATTCTAGTTGCTTCCATCCAAGAAACAAAACCCCTAAACTGGCATGTCTCCTACTCAATGCAACTAGTACTGCACCCAAATCCTTTACTATGATCACTCTGCCCCATGGAGTCATGGCGACTCCACTGCACTGGTCCATAGCCACTAGT
This sequence comes from Allium sativum, assembly GCA_030737875.1. Lineage (NCBI taxonomy): Eukaryota > Viridiplantae > Streptophyta > Magnoliopsida > Asparagales > Amaryllidaceae > Allium > Allium sativum. The sequence goes on from CM060920.1 coordinate 993,379,047, forward strand.
CCTTTGCTATGTCCACTCTGCCCCCATGAAGTCATAACAACTACACTGCACTGGCTCATAGCCTTACTAATCATTTACTATATCCACTTTGCCCCTCATGTCATGACGACTCTACTGCACTGGCTCATAGTCCTACTACAATCACTTTGTTCCCCATCGCTGGAACCCTACAGGTGATAGTCTACTCAAGAGAAGAAAGATAGAAACAAATATAGCAACCATAACATCCATCAAACAAGTCCTACCTATCACCTGCTAAATTCATAAACACATCGACACCTACATGATTGGTCTAACCAATCCCAATATGTCGATTCTAGTATGTCTGGTCTAACCAACATCAATAACTAATGGAAGCCCAGCCTCCATACATACACCGATGCCTACTTGACTGGTCCAACCAATCCCAGGCCAACGGAAGCCTTGCCTCCCTTCAGACTACCGTACGTCCAACATACGTTTATCCTCCAAGGATAATTAAACTAATGGAAGCCCAGCCTCCAATCGGACTACCGTACGGCCAACGTACGTTTATCCTCCAAGGATAACTAGATCACGTCCAGCGGATCCAAGGTAACGGGCGTCCCCAGATACCCCTGCTTTTAGTCCTCGTAAAATACTTGAGTCCAACCCAAGTCTATCCATTATCTTGCTGCCCTCTCGAGTCCAACTCGAGCTGAATCCAATTCCTTGCTGCCTTCTCGAGTCCAACTCGAGTCAATCTATAACTCAGACCCAGTCTTGAGTATCTATTAGTGACAAACTCTACTCCAACGTGAGTCGTCTCCCTATTCGTTGCATCTCCAAGATCAATGAACACCCATTTTCTTTTACGAGTTCAAGTCCAACTTGAATCGCCCTAATCTTCGTTGTATCTTCCATGATCAACGAACACATCCTATTCCTTCAAAGTTCTACTATCCAATAGAGAACATCAACATAGGGCCTAAACAATCCATTGCTTTGCATCTTTCGAGTCTCACTCGAGCAATCTCATAACCCTATCGAGTCTAACTCTGGGCAGTCTATACCATTGAACAGTCTTATCATGTTCCGTCTGCCCCTCACTCCTCGAGTAAACCAAGATTTCATCCAATGAAAAATCACAACAACTATCTACCCCTCACGCAAACCATCCTAGTCGAAATCGACATTCCCCAAGCACAAGCCCCAAAGGCCTAAACCAATATCAGACAAGCACCCAAGGAACATCTCCTCCGAGTTCGGACAATCCACATGAGGTGATACTAGCAAAACAATCTAGCACTGGAGTACTCATTTGCCTCCCAGAGACAACTAGAACTTATTACAACGATAACCTCTTAGCTTCCTTAACTCCAGTTACTATCGCCATTACTAGGTAGGTACCTAATACCACCTTATTCCTTTGGAGTAGATCGACTCCCCAAAATAATGCTAAACCCAGTAAAGCCTAAAACAAAGCAATCACAAGGAAACATACATCCATGACTCGATAAGACCACATTACAACAAATCATGCCAAAACTAGTCGAACCACCAATTGGGTTCGTCACTACTAAAGGTCTATCGACTAACTCAGGTTTGTCAATCAAAACCCGATCAAAACATCTTAAATAGAAAGCATACCTCGAATAACGACACCTTTTTCCTACTGCGCCGCAGTTGGGGCATTTGACGAAGAAGGAACAGCGTTGATAGCATACGCTTTCACAATCTACTTCTCCCTAGGAGGTTGTGGGCAATCATCCTTGTGATGTCCCGCCTGGCCCCAGTTAAAGCACTTCCTTTCCCCAGGCTTTTCTCGACAATCTCTGGCGTAATGGCCCTTCTTGCCACAACTAAAGCATTCGCCATCTTTCTTATTTGTCTTACTCTGACCTTCCTTGGTCGGGTTCTGCTTCCTCTTGTTCTGTGAATTCTTCTAGCCTTCACCGCCTGCTTGCTGCTTTGGCTCCTCTATAGATGCCGTAGCAACTTCGGCCTTCGACTTAGGGAAAAGGCTCTCTGACCTTAATGCCTTTCCTACAATAGACTCGAACGTCTCATCGATATGGTTTATAAATATTTCCCCCAAGTACCCATCCAAGCCAGTTATGAACTTCTCGTTCTTCTTTTCGACTGTATCGATAAGGGACCATGCATATTTCGATAAAGTGTCGAATTCAGCGATATACTCCGAGACTCCTCTACCGTTCTGCTTAAGCTCCAAGAACTTCCTGAACAGTTCTGATTTATGAGCAGCTGGAATAAACTTATCAAAAAAGCGAGTCTTAAACTGATTCCAAGTAACTTGATCTTCTGTAGTAGCTGTTCTAATGGCATTCCACCAATTCATCGCTCGCCCTTGCAGCTGACGAGACGCTAGCCTTCTCTTCATCGCATCCTTAAGACCCAAGTCATTGAAGATACGATCACAACTATCCAACAAATCCTGAACATCTGTGGACGACTCCGTTCCGTAGAACGGCTTCCCACCAAGGTTAGTGTAATCCTTGCACAACTTGGCGAAATCGACCCTAGGCGCATGCACTACTGGACAACCACCATTTCTGGGATTGGGAACTGCCCCTTGAACATCCCTAAGCATCTCTCTCATGAAGTTGGTGAACATTGTCCTCATGTTAGGAGCATTCCTAGGGTTGGTCCCTCTACCAGCACCCCTGGTGTCTCTACTCATCGTTCAATCTGTAAAGGGAAAACGATTAACGACCCCATAGTAGTGCTAGTGCAGTACAACTTCATACTTATACTACCAATAGTATATATATATATAACTTTTGAAAACCAAACTAATCACAAATACGCACTCTCATATATGTACTATCTCTCCCTAGTGTCTTTCCCTAGGTTAACTACGCAACCTAGAGCTCTGATACCAAGTGTGACAGCCCGCCCCGCACCAACCGACATTTACTCCAAAAGTGCGCTGTACACATGTCCAGTTAGCACGTAACGGTCGTCAGAAGGAAAAAGGGAAGAAGAGAATGGGCTAATCAAGGAACCTGTAATATGTCTCACAGCGCATTGAACAAAATATAATAATAACAAACTTGACATAAAATAGGAGAGACAGTGCATAAGCTGAAAACCAAAACTAAGCATCATAGCAGTGGAAATCCAAAATACAGCTTATTACAACTTTTCAAACTGTCTCAAAGCAAAAGTAAGATAAAGGAGGTACACTACTAATGCCCAAGTAGCGACCACCAGCGACACAGGGAGAATATCTATATATCATACATGGAAGCCTCCCGCTCGCCTCCGAATCAGCTACTCGCGCATCACCAGCTAACCATAACCTGTCTCTAGTCTGCTCGTGTGAGCACCCAGAGTAATAAGAAGAGACATAAAACCCTGGGTCAGACATAAAGCCTGGTATGAGCGATAAGCATCTAAACAGAATAAGAACAGGTATAATCCAATCATACCTGAACCTGGACCTGCAACCAAAGAGTTAGCACTACATACTGTACAACACTCTAAGGTGCCCTTTCAAATGGTGTATGTTGTATATAATGGTGTTGTATACACAATTATATGATTTTTGTTTGAAGATAACAAACAAATATATTTTATTTTAAATGTGTTTGTTATTGTACTGTTATATAACTTCACGGACAGGAATATAATATTTATATTTAAATAGAATACGACTGTACATAATTTTATATATTCACACATTATTTTATTTAAATATAAATATTTCAACTTTCAAACGGTACAAATTATATGACTCCACTATTTGTACACATTCACAGATATTAAACATGATATTGTACTTGTATATAAATTGAATACGATAGACAAATTTGTTTAAACACAATAAAATATTATTTTATTTCAATTAAATTTGTTTATTACAAATATCAGTATAATTTTCTCATTCTGTACATTTGTTCCTCACTATAACATTCACACTCAGTTGTACAAACTCTCTCATATACAGTTTCACATATAAGTCACACAGCAATGGTAAGTGGCTCAACAATGAATATTCAAAGTCAAGACAAGTGCAAATCAAATTATATGTAGCATGAACTTTTTTTTAAGCAAACAGGGCAATAGTTTTTGATGCATCACAAATTGTACAAAGAATAGGAAAATGGTAGAGCTAAGATACACTTGAATGGCAATATTTGTGTCCAAAATTTGCCAAGAATTAATGCTATCCAGAAATGAAAGATTAATCGGATTTGGAAAAATGGTTTATTGCACCATTTAAATGTTTCTAGAAATTATACAAGAGTTTCAAATCTGCACAAGCCTATTTTAAGGAATGATTTATAACGCATATTCAATCATGCAAAAGTTCAAGTTTATTTGGAACAGTGCATATCTGAAATGTAATCAAAGTCATTTTTGCATTTGCATCTCGAGATAATGTACAATTTATCACAAGTGAAAATATAATATACATGCAAAACGAAATTGAGAGTTTTCTTCCCTCTTTAATTCACTGGTTCTATCAGCATGGAAAAGAATTAATGATTCTTTGGCAAAAATTCATACCAAAAGAAATCAAAGAAATGACTCATGGAAATTAATAGTGTTTAATTGGTTCCATGAATTCAGCAAGAATGTTTTCGGCAAGAAATTAATCAACGTTTCAAACTTGGCATGAAGACAACTATACAATCTTTTTTGAACAAATCATGTAGTGTTTTTATTTCAGGAATGCAGGAATTCACTTTTGGCAAAACACAAGTCAGGCAGTTTTTCAACACATGGAGAATATATTTTTTTGCAAGAGGATAAATTTCCATCTTTTTTTTGGTAAGAAAGAAATTCCATAGTTCAACTCACTATGAATATATTTGGCGAAAACCATTTCAGTTTTTTTCCCCAAATATACAAAGTGGCAAGATTGGCACAAATCTTTTTTAAGTAGTGTAAATTGCATCAAACATGCGGCATATAAGAAAAACAGGAAAGGCCTTAATTTGCATTCTTTGCAAAGATGTATTGTGGCAAGTATTCAATCAGTGAACAACTTTTTTGGCAAGTGATTAATTCATTTCTAGAAATGCATATGTGAACAAATCAGTTCATACATATAAGTATGGAAATATTTTTGAATTACAGTTTCGCAATCAATCATGTTTGTATGGCATGTTTTCAAAAGGTGTGTTCACATATGAAATGCAGTGAAGCAAGAAAATTCTTTTTGGGCAAAAATTCATTTCTTTATAAACAGGCAAGAAAATGGAGCATATCAGAAATGATCAAAATCATTAATAGTGGGGCAAGAAGTTTAATCCCAGTTTTCTAATCACAGTGTATTTTGGGCAAGTGTTAAATTCATTTTTGGCCAAAGATGTATTTCCAGATTTGAGCAGAACAATCTGTATATGGCATAGTAACCAATTTATGGGCGACACAAGGGACATAATCATTTCTATCAATCACACATGGAAAACATTTATTTGTTCAAATTTATTTCCAGAAAATTAGTTGAGGGGCAAAGGTTTTCACATGATGGCTTCAGAAATTCATTCAGGGGCCAAAACGGGTGTAACTCACTTTCCAAAATTGATTCAATCACACAACAACACAGTCAATGCAGAGAATTCAAAAGAGGAAAACAAACACATGCGCAAATCAAATCAAGGCACTAAATGAAATCAGAGTAATTTTAGGATTTCATAATCCTATAAATTCAAACAATTCATCACAGGCAAGTGAATCGAAAACCAACCCAACAATTAAAAGAGAAAATCAGAGAAATCAAAACATTAATACTCATGTGTTTTCGATCATCATTATCCCAAATCGAAGAATCAGAGAGCATCCAGTTTTGAAGCTAAACAGAGAAGCAAATCATAGAGCAATCACGATAGAATTTGATTTGGGATTCGAAAAACCCAAATTCCATTCTTAAAGTCGGCCAACATCTGTGAAGGAAGGAGCTTGCAAAGAAGAATGGGCCAGGCTCTTCTTTTTATGTTATAAAAGCGATTTAGGGTTTATTTGTTTTTTAAAATTCATTTTGTTGTATTTTCTTTTGTAATCGTTCAAACAGTTTTCTAGAGTCTGTAAAATTCTAGGGGAATCCAGTTAGGGTGTTAACTGGCAGTTTACTAGCGTCTGTAAAACTAGGGGAAATCTGGTCTAGGGGATATAGACCAGTCTAGAGTTTTGAGCGTAGTGTTAGAATAGGAGCGAGGGGTTCGCAAGTTTACATGGTCTTGTAAGCGGGATCTGTTCTATCACCTAGTAGAAACTTTAGGAATGCAGCAGTAGGCAGAGTCTTGCCGAAGCTGGGTATCTCTGTGTGTTATTTTCTTTTTGCTTTTTATTTCTGATGCATTTTGTGATCTGATATTTTTTTTATATCTCGCTTAATTTTCAATAAACCCTATTCACCCCCCTCTAGGGTTAATCTAGATCCAACAAGTGGTATCAGAGCTGGTTTTCTATTAACTCTAGAATAATGGTGATCTCTTGTTGTCAGACCTTAGAGAGTCAGTCCAGTCGTATTCCATCTATTTTTAATGGTACAGATTTTGTAAATTGGAGATCAGAAATGAAATCTTATTTAAAATTTATTGATATTAAATGTTGGAATAGTGTTATAAATGGGTATGATATTGTAAATAGGAATGATATTGGATTTAATACTCGTGCTATTCATATCCTATATTCTTATATTGATGATGTACAATATAGTCTTATCTCCCATTGTTTGACCGCGCAGGAAATTTGGACAACTCTCAACACGCTATATGGAAAAGAAGACAACAGCTCAAAACCCCAAAAGGTCAACTCAGTTTCAGAGTTTTGCTTAACAGGTTTTACAGATGGAAATCCAGATGGAGACTCAACTGGAGATCTTTCCTGTAAAGATTTAATTTCTCGCTTAAATGGTTTAACTGAATATGTTGAGAAACTAAAGTCTAAAAAGAAAATTCTAAAATCTGAAAAACTTGAGTTGATTTGCAAAAATAATCTTTTGGAATTAAAGCTTAAAAATGTCAAGAAGTATTCAAATTCTAATTGCAAAAATTGTTTAAATTTGAAAAATGATCTTGTTCATCAAAATAAACATATTCAAAAACTTGAGAGCGAAATTTTGATTTTAAAAGAGAACAAGATAGAGCTTGAAAGCACAAACAATTGTTTGCAACAATAATTTGAAAATTTCAAGACGATTGAAAATTCCAAATATATTTTTGCTGAAAAACAAAGCTTGTTGAAAACTGATTCTATTCTGAATGAGCTAGAAAGTGAGATTGAAAAACTTAAGAAATTTGAATCTGAGAGTCGAAAACGTTTTGAATTTGAAATTACTGAATCCCAAACCAAAATTAAATTGCTTAGTGATGAAAATTTGGTTTTGAAAACTGATTTTGAAAAAAGTAAGATCACTGAAAATCATTGTTCAGATTTAATGAAAGAAAACGGTGACCTTAAAAATGAATTTCAACGACTTGAAACAACATTGACTAAATTTTCTAACGGTGAAAAATCTTTAAATATGTTGTTGAAAAATCAGTTTTCTTCAGGAAACAAAAGTGGACTCGGCTTTGGAAAATTTGATGTTTTTGAAAAGAGAAGTTCAAAAGATTTTAAAAATCCTTCATCCTTCTTTGAAAAGAATCGACTTGATAATCTGAACTTTGATAATTTCAACGGATTTTTCAATCGAAAGAAAAATGTAAACTTGTTTAGAAACAACTCTGTTTGGACCCCAAAAAGAAATAAATTGATTTTTGGAAAAACTAAACAAGTTTGGGTTCCTAAAGACACAAAGATAGATTCGAATGTCATACAAACAGATTTGGGTACCAAAAGATGTTAACATAACTGTGAGTGGTTTTACTAATTTTGTTAGACCAATCAATCCCCTAAACTGTTAGGTACCAAAGGAGGCTGAGGAACTATTGTGCAAAAAGAAATGTGAAGCAAAGCTGTCTATACTTTTATATTATTCATAGTTTCTTCGGCCAAGATCTGATGAGTCAGAGATTCTGGTTTACACTGATTTCAGGTATGATCTCTGAGCTTGTCTTTGTATATTCTCTCTGTTTTTATTTTCTGTGCTTATTCCTTCCTCTACCCCTTCTATTTTTCTTCAGTTTTTTTTGTTGATTTATCACTGCCATATTTTTTCTTTATGGGCTTCATTAACTTCCAATTGCAGAAGTCATGTTTTTTTTTTGGAAATTTGCTTCTTTTGAATAAAAATCTAATGTTTTTTAATCTTTTCCAGATCTTGAATTTATTTTGTAAATATCTGCAATTGTTTTGAAGTTCTTTTCCTATGTTCTAAATTCCTAACAGTGTTGACGTATTCTTGTTTTATCTTGAACACTGTTATTTTGAATTCTAAATTTTTGAAGATCTAAATAATTAATGAAATTTCACACATTTATGCTGTTTTGAGTTTCTTCCAATTCATTTTGGAAACGCTTAAAGTATTATACTCATTACAGTACACTGCTTCTTATCATTCGTGATAATTTCATTGATTTTCGGATTGGCTTGAATCGCAGTGATACATCTTGAATTTCACATTTATTCATGATTATTATGGTTGAAATTTGTTTGTTTGAAATCATCTGAAATTCTAGATATTTTGAATATCACACACTACTTAAATTTGAAATTATCAATCTTGTGTGAATAATTCATTATATCTCAAAACTTAACATTGATTCAAGTGATTTCAAATAAATTTTCTTGATCACGAATATCCTTCAAATTAGATGTAAATGATCTGAATATTCTTTATACTTGTCAAAAATATTTGTGAAAATTCTTTTGAAAATATGGTCATAAATATCACTATTATTTTATGATTATTTGATTTGAATATATGTTTGTTTAACATCATTTGAAATTATTGATTTATTGAATCTCACACATAATTTTGAATCTGAAATATAACCTGGTGTGATTGATTCGTTAAATCCTAATACTTCCACATTTCTTCAAATGATTTAAAATAAACTAAATTTTATAATCATGAATCACGGAATATATTGTTTTTGTGACCTTCAAAAACATCGTCTGACAAGTCTGCTATGATATTGATTTTTATGTGCTGCTCTGATACTGTTCTTTGATTACTGCTTGTCTTGGTATATACTGTCGGCTGCTTTGACAAATGTGCCAAATTTATTTGTCTTGTCGGCTTATGATCTGAGTTTGGATATCATTGTCTATAATACCTGTGTTAGCCACCCATGTCATGTTAAAATTCTTATAAATAGAGACACCATTTGGTATCAGATGTGCTAATTTTTTTTTGTATATATTTTTTTATTCCCTCTTTTTCTGTATAACTCTTCATATTCCTCTTGAAATTGATTTTCAATTTTAAAATTATTTATTTTTTATTCATTCAGAAATTGAAATCAATATCCAAATTGAACTGTATTTATAATTAATCAAAATTATTATCAGATTTTGAAATTGTGATGAATTGTGACTGCAGTATATTTCACAACAAGAGGAGACTTAATTTAGATTTTCATGATGGTTGAACATTTATTATAATATCTTTGAACTGGTAATTATTTCACGACCTTTTTCATAATCTATCATCCTTCTATCATCCATTATGATTTTCTATAAATATGGAGAGTTAATATTTTTTAGAAATCCTTTTGAATAAATAGTGAAAATATTTATGATAGAAATTGGACTATGTTATTATTCAGAATTAGTGATAATTGAAAATTTTCAATGATCCCGATACAATCGAGCATATTTCATAATATAATTAATTTAGAAATTTATTTCACAAACCATTTCAGTACCTACCGCATTTCTATCATCCATTTTTGGTTTTACATACTGAGGAGTTTTTTCATTTTGAAACTAAAAATAATAAAAATATAATATTCTTAAGTATTTCTCTAACCTCATTTAAAAATCCAAGCTCTGGTTATGCAAGGTTATGAGATTACTTATACTTAAGCTGCAACTGATCTCATTTAAAAATCCAAGATCTGGTTATGCGTGGTCAGTGTGCTCTTAAATGAAAAATAAAAGAAAAAGGAAATAATGTACTAATTATTAATTATTATGAATTTCTCCTTGGTATGTAAAAATCAGCCTATCAATCCATGTTCTAATCTGTGAAATGTATTAATATCTTATGACGTATTATGATTTGTTGATTGATAGCTATTAGGATTTGAGATTATACGATGTTTTCACTTAAATTGAATTATTAACTTTAGTCCAAAATCCATCACTGTTTTTGAATCTCATTTTTAAAAATCAAATTCTTTGTAAAATAATTGGAACTCATTTTTTAACTCTCCCCATTTATATGAATTTCATCGTAAATCCGTCATTATCCACAATGTGAAATATGCCACTAGTTCTCAGTATATTATGATTTTTGTTTGACTGAATGAGATTTATGATGACTGTTCTTTCTCTTAAGCTGAAATTATACTTTTAGTCAGTCTTCATCTATTTTTTAACTTCTGTATCCTTTTGATGATAGCAAAAGGGGGAGAATGAGTTGCGATTTTGATTTATGAGCGAATATTTTATAAATATTTTTTATTTTTGAAATTCTATTCAAATTTATTATTTTCACTCATTCACAGTTATAGGGGGAGTTTCTGTTGTAGGGGGAGCTTTCAAATAGGGGGAGTTCAGTTATTCACTATCAAACACATTTACTGTATTCAAAATCTTAATATTTGTTTGTCATCATCAAAAGGGGGAGATTGTTGTATTTAACGGTGTTGTATACACAATTATATGATTTTTGTTTGAAGATAACAAACAAATATATTTTATTTCAAATGTGTTTGTTATTGTACTGTTATATAACTTCACGACAGGAATATAATATTTATATTTAAATAGAATACGACTGTACAGAATTTTATATATTCACACAGTATTTTATTTAAATATAAATATTTCAACATTCAAATAGTACAAATTATATGACTCCACTATTTGTACATACTCACAGATATTAGATATTGTACTTGTATATAAATTGAATACGATAGACAAATTTGTTTGAACACAATAAAATAATATTTTATTTCAATCAAATTTGTTTATTTCAAATATCAATATAATTTTCTCATTCTGTACATTTGTTCCTCACTACAACATTCACACTCAGTTATACAAACTCTCTCTTATACAGTTTCACATATAAGTCACACAGCAACGGTAAGTGGCTCAACAATGAATATTCAAAGTCAAGACAAGTGCAAATCAAATTATATGTAGCATGAACTTTTTTTTAACCAAACAGGGCAATATTTTTTGATGCATCAGAAATTGTACAAAGAATAGGAAAATGGTAGAGCTAAGATACACTTGAATGGCAATATCTGTGTCCAAAATTTGCCAAGAATTAATGCTTTCCAGAAATGAAAGATTAATCAGATTTGGAAAAATGGTTTATTGCACCATTTAAATGTTTCTAGAAATTATACAAGAGTTTCAAATCTGCACAAGCCTATTTTAAGGAATGATTTATAGCGCATATTCAATCATGCAAAAGTTCAAGTTTATTTGGCACAGTGCATATCTGAAATGTAATCAAAGTCATTTTTGCATTTGCATCTCGAGATAATGTACAATTTATCACAAGTGCAAATATAGTATACATGCAAAACGAAATTGAGAGTTTTCTTCCCTCTTTAATTCACTGGTTCAATCAGCATGGAAAAGAATTAATGATTCTTTGGCAAGAATTCATACCAAAAGAAATCAAAGAAATGACTCATGGCAATTAATAGTGTTTAATTGGTTCCATGAATTCAGCAAGAATGTTTTCGGCAAGAAATTAATCAATGTTTCAAACTTGGCATGAAGACAACTATACAATATTTTCTGAACAAATCATGTAGTGTTTTTATTTCAGGAATGCAGGAATTCATTTTTGGCAAAACACAAGTCAGGGCAGTTTTTCAACACATGGAGAATATATTTTTTTTGCAAGAGGATAAATTTCCATCTTTTTTTTTGGTAAGAAAGAAATTCCATAGTTCAACTCACTATGAATTCATTTGGCGAAAACCATTTCAGTTTTTTTCCCCAAATATACAAAGTGGCAAGATTGGCACAAATCTTTTTTATGTAGTGTAAATTGCATCAAGCATGCGGCATATAAGAAAAACTGGAAAGGGCTTAATTTGCATTCTTTGCAAAGATGTATTGTGGCAAGTATTCAATCAGTGAACAACTTTTTTGGCAAGCGATTAATTCATTTCTAGAAATGCATAAGTGAACAAATCAGTTCATACATATATGTATGGAAAGATTTTTGAATTACAGTTTCGCAATCAATCATGTTTGTATGGCATGTTTTCAAAAGGTGTGTTCACATATGAAATGCAGTGAAGCAAGAAAATTCTTTTTGGGCAAAAATTCATTTCGTTATAAACAGGCAAGAAAATGGAGCATATCAGAAATGATCAAAATCATTAATAGTGGGGCAAGAAGTTTAATCCCAGTTTTCTAATCACAGTGTATTTTGGGCAAGTGTTAAATTCATTTTTGGCCAAAGATATATTTCCAGATTTGAGCAGAACAATCTGTATATGGCATGGTAACCAATTTATGGGCGACACAAGGGACATAATCGTTTCTATCAATCACACATGGAAAACATTTATTTGTTTTAAAATTTATTTCCAGAAAATTAGTTGAGTGGCAAAGGTTTTCACATGATGGCTTCAGAAATTCATTCAGGGGCCAAAAGGGGTGTAACTCACTTTCCAAAATTGATTCAATCGCACAACAACACAGTCAATGCAGAGAATTCAAAAGAGGAAAACAAACACATGCGCAAATCAAATCAAGGCACTAAATGAAATCAGAGTAATTTTAGGATTTCATAATCCTATAAATTCAACCAATTCATCACAGGCAAGTGAATCAAAAACCAACCCAACAATTCAAAGAGAAAATCAGAGAAATCAAAACAGTAATACTCATGTGTTTTTGATCATCATTATCCCAAATCGAAGCATCAAAGAGAATCCAGTTTTGAAGCTAAACAGAGAAGAAAATCAAAGAGCAATCACGATCGAATTTGATTTGGGATTTGAAAAACCAAAATTCCATTCTTAAAGTCGGCCAACATCTGTGAAGGAAGGAGCTTGCAAAGAAGAATGGGCCAGGCTCTTCTTTTTATGTTATAAAAGGGATTTAAAGTTTATTTGTTTTTTAAAATTCATTTTGTTGTATTTTCTTTTGTAATCGTTCAAACAGTTTTCTAGAGTCTGTAAAATTCTAGGGGAATCCAGTTAGGGTGTTAACTGGCAGTTTACTAGCGTCTGTAAAACTAGGGGAAATCTGGTCTAGGGGATATACACCAGTCTAGAGTTTTGAGCGTAGTGTTAGAATAGGAGCGAGGGGTTCGCAAGTTTACATGGTCTTGTAAGCGGGATCTGTTCTATCACCTAGTAGAAACTTTAGGAATGCAGCAGTAGGCAGAGTCTTGCCGAAGCTGGGTATCTCTGTGTGTTATTTTCTTTTTGCTTTTTATTTCTGCTGCATTTTGTGATCTGATATTTTTTTTATATCTCGCTTAATTTTCAATAAACCCTATTCACCCCCCTCTAGGGTTAATCTAGATCCAACAGTGTAAAGATAACGGGGGTGGGTATGTGCATGTCATAGTGATGTCAAACAATCAAACATAGCAATCATCCTCACATCCCTCACTCAGTGCGTAAAGCATACGATATCCACTACTTTGGTCACCTAATACTCTGGGCCATGACGGAATCCAATCCCGTGTAACTATCAGTACAAGCCCACTATCTATCTCTCTGTGGGGAACCAAAGTTATGAATACCGACAACCCCTTTGCACACGTCCCGCAGCAAAGCCCAATCACGAAGTGAACTCATTGGTTCCCATCTGGATCCTGAGCTCTAACTTCCATTTGGACTACCTTTGCATCTCGGGTTTTGGTCATCATCTTCATCCGGGTCGGTCTTCACTTCACCTTGCTTCAGATCGTGGTCATCACCCTCGCTCGGGTCAGATCGTGGTCTTCACTTCAAGTCCAAGCATCTCGGATCGGGTCGGTCGTGCTCCCTCCATTGGATTGAGTCGCGCCATACGGATCGAGTCGTGCTCCTTCTAGCTCGTGGCGCTCCAGCTCCATCGGATCATGGCCATGCTCTGGTCGTATCGCCCCATCGTTCACGATCGGATCGGTCAAAGAACTTCAGGTGAAAGGAGTCGGCTCTGGTCACCTTCCATGGACGGATCGTGTTGGGGTCTTATGAACGGGTCGGGTCGGGCTATCCGATCCGGTCTCCTGCACTTCTTCCAGCAAGCAACTTACGCCACTCGACGGCGTTTTCGGCCATTCTACTTATTCTAATCAATCACAAAGCATACGATACAGTCATAGCAACAAGTAGAAGTGACCTCAAACACCAAAACAACAATATGATGGCTTAAAATGGATCAAACATAGCCAAAATCCCATATTTCCCCATAAGCATGTTTAAGAACAACTAAGCATAGGATTAACAAAACTTAACCAAATTAACCCAAACTTCTAACAGAGGTCTAAAACAATACTTAGCAATTTATAAATATTTTTTCAGATTTTTAACATGCATAAATTCGCTAATTATCACTAATCACCCCTTAATCACCCGAATTCCGGGATTTGCAAAATTAGTCGAAACTTACCCAAATTCATATCAGGGACATAAAATGATGTTTTAGAATTTTAGGAATTTTTCTAGATTTTTCTGAGCCATAATTTCGCTAATCTTCGCTAATTACCATAATTAGCTGTAATTAGTGAAAAATAATGCAAATCACTCACCTTAGCCACAAACAAACTTTAGATCTGAAATAATCTCTGATTTGGATCCAATCCCTATGTGTTCCAGCAGCTCTCTCTCTGATTTGGTGCTACCCTCCCTTGATTTGATGTAATTTTGCTTAGTCTTCGGTTAGAAAGTGATTAGAGACGATTTGGGATGAAATTAGAAGGTGGAGGCCATTGCTAGAGCTTGAAGGAGTTGAGTGGCAGCTGGAAAAAATGAGTCTAAAACCGAAATCCTAACCCTAGCAGCCCTTAAATACCCCAAATCCCGAAATCCCCCATTGGGCCTAGTTGCTAATCACCCGGTTAAGCCCGATTAGCTGTTTTTCACCTTCTAAACCTTGTTTTAGCCATATCTCCCAAACGGTTAGTCCGTTTGGCTAATGTAACCACTCTACGAAAAGAGAAACCATCATTCGAATCCAATGGAAGTGGTTTCAGGTCAAAATTCCTTTTCAGTCAAAAGTTATGGCCAAAAAAGTACCAACTAGGACCAAAACGGTCATTTAAAAATCGACAAAAATCATGAACATGGGAAATGACCCCAGTTATCGTCTCCCAAAGTTACATGACCATACGACTTCGTATGTGAAAGAAAGAAATATTCGACGATCCTATGATGCGTAGAATGCGGGTCGTTACAACCAGTGTCATCCCAATCAAATTCTGAAATCACTTTTATCTCCAACACAACCATTCGCTTTTTACCAAGCCAAATTTTCATTTCAAACTCAAGTTTCTTCTCCATTCCCAACTCTTAACTTGATTATCACATTACACTTCAAATTTGAATCTCACAATCCAATTTGTCTTGATATCTGACTAAATCAATCTCTGTTACCACTTTACTGGCTTTACCTTAATTCAAATTTGCTTTCAAAAATTTCTGTTATTTTAATTCAAACAGTCTTTCCCTGGGAGTATTCAAACAGTTTACGCTTTTCAAAAAATCAAATTTTCCTTTTGAACATGTCACTGAGCCCTTAATTAATATTCCATTAGTTAAATCACTTCCCTATTTCTTTATCAATATATGTTAACCAAATATTTTCAATAATCATATTGGCCTTTTATGTTATTTGGAAAATATTTCCGAATATCGCCTTCCTTTATTTTCTAAACTTTAGAAAATATATGCTATTTATAATTGGAAAATATTCCAATTACTTATCTCTTTTCCGATCTCGTTTATTTCTATACTTAGGAAATATTCTTTATTATATTTCCAAGCTTACACTTATTTGGGTTAAAACGGATGTTGTGTAAAACATCGTTACGACACCCCAAATACTATATTCAACTAACTCTTATTCAACATTGATCTTCGAGCCTGAAATCTTACTATTTATTTGTTAATAATGAAATCAATCAAGTTGGGGTATAACTACCTCTCAGACCTTGACTGAATAACATTTATAACGTCAAAACAGATATGACTACTTACTCGAATAATCAATACCATACAACTACTTATTCACTTTTAAACACGTATACGCTTCCTCTTTCAATTCTTACTAGATTTTATTCTTAGTCTTCCTTTTTGATTTTGCTATTCTATTTCTAAGTTCGTTTCCTTATCGACTTCTGTATATATATCGATACGTTGATTTCTAACTATCAAATTATTTTAAAAATATTCTAACTCCTTAAATTCTCGGAAAAAATCGCCATAACGTCCTTTGTACCAGGAGCATCGGGATATTTCAAATAGCCTCACATTGCCCTCACCAATCCAAAAGAAAAAGAAAAAGCCAAGCGGCTAGCCGATACGGCACATAAAATCTCATATATGAATTAAATACATACCTTTTCGTCGAGCATTCTATTTATATACCTTCATACCTTATCCATACCAATCTCATGTATATTTATACCTGCCCAATCTATTTTAACTATACCTGATCGTTTTTACTCAATTCGTGAATTAATTTGTTAATTAACTCTTTAGTCTATTTCACTTTTATATTTGAACAAGACATGTTCAAATATATTTTAACATGCTTATTAACTAATTTGAATCCAAAATTCAAATTTAAGTTCTATATTCGATTTCGAATATCCATTTACAAATCCAATTCACCATTCAAAGTTTAACTTCAAATTCAAAACTCGATTAACTAATTCCTCTTCAACTTAGTTAATTCTATTCAATTTCTATTCAAATTTTATATCACTTCTATTATTCAAATCTATATATCAAATTTTATTATTCAAATTATATATATCAAATTCTATATTATAAATCCCATTTGAATTTCTATATTCAAATTCTATATATCAAATTCTATTCAAATTCTATATTATAAATCCCATTTTGAAATTCAACACAACTTGTCTTTCCCAAAACAAATTCAAAACAGTATCTCTGGTAGTAATTCGTCACTTACAACTCGAAAATGAATACTGATGATGTAGCTGTCATCATCAGAATCTATTTTCCAGCGATCGAAGTGAGTTCAATACTATAAAACCATTTCTAAACCTTTCCACTTTGAAATTCATTTCAAAATATAATTCACGCTGCTTGTAAAACAATTTAAAATCTCCCAGGATCTTAAATTTTCCTTATTTTTGATCCAAATCCATTTACAAACACTTATCCAATTTTCCAGAGTTTTAATTCAATTTCTGGTTTAAATTTCAGATTTAACTCATTTAATTTCACGTATTTCACTTATATGAATCCTGATTGGTTATTTACATAACCATTTCACATTTTATAAATCTTACTTGATTATAATAACAACCAATATATCCTATATATTATAATCATTCCAATATAAATCCCTTATATCATAATAAAATTTTGGGTAAATCATTTCGTTTACCCTCTTTTCGAAACATACCAGGACGGTTCATCGTATTCAAGTGTTTACCAACTCCTACCGATACAGTGGATCAAACTGATCGACTAGAACTCATAAACGACCCAACCATTAAATCTCCACAATACAAAACAATTTTTTTATCAATAACAAATATGTTCACTCGTATATATACACTCAACTCAATCTAGGGTATTACTAACCCTATCTCTACTAGTCACGCTACAGAGCCAAGGTAATTCTTAACTTAACCTTATGCTCTGATACCAACTGTAATGACCCGAAAATCCGGTCCAATTGGAGCTGACCAAAAACGCAAGTCCAACCTCAAATTAAACTGAAAATCAGGAAATTAATAGAAAGAAAACAGAGGGTGAGGAAAGATAAGATAGAAACTTAGAATAGAAGAAGAGGAACAACATAACATCAGAGTAACACGAATCTCACAGCGGAACGAATAACATATAATATATAACATAACTTTGAAATATAACTTTGTACTTGAATATACATCATTTTCAAAGTACAACACTTACAACACAGCGGAAATAAACAATAGCTATATGATCCTAAAGCCTCCTGCTCCAGCTCTTTAAGTATCTGTAAATCCCGACTTCTTGATTGCCCGTACAATATTGGGCACCCAAGAGTTTAGGGAAAACAAAACAAAATAAACTCCAGGTCGGTCATTGGACTGGTATGAGTAAAACAGGTTGAACAAGTAATTAATATCTCATAAGACCACGCCGTATAATGGAACGGGTTTTTCCCTTATGAGAATCCAAATTATCTTTATATCTAAAACACTTTTGATATTATAATAATGTCTATCAACCACAATATAATAATCATCTAGTAGAAACGCTTTCATCTCACGTTCTACATATATAGTATATAATCAAAACCGCAAGCACGTATTGGGTAATGGATTTCCAACTATAACAAGGTATGGAACCACCTTTCGCTAATTTACCTCTAGAAAGGAATACACTGGGCTCAACAAGAACATCTTGCAACCTGGCCACACATGACCGACCACTCATTTCGCTTGAATGTGTCGAATGTATATCACCAACGCTTGTGTAACAACCCAGAAAATCCGAACCAATTTAAAATTTTTAATTTTAATAAATTGGTTAGAAAATGTTCCAAATTTAAAAATATTATTTTTAAATAATATTAAAGCCAGTGAAAATAGTCAATTTTCAAACGACCTCTGTCAAATACTAGTATGTGAGCCGGAATGTCAAATTATTGCTAGGTTTCAATTTTGTTGGAACCGGAATGTCAAATTATTGCTAGGTTTCAATTTTTAGAATTTTTCGATTTAGTATGTGAGCGTGGCAAAAGAAACTGTAATTGGTCAAATACAGTCAAAACTGAACGACTGGAAAATAGCCATTTTTCGAACAGTCTCAGAATTCGATGAAATTAATTTTGTTGGATTTGTATCATCAAGACATAGCCAAAAATATTCTTTTGGTATTTTTCGGGGTTAGTACGTGACTCAGGTGGATTTTTGAATATGTCAAAAATCAATGATAAAAAGAATTAATTTTAAATTTGAAAAACGGGGGCTGAGTTGACATCTTGGGCCTGTGAGACATGGGTAGATGGATCCGAAATAGGGGTTATTGGGTGGGGTAGATTCTTGTTGGACTAAATTCTGAATACCGTAAGAGATTTGTTTTTTTTTTTTTGTAAAAATAACATCTTAAATATTATAAAGAGATTGTAAAACCCTAAAATACAAACACTATTCATCTTCTCTTACAGTCGCCGGCCCCCTATCCATGGTCGAAACTTTCCCATTCAATCTCTTCCA
The DNA here is from genome assembly GCA_030737875.1 of Allium sativum. Taxonomy (NCBI): domain Eukaryota; kingdom Viridiplantae; phylum Streptophyta; class Magnoliopsida; order Asparagales; family Amaryllidaceae; genus Allium; species Allium sativum. Next base: position 993,398,467 of record CM060920.1, read on the forward strand.
ATCCTCAACGAATTAAAATCCAAACCCAATACCACTTCGAAGAGATTCTTCTTCTCTTCATTTTCATACGGTCAGGCCACCATCTCCTCGAACGACGCACCCAAAACTACTGCCTACAACCCGTGTCGGCCCCCATAGACCAAACCGACTTCCACCATTCCTGGTCCCACGCGTGCGCCTCTCAGTTCTCTTCGCTGCAGCATCTTCTGATAGATCACTGGTGACTTGGATTGGAAGATAAGGTCAACCCTAGTTTTGAACAAAAGGAAAAGGTGTCGGCCGTGAATACTGTAAGGAGGAAGATGGATTAACATAATTATTTTGACTTAATTTAATGATTAAATTAATCCCTAATCTTATTTTACTCATGACTTTGTCAAATAAACTCAGAATTACACAATTTTTGAAGCGTTGGACTCGTACGATCCTGAACTACAATTCTAGACTGAAGCGGGGAATTTCTGAGCAGTTGGAATTTTGGCTAAACTCACAAACGGCTGTGAGATATCTATTGTTTGGATTAATTAATTAATTTTTTTTATAGTTATTCATCTTCAGATCTTATTGTGTAGATGTTGTTTGATGTTTGTTTGTTGTATGATGGATTATTATGATTGGTTGTCATGTGTTATTCAAATAATTTTTTTATCGCTTATTCTATTTAATTGAATTGAGTTAGATAATCAATTCAATATTTATTCTTATATTGAATAATCATAGATCTACATGCGGATTTTTTTTTAATAATAATATTATTGAATTGATTTAGATCATTGATTCAATATCAAATCATACAATTTGCTTCGTAGAGTGATTGATCTAATTTATCAACTCCATATAGAGAAAATAAATATTGCTTTTATTTGAATTGATCTAGTTAATCAATTCAATATAGAGAAAATAAAATTGTCTTTCTATTTGAATTGATTTGGTTGAACCAAACATAGAAGAATGATTTATTCTTTTTATTTGTGTTTCAACACAAATATACACATAGAAAAATGATTTATTCTTTTTATTTGTGGTTCAACACAAATATACACATAGAAAAATGATTTATTCTTTTTATTTGTGGTTCAACACAAATATACACCACAACACAAATATACACATAGAAAAATGATTTATTCTTTTTATTTGTGGTTCAACACAAATAAACACATGGAAAAATAAGTTATTCTTTTTATTTGTGTTTCAACACAAATATATACATAGAAAAATAAGTTATCCTTTTTATTTGTGTTTCAACACAAATATATACATCTTATATTGAATAACATTTTATTTGTGTCCCTAAACACAAATATTACATAGTACATTGGATTACATTTTTATTTGAAACACAAATATTACATAGAACATTTAATTGCATTTTATTGGTGTCCATAAACACAAATATTTCATAGAAAAATTGAATGACTTTTTAGTGTGTTCCCAAATACAAATAAAATACTGACAATAATAAAAAAAATGTACTTTTATTTTTGTTCTCCAACGCATATAAAATATGTTTTAAAAGTTATCATTTTTATTGCATTCTCTAATGCAAAAAAAATGACATGAAAATAAAGTTATCATTTTTATTGCATTCTCTAATGCAAACAAAATGTAGAAAAATAAAACATCATTTTTGTTGCATTCCCTAATGCAAACAAAATATAGAAAAATAAAATTATCATTTTTGTTGCAATCCCTAATGCAAACAAGATGTAGAAAATGAAATATCATTTTTGTTGCATTCCTTAATGCGAACAAACTGTAGAAAGATAAAATATCATCTTTTGCATTTCTTAACGTAACGAGATAGAAAATAAAAATATAAAATTTCATTTTATGTTTGCATTCCAAAATGCAAACGTTACAAAAAGGAAAAAGAGAAAAGAGATTTATTTTTTTATGTTTGCATTCTACAATGCAAACAATGCATGTAAATTAAAAATTCACATCTTTATTTGCCTTCTACTTTACAAACAAATTATAAAATAAAAAGATACATTTTTTGTTTGCAATTTTAGATGCAAACAAATTACAAATAAAAAGATACATTTTTTGTTTGCAATTTTAGATGCAAACAAATTATAAATAAAAAGATACATTTTTTGTTTGCAATTTTAGATGCAAACAAATTATAAATAAAAAGATACATTTTTTGTTTGCAATTTTAGATGCAAACAAATTATAAAATAAAAAGATACATTTTTGTTTGCAATTTTATATGCAAACAAATTATAAATAAAAAGATACATTTTTTGTTTGCAATTTTAGATGCAAACAAATTATAAATAAAAAGATACATTTTTGTTTGCAATTTTAGATGCAAACAAATTATAAAATAAAAAGATGCATTTTTTGTTTGCAAATTTAGATGCAAACAAATTATAAATAAAAAATACATTTTTTGTTTGCAATTTAAGATTCAAACAAATTATAAATAAACAGATACATTTTTTGTTTGCAATTTTAGATGCAAACAAATTATAAATAAAAAGATACATTTTTTGTTTGCAATTTTAGATGCAAACAAATTATAAATAAAAAGATACATTTTTTATTTGCAATTTTAGATGCAAACAAATTATAAATAAAAAGATACATTTTTTATTTGCAATTTTAGATGCAAACAAATTAGTAGAAGAAGTCTAGATGCGAACAAAATATTAACAGAAAGATTACATTTTTCTTTTATTTATTTATATCCCTTAATGTAAATAAACGTGAAATAAAGAGTTGTATTTTATTTACATTCCTTGTTGTAAATAAAATTACAAATTTAAAGGTACATTTTTATTTGCGTTCCTCAACGCAAATAAATCATGAATAGGATAATATACATTTTTATTTTGCAGTCCCGAATGCAAATAAAATATGAGAATTAAAGGTTGCATTTTTAATGTAATTTTTAAAAAGGAAGAGAATAAGAATCATATTTCATTTAGGAATATGTTTTGTATTAAATACAATTTTAATGTAAGGTTAGAAGCATAGGAAGGAATTCACATTTTGTTCATAAAAGGGATTGAACAAAAATATTCAATTTTGTTCATTGGATGGAAATCAACAATTTCACTCTATGCAAATTGTTTATTTTAAAAGAAATTTACACTTGGTATAGGTACGGAAGTTGAAACATAAATTGAAATTAAAAATCATGAATGAACGAACAATACAATTCATAGTCAATATACTATCAAATTGGTGGATGAAATAAAAACACGTTTTAGCTAACGTAATAAACATGAATATAGGATTTGTATATAATTCACACCTTTATTTGGTGTGAGATTCACGTGAATGTAATCGCTTAAGGAATTATATATATAAATATAAATAGAAATTAAATGAATCGCGCACGGCAGGTCGCGTTTCGGCAATCGTGACTTTAAACGATTGTACCGAAAGATCGAACCGTCGGATTTTCCCAAAACCGGAACCGTTGGGACCGCTTTGGGAAGATCTTTCCAATAAGACAAATTTTTTCAAAATCCAACAGTTAGATTTCAAGATATATGTAAATCAAATGTTGAGAAAAACAACGCCAAAGCCACACTTAACCCAAAGCGTCGTTTGATTTTATTGAGCTATTTTTAAACAAATAAAAATAGAGATAAATCATTATAAATTAATGTTAACGATATGAAATGATTTAAAAAAAATATTCGATAATTATTTGAAAAGTCCGAGTTCTACTTATTTCAAATAATTATACGTCGATGAAGAGACGAAGACGGTGTTGAAGACCGGCGGTCTTCGCATCGAACATATGTATTGCTACTGAGGTCCTCGATAGGAGTAGCTACCGTGAAGGGATTTCGGCTGTAATGACCCGCATTGTCAGAGGTATTATAAGTAATTTATTTAATTATATAAATAGTGATTTAGGGAATTAAATCGTCGTTAATTAAATTATAGTGAATATTTAATTAAAATTAAATAATATATTTAATTCACAAATAATCAAAAATATTGGAAATCACAATATAAGGTGAACAGGGACATCCCTAAGATTAAATTTAGCTTAGAGTTGAATCATATTGACGAATATATTCAATCGACGTCAGTTTGAACGTATAATCATATTATATTTAAAATCGAGCTCGAAATGGCGCTACAGTTCGTAAATTGGCGATTCGAACTTCAACTGAATGTACAGGATTCGTTTTAAGCCGGATTTCTGTGAAACAAGAAACGTGTGGAGCTGGTGGAGTATATCTTTCTACTGGAAGAGAAAAATCGGGATTTCGTTGTGTGGATTTTGATTTACGTCCAAATCAAATTTCAGAAAAGTCGCTGTGGAATTCCTTTATAATTCGTAACGCTTTATATACGTTATTAAAGGGATTTTCAATGTAAATTGAATATCGAATTAATCTGGACTCGGAATACCGAGTATACAAATATGCTGGAGCTGTATGATATTCCTCGATGAATATATACGATAATATTTATTTATAAATATATAATTTAATTATATTTAAATATATTTTTATATTTAAATGGGTCATCCAGAGCTTTAAAAATAGCCACTTTTGCAAACGAAGTCGGAATTCGACGAAACTAATTTTGTTGGATCTGCAACATCAAATTATTGCTATATTTTAGTTTTCGTGATTTTAAGAGTCACTATGTGGCCGTACGGATTTTTAGAGTGAAAACAGTCAGTATTTCGACAGTTAAAAATACGCTGTGTGAGCAAACGGAGTCAGAATTCGACGAAACCAGTTTCGTTGGGACCGTAATGTCAAATTCTATCAGCTTGTCAGTTTTCATGATTTTTAGGCATCGTATGTGTTCGCAATGATTTTTAGAAGACTGAATCGAATATTATGTAATAAAAAGAAAATATCTAAAATTCATTTAAGGTAAAAAACAATGGCCACATGCTTATTCTTTCCACCACACAACAGAACCCGTCCCTCTATAAAATCAAAACAAGCGCCGCCAGTGTTCTTCATTTTTCAGAAAAGCATGAGCTTGAAAAATCCTCCACAAATCAAATAAAAATTTATTAAATCCAAACCAAGTGTTTTTGGACTCCTAAAACCCTGCTCTTCAAATTGATATTACCATTGTGGAGTTCGACGTTAATTTGCTGGGTTGTGATTTTCTTCATGGTGGTTCTAGGGTTCAACTGTTTGTGTAATCGAAGAAGAAGTAGGTCGTTCTGAGTTCGTTTTTGGGTCTCTAGTCGCATTTAGCATCTACCGTGAGTGATTAGGGGTATTCGATCAATGAAAGTGACGATTGCTGTCACAGATGTCCGGCGGAAGCTACAGGTCGCGAGCGAGGAAAGTGATCGAGTTGTACAGTCTGGGTAAGGGTAGATGGAGAGGCTCGAGAGGAGAATTTTAATGGTGTTGGTTTGATTTTAAAATAAGTATGTTTGGTGCTAGGATTTTTAGAAGATCGGTTGTGATGAGAGGAATACTGGAAATCACGAACTGGAATTTGGGGAAGAAGGCTATCAAGATGGGTGCGGGTTCTAATAATTCGGTGGGCTGGTATCGTGTAAATGGGCCGAGGAATTTTACAATGGGTTGAGGCCCAAAAGGGATTAAAGCTTAAAGTTTTATTTAGTTTTAAATAGTGCTAACTTCTAAAATTCGTATCTTATTCATATGAAATCAGAATCACGAACCGTAACTTACGTTGGGATCGTATGGACGGACACTACACAATGGGACAGACCGCAAGTCCATCTGAGCTCGTTACAATTTATGAAGAAATAAATTTTCCGTCGAAATGCTAATGCCAATACCGAGTGGTTCTTTGGATAGTAATCCAACCGGTCTCTATATATTAACAACGTTAAAATGGTTAAAAACTTCGATAGTCTGTGATTTAACCATCAAAGAAAAAAAACGTGTGCAAACAACGATATTATTTCCAAATGGAAGTTCTATCAATCAATCATCATTCAACATTTATCTCCTTAGTTCATTTTTCATCTCCTGTTTCCCTACATTCAACCTTTCTTATTTTCTCAATTTAGAAAATATATGTTATTACCATTGGAAAACATTTCTATTTCTTGTTTTCTATACCAGAAAACATTTCTGGTTCTTATTTGGAAAACATTTCCAAAACTCCTTCATTGGACTTAGACATATGTTTAAACAAACCATCGCGATGCCAACTCAAACCATTACACTTATTAACTAAATTCCTTTAACCCACCTTCACTATAGAACCTTAACCATTCCTTAGTTAAAAAATGAAGTCAATCAAGTTGGGGTGATACTACCTCTCAGGCCTTAACTGAACAACGTTTCTAACCTTGAAATAGACAAAGTTCACCTTTTAATTCTCTAACAAACTTCCTTACATAATTCTCTTTCGAATTATCTCTTATTCGATAATTCTTTCCTTCCAATAAGGTATAATCGATAACTCTATTCAATTTACTCTATTCTATTAACCCTTATCAATTAACTCTATTGGACAAACGCTATTGGATTAACTCCTTTCGAATAAACTATATTCGATAACTCCTTTAACTCTATTCGAATAAATTATATTCGATTGACTCCTTTTACTTTACATTCGAATAAACTATATTCGATTAACTCATTTGATTTAACTCTAATCGATTAACTCCATCGAATAACTAAATTCGATAACTCCTTCGAATAACCAAATTTGATAATTCCTTTCGAATAAACTATATTCGATTACTCAATTCGATTAAACTAATCGATAACTCTTTTCGATTAAACTATAATCGATAACTCCTTCGATTAACTATTAATCGATAACTCCTTCGATTAACTATTAACCGATAACTCCTTTCCTTTTACTCTATTCAAATAACTAATTCGTATAACTAATTCGATTTGCTTACTTTCGAATACTATATCCGATTAACTCCCTTCGGATAAAATATTCATTTATAAAGATTTACTTTTAGTAACAGTTCTTCACTTTACAAATGATTTCCTTTTTAGTAAATTTTTTCCTTTTTAAAACGGTTTCCTTTTTATAACATCCTATTTAGTTATAAACAAATTTCCTTTTTTTTTATAACTCTATTTATTTTCTAAATATCCTCTTTTTAATTATATTTCAAAATGGTTTTACAAATACCACCTTTTCAATTTCATTTGTAAAGGTTTTACAAATATTCCTCTTTCGATTCCATTTGTAAATGGTTTACAAACATCTCTCTTTCTAATTGATTTGTAAATGGTTTACAAACCTTTCTCGTTCTAATCTATTTGCAAATGGTTTGCAAATAATTCCTTTAGGGTTTCATTTCTAAGTATTTTCTATTTATAAATAATCCATTTATAAATAAATTTCTATTTTTAAATATTCCATTTATAAATAATTCCTTTTATAAAATCTCCTTTGATTGTTATAATTATTATCTCTTATATAAAATCCTTTGATTTTATAAATAATCTATTTTAAATATTCATTTTGAAAATTCCCTTTTCACCATTCCGATATGTTATGGTATTTAACACATCAAATCACGATGACCAATATCGTTCAAACACATAAAATCGACAACAGATTATATAACACATCATATATTACAATATATGAAAAACAATAAAATAACTGTTGAGGAATCCAATCGGATTCCTCCAACTGTCTCCCTGCTTTCACAGATGTTATACAATATAAAATCAACATCACTTTCAGTTCCATATGATATATTCTATTAAACAGAATCAATATAGAAATTCAACTAACTGACTAGCAGTTCAATCAAATAGTCAACACACAGTCAATCAGCCAATATTTAACAGTTCTAGAAATACAACATGAAATTATAAACTGTTCAGAGTTGGTGAGGTTTATTCACATTTGTAGTTCATCGTTAAAGAACGATAAATTGTTGTTTGATTTAAATCAAACAATTTATTTTCCCATAAATTCAAACGAGCTCAAATCCACTCCCAGTCAACTCCATTGTGTTGCTCCCGCCCATACGATCCCAACGCAACTTACGGTTCTCCAATCTGATATTGTATGACCAAGATATCTGATTTACAAGATTGAACTAATTTAAATAAAATAGAACTAAATTAATTCTCTTATTGGGCTTAACCTTCTATGTAAGGCCCATGTACCCGCGTTTGCTATCTCCTTATTCCCTTTAGAAATTGGCCGCTCCCGCTAAATTCTCCAATGGCCATTATGGTGTCTTTCACCCACCATGTTCTTCCACTCCTCTTTACAAACATCAAAACCAAATACACCATCGTACTCCCCTTCGAAACTTCCTCCAGGTCCACCCGACTATAACCAACTCGCGGCTCCCTCCTTGATTTCGACTTCCAGTGCTATGCACCTGTACAGTGATGACCACCGAACTTTTCTATCCCCAAATCAAACAAAAATCCACCCATACTTGCAACTTTCCACCTTAAATCCAACCACAAACCCAGATTTTCCAAACGTCGCTTCTATCCGCTTGGAAACCAAACCCTAGAAGACCCGTGGCCTTTTCCAACGAACCCAGCATTGATCGAACAACCCATAATACACATCAGCACGAAGAGAACCCCTTTTAGGTCACAAATATCTTTGTTTTATGATTTATGGTAATTTATTCGAATTTATACCTATTTTAGAAAATCGAATTATCACGTTTTGAGAAATATTGATGGCGGCCTCTTTTTATTTTGTTTACAGCAGTTTGGTATAATGTCTTAAGGATGGAGTTAAATCTTATTTATAGGGGGTGTGTTTAGATATTTATAAGTTAGATATTTCATTTGTGGATTATTTGTCTCCACATTTTGGTTTGAATGCCAAGAGTTCTGTGTGGCTGAAATGAATGGATCGTGGCTCCTTTCGATCAAATGAAAAGGAAAGGATAAGGGATGGAGGTATTTTCATTTTATTAAGTTACAACGGTTCATATACTTCGCTATATACAATTATATTCATGCATGTGTGCTACAGACTGAAATAAAGATGTCGTTGTGATTAACACCGTCTCACGATCCCAAAAGTAAAATAATATCGGTAGGTGGACTCATATTTTGAAACTTACAAATGTTGATTTCAGGGCGCGGAATACTTCAATTAAAAAGTCGCTTGTTAAATTAATTAAAAATTACAGTAAAATTCTAAAAAATTATCGTATCACTACGTCTCAAAAGAACATTGTCTAAATTCAAACCCGATCTCTAGTTATATGAATAAACCGTTACGTTCTTCTGTAACGACTATTTTAGTATTTGATTTGGACATATCTCAAAATCTACATGACGAAATCCTGATTTTTCTCTTCCACTAGAAAGATATACTCCACCAGCTCCACACATTTCTCATTTCACAGAAATCCGATTTAAAATGAGCCCTATACATTCAGTTGAAGTTCAAATCGCCAAATAGCGAACTGCAGCGCCATTTCGAGCTCGGTTTTAATTATAATATAATTATACGTTCAAACTGTCGTTCAAATAATATATTCGTTATTCTAATTCAATTCTAAACTAAATTAAATATCACAGATGATCCAGTTCACACCATATCGCCATTTCAGCAAATTCTGATTATTTCAGAATTAAATATATTATTTAATTATTATTTTAATTAAATATTCACTATTGTTTAATTCCACGACCATTAAATTCTCTAAATCACTATTTATATAATTAAATAAATTAATTATAATACCTCTACCAATGCAGGTCATTACAATCTTCCCCACTTAAAATAATTTCGTCCTCGAAATTACTAAGGTAGAGAACGACCCTATCGATTGGTTAGAACATATTTGTTCACTTCTTAACTTCAGTTTCAACTGAACTAATTTAATTTCAATTAAATATTAATTAATTCTTATCAACAAAAATTTTCAAAAATCCTAAAAGTTTTCTAACGCCTTAATTTTTTTTGAAAAAATTCGTCAGCACCTCCTTTGTACTTGTCCGTACGCCAAACCAACACTCGCCTCTCTGGGCCATCTCCATCCCAAAAGAAAATCAAACAGCCAAGCGGCTTGCCAATTTGGCTCAAAAATATTATATCCAATAGAAATATAAACTTGTACCTTTTTGTCGGGCATATCAACTCTATCACTTCCATATGCTATCAATTCAGCATATAGCAGTGTTATCCTAATCAAATTCTGAAATCACTTTTATCTCCAACACAAACATTCGCTTTTTACCAAGCCAAATTTTCATTTCAAACTCAAGTTTCTCCTCGATTCCCAACTCTTAACTTGATTATCACATTACACTTCAAATTTGAATCTCATAATCCAATTTGTCTTGATATCTGAATAATTCTATCTCTGTTACCACTTTACTGGCTTTACCTTAATTCAAATTTGCTTTCACATATTTCTGTTATTTTAATTCAAACAGTCTTTCCTTGGGAGTTTTCAAATAGTTTACTCTTTTCAAAAAATCAAATTTTCCTTTTGAACATGTCACAGAGCCCTTAATTAATATTCCATTAGTTAAATCACTTCCCTATTTCTTTATCAATATTTGTTAACCAAAAATTTTCAATAACCATATTGGCCTTTCATGTTATTTGGAAAACATTTCCAAATATCGCCTTCCTTTATTTTCTAAACTTTAGAAAATATATGCTATTTATAATTGGAAAATATTCCAATTACTTATCTCTTTTTCGATCTCGTTTATTTCTATACTTAGGAAATATTCTTTATTATATTTCCAAGCTTACACTTATTTGGGTTAAAACGGATGTTGTGTAAAATATCGTTACGACACCCCCAAATACTATATTCAACTAACTCTTATTCAACATTGATCTTCGAGCCTGAAATCTTACTATTTATTTGTTAATAATGAAATCAATCAAGTTCGGGTATAACTACCTCTCAGACCTTGACTGAATAACATTTATAACGTCAAAACAGGTATGACTACTTACTCGAATAATCATAACCATACAACTACTTATTCACTTTTAAACACGTATACGCTTCCTCTTTCTATTCTTACTAGATTTTATTCTTAATCTTCCTTTTTTATTTTACTATTCTATTTCTAAGTTCGTTTCGTTATCGATTTCTATATATATCGATATGTTGATTTCTAACTATCAAATTATCTTAAAAATATTCTAACTCCTTAAATTCCCAAAAAAATTCGCCATAATCTCCTTTGTACCAGGAGCATCGGGATATTTCAAATAGCCTCCCATGGCCCTCACCAATCCAAAAGAAAAAGAAAAAGCCAAGCGGCTAGCCGATACGGCTCATAAAATCTCATATTCGAATTAAATACATACCTTTTCATCGAGCATTTTATTTATATACCTTCATACCTTATCCATACCTACATCATTTATATTTATACCTGCCCAATCTATTTTAACTATACCTGATCGTTTTAACTCAATTAGTTAATTAGTTTGTTAATTAATTAACTCTTTAGTTTATTTCACTTTTACATTTGAACATGACATGTTCAAATATATTTTAACTTGCTTATTAACTAATATGAATCCAAATTTCAAATTTAAGTTCTTTATTCGATTTCGAATATCCATTTACAAATCCAATTCACCTTTCAAAGTTCAACTTCAAATTCAAAACTCGATTAACTAATTCCTCTTCGACTTAGTTAATTCTATTCAAATTTTATATCACTTCTATTTTTCAAATCTATATATCAAATTCTATTATCAAATTTTATATATCAAACTCTATTCAAATTCTATATTATAAATCCCATTTGAATTTCTATATTCAAATTCTATATAACAAATTCTATATTATAAATCCCATTTTGAAATTCAACACAATTTGTCTTTCCCAAAACAAATTCAAAACAGTATCTCTGGTAGTAATTCGTCACTTACAACTCGAAAATGAATACTGATGATGCAGCTGTCATCATCGGAATCTATTTTCCAGCGATCGAAGTGAGTTCAATACTATAAAACCAATTCTAAACATTTCCACTTTGAAATTCATTTCAAAATACAATTCACACTGCTTGTAAAACAATTTAAAATCTCCTAGGATTTTAAATTTCCTTATTTTTAATCCAAATCCATTTACAACCACTTATCCAATTTTCCTGAGTTTTAATTCAATTTCTGGTTTAAATTTCAGATTTAACTCATCTGATTTCACGTATTTCACTTATATGAATCCTGATTGGTTATTTACATAACTATTTCACATTTTATAAATCTTACTTGATTATAATAACAACCAATATATCCTATATATTACAATCATTCCAATATAAAACCCTTATATCAAAATAAAATTTTGGGTAAATCATTTCGTTTACCCTCTTTTCAAAACATACAATGACGGTTCATCGTATTCAAGTGTTTACCAACTCCTACCGATACAGTGGATCAAACTGATCGACCAGAACTCATAAACGACTTAACCAATAAATCTCCACAATATAAAAGAATTTTTTTTATCAATAACAAATACGTTCACTCGTATATATACACTCAACTCATTCTAGGGTATAACTAACCCTATCTCTACTAAGTCACGCCACAGAGCCAAGGTAATTCTTAACTTAACCTTATGCTTTGATACCAACTGTAATGACCCGAAAATCCGGTCCAATTTGAGCTGACCAAAAACACAAGTCCAACCCCAAATTAAACTGAAAATCAGGAAATTAATAGAAAGAAAATAGAGGGTGAGGAAAGATAAGATAGAAACTTAGAATAGAAGAGGAGGAACAGCATAACATCAGAGTAACACGAATCTCACAGCGGAACGAATAACATATAATATATAACATAACTTCGAAATATAACTTTGTACTTGAGTATGCATCATTTTCAAAGTACAGCACTTATAACACAGCAGAAATAAACTATAGCTATATGATCCCGAATCCTCCTGCTCTAGCTCTTCAAGTATCTGTAAATCCTGACTACTTGACTGCCTGTACAAAATTGGGCACCCAAGAGTTTAGGGAAAACAAAACAAAATAAACTCCGAGTCAGTCATGGGACTGGTATGAGTAAAACAGTTTAAAACAGTTTGAACAAGTAATTGATATCTCATAAGACCACGCCGTATAACGGAACGGGTTTTTCCCTTATGAGAATCCAAATTATCTTTATATCAAAAACCCTTTTGATATTATAATAATGTCTATCAACCACAATATAATAATCATCTAGCAAAAACGCTTTCATCTCATGTTCTACATATATGGTATACAATCAAAACCGCAAGTACGTGTTGGGTAATGGATTTAAAACTATGACAAGGTATGGAACCACCTTTCGCTAGTGTACCTCTAGAAAGGAATACACTGGGTTCAACAAGAACATCTTGCAACTCGGCCACACATGACCGACCACTCATTTCGCTTGAGTGTATCGAATGTATATCACCAACGGTTGGGATCAGCAACCGTTTCCCGAATGGGACAGTATCGACAATAGATTTTTAGAAATAAATGAAACTCTAGATCAGGTGGTTATACACCCTACTTCGGAGCGACCGACTTAGCCATGCTACCTGCCCGATTTCTGTCATTTATCGGATGTGAGGTTAGAAGCTACGCTTTATCATCACACCAGATTCACTTCGAATGTTGCATCATCAAATCCGTCAAATCACCGATTTACGTCTACAACCATACATTACGTGTCAGCCAAAAGAAGTTTCCTTCTCCGCTTCCACTCTTGGTATAGTTGAAGAAATCAATGTACGTGACCTTTCTGGAAATACTCTGTCAGACATTCATCCATACAAGTCATCCAGGAACAGGATAAACCGAAGGCACTATTCAATACATCCATCTTAGGCACTGTTATCTAAGATTTATACAACAGCCCTTGTACTTTACTCCGTCTTCAATTATCTTTGGCATATATGATTCGCAACGCTTATGTCAATACAGAGTGGTTCTTTGGATAATAATCCAACCGCTCTCTCTATATTAACAACGTTAAAATGGTTAAAATCTTCGATAGTCTATGATTTAACCATCGAAGAAAAAACACGTATGCAAACAACGATATTATTTCCAAATGGAAATTCCATCAATCAATCATCATTCAACATTTATCTCCTTATTCAACCTTTCTTATTTTCTCAATTTAGAAAATATATGTTATTACCATTGGAAAACATTTGCATTTCTTGTTCTCTATATCAGAAAACATTTCTGGTTCTTATTTGGAAAACATTTCCAAAACTCCTTCATTGGACTTAGATAGATGTTTAAACAAACCATCGCGATGCCAACTCAAACCATTACGCTTAATAACTAAATTCCTTTAACCCACCTTCACTATCGAACCTTATCCATTCCTTAGTTAAAAAATGAAGTCAATCAAGTTGGGGTGATACTCCCTCTCAGACCTTAACTGAACAACGTTTCTAACCTTGGAATAGACAAAGTTCACCTTTTAATTCTTTAACAAACTTCCTTTCGTAACTCTCTTTCGAATTATCTCTTTTTCAATAATTCTTTCCTTCGAATAAGGTATATTCGATAACTCTATTCAATTTACTCTATTCGATTAACCCTCATCAATTAACTCTATTGGACTAACACTATTGGATTAGCTCTATTGTACTAACGCTATTGATTTCATCGTTTCACTTAACTCCTTTCGGATAAACTATATTCGATAACTCCTTTAACTCTATTCGAATAAACTATATTCGATTGACTCCTTTTAGTTTATATTCGAATAAACTATATTCGATTAACTCATTTGATTTAACTCTAATCGATTAACTCCATCGAATAACTAAATTCGATAACTTCTTCGAATAACCAAATTCAATAATTCCTTTCGAATAAACTATATTCGATTACTCACTTCGATTAAACTAATCGATAACTCTTTTCAATTAAACTATAATCGATAACTCCTTCGATTAACTATTAATCGATAACTCCTTCGATTAACTAATAATCGATAACTCCTTTCCTTTTACTCTATTCAAATAACTAGTTGGCATAACTAATTAGATTTGCTTACTTTCGAATACTATATTCGATTAACTCCCTTCGAACAAACTATTCATTTGTAAAGATTTACTTTTAGTAACGGTTCTTCACTTTACAAATGATTTCCTTTTTAGTAACATTTTCCTTTTTATAACGGTTTCCTTTTTATAACATCCTATTTAGTTATAAACAAATTCCTTTTTTTATAACTCTATTTATTTTCTAAATATACCATTTTAATTCTATTTGTAAATGGTTTTACAAATACCTCCTTTTCGATTTCATTTGTAAAGGTTTTACAAATATTCCTCCTTCGATTCCATTTGTAAATGGTTTACAAACATCTCTCTTTCTGATTGATTTGTATATGGTTTACAAACCTTTCTCGTTCTAATCTATTTGCAAATGGTTTGCAAATAATTCCTTTAAGGTTTCATTTCTAAGTATTTTCTATTTATAAATAATCCATTTATAAATAAATTTCTATTTTTAAATATTCCATTCATAAATATTTCCTTTTATAAAATCTCCTTTGATTGTTATAAATATTATATCTTTTACAAAATCCTTTGATTTTATAAATAATCTATTTTCAATATTCATTTTGAAAATTCTCTTTTCACTATTCCGGTATGTTATGGTATTTAACACATCAAATCACGATGACCAATATCGTTCAAACACATATAATCGACAACAGATTATATATCACATCATATATTACAATATATGAAAAACAATAAAATAACTGTTGAGGAATCCAGTCGGATTCCTCTAACCTGTCTACCTGCATTCACATATGTTATACAATATAAAATCAACATCACTTTCAGTTCCATATGATATATTCTGTTAAACAGAATCAATATAGAAATTCAACTAACCGACTAGCCGTTCAATCAAACAGTCAACACACAGTCAATCAGCCAATATTTAACAGTTCTAAAAATACAACATGAAATTACAAACTGTTCAGAGTTGGTGAGATTTACTCACATTTGGAGTTCATCGTTAAAGAATGATAAACTATTGTTTGATTTGAATCAAACAATTTATTTCGCCATAAATTCAAACGAGCTCAAATCCATTCCCAGTCAGCTCCATTGTGTTGCTCTGTCCATACGATCCCAACGCAACTTACGGTTCGCCAATCTGATATTGTATGACCAAGATATTCGATTTACAAGATTGAACTAATTTAAATAAAATAGAACTAAATTAATTCTCTTATTGGGCTTAACCTTCTATGGTAAGGCCCATGTACCCACGTTCCTATCTCCTTCTTCCATTAAGAAATTTGCCGCTCTAGCTAAATTCTCCAATGGCCATTACGGCTCCTTTCACCCAACACGTTCTTCCACTCCTCTTTACAAACATCAAAAACGAATACACCATCGTACTCCCCTTCGAAACCTCCTCCAGGTCCACCCTACTATAACCAACTCGTGGCTCTCCCCTTGATTTCGACTTCCAGTGCTACGCACCTGTACAGTGATGACCAACGAACTTTTTCGTCCCCAAATCGAACAAAAATCCACCCATACTTGCAACTTTCCACCTTAAATCCAACCACAAACCCAGATTTTCCAAACGTAGCTTCTATCCGCTTGGAAACCAAAACCTAGAAGACCCATGGCCTTTTCCAGCGAACCCAACATTGATCGAACAACCCATAATATACATCAGCATGAAGAGAACCCCTTTGAGATCACAAATATCTTTGTTTTATGGTTTATGGTAATTTATTCGAATTGATACCTATTTTAGAAAAGCGAATTTTCACGCTTTGAGAAATATTGATGGCGGCATCTTTTTATTTTGTTTACAGCAGATTGGTATTAGGTCTTAAGGATGGAGTTAAATCTTATTTATAGGGGATGGGTTTAGATATTTATAAGTTAGATATTTCTTTTGTGGATTATTTGTCTCCACGTTTTTGTTTGAATGCCAAGAGTTCTGTGTGGCTGAAATGAATGGATCGTGGCCCCTTTCGATCAATTGAAAAGGAAAGGATAAGGGATGGAGGTATTTTCATTTTATTAAGTTACAACGGTTCACATACTTCGCTATATACAATTAAATTCATGCATGTGTGCTACAGACTGAAATAAAGATGTCGTTGTGATTAACACCATCTCACGATCCCAAAAGTAAAATAATATCGGTAGGTGGACTCATATTTTGAAACTTACAAATGTTGATTTCAGGGTGCGAAATACTTCAAATAAAAAGTCGTTTATTAAATTAATTAAAAATTATAGTAAAATTCTAAAAATTATCTTATCACTACGTCTCAAAAGAACCTTGTCTAAATTCAAACCCGATCTCTTGTTATATCGAATAAACCGTTACGGTCGATAAACGATTCTATAACGACTATTTTAATATTTGATTTGGACATATCTCAAAATCTACACAACAAAATCCTGATTTTTCTCTTCCACTAGAAAGATATACTCCACCAACTCCACTTTTTTCTTGTTTCGCAGAAATCCGATTTAAAACGAGCCCTGTACATTCAGTTGAAGTTCAAATCGCCAAATAGCGAACTGTAGCGCCATTTCGAGCCCGGTTTTAGTTATAATATAATTATACGTTCAAACTGTCGTTCGAATAATATATTCGTTATTCTAATTTAATTCTAAACTGAATTAAATATCAAAGATGATCCAGTTCACACCATATTGCCATTTCAGCAAATTCTGATTATTTCAGAATTAAATATATTATTTAATTATTATTTTAATTAAATATTCACTATTATTTAATTTCACGACCATTAAATTCTCTAAATCACTATTTATATAATTAAATTAATTAATTATAATACCTTTACCAATGCAGGTCATTACAATCTTCCCCATTTAAAATAATTTCGTCCTCGAAATTGCAAAGGTAGAGAACGACCCTATCGATTGGTTAGAACATATTTGTTCACTTCTTAACTTCAGTTTCAACTGAATCAATTTAATTTCAATTAAATATTAATTAATTCTTATCAACGAAAATTTTCAGAAATCCTAAAAATTTTCTAACGCCTTAAATTTATTTGAAAATTTTCGTCAGCACCTCCTTTGTACTGGTCAATACGCCAAACCATTACTCGCCTCTCTGGGACATCTCCATCCAAAAGAAAATCAAACAGCCAATCGGCTTGCCAATTCGTCTCATAAATCTTATATCCAATAGAAACATAAACTTGTACCTTTTTTCGGGAATATCAACTCTATCACTTCCATATGCTATCAACTCAGCATATACCCGTGTTATCCCAATCAAATTCTGAAATAACTTTTATCTCCAACACAACCACTCGCTTTTTACCAAGCCAAATTTTCAATTCAAACTCAAGTTTCTTCACGATTCCGAACTCTTAACTTGATTATCACATTACACTTCAAATTTGAATCTCACAATCCAATTTGTCTTGATATCTGACTAATTCAATCTCTGCTACCACTTTACTGGCTTTACCTTAATTCAAATTTGCTTTCACAAATTTCTGTTATTTTAAATTCAAACTATCTTTCCTTGGGAGTTTTCAAATAGTTTACTCTTTTCAAAAAAATCAAATTTTCCTTCTGAACATGTCACTGAGCCCTTAATTTATATTCCATTAGTTAAATCACTTCCCTATTTCTTTATCAATATTTGTTAACCAAATATTTTCAACAACCATATTGGCCTTTTATTTTATTTGGAAACATTTCCTAATATTGCCTTCCTTTATTTCCAAAACTTTAGAAAATATATGCTATTTATAATTGGAAAATATTCCAATTACTTATCTCTTTTCCGATCTCGTTTATTTCAAAACTTAGGAAATATTCTTTATTATATTTCCAAGCTTACACTTATTTGGGTTAAAACGGATGTTGTGTAAAACATCATTACGACACCCCTAATACTATATTCAACTAACTCTTATTCAACAATGATCTTCGAGCCTGAAATCTTACTATTTATTTGTTAATAATGAAATCTATTAAGTTGGGGTATAACTACCTCTCAGACCTTGACTGAATAACATTTATAACGTCAAAACAGATATGACTACTTACTCGAATAAACATTACCATACAACTACTTATTCACTTTTAAACACGTATACGCTTCCTCTTTTTATTCTTACTAGATTTTATTCTTAGTCTTCCTTTTTTATTTTACTATTCTATTTCTAAGTTTGTTTCCTTATCGACTTCTATATATATATATATATATATCGATACATTGATTTCTAACTATCAAATTATCTTAAAAATATTCTAACTCCTTAAATTCCCAGAAAAACCCGCCATAACCTCCTTTGTACTAGGAACATCGGGATATTTCAAATAGCCTCCCATGGCCCTCACCAATCCAAAAGAAAAAGAAAAAGCCAAGCGGCTAGCCGATACGACGCATAAAATCTCATATATGAATTAAATACATACCTTTTCGTCGAGCATTCTATTTATATACCTTCATACCATATCCATACCTATCTCATGTATATTTATACCTGCCCAATCTATTTTAACTATACCTGATCGTTTTAACTCAATTCGTTAATTAATTTGTTAATTAACTCTCTAGTCTATTTCACTTTTATATTTGAACATGACATGTTCAAATATATTTTAACCTGCTTATTAGCTAATTTGAATCCAAATTTCAAATTTAAGTTCTATATTCGATTTCGAATATCAATTTACAAATCCAATTCACCTTTTAAAGTTCAACTTCAAATTCAAAACTCGATTAACTAATTCCTCTTTGACTTAGTTAATTCTATTCAAATTTTATATCACTTCTATTATTCAAATCTATATATCAAATTCTTTTATTCAAATTTTATATATCAAATTCTATTCAAATTTTATATTATTAATCCCATTTGAATTTCTATATTCAAATTCTATATTATAAATCCCATTTTAAAATTCAACACAACTTGTCTTTCCCAAAACAAATTCAAAACAGTATCTCTGATAGTAATTCGTCACTTACAACTCGAAAATGAATACTGATGATGTTGCTGTCATCGTTGGAATCTATTTTCCAGCGATCGAAGTGAGTTCAATACTATAAAACCATTTCTAAACATTTCCACTTTGAAATTCATTTCAAAATATAATTCACACTGCTTGTAAAACAATTTAAAATCTCCCAGGATCTTAAATTTTCCTTATTTTTATTCCAAATCCATTTACAAACACTTATCCAATTTTCCAGGGTTTTAATTCAATTTCTGGTTTAAATTTCAGATTTGACTCATCTGATTTCACGTATTTCACTTATATGAATCCTGATTGGTTATTTACATAACCATTTCACATTTTATAAATCTTACTTGATTATAATAACAACCAATATATCATAATTATAGTCATTCCAATAACAATCCCTTATATCAAAATAAAATTTTGGGTAAATCATTTCGTTTACCCTCTTTTCAAAACATACCATGACGGTTCATCGTATTCAAGTGTTTACCAACTCCTACCGATACAGTGGATCAAACTGATCGACCAGAACTCATAAACGACTCAACCAATAAATCTCCACAATATAAAACAAATTTTTTTTGTCAATAACAAATACGTTCACTCGTATATATACACTCAACTCAATCAAGGGTATTACTAACCCTATCTCTACTGAGTCACGCCACAGAGGCAAGGTAATTCTTAACTTAACCTTATGCTCTGATACCAACTATAATGACCCGAAAATCCGGTCCAATTTGAGCTGACCAAAAACACAAGTCCAACCCCAAATTAAACTGAAAATCAGGAAATTAATAGAAAGAAAATAGAGGGTGAGGAAAGATAAGAAATAAACTTAGAATAGAAGAAGAACAACAACACAACATTAGAGTAACATAAATCTCACAGCGGAACAAATAACATATAATATATAACATAACTTTGAAATATAACCTTGTACTTGAATATACATCAGTTTCAAAGTACAGCACTTACAACACAGCGGAAATAAACTATAGCTATATGATCCTGAAGCCTCCTGCTCCAGCTCTTCAAGTATCTGTAAATCCCGACTACTTGACTGCCCGTACAAAATTGGGCACACAAGAGTTTAGGGAAAACAAAACAAAATAAACTCCGTGTCAGTCATGGGACTGGTATGAGTAAAACAGTTTAAAACAGTATGAACAAGTAATTGATATCTCATAAGACCACACCATATAACGGAATGGGTTTTTCCCTAATGAGAATCCAAATTATCTTTATATCAAAAACCCTTTTGATATTATAATAATGTCCATTAACCACAATATAATAATCATCCAGCAGAAACACTTTCATCTCACGTTCTACATATATAGTATACAATCAAAACCACAAGCACGTATTGGGTAATGGATTTCTAACTATGACAAGGTATAGAACCACCTTTTGCTAGTTTACCTCTAGAAAGGAATACACTGGGTTCAACAAGAACATCTTGCAACCCGACCACACATGACCGACCACTCATTTCGCTTGAGTGTATCGAATGTATATCACCTATGGTTGGGATCAGCAACCATTTCTCGAATGGGACAGTATCGACATTAGATTTTTAGAAATAAATAAAACTCTAGATCAGGTGGTTATACACCCTACTTCGGAGCGACCGACTTAGCCATGCTGCCTGCCCGATTTCGGTCATTTACCGGATGTGCGGCTAGAAGCTACGCTTTATCATCACACCAGATTCACTTCGAATGTCACGTCGTCAAATCCATCAAATCACCGATTTACCTCTACAACAATACATTACGTGTCAGTTAAAAGAAGTTTCCTTCTCTGCTTCCACTCTTGGTACAGTTGAAGAAATCATTGTAGTGACCTTTCTGGAAATACTTTGTCAGACATTCATCCATACAAGTCATCCACGAACATGATGAACCGAAAGCACTGTTCAAGACATCCATCTTAGGCACTATTATCTAAGATTTATACAATAGCCCTTGTACTTTAATACGTCTTCAATTATCTTTGGCATATATGATTCGCAACGCTTATGCCAATACAGAGTGGTTCTTTGGATAATAATCCAACCGGTCTCTCTATATTAACAATGTTAAAATGGTTAAAAACTTCGATAGTCTGTGATTTATCCATCGAAGAAAAAAACACGTGTGCAAACAACGATATTATTTCCAAATGGAAATTCTATCAATCAATCATCATTCAACATTTATCTCCTTAGTTCATTTTTCATCTCCTGTTTCCCTATATTCAACCTTTCTTATTTTCTAAATTTAGAAAATATATTTTATTACCATTGGAAATCATTTCCATTTCTTGTTTTCTATATCAGAAAACATTTCTAGTTCTTATTTGGAAAACATTTCCAAAAATCCTTCATTGGATTTAGACAGATGTTCAAACAAACCATCGCGATACCAACTCAAACCATTATGCTTATTAACTAAATTCCTTTAACCCACCTTCACTATCGAACCTTAACCATTCCTCGGTTAAAAAATGAAGTCAATCAAGCTGGGGTGATACTACCTCTCAGACCTTAACTGAACAACGTTTCTAACCTTGAAATAGATAAAGTTCACCTTCTAATTCTTTAACAAACTTACTTACGTAACTCTCTTTCGAATTATCTCTTATTCGATAATTCTTTCCTTCGAATAAGGTATATTCGATAACTCTATTCAATTTACTCTATTCGATTAACCCGTATCAATTAACTCTATTGGACTAACGCTATTGGATTAACTCTACTGTACTAACGCTAATGATTTACTCGTTTCAGTTAACTCCTTTCGAATAAACTATATTCGATAACTCCTTTAACTCTATTCAAATAAACTATATTCGATTGACTCCTTTTACTCTATATTCGAATAAAATATATTCGATTAACTTATTTGATTTAACTCTAATCGATTAACTCCATCGAATAACTAAATTCGATAACTCCTTCGAATAACCAAATTCGATAATTCCTTTCGAATAAACTATATTCGATTACTCACATCGATTAAACTAATCGATAACTCATTTATATTGAACTATAATCGATAACTCCTTCGATTAACTATTAATCGATAACTCCTTCGATTAACTAATAACCGATAACTCCTTTCCTTTTACTCTATTCGAATAACTAGTTCGCATAACTAATTCGATTTGCTTACTTTCGAATACTATATTCGATCAACTCCCTTCAAATAAACTATTCATTTTCAAAGATTTACTTTTAGTAACAGTTCTTCACTTTACAAACGATTTCCTTTTTAGTAACGTTTTCCTTTTTATAACGATTTCCTTTTTATAACATCCTATTTAGTTATAAACAAATTTCCTTTTTTTTATAACTCTATTTATTTTCTAAATATCCCCTTTTTAATTCTATTTGTAAATGGTTTTACAAATACCTCCTTTTCAATTTCATTTGTAAAGGTTTTACTAATATTCCTCTTTCGATTCCATTTGTAAATGGTTTACAAAAATCTCTCTTTCTGATTGATTTGTAAATGGTTTACAAACCTTTCTCGTTCTAATTTATTTGCAAATTGTTTGCAAATAATTCCTTTAGGGTTTCATTTCTAAGTATTTTATTTATAAATAATCCATTTATAAATAAATTTCTATTTTTAAATATTCCATTTATAAATAATTCCTTTTATAAAATCTCCTTTGATTGTTATAAATATTATCTCTTTTATAAAATCCTTTGATTTTATAAATAATCTATTTTCAATATTCATTTTGAAAATTCCCTTTTCACCATTCCGGTATGTTATGGTATTTAACACATCAAATCATGATGACCAATATCGTTCAAACACATATAATCGACTACGGATTATATATCACAGCATATATTACAATATATGAAAAACAATAAAATAATTGTTGAGGAATCCAGTCGGATTCCTTCAACTTGTCTCCCTGCATTCACAGTGTTATACAATATAAAATCAACATCACTTTCAATTCCATATGATATATTCTGTTAAACAGAATCAATATAGAAATTCAACTAACTAACTAGCTGTTCAATCAAACAGTCAACACACAATCAATCAGCCAATATTTAACAGTTCTAAAAATACAACATGAAATTATAAACTGTTCAGAGTTAGTGAGATTTATACATATTTGCAGTTCATCGTTAAAGAACTATAAACTGTTGTTTGATTTGAATCAAACAATTTATTTTGCCATAAATTCAAATGAGCTCAAATCCACTCTCAGTCAGCTCCATTGTGTTGCTCCGTCCATACGATCCAAACGCAACTTACGGTTCGCCAATCTGATATTGTATGACCAAGATATTCAATTTACAAGATTAAACTAATTTAAATAAAATAGAACTAAATTAATTCTCTTATTGGGCTTAACCTTCTATGGTAAGGCCCATGTACCCACGTTCCTATCTCATTCTTCCCTTAAGAAATTGGCCGCTCCAATTAAATTCTCCAATGGCCATTACGGCGCCTTTCACCCACCATGTTCTTTCACTCCTCTTTACAAACATCAAAACCGAATACACCATCGTACTCCCCTTCGAAACTTCCTCCAAGTCCACCCGACTATAACCAACTCGCGGCTCCCCCCTTTGATTTCAACTTCCAGTGCTACGCACCTGTACAGTGATGACCACCGAACTTTTCTGTCCCCGAATCGAACAAAAATCCACCCATACTTGCAACTTTCCACCTTAAATCCAACCACAAACCCAGATTTTCCAAACATCGCTTCTATCCGCTTGGAAACCAAAGCCTAGAAGACCCGTGGCCTTTTCCAGCGAACCCAACATTGATCGAACAACCCATAATACACATCAGCATGAAGAGAACCCCTTTGAGATCACAAATATCTTTGTTTTATGATTTATGGTAATTTATTCGAATTGATACCTATTTTAGAAAAGCCAATTTTCACGTTTTGAGAAATATTGATGGCGGCCTCTTTTTATTTTGTTTACAGCAGATTGGTATTAGGTCTTAAGGATGGAGTTAAATCTTATTTATACGGGATGGGTTTAGATATTTATAAGTTAAATATTTCTTTTGTGGATTATTTGTCTCCACGTTTTGGTTTGAATGCCAAGAGTTCTGTGTGGCTGAAATGAATGGATCGTGGCTCCTTTCGATCAAATGAAAAGGAAAGGATAAGGGATGGAGGTATTTTCATTTTATTATGTTACAACGGTTCACATACTTCGCTATATACAATTATATTCATGCATGTGTACTACGGACTAAAATAAAGATGTTGTTGTGATTAACACCGTCTCACGATCCCAAAAGTAAAATAATATCGATAGGTGGACTCATATTTTGATACTTAAAAATGTTGATTTCAGGGTGTGAAATACTTCAAATAAAAAGTCGCTTATTAAATTAATTAAAAATTATAGTAAAATTGTAAAAATTATCTTATCACTACGTCTTAAAAGAACCTTGTCTAAATTCAAACCCGATCTCTAGTTATATCGAATAAACCGTTATGGTCGATAAACGATTCCTTAGCGACTATTTTTATATTTTAATTGGACATATCTCAAAATCTACACGACGAAATCCTGATTTTTCTCTTCCAATATAAAGATATACTCCACCAGCTCCACACGTTTCTTGTTTCATAGAAATCCGATTTAAAACGAGCCATGTACATTCAATTGAAGTTCAAATCGCCAAATAGCGAACTGCAGCGCCATTTCGAGCTCGGTTTTAATTATAATATAATTATACGTTCAAACTATTGTTTAAATAATATACTCGTTATTCTAATTCAATTCTAAACTGAATTAAATATCACAGATGATCCAGTTCACACCATATCGCCATTTTAGCAAATTCTGATTATTTCAGAAATAAATATATTATTTAATTATTATTTTAATTAAATATTAACTATTATTTAATTCCACGACCAATAAATTCTCTAAATCACTATTTATATAATTAAATAAATTAATTATAATACCTCTTCTAATGCGGGTCATTACATTATTACTAGTTTTAATATATTTCAAAAACAATTTCAATCATAAGTATCAATCATAGACGACATAGGTACCATATATCATTCGCCCTATATACAATTAAAATCGCACGATGTCGTATTTGGAAATTGGATTTTTGTTATGAACCAAGGCAAGGGATTGTCCTTACCGCTTCGAGATTCTCTAGCCCGAGCCTCAGGGTCGGAGCGCATCGACCCTTGGATCGTCAGGGCCGGTCCACACGGAGTGGATTAAAATTCCTAAACACTGTGTTTCCCTGCCCTATGGGGCATAAACTGGTCATATATTGACCAAACCATCGTCCCAGGAGCGACCGATATAACTGAGGCGCCTCACTATCCATCATCCACATAAGTAAAATGCACGGGCGTGTAAAACCTAAAACACCACTCCTAGCTAGAAAGAAACGCAGGTCCTCCCTGATGTTCTCTCTCGTTTCTTGTCCATACTGGGGTGTGCGGCTCGCGAATCAACGTTAAACACAAAGCTAGCTGTCTAAAGCCATGGTGTGATCACCAACCACAAAGCTCTTCTTTTCAACAAAAACTTTGATCACAACATCTCTGTATGCCACGTTGCCAATCTACAAAATCAGGCACACATCCATTTACAAGTCCATTCTAGGTCTGAACGAAACCGGAGGATCTCTATTCCTTACACATCCGAACGATCAACCAGTACGTCGGGACAACCACCACTGTAACCCGTTCAGGGCAGCAACTCCCATCCAAGGCATCAATAGCCATCCATCCAACCTGAAGATCATCGGTCTTGCACCGTCTTCATATCTTCGACTTCTAACCATCGATCAATTATTTGAAATGAGAATTAACTCAGCCTTTTCAAATAATCCACGTATATTTACAATTCAAATCAATTCATTTCAATGGTTAAATTATTGGACATCCATAATTCAGTTCGTTAATGTAATTTTCACGTCAAACACATTCAACCATCTAATATCCAATAAACCAAGTAAATTCAATTTATTTCCATTACATATCCTTTACAGTGTTTTATCATGATTTATCGCTAATTTTATTTATTTAAAAATAGCCAATTTATTCAAATGATGCTTCCGACCATTGCGCGGCCATGGCGCTGTTTTTCTTCAAATTTGATTTAAAAATATCTGAAAATCAAACTGTTGTATCTTTATAAATTTTATATTATTAGAAAGATCTTTTCAAAGCGGACCCAACGGTTCTAGTTTTGGGAAAATCCGATGGTCGGATCTCCTGATACAATCGTTTAAAGTTACGGTTTCAAAATACGAACTGCAACATTGTTATTCGGTTTATTTTAATTATATTTATATATATATATATTAATGTAATCCATTCTAGCATTGTTTTCATTCAGATTTGAATTAAACATTCCAGAAAATCTAACCATTGGATCTTTGCAATGTTGGTTTCGTTGGAAAGATATTTCAAAGCGAACCCAACGGTTTCGGTTTCGGGAAAATCCGATGGTCGGATCTCCCACAATAATCGTTTGAAATCATGGTTTCAAAATACGAGTTATAGCTTCTTTTTTTGATTTATTTTAATTATATTTATTTAAATATATATAAATATAATCCGTTCTTCGATTTCCAAACCCTTTCATTTCTTACATGTGCTAAAAATGATATTTTCATCCAAAAAATATTTATTTCAACACATGACTATTTTTAACAATTCATATATATAATAAAAATGTGATTTTTATTGTCAAAACAATTTACTTCAAACACCGTTATTTTATATACTTCATATATATGATAAAAATGTGATTTTTATTGTTAAAACAATTTATTTCAAAAATGCAGATTTTTAGGTATTCATATATATTATAAAAATGTGATTTTTATTTGTAAAACAATTTATTTAAAACATGCAATAAAAATGTCATTTTTATCGTTCAAACTATTTTATTCCATACATTCGATAAAAATGTTATTTTTATCATTCAAACCATTTTTATTTCATACCTTCGATAAAAATGTCATTTTTATCGTCCAAACCATTTTTATTTCATACCTTCGATAAAAATGTTATTTTTATCATCCAAACCATTTTTATTTCATACCTTTGGTAAAAATGTTATTTTATCGTTCAAACCATTTTTATTTCATACCTTCGATAAAAATGGTATTTTTATCGTTCAAACCATTTTTATTTCATACCTTCGATAAAAATGTTATTTTTATCGTTCAAACCATTTCATTTCAAAAATGAATAATTTTCCCATACATGAATATATTTCAATACATGAATATAAATCAAACACGGGAAAATTTCAGAAAATTTCAGTAGCATAACGGCAGGGTAGTTAAAACCGGCATTGTCCTGAGTACGGCTCCTCGCTCTACCTTAAAGCCTCGCAGCTTTTGACAATGGGGATTTCAATATCTAGTTCGTACGCAGACAAATTTTCCCTTATACTAATCCTATTGGGATTTCAACCACAATCAATCATTTCCAATCAACCATTCATGATATTCACCAAATTTCACATCAACCAAATCCAAGCAATCACAACCAATATATATCTTCCATGGTCTGTGGACGAGGGGAGTGTGTGTGTATATATATATATATATAGAGATATATACATATATAAATATATTTCGATTTCATTTCAATTCCATTCAACGCATATATAATTTTTACAACGCATATATAACTTATACATCGCACATACAACTTATACAATGCTTGTACATGAGGTGTACAATGCTTGTATAACTCATACATCGATCGTATAATTTATACATCGTCATTCCATATTGTTTATAATTCAGAAATCTAACATTGGGTTCCACTCTTCCAAAAATTGTAAAAGGCTTAGAAAAATATCTGGTCTCTTCTGGAATGTAGAAGACGTCCACACAAGTCCAATGTCTCTTGTTTCTCAGGATTTCGACAACATAGCAAAAAGATATGATTTTTATTGTAAAATCATAAACTGTAGCGCTTTAAAGTGCTATAATCGGTTTAAAATAGTTCAGCCGTTACCTTTCAAAACTTGTTCAAAACTAGGTCATCGATTTTCGTCGAATCTGTGAAGTTGTAGTTAGATTAGGTTATACAGCGTCGTAGAGCTTGGAAGGGGCTTCACGGCGCCGGTGGTAGGGTCCACTTCGGTGGTCCCTAGAGGTCACGGCGGCGGTCTAAACACCCGACGTTCACAGAGGTGATTCGACCTCAGTACTCGACGATAACAGGTGAAGTTTATATGGATGGGAAGCTTGAGAGGAGATCTATAAATTTCCCAACTAGAGCACTCGGTTTTGTGGTGAGATCGGAGAGAAAAAGATGAGAGAAGGTGCATGCGGTTTTCCGCCATCGGGTTTAGAAGATGGAGTGGGTTTCTGGTCAACGCGGAAAGGAAGGAGAAATGTGATTGGGCCGTGCAATTTATAATTATTTTAAATTACTTTAAATCCGAAAATACCCCTCGCTCCATAAGAACTCCATACCAAACACAATGACTATCGCCCCTCGTTAAATACCGCCATTCCAAACACAATGGAATATGTTTGGTAGGCCCATTCGACTGTTTTAGTCAGTTTTTCTTCAAATTAATATATAAAACATTTAATATTTGATTTGAACGTATATTTCAATTTGTCGAGGCCATAAACTGATCCCAAAAATTCCAAAAACTAAATCTAGCTATGTTTTGACGATACGGTCCTAACAAAACTGGTTTTGTCGAATTTCTGAGACCGTTTGAAAAATGGCCATTTTCTAGTCGATCCAATTTGACCAAAATCAACCAAACACATTTTCCTTTGCCACGCTCACATATTAACTTCAAAAATTATGGAATTTGAAACCTAGCAATAATTTGACACCCTGGATCCAACAAAAGCAGTTTCTTCGAAAACAGAGGTCGTTTGCAAAATGGCTATTTTCACGGGCTATATTAACTCCATAGCGGCCTTTCAGAAAATTCATTTGGCCATAACTTTTGATTTCCGCATTAAAATTTTGATTTTTCAGATTTGTTAGAAAGATATTCATAAGCAGATTTAAATATTTTTGGTTTCACTAAAATCCATTTTATTTTGCATCCGATACAGTCAGTCAAAGTTCGAATTCAAATTTTCAAACTGCCACACCATTTCAGGCCTTGTTTATAATTAAAATAAATATATTTATTTTCCAACTCAATTCAAATAGAATTTTCGTCATTATTATTTAAAATAATTTATTTTAATTATTCAAAATACACTAAAATAGACAAATTAAATTTTTTAAATTGGTTCTTATTTTCCTGGTTGTTACGCTTTGTCGCTTTCTTGAAGACAATTCGACAATCTAGTCAGAGGTGCAAACCAATTCGTACTTTCGCCGCTGCCCCTAGGATAAAACAGCCTCTGAAAAACAATAACTAATTTGCTTGCACAACAAATCAGTGTAGATTTGAACTTTCGAAGATAAACACTACTCGAAAATTTCTGAAAGAAGTTTTTAATGGTGAAGGCAAGAAGAGTATATGTAATTTGGGGTATTTATTCTCGTCTATAGCTGAAGACTATATATAGACGGGAATTAGGGTTTTACTGAGTAATGGAAGAAAAAATCGGACCATTGCATAAAAAAATTATCGGTGCAGAAATATTTTGAAAAAAGTTTGAAAAATACCATGTTTTCTGGTCCAAAAATATAAGTGTCTACATCATAAAGCCCAATTCCAAACCAAACCGAACCGGACCGGGCCGGGTCGGGTCGACTCGGTCGGTCGTGCGCGCGTGTGGTGGTCATGATGCATGGTCTCCCTCCTCACAACAAAGCATGTATTGGGAGCCCTAAGGCCCCAACATGACTTCTTAGAAACAAATATAAATACTTCCTTCTTCCATAAGGTCCCATGTTATGGGGCTATTCAAATAAAGGAGCCATTCATACACTTATTCCAACAATTTTAATAATTCACCTAATGTTTATAAAAACATTTTCAACATTTCCTATGTTTCAAATTTAAGGAAATGCCTTCACAATATTTCAATATTTTCTTTTTGGTGCTAGATATTTTACTATGCTTTTCACCTGATTAGTAAGCAAACTATTAGATTGCTACGTTGTACCTCTACTTGTTATTTTTGTTGTTTGATTAATCTTTTTATCTCTGCTGATTTATCTGTACATTATGCAACATCAGTAACATGTTCGTCTTGAATTGAACATGCTATAATATGTTTTTCTCTTGTTTTTCTGCTCAACTATGTTACTTTAGACTATATTGTTATAATCTGCATCACAACGGGGTAATAAGCATTGTTTTTCCGTCTTGACTCATATTGTTATTTGTTGAATATCATAGGCTTTGGTTGAGACTGTGGAAGCAAGACAAAGACCAGAAGCTGACCATGAAACTCAAAGTCTAGGTGAATTCGAGCATCCAACATTTCTAATGTTATATGATGCTTGTTCTATTCTTCACATTGATTTTATTAAGTTTGTTTTGTATAAATGGAGCTTGACATTAATGTAGATCTCGGAATAGCCTTGGACGAAGCCATGTTCAATATCTTTTAAGATGTCAAATCTTAAGAAAAGGTTGAGATAATGAGAAAAGAAGCTTACTGTGTTGCGTGTTTATGGTGTCTTAAAGGTACACTTTATTTATTTTATACCAATTTTGCAAATTTATTGGTATTGATGATATTTTTAACGAAAATTGCATGATATATTTCTTATTTGTTGCTTGTAAATTCTTACATATGTGGTAAAGGTAGAAAAGTCATCTCATATATATAAAGTAGGACTATCATTCAAAATGGAGTATTATATGTTTTATTTCGAGGAACATATATGTTAAGTTTGTTATGATCAAAACTTACCTTTTACAAAAAATTGAAAAATGCAACTATCATACTTCACAAATATAACTAATCCATATCTACAAAAAAAATGTTTTTTTTAGAAACAAATGTAATGTCATTCAAATTCCACTATCAAAGATGGATAGAAAAACAAATTGTAGACATACCTTCCCACAAACAAGTGAGCTATGCGACCAAAAGAAGCATGCATATTAAGTATGGGAGAATATGAGAATAATTTAGGTAGGCAAAAAGAGGTCAATACTAAATAGGTAATAGCTATAGCCTATCATTTCCATGCTTTCTTAGTTTTCTTGGTTGACATTGTTTTTTTTTAAAAAAAACACTGGCTTCAGTAAATTCTTAAATGGTAATGGTGGATCTAGGTGATTCTTTCCTTTTAGCTTTCTTTTCCTTGGTTTAAGCTTTTGGGATGCACTCACATTAAATGAAGTCAACATGTGTTGGTCATGGTTTGCATCTTTAGTCATACTGCTTTAGTGCAAGCATCTTTTTCAACTGAGTTATCACTTACTACCTCTTTACATTCAGAAACTTCATTCTCGAATGGTATGTCATCTGTAACACCCCGTGTATTCTATAACTGTGAAATTCACAAATTAAAGTATAACTAATTTCAAATCAAAGAATTAAGGGAAACGGGATACGTCATTGCGTTCGTCTCGGAATTCTGCTAGAGATAGAGTCCGAGTTTACGTAAAACAGATATCGTATGAAGAAGTTATGGACGAACGTAGTTGGGCGAAAAACCAGAAAATGGGTCAGAATGCACTGGCGCACTTGGGAAGTGCGCTAGAACAGAAATGAACTGGCGCACTTGGGAAGTGCGCCAGTACATTTTTAGCCTGGCGCACCTGCCAAGTGCGCCCAGGTCAGAATGACCTGCTGGTCAGGTCTTGGCTGGCCTGGTCTGCGTTTGGTCGATTTTCTGAGCCTTGCCATGTCACTAGGGCTTGGTGTCAGCTCCTGGTTGGTCTCCCCTTCAAACGAACGGCTATTATTGAACCAAGCTCCATCGACGGTCTAAATCAACTCACAAACTCTATAAAAAGGAACTAAGACTAACCCTAATTCACACAAACTAAAATGGAGATGAGACCATCATGCTGCTGAGGAGAGACTAATATGATTCGTTATTATGCTAATATGATGTACATACTTTTATGATCTCTTTTAGTGTGTAATTGGACTAGGCTAAGTACTATGATTTATATGAATCTATGTTGAAATTGGCAAATCATACTTTTGTGTTAGAAACAAAATTAAGCACCTTTATGAACATGACTAAACTATGTTTGGTATTATACCTAGTTAAAATATGTTTTAGGCCTAAGTTGTTATTAAAACCATATGGTGATATATGTGACACAATTAAGTTAGATTTACATCCCAATTGCAAGTTTACAATGATTCATGTTTAAGTATTATTTATGCCATGATTACATGAATAGAATGATTCATGTTTAAGTATTGTTTATGCCAATATCATATGAATAGAATGAATCACGTTTAAGTATTGTTTATGCCATGATTATATGAATAGAGTGAATCATGTTTAAGTATTGTTTATGCCATGATTATATGAATAAAATGATTCATGTTTAAGTATTGTTTATACCATAATTATATGCTGTTACAATTGCAAGTTCACATGTGCCTACTTTATGTTAATTGAATCGTTCGTTGCAAGTTCATGCATTCACACTTCCCTCTGTCATGTTACCTTATAAACACCATGTTATAAGCCTCCCCTTTTCATATGGCTAAATTGGGTTTAAATATTGAACCCAACACACCTTACATTGTAGCGAACGTGTAAAACGGGGGTAAAGACGTTTGGGTTAAAATATAGAACATGTGTGTTGGCATGTTTGACGCATGCCAAAAATCTGAAAATAAAAAAACAATTAAGTGGCATAAATAAATTTTAATCAATAAAGATGAATTTGAATAATGCACCGCAAATATTTACATATAAAAGAAGAAAAGAGACAAAATATGTAAATGTAGAAAATACGATGTGTTTAACCCGAGGTTGGATTGAGTTGTGATGTAAACCTGCCCGGAACCGCCTGGCTGTCCAGTAGTCACAACAATACCTATCCAATGTGGGTGGTTAAACACGAAGCCCAATAAGGACCCGAGGTTAGACTGAGTTGTGGCGTAAGACTGCCCGGACCCAACCGGCAACAGGCAGCCACAACAATACCTGTCTAATGTGAGAGGCTGAGGCTTTAATAAGACAATTAAGGCTGAGTCAGGATTGATAGGATTAAGTAATTTATATTAATACTTAATCAAAAATGGAACATGCTAAACTAAACAGACTGATTGGGGGTTAGGTTTATTAAACACTTAACCAACTTAGCATGTTGGCTAGAAATAGAAAACCTAGTAGCGGGGGACCCTTTTCAGCAATAACCCTATAAGGTGTATCGGGATACCCTGAACTAGGAAGGGTGGGGCACGATTACTGGGCTAGCTGTAAGAGGTCAAATCGACGGCGGTGGTGCAGCAGTGTAGGTTCTAACGGGGTGCGGACGTGCACACACTCCGGCGCAGAAAAATAAGGCACTGGGCACTAGTAGCATACCTGTGCATTCTAGAATTGTGTCGGGCCGCCACCATGGGACTTGATACACCCCATGGTGGGACCAGCATAGGTAACTACAACATCGGGGTCCGTAAGACACATGTAACTATGCGAGTAGGTGCCGATCATCCGAAATGGATCACTTCACCCTGATTATGGGGTGCCTGTTGGGAACTAGTTTATATGGGTACAGAGATTAATATGGGGTACGATAGTATATTCAACCCTAGACAACTTAACTTAGTTTATGGTGCTTTCCTATTTCCAGTTTATACTTATCATACCCAGTTCTTTATTCATAGACTGAATAGTCCTAGACTTACTCAGGCTTTATGTCTGACTCTACTTTTTTTCGCCTTCTTTTCTTTCGTCCCCCCCCGGTCCACAGGGAGGGAACACCGCAGCTTGACCAGATTTCACATCCAGCTTGAAGAGAAAGAATGTATTGCTTGGATCTTTTCCGTTTTGGACTATGGCTTTGGACAGCAATTATGGGACTTTTGCAGTTTATTTATGTTTTCATTATGCTTTTTTAATAATGTAATCAAGACAGTTATGAAGTTGTTATGTCTTTGGAAGAATTGTAAGACAAGTATGGCATGTTTTTGTGAACACGTATTTTAATGAAATAAAAGATGTTGTTGTTTTTGCTGTTCAAAAATATGTGTTCTTATATCTATCTTGTATATCTGTGACTTATACTTATAAACCTCCACCAAAATTAGGGCATTCCCTTTGAGAGTGACCCTAACAGAGGTGGGGTGTTTCACTTGGTATCAGAGCATAGGTTTACCAGATAAGATAAAAAGTTTTGAAGATTTATTTTCAAAAAGGAAATTTAAAGAAGCATTTTTAAAAGATAAAATATTATTTTATTTTATTTTTAAAAAAAGGCAAAGTCCCCCAAAGCCATAGGTTTTCTCTCTTATCCTTCGTTTTGAATCTATCCTTTTTGTTTCAGCATGTCCGAAGAGCTTAACTTGCCAGAGGGTGTACCAATACCTGGTTGGTTTAGACGGTTCTTAGAAGCAAGGGCAACTCAGTCAAGCCCTACCGTTCCTCCTCCACCAGCTATAGGAAATCATCCAGCTACAGCAACACCTCTTCCTCCACCTCCTCCGCGGGGAAACACTTTTGCTAAGATATGTAAAAATTTTAAAGCTATGGGAGGAAAGGATTTTCATGGAACTGAATCCTTCGTGGCAGCTAGAAATTGGCTGAAAGAAACCGAGGACTCATTCGTCATCTTTGAGGTAGAAGATAGGCAGAAAGTACAACTGGCAGTGTGGCTACTAAAGGGCGAGGCTTCCTACTGGTGGGAAGTCACTAATGCAGAAAGACCAGTAGAAACGTGGGAGGACTTTAGGGCAAGGTTTGAGGCTAAATTTCTCTCAGACGCAGAAAGGAGTTTGCAGTTGGAAAAATTCTTATTTCTTAAGCAAGGGAACTAGAAAGTCAAAGAGTATGTTAATCAGTTCGATGAGCTGGCTAGGTTCGGACTGGACCTAGTCAACACCCCGCACAAGAAGGCTCTCCGTTTTGTCAAAGGGTTGAATGAGCCATTACACAGTTTGGCCATGACCCATATACCCATGGGAGCCACGTATGAAAGATTGGTACAGATGGCATTGCTGAACGAAGAGGATAAGGGAAAGAAGGAGACAAAGGCAAAAGCTCTCAAGGGAAGAAATAGGGTTTACAGCCTAAGAAGACAGACTTTAAGAAGGGCGGGAAAGACAACAAAGAGAAGAGGAAGTGTAATTTCTGTGGCAAAGTGGGGCACTTAGTGAAAGATTGCCAGAAAAAGAAGGCCAAGATGAATGGTGGGTGCTTTTCTTGCGGTGAGACATGCCACATAGCTAAGGACTGCCCAAAGAAACGAGGACTGGGGCAGAGGGCTGGATCCACCACGAGGGCGCAGGTTCATGTGCTAGAAGCGCCACCTCTGCAACAACGAGGTATAAATACTTCTGTAGAAAGTGTAGTTTATCTTTATGATCACCCCGTTCACACTTTATTTGATTCCGGCGCATCACACTCCTTTATCTCGTCTGCTTTAGTAGAATCTCTGCACCTAAAAACTAGTATGGTAGAGGACCCCTTAATTGTTTCAAACCCAATTGGGGGCCTAGCTCATTTGTCTATGATCTGTGTGCGATTGAAAATTTCTATTCTAAGCGTAGAATTTAAATGTAGTGCCTTTGTTTTGGGCTTTTCGGGATATGGTTTGATTTTGGGCATGGATTGGCTATCCAGTAATGGGGCCATCCTTGATTGTAAGAAAAGGGTTGTTAGGCTCCTGACCCAGCTCGGTAACACTTTGGAAATTTCTTGTAATCCCTCGTATGCGGTTATGCTTAGTTATCTTGAATCACTAGATGCCTCCGTTGAAAATTTGCAATCGGTTAGAGTGGTTCGGGAATATCCGGATGTCTTAGAAGAGGTGAAGGGCTTGCCTCCGAAGCAGGAGATAGACTTCCGTATATATCTTGTAGATAATGCAAAGCCCGTTGCGTTGCCCGTTAGACACATGGCTCCATAGGAAAGGAAAGAGCTCAGTAAACAGATTAAAGAGCTTCTAGAGAAGGGGTTCGTGAGAAGGAGCATTTCAGAATGGGGCGCTCCAGTGGTGTTCACTACAAAGGCGGATGGTTCACACCGTTTATTTGTTGACTATAGGGAGCTCAACAAGCTAATGAAAAAGAACAGGCACCCTCTCCCCAGAATTGACGATCTGTTTGATCAGCTTGTAGGGGCGTCTGTTTTCTCCCAACTCGATTTAGCGACCAGTTTTCATCAGCTAAGGGTGGCTGAAGATAGCATCGATAAAACGGCATTCAGAACCCCAGACGGCTTCTTTGAATGGCTTGTCATGCCTTTCGGCTTGACAAATGCACCTGCTTACTTTGTGGACCTGATGAGTAGGGTATTCAGAGATTTCCTCAATAAGTTCGTAGTGGTCTTCGTAGACGATATCCTTATCTTCTCAAAGAGTGAAGAGGAACATGCTCAGCACTTAAGGGCAATCATGGAAACTCTGCGAGTCCATCAGCTAAAAGCCAAAATCTCCAAATGCCACTTTTGGAGAGAAGAAGTGAGGTTCCTTGGGCACATAGTATCTAAACAAGGGTTAGCTGTGGACCCTGCTAAGGTAGTGGTGGTACAGGATTGGAAGACACCAAGGAATGCAACTGAGGTCCGAAGTTTTCTAGGACTAGCAGGTTTCTATTGAAAGTTCATAAGGGATTTTGCGAAAATCTCAGCTCCGCTCACAAAGTTGACTAAGAATAATCTAGTGTTCAATTGGACTTGGATTGCGAGTTTGCTTTCCAGCGACTGAAAAGGGCTCTTACAACAGCCCCAGTTTTGACGTTGCCAGATGGAAGCAAGATGTTCACCGTTTATACAGATGCATGTGGGACAGGGATAGGCGCCGTCTTAATGCAAGAAGGAAGGGTAGTAGCTTATGGCGGGAGGCAGTTGAAAGTGCACGAAAAGAACTACCTGACCCACGATCTTGAATTAGCTGTCATCGTCTTTGCACTCAAGTCTTGGCGACACTATCTCCTAGGTGAGAAGTTCGAACTTTACACTAATCATTAATCGTTGAAATACCTTTTCTCGCAGAAGGATCTTAACTTGAGGCAACAGAGATGGATAGAGTTTCTTGCCTCGTATGATTTCGAGTTCGAGATCTCCTACACTCCGGGCAAAGGCAACGTAGTGGCAGACGCGTTGAGCCGAAAGAAACTGACCCTAAGCCCGCTGTTTGTTGAAAGACAAAGCCTAGAGTTTATATCCAGCTTTGACTTTAGGCCCTCCTCTGATTTTGTACCGGGCTTACTAGCATCTCTCAAAGTACGCCCAACTTTAGTGGACTCAATAGGGACAGCACAACGCGAAGACCCTCAGCTTGTGGAAACGATTGATAGGCTAATTAGGGGTGACACTTCAAGTCACCTCAACAGATATTCCATCGACGACAAGGGTTGGCTAAGACGAGACGGAAGA
Organism: Allium sativum; assembly: GCA_030737875.1. Classification (NCBI taxonomy): domain Eukaryota; kingdom Viridiplantae; phylum Streptophyta; class Magnoliopsida; order Asparagales; family Amaryllidaceae; genus Allium; species Allium sativum. Next base: position 993,436,787 of record CM060920.1, read on the forward strand.
CTATGCGTCCCACAGACAAGAGATTTAGTAAAGACGGTTCTCGAGGAAGCACATCACTCCAAGATGACGATACAACCAGGCGGAGATAAAATGTACAAGGACATAAAAAGAACTTTCTTTTGGAACAGCATGAAGAAAGACGTGGCAGAATTCGTTTCTAAGTGTATGGTGTGCCAACGGGTCAAGGCGGAACAGAAAAAGCCTGGCGGTCTGCTACATCCTCTAGAGGTCCTGCAGTGGAAGTGGGATAGCATCTCAATGGACTTCATCGATGGGCTGCCTAGGTCTAGGAGGTGCAACACTAGCATTTGGGTAATAGTGGATAGGCTTACTAAAAGCGCCCACTTTTTACCTGTCAAAAGTAAAAGAACTGCCTCATCTCTAGCATATCTTTACCTCAAGGAAATTGTCCGACTCCATGGAATACCGTCCAGCATTGTTAGTGACCGAGACCCTATCTTCACAAGTGAGTTTTGGCGGAGTCTGCAAGAAGCGGTGGGCACACAGTTATGCTTGAGCACAGCCAATCATCCCCAAACCGACGGCCAAACAGAAAGGGTGAACAGAGTTTTGGAGGACCTTTTAAGACTGTGCGTCCTTGACTTCGGAGGGACATGGGAAGACCATCTTCCTTTGGTGGAGTTTGCCTACAACAACAACTATCAAGCAACCATCGGAATGGCGCCCATCGAAGCTTTATATGGAAGACCGTGCCGCTCACCCACTTGTTGGTGGGAGTCTACTGATAAGCTCATACTTGGACCAGATTTGATCCGAGAGACTTTAGAGAAAGTAGACTTAATACGAAGAAGGATGAAGACGGCCCAAGACATACAAAAGTCCTACGCCGACAAGAGGAGGACCAACCTTGAATTTGAGGTTGGGTACAGAGTTTTTCTTAAGGTATCTCCGCTAAGGAACGTTGTTCGTTTTGGAACCACAGGAAAGCTAGCACCAAAGTTCGTAGGGCCATTCCCTATCATCGAGAAGATTGGGAAAATGGCCTATAGATTAGAGCTACCTGAAAGATTGGCCGGAGTTCACAACGTCTTTCACGTTTCACATCTCCGAAATGTCTACATGAGTCTGCTGAAGTGGTAGAGCCAAATATCCTAGAAGAAGCTGAAGTGGAACGCGAAGCAACCGTAAGGAAAGTTCCAACCCGCATATTAGGAACGGAAGTGAAGAAGCTACGTAACCGCGAAGTCAAGCTCGTCAAAGTTCAGTGGAGCGACGCCGAAGAAGATGCAACTTGGGAAACTAAAGCTAGAATACGCGCAGCCTACCCTTTTCTTTTCGAGGGTACATCTTTGATCTTTCCTTTTTCCATAAGTTGTGTTTTTATCTATCTTTTTATGTATATCTCCTCGACCTTATCTTTTAGGTAGAAACTCTTTGGATGAAAACATGTAATTGAAACATGTTATGGATGATGGTTGCAAGTGGTTGCAAGTGATTGCTAATGGTTGCTCGTGGTTGCATATACACACACAATTTAGGTTTTAGATCGGCTCAGTCACTTCATATTGCATATGCATATATGTTTGCATTCGTATATGGTTGAAGTTTAATGTGTTTTCATATGGATGTTGCATTTATATGAATGGTTGAGCACTCATGTAGAATCATGAATAGGAGAATTTGCATACATAATGGATTCATGGCACTTACATAATTTGCATTAGGGAGGTCAACTGAATCAGTAGACCGCCTGATTTTGCATTAGATAAGTACATGTACACACACTTCTCATATGATCATGAAGCACTAGGAGTCTTTTAAGGACAATGGATGCTCGTGTTTGATGGACAAGTAGATGGATGTTTGGATGTTAGGATGTACATTCTTCCTGGACTTAAAGATTTCGGGGACGAAATCCTTTTAAGTGGGGGAGAATGTAACACCCCGTGTATTCTATAACTGTGAAATTCACAAATTAAAGTATAACTAATTTCAAATCAAAGAATTAAGGGAAACGGGATACGCCATTGCGTTCGTCTCGGAATTCTGCTAGAGATAGAGTCTGAGTTTGCGTAAAACGGATATTGTATGAAGAAGATATGGACGAACGAAGTTGGTCGAAAAACTAGAAAACGGGTTAGAATGCACTGGCGCACTTGGGAGGTGCGCCAGAACAGAAATGAACTGGCGCACTTGGGAAGTGCGCCGGTACATTTTTATCCTGGAGCACCTGCCAAGTGCGCCCAGGTCAGAATGACCTGCTGGTCAGGTCTTGGCTGGCCTGGTCTGTGTTTGGTCGATTTTCTGAGCCTTGCCTTGTCACTAGGGCTAGGTGTCAGCTCCTGGTTGGTCTCCCCTTCAAACGAATGGCTATTATTGAACCAAGCTCCATCGACGGTCTAAATCAACTCACAAACTCTATAAAAAGGACCTAAGACTAACCCTAATTCACACAAACTAAAATGGAGATGAGACCGTCATGCTACTGAGGAGAGACTAAGGATAGCCGTCAGAAATTGGGAGACAATTAGGAGATAATTCAAAGCTTAAAGCAACGTCTAATCAATCAAAACAACGCCTACAACAAAGGATAGCATCTCCAAATTCAGAATTCTGATTCCTGAATTGAAGATTCGTCATACGTTGTAAGTAGAGTGCTATTCCGATGTGAATAATTAATTGCGTTTGATTTGTGTAAAATGCGAAATGGAATTGTGGCAAAAAAAATCTATATTTGTATGTTGTTTTGATTCTAAACGATTTGGGAATGTTATGGTATACGATTGGATATTTGCAAGACTGTGATTTGCGTTGGAAATTAACAATGAAGGGGAATTGTGGCGATAATAATCAATACTTGTATGTTATTTTGATTCCAAACGACTTGGAAATGCTATGATATACGATTGGAATTCATACAAGTATATGATTTATAATGACAACCATATGTTGTGGAATTTTAATTGGAATTCATGCAAGTATATGATTCGTTATTATGCTAATATGATGTACATACTTTTATGATCTCTTTTACTGTGTAATTGGACTAGGCTAAGTACTATGATTTATATGAATCTATGTTGAAATTGGCAAATCATACTTTTGTGTTAGAAACAAAAGTAAGCACCTTTATGAACATGACTAAACTATGTTTGGTATTATACCTAGTTAAAATATGTTTTAGGCCTAAGTTGTTATTAAAACCATATGGTGATATATGTGACACAATTAAGTTAGATTTACATCCCAATTGCAAGTTTACAATGATTCATGTTTAAGTATTATTTATGCCATGATTACATGAATAGAATGATCCATGTTTAAGTATTGTTTATGCCAATATCATATGAATAGAATGAATCACGTTTAAGTATTGTTTATGCCATGATTATATGAATAGAGTGAATCATGTTTAAGTATTGTTTATGCCATGATTATATGAATAGAATGATTCATGTTTAAGTATTGTTTATACCATAATTATATGCTGTTACAATTGCAAGTTCACATGTGCCTACTTTATGTTAATTGAATCGTTCGTTGCAAGTTCATGCGTTCACACTCCCCTCTGTCATGTTACATTATAAACACCATGTTATAAGCCTCCCCTTTTCATATGGCTAAATTGGGTTTAAATATTAAACCCAACACACCTTACATTGTAGTGAACGTGTAAAACGGGAGTAATGACGTTTGGGTTAAAATATAGAACATGTGTGTTGGCATGTTTGACGCATGCCAACAATCTGGAAAAAAAGACAATTAAGTGGCATAAATAAATTTTAATCAATAAAGATGAATTTGAATAATGGGCCCCAAATATTTACATATAAAAAAAGAAAAGAGAGAAAATATGTAAATGTAGAAAATACGATGTGTTTAACCCGAGGTTGGATTGAGTTGTGATGTAAACCTGCCCGGAACAGCCCGGCTGTCCAGTAGTCACAATAATACCTACCCAATGTTGGTGGTTAAACACGGAGCCCAATAAGGACCCGAAGTTAGATTGAGTTGTGGCGTAAGACTGCCCGGACCCAACCGGCAACAGGCAGCCACAACAATATCTGTCTAATGTGAGAGGTTGAGGCTTTAATAAGACAAATAAGGCTGAGTCAGGATTGATAGGATTAAGTAAATTATATTAATACTTAATCAAAAATGGAACATGCTAAACTAAACAGACTGGTTGCGGGTTAGGTTTATTAAACACTTAACCAACTTAGCATGTTGGCTAGAAATAGAAAACCTAGTAGCGGGGGACCCTTTTCAGCAGTAACCCTACAAGGTGTATCAGGATGCCCTGAACTAGGCAGGGTGGGCCACGATTACTGGGCTGACTGTAAGAGGTCAAATCGACGACGGTGGTGCAGCAGTGTAGGTTCTAACGGGATGCGGGCGTGCACACACTCCGGCGCAGAAAAATAAGGTACTGGGCACTAGTAGCATACCTGTGCATTCTAGAATTGTGTCGGGCCGCCACCATGGGGCTTGATACACCCCATTGTGGGACCAACATAGGTAACTACAACATCGGGGTCCGTAAGACACATGTAACTATGAGAGTAGGAGCCGATCATCAGAAATGGATCACTTCACCCTGATTATGGGGTGCATGTTGGGAACTAGTTTATATGGGTACAGAGATTAATATGGGGTACGATTGTATAACTCAGCCCTAGAAAACTTAACTTAGTTTATGGTGCTTTCCCATTTCCAGTTTATACTTATCATACCCAGTTCTTTATTCATAGACTGAATAGTCCTAGACTTACTCAGGCTTTATGTCTGACTCTACTTTTCTTTCGCCTTCTTTTCTTTCGTTTCCCCATCCCCCCCCCCCAGGTCCACAGGGAGGAACACCGCAGCTTGACCAGATTTCACATCCAGCTTGAAGAGAAAGAATGTATTGCTTGGATCTTTTCCGTTTTGGACTATGGCTTCGGATAGTAATTATGGGACTTTTGCAGTTTATTTATGTTTTCTTTGTGCTTCTTTAATAATGTAATCAAGACAGTTATGAAGTTGTTATGTCTTTGGAAGAATTGTAAGACAAGTGCGGCATGTTTTTGTGAACACGTATTTTAATGAAATAAAAGATGTTGTTTTTGCTGTTCAAAAATATGTGTTCTTATATCTGTCTTGTATATCTGTGACTTATACTTATAAACCTCCACCAAAATTAGGGCATTCCCTTTGAGAGTGACCCTAACGGAGATGGGGTGTTTCATCATCTAATACTATGCATACAGGCTCCATGACTTCTATGGAAGTCAACATATGTTGTACATAATATTTTCTTACCACTTTATAAATTATCAGCCATAATAAATGTACATAATATTTTCTTGCCACTTTATAAATGTACAATATTCTGTTATGCAAGAAAGTCGGTCCCCTTGCAATAGCAATTTGGACTGATGCCTGACTAAAAAAATTGTGATAAATTAGCCATGTATAACATTATGTTAAAATAACATGTTATATATTATATCATATAATTTTGTCATTAAGTTAGAGAAAAAGTAATCATGGAGTATAATGTTCTTTTTATATGTAGTAATTTCTTTATATTCTAAAATACAGTGTGATTTTATGAGATTGCTTCCACTTTTGAACATTACTAGAAAAAAAAAACCAGAGTGGTAAACAACAACAAAAATCATCATACTCAAAAGTGTGTTGTAAGTTTCTTTATTTATGATTATTTTGTAATTTTTTAATGATTTTTTTTATTCAATCTTTCCCTTCTGCTTTTCCTTTGATTTGCAGGCTTTACGATAATTCTAAAGCAGCAGGTACATCTACACCCCAGTTATTTTTTTTACCTCCTAATTTACATTGCTGCTTCATAGTTTGAAATCATTGTTTGCCTGCCATTTTTATATATTAGATAATTAATCTTGTATTATTCCCGCTTTAAATAGAATGGTTTGATGGTGAAGAACAAGACATGCATGATCCTTATTGCTATTATCTTTTATAATTATTGCTCCATCTGCTGTATTGTTAGCATCCACATATGTTAGGTATGACAACCTTATTTGTATTTCATTTATATTGATAAATGCATTGGTATGGTTTGAGAATTAAGAAAGAAAAAAATTATTAAAGATTCTTTATGCCAGAAAACATCTTGAGTTGTTTTGTTTTGTTAAAGAAGATCATATTAACATCTTTATATGTTAGGTATGCTAGGAGACTTTTTTTCGTGGTTTTGTTTTGATTAGATAACTGTTAACGATATTTTCCGTCAACACCAGAGATAAGTCTACGGAAATGGACCGTGGAGAAAGCGTCAAGTTGTTAAGAACCTAACGGCTTGAGCAGGAATATTCTGATGATCCAACCGCATAGAAAAATGACATAAAAATATATTAAAAAGTAGCATAGCATGGGAAAAAAGTAAGAATACACAATTTATAGTGGTTTAGTTCATCTTGAACCTACATTCACTTTAAGGACTTTGATGATTTTATTCATGGAGGAGGTGTGACACTCCACATCCATTAATGTCACTCACTAAGGGAATGCATTAAGTTTCGAGAAGCGTTATTGGTAAACAAAATGAAAAATATTACAAGACAGATATAAAAGCAATATCCAAATTTAAAAACTTTATTTATAATAAAGCATCGTGGTTCGAAAACAGCACATGTCAGAAATACACATAAACCGCTACATCATAAAAACTACTGTCTTGTACTTTAAAACATCAGAGTACATAAGAAGAATAATTCCCAAAATAAAGCTTAGCCATAGTAGCAAGGATAAAAGCTTGGGCAATAAATCAAAGCAGCTCTAAAAAAAGAAAGCAGAATCATGGTCAAGCCTGTGTATTCCTGCCCTGAGAACCTGGGAGGAAACGGAAGAAAGAAGAGGAAACAATAAGGGTCAGACATAAAGTATGGCGAGTCCAGTTACTTTTAGCAAGTAAATAAATAAAAGTAGCATGATAGGCATATAAAGTGTATAAGAGAGATAACTACATAAAAGGCAAGTATGACAAGGTGAATAGGATAGGGTGTATACGCTTCTAATGATTACTCTGCACTACTACTAGTATATCCAAAATGAGATGATCCCCAACATGTACGAAACGTTATACTTAGGAGTACTTATGGTGAGAGGTTTTAACCCCATACAATCCACAGGCAGCCCCAATAACGGACTCCTAAACTTACCAGAGTCAAGATGTACCCTAACTACCACCCTAATCGATTGGCTCCCTACTCTGTAGATACCCTGTGCTGGACCCACAGTAGGATGTATCACTTCCTAAAGTGTAAACCCTTCTTTTTCAAGATGTTCACAACCATATCTACAAATGTCACAACGTCTTAATTTTCATGGCAAGCCGGACCCATGCACACATATGACTCCATTGGTTTCCTGCACTATTGACACCGCCCCTTCATTTTGGATCTCTTACAATCAGCTCAGTAAGCGTGCCCCTACTCCGACCTAGTTCAGAGTACTCATTTGATACCTAGATGGGTTACTTACTGAAACGGGTCCTACACACAAGATGATACAAGCTCCCCTTAGGCTTGCATCCCCACTTCTAGGATTTCAACTGGTTAATCCTAATAGTCCAACATGTAAAACAGGTTAAGTTATCGGGCCTATATAAGTAAATATTACCCCACCGCCACAAGATTTTCTTAAACCTCACTGATCCAAGCAAGTTTACTTAACAAAGTTGCATAACCCCAAGGTATAAAATAGGTTAAGTTTGTGGGCCTATATATATAAATATTATCCTCCGCCACAAGATTTACTTAACCCACCCACTGTTTCAACCAAGTTTACTTAACCCCTATTTAAGTTAACATGTTCATACAATCCCTATGGATTCATCTAGGTTAAGTATTCCAATTCGTTACCAAGTCCATTTGTAGTTATAATGGGCTACACCTCCTACATTAGGCCTACAACTTGTGGAAGCTAGATATGTCGGTCGGGTCTAGGCAGACTTCTTCCATAAGTCGGGACTAACCTCGTGTCTTAGCCCATCTCGTATTTGCGCACTTAGACCCCTTACATTAGATTCAACAATTGCGGTTGCTGGATATGCCGGTCGGGTTCGGGTAGACATCCACCAAAAATGCAATCTAACCTCGTGTCATAAGTGCCATTACAGTTTTCTAATTACTGTAATCCTAGGCATTTTAATTATTAACCAACTAATTATACCTATGTCATTATAGGTGTTCATGCCCATTTACCCAATTATATTCATAATGGACTACATGTCCAAATTCATACTTGTCATTCAAGTTATGCAAATTCTAATGTTCTCCCCCATTCTCTAACTAATGCATTGGCATATATTTGGCGTCATGTCTAGGCTAGAAAGTATCCTAGCCATAAACAATAAAATGGAAAGATGACAATAGTGATTATTTTAACAAAAGTGACATAAACATTTAATTGGTATAGTGATAAGGTGGGCATATAAAAATAGATCTAGTGAGCATGTGATAATAAAGTTAGATCTAACATACCAAGGATGTCATAATAGGCATGAATAAATAAGGATTCATATTACCAATTAATGATAGATATAAATTAATTAACACATGATAGGCAAAGTTTAAGATCCACAAATATGATATGATAAATATACCACAAGCGAATTAGATCTATTAAGGTAAATCTAGCATGACATGATAAATTAACCACAAATGAATTAGATCTATAAAGGTAGATCTAGCATGACATGATAAATTAACCACAAACGAATTAGATCTAAAAAGATCTAGCATGAGATGATAAATTAACCACAAGAAAACTAGATCTAAAAAGATCTAGCATGACATGATAAATTACCCATAGGCGAATTAGACCTATAAAGGTAGATGTAGTATGACATGATAAATTAACCACAAACGAATTAGGTCTATAAAGGTAGATATAGCATGACATGATAAATTAACCACAAGCGAATTAGATCTAAAAAGGTAGATCTAGCATGACATGATAAGGTCTAGGCTCCAAGAATATTACAGATTCACAAATTATGATAGATCCAATATGATTCAGTCACAGGAATATATATATATATATATATCCAAATCACAGTCATATCACAAATTACTTTTAATTATTTAAATCTAAAATAAACTAACTCACAATGTTTGGATTAAGAAGACAGAACTAGAAAAGAAGCTTGTTGGGTTGTAGATCTACACTTGATGTAACAACCCGAATTTCGACGGACCGAATTTTTTTCAAAAACCCAATCCATCGAAACCCGAGTTGGTTTGCTCTGGTATCCTGCAGGAAAGACAGAGACAGAAAACATGTCAGAGTTCGGAAAATATCTTACAGCGGAACGAATAAATATAATGTAGTTGAAACATAGTTTTACCTTAATAATAATGCTGCTAAACCAGTATCCAAAGTTATACAGTCTCTGTCATGAACCTAACCTGCGAATGTTATGAGGAGGGGTTCAGAACATAAGTTCTGTGTGAATGAATTTAAACTACACTTATTGGATAATCCTACATATACCATTCAATTATATTTTCTTATTTATTAGGTTATTTGTGTTATTAGCACTCAAGGCTTACACACACGTCGCACCCATCTACTCTTTAGTAGATTAACCTAATATAGTGTATATGCACCTACCCCCAATTAAGGTATACTCTGCTCGCATGGTCTCCGTTGTATGTACGCAGTCCCTTATCCAATGTAGCATGTCGTATGTATATCAACGCTACATTTTCATAAAACTATCATCACTGTGTTATGTAAGCGTTTGGACTGCCACTGTAAATCCTACTAGATTGTGCCATCGAATAATGCCTTCTAGTCTATGGTACACCACCCAGAGAGACATGAGTGTACCTAGGCTTTTCCCACATACGTATCGTCAATCATACTCGATATCTATTTGCACATGTTCTTTATATGTGCGCCCGAGTCCCATGGCAGGGCTTATCAAGAAACACAGAACTCAGTTGGGAGCTTTCAGAATTCTGCCGATATAGATGCTAAGGTATGCTTTTATAGTGGCTATGGTCCCACTAGACCCCTCCCTCAACTAATGAAAGGCACCTAAGAATATCAAGAATGATAACTGTAACCCTGGCCCCTTATGCCCTTCAATCCTGTTGGCAAACCTCACCCATAACTAGATAGCAAAGTATAGAGTCTTTTGGGGTTCTCCTCTTTTCCGCTTCACGTACTAACTGAGGATGGTAAGTAGACGGCGAGTTGCTATCACAGGGCACTAAATGTTCTCGCCGAATCACGCTGGTCCATCTTAGTCTTTTGATTTCCTCTTGTTTTGCAATCAAGGCATACTCATTGGTCCTTCCCACGCAGACCTAACCTTTGTGAGCACAGGCGTATCATCTGTCCTTCACAAAGGTATACCAAGAGTACCCTCACGTCCCCAGAAGCCGCGTGCTTCATAACCCAGTCCCTTGGAGCCGTCGGCATGATCAGCTGGGTGTTCGGTCCCCCTTTCGCCCTACGGCATCGTGATGATCTACCGTGTTTGGCTATTCATCCCCTATCGTAGGACTGGTCCAAGCACCTTACCATTTCGTGTTATTAGACCTTAAGTCTAATCTTCTAATTTTGCGCTTGCTCTATCTCATTAGGTTTTCTTTTTAACTCGGTTATCTCATCCATATTAGTTTTTAAATTACCAAGTTTCTTTGTCATAATTCTTTCCCTATTTCTTATGTAGCCGCGATCTTTTAATTATTTACTTAGTTCTCATAACTAAGATTTACTAACAAGCTCAAACACAACTTTCTGTAACTGTTTACTTAGTCCTATTAGCTAAGGTTTACCAACATGACTTTCCATGATTGTTTACTTAGTTCTCTTAACTAAGGTTTACTAACAAATTCTCTTTATTGTTTACTCATTAACTTAGTCATCTTAACTAAGTTTTACTAATAAGTTTTCCCCTTACTCATATAACTTATGTTTTCACGTTCCTACAGATTACTTAATCTTCAATTAAGTACGGCTTGCATTCTTTCATAAGTTATTTCATCTTTGTATCGATCATTATAACCTACGTTATAATTCTTACTTATCTTGTAACAATCTTACCTATTATCTTCCCGTTCAGTTATACTCTTATTTGTTGATGTTATCATAATCCATCGTTATTTACTTAGTTTTCTCAACTAAGGTTTGCTACCATTCCCTATTATTACGTTGGTTAAGTTTTTCTATACGCCACCGTTTACTTAACCTTAGCACACTTAACATGTTTGTTTCATAACATTAATCTTTTAATTAATGCACTCAACCTCTCACATAGCTTGCGGTTGATGGATATGCCGGGCGGTTCCGGGCAGACTTCTACAGCAAACTCGTTCTAACCTCGGGTTTTGGGCTTAATGCGCTAACTTCTCACATTAGACCTGTTGTTGCGGTTGCTGGATGTGTCGGGCGGTTACGGGCAGACTTACAACGCAACTCAATCTAACCTCAAGTTAGGCATATTCATCTTTTAACTGAAAATTTCAGTCTAGGTTGTATATGCCTATTTATCCCAATCCAATAATTCATGTTCACGCTTCTAAACCCAATTTCATGTTTATGGTTCCAATTTGATTTGGATACATAAATTTTAACAAGATTACATAATCTCGTATAGAGTTATGCCAATAATCCTGATTATATGTCATACCCAACTTTTCATGTATATAAGTTATACCTAATTATACCCAAATTAATTGTTCTTTAAAGTTATTAATAATTCATGTCAACCCTAGTTATTATTGCTTAGAACAATTAATTCATGTCAACCCTCATTCTTACTGCATAAATCCCAATTCAACTTATAATCCCATATGTCTAAATCTTCAATTCTAACTTTTCTTCTGTACATATAGTTCGTGCATAAATTCTTGATTCAACATACCCAAGCATATCTAATCATTCTCAATTTTAATCGCACATATTTTCTTTTATGTTCTAGGTTAATATATGTGCCAATTTCCCCTTACTTTCCAATCTCAGGTTATGTTATATGTTATTCCACAATTACAAATTATTCCCAAATTCCTAATCATCATTTTCACTATTCTAATCTTTGTTCGTACGCATGCTTTCAGCGAGATTTGGATTAGGCTCGAAGTTAGCCTAAACTTAAAAATAAAAAGGAAAGGAAAACAAGAAGAACAGAATAAGCATAAAATAAAATCAGAATTATTTCAATTGAATTAAACAAATTGACTTGGGGAATTTCTAAACGATACATCTACTATTATTCAACAAGAGTAATTTAAATCCACTCACAGTGATTTTTTTCTTTCCTAGGTCTGATTTAGATTAGCATCCAAAGTTCTTCCCTTTCTTGCGGCGTAGATTGTAAATCAAAATCCTTTTTCTCTTTATTTTGAAACAGAAGAAATTATAAATCCAATCTTTTATTTATTACGAGATTTGGAGAGAAGAAAAGAGATTAGATTTAAGAATTTCTTGGGGAAGAAGAAGGAGGAGGTCATGGCATCGCCATAGAATTAGATGAATAAATCAGTGGGTTTAAGGTTTTATTTATAGGTGGGTTAGAAGAACTGGGTCCTTAGGATTAAATAAAAAACTCATCTAAACCGTCAACCTCACCCTAGAAAAGAACATTCCAGAACCCAGCCAACACAGCCACGGTGCGTTGCACCCATAGACCATGCGCAGGGGCATGTGCTATTATTATTATATATTTATATTTTTTTCCTCTTTTTAACCTCCTCTCTACATAACCCCTTTTCACACCATCTTTTTAATTAAACCATCTTTTTAACAGCTTTCACACTGCATTGCATATATATCATTTTTTCTCCAATCAATTAATTTACCTTCATGCATTTAACTTTCTTTTTATTTTGATTACACATCCTTATTTTACAATCTATCAATTTACCTTTAATGCATTAACAATATAACTTTCAATATATTAACTTATGCATATATACATATGCACATAATTAATTGTATGTTATTAATTCACCTCTTTCTTCCATTTGCATTTTAATGTTAATATATATATATATATATATATATATATATATATGCACTGATTATTAACCATTTTTATGCATGCCATCAATTCATTAATGTTTCTTTTTTTTAATATTATTAGATGCACTTTATTGCATGCATTACATGTCTTCCTTTGCACTAATCTTCTCGTTAATGTATGATATGCATGTATTTTATTACATTGATTCTTTATCTTTCCTTTCTATTTATTACACACCTTTATTGCTTACATTGTTAACTTCCTCTTTTTCTCATGCATTAAAACTTTACATCTTTCCTTATTTTTATTGTTGCATGAAATTGCCTCCTTAATCTATCCTTGCTTATCTATGTTTTTATATTAATGCATTTACACGTTGATTTCTTCCTTTTACTGGCACATTTAACGTATTAACCTTTTTTAAATGCATGAATCTTTTTTTTTTAACATATATTCATGTATTACCTTTATAACATTTATTTTTTTAAATTATCAATGACTATGCATATATTTACATATATGCAAAATCAAATATTTATAGAAATATCCGGGGTGTTACTTTCTCCCACGCTTAAGGAATTTTGTCCCTGAAATTCGATAGGGGTAAAATAGATAATCCCTCGCATAATATTCAACCATCATGTGTGCATACAATTGTTGCAACCATTATGCGCATGTGCAAAGTGAAATATATCATAATAAAGAATGTATGTCTGATTGGTACCACCTATATGTATGCAAACTTTTAAATATTTTTAAAATATGATGCTCACATCCTAAATATAGTTGTAGTTCTATATGTATGTAATATTTTTGAAAAATAAAAACATTTTTCACCCAAATTTCCCCACACTCTTACAGTGTAAGACCATAGTTCATCCAATTATTGCATCCAGAACCCTACCAGCAATCATTAAATTTCAAAATTTAGAAAAATCTAATTTTCTAAATTCAATTTCTTATGTTACCAAAAGGTATAAAATGGGAAAATTCACATCTTCCATTTTTCTTTTACGTAACTTTTCTAATTATACTTGAATTTTTACATAACTATTCTATAAAGATTTCCTATTTTCCTATCCAAGTACAACCACATAAAAAAATTCTTTTCTTTTTCAACTTATCATGGAAAAATTTCATTTTATTCATCTTTTTTTTAAGATTTTCTTTTTCTTTTCCTATCACGTTTGTTGCTTTACTGAATTTGTTGTTTTCTTTTTAGTTAGGCTATTCTCTTCCTTAGCTTATTTGACTTAGTCCAAATACTTACGTTTATTATTTTTCAAATAAGCCTTCCCGTTTTTCTCCACAGCTACTATCACCGGCCAAGAATCTTAGGACTAGGTCACAAGTCCAAACAACGGGATTTACACACTTACTTGCCCTTCACTACCTAGTAATTACTACTAGTCCATGCTGTGTATTACTAACCTATATTTTTCTTTTTTCTCAGGCAACAAACCTAAGTTTCTTAATGCTTATGCATTCTATGGGAATTTTATACCATTCCAAGATGATCTTTTTTTATTTCTTTCGTTCTTTCTAGGCATAATCCTTACATACTCCATTTTTTTTTAAAACATGGTTTAGCTTCCTTTCTTTTCATTACATTTTTATTCCAATAATTAAAAGTGTTAAAAATCTATTTTCTTCTCCAAAACTTGCTTTTTCCAAACCATAAAAACATGTCACAAAATAAAATTGCAAAACACATTTTTTTTTTTTGAAATCACAAAACTGGAGTAGACAAGGTCAGCTACTTCTTAATCGGATTCACATTGTTTCTACCTATGTTTATTTTGGCTGCCTTCTACAAGGTGCAAAAATCTACTCTATGCTTACTCTCTACAACTTCTTTTGTCCTCCCAACAAAATTTCTTTATAGATTAATAATCAAAATTTATTGTTAAAATAATAGAGATTTTAAAACTTCCTTTTCAAAATGCAACTTTTTCACGAGAGAATTCTTTTTAAAACAAGTAATCATTATTTTACGAAATATATACCGCACTTTACTTTAAAACCCAACATGCACTAAATATGTTCTTTACATATTTTCCTCAAACATCAAAAATACATTTAAGATTGAAACTTGAAAACACCACAAACTCTTTTGCAAAAACTTTTACAAATTCAAGTTCTTAAAAGTTAATTAATGTGTTAGATTCAAAGTGGGTCTTTAACCCGACTAGGCTTTCCTAGACATTTCTCAACTATATATATTCTCCTAATCTATTTTCCCCATTCTAATTTTTTTTTCTAATTTATAAGGTTTCACTTCTAAGCCCACTATTATGAAATACTAACATTTTAGTTTCCATCCTATGGGATACTTTCTTTCTCCAATACCAAATCATATTGTACACTTTCCAACCAAACCACCTAAGGGTCTTAAAATTTATATATTCATTCCTTTATTGTACAAACCAATATCTCAATTCATTCCATATTTTACTATTTCTATATAGTGGGCTCTTTCATGGACTTAGGTTTATATGTATTATTTTTATAATTTTGAAAATACAAATATGCTTACTCATTATTTCCCTAGGAACACTAAATCGAAGCTCTGATACCAAATGTAACAACCTGGATTCCGATGGACCGATTTTTTTTCAAAAACCCAATCCATCGAAACCCTAGTTGGTTTGCTTTGGTATCCCGCAGGAAAGACAGAGACATAAAACATGTCAGAGTTCGGAAAATATCTCACAGCGGAACGAATAAATATAATGTACTTGAAACATAGCTTTACCATAATAATGATACTGCTAAATTAGTATCCAAAGTTATATAGCCTCTGTCATGAACCTAATCTGCGAATGTTATGAGGAGGGGGTCAGAACATAAGTTCTGAGGGAACGAATTTAAACTATACTTCCTTGATAAGTGTAACACCCCACACCCGCTAAGGTCACTCACTAAGGGAATGCCTTAACTTCGGTGGAGCATTTTAAGTGAGTATAGAACAGAAAAATTACAACAAGACAGATATAAATACTTGAAAATCTAAAACATCATTTCATAGCAGTAGAAGGTAAACATGTTTAGTTACAACACCATGAAGAGTCAAGTACTAAATATCCATCCTGATAAAAACATAAGTACATAATCCCACTACATAAACAATAGCCATAAAAGAAAAGATAAGCTGGGCTTTACATCACGGTCCAAGCTCCAGAAGATAGATAAAGAAATCTTATCAAAGCCCACTAGTGCTAGGCCCAACCTGAGGACCCGAGGGGGGAAAAGATAAAAACAACGAGGTCAGACATAAGTCTGAGTGAGCCCTATAACTTTAACAACACAATCATTAAAGTAATTAGGGTATGATATAAACTTGGTATGGGATGACTGGGGATAAATGACTACACTAAGTAGCCAACTAGACATAAGGTGAACTAGGATAACGGTAAAGATGCATCTACCCACCCAAGGATAATTACTAACTGCACCACACCAGTCATTCCTACTTAAAGGTTGATCCCACCCAAGGACTTAGAATGTTTACCCAGTTGTTTCATGTACCCCTAGCTGACTACATAGGTGTCATCTGCCCCTATCTCCACTAGGTGTACCCACTACTCCCAAGCGATCGGCTCCCTACCGTAGATACCCGTGCTGGCCCCACAATGGGGTGTATCACTCCCCAAAGTGGCAACCCGATACAACAAATGGTGCACGACTTATACCTACACGATGCAACAACGTCTTACCTACCAGCCCGGGTCCACACACGCATATGAAACCCGTTGGACTCGCGTTGCCACCGCTAACCCGTTTTGGCCTCTTATAATCAAGCCCAGTACGCGTGTCCCGTCCTCGACATGGGTCGAGCCCAATAAGATACATATGGGTTACTGGGTGAAATAGGTCCCCTACAAGCTACCACCTAAGCTTGTCATTATATCTAGTGCATCCCACTTAACCCTTTAATCATGTTTAATTACATGTTTCCACTTGGTTAAGTATTCTAATCGTATTTTCTATTGCCACCCAAGGCAACCCACTAGATTTCCTCATGCCACCCAAGGCACTTACTTGATTTCCATATGCCACCCAAGGCACTCACTTAACCCCTCATGCCCACTACATGCTTATCTAGTTAAGTGTTTCTTAATTAATAAAAAACGTAACCATTGTAAAGACCTCTCACATTAGACTATCTTTTATGGCAGCTGGATTTGCCGGTTGGGTCCGGGCAGCCTTACGCCATAACCGTGTCTAACCTCGTGTCTTTACACTTGTCACGTATGTAGTTTGTGCCTAAGACCTCTCACATTGGGCCAATCATTTGTAGCCGCTGGATTTGCCGGTCGGTTCCGGGCAGTCTTATGCTACAAAAGGGTCCAACCTCGTGTCTTAGTCGATTAATTACACCTAATTAATCACCCCCGAATTAATTTTCCCTAATTAATTCCAATTTTAACGATGTACATAATTGACTCAATTATGTCCATCCACTTTATGGTATGCATAATCATACCAACTTCACACCATTTCATTAACATGTATATTAACCCCATCTTTCCCCACGTAATTCACTAACATGACATAAAAGGGAAGATTCATCATATATATAATGGGTTCAACTTGCATAACATTAGCATCAACATGGGTTTAATGGTGTCAACATGCATATAGCATCAAACCCAACTAGCATAAATAATCAACCCAAACTTACATGAATCACATATGTCATAAGGAGGTTAACTTGCATAAGTTATTTATGTCACACAAAGGGGTAAACTTGCATATGTATGTATGACATACAAAGGGGTTAACTTGCATATGTATGCATATCATACTAAGGTGTAAACTTGCACATGTTACTTGCATATCATCAAACACCAAACTTGCATAACATGTGATATACGGACTTACGTATAATCATACACCAAACTTGCGTAACATATCATATATGAACTTGCATATAATCATACACCAAACTTGCATAATCATATTGTCATAATGGATCGATGTTTATCATAACAACTAGCATCATGAACACTTTCATAACTTGCATATCATCATGATCATATAGCATATAGCTTGCATAACTTGCATAACATCATGAACATGTAACATATGACTTGCATAACTTGCATAACATCATAAACATGTAGCATATGACTTGCATAACTTGCATAACATCATGAACATGTAGCATATGACTTGCATAACTTGCATAACATCACAAACACATAGCATTTAACTTGCATAACATCATTAACACATAGCATATAACTTGCATAACATCATTAACACATAGCATATAACTTGCATAATTTGCATTGATCCACATTCATGGCCATAACCTCATTATATCCTATCATAATCATTTCAATAATTGGTCATTAAGGCTATAGAAAACTCACATCTTGTTGATTAGCACTCCTAAGAAGAAGATTAAGTTGCTAGAGTTTATTAGAGGTTGATTTGAGAGGCTATCTTCTTCTACAATTTGATGGAGGCTCCTTCAAGTTGCATTTTGACGGCATGACGGCATTGTATCTATTTTTAGTATGAATTAGGGTAGTCTTAGGGTGTATTTATTGAGTAGTTAGGTGTTTTAGGCAATTAGATTAACCCTAAATCAGATTAGAGCTGTCAGACCTCGTCCTAGACACTAAAACACAGCCCAAAAGACAAGCTGGTGCACCCAGGTCACCTGGGCTCAACCAGGGAGGTCGACACCCAGGTCGACCCTAGGGTCGACTCCCTAGTCGACCTGGTGGGCAGGTCGACTCCCTAGTCGAACCCCTGGGTCTTGCGGGAATTTTCCCGGCACTTCTGAAAATTGAAAATTTTGTTTTAAAATCTCTTTTTAATTTCTGAAAACTTCTTTGGGCCTTATCGGGGTCATACGGACTCCGATTTTCGAAAACTCGGACTCTATTTCGCGTATTTTTCCGAGATGAACGCAATGGCATAGCCCGTTTCCCCTGATTCAGATTTTAAATTTAATTCTGCCCTATTTTATATTATAGCAAGTTATTCAAAATACGGGGTGTTACAATAAGCCTACATATACCGTTCAATTATATTTTCTTATTTATTAGGTTATTTGTGTTATTAGCACTCAAGGCTTCTACACACATCGCACTCATCTATTATCTAGTAGATTAACCTAATATAGCGTGTATGTCGCTACCCCCAATTAAGGTATACGCTACTCGCATGGTCCCCAACGTATGTATGCAGTCCCTTATCCAATGTCGCATGTCGTATGTATATCAACGCGACGTTTGCATAAAACTATCATCACTATGTTATGTAAGCATTTGGACTGCCACTCTAGATCCTACTAGATTATGTCATCGAATAATGCCCTATAGTCTATGGTACACCACTTAGAGCGACATGAGTGTACCTAGACTTTTCCCACGTAAGTATCGTCAATCGTACTCGATGTCTATTTGCATATATTCTCTATATGTGCGCCTGAGTCCCATGGCATGGCTAATCAAGAAACATGGAACTCGGTCGATAACTTTCATATATCTGTCGATGTAGATGCTAAGGTCTGCTTTTATAGTGGCTATGGTCCCACTAAACCCATCCCTCAACTAATGAAAGGCACCCAAGAATAGCAAGAATGAGAACTGTAACCCCGACCCCCTATGCCCTTCAATCCTATTGGCCAACCTCACCCATAACTAGATAGCAAAATATATGATCTTTTGGAGTTCTCCTCCTTTCCGCTTCACATACTGACTGAAGATGGTAGGTAGACGACGAGTTTCTATCACAGGACACTAACTGGTCTTGCCGAATCACGTTGGTCCATCTTAGTCCTTTGATTGCCTCTTGTTTTGCAATCAAGGCATACTCATTGGTTCTTCCCACCTAGACCTAACCTCTGTGAGCATAGGCGTATCATCTACCACTCACAGAGGGATACCAAGAGTACCCTCACGTCCCCAGAAGTCGCATGCTTCATAACCCAGTCCCTTGGAGCCTTCTGCATGATCAGATGAGCGTTTGCTCCCCCTTGTGCCCTATGTCATCATGATGGACTAATCCAAGCGCCTTACCCTTTCGTGTTATTAGACCTTAAGTCTAATCTTCTAATTTTGTGCTTGCTCTATCTCATTATGTTTTCTTTTTAACTTGATTATCTCATCCATGTTAGTTTTTAAATTACCAAGTTTCTTTTTCATAAGTCTTTCCCTGGTTCTTATGTAGCCGCGATCTTTTAATTATTTAATTAGTTCTCATAACTAAGGTTTACTAGCAAGCTCAAACACGACATTCTGTAACTGTTTACTTAGACCTCTTAACTAAGGTTTACTGTAATAACCCGGAAAATCTGAACCAGTTTAAATTTTTTATTTTGGCAATTTTAGTGAACTTTGAATATTTAAAATAGATTACTTTAAATAATATCGACGAGAAATTTATTTTGAATATAATTCGAATGTATATATTTATACGCATCGTCGTTAGAATATAAATATTTATATATAATTATAAATAGGAATTGAAAATGGCGCGGTAGTTCGATAATTCGATTTCAAACTTCAATTGAATGTATCGGGTGCAAAACAATCCGGATTTTAGTGAAACCAAAAATAATGGAATCTAATTGTGAATATCTTTCCAATGAATCCAAAAAATTGAAATTTCATAGCGGGAATCAAAAGATATGTCCAGTTGAAAATTTTGAATAGTCGCTATGGAATTCAGGCCCTTAAAAATAGACATTTTGCAAATGACCTCGGATTTTGACGAAACCAGTTTTGTTGGATCCGTAGTGTCAAGTTATTGCTAGGTTTCAAGTTTCATAATTTTTCGAATCAATATGTGAGCGTGGCAATGGAAAATGCGTTTGACCAGTTTCAGTTGATTTTAATCGACTGGAAATTGGCCATTTTTCCAACGGTCTCAGACTTCGACGAAACTAGTTTTGTTAGGACCGTATCATCAATACGAAGCTAGAAAATATTTTTCTAGAATTTTTAAAGTTCGTATGCGACCCCGGTAATTTGAAATGTACGTTTAAAATTCAATATAGTGATTTAAATGTAAATTCAACGGAAACTAATCGAAACGGCCGAATTGGCTTGCGTGGCATATCCCATTGTGTTCAGAATAGGGGTAATTAGCTAGGGGCGACAGTCGTTGGATGCAGATTGGAGTTCGAAAGAAAAAGTGATTTTATTTGGAAAATAAAATAAATAAATTAAAATAAAAATCTCCCCCCTTTTATTTCTCTCTCCTTCCCACCCCTCGTTGACCCGTCAGTTAAAGCATAATGAAATAAAAAAATGGAGAAACCCATCGCGTAGAGCGCGACAGGCGCTGACGCCACCGCCGGTGGTACTCCACCGCGACCACCAACCTCCGGCGAGAAGCCCCACCTCGCGCCTCTCTCTCCCTACCCCTGATCGAACCCGCACCCCAAAGCTCAGCCCTCCTCCGTGTTAAAACCCTAGGACACCACCGCCGACCCCAAACGCCCCTCCCCTTGGCCTCCGCCTCGACTGCTGAGCCCCCCTCCTCCACAGCGCCTCCTCCTTTGTCAAAGATCCCCACAACCTCTTTTAAAACCCAAAACTGTACCCCCTAGACCCCCACCCAGATCGACAGCCGCGCCCTGGCCAAAGGGGACCCACCACCTGTTCTACAGCCGGCCGATGAACCCTCCTCCCCCTTCGAGCAGCGGATGTAATTTTTCATTATATTTTTTAGTGTAAAAATTTAATTTTTATTCGTTTATCTCAGTATAAAAAGGCGATATTTATTGGAATGAAATAAATAGTAAAGACGTGATTTTTATTGATAGAAGGGCGGGATTTTTATTGATAGGAAAGACGTGATTTTTATTGGTAGAAAGACGTGATTTTTATTGGTAGAAAGGCGGGATTTTTAATGAGAGTAAAGACGTGGTTTTTATTGGTAGAAAGACGTGATTTTTATTGATAAGAAAGACGTGATTTTTATTGGTAGAAAGGCGGGATTTTTATTGGTAGAAAGGCGGGATTTTTAATGATAGAAAGGCGGGATTTTTATTGGTAGAAAGGCGGGATTTTTAATGATAGAAAGGCGGGATTTTTAATGATAGAAAGGTGGGATTTTATTGATAGAAAGGCGGGATTTTTATAGAGTGTTCATGAAGAAAAGATTTGATTTTTAGCATAGTAAAAATTCGATTTTTATATATTAAATAGCAAAGTAAAAATTCGATTTTTATATATTAAATAGCAAAGTAAAATTTTGATTTTTATATATTGAATAGCGAAGTAAAAATTTGATTTTTACATATGTAGTGAATACGGGCAACGAAAGCGACAAAAGGTGAGATTGGCGAAGATTTCTATAAAAGAAGAGTCAAGATGATTGGATAGCTTTTGGTGAGAACTTCTCACTCTTCAATATCTTTTTCTAGATATATATATATACTAGGATGCAGACGGTGTTTAGTAGCACCCGACACCCGTCATCCACAGACCATGGATGGCTTGTTTGTTAAATTGTTTGGTTGTGTAGTTGGTTAGTTTATTTGGTTTGAATTGAATTGTTTGGTGAAATGGATTGGATTTGATTGATGTGTGAATGGCGTGGGCTTTCACTAGACCGAGGATAAGGCTAGGCCATGTCCCGTTTCTAGTATCGTGTCGTTATGCCGCCGAAATTTTCTAAAAATAAGTTAGAAAAATAAAGATAACATTTTATTTAATAAATGAATCTAATAGAAAATTCATAGGTTGAGTAAAATAGTTTGATCGTTAAAAATATAATTTTAACATAAATGTGAATAAATAAATATTCATTTACAAACCGGACGGTTTGCTTATGTACACCTATTTGAAGGACATTGATTGGGACGATAAATTTTACACATCGCCCAACTGCACAAATAAAAATATGTGTTTGATTGCTTGAAAACTCCACACGGGTATTGGGATGATATTTGACGTACACTAATCCCGATTGTTTAGTTGTATGTCGATCAATGGATTGACAGGCTGTTATAAGCGTTGAATATTTATCTTTGATGCTTATACAGTGTAGAATGCACTTTGGATGATGGTTGATTATTCATCGTTGTTGATATATACATGTGTTGTAGAAAATCCATATAATTAACATTATATGGTAATTGATTGGGCCTCATTCCAGTTTAGAAGAAAAGAAATATTTGAAATAGAAATATTTGAAATAGAAATATTCGAAAAGAAATATTTGAAATAGAAATATTTGAAATAGAAATAATCAAAAATAAATATTTGAAATAGAAATATTTGAAATAGAAATATTCAAAGTAGAATATTTGAAAATATCAATATATGAAGCCGTGTTGATTAGATTGACGCCATTTTGATGTGAACGATATTTATATCGATTTTATTCATTTCAAAACGAATATTGAAAAGGGATTTTGAAATCGAATAAATTGAATTGAAATTTGATTTGAATTGAATAGAAAATGAAATTTGATTTGAATTGAATAGAAAACCAATTTGAATTTAATTAAATTGAAAACAAATTCGAATTGAATTGAAACGAATTGAAATGAATTCAAATTGAATTGAAATTTGAGATGAATAGAAATGAATTTTAAAACGAATTTATAAGGAAGAATTCAATTTTGATTTGAATTGAAATGGAAGTTGAAAAAAATGTTTTTGAAACGAATTTAAAACTATCTATATAATTCGTTTTAAATAGAAATCGACGAAATATATATTATATATATAATATAATGGCCTGAATAGAACGCGCCGCACCGCGGCAGTTCGTGAATTTCGACCATTTATTTCAAACGGACATTACGGGAGATCCGACCGTCGGATTCTCCTAAAACCGGAACCGTTGGGTTCGTATCAAAAAGAGCTTTCTAATGAATATTAGAAACTTGAAATCTAACGGTTGGATTTGGAGATACGTCCAAATCAAATTTGGAAAAGGTCGCTGTAAGTGCAGTTCGATGGCTGTTGATGGAAATCGACTGTACGGGCCTTGATAAAATTATTAAAAATAGTAATAATTTATGTAAAATCATAAGAAATGATTTAGAAAGAATTGGGATGAAAAACTCCATATTTGAAAAGATAAAAATAGATTTTTATCGAAATGAACTAGTTTTGAACTAGAATTATAATTCTATTTATTTTTAAATAAATAAATTGAATTTGAAAAGGGTTCTAAAAATAACCAAAATTTCCAATGATTGCATTGGAATGGATTTAAATCGAAATTGTTTTCGGAATATTTCGATGTTGGATTTCGTGATTATACAGATGTTGTTATGGAAATTTGAAAGATATGTATTTATATCGTTATTTCCAATACGACATTTGTTAATCGTAGAATTTGATATTGAATATAAGCCGATATATTTTCTATTCATAGCCTAGTATTGAATATCAAATATCAAATGTGATTTGGGTTTGTCGTGAATGGTGTCTTCACTAACACTGTTCTTGAACCCAGTTGAGAAAAGATTAAATCTTTTTATTTAGATTTAATGAAGTGTACCAATTAAATAATATTTAATTGAAATTGAATTGATATTGATTTTTGGGTTTATCGTGGACAGTGTTTTAAATAACACACGTACTTTAACCCAATAATTAATGGAATGTGACTTTGGGTTTATCGTGAACTGTGTTTTAAATGACACGGATTCTTTAACCCAGTAGCGATTTAAACTAAGTGGAGTTTTAATGAATCTTTAATTAGATTGAAATGATCGAGAATGGAGTATCACCAGTTTTTCTCCAGGCGATAGTTAAATCTTTAATCAGATTTGAACGTGAAATGGTAATTGAATTTACCGATAACACCGTAGAGTTAGATATGAAGTATTACCAGTTTTACTTCATGGGATGAATAGGTTGGGATTGGGAAATAAAATAAATGATTACTTCGGTAAGGTTCGCTAATCCCGATTAGTTTGAATTGACATTCAAAAGAAGATTAGAGAATAAATTCAAGGAATTTATCTTGGATAAAATTAATGGGAACCTTTCCCTATGAATGTGAAATTTAGAAACTAACTGTCGGTTAGCTAAGCAGGATGGTTTTTCTGGATATTGATCTGATGTTGGTTTCGGCCTTCGGGGTTAATATTTGGGGAATTATTCTCTTGATTAATTTACGGTTAATGACTAATGATTGGAATGAGGCGTATGTTGTGTTCGTGTAACACTTATTTAAAATATACGCGAGTTATTCGGAAAGACCGGGTTTATCCCATTCTGAATAACTGTTACGACGATAAGTCGAAGATGAAGACGGTGGTCGAAGACCGGAGGTCTTCACGTCGTTTGGATAATTACTGATGATCTTGATTGGGATGTACACCCAAGAAGATGGAAACAGTTGGTGATCGTCCAGACATATTTGGAGATCGATGGATATGCGAGGTACTAGGTGCCTCCGATTTTGTTCAGACCCAGAACGGACTTGTTAATGGACTGTGTGTCTGACATTGGATTTCAGTCTGTGTGATTGATTTCTATTAAATATATATCTGTTTGGCGGCGGAGAATTTGTTCTTTTTCTTAACGCCCTTCTCTGAGACGTACGAGCTCAGGGGTTATATACTGATGGATATCAAACGCATAGAGTGAATTGCCTGTGTGGCATGCCTAAGTGGCGAGTGATCAAGGCTTCTGTTGAAAAGCAAAGTCTTGTGGTTGATGATCGAAGCACAGCCTTTGTGGCGTAGCTTTTTGTAACGTTTACTTCGCGAGTTTCACACCCGGTATGAACCAAAAACGGGAGAGGATGTCAGGGAGGGCATGCGTTTCTTTCTAGCTAGAAGTGGCGTCAGTGGTTTTACACGCCCTGACGAGTTTGACTTATGTGGTTATTGCTGTTGCGAGGCGCCTCGGTTGGATCGGACAATCCGGGTTTGATGGAGTCATTTAGTTGGCTCACCTACGCCCCATAGGGCGGGGAAACGCATGTTCAGGGTTTAAGTTTAATCCACATCGGTGGACTGGCCCTGAGGATCCAAGGGCCCACCTGAGTCTGGGTCCTGTGGCTCGGGCTAGAGAGTCACGAATCGGTTGAGGACTATCTTTTGCCTCGGTTCATAGATGGAAATCCAATTTCCAAATACGTGACATTTGCGGTTTTATTTGTAAACCTATATATGGCGACGTAGTGGCATGGGACGCTCATGTCGCCTATGATTGATACTTATGATTTGAAGTTGTTTTATACACTGTGCACTTACATTAGTATCAAATGATTTGTTTTAAACGTATCAAGCATTCTTTGGCTGTTATAAGGGAAAACCCTATCCCCCGGCTTGCGTTGCATTGTGTGATAGGGCCTGGGTCTTATAACAGCTTCATTTTTCTTTATTTAGCATTGCGCTGTTTGTTTTATGCACTGGTGTTCTTGGGAGAAAACCCGTTCCGTGTTATACGGCGTGGTCCCTTGATTTAGCTAACTTTAAAATAAAGAATTAATAACTGTTTTAGTTCTCACACCAATCACATGACTGACCTGGAGTTTATTGTTTTAACCTAAACTCTGGGTGCCCTTATTTTGACACGGTCAGCTAGTAGTTTTGGTTTTGCAGATTTATATTCACAAGATTTTGGTTTACAGCTGGAACGATATCCGGGAAGCTTTGTATCCGTATATCTCCTTCTAGTTGTGTATTGTATTATTTTCCGCTGCAATGTATTTAAATGTAATTTAAATCTCTGATATTTCTGTGTAATATTCATTTATACTCTGTATATTCTTGTAATCTGGTGCATTGTTGTAATATACAATGAAATGTTCTTTTGTATGCGTTCTATTTTGTCGTGTTCTCGAAACGATAGGGCGTTTCGAACGGTCTGGGTCGGTTTAGCGACTAGTTCGGATCGAGCGAAATTCCTTTTCGTTTCAGTTGGTATCAGAGCTTTGGTTTACAGAGCTCGAGAACAAGACACATTAGAACCATACGAAAGAATTCATCAGATATTGGATTAGTAATATCCAATTAGAATGACTCGTTAGAGATAGGATCAGTAGTATCCTAGAACGAGTGTGAAGAATATATTTTTTTCAAATGAAAACAATTTTGTTTGAAAATTTAAAATCAATTATTCGTATTTGATTATTTATGTCATATTGATTAGGACAATCCAATATATAAAGATTTTGCGTATGCGCCTAGCTAGCGTGTATTCGAAGTTTTGATATATTGGATAGATATAGAGTTACACTCTAGTCACCCGGGGGTGATTCTGATGGTTGATATATCATCATCAGAATTTATATTCGAGTGACGAATGTGTAATATCTATATATTTCCTATTGACTGGTGTGAGAACCAAAAATTAGATAAGGCTATTGTTGTGATTTGGCATCAAAAACATGATTTTAGTATATGTATCAAAATTATGAATTTGAAACTCTAATTCACTAATTGATTGATGTTTGTGTTGTTTGTTTATTTGTTTGCAAATTTTTAGCCAATTAGCCTAATTGAATCACATATTGAATTATATTGAAAATTGGTCGCATTTGCTTGCATATACTTGTACTTGCATTGAACAGGTCATAGCAAAGAGGCTAGAGCAGAGAATAAAATTTGTTTGCTCGACAAATAGGTACATGTTTACTACATAATTTACTGTTTTGTTTGGGTGATGATGATTTTATGAGCCTATTAGCTAGCCGCTTGGCTTTTTCTTTTTCTTTTTGAGATCAGAAGGCCTGTATGGCAATTTCGGGATTTTCCCGTGGCTCCCGGTGCAGGGGAGGTTCTGGCGAAATTTTTCGAAAATTTAGGGTGTTGGCCAAATTTTTGAAGAATTGAAAATTCTCAGAAACTGAAAAGTTGAAGAATGAAAGCCAGAACGAATGTAGAGCTGATTAATCAAACCACTTTCGACTTTGTTCCTTTTCGGGGACGAAAAGTTTTAAGTGGGGGAGATTGTAATAACCCGGAAAATCTGAACCAGTTTAAAATTTTTATTTTGGCAATTTTAGTGAACTTTGAATATTTAAAATAGATTATTTTGAATAATATCGACGAGAAATTTATTTTGAATATAATTCGAACGTATATATTTATACGCGTCGTCGTTAGAATATAAATATTTATATATAATTATAAATAGGAATTGAAAATGGCGCGGTAGTTCGATAATTCGATTTCAAACTTCAATTGAATGTACCGGGTGCAAAACAATCCGGATTTTAGTGAAACCAAAAATAATGGAATCTAATTGTGAATATCTTTCCAATGAATCCCAAAAATTGAAATTTCATAGCGGGAATCAAAAGATATGTCCAGTTGAAAATTTTGAATAGTCGCTATGGAATTCAGGCCCTTAAAAATAGACATTTTGCAAACGACCTCGGATTTCGACGAAACCAGTTTTGTTGGATCCGCAGTGTCAAGCTATTGCTAGGTTTAAAGTTTCATAATTTTTCGAATCAATATGTGAGCGTGGCAAAGGAAAACGCGTTTGACCAGTTTCAGTTGATTTTAATCGACTGGAAATTGGCCATTTTTCCAACGGTCTCAGACTTCGACGAAACTAGTTTTGTTAGGACCGTATCGTCAATACAAAGCTAGAAAATATTTTTCTAGAATTTTTAAAGTTCGTATGCGACCCCGGTAATTTGAAATGTACGTTTAAAATTCAATATAGTGATTTAAATGTAAATTCAATGGAAACTAATCGAAACAGCTGAATTGGCTTGCGTGGCAAATCCCATTGTGTTTAGAGTGGGGGTAATTAGCTAGGGACGAGAGTCGTTGGATGCAGATTGGAGTTCGAAAGAAAAAGTGATTTTATTTGGAAAATAAAATAAATAAATTAAAATATAAATCTCCCCCCTTTTATTTCTCTCTCCTTCCCACCCCTCGTTGACCCGTCAGTTAAAGCATAACGAAATAAAAAAAATGGAGAAACCCGTCGCGCAGAGCGCGACAGGCGCTGACCCCACCGCCGGTGGTACTCCACCGCGACCACCAACCTCCGGCGAGAAGCCCCACCTCGCGCCTCTCTCTCCCTACCCCTGATCGAACCCGCACCCCAAAGCTCAGCCCTCCTCCGCGATAAAACCCTAGGACACCACCGCCGACCCCAAACGCCCCTCCCCTTGGCCTCCGCCTCGACTGTTGAGCCCCCCTCCTCCACAGCGCCTCCTCCTTTGTCAAAGATCCCCACAACCTCTTTTAAAACCCAAAACCGTACCCCCTAGACCCCCACCCAGATCGACAGCCGCGCCCTGGCCAAAGGGGACCCGCCACCTGTTCTGCAGCCGGCCGATGAACCCTCCTCCCCCTTTGAGCAGCGGATGTAAGTTTTCATTATATTTTCTAGTGTAAAAATTCAATTTTTATTCATTTATCTTTAGTATAAAAAGGCGATCTTTATTGGAATGAAATAAATAGTAAAGACGTGATTTTTATTGATAGAAAGGCGGGATTTTTATTGATAGGAAAGACGTGATTTTTATTGGTAGAAAGACATGATTTTTATTGGTAGAAAGGCGGGATTTTTAATGATAGTAAAGACGTGATTTTTATTGGTAGAAAGACGTGATTTTTATTGATAAGAAAGACGTGATTTTTATTGGTAGAAAGGCGGGATTTTTATTGGTAGAAAGGCGGGATTTTTAATGATAGAAAGACGGGATTTTTATTGGTAGAAAGGCGGGATTTTTAATGATAGAAAGGCGGGATTTTTAATGATAGAAAGGCGGGATTTTATTGATAGAAAGGCGGGATTTTTATAGAGTGTTCATGAAGAAAAGATTTGATTTTTAGCATAGTAAAAATTCGATTTTTAGCATAGTAAAAATTCGATTTTTATATATTAAATAGCAAAGGAAAAATTCGATTTTTATATATTAAATAGCAAAGTAAAAATTCGATTTTTATATATTGAATAGCGAAGTAAAAATTCGATTTTTACATATGTAGTGAATACGGGCAATGAAAGCGACAAAAGGCGAGATTGGCGAAGAAGAGTCAAGATGATTGGATCGCTTTTGGTGAGAACTTCTCACTCTTCAATTTCTTTTTCTAGATATATATATACTAGGATGCAGACGGTGTTTAGTAGCACCCGACACCCGTCATCCACAGACCATGGATGGCTTGTTTGTTAAATTGTTTGGTTGTGTAGTTGGTTAGTTTATTTGGTTTGAATTGAATTGTTTGGTGAAATGGATTGGATTTGATTGATGTGTGAATGGCGTGGGCCTTCACTAGACCGGGGATATGGCTAGGCCTTGTCCCGTTTCTAGTATCGTGCCGTTAGGCCACCGAAATTTTCTAAAAATAAGTTAGAAAAATAAAGATAACATTTTATTTAATAAATGAATCTAATAGAAAATTCATAGGTTGAGTAAAATAGTTTGATCGTTAAAAATATAATTTTAACGTAAATGTGAGTAAATAAATATTCATTTACAAACCGGACGGTTTGTTTATGTACAACATTTTAAGGACATTGATTGGGACGATAAATTTTACACATCGCCCAACTGCACAAATAAAAATCTGTGTTTGATTGCTTGAAAACTCCACACAGGTATTAGGATGATATTTGACGTACACTAATCCCGATTGTTTAGTTGTATGTCGATTGATGGATTGACAGGCTGTTATAAGCGTTGTATGTCGATTGTATGTCGATTGATGGATTGACAGGATTTTACAGATCTATCTAAAGGAGCTTCGAGCAGGAGGCTTCAATGTTAGATTTATAGTATTTTTTTCCGCTTTGTTGTAAGTGTTGTACTCTGATAAGTGTATGTTATATAGTCAAAATTTTGTATTTCAAAGGTTATGATATATCATATTTTGTTTCGCTGCAATGTGAGAATATGTGTTGTTATTTCTGTTCTTCTTCTACTTTTTTCTTCTAAAAAAATGATTCATATTTCGGTGATATTTGGGTTGGACGTGTGATGTATGTAGTTAACTCAGATAGTACGGATTTGCGGGCCATTAGACAATAAGTGCCTACGGTTTTTGATTACATATTATCTATGCGGAATGTGAGATTGAATCGTTCAACTAGATTGCTATTTATTTGATTTATACATTATTATAATATCATAAGAATACGGATTTTAAAGAATGTTTTGGTTTATTGTAAGGTAAAAACCATCCGTGTCTATGTGTGGATCGGTCTTACGATTTTCCTTTCTTCGAAAATACTTTTAAAAGTTAAACCAAGTGGTTGGAGTTTACTTCACGCATGTCCCATGACTGACCCAGAGTTTATTTTGTTTTGTTTTACCCTAAACTTGGTGCCCAAATTTGTACGTGCAGTCAAGTAGTTGGGATTTTACATATATTCATGGAAGAGCTTAGAGCACGAGGCTTCAGGATTATATAGATATTGTTTATTTCCGCAGTGATGTTAGATGTTGTACTCTGAAATGGTATGTATATACAGTTATAAGTTTGTATTTCAAAAGTTGTGTCATATAATATATTTTATTCGTTCCGCTGTGAGATTCGTGTTTATTCCGAGTCTGATCTGTTGTGGTCTTCTTCGTCTTCTATTCTAACTTTCTTTCTTTCAATTTCTCATCCTCTAACTTCTTTCTGTTAACGTTCCGGTATTTTCAATTCTTGAATAGTCGACATGGTGTTGTATGTCGATTACCGAGGTCGAAAATCTTTCGGGCCGTTGCAGGCCTGAAGTTTATTGCTTCCCACCTAAACTCTGGGTGCCCATATTTTCCTCACGGGTAACTAATAGTTTTGGTTTTGCAGATACTTTTAAAACAGGATCCTGGATTGTGGCTGGAGCTATACTTTGGATTATTTTGTAGTTTTCCGTTGTATATATTTATGTTTCTGCTGCATTGTAAATTTATCACTCTAATATTTCTCCGTTTTGTATCAATTATCTGTACTGTGATGTATTCTTGTACTCTGATGTAATTGTAGTAATGGCAATAAAATGTTCTTTCGTTTTTTGTTTCGATGTTTCGTATTCTATAACAATCCGCCTTTGAGAACGTTTTGAGTAATATAACTACTAGGTTGAACCGGGCCCAAAAGTTGGTCATTACAGTTTGGTATCAGAGCTTTGGTTTATAAATCTTTGGTGATATGACATTTGAACACGATGAAATAATTCATTATAGATAAGATTAGTAATATCCTATAAGAATAGCTCGTTAGAGATGGGGCTAGTAATACACTAGAATGAGTTTGAAGAGTATTATATATGAAGATGAATTTAATTTTAAAAGATTATGTACTGTAATATGAATTTGGATATTTTATTTGATATTAAGTTTGGACTATCGAGTATAAGAAGATTTTGAATATACCTCTGATCAACGAATATCGAAGTCTCATCTTGATGATGATGCATCATCATCAGTGTTTATTTTCGAGTTTCAAAAGTGGGATGTTTGTATAATTCCAATTGACTGGTATGAGGACCAAAAACATTAGTTAGAGTTTAATGTTTGTGATTTGACTTTGAAAATATACTTTGAGTATATAGACAACATATGTTTTGACAACATATGAATTGGAAATTAAATTAACCAATTGATTGCGGGTTGTGATGTGTGATTATTAGTTTAACTAATAAAAATATTGGAATGATAAAACCAATATGTGAATAGAAGTTAAATTGAACCAAGTCAAATTTAACATTGAACTGAATTGGATTTAGTTTATATTGGACATGTATATATACTTAGAAGGTTGTTGCATGGAAGTTAAGAAGATGAATAAAAGTGCAAGCCTGACAAAAAGGTACATATTTATAGTATTGATTGGGTGTGATGATTATATGAGCTGATTGGCAGGCCACATGGCTTTTGGATTTTATATTTCATTCAGGAATCCCTGAGAGGCAAGTTGTAGTTTAACGGTCAACCCATATAAATTTAGGAGGTTACGACAAAAAAAATTCAAAAATTTAAGGCATTAGCCAAATTTTGAGAAATTAGAAAGTTTTTAAAAACTGAAAGTTAACGAACTTAATTTGGAATGAAGACAGAGTTGGTTAAGTAAACAACCTTAAGTGGGGTAGAATGTAACGACCCACATTTTTAGTCAATTTAAAATATGAATTTTAATTGATTTTAAATATTTAAAATAAATTATTTTGAGAATTAACGACGTAGAAATTATTTAAAACAAAGTTTGAATGTATAAATTTATATTAATTATAAAACGAACTTGTAACGTCACAGTAGTTTGAAATATTTAGTTTTGAATTTCAAATGAATAGACAGAATTCAAAATAAGTCGGATTTTTGTAAAACAAGATATGTTCGAATATTTTGAACTATAATTTTCTAACGAAAGTGAAAATCAAGATCTCATGTTATAAATTGTAAGTTATGTCCAAATTAAAATTTCAGGAAGTCGCTATGAAATCATTTATAAATTATAATGATTTATAAATAAAATAAAATGATTTATTATAAAATTGAATATCAATTTATTATGTTTATTTTGGTGCTACATGATATCTTGTTTTGATATATGCGATAATATTAATTTATTATTATAATTTATTTGAACTGTTTTTGAATTTATTTATATTTTAATGATCTTATTTAAGCCTTAAAAATTGTCATTTTTAAAACAACCTCTGTTTTTTATGAAACCAATTTTATCAGATCCGGAATGTCAAATTATTGTAAAGTTTAAAATTTCAAGTCAAATGGAATTCATATGTAAGTATGGTAAAAATAAACGCATATTGAAATTCGGTTAGAATTCAATAGAATAATATTTGTGAAACATAGCGAAATTTCAAATTTCGTAATTTTTGGAGTTAGTATGTGATCGTAGAAAATAAAAACGCATGTTCAAATTCAATATTTAATGTTACATTGAGTTTTATTTTATTTTTGATAAAAACTAATTAAAACAATCAAAATGACTTTCGAAACATATTCCATTGTGTCCGGAATATGAGTATTTGGATATAGACGTCATTCGTTGGGATTTATTTGGAGTTCGGAATCTGAAACTTCATAACGAAGTAACATTAGAACTAAATATTATTAAATATATTATATATACCTTTATTTACACAAACTGTAGCCCTATCTTTTATTTGTGCCACCACAAACATTTCCAATGGCCAGATTTGTTCGATTTTCATTTCTTAATTTATCCTTGTCTGTTACAATTAGATCGAAGTTCCAAAATAAATGTTGTAGAGATTTTTATGAGCTTCAAATCTATATGGTGATGATCATCTATTGTGTTGCATTTCATTCAGTTTCTACGCTCATGGCGTTTCAAGGACACAAGGAGGGTTCGAATCAGTCGTCATTCAGGGTGTTGGTGGCGCACGTGAAGGCCGACGTCGTGGTGATGTCTGATCGAGTTCAGGCAGCTTAGAGGTGCATGCGACAAGGAGCTTTTGAAGTTGATGTTAGGTTTTAATTCGTGCTTGGAGGTTTACGATGGGAAAGGAGGGTTAACGAAGGTTTAATTAAGTTAATTTAAGGTTTAATTATCTTATGATTAATTATATTAAAAAACTAGGAGTTAAAACTCCATAACTTTTTCATACGATAACTGAATCGGACAATATTGGTTTTGTTGGAATCATAGAGACGAGAACTTTGCAATGAAGCTAATTTGGAAGAATTCGGTGCTAGTTGAGGTTTTTGGTTAAATTAAACACACGGTTTAATTTAATTAAAATAATCATT
Organism: Allium sativum; assembly: GCA_030737875.1. NCBI lineage: Eukaryota > Viridiplantae > Streptophyta > Magnoliopsida > Asparagales > Amaryllidaceae > Allium > Allium sativum. The sequence continues at coordinate 993,471,378 of CM060920.1, forward strand.
ATTTAACTATTTCAAAAACAATCAATGTGAGAAATTTCTTACTGAACTGTTTCGTTAAGTTATTATAATCTTGTTTGATTATGTATAATGTTGCCTATGATTGCAATATTTGTTTTGTGATTGATAGATGTTGTTTATAGTTTTAACCGTTGTTATTGTTATTAAACTGTGAATATAAGCATTGACGATGAAACACTTATATTATTATCATTGATAGATGGATAATAGTTGATATGAATGTTATTGATGTGTGTAATTCAATGATGTGTGAAATCCATATAAATTAAATTATATGGTTACTAGTTGGATCTCATTCCAAATTGGGATTTAATATGAATATTTTATAAATAATATATAAGGTGAAAAATGACAGATTAAATTTTAAATTCAAATTGATTTGGAATGACATTTTAAATCATTACGAATAATTTTCGTAAAAGTTAGAATTTGATTTGAATTAATTTTCAATTTACAAAGGCTTGTTTTCAAATTTATTTTGAAATGAATAGTAACTAGATTGGAACACGTGCTTCGCACACGGGCAATTAGTGGGTCGTAGTTTGAAAATAGAAACAATGAATATCTTTTAGGTCCTTTAAGGAACACCAATGAATTATTATAGAAGGTAGACTTAATATTTTGATTGTATTTTACAGTGTATACACAGTTCAATCACAAATCATAATTAACTTATACGGATCCTGAAAGCATAAAATATTTGCTTCTCGAATAATTAGAAAAGTAGCTACTAAAGCTCAAATTTTGTAAGAATCAATGTTGGCTTATTTGCGCCCACCCATATGGACCTTTACTGACACAAATTGTACATTAGAACACTGTACCAATATTACTAGCATCGGCCCAGTAATTTACGTCAGGTTGGTTATTATAAATCTAACACATACGTATTATTGCAAATGGAAGAAAAAGCTTCAAGTGAAAAGAGAAGGAAAAAACATATGTTAAGAGCATATGAGAAAAAAAAACATGGATGAAGTAGTATTAGATTCACAAATAGCAACAATTCATATATTATAAACTAAAATTGTAACTACCCGGAAAATCTGAACCAATTTAAAAATTTTAAATTGGCTAAAATAGTGGATTTTAAATATTTAAAATAAATATTTTAAATAATAAAGATGAAAACTGAGTTTGAATCGACAATTGGAAACGAATATAATTAATTCTAATTATAAAGAAGGCCTGAAATGGCACGGTAGTTTCAAATTTTCATTTCAAACTTTGACTAACTGTACCGGGTGCAAAACAAAACGGATTTGAGTCAAACCAAAAATATTTAAATCTGTTAATGAATACCTTTCTAACGAATCTGAAAAATCGAAGTTTCATAGCAGGAAGCAAAAGTTATGGCCAAATGAATTTTCAAAAAGGTCGCTATGGAATTTATATAGCCCGTGAAAATGGCCATTTTGCAAATGACCTCGGAATTCGACGAAACCAATTTTGTTGGATCCGGGATATCAAATTATTGCTATGTTTCAAATTTCATAAATTTTGAAGCTAGTATGTGAGCGTGGCAAAGAAAAATGTGTTTTGATCGATTTCTATTAAATTGGATCGACCAGAAATGGGCCATTTTACAAACGGTCCCAGAATCCGACGAAACTAGTTTTGTTGGGACCGTATCGTCAAAACTTAGCTAAATTTATTTTTCTGGAATTTTTCGAATCAATTTGTGGCCCTGGCAAATTGAAATGTACGTTCAAATCAAATATTGAATGTTTTATATTTTAAATTGAAGGAAAACCGACTGAAACAATCGAATGGGCCCTCGAAACATGTCCCACTGTGTTTGGAATGGGGGCAAAACGCTAGGAATGACAGTCGTTGGGTTTGGATTGGTGTTTGTGTGTGAAAGTGGGTATTTTAGAGATTTTAAAATATATAAATAAATAAAAAATCATTGGTCAATAAACTTTCTCTCTCCCCGTAAGCTTCAGCGCGTAAGGCGGAAAGACCTTCCTTCCTTCTCTTCTCGATTTCTTCTAATCTGCTCAATAAAAACCCATGCCCCTTTGGAGAATTTTGTAGTGCTCCACGCCTTCTTCAATTCCATATATAGTTTGGATTTTTTCATTATGTATTTTGGGAGGACGGACGCAGGAAGTTCTTGACTTCCCACCGCCGCTGTCGACGCTTGGGGCCACCGAAGTGGACCCCCCCTTCAGGCGCATGTGCGCCGCACGCCCCCCCCCCCCCCACGACACTGCACACTCCGATCGTCCAACCGCTACATGGATTTGCGTGAAAATCCAAACCTAGTTTTGAAGGATTTTGAAAGGTATATGGCTTTGTTTATTTTTCAACTGTTTTGACACCTTTAAACCGTTGCAAACTTTGAAAAATCATATCTTTTTCATTTGTGATCGAAATCCAGTGAAACAAGAGATAATGGACTCGTGTGGACGTCTTCTACCTTCTAGAAGAGACCACATATTTTTCTGAGCCATCTGCTATTTTTGGTGGAGTGGAAATCAAAGTGAGATTTCTAAATTATAAACGATATGGAAAACGACGATGTATAAATTGTATAGTCGATGTATGAGCTATATAAGCGTTGTACACCTCTTGTACAAGCGTTGTATAAGTTGTACGTTCGATGTCTAAGTTATATATGTGTTGTAAAAATTATATATGTTGAATAGAATTGAAATGCTTATATATAAATATAATATACGCCCCTCGTCCACAAATCATGAACGATATTTAGTGATTGTGATTGGTGTGAAAATTGGTTGATTACGAATGGTTGATTGGAATTGTTTGTGGTTGAAATTGATTGATTGTGGTTGAAAAATACCCATTTGTGGTTGAGAATTATTTGGTTGGAACCACATAGGATTTGTTTATGGAAATGAAAAAAAAATATACATGCCGCCTGCGTGCGAACTAGATGCATGATTCCCCATTGTCAAAAGCTGCAAGGCTTTAAGGTAGAGCGAGGAGCTGTACTAGGGACGGTCCCAGTTTTATTTATCCTACCGTTATGCTGTCGAAATTTTGAATAATATTCATGTGTTAGAATTATTTTCATTTGTTGAAACTATATTTATTCGTTGAATAGAAAACCTTCATGTGTTGAATCGATATTCATTCGTTGAATAGAAATTCATATGTTGAATGGTATTCGTGTTTTAAATATGAAATTCACCTTTTTATCTATATATATAAACTATAGAAAACCTTCATGTGTTGAATTGAAATTCATTCGTTGAATAGAAATTCATGTGTTGAATGGTATTCATGTTTTAAATATAAAAATCACCTTTTTATCTATATATACAAACTATAGAAAACCTTCATGTGTTGAATCGATATTCATTCGTTGAATAGAGATTCATGTGTTGAATGGTATTCATGTTTTAAATATAAAAATCACCTTTTTATCTATATATATAAACTATAGAATACCTTAATGTGTTGAATTGAAATTCATTTGTTGAATAGAAATTCATGTGTTGAATGGTATTCGTGTTTTAAATATAAAAGTCACCTTTTTATCTATATATACAAATTAAAGAAAACCTTCATGTGTTGAATTGAAATTCATTCATTGAATAGAAATTCATTCATTGAATAGAAATTCATGTATTGAATGGTATTCGTGTTTTAAATATAAAAATCACCCTTTTTATCTATATATATAAACTATAGAAAACCTTCATGTGTTGAATCGAAATTCATTCGTTGAATTGAAATTCATGTGTTGAATGGTATTCATATTTTGAAATAAATTGTTTTATAATAAAAATCATATTTTTATCAGCTATATGAACTATATAAAATATTCGTGTTTTGAAAGAAATTGTTTTATAATAAAAATCATATTTTTATTATCTCTATGAACTATATAAAATAGTCGTGTTTTGAAATAAATTGTTTTACACTAAAAATCACATTTTTATTATATACATAAATTGTTAAAAATAGTGAAGTGTTGAAATAGAAGACAGTTAGATAAAAATATCATTTTTATCAAAAGTATGAAAATCATATAGTTTTGAAATCGAAGAATCGATATATATATATATATATATATATATATATATATATATATAGTATTGAAATATATCGAATAACGAAGCTGCAGTTCATATTTTGAAACCGAAACTTCAAACGATTAGTGCGGGAGATCCGACCATCGGATTTTCCCGAAACCGCAACCGTTGGGTTCGCTTTGGAAATATCTTTCCAACGGCACCAACTTTGTAAAAATCCAACGGTTGGATTGTCTGGAATTCATAATTCAAATCTGAAGAAAAACAGCACCAGAATCGATTATGTATAAATATATATATATATATATATAAAATTATATTAAATCGAATAACGACGCTGCAGTTCGTATTTTGAAATCGTAATTTCAAACGATTATACCGGGAGATCCGACCGTCGGATTTTCCCGAAACTGGAACCATTGGATTCATTTTGAAAAGATCTTTCTAATGACGTAAATTTTGTGAAAATCCAACGGTTAGATTTTCATATATGTGTAAATCAAATCTAGAGAAAAACAGCGCCACGGCCGCGTTATGGCCCGAAGCGTTGTTTGAATAAATTGGCTATTTCAAAATAAATAAAAATGGCGATAAATCGTTATAAAATATTATAAACAATATGGATGTGAAATTTAGAAACTAACTGAATGTTGGCTAAGTCGAATGGTTTCCTAGGTGTTGATCTGTTGTTGGTTTCGGCCTTCGGGGTTAATATTTAGGAAATCGTTCTCTTACTGATTTACGGTTAGCGACTAATGAGTTGAAATGAGGCGTGTGTGTATTTGTGTTGCACTTGTTTATCATATACGCGAGTTGCTCAGAAAAAACGGGTTTATCCCATTCTGAATAACTGAATCGACGATAAGAAATCGAAGATGAAGACGGTGGTCGAAGACCGGGAATCTTCACCTCGTTTGGATGGTAAGTGATGTCCTGATTGGGAAGCATCCCGAAATATGGATAATGAGTGGTGATCGTTCAGACGTACGTGGAGGTCGATGGGTTTGCGAGGTATATAGTGCCTCCAGTTTCGTTCAGACCCAGGACAGACTTGTAAATGGACTGTGTGTCTGACATTGGAATTTATTCTGTGTGATTGATAGCCATCAGTTGCATGGTGTGAATTGCCTGTGTGGCATGCTATGATGCAGTGATCAAGGCTTCTGTTGTAACACCCCACCTCCGCCAGTACCACTCTTGCAAGGGCACTGACTTTGAAGGGGCGTTTAAACAAGGTAAACATGCATGCAGATATCACAAGACAGAACATATAAGTAAAACAGAGTAGTAAAGCAGCGGATAAAACTTGCATTTCCAAAACCATAGTTAAGTTACAATAAAGTACTTAGTCATTATTTTCCAACAAACAATAGTCTAGATAAAAGCATAAACTGAAAAACTAAAATACATAAAGTATTATCCCCAAAGTGAAGTGATAAACCATAGCTAGCTCAATGTCCAAACCCGTACATGAGCAAATCCAGTAAGAAAGCTAGAAAGATCCAAGATAAGCTCCAATGTTCCCACCCTGAGGACCTGAGGGGGGAAAATGGAAGAAAAGAGGCGAAAGAAAACAGGTCAGTCAAAAAGACTGGTAAGCCCTACTACTAACTGTCTATGAACTAGTAAAGCTAACTGGCATGAGAAGCTGAGATGAACATAAGGATAACAACATACTGGCATGATGATTAACTAACAAGATAGATAAAGGTGTCATCGCATAATCAAGGTTAAGTTTTGCACCACGGGTGTACTAGCATTCTAACATGTCAAGTAAAAACAAGAATTGATCCCTTGGCCCAAGCTTGGCCCCAGATGACCTAAATCAAGGTCCAACTACTCGGTCTAGTCGATCGGCTCCCTACAAGCCTAACTCGTCAAGTGTCAGTGTCATGCGGCTTAATCATGTAATGTAGTTGACTATGCAGGGTCCACCCTAGGGTGTATCAGGCCCTACGGTGTAACCCTCAGACACCATACCATGATGCACAGTCCAAACCTACCGTTGCCCGTGTTCAACTCCGGACTTAATGTGCACGACCATGGTCCGCCTAAACAACCGGGGCATCATTCAGCCGTCTCTTTTTTGGTCTCTTACAATCAGCCCAGTAATCGTGCCCCAACCTAGCATAGTCCTAGGGTCTTATGATACTACCTAGAAGGTTAATGCTGAAAAGGACCATGCAACTAGGGTTTCTTAACGGGTTAAATGTGGTTAACCCGATCCACACGTGGATTAAATTGGTTAAGAGTACCCAAGGCTCCTGACTTAACCTCGATTAATCCATCAAGCCCAAGTTGGTTAAGTATTAAGTGGACCATGACTTAACCCTAATCAGGAGGCATTAATTAACTTAATGCGCTTTAACCTCTCACATTAGACTTTGTTGTGGTTACTAGTTAAGCCGGGCGGGTCCGGGTAGCTTTACACCACAACTAGGTCTAACCTCGGGTTCGAGCACAACATGACCAACTTCTCACATTGGGTCCTATTGTTTGTAGCCACTAGTTAAGCCGGGCGGGTCCGGGTAGATTTATGCTACAAACTCAACCCAACCTCGAGTTGGCCACACTTATATTTTCTAAGTGTCATGTCCATTATGTTTCCAAAACATAATTACAAGTTAACATATCACGTCATGTTACAAAAATCATGTTCATGTCATTATGTTACCCAACCCCAACGTAATCCCATCATTTACATAATCACAACAACGCATAAAGGATAAAATAGGGAACTTGGCATAACCATGACATAAAGGTGTTGAAGCCACAAGTTTAACATGGTGGCATATGAAATGTACATATGTTCATATACTTGCATATTGCATTATTAGGCTTCAAAAGCATGCATAAAACCAAACTTAGCATATGAGTGATGCATGGTGATAAATAACATGTAGAGGTTGCTAGAAGTTCGCATTTAGCCTCACATGCAAGTTATCATAAGGGATATGATAACTTTCAAGTTGCCAAAATGCAACCTTTAACATAAAGCTTGAAGCTTTAAGGTCATAAACTCAAGTTTAACTTGCATAACATGATAACATGTGTATAATGATCAACCCAAACTTGCATAACATGATAACATGTGTCATGCATAACTTGCATAATGATCAACCAAACTTGCATATAATGATCAACCAAACTTGCATATAATGATCAACCAAACTTGCATATAATGATCAACCAAACTTGCATCATTCAATTAACTTTAGAGTTCAATAAAAAGAAAGTAGAAAAGGGCTTACTATGCTATGAAGACACAAATAAATATTTATTATAAAGATTGAGACGAAGCCCTTATGCAAGCACCAAAAACCCAAATATGCAAGCTCCAAATGAAAACTCTTGAGCAAATTTAATAAAAACCCTTGCTTTGAAATAGAAATGTTGCAACTTGACTTGAATGCAAGCTAAGAACACTCATACAAGTTTGAAAACACTTGTATGAACTCATAATCTCTCATAGAAATTAACTTAGAAATTTTAGCATGAGAGTGGAGGCCATGAGAGGAACAAATTTGACATAGTTTAGTTGTAGGATTGAATAATGGTGATTTAGGCTAGGTTTGGGGTCTTTTTATAGAGGATTAGGATAGTATTAGCCATAGGATTAATCCTAGATTCAATCCAAGCCATCAAAGCATGTCTTGGGGAAGAAGTCAAGTGTAGGAACCATCTAGGGCCTTTAGATTAAAGTTGAACCATGAGAACCATTCAAATGCAAAATCTGCATTTGAGCGAATCGACCCACGGGTTGACAGCAAAACACCCTGGATTAACCCCTAGTCGACCCAGCGAGCTCGGGTCGACCTCAAAAATCGGCCGTTCGGTTATTCCCCTCTCCCAATTCGCTGTTTTGAACATTTTTGCATATTTATTTATTTAATTTTCAATTATATATATATCAATATATATATTTCTCTGCGCAACCCATTTCACTTAATTAAGTATACTTTAATTTGTGAATTTTCCGTGAAACTTCGCGAGGCCATATCTTGGTCATACGGACTCCGATTTTCGAAAACTCGGACTCTATTTCGCGTATTTTTCCGAGACGAACGCAATGGCACATCCCATTTCCCTTGATTCAGAATTTACAGTTTAATTCTGCCTCCATTTATGTTATAACATGTTATTCAAAAATACGGGTTGTTACATTCTCCCCTCCTTAAAGGATTTCATCCCCGAAATCTCCAAGTTAGGAAGAACGTATCCTACCATCCATCATCCATCTACTCAAAACATCATCCACGAGCAATCATTGTCCTTAAAAGGTTCTAAATGTTGTATGATCATATGCAGAGGTGTGTGTATATGTACTTATCTAATGCGAAAATCAGGAGGTTACTGATTCAGTAAACCCCCTTAATGCAAAATATGTTAGTGAAATGAGTCCATATGTATGCAAATTCCTAACATAATTTATAATCTCTACATGAGTGCACATAACATTCATCCATATGCAACATCCACGTGATAGCATAACAAGTTTTCATCCATGAATAAGCATAAACACTCATGCATATGCGGTATGAAAGTGTGTGAGCCGATCTTAGTGCCTAACGTGTATTATGCATCCACGAGTATCCACTTGCAAACACTTGCAACCACTTGCAAACATCAAACATAACATGTTTCAAATACATGTTTCAACCAAGGGTTTCAACCTAAGGTTCGCATGACAAGATTTACGAAACAAGATAAACTAGATAAGCATGGATATCAAAGGGAAGATATACCAATCTAGGAAAAGAGATTGAAAATGTATCCTCCAAGAGAAATGGATAAAGCACGCGCCTCTTCTCCTTGGTTTCCCAAGTTGCGTCTCCCCCTGTTTCACTCCATTGCGCCTTAACAAGCTTAACTTCTTTGCTTCTTAGCTTCTTTGTCTTCATTTCCATGATACGAATCGGAGCTCGTCTCAGGGTTGCTTCATCCTCTACCTCCATGTCTTCAAGAATACTTGGTTCAACCACTTTGGCGGGTCTGTGCAAACTCTTCCGGAGATGCGAGACATGAAAGACATTATGCACTCCTGCCAGCTTCTCGGCAATTCCACCTTATAAGTCATCTTCCCGACTCTTTCTATAGTAGGGAAGGGTCCTACGATCCTTGGTGTCAGCGAACCATATTTCGCAAAGGAGAAATCTTCACAAAGACCATATCTCCAATTTTAAATTCCAAGTCTGTCCTTCGCTTGTTTGCATAGGATTTATGTCTGTCTTGGGCCGTTCCTATCCGTCTTCAAATCAATTCAACCCTCTCGGATGTGTCCCTTATCATGTCGGGTTCAATTATAAGCTTATCCGTCGTCTTCCCACTAACATGTTGGTGGCTTGCACGGCCTCCCATACGAAGCTACAAATGGTGCCATCCCTATGCTAGCTTGATAGTTATTATTATAAGCAAACTCTACAAGAGGAAGGTGGTCTTCCCAAGTACCACCAAAGTCGAGAACACAAAACCTCAAAAGATCTTCTAGCACTCTATTCACCCTTTCGGTTTGGCCATCCGTCCGGGGGTGATAGGCTGTACTCAGATTCAATCGCGTACCCATTGCTTCTTGCAAACTGTTCCAGAACTGGCTAGTGAAAATTGGGTCATGATCGCTAACTATGCTAGAAGGAACTCCATGCAGTCGCACTATCTTTTGAAGATAAACAGATGCTAGCCGCGATACGGTCCTCTTGCTTTTCACCGGAATAAAATGGGCTCTCTTTGTAAATCTATCAATTATTACCCATATCGCATAAAGCCCAAATAGTTTGGTGGAGAACTTCTTCACCCCAACCATATATCACAAATAGTCTAGCCATACTCCTTAGGGGGTTTGTAACAGAACTAAGATTGAGGATAGGACTGAGAGGATATACTTAAAACGTAGCATGCGAGTAAGCTCTACGGAACAATAGGGATCAAGGATATACTCTTAGAAAGAGATTAAATGCGCGTATCTAGACTTCAATCTCCTAAGCCGCATTTTCTTGTGCTTAATCCCATCGTGCCCTGACCGTCTTTTATCTTCGCAATTCCGTAGTTCTTAATTCTTGTTCCCAAAATATGAGTTAGAACTCATTTCACCGTTGCTTCTCGTTCCACTTCCACTTATTCTTTTCCTAAAATACTTGGCTTAAACATAACTGCGTGCTCATGGTTTCGTGCAAGCTTTCCAAGATTCGTTAGTGAGTCTTGGATCTCGTTTACACATTATACGGTATCCCACGCAGAAAACTATCTCTTGAAAATAGTGCCAATCCACGTTGCCAAACTGGAGCTGAGGTAAGGGCTCTCTTGAGCCTTTGAAAAGCAAGCTCACACTCCAAGTCCCATGCAAAGACTAAGTTCTTCTTCGTCAACTTAGTAAGAGGGGTCGAAATCTTAGCGAAGTCCCTGATGAACATCCTATAGTAGCCCGCCAGACCGAGAAAGCTTCTTACTTCGGTTGCATTCCTCGGAGTCTTCCAGTCTTGAACCACAACCACTTTCGCGGGATCCACCGCTATGCCTTGCTTAGAAACTATATGTCCAAGAAACCGAACTTCCCTTCTCCAGAAATGACATTTGGAGAACTTGGCTTTCAACTGATGCGCTCTAAGCGTATCCATCACTTCCTTGAGATGCCTTGCATGTTCTTGAGAAGATCAGAATATCATCCACGAAGACAACGACAAACTTGTTAAGGAACTCCCTGAACACCCTACTCATCAAGTCCACGAAGTATGCGGGTGCAATAGTCAAACCGAATGGCATGACAAGCCATTCAAAGAATCCATCTGGAGTCCTAAATGCAGTTTTATCAATGCTATCCTCGGCTACTCTAAGCTGATGGGATCCGGTGGCTAGATCGAGTTGAGAGAAAACAGAAGCACCAACCAGCTGATCAAAGAGATCATCAATCCTCGGTAACGGGTGCCTATTCTTCTTTGTCAGCTTGTTCAACTCTCGATAATCAACACATAGACGAAGCGAACCATCCACCTTAGTAGCGAATACCACCGGAGCACCCTATTCAGAAATGCTTCGTCTAATAAAAATTTTCTCAAGCAACTCCTTTATTTGCTTACTGAGCTCCCTTCTCTCACGTGGGGCCATGTGCCTAACGGGCAATGATACTGGCTTGGCATTATCGACTAGATAAATGCGGAAATCTATCTCTCGTTTAGGGGGTAACCCCTTAACTTCTTCAAAGACATCAGGATAGTCTCGGACCACCCTTACGGATTGCAGATCATCGATGGACGAGTTGAGAGATTCAAGATAACATAACATGACGGGACCTCTAGGATTACAAGAAATTTCTAGGGTATCGAGGCGAGTCATGAACCTCCCCACCGTATGCTCAGAATCGAGGATGGCTCCATAACTGGACAACCAATCCATACCCAAAATCAACCCGTATCCCATAACCCGAGAACCTAAGCATTACACGTGAATTCTATGCTCAAGATAGAGATTTTCAAATCCATACAAACCACAGGTAGATGGGCGGAACCCCCATTTGGATTTGAAACACTAACGGGATCCTCAATTAGGCTAGTACTTAGGTGCAAACTTTCAACAATGTCAGAGGAAATAAAACTATGCGATACGCCAGAATCAAACAAGGTGCGAATAGGATAATCAGAAATATAAACAAGACTTTCTACAGAAATACTACCTCGATCCTGAGCTGGAGCAGTGTTGAGAGCATGCACTTGCCCTCTAGAAGGTCCTGCACGCTGATTCTGCCCTTGCCCTTGCTTCTTGGGACAATCCTTGCTAAAATGTCCAGATTCTCCGCAATGAAAACACTTGCCTAACTTCCTCTTCTTCTTCCTGCAATCCTTGGCTATGTGCCCAGTGATCCTACAGAAGTTGCACTTTATTGTCTTTCTTGCCTTGTTGTTGTTCTTATCTCTTTTCTCGGTATCTTCCTTCTTGCCTTGGGACTCATTTGCCTTGACCTCCTTCTTTCCACTCTTATCTTCCTCTTGAAGTAGGGTCATATTCACCAAACTCTCGAAGGTCGCCCCCAGGGGTATATGAGATATGGCCAAACCGCGCAAGGGCTCATTTAATCCTAGAGCAAAGCGTAAGGCCTTCTTCCGAGCGGTGTTAACCCATTCTAGACCAAACTGAGCAAGTTGATTAAACTTATCCACGTATTCTCTAACGGTCATGCCCCCTTGCTTTAGTGATAGGAACCTCTCTAGCTGAAGGTTCTCTTCTGTCGATGATAGAAACTTTAGTCCAAACCTTCTCCTAAAGTCATCCCAAGTATCAATGGGTCTAGTAGTGGTGGTGACTACCCACCAATAAGCAGCTTCCCCTTTCAATAGCCATACCGCCAACAGAACTTTCCTACGATCTTCCACATCAAAGATAGCAAAGAGGTCTTCAGTTTCCTTTAACCAGTTTCTTGCCTCCATGGGAGTCTCCGTTCCGACAAAATTCTTACAACCCATTGCCTTGAAGTCTTTGCAAAGCTTTGCGAAATCCTCTTGCGGATGCTGAGGGGGAGGAGGAACCTCAGCTACGGGAGGAGGAGAGATGTTAGCGATGGGGGAAGGAGGAGCAATGTTCGAGGGGCAGGCTTCATTCGCCCTTGCCTTCATAAATCTCCAGAACCAGACGGGTACTTGTACGCCTTCCGGGATGTTAAAGCGATCGGCCATGCTAAAACGAAGAAAAAGATAGATTCAAAACGAAGAAACGAAGGATAGTGCTATGGCTTTTGGGGAATAGTTTTTTTTTTTAAATAACTAGACTTTTTCTTGGAAAATACTTAATTGGTTTTGAAAATAGTTTTTCAAAATGTAAGTTATAAAAACACTTTTTCTCAAATCTTGTAAACCTTATGCTCTAATACCAAATGTAACACCCCACCTCCGCCAGTACCACTCTTGCAAGGGCACTGACTTTGGAGGGGCGTTTAAACAAGGTAAACATGCATGCAGATATCACAAGACAGAACATATAAGTAAAACAGAGTAGTAAAGCAGTGGATAAAACTTGCATTTCCAAAACCATAGTTAAGTTACAATAAAGTACTTAGTCATTATTTTCCAACAAACAATAGTCTAGATAAAAGCATACACTGAAAAACTGAAATACATAAAGTATTATCCCCAAAGTGAAGTGATAAACCATAGCTAGCTCAATGTCCAAACCCGTACATGAGCAAATCCAGTAAGCAAGCAAGAAAGATCCAAGCTAAGCTCCAATGTTCCCACCCTGAGGACCTGAGGGGGGGAAACAGAAGAAAAGAGGCGAAAGAAAACAGGTCAGTCAAAAAGACTGGTAAGCCCTACTACTAACTGTCTATGAACTAGTAAAGCTAACTGGCATGAGAAGCTGAGATGAACATAAGGATAACAACATACTGGCATGATGATTAACTAACAAGATAGATAAAGGTGTCATCGCATAATCAAGGTTAAGTTTTGCACCACGGGTGTACTAGCATTCTAACATGTCAAGTAAAAACAAGAATTGATCCCTTGGCCCAAGCTTGGCCCGAGATGACCTAAATCAAGGTCCAACTACTCGGTCTAGTCGATCGGCACCTTACAAGCCTAACTCGTCAAGTGTCGGTGTCATGCGGCTTAATCATGTAATGTAGTTGACTGTGCAGGGTCCACCCTAGGGTGTATCAGGCCCTACGGTGTAACCCTACGACACCATACCATGATGCACAGTCCAAACCTACTGTTGCCCGTGTTCAACTACGGACTTAATGTGCACGACCATTGTCCGCCTGAACAACCGGGGCATCATTCAGCCGTCTCTTTTTTGGTCTCTTACAATCAGCCCAGTAATCGTGCCCCACCCTAGCCTAGTCCTAGGGTCTTATGATACTACCTAGAAGGTTACTGCTGAAAAGGACCATGCAACTAGGGTTTCTTAACGGGTTAAATGTGGTTAACCCGATCCACACATGGATTAAATTGGTTAAGAGTACCCAAGGCTCCTGACTTAACCTCGATTAATCCATCAATCCCAAATTGGTTAAGTATTAAGTGCACCATGACTTAACCCTAATCAGGAGGCATTAATTAACTTAATGCGCTTTAACCTCTCACATTAGACTTTGTTGTGGTTACTAGTTAAGCCGGACGGGTCCGGGTAGCTTTACACCACAACTAGGTCTAACCTCGGGTTCGAGCACAACATGACCAACTTCTCACATTGGGTCCTATTGTTTGTAGCCACTAGTTATGCCGGGCTGGTCTGGGTAGATTTATGCTACAAACTCAACCCAACCTCGAGTTGGCCACACTCATATTTTCTAAGTGTCATGTCCATTATGTTTCCAAAACATAATTACAAGTTAACATATCACGTCATGTTACAAAAATCATGTTCATGTCATTATGTTACCCAACCCCAACGTAATCCCATCGTTTACATACTCGCAACAACGCATAAAGGATAAAATAGGGAACTTGGCATAACCATGACATAAAGGTGTTGAAGCCACAAGTTTAACATGGTGGCATATGAAATGTACATATGTTCATATACTTGCATATTGCATTATTAGGCTTCAAAAGCATGCATAAAACCAAACTTAGCATATGAGTGATGCATGGTGATAAATAACATGTAGAGGTTGCTAGAAGTTCGCATTTAGCCTCACATGCATGTTATCATAAGGGATATGATAACTTTCATGTTGCCAAAATGCAACCTTTAACATAAAGCTTGAAGCTTTAAGGTCATAAACTCAAGTTTAACTTGCATAACATGATAACATGTGTATAATGATCAACCCAAACTTGCATAACATGATAACATGTGTCATACATAACTTGCATATAATGATCAACCAAACTTGCATATAATGATCAACCAAACTTGCATATAATGATCAACCAAACTTGCATCATTCAATTAACTTTAGAGTTCAATAAAAAGAAAGTAGAAAAGGGCTTACTATGCTATGAAGACACAAATAAATATTTATTATAAAGATTGAGACGAAGCCCTTATGCAAGCACCAAAAACCCAAAAATGCAAGCTCCAAATGAAAACCCTTGAGCCAATTTAATAAAAACCCTTGCTTTGAAATAGAAATGTTCCAACTTGACTTGAATGCAAGCTAAGAACACTCATACAAGTTTGAAAACACTTGTATGAACTCAAAATCTCTCATAGAAATTAACTTAGAAATTTTAGCATGAGAGTGGAGGCCATGAGAGGAACAAATTTGACATAGTTTAGTTTTAGGATTGAATAATGGTGATTTAGGCTAGGTTTGGGGTCTTATTATAGAGGATTAGGATAGTATTAGCCATAGGATTAACCCTAGATTCAATCCAAGCCATCAAAGCATGTCTTGGGGAAGAAGTTAAGTGTAGGAACCATCTAGGGCCTTTAGATTAAAGCTGAACCATGAGAACCATTCAAATGCAAAATCTGCATTTGAGCGAATCGGCCCACGGGTTGACAGCCAAACACCCTGGATTAACCCCTAGTCGACCCAGCGAGCTCGGGTCGACCTCAAAAATCGGCCGGTTCGGTTATTCCCCTATCCCAATTCGCTGTTTTGAACATTTTTGCATATTTATTTATTTATTTTTCAATTATATATATATATATATATATATATATATATATATCAATATATATATATTTCTCTGCGCAACCCATTTCACTTAATTAAGTATACTTTAATTTTTGAATTTTCCGTGAAACTTCGCGAGGCCATATCTTGGTCATACGGACTCCGATTTTCGAAAACTCGGACTCTATTTCGTGTATTTTTCCGAGATGAACGCAATGGCACAACCCGTTTCCCTTGATTCAGATTTTACAGTTTAATTCTGCCTCCATTTATGTTATAACATGTTATTCAAAAATACGGATTGTTACATCTGTTGAAAAGAAAAGTCTTGTGGTGATGATCAAAGCACCGCCTGTGTGGTGTAGCTTTGTGTATAACGTGAATTCGCGAGCCTCACACCCTGGTATGAACCAGAAACATGAGAGGACCTCAGGGAGGACATGCGTTTCTTTCTAGCTAGAAGTGGCGTCAGTGGTTTTACATGCCCTGATAAGTTTGACTTATGTGGTTGTTACTGTTGCGAGGCGCCTCGGTTAAATCGGATGATCCGGGTCCGATGGAGTCATTCGTTGGCTCACTTACGCCCCAAAGGGCGGGGAAACGTAGTGTTCAGGAATTTTAATCCACATCGGTGGACCGGCCCTGTCGCTCCAAGGGTCGATGCGCTCTGACCCTTAGGCTCGGGCTAGAGAGTCTCGAAGTCGGTAAGGACTATCTTTTGCCTTGGTTCATGACGGAAATCCAATTTCCAAATACGTGACTGTGCGGTTTTGATTGTATACCGATATATGGCGGCATAGTGGTATGGGGCATTAATTTCGTCTATGATTGATAGTTATGATTCGAAATTGTTTTCGAAACCTATAGACACTAGCAATAATACCAAATGCTTTTGTTTTATTCGTATCAAGCATATTTTGGCCATTATAAGTTAAAAACTCTATCCTCCGGTTTGCGTTGCATTGTGTGATGGGAACTGAGTCTTGTAATGGCTTTATTTTTATAAAAAGCATTGCGATGTTTAAAAGAATTATTTGTTTTAAAGCACTGGCAATCCGATGGAGTAAACCCGTTCCACGAAAGTGGCATGGTCCTATGATTAGCCATATTATAAATGTGTTGAGAAGATTTCTCATACCAGTCCCATGACTGACTCATAGTTTGTTTCACTTTCAAACTCGGGTGCCCCTTTTTCTACACGGACAACCTTGTATTCAGGTTTTTAGCAGGCTTTTTCTGGATAGCTGGAGCTGAAGATGGATTCTTCATTTATCTCTTTTTAAGCTGTTCAGCTCCTATTGTACATATTATGTTTTTTTTCCGCTGTAGACATTTATGTATAGCTGAACTGTATTTGTACTAAGTATGATCCTGTTTACTTTGTAACTCTGATGATTACGTTTATCCAGTATATTCTATTGTGCATTATCTGGTGTATTTATCTATTTCTGTTCTGCTATTATCTGTTTCTGTGTTATATTCCAAGGATTACCCTTGCCACCGCCAGTACGGGGTTTGGGGTCGTCTCAACGTGGTATCAGAGCTTTGGTTAAGCTTAGCTTTGGAATATAACATATTAACGAACTCGTCAGAAATAGAACCAGTAGTGTTCTAGGACGGGTAACTCAATACAGATAGGAATAGTAATATCCTAGTATGAGTAAAGCAGAATGAAATTACACCTCGATAGACACATTTGCATTTGAAGTATGTGTTTCTATATTTTAAATTATCTTTTCTATGACATGACACTTGATTTGCTATTTGCAGAAGTACTAGAAAAATGAGTGTCAGAAACAGAAGAAATGCAGAACCTGATCTAGAGGCTCTATTAAAGAGATATCGAAATCTGAATGGAGCACAGTTCTCGGTCAATGAATCTATAATTCAGACTCAAGCTTGGATGAGTTCTGTCGAAAGAATTTTTGAGCGTATCCAGTTGAGAGATGATCAGGAAAGATTAGTAGCATCTTGGGTGCTCAAAGAAGAAGCTTTAATCTGGTGGGAAACAATCATCAAA
This sequence comes from Allium sativum, assembly GCA_030737875.1. Taxonomy (NCBI): domain Eukaryota; kingdom Viridiplantae; phylum Streptophyta; class Magnoliopsida; order Asparagales; family Amaryllidaceae; genus Allium; species Allium sativum. The sequence goes on from CM060920.1 coordinate 993,488,971, forward strand.
GATAATACAGAATGTGATATCACCTGGGATAGATTCAAAGAGATTTTCCCAGAAAGATTTACTCCTCCTGAAGTGACAGAGCGATTATGTGATGAATTCTCTTATCTGATACAAGGAAATATGACCATTCCTAAATATCATAAGAAATTCAACGAACTTTCTCACTTTGCTCCTCATTTGATTCAAGATCCAAAGAGGAAGAATCTGAGATTTATTCATGGCCTGCAAAGAAAATATCAGAATAGTGTGATGAGGAATGTGAAGCTTCCTTTTTCTGAAATGATTTATATGGCTTATCAGTACGAAGATCTCCATAAGAAACGTATGTTGCGCGACGAAGAAGAAGTCAGTTCGAGTAACAAAGTGGAGTCTGTAACCGATAGTCCTGAGGTCAATAAGAAACCCAGAGCCAAAAGAAAAAGGGCTAAATCTGAGAAAGAACCAGTAACAACTGCTATATGGTCTAACTGTAATAAACAAGGACATTTGTCGATAAGTAGCAGATCTCTAAAGAAACAAATAAAGGATGGATTTAGAGCCAATCGAAAGCAAAAGAAGAAATGATTTAGACCTGATGAGGAGTTTCAAGGGACTAGGGAGTACAAACAATGCCATAAGACTGGTCATCTTGCAAAGGATTGCCCGCTCTTAAATAAGCCTGAAATAGTTCAAGTGAATAAAGTAGCAGAAACTTCTGAGCCCTCAACTAGTCAGGAAAAGGTCTGATGTTTTGGAAGGCACACTCAATGTCAAAAACATTCCAGTTAAAGTGTTGTTTGATACAGGCGCGTCGCGAAGCTTTATCGCAAAGAAAGCAGTTAAAAAGCTAGATTTGAATTTGAAAAAGCTCAAAGCACCAATGACTGTCCAAAATCCGGTCGGGGGTTCCATCGATCTCAGTTGGGTTTGTGTAGTACCTGTCTCTTTTCCTGCTATAAATTCCCTACTATCTCTATCATCATGAATTTTACTGAATTTGATTTTATTCTAGGATTGGATCGGCTAACCAAATATGAAACAGAGGTTAAATGCATCGAGAGAGTTGTTAAGGCAAAGGCACAATCAGGGAATTATATAACCATACCATGCGAAGGTCCGAATTCCAATAGAAATTGGTCAGCTCTAGATGTTTCTCTTGCTCAACTAGAAAATATCCCTGAAGTCACAGAGAATATTACCGACCTAGTGAAAGATATTCCTATCGTCAAAAATTATGCGGATGTATTTGAAGAAGTTGTTCGCTTACCTCTGCAGAGAGAAATTGATTTCAAAATTGCTTTGATTCCGAATGCAAGGTCGGTAGTTCACGCTATCCGAAGAATGTCCTTGAAAGAGAAAGAGAAATTAGATAATCAAACACGACAGCTCGTATGGAAGGGTCTGATCAGGCCTAGTTTCTCCGATTGGGGTGCAGCGGTTGTGTTTGTCCCAAAATCTGACGGTATTCAATGGTTATGTGTGGATTATTGTGATTTGAACAAGCAGACAATAAAGAATAAATATCCATTGCCGCGAATCGATGATTTATTGGATCTTCTGAATGGAGCACAAGTATTTTCAAGGATGGACCTAGCTACAGGCTTCCATCAGCTTCGAATTGCCGAAGAGTGTGTTCCAATGACAGCATTCAGAGGTCCAGACTTATTCTACGAGTGGTTAGTAATGTCGTTCGGCTTATGTAACGCTCCAGATTACTTCGTCGATCTGATGAATAGAGTGTTCAGAGGGGTTTTGAATAAATTTGTTCTGGTTTTTATTGGTGATATTCTAATCTTCTCTAAATCAAAGGCCGAACATGAAAAGCATCTGGAACAGGTTCTAGAAATTCTGAGAAGGAACGTTCTAAAAGCCAAACAATCCAAATGCATATTCTGGCAAGATGAAGTAAAATTTCTGGGCAACATCGTATCGAAAGAAGGAATTGCTGCGGATCCAAGTAAAATCATAGCTATTCAAAATTGGAAACAGCCCAATACTCCTACAGAAGTCCGCAGTTTTCTCGGATTGGCTAGTTATTACCGGAAGTTCGTTAAAAACTTTTCGAAGATATCTGGTCACTTAACGAAGCTTACAAAGAAGCACTCAAAATTCAAATGGACTCCAGAATGTGAGGGCTTTTGAAGAGCTAAAGTTAAGATTAATGACTGCTCCAGTGTTAACCATTATAGACAGCAATTAGGATTTAAAAGTCTGGACAGATGCCTCTAGAGAAGGCCTTGGAGCACTGTTAATTGTAACAACCCGAATTTTAATAATGTGTTAAGACAAGAATTGAGGCAGAATTAAATTTTAAAATAAGAATCAAGCGAAACAGGTTGCATCCTTGCGTTCATCTCGGAATTCTGGTTGGAAACGAGTCCGAAATTTCGTAAATCGGAGTCCGTATGACCGAGATATGGCCACTAGAAGTTTCACGAAAAATCAGAAAACGAAAACAGATTTTCGAAATTCGAATTTCGCCCCTAACAGACTGGGCGGGAAAATTTCCCGCCCAGCCCCAGGTCGACTGGGGAGTCGACCCCCCAGGGACCAGGTCGACTGCCAAGTCGACCTGGGTGTCGACCTGGGAGTCGACTTCCCTGGTCGGACCAAGTCGGCCTGGGTGCACCTGCAGGGTCTTGTGGTCTGGTTTGTTGGCCTATGACGATTTTTGATGGCTCAGATCTATTCTAGGGTTGATCCTATGGCCTAAATTAGCTCCTACTTCTATAAAAACATCCTAAGACCTAACCTAAATCACTAAAAATCATCCTAGCAACAAAGTGCTGCCCAAATCTCTCTTGATCATGGCCTCCATCTCCAACTTCAAAGGCTTGAGCATTAAAACTAGATCCACGTCAAAGGAGCAAGCTTTCTACATCAAATCAAGGGAGTAGAGCATCATTCCTACACCGTTCTACGACAAATTCTTGCTCTTAATCCTCTAGCCACGATATGTAAGTTCTAGCTACTTTTAGATCTAAACGGTAGTTCTAATGTTGACATGGAATAAAATGAGATGAAACCTAAGTATGTTAGTCTATGTGAATCTAGTCTTGCCCCTCTCTTGAACCTATGACTTTGGGCTATTTCTTATTGATTAAATCATGCCACTCATGTTGTGTTTGACCTAGTTTATCATGCAAAATTGAATCTTGACTTGTAGAATGTTGGCATGAACCCTTAGAACAATTTGACTTGTGGAACATTCATATGAACTTGACTTGGGCTTATGCATGTAAAAGAACCTAAACCCCTCATGACCATTTACATGCCTATGATGATGAACCTAGTGTTATGCTATTATACATGTTTGAGGCCAATCCCTTTATGCTATTATACATGTTTGAGGCCAATCCCTTTATGCTATCATACATGTTTGTGGCCAATATGTTGTCATATTATTCCTACTATGTTGACTCGCTTTCACTTGCGTTGGGAATACGCCTTGGATAGTTTAGGCAAACTTGGGATGGGCTATGAAACTTAACATGAATTAAGTAATGGGACAATGGGCATAAGTGGAAAACGTGGACTTTGTAGCCTAAATTTGACATGAACATGACAAGTAGAAAAACATGAAAGTGGCCAACTCGAGGTTGGGTTGAGTTTGTAGCATAAATCTGCCCGGAACCGCCCGGCAAATCCAGTAGCTACAGACAATAAGATCCAATGTGAGAAGTTGGTCATATCGTGCTCAAAACCCGAGGTTAGACTAGGTTGTGGTGTAAAGCTGCCCGGACTCGCCCGGCGTAACCAGTAACCACAACAAAGTCTAATGTGAGAGGTTGGGGTGCATTAATTTACTTAATGCCACATGATAAGGTTAAGTAACTTGATTAGATTAATGACACTTAACCAATACGACATGGACGGGTGGGTTAAGTAACTTGATTAGACTAATAACACTTAACCAATATGACATGGATGGGTGGGTTAAGTAACTTGATTAGACTAATGACACTTAACCAATATGACATGGACGGGTGGCTTAAGTAACTTGATTAGACTAATGACACTTAACCAAAATAACGTGGATGGGTGGGTTAAGTAAAACCGGACTTGACTTCTTGATGACACTTAACCATATAACATGATTAGAGGATGGGTTAGTTTAACCTGAATGGGTCGATAACACCCGACTAGTATAACGCGATGCATGGTAAGGTTAAGTAAACTCACGAGGGTAACACTTAACCATTATAATTTGACTAGTGATGGGGTTAAGTCATGAATCGCTTGAATATACTTAACCAATCTAACATGATAACTTGATGGGGTTAAGCTTGAATATACTTAACCAATCTAACACGGTAATTTGATGGGGTTAAGCTTAAATATACTTAACCAATTTGACACGATGATTTGGGCAGGGTTAAGTCATGAACCGCTGGAATACGCCTAACCAACTTGACATGTGATTCGTAGGGCTAAGTCATGAACTTGAATGACAACACTTAGCCAACTTAACATGACATGTAGACGGGTTAAGTCACGAACTTGAATGACCACATTTAACCAACTTGACATGCTAGACTGATAGGGGTTAAGTCTTGAATTTAGATGACAACACTTAACCTGCTGGACGGAAACCCTAGTTACGCGGTCCTTTTCAGCAGTAACCCTCTTGGATGTATCACGATACCCTAGGGACTAGGCTAGGGTAGGGCACGATTACTGGGCTGATTGTAAGCAACCAGAACGACGGCTGAGTTGGTGCGCCATTGTAGGTTCAGGCGGACTATGGGCGTGCACATGAGTCCGGAGTTGAAAAAGCAGGCATGGGCACCATTAGTTGTACACTGTGCGTGCTTGGAATGGTGTCAGTTGTTGACACCCTAGGGCTTGATACACCCTAGGGTGGACCTAGCACAGAGTAGCTACATTCGTGATTGGGCCGTATGACACCGACACACGACGAGTTAGGACCTGTAGGGAGCCGATCGATTAGATCGTTACGTGGAAAAATGGCGTTGTTCGATAGGTAGCATAATCCCTAGTGGTCCTAGGTGGCATAAACCCTGATCGAATATAGAAAACGTCCAATGTGTAGCATAATCCCTAGTGGTCCTAGGTGTCGTAAATCCTAGATGAACACGCGATAATTCATGATAAGGGAATCTGGCCAGAACAAGGATGGCAGTCCGAGCGATTTCAAGGATGGTGACACTACGTTGTAGTGGTACATAATAACATGATGGAACCCGTATGATATACGGCAAGGGACTATACATATACATGGAAGGGATGATACGAGTTAGGATACTAGTACGGTTGGTGCAGAGGACGTTAGACATGCGATGCTATTTCGAGTTTATCTTGTTACCTTGGTTATCCTGTTACCTTGGTTATCTTGTTACTTGAGTTTATCTTGTTATCTTAGTTTGATCTGTTTATCTTGTCGTCATTTTTATGTTTACTTTCAGTTTATACATGTCATGTTACCTTTACCTGTTTTTAGGCTGAAAGTAGCTAGGACTTACCAGTCTTTATGACTGACCCCGTTTTGTTTCGCCTCTTTTTCTTCTGTTCCCCCCCTCCCCCCAGGTTTACAGGGAGGAAATGTTGCGACTTAGTGTGGATTTTCTGCTTCAAGATCATCATCTATGGCTTGGACTTTTCTTACCTATGGCTATTTTACTGTTTTACTTGGGGAATAATTTATGACTATGGTTTTATGCTTCTTTATTATTGCAAGACAGGTTTCGATGTAAGTAATTTAGTGGCACTTTGATGTAAAAGGTTTTAGACCTTACTACTTTTATAAAGTAATGAAATCATGTTTTCTTCCGCTGTTTTATATGTTCTATCTTGTAATATTTCTGTGCATGTTTACCTAGATAATACTCCACCAAAGCTAGTGCATACCCTTTGTGAGTGACCCTAGCGGAGGTGGGGTGTTACATTAATGTAATGAGGTCAAGTGATCGCTTATGCTAGCCGTCAGCTGAAGCCGCACGAGAAAAACTACGTCACTCATGATCTTGAGTTGTTGGCTATCGTATTCACTTTGAAAATCTGGAGACATTATCTTCTGGGTGAGAGATTTGAACTGTTTACAGATCATCAGTTGCTAAAGTATCTGTTCACCCAGAAAGACTTGAATCTGAGGGAGCAACGTTGGCTAGAGTTCCTTGCAGCATACGATTTTGAGATTCTATACACTCCAGGGAAAGCCAATGTCGTGGCCGATGCGTTAAGCCGAAAGAACGTAATGATCGCCAGCTTTATTATTACGACTTCCTTTATTGACAAAATATCTATTCTTCAGAAGGAGGATAACTTTATTAAGGATATGATCAAAAGGATTCAGAAAGGCGAACCCTCGTGTTTTCAAATAGATAACGATGGAATCCTGAGATTGAAAGGAAGGATTTGTGTTCCTGGCATCCCGGAGCTCAAAAGGGAAGTGTTAGACGAGTGCCACGAGTCCAAGCTGAGTATCCATCCTGCTGTGGCCAAAATGTATAACGATCTCAAGCGAACATTCTGGTGGAAGCCTATGAAAAGAGACGTTTCAATAGATGTTAGCCGATGCCCTACTTGCCATCTAGTCAAAAGCAACCAACAGAAACTTGCTGGATTGTTGTAACCGCTAGACATTCCAGGTTGGAAGTGGGAACATATTTCCATGGACTTCATTGATGGTTTGCCCAGAACCAGAAAAGGAAATGACAGTATTTGGGTGATCATAGATCGCTTCACGAAGACCGCCCATTTCATACCTGTCAGATCAAAAAGAACTTCTCAGAGTCTGGCGCAGATATACTTCAAGGAAATTGTTAGACTACACAGAGTGCCGATCAGTATAGTTAGCGATAGAGATCCAATATTCACTAGCAAATTTTGGGAGGCATTTCGAGTAGAATTGGGAATGAAGCTAAACTTGAGCATCGCTATCATCCTCAGACAGATGGTCAGACTGAGAGGGTGAATCGTATTTTAGAAGATTTATTGTGGGCGTGTGTTCTTGACTTTTGCGGATCATGGGAAGACCATTTGCATTTGGCAGGGTTCTCATATAACAACAGCTACCAGGCGAGCCTGACAATGTCGCCATTCGAAGCATTGTACGGTAACCGTGCCGATCCCCTGCTTGTTGGGTCGAACCCGGAAATAGACCTGTATTGGGACCAGATATGATCCGAGAAGCTGCCGACAAAGTCGATTTCATTAAGAAACGATTACTAGCCGCCCAAAGCCGACAGAAGAGCTATGCCAATAGAAGAAGAAGAGATATATCATTTGCTGTTGGCGACTATGTATATTTGAAAGTATCGCCGATGAGAGGAGTTATCCGGTTCGGTAAAACAGGGAAACTGGCGCCCGAATTCATTGGTTTGTTTCCTATTCTTGAACGGATTGGAACTCTCGCTTATAGGGTTAAAGTGCCTGATTGGTTGCAAGGAGTACATGATGTATTTCACATATCTCAACTTCGAAAGCACGTTCATGATCCAGACTTGATCGTGGAAGAATTAGCTCAACAGGATATTGAAATTACTCCAGAATTGGCTGTGAGAAGAGAGCCGCTAAAGATTATCGGCAAAGAAACCAAAGAGCTGAGGAACAAGAAAGTTCACTTAGTCAAAGTGCAATGGAGTGGAGATCTACGAGATTGTACATGGGAGACTGAGGAGAGCATTCAGAAAGCCTATCCTAGATGCCGAGTGGATATCTCTGATTGACTCCGGTGCAAGGTACATTTACCATACTTTGCATTACAAATTAATTCTCTAATTTGTTGTTATTATCTTTCCATGGATGTGCACTTTCAATTCTATAGTCTGGATGATTTTAAAAGAATATAGAAATTGATTAATATATTTTTGAAGAGTTAAAAACAAATTGCTTGTTGTTTGCATTGTGTGATAGTAAATTGATTAATTAAAATTATTGAAACGATAGTTAATTTAATCAATAATAGAATGAATGGTAGAATTTATTCGATTAAATCACACATTGAACTGATTAGAGGATAGATAGAAATATATACTTGTGCATTATATATGTTTAAACAGGTAATTGGATAGCTGTTGAGTAAAGAATTTATTTGCGTGCCCGACAAATAGGTAAACCTTAATGAGTTGGATGCGAAATATTATTATATCAACTCCTGTGAATGCCATTGGATGCGGAGTGCTGATTGTTCTGTGTGTAATCATAAACGTCGCCATAAGATAGTAACAATTAATTTTGAACTACACTGCATGGCATACTTCTGAAGATAGGCATACTTCATCATATACCACATAAGCGTTTGGAGCTTGTGTGACGAGGTGGAAGATTTACCATACAAGCGAGAGGCTTGTATGGCGATGACTATATTTTACAGGTTGAACTGATGACTGATATGACCATATAAATTGTAACGATAAAATTGCCAGATTAATAAAAAAAACCACACGCGTCTGGAGTTGACAATAATCACGTCTCTCTAGTCATTAGATACGGCACATGGATTATTTATTTCCCACACGGGATGAGGTGACGAGGATTTATCCTCTGGAGCAATTAAAATACACACTCCCTCAGGCTTTGACAGGGTGACGAGAATTTATTCTCTGGAGTTATTTTCTATACACGCTCCCTTGTAAACACTAGAATATATCACTATAAATATATGTATGCTTTATAGGATTTATTGGGTACCTAATACAGCCCAATAAATTTCCATACCCCTCCCCGTACAAAGGAGGTTATGGCGAAAATTTTCGAAAATTCCGGGTGTAAGCCAAATTTTTGAAGAATTTGAAAATTCTCAGAAACTGAAAAGTTAGAGAATGGAAGCCAGATTGATCGTAGAGTTGATTAATCAAACCACTTTCGACTTTGTTCCTTTTCGGGGACGAAAAGTTCTAGGTGGGGGAGATTGTAACGACCCGGAAAATCTGAACCAATTTAAAAAATTTTAATTGGCTTAAATAGTGGATTATAAATATTTAAAATAAATATTTTAAATAATAAAGATGAAAACTGAGTTTGAATCGACAATTGAAAATGAATATAATTAATTCTAATTATAAACAAGGCCTGAAATGGCGCGGTAGTTTCAAATTTTCATTTCAAACTTTGACTGACTATACCGGGTGCAAAACAAAACGGATTTGAGTGAAACCAAAAATATTTAAATCTGTTAATGAATACCTTTCTAACGAATCTGAAAAATCGAAGTTTCACAGCGGGAAGCAAAAGTTATGACCAAATGAATTTTCAGAAAGGTCTCTATGGAATTTATAGCCCATGAAAATGGCCATTTTGCAAACGATCTCGGAATTCGACGAAACCACTTTTGTTGGATCCGGGATGTCAAATTATTGCTAGGTTTGAAATTTCATAATTTTTGAAGCTAGTATGTGAGCGTGGAAAAGAAAAATGTGTTTTGGTCGATTTTTATTAAATTAGATCGACCAGAAATGGTCCATTTTACAAACGGTCTCAGAATCCGACGAAACTAGTTTTGTTGGAACCGTATCGTCAAAAAATAGCTAAATTTATTTTTCTGGAATTTTTTGAATCAGTTTGCAGCCCTGGCAAATTGAAATGTACGTTCAAATCAAATATTGAATGTTTTATATTTTAAATTGAAGGAAAACCGACTGAAACAATCGAATGGGCCCTCGAAACATGTCCCATTGTGTTCGGAATGGGGGTAAAACGCTAGGGACGACAGTCGTTGGGTTTGGATTGGTGTTCTTGTGTGAAAGAGGGTATTTTAGAGATTTTAAAATATATAAATAAATAAATAAATTTCATTGGTCAATAAACTTTCTCTCTCCCCGTAAGCTTCAGCGCGTAAGGCGGAAAGGCCTTCCTTCCTTCTCTCCTCGATTTCTTCTAATCCGCTCCATAAAAACCCATGCCCCTTTGGAGAATTTTGTAGTGCTCCTCACCACCTTCAAATCCATATATAGTTTGGATTTTTTCATTGTGTATTTTGGGAGGACGGACGCCAGGAAGTTGTCGACTTCCCACCGCCGCCGTCGACGCCTGGGGCCACCGAAGTGGACCCGCCTTCAAGCGTATGTGCGCCGCACGCCTCTGATTGACATTGAAAAGTGTTTATTTTATTACTCTTATGCTTTATCTTTTGTAAATAAATAAATGATACTTTGGGTATTTTTTATGTGTTTTTACAGATTTCAAGCGTTGCCTCCTTCAATTCAAATCAAAGGCCAACTACAAGAAAGAGCTACTTCCTCACATCAAATTCATTTCAATTGCAAAAGAAGTAGTAGCTCACTGGTAAAGGCATAGGAATTAGTGCTGAGAGACCTGAGTTCGAACCCCGTCAAGCTCACTTTTTGCCAAAGAAACGGAGCGCGTTCACACTGGCCCTTTGCTTTGAGAAATATCTGGATTAGTGTTATGTTATATATATACATACACATATTCAGGTGTATGTATTTATGATGTGCACCAATTAACATTTCAGCAATAGCCATATTCTTATCATGGAATTAAATTCAAATCATTCAATTTCAATTAGAAGAATTTCTGATTGAATTGTTGCCAAGAAGAAAAATCAATTTTGAAGATTTTATCTTATATTGCCTTTGGAGTCTGATAAGCGTCCTTGTTTGGAAGAATTAATTAGATGCAATCTTCTATCAATCAAGCCACATGGGAAAATTGAAAGGTATGGAAAATATTTACCATGATATGCCCAGATTTTCTCCAATCAAGTTAGTCAAGGAAGGCAAGAGATATTCATGAATGAGGAGGCCCATTTATTCATAGACCTAATTATGGTTCTCCCATTCTCATCTATAAATATGTGATGTAACCATTGTAAAAATTCATTCATTCTTCTGTACTCTCTTTTAGTTTTAATAAAGCCTTCTTTTCTTTAGTTTCTGCATTTTATTTCATGGCAAATTGTGTTGTCTAGTCAATTAGATTTGCTAGAACACAATTTGCTATTGCTTCTATTTTTCTTACTGGTGATTGACCGTCTGATTAGATTCAGCGGTAATCCTAGTTTTTATTTTCTGTTCGTTTAATTCTGTTTTGCAATTTTATTTCCAGTGTTCTATTTTATTTTAATCATTGAATTTATTACAGATCCGATTAGATTCGAATCTGTAGTGAATTTAATTGCATCTTTTATTCGTAGTTTCACCTTCTATTTTGTTTTGCAAAAAATCAACCTCTAAGCTGTGTCTAACTCGCCCAAGAGATTAGATAAATAATTGATTTAATTCACCTCCCTGTGTTAGACCTGTATGCTACACGCCTGTATGCTTGCAGAATTTATTACAAATGTCGCGCTTTTCTAATTCATAGACTAGCGTCGATCAAGTTTTTGGCGCCGTTGCCGGGGAGGTAACGATTGAATTTTATTATTTATTTAATTTCTGATTCTTGTTATTTTTTTTTTTTAATTTTCCCTTTTGTTTTCTTGTATGTATAGAAAAATAATAATTCTAGATTGGTTGATTCGGTATTTAAACATTGATACCGTGATCTTCTAATCAAGAAAGAAATAAAAAAAAGACTTGCCGCTTTTCATTGATTCTTTGCTTTTTTTTAAGTAGTTTCCTTTTTTTCCTTTCTTTCCTTCTCCATTTACAGTCTGATTTCTTTATACACAAAAAAACAAAAAAAAACAAATTACAAATTGCCTTAGCTATTTCTGTTTCTTCCCACCGTCAACCTCTTCACCCCTGTCTTCTTCCACAGACCAAGTTCTTCACAATCTGCAATCATAAGTCCAATTCCCTGCACCACTGTGGACATTGAACAACACACACCAAAACAACCAATCACCGCTCTCCACTCACGCTGCATCCGCCTCTTCAAACTTGCTTCAACGTCCCATTGGTCTTCACCATACCCCCATTAGCCAACGTTCACCCCATACAAACCTCCCATAACCAATTACAAGCCACTTCTCCTCCTCTGTTCAAGCCAAGCACCAAGTCCACTCAGGCACAAATCATCACCCACCGCATTCAACAAACCCCAAAGAATCCAGTAGAGTCAAAAAAAAAAAACCAACAGTCCTCACCACAAATCTGACACCTTCCAGTCGTAAACAAACACCAAAAACCGCTCAAAACCCTTCCTCCCAAATCGAATCTCAGCTCCGATAACCCCCTATAGACCTTCACATCACCTTCACTACCTTCTTCATTGTCACCAGCTACATCGCAGCCTCACAAACACGTTGAAGAACCGAACATCCCCTTGAACAACCAAACCATGATCATCACACAATACCCCCATCACCACACCTTTCCCCTTTGAACCACATACTCCTGTCAACACCAATTTCAACATCAACATCTTCACAAACTGTCGCTATTTGAAAACATTACCCAAAACGTTCTGCCACCCCTTAACAAATAAGCGCTGAACCACGTCCATCCAGTCCAGCGTTCAACCACCATTACACTCCAGAGCCAAAATCGCACCCATATTAAGACCTCGAACAACCCTAATCGATCAACATAATTACAAATCCCAAACCGATGACAGGCCTCTAACAGCGCCACCTAAAATCCAATTTCGAAAGCCCTACAACCAAGATCCCAAACCAAAATCAACTGCTTGAAGTCTCGATTTATATATTTTTTTTTTTAGAAAACCGGTTCGTTGATTTGAAAATTGGCCTGTTGATTTGATTTCTTTTGAGAGTTCGTGAGTTGTGTTGGTCAACCGCCATTTTGAGAAGGAAATATATTTTCTATTTGAGATTTGGAGGAAGTTACCCGAGAGATTTATTACGAAGAAATACTCTTTGTCTTGGTGGAATACACGTGCACTGGTTTTTTTCTTTTTAACCAGGATAACGATTTGTTTACTGATTTTGTTGGGTTGGGCACGTGAATCCGTGGGTTTGTTCAGAGTTAACAATATAATTTGGGGCGTGAGTTTGTGTAATTCTGGTGTATTCGCCCGGGTTTAAGCACACTTGTTTCTTTGCGATTTGATGTCCATCCATCCAAATTATTAGTTTTGAGTTTTGTTTATTTTTTTTTTCTACAGGAAGTTTTGTTTTCTCATATTTATTTTTAGATTGTGTGTTCATTTTTCTTCCCCTCTCTATTTGAGTGTTTGTTCTGACTTCGTTTCCTTTTCTATTTTCAATCTAAGTTTTTTTTCTTTTCTTTAAAAAAAAAAGGAGAATTTTTCAAAAACAGGTACAGCTGAAATTTTTAAAAAAGGGTCTTAAAAATTTTTTTTTCGAGCTCCTAGCCCGAACCCGTGCCGCAGCGCAGTCAAGCAATTAATATAAGGGGACAACAACAGAAAGCAGCGGACGATTCAGATGGGTTGGAGCGGTTGCACACCAAGTGGGGTGTGAACGCGCTACCGCTTCCCAAATTCACTGGAGGACTGCCGATCAAGGTGAAAACTTTTAAAACTCTACAGGTGCTCTGCTGCAAAAGGAAAAAGAAAAAATATATAGACAATTGTTGTAAAAAATTTCTGCAGGGGCAGCGGCTTTGAATGTACAATTTTTAATTTCTGCAGCTATTTTGCGTGATTGCTGTTATTTCTGCATCTTTTATTCATTCTGTTAAGGGCAATACCCCAATTCACATAAGGTGAGGGATTCCATCACCCTTTCCTTAGCCCACAAATTGCATTTCATCGTAGAATCTGACTAATAATAACGGTTAGACGTTGGACTTAAGGGAGTCATGGGCTCATCTAGGGCTTAATTATATTGTGATAGTTGATTCATTTGGAACGAATTATTTCTTGGTTTCTAGACTACGGCAGAGAAATAACCGTTTATAAATATTACGGTGATTCGTAAATATTATATCGGTTGTTACTCTGAAGGTACTTAAACCTTCGGCTGCATTGCTAGGGTGATTCCTGGTGCACCGATAACTCCTGTCCGTTAACTGGCTAAGAAATCTTTTGATCTAAGTAATCAAACGCATCACTTTATAATTTTGGGTTAAGAGCCAATAAGGACAGAAAACTTCATTGTAGCTAATTTCTGTGCTTGCATTTAACAACACTGAGTGAAAAAAGTGTTTGCCAACAAAATTCTCCTAGGGGTTCTCGAATCAACCAAAATTTTCCAACCGAATTGGATCAAAATCGAGTGAATAAAAATTTTCCAAACCTTGGGGATCAAAACCAAATAAATCAAAATTTTCAAAACCTCAATATCGAAATGGATAGACCCTTGTCTCTTCGTGATCGATGTTATCCTACTAGGACCGTTCAACCATCTGTCATTGTGTTCCCACCAGCTGAAGGAAACAATTTTGAGCTAAAACGTTCTTTTATCCAAGGGGTACCAAAATTTACTGGGTCTGAAAATGCTTATGAATTTCTGAGTGAATTTGAATTGTATGCCTCCACAACAAAAATGCAACAACTATTTAACGAATCGATCAAGCTAAGGCTAATTCCATTTGCACTACTTGAATGCGCTAAAAGATGGCTAAATTCTCTTCCACGACATTCCATAAGAAGTTGGGATGAATTTGTCACTGCATTCTTGAAAAAGTTTTTCCCTTTCCATAAAACTCTAAAAATCCGAACCGAGATAAATCAATTTTGTCAAAATGAGGGGGAAACTTTTTCAAAATACTTTGAGAGATTCAACCAGCTATTATATAGTTGTCCTCATCATGGAGTTCTAAAAGATCACTTATGTCAAATTGCATATGAAGGGCTAAACTATCAGACTAGAACTCAACTAGAATCAATGTGTGGAGGAGACTTTATGTCTAAAACAGCCGATGAAGCTTGGCGGTTTTTAGAAGATTATTCTGAAAAGGACATGCAGTGCGAATCGATTCGTGTTCCCATTCGTACTTCTACTACAGGAGTGCATGTCGTGGACCCAAGTCAAATTCCCTTAGAAAATCAAACTCCTCAAACCGGAGAAGGGTTACCCCACTATTACTCTCAAGACCAAGCCAATGCTATAGCTCAGAATAATCCTTACTCATCCACGTACAACCCTGGTTGCAGGAACCACCCAAACTTTTCTTGGTCAAACCCCAATAATTCGGCTAACCCTTCTCACGTACAACCCTTTATTCCCAATCCGAATTACCAAGGTCCACCCCCCAATTCTCAAACCTCTCAAGCTACACCTCAATCCAAACAACCTTATAGGCACCCCAATTTTCCATCATCAAACCAATCATCTCAGTCTTCTCAACCATCACAAGATATTGGGCGTCTAGAAAAACAGATGAACTCTTACGAAGCTAAAATAAACTCGCAAGACGCTAAAATGGAATGTTTAATATGATGAAGGAATTTATGAAAACTCATGAGAAGGGAAAATTGCCGAGTCAACCTGAGGTGAATCCAAAATATAACTCTCGTGCTGTAAATTCTTGTGAGGACGAAAATCAAAATCCAGTCAATGCTATTACAACCCTTCGATATGGAAAGAGGGTTGATAATAACATGGGCGACCCTGACGAACCTTCTAACTCGACCCCAATCCCCAATCTTGATGACCACCCATTGGCTTCGAATGCCAATTCTTCTAAACCTCAAGTTCCCTTCAATGTTGGCAATCCCAACAGTTCTTCTCCCAGTGTCGGCAAACCTGACCCACCTTCGAAAATTAATGTTGGCAATCCCAACATTTCATCTTCTACACCCCTACCACCTTCTTCTTCGAATGATGAAACTCATCCCAGAATCGAAAAACCAGTAGCTCCTTTTCCTCATAGACTCAATAATAAGAAGAAAGCTGCAAATTTCGATAAAATCTTGGAAATTTTCAAACAAGTCCGTGTGAACATTCCTCTTTTAGACACCATTGAACAAATCCCTCAATATGCCAAATGTCTTAAGGAATTGTGCACACAAAAACGTGCGACCAATGTCCCAAAAACCGCCTTTCTAACTGCGAATACAAGCTCTGTTCTTTCGAATCTTGCCCCAGTCAAGTATAAAGACCCTGGCTGCCCTACGATTGATTGTAAAATAGGAAACACTCACATCTCTCGTGCCCTACTCGACCTTGGTGCCAGTGTCAACCTTCTCCCTTATACTATCTATCGTCAACTTGGACTAGGGGAGATTAAACCAACAAACATCACACTTCAACTAGCCGATCGATCTGTCAAAAAGCCATTGGGAATTATCGAAGACGTCTTGATACAGATCGAACAGTTTTACTTCCCTGTCGATTTTATAGTTCTAGAAACAGAGCCTGTCTCAAATCCCAACATTCAAATACCATTGATCTTAGGACGCCCTTTCTTAGCAACCTCTAATGCTGTCATTAATTTTAGAAATGGTCAACTTCGACTTTCCTTCGGGCACCTAACCATTGAGCTAAACATCTTTAATCTCAACAAGCAACCTAGGGATTTTGAGATCGATGAAATTGACATGATTCAAACCACAGTTGATGAAACCTCTAATGACACTTCTGAAGCTTTAAAAATGTGTCTTGACCATTTCAACTCTGATTTCGATGAACTCGAATACATTTCTGAACTAAACAAAATTCTTGACTCCGACACTTCGTCACCTGAATCTAACCAAGGAATGTTGACCAAAGTTGATACACAAGAACTTCCTAAGTTAGACCTCAAACCCTTGCCAACAGATCTTAAGTACGCATGCTTAGACTCTTTAGAAACTCTTCCCGTAATCTTGGCTTCTGATCTTACCAAGGACCAAGAAGAAAAACTCTTAGAAATTTTGCGGGAAAATAAAGACGCCTTGGGGTGGGAAGTTAGCGATATAAAAGGAATTAGCCCATCAATTGTGGAACATCGCATACATTTAGTTGATGAGGCTAAACCCACCCGTGAGGCTCAAAGGCGATTAAACCCAAACATGAGAGAAGTGGTCAAGGAGGAGATAATCAAATGTCTAGACAATAACATCATCTATCCCATCTCTGATAGTACTTGGGTGAGTCCGGTACAAGTTGTACCAAAGAAATCGGGAGTCACAGTGATAAAAAACGACAGTAATGAACTCATTCCAACAAAAATCAAAACCAAATGGCGTGTGTGCATCGACTATCGAAAGCTTAACTCAGCCACACGAAAAGACCATTTTCCCTTGCCTTTTATTGACCAAATGCTCGAACGCTTAGCGGGACATGAGTACTACTGTTTTCTCGATGGATACTCTGGCTATAACCAAATTCCTGTTGCCTTAGAAGATCAACATAAGACCACCTTTACTTGTCCCTTTGGAACCTTTGCTTATCGTCGCATGCCTTTTGGTCTTTGTAATGCCCCCGCGACTTTCCAAAGGTGTATGATGAGTATTTTCTCTGATATGGTGGAAGAATTCTTGGAAATATTCATGGACGATTTTTCAATATATGGATCATCTTTTTCCCAATGTCTCACTCATTTAGAACTCGTCCTTAAGCGTTGTAAGGAGAAATCACTCGTGCTTAATTGGGAAAAATGTCACTTTATAGTGAAAAGGGGGATAGTTCTAGGTCATGTCGTCTCCAAAGATGGCCTAGAAGTCGATAAATCAAAAATCGATTTGATTGCTAATTTACCTCCTCCCAAGTCTGTCAAAGATGTTCGTTCATTTCTTGGCCATGCGGGATTCTATAGAAGATTCATTAAGGATTTCTCAAAAATTTCAAAACCTCTCTCGAATTTACTTGCCAAAGACGTAAAGTTTGAATTTTCCACTGATTGCCAAACATCTTTTGAAACTCTTAAATCACTCTTGACCACAAATCCCATCATTCAACCTCCTGATTGGACTCAACCCTTTGAACTTATGTGCGACGCTTCTGATTTTGCTATTGGAGCCATCTTGGGTCAGCGTATCGATAAACTCCCTCGAGTCATTTACTACGCTAGCAAAACCTTAAACGAGGCCCAATTGAATTACTCAACTACTAAAAAGGAATTTTTGGCAGTTGTCTTCGCTCTTGAGAAATTCAGGCCATATCTCATAGGATCCAAAGTCATAGTTTACACTGACCATGCTGCCCTACGATATCTGCTGTCTAAAAAGGATGCTAAGGCCCGCTTGATTCGTTGGATCCTTCTTATCCAAGAATTCGATATAGAAATACGAGATAAAAAGGGTTCTGAAAATGTCGTAGCTGATCATCTCTCTCGAATTGTGCACGAAAATGATAACGACACCCAAATCGATGACTATTTTCCTGACGAACAACTCCTTTCGATCTCTAACACCCCTTGGTACGCTGACATTGTGAATTATCTTGTCACACAACAAATGCCCGCTGAATGGTCGAAACAAGATAAACAAAAATTTCTCTCGAAAGTTCGAAACTTCTATTGGGACGACCCATATCTTTTCAAATACTGTCCAGACCAAATCATTCGAAGGTGTGTACCCGATCATGAACACCAAAGTATTCTCTCCTTCTCACATGACCATGCTTGTGGCGGTCATTTTGGAGCAAGAAAAACTATTGCAAAAGTTTTGCAAAGCGGTTTTTATTGGCCCACACTCTTCCGTGACGCTTTCGAATTTTGCTCTAAATGTGAGGGATGTCAAAGAACGGGTCGAATCTCTAAGCGAAACATGATGCCTCTCAACCCCATTTTAGTGATTGAGTTATTCGATGTTTGGGGCATCGATTTCATGGGACCATTCCCTAATTCATATGGGAATCTTTACATCTTACTTGCGGTAGATTATGTCTCAAAATGGGTTGAAGCCATTCCGACCAAAACCAACGACAACAAGGTTGTTGTCAAATTCCTCAAAGAAAACATCTTTTCACGCTTTGGCACACCTAGAGCCATCATTAGCGATAATGGCACTCACTTCTGTAATCGTGCCTTTGAGTCCTTACTCAAGAAATACTCAATCACACACAAGTTGTCGACCCCCTACCATCCACAAACGAGTGGGCAAGTAGAAGTTTCCAATAGACAAATCAAACAAATTCTTGAGAAAACCGTGAATTCCAACAGAAAAGATTGGTCCGTAAAACTGATTGATGCACTTTGGGCTATTCGCACTGCTTATAAAACTAATCTAGGGATGTCACCATATCGATTAGTCTTTGGAAAGGCCTGTCATTTACCTCTTGAATTAGAGCATCGTGCTCTTTGGGCCATAAAATTTTTGAACTTTGACTTAGAAAAAGGCGACTCACATAGAAAGTTACAAATTTCGGAATTAGAGGAATTAAGAAATGAGGCGTATGAAAATTCGAAAATCTACAAAGAAAGAACCAAAGCCCAACACGACAAAAACATACTTCGTAAGGAATTCAACGTAGGTCAAAAAGTTCTTTTATACGACTCTATACTTCACTTGTTTCATGGAAAACTCAGATCTCGATGGACTGGACCTTATGTCGTGAAAATAGTATATCCTCATGGAGCGGTTGAAATTGAAAATCCTAGGGATGGAAAAGTCTTCAAAGTAAACGGTCAACGACTGAAACCATTTTTGGAATTCGAGCAATATGACGATGTAACAACCCGTATTTTTGAATAACATGTTATAACATAAATGGAGGCAGAATTAAACTGTAAAATCTGAATCAAGGGAAACGGGCTATGCCATTGCGTTCGTCTCGGAAAAATACGCGAAATAGAGTCTGAGTTTTCGAAAATCGGAGTCCGTATGACCAAGATATGGCCTCGCGAAGTTTCACGAAAAATTCCCAAATTAAAGTATACTTAATTAAGTGAAATGGGTTGCGCAGAGAAATATATATATATATATTGATATATATATATATAATTGAAAATTAAATAAATAAATATGCAAAAATGTTCAAAATAGCGAATTGGGAGAGGGGAATAACCGAACCGGCCGATTTTTGAGGTCGACCCGAGCCCGCTGGGTCGACTAGGGGTTAATCCAGGGTGTTTGGCTGTCAACCCGTGGGCCGATTCGCTCAAATGCAGATTTTGCATTTGGATGGTTCTCATGGTTCATCTTTAATCTAAAGGCCCTAGATGGTTCCTACAATTGACTTCTTCCCCAAGACATGCTTTGATGGCTTGGATTAAATCTAGGGTAATCCTATGGCCTAAAACACTTGCCTAATCTATAAATAAGACCCTAATCTACCCTAAATCCTCATTATTCATCCTAGCAACTAAACTATGGCAAAATCAATCCTCTCATGGCCTCCACTCTCTTCATCAAATTCCTAAATAAATTTTCAAGTGATTTTCCATGCATACAAGTGTTTTTAGACTTGTATGATCATCATTAGCTTGCATTCAAGTCTTGTTTCTCTATTGGCACCACAAAGAAAGAGTTTTGATCAAGTTTGCTTGCATTTTTGGGGGTTTTTGGTTGCATAAGGGGTTTCTTACATTTTCTATACTCATTTGAGTTCGCATAAGCATTGTAAGCCTTTAAAGTTAAATGCATGATATGCAAGTTGTCATATGTTATGCAAGTTTGTTTACGCAAGTATGATATGCAAGTTGACATATATTATGCAAGTTTGTTTATGCAAGTATGATATGCAAGTTGTCATATGTTATGCAAGTTTGTTTATGCAAGTATGATATGCAAGTTGTCATATGTTATGCAAGTTTGTTTATGCAAGTTTGATATGCAAGTTGTCATATGTTATGCAAGTATGTTATGCAAGCTTGGGATGGTCATGTGGTTCATGTTATGCATGCTTTTGGGCCTAAACATGTAATATGCAAGTGTATGAACACATGAACCTTTCATATGCCACCATGTTGAACTTGTGGCTCTAACACTTTATGTCATGATTATGCCAAGTTCCCTCTTTCTATCCTTTATGCGCTATTGTGATATGTAAGCGATGGGATTGCGTTTGGGGTTGGGTAAACTTAAAAAGACATAAAAATATGAGTTTGGGAATTTACCTATTAAGTTAGGTCTACCCATTGGGAATTTACCTATTAAGTTAGGTCTACCCAATTGCTTGAAAATATGTAACATGTTTTGGAAACATGATGGACATGACACTTAGAAAAGATAAGTGTGGCCAACTCGAAGTTGGGTTGAGTTTGTAGCGTAAACCTACCCGGAACCGACCGGCCTAACTAGTTGCTACAAACAATAGGACCCAATGTGAGAAGTTGGTCATGTTGTACCTTGGACCCGAGGTTAGACCAAGTTGTGGTGTAAGGCTACCCGGACCCGCCCGGCTTAACTAGTAACCACAACAAGGTCTAATGTGAGAGGTTAAGGCGCATTAATTAATTAATGCCTCATGATTAGGGTTAAGTCATGGACCATTTAATACTTAACCAATTTGGGCTCGGTAGATTAATCGGGGTTAAGTCGTGAACTCATCGTTACACTTAACCAAATTAAACCATGATTAGTGAAGGGGTTAAACCGTACTTAACCCACTAGAAAAATCCTAGCAATGGGGGTCCACTCCTTCAGTAATCCCTAGTTTGTATCATCATGGCCCTAGGGACTAGGCTAGGGTGGGGGCACGATTACTGAACTGGAGGTAAGGGGCCAAAAAGCGATGGCCGTGGTACGCCGGTGTAGTTCTGGGCGGACTTTGGTCGTGCACATAGTCCGTAGCCGGAGAAAACAAGCACGGGTACCGGTAGATCGAGACTGTGCACTCATGTTTATGGTGTCCAGGGGTTGACACCCTAGGGCTTGATACACCCGACGGGTGGACCCGGCACAGTTCGACTACATTCATGTTTGGGCCGTATTGACACCAACACGTGACGAGTTAGGCTTAGGGAGCCGATCGACTAGACCGTTGGGTTGGACCTCATGGTAGGGTCACTTCATGTTATTGGACCTCGTATGAGGGTCACTTCATGTTATTGGGCCAAAGCTTGGGCCAGGGGATCAATACCTGCGTATTCAAGTCATGTTAGTTGCTAGTACACCTGTGGTGCAAAACCTTAATCCTGATTATGCGATGACACCTTTATCTACTTTGTTAGTATATCATCATGCTAGTATCCTTATGTTCATGCCTGCTGCTCATGCCAGTTAATTTTATCAGTTTACATTGATTGTAGTAGGGCTTACTCAGTCTTTTTGACTGACCTGTTTTCTTTCGCCTCTTTTCTTCCGTTACCCCCCCCCCCAGGTTCTCAGGGAGGGAATACAGGAGCTTAGCTTGGATCTTGCCTGCTTTTCTTGGATAGCTCATGTATGCTTTGGACTTGAGCTCGCTATGGTTTTTCACTTTGGGGATAGCTACTTTATGTTTTCCTTTTCAGTTTCAGATGATGTTATTTTATGTACTAGACTTGTTTATTTGGGGAATTGACATTATGATGTAGCAGACTTGTTTTTGAAATGGTTTAAAATTCTTCCGCTGTTTTATCTATGTTATTTACTCTGTTCACATATATACATATGTTCTTGTTCTGCCTTGATATATCATTATGCATGTTTACCTGATTCAAACGCCCCTCCAAAGTCAGTGTGCTTGCAAGAGCCACCCTGGCGGAGGTGGGGTGTTACAATTTGGTATCAGAGCATATGGTTTACGAGAAGGAACAAAAAGGTTTTTAAAAAACTTTTGGAAAACTATTTTCAAAACCAAGTATAAAGTATTTTCCAAAGAAAAGTCTAGTTTATTTTAAAAGGCTATTCCCCAAAAAGCCATTAGCAAAATCCCTTCGTTTTTCTCCATTCTGAATCTGTCTTTTTCTTTTTCAGTATGGCTGATAACTTTGCTATTCCGGAGGGAGTGCACGTACCTGTTTGGTATAGGAGACTTTTGGAGGCTAGGGCGACCGAAGTCGGCCCCGCAGATGTCCCTCCTCCTCCTCCAGTAGTTAATGTTCCTCCTTCTCCTCCTCCGGTGGTTAATGATCCTCCTCCTCCTGTCGCTGAGGTTCCTCTTCCTCCTCCCCCTCAGCATCCGCAGGTTGACTTCGCAAATATTTGCAAAGATTTCAAAGCAATGGGTGGCAAGAACTTTCAGGGCACTGAGACTTTTGTGGAGGCCAGAAATTGGTTGAAAGAGACCGAGGATTTGTTTGCTATCTTTGGGATAAATGATCAGAGGAAGATCTTGTTGGCAGTTTGGCTTATGAAGGATGAAGCCGCTTATTGGTGGGAGGTCACCAATGGTACTAGGCCTGTTGAGACTTGGGCCGATCTCAGGGCAAGATTCATGCTTAAGTTTCTATCTTCGGCTGAGGAGAATTTGCAGATGGAGAGATTCATAACTTTGAAGCAAGGAGATATGTCTGTCAAGGAATATGTGAACAAGTTCAATCAGTTAGCTCATTTTGGCTTGGATATGGTGAATACTCCTCAGAAGAAGGCTCTTCGTTTTGCTAGGGGATTGAATGAGCCGTTGCAGGGATTGGCTATGTCACATATTTCCCATGGGGCCACGTTTGAGAGCTTGGTTGACATGGCGTTACTTCAGGGAGATGTCAAGAAGAATGATACTCAAGTCAAGAAGACTGATTCCCAGGGAAAGGGAAATCAGGGTAATACTGGTGGTCAAAGCAGTCAAGGCAATCAGACCAAGAACAAGGGTCAAGGCAACAAGGGGAACAACAACAAGGGAAAGAACAACAAGGGGAAGTGCCATTATTGCGGTTCAGTTGGGCATCTTATTAAGGATTGTAAGAAGAGAAAAAGGAATAATGGTGAATGCTTTTTATGTGGGAAGACTGGACATTTCAGCAAGGATTGCCCGAAGAAACAGGGGCAAGGCCAGGGTCAGACTCAGCGTGCTGGACCCTCAGGAGGGCAAGTTCATGCTCTCACTACCGCTCCAGTTCCCGATCGAGGTAGTATTTCTGTTGAGAGCCTTGTATATATTTCTGATTTTCCAGTTCGTACTTTGTTTGATTCTGGTGCATCGCATAGCTTTATCTCATCTAATCTTGTTGATAGTTTGCACCTTAGTACTAGCTTGGTAGAGGATCCCGTCTGTGTCTCAAATCCTATTGGGGGTTCCGCCCATTTGTCTATGATATGTGGGGATTTGAGGATCTCTATACTGAGTGTAGAGTTCTTGTGCATTGCTTATGTTCTTGGTTTCAGGGGATACGGATTGATATTGGGCATGGATTGGCTGTCCAGATATGGAGCCATCCTTGATTGTGAGCATAGGGTTGTGAGGCTCGTGACTCGCCTCGGGAACACCCTAGAGATTTCTTGTGATCCGAGAGGTCCCGTCATGTTGAGCTATCTTGAATCACTCAACTCGTCAGTGGAGACTCTTCAGTCTGTAAGAGTGGTTCGAGAGTATCCCGATGTTTTCGATGAAGTTAGGGGGTTGCCCCCTAAGCGAGAGATTGATTTCCGCATTTATCTGGTGGATAATGCAAAGCCGGTTTCTTTGCCCGTTTGGCACATGGCTCGGCGTGAAAGGCGGGAGCTAAGCAAGCAAGTGAAAGAGTTGCTTGAGAAGAACTTCATTAGACGAAGTATATCTGAGTGGGGAGCGCCTGTGGTATTTGCTACCAAGGCGGATGGGTCTCTCCGACTTTGTGTTGACTATCGAGAGTTGAATAAGCTGACTAAGAAGAACAGACACCCGTTACCGAGGATCGATGATCTCTTTGACCAGCTTGTCGGTGCTTCTGTTTTCTCTCAGCTTGATCTTGCTACTGGATTCCATCAGCTCAGGGTAGCTGAGGATAGTATAGACAAGACTGCGTTCAGAACTCCGGATGGATTCTTTGAGTGGCTTGTCATGCCATTCGGCTTGACGAATGCACCCGCATATTTCGTGGACTTGATGAGTAGGGTGTTCAGGGAGTTCTTGAACAAGTTTGTCGTGGTCTTCGTAGATGATATTTTGGTCTTCTCTAAGGATGAGGAAGAGCACGCAAGGCATCTCGTGGAGGTGATGGATACGCTTAGAGCGCATCAGTTGAAGGCCAAGTTCTCCAAGTGTCACTTTTGGAGAAGGGAAGTTAGATTCCTTGGGCATATAGTATCTAAGCAAGGCTTAGCGGTGGATCCCGCTAAGGTGGTTGCAGTTCAGGATTGGAAGACTCCAAGGAATGCAACCGAAGTCAGAAGTTTTCTAGGTCTTGCGGGTTTTTATCGGAAGTTCATCAAGGACTTCACGAAGATTTCTGCTCCTCTCACTATATTGACGAAGAAGAATTTAGTTTTTGCTTGGAGCATAGAATGCGAGCTTGCTTTTCAGAAGCTCAAGAGAGCTCTTACATCAGCACCTGTTCTAGCTTTGCCTAATGGAGGGAAGTTATTTACAGTATACACCGATGCGTGTGGCACGGGGTTGGGAGCTGTTCTGATGCAAGAGGGAAGAGTGATATGCTTTGGCTATAGACAACTCAAAGTGCATGAGAAGAATTATCCCACTCATGACTTAGAGTTGGCAGCAATAGTATATGCACTCAAGGCTTGGCGCCATTATCTTCTGGGAGAAAGATTTGAGCTTTATACCGATCACAAGTCATTGAAGTATCTCTTTTCTCAGAAGGATCTGAATCTGAGGCAGCAAAGATGGATGGAATTCTTGGCGTCCTACGATTTTGAGATAGCCTATACCCCTGGAAAGGGGAATGTGGTGGCTGATGCATTGAGTAGAAGAAGGTTGACCCTAAGTCCTCTATTCGTTGAGATGAAGAATTTAGAGTATGTGGCAACCTTTGATTTCTCTTTGGCGGTTGAGTCGATGACCGGTTCTTTAGCATCTCTGGAACTCAGGCCTACCCTTCTTGATCAAGTTGGGGCTTCGCAGAAAGAAGACCCTTAGATAGTTGAGATTATGGATAAGCTAATTCGAGGGGAGACGTCTAGTCATCTCGCTCGATATTCTGTTGATGACAAGGGTTGGCTGAGGAGAGATGGAAGGTTATGTGTTCCCATGGTAGAAGATTTAGTAAGAAAAGTTCTTGAGGAAGCGCATCGCTCTAAGTTGACTATACATCCAGGCGGGGATAAGATGTATAAAGATATGAAGCGTATTTTCTTTTGGCCTGGGATGAAGAAGGATGTGGCAGAGTTTGTCTCTAGATGTATCATTTGCCAGCAAGTTAAAGCTGAGTCAAAGAAGCCCGGGGGGCTATTGCATCCTCTTGACGTTCCACTTTGGAAGTGGGAGAGTATCTCCATGGATTTTATTGATGGGCTACCAAGGTCAAGGAAAGGGAATACGAGCATTTGGGTTATTATGGATAGACTTACGAAGAGTGCTCATTTCATTCCGGTGAAGAGCAAGAGGACCGCATCTTGGCTAGCGTTTGTATATCTTCGTGAGATTGTGAGACTACATGGAGTCCCTTCTAGTATTGTCAGTGACCGTGACCCAATCTTTACAAGTCAGTTCTGGAATAGCTTGCAAGAGGCTATGGGCACGAGGCTGAATCTAAGTACTGCTTATCACCCACAGACGGACGGTCAAACCAAAATGGTGAATAGGGTACTCGAGGATTTGTTGAGGATTTGTATTCTGGACTTTGGTGGTACTTGGGAAGACCATCTTCCTCTTGTTGAGTTTGCATATAATAACAGTTATCAGGCAAGCATAGGGATGGCACCATTTGAAGCTTTATATGGGAGGCCGTGCAAGTCGCCTACATGTTGGTGGGAGACTACAGATAAGCTCATACTTGGGCCTCATATGATCAGAGATACATCCGAGAAGATCGAGTTGATTCGGAGACGGATGAAAGCGGCCCAAGACCGACAGAAATCCTATGCTGATAAGCGAAGATCTGATTTGGAGTTTGATGTTGGGGATATGGTTTTCGTAAAGGTTTCTCCTTTGCGGAATGTGGTCCGATTTGGAGCCATTGGGAAGTTAGCACTGAGATTTGTGGGACCATTCCCTATTATAGAGAGGATCGGGCAGATGGCTTATAGGGTGAAGTTGCCCGAGAAGCTTGCCGGACTAAACGATGTTTTTCATGTTTCGCATCTCCGGAAGTGTTTACACGAGTCAGCAGAGGTAGTTGAGCCAAGTGTTTTGGAAGATGTGGAAGTGGAGAAAGAAGCTACCTTGAGGAGAGCTCCGATTCGTATCTTGGGGACGGAGACCAAGAAGCTAAGGAATCGAGAGGTCAAGTTGGTGAAGGTTCAATGGGGTGAAGCCGAAGAAGACGCAACTTGGGAAACCGAGGAGAAGATGCGTGGGCTTTATCCATTCCTTTTTGAGGGTACACTCTCAATCTCTTTTCCTTGTTAGCATATCTTTCTCTTTGCTATCCATGTTTATCTAGTTTATCGTGTTAATCTTGTCATGAGAACCTTAGGTAGAAACCCTTTGGATGAAACATGTGTTTGAAACATGTTATGCTTGATGGTTGCAAGTGGTTGCAAGTGTTTGCAAGTGGTTACTCGTGGATGCATTATACACGATTAGGCACTAGATCGGCTCACACACTCCTCATATTGCATATGCATGAGTGTTTATGCTTATTCATGGATGAAAATTTTTGTGTTATCACATGGATGTTGCATATGGATGTATGTTATGTGCACACATATAGATGATATACATTATGTTCGGAATTTGCATACATATGGACTCATTTCACTAACATATTTTGCATTAAGGGGGTTTACTGAATCAGTAACCTCCTGATTTTCACATTAGATAAGTACATATACACACACCTTTGCATATGATCATATAGCATTTAGAACCTTTTAAGGACAATGATTGCTCGTGGATGATGTTTTGAGTAGATGGATGATGGATGGTAGGATACGTTCTTCCTAACTTGGAGATTTCGGGGACGAAATCCTTTAAGGAGGGAAGAATGTAACAACCCGTATTTTTGAATAACATGTTATAACATAAATGGAGGCAGAATTAAATTGTAAATTCTGAATCAAGGGAAACGGGCTATGCCATTGCGTTCGTCTCGGAAAAATACGCGAAATAGAGTCTGAGTTTTCGAAAATTGGAGTCCGTATGACCAAGATATGGCCTCGCGAAGTTTCACGAAAAATTCCCAAATTAAAGTATACTTAATTAAGTGAAATGGGTTGCGCAGAGAAATATATATATATTGATATATATATATATATATAATTAAAAATTAAATAAATAAATATGCAAAAATGTTCAAAACAGCGAATTGGGAGAGGGGAATAACCGAATCGGCCGATTTTTGAGGTCGACCTGAGCCCGCTGGGTCGACTAGGGGTTAATCCAGGGTGTTTGGCTGTCAACCCGTGGGCCGATTCGCTCAAATGCAGATTTTGCATTTGGATGGTTCTCATGGTTCATCTTTAATCTAAAGGCCCTAGATGGTTCCTACACTTGACTTCTTCCCCAAGACATGCTTTGATGGCTTGGATTGAATCTAGGGTAATCCTATGGCCTAAAACACTTGCCTAATCTATAAATAAGACCCTAACCTACCCTAAATCCTCATTATTCATCCTAGCAACTAAACTATGGCAAAATCAATCCTCTCATGGCCTCCACTCTCTTCATCAAATTCCTAAATAAATTTTCAAGTGATTTTCCATGCATACAAGTGTTTTTAGACTTGTATGATCATCATTAGCTTGCATTCAAGTCTTGTTTCTCTATTGGCACCACAAAGAAAGAGTTTTGATCAAGTTTGCTTGCATTTTTGGGGGTTTTTGGTTGCATAAGGGGTTTCTTACATTTTCTATACTCATTTGAGTTCGCATAAGCATTGTAAGCCCTATTCCTTTCATACTTGAACTTTAAAGTTAAATGCATGATATGCAAGTTGTCATATGTTATGCAAGTTTGTTTATGCAAGTATGATATGCAAGTTGACATATATTATGCAAGTTTGTTTATGCAAGTATGATATGCAAGTTGTCATATGTTATGCAAGTTTGTTTATGCAAGTATGATATGCAAGTTGTCATATGTTATGCAAGTTTGTTTATGCAAGTTTGATATGCAAGTTGTCATATGTTATGCAAATATGTTATGCAAGTTTGGGATGGTCATGTGGTTCATGTTATCATGTTATGCATGCTTTTGGGCCTAAAAATGTAATATGCAAGTGTATGAACACATGAACCTTTCATATGCCACCATGTTGAACTTGTGGCTCTAACACTTTTATGTCATGATTATGCCAAGTTCCCTCTTTCTATCCTTTATGCGCTATTGCGATATGTAAGCGATGGGATTGCGTTTGGGGTTGGGTAAACTTAAAAAGACATAAAAATATGAGCTTGGGAATTTACCTATTAAGTTAGGTCTACCCATTGGGAATTTACCTATTAAGTTAGGTCTACCCAATTGCTTGAAAATATGTAACATGTTTTGGAAACATGATGGACATGACACTTAGAAAAGATAAGTGTGGCCAACTCAAGGTTGGGTTGAGTTTGTAGCGTAAACCTACCCGGAACCGACCGGCCTAACTAGTTGCTACAAACAATAGGACCCAATGTGAGAAGTTGGTCATGTTGTACCTTGGACCCGAGGTTAGACCAAGTTGTGGTGTAAGGCTACCCGGACCCGCCCGGCTTAACTAGTAACCACAACAAGGTCTAATGTGAGAGGTTAAGGCGCATTAATTAATTAATGCCTCATGATTAGGGTTAAGTCATGGACCATTTAATACTTAACCAATTTGGGCTCGGTAGATTAATCGGGGTTAAGTCGTGAACTCATCGTTACACTTAACCAAGTTAATCCATGATTAGTGAAGGGGTTAAACCGTACTTAACCCACTAGAAAAATCCTAGCAATGGGGGTCCACTCCTTCAGTAATCCCTAGTTTGTATCATCATGGCCCTAGGGACTAGGCTAGGGTGGGGGCACGATTACTGAACTGGAGGTAAGGGGCCAAAAAGCGATGGCCGTGGTACGCCGGTGTAGTTCTGGGCGGACTCTGGTCGTGCACATAGTCCGTAGCCGGAGAAAACAAGCACGGGTACCGGTAGATCGAGACTGTGCACTCATGTTTATGGTGTCCAGGGGTTGACACCCTAGGGCTTGATACACCCGACGGGTGGACCCGGCACAGTTCGACTACATTCATGTTTGGGTCGTATTGACACCAACACGTGACGAGTTAGGCTTAGGGAGCCGATCGACTAGACCGTTGGGTTGGACCTCATGGTAGGGTCACTTCATGTT
Source organism: Allium sativum (assembly GCA_030737875.1). Classification (NCBI taxonomy): domain Eukaryota; kingdom Viridiplantae; phylum Streptophyta; class Magnoliopsida; order Asparagales; family Amaryllidaceae; genus Allium; species Allium sativum. Next base: position 993,518,873 of record CM060920.1, read on the forward strand.
ATTGGACCTCGTATGAGGGTCACTTCATGTTATTGGGCCAAAGCTTGGGCCAGGGGATCAATACCTGCGTATTCAAGTCATGTTAGTTGCTAGTACACCTGTGGTGCAAAACCTTAATCCTGATTATGCGATGACACCTTTATCTACTTTGTTAGTATATCATCATGCTAGTATCCTTATGTTCATGCCTGCTGCTCATGCCAGTTAACTTTATCAGTTTACATTGATTGTAGTAGGGCTTACTCAGTCTTTTTGACTGACCTGTTTTCTTTCGCCTCTTTTCTTCCGTTCCCCCCCCCCCTCCCCCCCAGGTTCTCAGGGAGGGAATATAGGAGCTTAGCTTGGATCTTACCTGCTTTTCTTGGATAGCTCATGTATGCTTTGGACTTGAGCTCGCTATGGTTTTTCACTTTGGGGATAGCTACTTTATGTTTTCCTTTTCAGTTTCAGATGATGTTATTTTATGTACTAGACTTGTTTATTTGGGGAATTGACATTATGATGTAGCAGACTTGTTTTTGAAATGGTTTAAAATTCTTCCGCTGTTTTATCTATGTTATTTACTCTGTTCACATATATACATATGTTCTTGTTCTGCCTTGATATATCATTATGCATGTTTACCTGATTCAAACGCCCCTCCAAAGTCAGAGTGCTTGCAAGAGCCACCCTGGCGGAGGTGGGGTGTTACAGACGAAGATGACTATATCGATCTGCATGATCATCCACCATGAAATCAGGTGGTACACGTTCTTTTTCTTTTATTTTTCTTTTTCATTTTTTTTCTTCTGCCTTAGACAGTTGGGACATTGTCTCAATCAAGTGTGGGGGGGAGTCTGCATTGCATTCTTTTGATTTTTTTTAATTTTTCTTTCTTTCTTTTCGCGTAGGACCATCATGCATTTTAGACTGTAGTAACATGCCATATTTTTTTTTGAAATACGACTCATTTTCAATTGATACAGCAAAATAAGTTTACAATTTTTAGCCAGTTGATAGTATTTTTCTCTCTCAACTTAGATCGAATAAGAAATATAATGAAAAGTTTAATTTTGAGGGATAATAGTGTAACCGGTACATAGGGAGATTCTTAGGTGATGGCCATGAAATCTATTCTATATTGTAGACTTTGTTTAAATAAGTGGAGGACTTAAAATACTTATATTGGCTTTTCAAATCTTTAAAACTAAGTTGTGTTAAGTTGAATTCGCTTAACTCTCTTTTGTGCTTATATTTTCGATAATAATAATAATAGCATTCCAAGGGTATCCAACATTGCTTGTATATCGAGCGTTGGTGTGCAAACCTGCCAAGCTCTATCCGACACGTTGTTGACAAAGTCAAAGTTGGAATATCTTGGTCTCATTTTATGAGATTGGACACCTAAGGATTACCGACACGTTGTTGACAAAGTCAAAGTCGGCCTGCACAATCCGCCAAGCTCTTTACCCACTCTCCGTTAGTCTGCGAGGCAGTGCATGGGTGATAAACCTTGGTCTTTTTAGTTAGGTGTATGTACTTAATCATAAATCTTAAAATTTTATAGAATAAAGAATAAGCGATGATACCCAAACACTTCTTGACCTTATTGATTTGACTAGCCATACATGAGAAAATTAGAATACCACTTTGCAAACTGTGCCAAGCAAACTAAGAATTTATTTCATGGCTGCACTATGTTATCGACCGAACTAACTGGCCAAACTGGAATTTAACATTTGAAAACTTGATTTATATTGAAAATTTGTGACAAGTCGAGGTATCTAAAATAAAATCAACTGATCAGAAATTGTTAACTTAATTTGTTGTACCACTTTCCTGAAATAAGGCGTGTTGCCATTGTTCGTTTTTATTTTTGCATATGTCCATTGCATTCATGTAGTTTCATTAGAATCATAGCATACTGCATTTGGATTTTGTGGGTAGTATCCGCTGAAAACCCTCACGAGACACCACTCGTCCTACTAGGGACACCTAGAGGTTTAACGGCTTGTTGCATATGCTCAATGCAATCGTGTTTCCTACGAAAGTGTGACCTATCTAGTTTAGTTTTTCATTTTTGTTTTACTCGAGGATGAGTAAAAGATAAGTGTGGGGGTATTTGATTGACATTGAAAAGTGTTTATTTTATTACTCTTATGCTTTATCTTTTGTAAATAAATAAATGATACTTTGGGTATTTTTTATGTGTTTTTACAGATTTCAAGCGTTGCCTCCTTCAATTCAAATCAAAGGCCAACTACAAGAAAGAGCTACTTCCTCACATCAAATTCATTTCAATTGCAAAAGAAGTAGTAGCTCACTGGTAAAGGCATAGGAATTGGTGCTGAGAGACCTGAGTTCGAACCCCATCAAGCTCACTTTTTGCCAAAGAAACGGAGCGCGTTCACACTGGCCCTTTGCTTTGAGAAATATCTGGATTAGTGTTATGTTATATATATACATACACATATTCAGGTGTATGTATTTATGATGTGCACCAATTAACATTTCAGCAATAGCCATATTCTTATCATGGAATTAAATTCAAATCATTCAATTTCAATTAGAAGAATTTCTGATTGAATTGTTGCCAAGAAGAAAAATCAATTTTGAAGATTTTATCTTATATTGCCTTTGGAGTCTGATAAGCGTCCTTGTTTGGAAGAATTAATTAGATGCAATCTTCTATCAATCAAGCCACATGGGAAAATTGAAAGGTATGGAAAATATTTACCATGATATGCCCAGATTTTCTCCAATCAAGTTAGTCAAGGAAGGCAAGAGATATTCATGAATGAGGAGGCCCATTTATTCATAGACCTAATTATGGTTCTCCCATTCTCATCTATAAATATGTGATGTAACCATTGTAAAAATTCATTCATTCTTCTGTACTCTCTTTTAGTTTTAATAAAGCCTTCTTTTCTTTAGTTTCTGCATTTTATTTCATGGCAAATTGTGTTGTCTAGTCAATTAGATTTGCTAGAACACAATTTGCTATTGCTTCTATTTTTCTTACTAGTGATTGACCGTCTGATTAGATTCAGCGGTAATCCTAGTTTTTATTTTCTGTTCATTTAATTCTGTTTTGCAATTTTATTTCCAGTGTTCTATTTTATTTTAATCATTGAATTTATTACAGATCCAATTAGATTCGAATCTGTAGTGAATTTAATTGCATCTTTTATTCGTAGTTTCACCTTCTATTTTGTTTTGCAAAAAATCAACCTCTAAGCTGTGTCTAACTCGCCCAAGAGATTAGATAAATAATTGATTTAATTCACCTCCCTGTGTTCGACCTGTATGCTACATGCCTGTATGCTTGCAGAATTTATTACAAATGTCGCGCTTTTCTAATTCATAGACTAGCGTCGATCAGCCCCCCTACGGCGCTGCACACTCCGATCGTCCAACCGCTACACGGATTTGCATGAAAATCCAAACCTAGTTTTGAAGGATTTTGAAAGGTATACGGCTTTGTTTATTTTTCAACTGTTTTAACACCTTTAAACCGTTGCAAACTTTGAATAATCATATCTTTTTCATGTGTGATCGAAATCCAGTGAAACAAGAGACAGTGGACTCGTGTGGACGTCTTCTACCTTCTAGAAGAGACCGCATATTTTTCTGAGCCTTCTGCTATTTTTGGTGGAGTGGAACCCAAAGTGAGATTTCTAAATTATAAACGATATGGAAAACGACGATGTATAAATTATATAGTCGATGTATGAGCTATATAAGCATTGTACACCTCTTGTATAAGCATTGTATAAGTTGTACGTTTGATGTATAAGTTATATATGCGTTGTAAAAATTATATATGTGTTGAATAGAATTGAAATGTTTATATATAAATATATATATATGCGCCCCTCGTCCACAAACCATGGACGATATTTATTGATTGTGATTATTGTGAAAATTGTTTGATTACGAATGGTTGATTAGAATTGTTTGTGGTTGAAACTGATTGATTGTGGTTGAAAAATACCCATTTGTGGTTGAGAATTATTTGGTTGAGAATTATTTGGTTGGAACCACATAGGATTAGTTTGTGGAAATGAAAAAAAATATAAATGCCACCTGCGTGCGAACTAGATGCATGATTCCCCATTGTCAAAAGCTGCGAGGCTTTAAGGTAGAGCGAGGAGTCGTACTAGGGACGGTCCCGGTTTTAACTACCTTGCCGTTATGCTACCGAAATTTTGAATAATATTCATGTGTTAGAATTATTTTCATTTGTTGAAACTATATTTATTCGTTGAATAGAAAACCTTCATGTGTTGAATCGATATTCATACGTTGAATAGAAATTCATGTGTTGAATGGTATTCGTGTTTTAAATATAAAAATCACCTTTTTATCTATATATATAAACTATAGAAAACCTTCATGTGTTGAATTGAAATTCATTCGTTGAATAGAAATACATGTGTTGAATGGTATTCGTGTTTTAAATATAAAAATCACCTTTTTATCTATATATACAAACTATAGAAAACATTCATGTGTTGAATCGATATTCATTCGTTGAATAGAAATTCATGTTGAATGGTATTCGTGTTTTAAATATAAAAATCACCTTTTTATCTATATATATAAACTATAGAAAACCTTCATGTGTTGAATTGAAATTCATTCGTTGAATAGAAATTCATGTGTTTAATGGTATTCGTGTTTTAAATATAAAAATCACCTTTTTATCTATATATACAAACTATAGAAAACCTTCATGTGTTGAATTGAAATTCATTCGTTGAATAGAAATTCATGTGTTGAAGGGTATTCGTGTTTTAAATATAAAAATCACTTTTTTATCTATATATATATACACTATAGAAAACCTTCATGTGTTGAATCGAAATTCATTCGTTGAATTGAAATTCATGTGTTGAATGGTATTCATATTTTGAAATAAATTGTTTTATAATAAAAATCATATTTTTATCAGCTATTTGAACTATATAAAATAGTCGTGTTTTGAAAGAAATTGTTTTATAATAAAAATCATATTTTTATCATCTCTGTGAACTATATAAAATAGTCGTGTTTTGAAATAAATCGTTTTACAATAAAAATCACATTTTTATTATATACATGAATTGTTAAAAATAGTGAAGTGTTGAAATAGAAGACGGTTAGATAAAAATATCATTTTTATTAAAAGTATGAAAATCATATAGTTTTGAAATCGAAGAATCGATATATATATATATATATATATATATATAATTGAAATATATCGAATAACGAAGCTGAAGTTCGTATTTAAAAACCGAAACTTCAAACGGTTAGTGCAGGAGATCGGACCATCGGATTTTCCCGAAACCGCAACCGTTGGGTTCGCTTTGGAAATATCTTTCAAACGGCACCAACTTTGCAAAAATCCAACGGTTGGATTGTCTGGAATGTTTAATTCAAATCTGAAGAAAAACAGCGCCAGAATCAATTATATATATATATATATAATTATATTAAATCGAATAACGATGCTGCAGTTTGTATTTTGAAATCGAAACTTCAAACGATTATACCGGGAGATCCGACCGTCGGACTTTCCTGAAACTGGAACCGTTGGATTCGTTTTGAAAAGATCTTTCTAATGATGTAAATTTTGTGAAAATCCAACAGTTAGATTTTCAGATATGTATAAATCAAATCTGTATAAAAACAGCGCCACGGTCGCGTTATGGCTCGAAGCGTTGTTTGAATAAATTGGCTATTTTAAAATAAATAAAAATGACGATAAATCGTTATAAAATATTATAAACAATATGGATGCGAAATCTAGAAACTAACTGAAGGTTGGCTAAGTCGAATGGTTTCCTGGGTGTTGATCTGATGTTGGTTTCGGTCTTCGCGGTTAATATTTGGGAAATCGTTCTCTTACTGATTTACGGTTAGCAACTAATGAATTGAAATGATACGTGTGTATTTGTGTTGCACTTGTTTATCATATACGCGAATTGCTCAGAAAGACCGGGTTTATCCCATTTTGAATAACTGAATCGACGATAAGAATTCGAAGATGAAGACGGTGGTCGAAGACTGGAGATCTTCACCTCGTTTGGATGGTAACTGATGTCCTGATTGGGAGGCATCCCGAAATATGGATAATGAGTGGTGATCGTCCAGACGTACGTGGAGGTCGATGGGTTTGCGAGTTACATAGTGCCTCCGGTTTCGTTCAGACCCAGGACGGACTTGTAAAAGGACTATGTGTCTGACATTGGAATTTATTCTATGTGATTGATAGCCATCAGTTGCATGGTGTGAATTGCCTGTGTGGCATGCTATGATGCAGTGATCAAGGCTTCTGTTTAAAAGCAAAGTCTTGTGGTGATGATCAAAGCACCGCCTGTGTGGCGTAGCTTTGTGTATAACGTGAAATCGCGAGCCTCACACCCCAGTATGAACCAGAAACGGGAGAGGACCTCAGGGAGGACATGCGTTTCTTTCTAGCTAGAAGTGGCATCAGTGGTTTTACACGCCCTGACGAGTTTGACTTATGTGGTTGTTACTATTGCGAGGTGCCTCGGTTAAATCGGACGATCCGGGTCCGATGGAGTCATTCGTTGGCTCACTTACGCCCCAAAGGGCGGGGAAACGTAGTGTTCAGGAATTTTAATCCACATCGATGGACCGGCCCTGTCGCTCCAAGGGTCGATGCGCTCTGACCCTGAGGCTCGGGCTAGTGAGTCTCGAAGTCGGTAAGGACTATCTTTTGTCTTGGTTCATGATGGAAATCCAATTTCCAAACACGTGACTGTGCGGTTTTGATTGTATATCTATATATGGCGACATAATGGTATGGGGCATTAATGCCGTCTATGATTGGTAGTTATGATTCGAAATTGTTTTCAAAACCTATAGACACTAGCAATAATACCAAATGCTTTTGTTTTATTCGTATCAAGCATATTTTGGCCATTATAAGGTAAAAACTCTATCCTCCGGTTTGCGTTGCATTGTGTGATGGGAACTGAGTCTTATAATGGCTTCATTTTTATAAAAAACATTGCGATGTTTAAAAAAATTATTTGTTTTAAAGAACTGGCAATCCGATGGAGTAAACCTGTTCCACGAAAGTGGCGTGGTCCGGTGATTAGCCATATTTTAAATGTGTTGAGTAGATTTCTCATACCAATCCCATGACTGACTCGTAGTTTGTTTCACTTTCAAACTCGGGTGCCCCTTTTTCTACACGGGCAGCCTTGTATTCAGGTTTTTAGCAGGCTTTTTCTGGATAGCTGGAGCTGAAGATGGATTCTTCATTTATCTCTTTTTATGCTGTTCAGCTCCTATTGTACATATTATGTTTGTTTTCCGCTGTAGACATTTATGTATAGCTGAACTGTATTTGTACTAAATATGATCCTGTATACTGTGTAACTCTGATGATTACGTTTATCCAGTATATTCTATTGTGCATTATATGGTGTATTTATCTATTTCTGTTCTGCTATTATATGTTTCTGTGTTATATTCAAAGGATTACCCTTACCACCGCCAGTACGGGGTTTGGGGTCGTCTCAAAAGTTGATTCACTAAGTACAAGTTGATAACCACATAATGCAATTAATTTGAAATTAAAACCAAACTTTGAGAATTTTTTTGAATATATTCCATGAGAATTCGGTGGATCAATAAATTGCCGAAAAGAATTAATGTTATATGCTTGGATAGTTAGGTTTTGGTCAGCGAATTCCTTTTAGTATAAGTCAGGTAGGAGAAAGTGTGATCATGAAGTCCAAATGTGCAAGAAGTCTGTTATACTGTTTTAAGTCAAAGCTAAAGTAAATTACTATAATAATACATCCAAGTAACATATATCAAATAATGAAATATGTTTAACGAATAATTGAAATTAAACAAAGTATAGAATAAAGTTCGGTTCACAACTCATCAAATAAGGCAAAGCAAACAAAAGTACTATGAAAATGAACGTGTAAAATGATCCAGCAGCAACAAAAAGCGTACACGTGATCCTCTTCTTGAGCCTTACCTACTGCATAAGAAAACAATACTGAATGCCACTCTCATCAATTTTGCATAGCTGCATGATATTTCTTTAGTTGTAAGTAACAATCACATCCGTAGAATCATGATTACCACATATTTAGTCATATATTATGCCAAAAGTACCTTAGTTATGGATAAAATATATGAAAATATATTGTGGTTAGCATATCCCAAAAAAAAAAAGAAAAAAAGAAAAAAAAAGAAGGAAAGAAAAGAAAAGAAAATCATATTATCTGATTATGTAGACCACTACGGTAAGTGCCATAAACTTGTAAAGCATGTGCTTAGCCGGGGGGAAGATGTTGGGAAATTATGTGCAATTTATATATCATGGAGACAGAGTCAAAGAACTCCAACTTTTATTTCTTTTTATTGCAGCTAAATGGTACATGAAAACAATACTATAACTTTAGTAACGTCATTTCTTTGGAAAAAACTGGTTTTACAATTTATTTATACATTTAGTTAGTCAATTTATTGAACCATTAATATATGTGCCTACTCAGTGTACGTGGGCCATGGATCAATTTATAAACATACAATTACATTCATTGTTTTTTAACATTAAAACATTAGTTAGACTTGCACGCATTTAATATTGATCCTTCCAGTATGGTAGAGAAAAGGAAAAGCACAACATTCAAAATATTGAGAAGACATAAAAGGATGCAAAAGATAAAACATAAAGAAATATCCACTTCAGACTGAGATTGTTGGACCATCACTTTCCCTTCGATATAGCAGTAATTGTAGTTTAAGACTTAAAATGTAAATGGAGTGGTTGAAAATTGTAATCGAAAACATTCACAGATCGATCGTAAAATATATAATTCCGACAAACAATTTTTTTTTCATTCACATAAAGAAGAAAAGTTATTTTATAATATGACATATTATGATAGCATGCATTTTACTGAGCTAATACTGTCAAGGTACAATAGTCAGTTAATAGACGATTACAGTAAGTTTCACTGAATAGGATAATAATAGGGATACAATAAACATTATTTAAAGGAGGGCAATGATGCGAATTTAGCATGTCTTTGCACTGTCCACGGCATAGAAATATGGAGTATAAGCAACATTAAATGCAAGCATCTTCATAAAATTCGACGGAATAGTAAACTAGGTAACTTGTGGACAAATTAATTGGCAAGACCTTAAAATCACGGATAAACCCATCTCTCTCTGATGTATTAAATGTAGTCATAGTTGAATACCATGCAAATCACCGCTAAAGAATTTTGTAGAGGTTGAAGAGAATATATTGTTTCTCATTAATTTAGTCTAATTTCGTGCACCTAAAGATGGGATGACATCCCGTATGTCTTTTCAAATTACAGAAATATCCTTGTATAACTGTTTAGAGAATTTTAGAACACATGGTATTTCGGAGAAATCTAGAAAAAGGCACAGTATATAAGTTAGCTAAATAATATATTTATTGATTTATTGATCAGTTACTGAAATAAGAAACCTGTAAGTCCAAATTGAAGACACATTGTAACTTTGTAGCTTAGCAATATTTTTTCATTATTTGCATGAAATTATGTACAGTGCGCACTGATTTAATGGATTAAATGATCCCTCAAATGCCCATTCTCATTACTAATCTGTTGTATTAAAATATTCCTAAAACATCCACTTTCATTAAACATGTACACCATCAACAAATTAAGCACATATAACATGTATCAGTCCCTACCCACACAATTATACATCAGTTTTCCTTTGACTTCAACACTGCAATCCTTGTGGCAAAACAGTCTCTCCTTTCAGATATTAAATACATATATAGCTCAGAGAAAATGATATGTGAGAATCATGAGCACCTCATACAAAACTTACTGATTTCAGAGATACTTTTGCTAAATAATAACTTACAGAAATTTTAGTTCATTTCAGCTACTAATATAAGCATTTAATCCTTCATTGAGTTACATTTTAATATCCTATCTTAGCAGCCAACATATAACTATCTTCACATAATCAAATTTAACAGTGCTAGTGCATTCATAATATAACAAAGGAAATCTCATATTTTTGAGTTTTTTTTAAACCATAAAATAACTAAAACGCTTGAGTGCATCTTTCTTTTGCATATTCCTCAGTGATAATCATTTTGCATCTTCACATCTGATATCTCTAGGTACAAATGGCAGGTATAAATGGAAAGTATGAACATTATCACGTAAATTCAAGGATGAGTTCAAGCACATTAATACTAAACACAATTTGCCATATTAAACATGAGCACGCAAATGCAATGTGCTGAGTAACAATCATCTTTCATAACCTATAAGCACCTAGTTTTAACATCTTAAAAACATAACAAAACAATACTTGTTTATGCCGAGAAAACTAAATAAAGATCTACTTGTTCTTAACGTAAAATTAATGTACCAACTTTTCTAAGCTTTGATTAGGATCACTTCATGTGGACAATATAAATTCAGCTTAAAGATTTTACCTTAAAAATGGATTTGTATAGTGAAACCAAATTCTTGTATACTGTAAGTCATGAACATATGTTCATGTATCAATTAACTGATCATTCCAATGGTTTTAATATAGTAACTACCATTAGAAATCTGAAATTTATGGAACAAAAGTACAATTAATTATAATAAACAAATAACAACAGAAAAACTACCTCATATTCTCATATATAGAGTACTTGGTACGAAGTATAAACAATAGCAGCAAGGTCCTTATAAACAACCTGTAAATTTTAACTGATAGGAAAAAGGTGACATATTAGGACATTAATGCTCGTACTGTACTATATTATGATAAATTGCAAATAATTGCCGGGATAATGGTACCAAAAGAATTAAACATGGCATACAATGATTTGAGACTTAATAACGAAAGCAAAAATGTTATTCTAAACCAAAAGAAATCGCATTTTTATGTGTATTAGTTTTCTATGCCCATAATAATTCATTTTTTCCATCTTGTTTTTTTGTTACATCTATATTCCACAACAGCTTAAATATTGTAAAATAATAACGACTTTTTAACATCCTTAAAGGAAGAGTAATAAAGTATCACCTGATAGTTTGGAAACGGGTGTGCGACAACTTTGATGGTCGATGCACAGTAAAACACCCTAAAAGTGAGGGCTGAGATTATATAATTATACATGCCTATTTAATTCCTTCATAGCTCAGCTCCTCCATCCACTTGCATCAAAAGACCCTGAAACCTCCACAAACCCCAAATCCACTTCTAAATTCTGTTGTTGAAAGAGTTTGACTGCCAACACTGTCCCTGGATATCACACAAAACCTGTTATACATTTTACAAAATAAATTTTGGTTACACCAGCAATAGGAATATGCTAACAATAATTACCAAATAGGCATACATATAACATAAAATGGAATTTTTAAACCATGGTTATATATGAGTATATCGAAGAAACAAAATCCAAACCTAACTGGAATTATAGGAGTAGATAGTGTCTGGTTTCAAAACTGTAAAAGGAATTGCATAGCTATGATGGAATGCCATCGTGAGATAAATGAAGCATCAACAAAATGAGACTGTAAGCATGAAATCAGTAAACAAATAGTGCAATTTTAAGCGAATCGAAATAGGATAACAAAAAACCGACGATTTCACCTTAGTCTTCAAATATTAAGGTATAAAAGCGAGACCGGGGACGCACAGAATACCCAGACCAAATGAATTAATAGTGAAGTAATGGTCAAATAAGTAGATGTCTCCTTATATAAATTTGCAGTTGTAATTTCATAGCTTGGAACATTATTTATTTCTCTTTTTAAGAAAGTAAATATTATCATGATTAATAATAAAACCATGAAGAGAAAAATCAAAAGTCAGGAATACATGTATACACACACTACATATATCATAGATTAGCACTCAAACGCAAAATATAAACTCAACCGCATAATCGGCTTCAAACATGCATTTTGAGTCACGTCTACATTCGATATGTACTAAACGCAGGGTTAGGTCTGTAGCAAACAACTTTCCCTAAAATAAAGCTCTGTAACTTTTTTTTGGAAGAAAATCTTTTATCCTAAAGGGAATATTGCATGCGTAATGAGACATAAATTCAACCATGATCATGGTTGTCAAAGGAATTTTCATCAAAATTCATAAACAGAATTTCTTTTTAGGCACGCTACACACTCACAAACTCCACTGATTTGAATATTTGAAAGGATAGAAAATACATACATCCGATTTCTTTAGAGAAGATTTACTGTTACTCTGAAGTTCACCGATGTTATCAAATATGACTCAACTTGCCTGATGGATTCTGGTATAACGTACATAAGATTAAATTCCTTCGCTTTCTTCCTGCAGCTCTTAAGAACCACACTTTACGTCGAATGTTTCGTTCATGCTTTCGAAGAAGTTCATCGGTCTTGTGAGAATTAGTCAAAAGTGGCCCAGAAAATTCGACTCTTTCTTTTTGATCTCGATACATCAGATCAGTTCGATTGGAGTATGCCATATCTAGCTCTGTAACTACACAAATACATGTCAATTAAAGTAGAAATATTGTTGGAGGAAGAGAAATTAGATTACTTATAATTTAATTATCTTGCTTTCAACATACAAAATGACCACATATATATAGTGGTTTATGTTAGCGTATTGAATATGCAGCTGTAGGGTAATATAGTCTTTTTATGTGTTTTATTGTTTGCCTATATATAAAGGCCTCTTTGGTTATTTTAGGGTTAAGAGGCTTGTATTGTCAGCCTCCATCAGTAAAGATGTAGCCTTCTAGTTGTTTATTGTTGTATCTCTCTCTTCTCTCTGGATCTGAATTCTAACATGGTATCAGAGCCAGGTTACGCAGAGAGACAGAGAGAGGGTTCTAGCTTGGTCATATTTCCTTTGAATTTTCTATTATGATTTGTTTCTCATGTTTCAAATTTTTTGCTGGGTGCTAATTTGTTCGGTTCTTTTGAGTTTGTTGTCATCGTGATTTCTCTCGGATCTTAATTCGTCAGAGCATGCTTCGCTTTTCAGATTTGCTTTTCAGGGAAGGCGAATTGGAGGTGATTGCGGTTGCAGATGTTTGGTTACGGATTGTTTTCAAGCTCGTCCAAATCTTCAATGCGGTTGACGTGAGAGATTTCCAGCCTCCGATTCAAGTCAAAGCGCACATGAGCTCCATCCGATCCAACGCACAATCGTAAGTTCCTCTCCTCTCAGATCCGAAACAAAGAGCCGTATCAATCTCTACCTCAAATCAACTAAGGGCGTATTTGCTGTTGGACTCGTTTTACTCAAGATTTTTGTAGGTTTTGATTATTTAGATCTGATGCCGAATTGGTTTTGAGTACTTAGGGTTTTTCAAAGTCCACTGAGTGGATTCCGTGCCTTTGGTTGACTGGATCTCGAAATGTAGACTAGGATATTGGCTTTTGGATCAGTTTCTTGTGAATATTGAGGATGGTTTCATGCTTGAGTTTCAACTGCTGTTTGTATATCGATTTTGACGCATCATATTTAAAATTGGATTAGAGTTTGAGATCCATGTGAATGGACTGGTTGTTCAAATCCGAAATTCAGATATAATTTTCAGCAAATTTTTTCTGTTTGAATCCATGTTTAGCATTGCGCAGAGTACACTCAGATCCATATGATTACTGTGCACCAACCCACTAATTTTTCTAGCGTGATTTGAATCGAGGATATATAAATATTGTGTGGTTGCTTGGTGCTGGAGTGGTTCTAGTCGTATGGTGTGGAAGGAGAAGTAGCAGGCACTGTATGGATGACTGTGGCTATGAAGTGGAGAAGTGCTGAAATTTGGTTTGTTTGTTGAGTTTGTATGATGGTTTGTGTAGGATATTTTGTGGAGATGATAATTGTTTGGTGGTGGAACAGTTTTGGTGGTTGGAAATGTAGTTTGTGACTATGGAGTTAGTGGTTCAGGGGAGCGATGTTTCGGAATTTGATGGATGTTGAATGGAGAGTAGGGTGAGCTGTTGTGTACCCTTAGCAGCTGTTTGTGAGTGTCTGTGACAGTGATGAAGTTTGGAGATATGTGGTAAAGTGATGAAGTTTGGAGATATGCTTTCCGTTGGTGTTTGGGTGCGACTGGAGTTCAACTGCTCGTTGTTCTTGGTTGTTTGTGAGTGTACTTGTTGTAATTGTGGATGGTGATTTTGCGAAGGCGAGTTATTTTTTTCTTTTCTTTGTTGTGGTGCATTTTCTGGTAGGTGTTGTTGACTGGTTTGAGTATGGCCGAGGAGTGGTGTATGGTGTAGAAGGTGTAATTTGGTGATGTTTGTATTGCAATGTCGAGGTGACTGAAGTATTGTATGTATTGATGTCTGTATCGGTAACCCTGTTTATTATGACGGCAATTGACGTTGATTGAAGGTGGTAGGTGGTTACTGCAGGTATGTTTGGAGGATGCAAACATATGCTGACCATCCCTTTTGATTTTGTTTTGTTTTTGTTTGTATGTTTGGGGGATGCAAACATACAAAACCATCCCACTTTGGTTTAGTTCTGTTTTCGTTTGATATGTTTGGGGGATGCAAACATATAAACCCATCCGTCGGGGACCAGTTTTGTCATTTGGCCGCTCAGATCTTTTGCTTACCGATCAGATTGAAGATTGTGTTGGATTGTTGAGTTGATGTTGGGTATTTGGTATTTGGCAGTTTCTTCTCTACTTCTTGTGGCAGCTTCTATTTGGCAGTTTCTTCTCTACTTCTTGTGGCATCTTCTATTTGGCAGTTTCTTTTCTACTTCTTGTGGCAGCTTCTATTTGGCAGTTTCTTTTCTACTTCTTGTGGCAGCTTCTATTTGGTAGTTTCTTCACAGCTTCTATCGGCAGCTTCTATTTGGCAGTTTCTTCTCTACTTCTTTTGGCAGCTTCTATTTGGCGGTTTCTTATCTACTTCTTTTGGCAGCTTCTATTTGGCAAACTCACGATTCTCCGCATCGTGAGTTTGAGGGGGGATGTTAGCGTATTGAATATGCAGCTGTAGGGTAATATAGTCTTTTTATGTGTTTTATTGTTTGCCTATATATAAAGGCCTCTTTGGTTATTTTAGGGTTAAGAGGCTTGTATTGTCAGCCTCCATCAGTAAAGATGTAGCCTTCTAGTTGTTTATTGTTGTATCTCTCTCTTCTCTCTGGATCTGAATTCTAACAGTTTACATAAACTTTCACCGAATAGACATGACTTTACAACAACCAATAGACATGCCTTTTCACTATTCTAGATACATGATTCCAATGCAAATATTAATTACTACACACATTACTAACATTCTCCCCCTTAATGTGTTGTTCTTGAACTCCAAGTGTTTATCTTTGTGTTTACTTTTCAACAGACGCTTCATTCTTTCTAACAAATATTACGTATTATAGTAAAAGCTTGCAGTAAAAAGTCAATATATTGAAATCAAGCTCCTTACATTATTGAAATAGTTCACTAAATTGCATACATCATTAAACTTTGCTGTAGAAAATTCAACGGCGAAATATCAAAGCAGCTCCTCGTGCAACTTCCATCATTGGGAAAAAATCCATGCTTTTAGGCGATATAACTTTTCCTTAAGAACAAATGTTGGTTTCTGAGGTCCAGCTCCAGGAATGAAGACAAACTGCAGACGGTCGCAGACTGTTGATACTGAAAATATTAGACATTCAAAAAAAGTTTCGCTTTCATTATCAAACCAAGCAATCAAAGAATAAAATCAAAACTAAAGCAGAGTAAGATTAAATAATCAAACACAATTAAATGGTGAAACAATCAAGCAGGAGTAAACAGTAACTGAGGAACAGAGGGAGGATACATCGAAATAGAAAGCTTGACCCATTCGTAATCACCGTTAAGAAACCAGAAAGGAAGAAAAGCTGAAAAACAGTAAAATTGAGAAGAATTTTACAGATCGTTGCCAACGGATCGTTGTTACCATCGTTAGGATTAGGGTTACAAAGAAAACTATTTTATCGCTTCCGCTAAGTAACCCTAATTTCGGCAGATAGGAGATTTGAGTTGTAGAGGAGTCCCAATGAATTCAAAGTGACAAAAATAAATAGTTCGGTTGTTTCATGAATGAAAAGGAGATTGACATGATGGAAATGGAGATTTTTCTGATGAAACATGAACTGTTCAAACGAAAGCGGTTTCATTTTCTGAAAAATTATGTTGAGAGTTTGTAGATTCCGGAACTCTTCCCCCGAAATCCAAACTATCCGCAAAATCTACACTCTATTGGACAACGAATTGGGTGTGGAATTCATAAATTTCAAAATCCAACGTGCTGTTGGAGAAGCTCTAAGAGCTTATCAATATTTTATTACTGAAATATGTAGTTGTTTGTTGCTTTTTTTAGTACCAGGTAGTTAAGCTTTAATAGTTGATGTCACTTGTAGGACATACAAAAGCACAAACGGAGCGATTGGCTGGGAGTAGTGCATAACCGAGTTTGCCACTATGAAATCCGGAAGTGCCGGTGACCAAAATCTTCTTTGACATCGATTATTAGTTGACCCATGTAGGGGCATTGGACGGCGGGATGGGAATTGCAATTGAGTGTTTATGAGCCCCTATAGTGCAATGCTCGCGACATCATGTACATTTAAATTATATTAACCATCGAGTAAAAGAAGAATTACATTGGATTAATAATATAAACATAATAGACCAAAGAGCAGTATAAATTCTTGCATCTTAGAGAAATACCAGCACATTTGTCTGTTTCGGACCACAAACAGTATGTTAAAAAATAAATGGAAAGAAACAAAATTAATAGGCATAAAGTTTTTTAAATTGCGCACCCAATATTATAAAATTATAAGATGTCTTTACCTGTGATATATTACTTCTTATAGTAGGTTATTGCTATGCATGTCATGAAATACTGTCATAACTTTGAAAATCCTGATAAGAAATGATACCAATGCACGCGCGCGCGCGCGCGCACACACAAATAATTAGAACATATGATCTGTGTTTATCCTAAACAAACATGAAACCTGGTGTTAGCAATGCTTTGTTGGATGTATATTGAGCCTCCTATAAGATCAACTGCATTAACTATTGTACACTATGGAAAACGTTTCTGTGTAGAGATGGTAGAAGAAAGAAGAAAACCACATTATTACTGTTGAAAATACTGCTATTTGGTATAAAATGATTATAGGCCGAAGAACCTGAAGTTAGAAGTATATCTTCAAAGGTATTGCATACCCAAAGCAGAAATGATTGTAGGTAGAATAACAGTGCAGCACAAAAAAAAATTGCATTACCTTTTATGTTGTACTTTTTTTTTTAATACACAGACGCAGCTGACACTAATTTTTAGTATATATAAACTACATGTAACCCTTATTTTGATCAGACCAACAAATTTAAAATAAATATCACATCATTTATGCAACAATTCAGGAACTCTGAACTCTGATAATTCGTTTTAACCGTTGGGTTAAATGTGAGATGATAACATTCATATCATCGATGACCACATACGTGATCAGCATACAGAGTATTCATGGTAGCCCCAAAACCAGGTAACCTTTTGGAGTCGGTATCATTCTTAGTGGGTTTCCAGTTGCCGACAAAAACATCATGTGTGTAGAAGGCAGCTTCTCCTTCATTGGGTTCATCCATCTTCACATTGTTCCTTGGAATGTTGTGGTTGCGTTTTGTTCTAGTATTTCAGGGTGGTTCAAGAGATCCATATTTGTTGGTACATTTCTCTCTCATGCATATTGGCTCCCTGGTTTTCATTTCTTCAATCAGACGTTTACATGACTGCATGGCCTTGCCAAACTATGCTTTAGCACCATTTTGTTTAGCTAAGTTATGCAGCTATATCACATAGTAACTATTATTCATTATAATTGTGTAACTAATATAAATTTATTTTGTGAAAACACTACTTGATTGTCTATATGATGATCAAAATCCTGTATTCGTTCTTACGAACCATGATATTATACTTGTAAGTGATTTATTAAATTGTATATTAATAAAATTGAGTGCTCTCTATGTTTAAGGGGATCATATTTTCTGGAAAAAAGAGATCATGATAAAATGGAAATCACTGTAGTGCATTATTACAAATATCAGATACCTTACCAAATCAGTGAAACAATGTCTAAAGTAACAAACAGTAATTAAGATAAAAGTAGGGATGGCAATGGGGCGGGGCGGGCACGGGTAGTACCAACCCGTCACCCGCCCCGTTGAGTGATTTTTTGCCCCGTGCCCGCCCCATACCCGCACGGGTATCCATTAAACGGGTTTTAAACAGGTTGCGGGTAATGGCGGGTATTCGTGGGTACCCATTATATTTATTCAATTTATTTTTTAGCCATTTATTGAAATTATTCAAAAGTACATTTGGTTTAAAAAAACAAATTAGACCAATGATTATATGCTAACCTCAAAATACCAATACATATTTTTACCAACATCCAAAAAAGAAGAGATAGCAACAGAAGTATCCACCAAAATATCAACAGCCAGTTATAAATTGTTGAGTAAAAGCATGCACACAAATACCGAACAACCAACAACAATATTTTTTGTATCAACTATTGAAAATAAATCACATTCAATACGGGTACGGGTACCCGCGGATATGGATATCTTACTATCCGTACCCGCCCCATTAATTAACGGATATTAAAAATACCCGTTTATTTTACCCATGGATACCCATTTAACTATCTGTTTCATATTCATGACGGATTTTACCCGCGGATAACCGCGGGTACGGATTTTTTTGCCATCCCTAGATAAAAGATCAAAATTGCTGTAATTTTGTTTCCAATGCAACAAAGATAAGTTTCCATAACATATGTATAAAAACCTTCAGGTAAAAATCAAAATTTTCTAAATAGGCATCTAATGCATACCAAATGAATTAATTGCATATGTAGAATTAGAAAGGTATCACTTTAATTGTTCAAAAGAATAATACCAAATTTACATGATGACCGTATAGAATTTCATAAGTTTTCCACTTATGGAAAACAATGATAAAAAGGATTTTTAATGTAATGCCTTGATTAAAAAAAGTTGACCATACCAAATGAGTGAGGCAAAGGAAAATAAAGGTCAAAATTTATTATGAGATCCTGTATCAATAATCGAAATAAAGATAATACAAAATACAAATGTGTGTGTATAATTCCAATAAAGTTCACATAATTTTTGAAGCATAAAGATTGATCAAGCTGATTGTAATGTAAATTTCCATCACAATATTTTATACACATGCACAACTCTGGAAACAAAGTAAACCATATAATGGAAGTACCAACAATTATATAGAATAAAATGTCCATATTTATTGTCCAAAAGAAGCATTGAAAATAATATTTGTAGGCTATATTTTATATTAGGAATTGCAGCTTTCGTGGAAATTTTCTTAGCTTATTATATACATGTGTGTGTACATGAATTCCCAAAAATAAGTATTATTTTAATATAGAAATAATAATACTTCTTCTAATAGTTTTATCTGTTGATTTGCAGATACCCAAGAAATGTTTAGATCAAATCATAAATGAATTTTGACACCATTAAAATTTATGGAAAAGTTCAATCTGTAGACTTAACCATGCAAAAACAAATTCAAACCAAATTGACTAAATTAATAACAAATATATATAGAATAAGAAAAATTCAAAGATTCATAGCCCAAAGAGAAGGTTGTACGTGATACTTATTGAGGTGCCATTTTCGTTAATAAATTGCAAGTACATGTCTAATTGGAAAGAAAGTGTTTTTACAATAAAATACATGTATATTCAGCAAGGATTCTCGTAAGTATTGAAGAAAGTTAAAAACATGAGAATATGATGATATACATAACTATACGTTGAAACTTAACCCAAGTTTCTACTTTTATGTAAGTCTAATACCATATTAAAAATGGGGATATATAATTAATTACTCTAATGGTTTTACCAAATTAATTTTTTCTTTACATCTAATCAACCTTTTCTTTTTGCTTGTTATCCACATTAAGCCTTGCATATAATTACAGTCATAAATATGTTAACTTGAAAAATTGTTTTTCGTAAGTAGAATAATAATGGGAAAGTATGAAATTACCTGATTTTTAAAGAAATGCATACATCAGTAAACAGGCAGACGTTTATTTGTTAAGGCAAAATTAAAATTATAGACATTGCAAACGAATCTACCAAACATAGAACTTTCGTAAATTATATCAAACGAAGCTACCAAACATAGAACTTTCATATATTATATCATGTTTACTTATTGCCTATTAGAATAGCACTGACCACATATATAAATGAATTAGGAAACCGGAATGAAACATAACATTTATGAATAAACGATTTTTTGATTAATAATTAATCAAAAACTATGAATACAACATTAAGTGGATCAAAATAAAAAAGTTCCAGTGAATTTAGTAAATATGTTGCAATTCATTAGACACCAAAAAAATAATGGAAATTGTGGATGTGCATACTTTAGTTTAAAATACTTTTTTTGAACAAAAAAATTAGTAATCATTTCTCCATGTGTACCCTACAGATTTCACACTCAATTTTGTACCGAATGTCATAAAGATTGTCACAAAATAGTCATAATTTGTATTAACATTCTAAAATTTTATTAAATTGGGATGCTAAACCAAATGCAGCGGCCTTACAATATTGCGATGATTGTCCCAGATAGAAACTTCTGATTGAAAATCGAACACACATATAAATTTCCATATAACATAAGCAGGTTTTACCAAATTATAAAAATAGAATACAGGGAAGGTAATGATAAAATATGCCTTATCAAATTGATGAATCAATACTTAAATTAGTTGACAATAATTTTGATAGAAAATCAAATGTAAATTAATTTAATTTCCATTAGGTTGAAGATAAATTTCCATAAGGAAAAAAATGTTATAAAACTTCAATTTAGAACATCTACTTAGGCGCATAAATACCTATACCAAATAACGGGTAGTCCAAAGTTTATTCTAACCACGCAATCCATACCACTATGCGAAGGACGATCGAACGACGAACTGAATTCTTCTCCTACCATCTGCTATCAGTCACCTGCAATTTTTAAATCCACCAATATCCTTTACCTTATCCCTACATGTTTTAACACCATCTCCTATTGCCACTCTGCAGTCAAAGTCGTTAAAATTGTAAGCCCTACCATTCTTTCCAGATAGGAAGTTCGTACTCTACTTCGGCAGACGAACATTACCACTCAACATTAAAGTTCACTACATCTGGCCTCCGTTAATTTTAATTTTTTTTTCCAATTGTTAATCAAAATAAAAAAAGGTAAACTTAGATGAAGATGCTCTTGTCTAGGTTCGCTGCTTTGTCAAAGCCACCTCTTTTAATCAATTTCTTTGGATTAACATTTAAAGTTCCCAATCGTAATAAATTGAAAAAACTAAATCTAAAAAGAATTAAAAAGGGAAACATGAATTAAAGCATTTGTGTCTTGAAGCTACATCTTTATCGGAGCAATCTGAACAATTCGTTGCCGACGGAACGCTGTTAACATCGTTAGAATTTAGGTTACACAGAAAACAATTTTATCGCTTCCGCTAAGTAACCCTAGTTCGGTCAGATAGGAGGTTTGAGTTGTAGAGGAGTCCCAATGAATTCAAAGTGACGAAAATAGAAAGTTTGGTTATTTCATGAATGAAAAGGATATTTATTTGATGGAACTGGAGATTTGTCTGAGGAAACATGACGAATTGTTCAAACGAAGGCGGTTTCATTTTCTGGAAGATAGTGGGAAGTTACGTGTTTTATTTTATTTTATTATTATTTCCACTAAATTTAGACTAAAAAGGGGAAGAATCGCTGAGAAGCGGGGATCGCAAAGTAGAAAGGAATTTAGACGCCCACGTCAGCAAACCATGTATTTTGTTTTCTATTATAGGTAATAGATTCCAAAATGTGAATTCAAGCTAGGTATAGAAACGACGTTTTAAAAATGAACAGATTTTTCCATCGATCTTATTTATTTGTATAACGCATGTTAGAAAAATTTGAATTTCAAAATCTGATATTTTTGAAAATATTATTATTTTAATACTATAATAACATAGAATATTAAACTTTGGTTTAAAATTGAATTGGTGATTGAATCGTTTTTAAAACAAATTTGTAAATGTTTTATGAAATACATTTAAACTGAATCAACGAATTTTATTATACATAGAAAAATGGTCTGAATAGGATGTGTCACGTAGCGACGGTTCGCGAATTTCGGCCATTAATTTCAAATTAACGCACCGGGAGATCTGACCGTCGGATTTTCCCGAAACAAAAAACATTTAGTTTTGAATGAAAATAGCTTTCTAATGAAATAAATTTTCTAAAATCCAACGGCTATATTATGAGATAAATTTAAATCAAATTTGAATAAAACAGTGCTAATGTTGTAAATGACTAGAAATTGATTTTCTATGTATGGAGCAATTTTTAAATTATTAAAAATAGGGAAAAATTATGTTAAATCGTAATAAATGATGTAAAAATGATTAGGGATGAATATATTGATTTTTGAATAGTATAAAGCTATTTTGCGAAAATTAGTTATTTTGATAAAGATGCTTGAAACTGTTTGAAGTTTAATATTGAACCAAGTACAGTTTTCCAATGTATAAATATTGGATTTGAATGGAAATAATCTTCTGATATTTCAATGTTATATTCGAGTAATTTGGAAGATAGTGATAACATTATTCCATATACGGTATTTATTGGTTTCAGAATTTGATGTTGAATATAAGCCAATATGATTTTTATTTGAAACCTTATATTTGTTATAAATTGGATTTTGGGTTTGTCGTGAGTGGGGTCTTCGATAACACTGTTCGTAAACCCAGTTGAAAATGAAGTTTATAAAATAAATCTTTTAGCTAGGATTTAATGGAATTTTCCAAAGTTATGTTTCCAATTAATGAATTAAATTGGAATTGAATGGAAGTTTGATTTCGAGTTTATCGTGAATAATGTTTTAAATAACATTTGTTCTTTAACCCAATCAAAGAAAAGATGATTTCTCAAGTTTGAGTTGTAATAAATATTTCAATAAAGATTTGATTGAATGAAATGAGATTAAAGCCAAGTTGGAGCTTTAATAAATCTTTCAATAAAGATTTTAATGAGTGAAATGGATATTAAAACGATATTAGAGTTTTAATAAAATCTTTAATTGGATTTGAAATGAAAGTAGGTAATTAAACTTAGCGAAACACGAGGGGCGTTAGATATGCAGTACCACCAGTTTTGCTCCATGGTCTTAATAGAATTGGAATGGGATAATGATACGAGAGATTACAGTTTCCTATATGGCTCGATAATCCTGATAAAGCTTATAAACCTTAATTTGAGTTACGTTTGCGAGAAGAGATTGTATAATCTTTTGAAATGATTTTCGAAGAAAGATTTAAACAAGAAGTTTAAATGATGTAAATCTTTGATAAGATTTATGGGAGTAATTCCCAATGTAACGAATATTGGAATAAAAGAATACTCTGGATTGGAATAAGTAGGGCCGGTCCTGGCCTAGTGCGAGCCGTGCGACCGCACAGGGCCCATTAGGTCAGAGGGCCAAAAAAAAAAAAAAAAAAATTGTATTACCTTTACTAGAGCTGTTTTTTCTTGTCAGGATACGTGTACTTGATAGTAATTTATCTATGCAAAAGTAGATATGTTTGTATGCTTTGTTGACATCAATCAATATATTAAAATGAAGATGTGACTTGTGTGGACCTCTAGTTGACAGATTGAAAATATGGGTAAAAGTTTTATGAATTTGCTGAAACACGCAATTTTCTCAATAGAGATGCACAGTAGAAAAAGCACATTTTCACTTAAGTTCAATTTCATTAAAAAAAAAAATTAAGGGTCCAAAATTTTGGACTTGCACTAGGTCCATAAATACTCAGGGCCGGCCCTGGGAATAAGGTGTGTGATATGTTTATATATCACTTGTTTTTAATGATGCGATGTTATTCGAAAAGACCGGTTTCAACCCATTTTGAATAGTTAATACGACGATTGTCGAAGGTATTGAAGATAGTGGTTGAAGGTCGGAGATCTTCACGTTGTTTGGATTATTGCTGATGTCTTTGGTAGCTTCTGTAATAAGGTTAAAGTGGTGGCGTTCTTGGAGACCGACCGGATATGCAAGGCTCTCTCTCCCTTAGGGGACGAGGAATAAGGTGTCTTTAGTTTCATTCAGATCTAGAGCAAACTTGTAAATGGATTATTTGTATGACATTGTATTTCACAACATAATCAATTAGCTGTTATTAATGACATATCTATTGGTGGCGAAGAATTTATTCTCTTAGCTTAACACCCTTCTTTGAGGCATATGAACTCAAAGGTTATATTATTAATAGAAACTGATCATAGATGTGACTGAAAATATGACATTCTAAGATGCTGATTGATCAAAGTTTCTATTGAAAAGTATAGCTTCGGGGATGGTGATCAAAGCATGGCTGATATTGCCTAGCTTTGTGTCATGACGCTTTGACAAACCTCACAGTCCGCAAATGACCTAAAACAGGATGAAAGACAATAGAGTAAGGGAATACGTTTCCTTCTGGCTAAAAGGTGATGCCATGGTATGGAGCCCAAACATTTTACTTATGTGGATGTTGTAATTGAGGCACCTCGGATGATGGTCGACGTACTGACCATATTGTAGGTCCGATAAGACCGGAGAATGTTTTGTTCAGGAGTAACCCGAACTCACCGAGAATTGGTGGGCCGGCTCAGCCGATCTAGGACTCGCCTCCGTCCGAGTTCTAGGCATCCTGTTAGAGATGACCCGAATCGGAAAGGAAATATTCTTTGCCTTGGTCAATGATGGAAATCCTACTTTTAATACGAACCTTGTGTTATCGGTTGTAAACCTATATGGCGACATAATCGGATAAAGTATTATGCTGTCTAAGATTGATTCATTTATTTTTGAAATTAATTTCCACATTATGCACTAGTAATAATAAAAGATAAATTTCAAGTCTCAAGCATGTTTGGCAATTATAAAGTAAAACTCTATCCTACGGTATGTGCTTGCATTGTGTGGTGGGACTTAAGTCTTATAATAGCTTCGTTTTTCAAAAAACATTGTGATTGGTTTATGATTGGTATCCATGTATAGGAACCCATTCCATATTATACGGCGTGATCCAGTGATTTTTAACCAATTTTAAAATGAAGTATAATAATGATTTTCGTTCGCATACCAGTCTCATGACTGACTTAAAGTTTATTGTTTCCCATGTAAACTCTGGGTGCCCATATTCTTTTTCTCATAGGAAGCTATTAGTTTTAAATTTGCAAATATTTTAAAACAGGATCCTAGATTGTCGCTGGAGCTATACTCTGGATTATTTTGTAGTCTTCCGATGTATATATTTATGTTTTCGTTGTACTGTAAATTTATTACTCTGATATTTTTCCGATGTGTATCAATTATCTATACTCTGATATATTCTTGTACTCTGATGTAATTATTGAAATAGCAATGAAATGTTCTTTTGTATATTTTTTCCGATGTATCGTATCCCATAACTAGTCATCTTTGAGATAATTAACGTTTCGAGTGGGCTAACTACTGGCTTGAGGAGGGCCCAAAAGTGGATCATTACAGCTCTATAGTCCGACTTTTAAACCAAGCATTTCTTCTTATAACTCAATGGCTTGCATTACTATAAAAAACAAATTGGACTAACCTTACTTATGATTGGAAAAAAGGTAATAAAAATTTCCCTGATCTTCTCGCTGGCAACCTAGCCCTAGTTCTTATATAATATCTCTGTTATCTTTGTTGCTCTAACTTCAGTGAATTATTTACATAATTTACTTCCTATTATATCTTTATTTATCTCCTTTTAACACCATGCACTCTCATTTCTACATGTTCCTTCTCTTCCATTGCCATTTGCCTTATTCTTGAATAATCCCCGATATGACTTAGAGTCACAAGAAAACAACTTAAATAGAAGGGTTTTACCATGTTGTATAGGTGCAATAACTTGTTCGTGTATTACATTTGCACAGTATATAATTTCCAAGATATGCACCTGTCTATTTTCTGTACTTCGAATCACTTATTTAAATTGTAGATAGATGGGGTCTTTAGTAGCTGTAGTATAGATCTAAGCATTACAACCAAAGCAAATCGGTAATTGTATCACCAGTCGTGCAAGCTTATATTATATTATACATTATAATAAGCGATCACACCTTTGAAATTATGAAAAGAGGAAGAAAATACATCAACATACATCTATATAACCAAAACAATCGCATAAAGAAAGGTAGGGGTGGGCGCGGTTCGGTTCGGTGAGGTTCGAAGATCAAACCGCTTCTGCACTGCATCAAACGGTTGATCAAAAATGCAAACCATTATATTAACCGTTCAAACGGTTCGGTTTTGATTTAAGACGGTCCGGTTTTGGTTTGGTCCGGTCTGAACCCGTATTAAATATGAAATGAGAAAATTAATTCCATCAACAAATAATTTATGATTGTATGGCGCCGTGTCACCTAAAGGTTAAAACACATAGTGTTATCTTTAATTAATATAACTACAACATACGTTGAAAATAGAATATATATCGTTAACTTAAAATTAGATAGGAATTTGTTAATTTTTTTATCATACCATTGTCGGTGTAGCTATTTGGTTCGATTCGGTTTAATATGGTTTGGTAAAAGTTCAAACCGCAACCGAATCGTATCATTACGAGTCAATTTGGTTTGGGTTGTTTGCTTTAGAGAGAGAATCCGGTGCGGTTTTTCCGCACTGTTTTTGCGGGTCGGTCTGGGCGGTTTCTGTAACACCCCTTATTTTCTGAAAATATTACAAGAACGAATTAAAGAATACTTAATTTTTAAAGTGAGAAGTAAGGGAAACGGGTTAGGCCATTGCGTTCGTCTCAGAATTCTACTTGGAGTAGAGTCCAAGTTTTTGTAAATCGGACTTTTTATGAGCAAGTTATGCTCCTCAGAAGTTTCAGGAATGTAAATAAAACAAAACAACTCAGATTTAAATTTAAAATTCAAATCACACACCTGGGCTGGGCGGGAAATTTCCCGCCCAGGACCCAGGTCGACCAGGTGGTTGACCTGGGTCACATAGGTCGACCAGGGAGTCGACCTCGGTCACATAGGTCGAACAGGGGGTCGACCTCCCCCTTATTTCCAGATCCGAGGCCTGGTTCATTTTTGTGCATTTGGACGCCCGTTCTAACCAGATTCGTTGATCCCTATGCTATATAAACACCCCTAAGGCTACAATTTTCTCTACACAACTTCATTACGCCTATACTCTACCCTATTTCATATCAAAATTAATTAAATACGTCCTTATGTTGCTCTAGTTCTTCAAGAAATCAAGTTTACAATTCACCTAGAGATTTAAAGGCTAATCCAACGACTTCAATAACTATTTTCTAAGAATCAAATCTAAATTAGAGAATCGATAATCTACGTCAAGGGATCGCTTTTCAGTTTCAGAAAACAGATTCCAGAAATACAAGAATCATTTTCTTTTTGTAAGTTTAAGTTACTTTCAGATGTGAATTCTTAATTGAAATTCTTGGCAAGTAATAATCTGGATCTAAGCTATACTTGATTATGAGATAATCCTGTTAAATTTATCAAATCTAATATATTAGATCTATGCCTGCGATGTTATTCAAATCTAATCTATTAGATTCATGCCTGCGATGTTATTCAATCTAATCCATTAGATTTATACCTGATGTAAGTAATCCTTTCATTTGAATCCGTGCTTGTATAGGCTTTTGGGAATCATTATTGACTACGGAATTGGTCCAATCATATCTATCCTTGTTGTATATCAGAATTGTAATCTTGTTTAAGTTCATGATATAACTCTTGTCAAATCTACACGTCTATGATGGCTCATAATGATATTCATATCATATCTATATGCCTGCAATGTATTCTATGCAAAACTTGTCAATTTGGTATATTGAATTTATTGG
This sequence comes from Allium sativum, assembly GCA_030737875.1. Lineage (NCBI taxonomy): Eukaryota > Viridiplantae > Streptophyta > Magnoliopsida > Asparagales > Amaryllidaceae > Allium > Allium sativum. Next base: position 993,546,895 of record CM060920.1, read on the forward strand.
GTCAATGGTTCTTATCATAATATGCCTATTCTTATGCCTCTTATGTTCCATATTGTTTCTCCGCTTATTTCATGAATCTTGCGTTGAATCTCGAAATACGTACGTTATGAATGCGGGGGTAATTGGGCATAACATGAAATTGACATTTATTTGGCATAATTTGGAACATGTATTATAGCATGACTGTTAAGATGTAATTTGGGGAAATTTGAAATGAATTATGGAATATGTAATTTGACATATTGAACCTAGAATTGGCATGAACGACAAAGTATGAAATTTATCCTGAAAAAACCTAGTTTTGGGCATAAACTGTAAATTGGAATATTAAATTTAGCTTGGGCTTAACTATTGATCTGGGACGCCAAACACAATGCATAGCGATTTTGGGCATGACTATTATTGCAAATTTAGGGAAGATTGGGTATAGCTAATTTTGATTAATAACTGGAATTGGAATTTGTTGGGCATAACTAGGGAATTGGAACATAACTAGTTTTGGTGAATTTGGTAATTAGTATGTAAAATCTAGATTTGGGTATATATGGTAAATGTGTAAATTAAAGATGAACATGCATAACCCGAGGTTAGATTGAGTTGTGGTGTATAACTGCCCGAAACCGCCCGGCACATCCAGTAACCACAACAATACCTATCTAATGTGAGAGGTTAGTGCATCATGCCCAAGAAAATCCCGAGGTTAGATTGAGTTGTGGTGTAAAACTGCCCGTAACCGCCTGGCACATCCAGTAACCGCAACAACACATATCTAATGTGAGAGGTTGGTGCATTAATAAATCAATTAATGCTAATGAACAAGATGAATGACTAGAGTCAAGTTCATAGGAACACTTAACCAATATAACATGAATGACTAGGGTTAAGTTCATGAGAAACACTTAGCCAATATAACAAGATGAATGACTAGGGTTGAGTTAATAGGAAACACTTAACTAGTATAGCATGAGGAATAGGTAGGGTTAAGTAATAAGAAACACTTAACCAATATGACTTGATTTGTGGTAATGTTTAAGTTAAAACAAGAGGGTAATGCTTAACCAATATAACTTGATTTGTGGGAGGGTTAAGTTAACACAAGAAGGCAACACTTAACCAAAGTAACATGACAAGTAGGTGGGTCAAATAACTTGAATTAATTGATGACACTTAACCAATACAACATGAGGAACACGTGGGGTTAAGTTAACAAGAAACACTTGACAATATAACTTGATGGACGAACGGGGTTAAGTTAATAGGAAACACTTAACCAATCCAACATGATAAGTTAGGAGGGTTAAGTTAATAAGAAACACTTAACCAACATGACATGATGAATGGGTAGGTTAAGTTAACATGAATGGATAACACTTAACCATTAAATAAACATGCTTGAATCAGTAGGAGAGTTGAGTACATATCGGGTTGATGGGTAATATTGGTAAATATAGGCCAACAAAATTAAGCATTAAATAAACATGCTTGACTCGGTGGGAGGGTTAAGTACATCTCGTGTAGGTAGGTAATATTTGTATATATAGGCCCACAAACTTAACCAGTAAGAAACCCTAGTAACGGGGACCTATTTCAGCAGTAACTCACATAGATGTATCATGGTACCCTGAACTAAGCAGGGTAGGGCACCATTACTGGGCTGATTATAAGCGGTCAAAACAGCGGCAGGAGGTATGTCAGTGTAGGTTCCGATGGTTTACGGGCGTGCACGTACTCCAGAGTGGAAAAAGTAGGCACTGGGTGCCAGTGGTTATACACTGTGCACCTTGAATCGTGTCGGCTTGCTATCATAAGGATTGATACACCTTATGGTGGGACCAGCACGGGGTATCTACATGCAAGAGAGGGCCGATTAACACAGAAACAAGAGAAATTAATACAAGTAGGGAGCCGATTGATAGGGTAGAAAGGGTGCATCTAAAAATTCATGGCAATTAGGCAGATTGAGGTGGAATCCTCATAATAGATGTACACCTGAAGGCTACCACAATTGCGGGGAATGGGATCACGTTATCATATTTTCATTTTATATAGATTACTAGTTGGGACACTAGTTAGGTGGTGCAGAGATATAAAAATCAGAATAACAAGGTAGTAGCAAAGCAGAGAAAGAGTAGAAGCGCATTCAGTTTATCTTGCCTTATCATATCTATAATAATCGTATGTTATATTGTTATCCTTGTTCTCATGGTATTGTCTTATATTCAGTTTATTCATGTCATGATGCTTTTGCCTGTTTATATGTTGATAGTCACTGGACTTACCAGACTTATGTCTGACTTAGTTTTTTTTCGCCTCTTTTCTTCCGTCCCCCCCCCCTCCCCACCCCCAGGTTCGTAGGGAGGAAATGTTACCACTTAGCTCAGTTTTCTTTCCAAGCTCGAAGATAGTCGATGTATTTCTTTGGACACTTTCTTCCACTGCTATGGCTGGTTTATGCTTTATTGGGGAATATCATTGTTATTTTTATGCTTCTTTTATACTTCGAATTTTTTTTTAATCAACACAGAAGTTCTATGTATTACTTTTAAGTATGATTGAGACAACTATTGTAAAAGCTTGACTGAACCACATTGTTTATAAAATGAATTTATTTTCCGCTGCTTTGTTTGTTTGTCTTGTAATTTATCTGCATCTTTTAACTAAAATGCTCCACTGAAATTAAGGCATTCCCTTTGTGAGTGACCTTAACGGAGGTGGGGTGCTTCAACTTAGTATAAGAGCAGTTGGTTACCGGATTAGATAAAAGATTTGATGTTTTTTTCAAAACGATTTTAAAAGAAGCATTTTCAAAAGAAGTGTAACACCCCACCTCCGTTAAGGTCACTCACAAAGGGAATGCCTTAATTTCGGTGGAGCATTATAGGTAAAAGATGCAGATAAATTACAAGGAAAACAATTAAAGCAACGGCAAATAAATAAAACTTTATTTAATTGATAAACAACTTGTACAAAGATTGTTTTACAATACCAAAGTATCCTGTCTTGCTTACAGAAATAAAGAAGCATAAATTGATTTCCCCAAATAAAGCATGAGCCAGCCATAGCAGTAGAAGAGAGAGTCCAAGGCAACACGTCAAAGAGTCTTCAAGCTTGGAAAGAGTAACGGTCCAAACAAACCTGAGCTATTCCCTCCCTGACTACCTGGGGGGAAACGGAAGAAAAGAGGCGAAAGCAAACCAGGTCAAACATAAAGTCTGGTAAGTCCAGTGATTCACAGTATTTAAACGAGGAAAAGGGTCATGACATGAATAAACTAAATATAAGACTAAACCAAAGTATGGGATAAGCATGGGATATGGCAAGATAAACTGAATGTACCGATAAACTGAATGTACTGATAAACTGAACGCGCTTCTACTCCTTCTCTACTTCGCAACTACCCTGTTTATATTGATTTCTATATCTCTGCACTACCTAACTGGTGTCCAAACTAGTAATCTATGATCATATGATAACGTGCTCCCAATCCCCGTATTTGTGGTTGCCTTTAGGTGTACATCTATTATGGGGATTCCGTTTATTACCTGGATCTAATCTAGGGTTTACTATCGAGCGCTTACTAGATTCGACCAGGGTTTACGCTACCTGTAACGACCCGGATTTTTGGCGACTTTGGTTATCGGCATAAACACGATGTCGACTAACCAAACATCGAAAAATCATTGTAATTAATGAAAGAAATTAGAGGGTGAGGATAGATAAGATAGAACTTATAGAATAGAAGAAGAAGAAGAAGAACATCATCATCAGAGTAAACACGAATCTCACAGCGGAATGAATAAAATAGAACATAACTTTTGAAATAAAACAGTTATGTATACAATAACACTTATTGGAGTACAACACTTACAATAACAGCGGAAAACAATAGCTATAAAAATCTTGAAGCTTCCTGCTCCAGTTCTTCAAGTATTTGTAAATCCCGACTACTTGACTGCCCGTACAAAATTGGGCACCCAAGAGTTTAGGGAAAACAAAACAAAATAAACTCCGGGTCAGTCATGGGACTGGTATGAGTAAAATAGTTTAAATCGGTTTGAACAAGTAAACGATATCAAATAAGACCACGCCGTATAACGGAACAGGTTTTTCCCTTATGAGAATCCAAAATATCTTTATATCAAAACCTTTTGATATTATAATAATGTCTATCAACCACAATATAATAATCATCTACCAGAAACAATTTCATCTCACGTTCTACATATATAGTATACAATCAAAACCTCAAGAACGTATTGGGTAATGGATTTCCAACTATGACAAGGTATGGAACCACCTTCCGATCAGTGTACTCTAGGAACGATACACTGGAGTTCAACAAGAACATCTTGTAACTCAGCCACACATGACCGACCGCTCATTTCGCTTGAGTGTATCGAATGTATATCACCAACGGTTGGGATCAACAACCGTTTCCCGTATATATATGGGACATCATTGATAGATTAAAGAAGCAAATGAATATTCTCTAGATAGGTGATTATACACCCTACTTCGGAGTGACCGACTTAGCCATGCTGCCTGCCCGATTTTTGTCATTTACCGGATGTGAGGCTAGAAGCTACGCATATCGTTTACATGTCACATCTTCATTCACTTTGAATGTCACATCGTCATACCCGCCAAATCACAAATTGGTTTCTCCCAAAATACAACGGGTATACGGCTAAGACAAACAAATTCCTCCGCCACCAAACGTGAATTCGTTTGAAGAGATCAACTTACGCGATTTATTAGATATACCCTATCAGACCTTCGTCCATAGAGGTCGTCCTGGGACTGGATAAACCGAAGGCACTATTCAGTACATCCATCTTAGGCACTGTTATCTAAGATTTATACAACAGCACTTGCACTTTACTGCGTCTTCAATTATCTTTGGCATATATGATTCGCAGTGCTTATGCCAATACGTAGTGGTTCTTCGGATAAAATCCAACCGGTCTCTCCATATTAACAACGTTAAAATGGTAAAAAACATCGATAGTCGGTGAGTTAACTATCAAAGAAAAACACGTGTGCAAACAACGATATTATTTCCAAATTGAAATTATATCGATCAATCATCATTAACTATATATATATTCACATTTCCTTATTTTCCATGTTTCGAAAGTATATGTTATTACATTGGAAAACATTCCCATTGTTTATTTACATATCACTATCATTCCACAAGTATCAGTCCCTAACTGTAAACTAGTATGAGAACGATTCCTTAAGTATAAACCCCGAAGGCCGAAATCAACATCAGATAAACACTTAGAAAACCATTCAATTTACTAATCTCTAGTCAGTTTCTAATTTTGCTTAACTCTATTTGATTAAATCTGGTTGAACCAATTCAATCAACTTCGATTGATTAACTCATTTGATTTATCCCTTTCGCTAACTCATTTTGATTAACTCCAATCAATTAGCTCTATTTGATTAATTCAAATCGATTAACTCCTTTCAATTCTATTTAACAAATAAATATTTCCTTTTGTTCTCTTTATTTAACAAATAAATATTCCCTTTTAAAATATCCTATTTATTCCTAAATTAAATATCCCGTTTTACTCCTATTTATTTCCTAAATAAATAACCTTTATAATCCTATTTATTTATTTCTAAATAAATATCTCCTTTTATAAAATCCTTCGATTATATAAATTCCTTCTTTTATAAAATCCTTTGATTTTTATTTCTCTTATAAAATCCTTTGATTTTTATTTCTCTTTCCCATTTATAAAATCCTTGGATTTTATAAATATTTTCATTTCAAATAACCTTTTGAAAATACCCTTTTTAACATTCTAGTATTTTTCACGGTATTTAAAATACCAAGTGACCATGATCGATATCGTTCAAACACACATAAACAACCACATATTTTATATCACATCATATATTACAATATATAAAAATAGTAAAATAAATGCTGAGGAACCCAGTTGGGTCCGTCCAACCTGTTTCCCTGCATCCACAGATGTTACACAATAAAATCAACATCACTTTCAGTTCCATATGGTATATTCTGTTAAACAGAATCAATATAGAAATTCAACTAACTGACTAGCAGTTCAATCAAACAATCAACACATAGTCAATCAGCTAATATTTAACAGTTCTAAAAATACAACATGAAATTATAAACTGTTCAGAGTTAGTGAGATTTACTCACATTACGCGTTAACCGTTATATAGCGATTTGCGTTAGTCGATTCTGATCAGACAATTTATTTCGCCATAAATTGTAATGAGCTCGGATGGACTTCTAGTCAGTTCCATGTTGTAGCCACCGTCCATACGATCCCAATGAAAGTTACGGTTTGTCAATCTGATATTGTATGGCCGAGATATAGAGGATATAAGTTAAGGTACATTTTAAAATAATTAAAACATGGTTAGTTAATCAAACGGGCTTAACTCTTGAAACAAGGCCCATCTACACCCGTTTAAAGCCCACCCCGACATTCTTTTTCTTCCCCAAATTCGGCCGTATCCACCTTCACAAAACACGCTGCCATCACCAAGCTTTACATCCTCCAGTCTTCACGTTTTTCAATCAAATCTCCATCGATGAAACCCCCTTCAAAAACTGCATCCACTCATACCAAAATAGATGAGCTCGGATCCTCCCCCTATGACCCATCGACAGTGCTTCCTGGCGGATATAGGAACTCGCGACACCCTACTACCATCGAGCACCACCAGAGTTTCACTATACGTGCGCCTCGACTCAACAAACTCAGCGCTACTCACTAGATTGCCAAACTCCGAGTGAATCTTCCCCAAACCGTAACCCTAGCTCGAGCTAGGTGATTTCCAGCGAACCAGAAAACTGATTGGACCCAATAAAATCAGTATGGGATCGAAGAGCAACCAAGCGTGATTTCAAATACAACCATAATTTGATTTATAGGGATTTGTGGGATTTGTTTGTGATTTTTCTTGTTGCGGTTTTTGTCATGGAGGAATGTAATTGTCTATGCGTTTATATACTTGGGGTTTGGTGAAGTTTGTGGCTGAAATGGGGTGAGGCGTGGCCTCCCTTTGATCACAGAAAGATTTGGATATTTTTATTTTGATTTTTATATTTTAATTTCTCGATTTTCTATTTGTCTCCAGTCCTTAAAAATCCCTGCGACCACATATGATACATAAAAATCACCAAACTGGACATGCACCTTCAGTTCGACATTACGGTCCCAATGAAACTGGTTTTGTCGAATTCCAATTCCATATGCCCACACAGCATATTTTTAACTGTCAAAATATCGACTATTTCTCATATTAAAAATCCATACGGCTACGTACTGACTTCAAAAATCACGAAATTGGAAATCTAACAATAGTTTGACATTACGAATCCAACAAAATTGGTTTCGTCGAATTTGGAGGTCGTTTGAAAAACTTGCTATTTTTAAAGCTCTAAATAATCCATTTAAATATATAAATATATTTAAAAATGATTAAATTAAATATTTAAAAATATATATTATCGTATATATTCACATACGATATCACACAGCTTCAGAATATTCCTATATGAATTTCTAACTCGATATTTTAAATCCCGATTAAATCGATATTCGATTTATATTGAAATTCCTTATATATATCGTTATAATATATAAAGGAAATTCCACAGCGACTTTTCTAAAATTAGGTTTGGACATAAATCAAAATCTACACGATGAAATCCCGATTTTTCTCTCCCACTAGAAAGATATACTTCACCAGCTCCACACGTTTCTTGTTTCACAGAAATCCGATTTAAAACGAACCATGTATACTCAATTGAAGTTCGAATCACCAAATAGCGAACTACCGCGTCGTTACGTGCTCTATTTTAATTATATTACGATTCTACATTTCAAACTAACATCGATTGAATATATTCGTCAATATAATTCAACTCTAAGCTAAACTAAATCCTAGGGATGACCCAGTTCACAGAATATTGTGATTTCCAATATTTTGATTATTTCTGAATTAAATATATTATTCTATTATTTAATTTAATTAAATATTCACTATAATTTAATTAACGACGATTTAATTCCCAAAATCACTATTTATATAATTAAACAAATTAATTATAATACCTCTGACAATGCGGGTCATTACATTCTGCCCCACTTAAAATAATTTCGTCCTCGAAATTGCTAAGTTAGAGGACGACCCTATCTATTTGGTTAAAGCTTATCGGTTTACCCCTTATCTCTTGTTTCTCTGAACCAATTAATATCGACTAAAATATTAATTCCTTCCGACTAACTAAAATTTCCAAAAATTCGGAAAATTTTCTAACACTTTAAATTTTCGGAAAATTTCGCCATAACCTCCTTTGTACAGTCCTATCGGTAAAACCACAACTCGCCTCTCTAGGTCTTCTCCAACCCAAAAGAAAATCAAATAGCCAAGCGGCTTGCCAATTCAGCTCATAAATCTCATGCTTATGTCAAATGTAAACTTGTACCTTTTTGTCAGGCATATCACTATGTCCTTTGCATCTGTTACCAATTCAACATATACCAATGTCATTCCAACTTGATCTCAAATCAATTTATCTTTAACACAACTATTTGCTTATACCTAAGTCGAATTTCATTTCAAACTCAAGCACTATTTTTGATTTCCAATCCATAACTCACCATCCCAATATAGTTCCAGATTATCTCTAATCAAATCTAATTCCACTTGACATCAATCTATTTCAATACGATTTTCACTTAACTGGCTTTTAATTCTATCTTGATTTTATTGGATTTTACAAATTTTACTTTAATTTGTTTTTATCTTAAACAGCCCTTTCCTGGGAGTTTCAAATAGCTTGGCTTTTCCCAAAAATCAAATATCCTTTCCTGGAATTTCAAACCAACTTGTTTTTCTCAAAACAATTCAAAAACAAAATCTTTGGTAGTAATCCATCACTTAGAAACTCGAAAATCACACCAATGATGTTGCGCATTCAACATCGGAGTTACTTTCCAGCGACCGTAGTGAGTTCAATACTATGCCACTTCAAAACCATTTATTAAACATTTCCACTTTGAAATATATTTCAAATACCATTCACAAGGCTTTAAACCAATTTAAAATCTCCCAAGATTTTAAAATTCTCTTATACTTAATCCAAATCTGTTAACAAACACCTTTCCAAATCTCCAAGGTTTTAATTTCAATTCTGATTTAAATTCTGATTCAATCCATCTAATTTCACGTATTTCACTTATATGAATTCTGATTGGTTATATATAACCATTTCACATGTTACAATCTTACTCGATTATAATCACAACCTATGTATGATAATATATCACATATCCATACTGTGTCGATTCAAGTGTTTATAAACCCCTACCGATACAGTGGATCAAACTGTTCGACCAGAACTCATAAACAACTCAGCCAATGAATCTCCATAATATAAAACCATTTTATATCAAATTACAAATACGCACTCATATATATACACTCAAACTCAATCTAGGGTATTACTAAACCTATCTCTAACAAGGCACGCCACAGAGCCAAGGTAATTCTTAACTTAACCTCTGATAGCAACTGTAACGACCCGGATTTTTGGCGACTTTGGTTATCGACATAAACACGATGTCGACTAACCAAACATTGAAAAATCCCGGTAATTAATGAAAGAAATTAGAGGGTGAGGATAGATAAGATAGAACTTATAGAATAGAAGAAGAAGAAGAACATCGTCATCAGAGTAAACACGAATCTCACAACGGAACGAATAAAATATAACATAACTTTTGAAATAAAATAGTTATGTATACAATAACACTTATCGGAGTACGACACTTACAACAACAGCGGAAACCATTAGCTATAAAAATCTTGAAGCCTCCTGCTCCAGCTCTTCAAGTATCTGTAAATCCCGATTACTTGACTGCCCGTACAAAATTGGGCACCCAAGAGTTTAGGGAAAACAAAACAAAATAAACTATGGGTCAGTCATGGGACTGGTATGTGTAAAACAGTTTAAATCAGCTTGAACATGTAAACGATATCTCATAAGACCACGCCATATAACGAAATGGGTTTTTCCCTTATGAGAATCCAAAATATCTTTATATCAAAACCTTTTGATATTATAATAATGTCTATCAACCACAATATAATAATCATCTAGCAGAAATGCTTTCATCTCACGTTCTACATATATAGTATACAATCAAAACCGCAAGCACGTATTGGGTAATGGATTTCCAACTATGACAAGGTATGGAACCACCTTCCGATCAGTGTACTCTAGGAACGATACACTGTAGTTCAACAAGAACATCTTGCAACTCACACTCATTTCGCTTGAGTGTATCGAATGTATATCACCAACTGTAACACCCCGCATTTTTAATATAATTAAAAATGAAATGAAATTTATGAAAATATGCTTATATAGGTAAATAATGGTGATGTATAATGAGAATTAATTAATACATGGAAGAGAAGAAAAATTAATTCGATAATAGTGTGTGTAACGGAGAAGATAGTAAAGTAAGGATATTTAATTTAAATATCAGGAATTAAGTAAAATGGACATCACCATTGCGTTCCTCTCGAAATTTTACATGAAATAGAGTCCGAGTTTTTGAAAATCGGAGTCCGTAAGAAGGAGTTATGACCTCCCGAAGTTTCAGCGAAAAATCAGAAAACAACCCAGCCCAGAATAGAAAAAAATGACCAGGTCGACCCCCAGGTCGACCTCTCAGGGTGTAGGTCGACCATAGTGTCGGCCCCCCTGGGGAGGTCGACCTATAGCGACCTGGAGCGGGAATTTTGGTCCAGAAGCGGGAAATTCACCCTAGAAGCTGTCCAGGTTCATTTTTGAGCACCTGGATGAGTTTTTGGGCCTGGTACGTTGGTCTAACACCTATATAAACATCCTAGGCTCATTGTAAACTCCACAACAATTCATGGCAAGGCCATGGCTCTCTTCTAACTTGATTTCTTCTTCCTCCTCAAGCTATTGATTTAAATAAATCTTAGATCTATTCTTCTCTCTTTTCTCTACATCATTTATTCTTAAAATTAAAAAGAATGAGATCTAGAATTACTACAACCATGAATAAAAAGAAAAGAGGCTTTGATCTAAATCACTGTGCAAAGAGAAGGAATTCAGATCTGCAACCTACGCCGCATATGAAATCAAAGATAAATTGAATTGGACATGAAATCAATCAAAGGTTAATCAAAAGCAAAAAAAGGGAAATGGGGAAATCAGTTCAAGGATTAATCCCATTCATAAATCAAAGGAGCAATAGAGGATCATGAAATGAAATTGCTGAATCCATAATGTTTAATATTATCATGTGCTCGATTTTAATTATTATGCCTATGATTATGTGCCTCCTTTTATTCTTTCCCTTTTTGATTTTTAATAGCTAGACTATCTCGAGCATAGATCTATATTAAAATAAATACGATTGAATGATTATTGCAAGCGAAAAAGGGAAACGATCGGTTTTGGGCTATGACACGAACAAGAGGGTTTGGCTATAAATTAGAAAGAGGGTTGGGCGTAATATAACATTGACAAAACTTGAATGCGTAAACCAAATTTAGAATTATATGCATGAACATGATTTAGGGTTTGGTGTAGAATTGACATCATTGATTTAAGCATGAAATTGACTTATGGATTTGTTAATTGGCACATGTCTCTAGAATAAAACCTGTATTATAACTTGAATTTGGATAAGAACACAAACTTGATATGAATTGGCATCTGGAATTTGACATGAAGTTTACATCTAGAACTTGAACATGTAATTGACATGAATATGAATTATGAATTTAATGATAGACGTAACATGTTAATGGGATTACAAGCATGAATATAAATTGGGGGTTTTCAGGTAAAGCTTAGATTTGGGGAATTGACACTTGACATCTAGATTGAACTTGATACTCGAATTTTGGCACTATTGAAATGCATTGAACATGAATATGGTTGAGTAATTTGTGTAATGTAAATAGGGACAAGATTATAAAACTTGAAATATGACATTTAGAATAAGCTTATGAACTTGACATCTAAAACGAACACGAACATGACATGAGTTGGTAGTCGACATTTATAAGAACTTGCTTGTAAGTTGGGTAATTGGCATAACATGAACTTAATATTTTTTGACATGATTTTGAACTTGACATATGCCAATTAGAATAGACATGAACCAAACATGAAATGTGGCTAACTCGAGGTTAGGATGAGTTTGCGATGTAATCCTTCCCGGAACCGCCCGGCCTAACCAGTGGTAGCAAACAATAGGTCCTAATGTGAGAAGTTAGTCATATCGCGATTGAAACCCGAGGTTAGACTGAGTTGTGGTGTAATTCTGCCCGGAACCGCCCGGCATAACCAGTGACCACAACAACAGGTCTAATGTGAGAGGTTGTGGTGCATTAATAATTAATTAATGGTATGTGATTCATAGGGTTAAGTCATGAATTCAAAGACAACACTTAACCAAATTTGAGAAAGAATGTTATAAGGAGATGGGGTTAAGTCGACATGAACATATGAACAAAACTTAACCAAAAACGGAAATAGGGAATGTTCACTACCTATTAAAAATCGAAGTTGAAATAGTCGAAGGGTTAATTAGGGGGTAAACCTGTCCTAGGGACAGAGAAAGACTATGACTTAAGATGTAATGTAAGACCTGAAGGGTGGGATAACCTATAATATGGGGTAAGCTAAGCAAGAACTGTGGGAAAACACCCATGCGCTATCACCGAATAAAAGAGAACCTAAGTTATGCTTGAATTCATGGGAAAACCTTAGTCAACAAGTTGAATTATAAAGCGAGAATATGTGGTCTGATGTCTAAGGTAACGAGAATTGACTAAGTAAAACAACGAGAATGGTAACTAAGTAACAAGCCTTAGTTAATAGATACTAAGCAGTAAACCTTAGTTAAGAAAACGGTCGAGAACGGGAACTAAGTTGTAATCCTTAGTTAAGGGGACTAAGTGGTAAACCTTAGTTAACAAGATTAACGGGAAAGGAAACTAAGTGGTAAACCTTAGTTAAGAACAACTAAGTAATAATTCTTAGTCAATGAAGCTGAGCCAGTCCATAAATAGATGAATAACCCGATACGGTAGATCATCGCTTAACAAACACACGAGGAGGAGCGAACGTTTATCTTATTTTGAAAAAGGCTCCAGCGGACTGGGTTACGAAGCACGTAGCTTCGGGGAACGTGAGGGTACTCTTGGTATGCCTCTGTGAGGTTGCAGATGATCCGCCTGGGCACACAGAGGTTAAGGTCTGTGGTAGGAGAACCAAGAGTATGCCTTGGTTGCAATATAAGGCAACCTAAAGACTAGGATGGACCAGCGTGAGGCGGCGATATCTTGTTTAGCCCTGTGACAGCTCTCGTCGTCTACTTACCATCTTCATTCAATCGTAGTACGTATACGGAAAGGCAGAGAACTCCCTACATACCATATACTTGCTATCTAGTTGTAGGTGAGGCTGGCCAATAGGAAAGTGGGGCATAGGTGGCAGGAGTACAGTTCTCGTGCTTGATTTTCTTGGATTACATTTCATTACTTGAGGGAGGGGTCACGTGGGACCATAACCACTGGTAGAAAAACAAACCTTAGCATCTGCATCGGCAGATAGCTTAAAGCTCCCGACCGAGTTCCGTATATCTTGATTTAGCCCTGTCATGGGACTCGGCCCGCACATATAGTGTACATGTGCACCTAGACATCGGAAACGATTCGCGATACATACATGGGAAAAGGGCGTTGTTCGACAGGTAGCATAATCCCTAGTAGCCCTAGGTGGCATAAACCCTAATCGAATCTAGAAAACGTTCAATAGGTAGCATAATCCCTAGTGGTCCTAGGTGGCATAAATCCTAGTTGAGCACTCGATAGTTCCTGATAAGGAAACCTAGCCAGATCAAGGGTGGCAGTCCAAACGATTTCAAGAATGGTGGCTCTATGTTGAAGTAGTATAGAATTACGTGATAAAGCCCGTATGATATACGGCAAGGGACTGTACGTATACATGGAAAGCATTGTACGAGTTGGGGAAAAATTACATATACGATGTATTAGGTTAAGTCTACAAGTAAGTGGACGAGAATGACATGGGTTTGGCCTTGGGTGCTAATATTGTGAATAACCTAATAAACAAGAAACTATAACTGAATGGTATATGTAGGGTTACACAAGAGTTTATTATAGTCCAGTCACACAGAACTTATGTTCTGACCCCCTCCTCACAACATGCGCAGGTTAGGTTCATGATAGAGATAGTATTGCTTGACTACTGGCTTGGCAGTATTATTGTTAAGGTAATGCTATTTTGAATAAATTATATTTTATTCCTTCCGCTGTGAGCTGCTTTTCGAACTCTGACATGTTTCTTTCTCTCTGTCTTTTCTGCAGGATACCAGAGCATCCAACTCGAGGTCCGATGGATTGGATTTTTAAAAATTCGGTCTGTCGAAACCCTGGTTGTTACAACAACGGTTGGGATCAACAACCGTTTCCCATATATATATATATATATGGGACATCATTGATAGATTAAATAATCAAATGAATATTCTCTAGACAGGTGATTATACACCCTACTTTGGAGCGACCGACTTAGCCATGCTGCCTGCCCGATTTTTGTCATTTACCAGATGTGAGGCTAGAAGCTACGCATATCTTTTACATGTCACATCTTCATTCACTTTGAATGTCACATCGTCATACCCGCCAAATCAGAAATTTATTTCCCCAAAAATACCACGGTATACAGCTAAGAGAAACGAATTCCTCCGCCACAAAACATGGAATACGTTTGAAGAGATCAACTTACGCGATTTATTAGATATACTCTGTCAGACCTTCATCCATACCGGTCGTCCTAGGACTGGACAAATCGAAGGCACTATTCAGTACATCCATCTTAGGCACTGTTATCTAAGATTTATACAACACCCCTTCCACTTTACTGCGTCTTCAATTATCTTTGGCATATATGATTCGCAGCGCTTATGCCAATACGGAGTGGTTCTTTGGATAATAATCCAACCGGTCTCTCCATATTAACAATGTTTAAATGGTCAAAAACATCGATAGTCGGTGAGTTAACTATCAAAGAAAAACACGTGTGCAAACAACGATATTATTTCCAAATGGAAATTTTATCGATCAATCATCATTAACTATTTATATATATATATTCACATTTCCTTATTTTCTATGTTTAGAAAGTATATGTTATTACATTGGAAAACATTCCCATTGTTTATTTACATATCACTATCATTCCACAACTATCGGTCCTTAACTGTAAACTAGTATGAGAACGATTCCCTAAGTATAAACCCCGAAGGCTGAAACCAACATCAGATAGACATTTAGAAAACCATTCAAATTACTGATCTCTAGTCAGTTTCTGATTTTTCTTAACTCTATTTGATTAAATCTGGTTGAACCAATTCGATCAACTTGGTTTGATTAACTCATTTGATTTATCCCTTTCGCTAACTCATTTTGATTAACTCCAATCAATTAACTCTATTGGATTAATTCAAATCGATTAACTCCTTTCAATTCTATTTAACAAATAAATATTTCCTTTTGTTCTCTTTATTTAACAAATAAATAATCCCTTTTAAAATATCCTATTTATTCCCTAATTAAATATCCCGTTTTAGTCCTATTTATTTCCTAAATAAATAACCTATATAATCCTATTTATTTATTTCTAAATAAATATCTCCTTTTATAAAATCCTTCGATTATATAAATTCCTTCTTTTAAAAAATCCTTTGATTTTTATTTCTCTTATAAAATCCTTTGTTTTTATTTCTCTTTCCCATTTATAAAATCCTTAGATTTTATAAATATTTTCATTTCAAAAAACCTTTTGAAAATGCCCTTTTTAACATTCTAGTATTTTTCACGGTATTTAAAATACCAAGTGACCATGATCGATATCGTTCAAACACACATAAACAACCACATATTTTATATCACGGCATGTATTACAATATATGAAAACAGTAAAATAAATGCTGAGGAACCCAGTTGGGTCCCTCCAACCTGTTTCCCTGCATCCACAGATGTTACACAATAAAATCAACATCACTTTTAGTTCCATATGGTATATTCTGTTAAACAGAATCAATATAGAAATTCAACTAACTGACTAGCAGTTCAATCAAAAATCAACACACAGTCAATCAACCAATATTTAACAGTTCTAAAAATACAACATGAAATTATAAATTGTTCAGAGTTAGTGAGATTTACTCACATTACGCGTTAACCGTTATATAACGATTTGCGTTAGTCGATTCTGATCAGACAATTTATTTCACCATAAATTGTAATGATCTCAGATGGACTTCCAATCAGTTCCATGTTGTAGCCGCCATCCATGCGATCCCAACCCAACTTACGGTTTGTCAATACGATATTGTATGGCCTAGATATAGAGGTTACAAGTTAAGGTACATTTTAAAATAAATAAAACATGGTTAATTAATCAAATGGGCTTAACTCTTGAAACAAGGCCCATCTACACCTGTTTAAAGCCCACCCCGACATTCTTTTTCTTCATCAAATTCGGTTGTATCCTCCTTCACAAAACATGTTGCCATCACCAAGCTTTACACCCTCCAATAATCACGTTTTTCAATCAAATCTCCATCGATGAAACCCCCTTCAAAAACTGCATCCACTCATACCAAAATAGATGAGCTCGGATCCTCCCCCTATGACCCGTCGACAGTGCTTCCTGGCGGCTATAGGAACTCGCGACACCCTGCTACCATCGAGCACCACCAGAGTTTCACCATACGTGCGCCTCGACTCAACAAACTCAGCGCTACTCACTAGATTGCCAAACTCCGAGTGTATCTTCCCCAAACCGTAACCCTAGATTGCGCTGGGTGATTTCCAATGAACCAGAAAACTGATCGAACCAAATAAAATCAGTATGGGATTGAAAAGCAACCAAGCGTGATTTCAAATACAACCATAATTTGAATAATAGGGATTTGTGGGATTAGTTTGTGATTTTTCTTGTTGTAGTTTTTGTGATGGAGGAATGTAATTGTCTGTGCGTTTATATACTTGGGGTTTGGTGAAGTTTGTGGCTGAAATGGGGTGAGACGTGGCCTCTCTTTGATCACAG
Organism: Allium sativum; assembly: GCA_030737875.1. Classification (NCBI taxonomy): domain Eukaryota; kingdom Viridiplantae; phylum Streptophyta; class Magnoliopsida; order Asparagales; family Amaryllidaceae; genus Allium; species Allium sativum. Next base: position 993,564,089 of record CM060920.1, read on the forward strand.
AAAGATTTGGATATTTTTATTTTGATTTTTATATTTTATTTTCTCGATTTTCTGTTTGTCTCCGGTCCTTAAAAATCCCTACAACCACATACGATACACAAAAATCACCAAACTGGACATGCACCTTCAGTTCGACATTACGGTCCCAATGAAACTGGTTTCGTCGAATTCCGACTCCGTATGCCCACGTAGTGTATTTTTAACCATCAAAATATCGACTTTTTCTCACATTAAAAATCCGTACGGCCACATACTGACTTCAAAAATCACGAAACTGGAAATCTAATGATAATTTGACATTACGAATCCAACAAAATTGGTTTCGTCGAATTTGGAGGTCGTTTGAAAAACTGGCTATTTTTAAAGCTCTAAATAATCCATTTAAATATATAAATATATTTAAAAATGATTAAATTAAATATTTAAAAATATATATTATCGTATATATTCACATACGATATCACACAGCTTCAGAATATTCCTATATGAATTTCTAACTCGATATTTTAAATCTCGATTAAATCGATATTCGATTTATATTGAAATTCCTTATCTATATCGTTATAATATATATAGGAAATTCCACCGCGACTTCTCTAAAATTTGGTTTGGACATAAATCAAAATATTTACGATGAAATTCTGATTTTTCTCTTCCACTAGAAAGATATACTTCACCAACTCCACACGTTTCTTGTTTCATAGAAATCCGATTTAAAACGAACCCTGTATACTCAATTGAAGTTCGAATAGCCAAATAGCGAACTGCCGCGTCGTCACGCGCTCTATTTTAATTATATTATAATTCTACGTTTCAAACAGACGTCGATTGAATATATTCGTCAATATAATCCAACTCTAAGATGAACTAAATCCTAGGGATGACCCAGTTCACAGAATATTGTGATTTCCAATATTCTGATTATTCCTATATTAAATATATTATTCTATTATTTAGTTAAATTAAATTTTCACTATAATTTAATTAACGATGATTTAATTCCCTAAATCACTATTTATATAATTAATTAAATTAATTATAATACCTCTGACAATGCGGGTCATTACACTACCCAAGGCCACTAGGGTTTATGCTACCTATTGAATGCTTCTCAGATTCAGGGTTTACGCGACCTAGGTCCAACTAGGGATTATGCTACCTACCTGTATTAATTTTACATGTGTCTATGTCAGTCGGTCCTCTCTTACATGTAGATACTCTGTGTTGGCCCCACCATAAGGTGTATCAAGCCTTATGATAGCGATCCGACACGATTCAAGATGCAAAGTGTATAACTACTAGTACCAGTGCCTGATTTTTCCCACTCTGGAGTACGTGGACGCCCGTAAACCGTCAGAACCTACACTAATGTACCCCCTGTCGTTATCTTTGACCGTTTATAATCATGCCCCATCCTGCCTAATTTCAGGGTACCATGATACATCTATGTGGGTTACTGCTGAAATGGGTCCCCGTTACTAGGGTTTCCTGCTGGTTAAGTTTGTGGGCCTATATATACAAATATTACCCACCCATACGAGATGTACTTAACCCTCCCACCGATTCTAGCATGTTTTCTTAACGGTTAAGTTTGTGGGCCTATATGTACTAATATTGCTCACTTATACGAGATGTACTTAACCTTCCCACGGATTCAAGCATGTTTATTTAATGGTTAAGTTTTATGGGCCTATATTTACTAATATTACCGACCTACCCGACGTGTACTTAACCTCCTACTCGTCACGTCGTGTTGGTTAAGTGGTTCTTATTAACTTAACATTTCTTGCTTATCATGTTGGATTGGTTAAGTGTGATTTATTAACTTAACCCTGTCCATTCATCAGGTTATATTGGTTAAGTATTTCCCATTTAACTTAATCCCATTCATTCATTGAGTTACATTGGTCAAGTGTCATTAATCAATTCAAGTTAACTTGACCCATCCACTCGTTACGTCATGTTGGTTAAGAGTTTCCTTCTGGTGTTGACTTGACCCTACCTCAAATCTTGTTATATTGGTTAAGTGTTGTTCTCGTGTTAACTTAACCCTTCCCATACATCATGTTATATAATTGGTTAAGTGTTTTCCTCTTGTATTACTTAACCCCACCACATGCCATTATATATTTTGGTTAAGTGTTACCTTAGTTAATTAACCCTATCATCTGCTTAATTAACATGTTACAACGGTTAAGTGTTCTAAATTTACTTAACCTCACCCACTTGCCTAGTTAACATGTTATTACGGTTAAGTGTTTCCCTAATTACTTAACCTCACCAAATCTAGCTTGATTTATTCATGAGCCTTAATTAATTAATTAATTAATTAAAGCACCAACCGCTCACATTAGACAGATATTGTTGTGGTTACTGGATGTGCCGGTCGGTTCCGTGCAGGTTTACACCACAACTCAGTCAAACCTCGGGTCTTTCTGGGCTTGATGCATTAACCACCCACATTAGATGTAAAGACCCGCAACTTCCCCGTGAAGGAAAGCGTCAGATAGTTCGAGAACAAACCACAGCAGGACACATACAGAAGAACGTTTCATTGTATATTACAACAATGCATCAGATTACAAGAATATACAGAGTATAAAAGAATATTACACGGAAATATCAGAGATTTAAATTACATTTAAATACATAGCAGCGGAAAATAATACAATACACAACTAGAATGAGATATACGGATACAAAGCTTTCCGGATATCGTTCCAGCTGTAAACCAGGATCCTGTGAATATAAATCTGCAAAACCAAAACTACTAGCTGCCCGTGTCAAAATAAGGGCACCCAGAGTTTAGGTTAAAACAATAAACTCCAGGTCAGTCATGTGACTGGTGTGAGAACTAAAACAGTTATTAATCTTTATTTTAAATCATTAGGTAAATCAAGGGACCACGCCGTATAACACGGAACGGGTTTCCTCCCAAGAATACCAGTGCATAAAACAAACAGCGCAATGCTAAATAAAGAAAAATGAAGCTGTTATAAGACCCAGGTCCTATCACACAATGCAACGCAAGCCGGGGGATAGGGTTTTTACCTTATAACAGCCAAAGAATGCTTGATACGTTTAAAACAAATCATTTGATACTATAATAAGTGCATAGTGTATAAAACAACTTCAAATCATAAGTATCAATCATAGGCGGCATGAGTGCCCCATCCCACTATGTCACCATATATAGGTTTACATATAAAACCGCAAAGTCACGTATTTGGAAATTGGATTTCCGTCTATGAACCGAGGCAAAAGATAGTCCTCAACCGATTCGAGACTGCCTAGCCCGAGTCTCAGGATCAGAACGCATCGACCCTTGGAGCGACAGGGCCGGTCCACACGAAGTGGATTAAACATGCCTGAGCACTACGTTTCGCCGCCCTTTGGGGCGTAAGCGAGCCAATTAAATGACTCCATCGGTTCGAGAACGACCGATCAATCCGAGGCGCCTCGCAACAGCAACAACCACATAAGTCAAACTCGTCAGGGCGTGTAAAACCACTGACGCCACTTCTAGCTAGGAGGAAACGCAGGCCCTCCCTGAGGTCCGTCTCCCGTTTTTGGTTCATACCTGGTGTGAAACACGCGAGGTAAACGTTACACAAAGCTACGCCACAAAGGCCGTGCTTTGATCATCAACCACAAGACTTTGCTTTTCAACAGAAGCCTTGATCATTTGCATCTTAGCATGCCACATAGGCAAACCATCCTATGCAACCGATATCAGTCACACAGAATGAAATCCGATGTCAGACACACAGTCCATTTACAAGTCCGTTCTAGGTCTGAACGAAACCGGAGGCACCTAGTACCCCGCATATCCATCGATCTTCAAGTACGTCTGGACGATCACCAACTGTTTCCATCTTCTTGGGTGTACAGCCCAATCAAGATCATCAGCTATCACCCAAACGACGTGAAGACCTCCGGTCTTCGACCATCGTCTTCATCTTCGACTTATCGTCGTATCAGTTATTCAGAATGGGATAAACCCGGTCTTTCCGAATAACTCGCGTATATTTTAAATAAGTGTTACACAAACACAACATACGCCTCATTCCAATTCATTAGTCACTAACCGTAAATTAATCAAGAGAATAATTTCCCAAATATTAACCCCGAAGGCCGAAACCAACATCAGATCAATATCCAGAAAACCATTCTGCTTGGCTAACCGACAGTTAGTTTCTAAATTTCACATTCATAGGGAAAGGTTCCCATTAATTTTATCCAAGATAAATTCCTTGAATTTATTCTTTATTCTATTTTTGAATATCAATTCAAACTAGTCGGGATTAGCGAACCTTACCGAAGTAATCATTTGTTTTAATTTCCCAATCCCAACCTATTCATCCCATGAAGTAAAACTGGTAATACTTCATATCTAACACCACAGTGTTATCGGTAAATTCAATTACCATTTCACGTTCAAATCTAATTAAAGATTTAACTATCGCCTGGAGCAAAACTGGTGATACTCCATTTTCGATCATTTCAATCTAATTAAAGATTCATTAAAACTCCACTTAGTTTTAATCGTTAACTGGGTTAAAGAATCAGTGTCATTTAAAACACGGTTCACGATAAACCCAAAATCACATTCATCAATTATCGGGTTAAAGAACAAATGTTATTTAAAAAACTGTTCACGATAAACCCAAAAATCAATATCAATTCAATTCCAATTAAATATTATTTAATTGGTACACTTCATTAAATCTAAATAAAAAGATTTAATCTTTTCTCAACTGGGTTCAAGAACAGTGTTAGTGAAGACACCATTCACGACAAACCCAAATCACATTTGATATTCAATATAAGGCTCTGAATAGAAAATATATCGGCTTATATTCAATATCAAATTCTACGATTAACAAATGTCGTATTGGAAATAACGATATAAATATATATCTTTCAAATTTCCATAACAACACCTGTATAATCACGAATTCCAATATCGAAATATTCCGAAGACAATTTCGATTCAAATCCACTCCAATGCAATCATTGGAAATTTTGGTTATTTTCAAAACCCTTTTCGAATTCAATTTATTTATTTAAAAATAAATAGAATTATAATTCTAGTTCAAAACTAGTTCATTTCGATAAAAATCTATTTTTATCTTTTCAAATATGGAGTTTTTCATCCCAATTCTTTCTAAATCATTTCTTATGATTTTACACAAATTATTACTATTATTAATAATTTTATCAAGGCACGTACAGTCGATTTCCAACAATGGCCATCGAACTGCACTTACAGCGACCTTTTTCGAATTTGATTTGGACGTATCTCCAAATCCAACCGTTAGATTTCAGATTTCTAATATTCGTTAGAAAGCTCTTTTCGATACGAACCCAACGGTTCCGGTTTTAGGAGAATCCGACGGTCGGATCTCCCGTAATGTCCGTTTGAAATAAATGGTCGAAATTCACGAACTGCCGCGGCGCGGCGCGTTCTATTCAGGCCATTATATTATATATATAATATATATAATATATATTTCGTCGATTTCTATTTAAAACGAATTATATAAATAGTTTTGAATTCGTTTCAAAAGAAATTTCAACTTCCCTTTCAATTCAAATCAAAATTGAATTCTTCTTTATAAATTCGTTTTAAAATTCAATTCTATTCAATTCAAATTTCAATTCAATTTGAATTCATTTCAATTCGCTTTCAATTCAATTTGAATTTGTTTTCAATTCAATTCATTTCGAAATCGTTTTATATTCAATTCATTTCGAAATCGTTTTATATTCAATTCATTTCGAAATCATTATATATTCAATTCATTTCGAAATCGTTATATATTCAATTCATTTCGAAATCGTTATATATTCAATTCATTTCGAAATCGTTATATATTCAATTCATTTCGAAATCGTTATATATATCGTTCGCGTCAAAATGGCGCATCACTAATCAACACGGCTTTATATATTCTATTTCAAATATTTCTTTTTGTCAACACACGACTAATCTCAACGAATGAGTACCGTCCATGTATGACTATTTTTTTTGTTTTTTTTTTAATATATTTTATAAAAATATTTCGTTCAACACATGACTAATATCAACGGATGAATATAGTCAACACATGAACCTTTATTATATAATGATAAAGATATAAATTTTATTATAAAAATAATTCGTTCAACACATGACTAATATCAACGGATGAATATAGTCAACACATGAACCTTTATTATATAATATTCTTTATTTTTCAAATTGGAATGAGGCCCAATCAATTACCATATAATGTTAATTATATGGATTTTCATACATCACATGTATATAATAGCATTGAAAAATAATCAACCATCAACCAAAGTGTACTACACTGTATAAGCATCAAATATAGATATTCAACGCTTATAACAGCCTGTCAATCAATCGATCGACATATTTAATCAATCAGGATGAGTGAACTTCAAATTTCATCCCAACACCCGTGTGGGGTTTTCAAACAATCAAACAAAGATTTTATTTGTGCAGTTGGGCGATGTGTAAAATTTATCGTCCCAATCAATGTCCTTCAAATAGGTGTACATAAACAAACCGTCTGGTTTGTAAATGAATATTCTATTTTATTCACTTCACGTTAAAAATTATATTTTTAACGATAAAACATTTTATTTCAACCTATGAATTTCTATTCAATTCATTCTTTAAATAAAATGATCTTTTTATTTTTCTAACATATTTTAGAAAATTTCGGCGGCATAACGGCACGATACTAGAAACGGGACGAGGCCTAGCCTTATCCCCGGTCTAGTGAAGGCCCACGCCATTCACACATCAATCAAATTCACTTTCGTTATGCAAACCACAAAATTTGGAGTAAGGGTCTAACCTAGCCTTACTCCTTCGCCTTATAGCGGCGCACTCTAATCCTAATCAATTTATCGATTCGATTTTTCACACCACAAACCACATTCAAACCAATATCGCAATCAATCACCAAACAGTCAAACAAACAAGTCCATGGTCTGTGGACGATTGTGTCGGGTGCTACTAAGCACCGTCTGCATCCTAGTATATATATATAACTAGAAAATAAATTGAAAGGTGAGAAGTTCTCACTTATAGCTATCCTAGCTCCACGGCTCTTCATCGATAGAAATCTTCATCGCTATCGCATCTTCGTCATCTTCGTTGCCCGGATCCTCTACATATGTAAAAATCGAATTTTGACTTCGTTATTCAATATATAAAAATCGAATTTTTATTTCACTTCTCAATATATAAAAAATCGAATTTTTAGTTCGCTATTCAATATATAAAAATCGAATTTTTATTTCACTTCTCAATATATAAAAAATCGAATTTTTAGTTCGCTATTCAATATATAAAAATCAAATTTTTATTTCACTTCTCAATATATAAAAATCGAATTTTTAGTTCGCTATTCAATATATACAAATCATATTTTTATGCCGAAGTTCAATATATAAAAATCATATTTTTATGCCGAAGTTCAATATATAAAAATTCTATTTTTCTATCGAAGTTCAATATATAAAAATTCTATTTTTCTATCGAAGTTCAATATATAAAAATTCTATTTTTCTATCGAAGTTCAATATATAAAAATTCTATTTTTCTATCGAAGTTCAATATATAAAAATTCTATTTTTCTATCGAAGTTCAATATATAAAAATTCTATTTTTCTATCGAAGTTCAATATATAAAAATTCTATTTTTATTTCCTTTACACATACAAAGACGATATTTCTATATCCTCTATCACATAAAGATTTCGCCTTTATAAAAATAAAGACTTCGCTTTTTTCATATTTTAAAGATTTCTAAATAAAATCATTGCTTTCTAACCTAAAATAAAAATCAGTTTTAACATATATAAAAAATCAGTTTTAACATATATAAGAAATCAGTTTTAACATATATAAAAAAAATCAGTTTTCAGTTTTTTTTTTTTTTTTTTCATTTTTCTTAAACAAAATAAAATAAAAATAAAATAAATTAATTAATTAAAAATTACCTTACCACTACATTCAACGTCATCCCCAAGCCTGGAACCCGCTCAAACTCTAGGGTTAGAATTTTCCACTTCTGTGTTCACCGTGAGGTTGATCAGGGCCCACGCTGAAGAGGGTCGGAGCCTCCTCTTTCCACGCTGGAGGTGCAGCGCCATTCGATTCCGCCGCCGGCCACGGATGACGCCTCGAACGGGATTGCTTCGAGGTGGAGAATCCAGCGAAATACAATGTAAAAACTCATCAAATCCGTTCAAAATGAAGAACTCGAGTAGAGGAAGAGATTTGCATTGGAAATTTCCAATTTTGTTGCGTGGATTTTGAAATCGAAGGGGGAGAACCCCTGAGAGAGTTCGGCCGTCTGTTGTGAAAGAGGAGGCGCGATTTTTCTTTTAGTTGACCGCTATGAACAGGTTGACTTAGGGTTGGTGAAATAAAAGGTTTATATATTATTTATTTTAATAATATTTTCCCATATATATCCTTTCCATTCGAACACCAAACGAAACCCAACGATTGTCGCCCCTAGCTATTTACCCTCATTCCGAACACAATGGGTATGTATCGTGAGCTGATTCGGCTGTTACGATAGGTTTTCATCAAATTTAAAACATAAATCAGTATATATTCAATTTAAACGTACATTTTAAATTTCCGGGGTCACATACTAACTAGAAAAATTCTATAAAAATATTTTCTAGCTTCGTATTGACCATACGGTCCTAACAAAACTAGTTTCGTCGAATTCTGAGACCGTTGGAAAAATGGCTAATTTCCAGTCGATTAAAATCAACTGAAATGGTCAAACGCGTTTTCCTTTGCCACGCTCACATATTGATTCGAAAAATTATGAAATTTGGAATCTAGCAATAACTTGACACTGCGGATTCAACAAAACTGGTTTCGTCGAAATCCGAGGTCGTTTGCAAAATTGCTATTTTTAAGGGCCTTATATATATAAAAATATATATAAATTCCACAGCGACTATTTCTAATTTTAAACTGGACATATCTTATCATTTCTAAAATGAAATCTCAGTTTGTTAACTTCGTTGGAAAGATATCGTCAATTAGATCCTAATGTTTTTGGTTTCACTAAAATCCGGATTGTTTTGCACCCGGTACATTCAATTGAAGTTTGAAATCGAATTATCGAACTACCGCGCCATTTTCAATTCTATTTATAATTATATATAATTATTATATATTCTAACGACGACGCGTATAATATATACGTTCTAATTCCATTCAAAATAATTTTCTCGTCGATATTATTTAAAATAATTCATTTTAAATAATCAAAATTCGCTAAAATGGCCAAAATAAAAATTTCAAACTGGCTCGCATTTTACGGGTTGTTACAATCTCCCCCACTTAAAACTTTTCGTCCCCGAAAAGGAACAAAGTCGAAAGTGGTTTGATTATTCAATTCTACGTTCGATCAGGCTTCCATTCTCCAACTCTTTAGTTTCTGAGAATTTTCAAAACTTCAAAAATTTGGCTAACACCCTAAATTTTCGAAAAATTTCGCCATAACCTCCCCTGCAATGGGAGCATCGGGGAATTTCAAATAGCTTCCCCGGTCCTTCAGATCTCAAAAAGAAAAAGAAAAATCCAAGCGGCTAGCCAATAGGCTCATAAAATCATCATCACCCAAACAAAACAGTAAATTATGTGGTAAACATGTACCTATTTGTCGGGCAAACAAATTTTATTCTCTGGCTCTAGCCTCCTTGCTATGACCTGTTCAATGATATATATGTATATGCAAACAATTGCGACCAATTTTCAATACAATTCAATATTTGATGCTATTAGGCTAAATGGCTAAAAATTAGCAAACAACACAAACATCAATCAATTAGTGGATTAACGTTTCAAATTCATAATTATGATACATATACAAAAATAATGTTTTTGATGCCAATTCACAACAATAGGCCCTATCTAATTTTGGTTCTCACACCAGTCAATAGGAATATATAGAAAATCACACCTTCGAAACTCGAATACCAATTCTGATGATGTCTAGACTATCATCAGAATCGTCTCCGGGCGACTAGAGTGTGACTCTATATCTATCCAGTATATTAAAACTTCAAATACACGTGGATCAGACGTATACGCAAAGTCTATATATACTGGACTGTCCAAATTCAAACATAATAACTAATCAAATACGAATAGTTGATTTAAATTTTCAAAACAAAATTTGTTTTCATTTTCAAAAATATACTCTTCACACTCGTTCTAGGATACTACTGATCCCATCTCTAACGAGTCATTCTAATTGGATATTACTAATCCAGTATCTGATGAATCCTTTCATATGGTTCTAATGTGTCTTGTTCTCTGCTTTGTAAACCAAAGCTCTGATACCAAATGTAAAGACCCGCAACTTCCCCGTAAAGGAAAGCGACGGATAGTTCGAGAACAAACCACAGCAGGACGCATACAGAAGAACGTTTCATTGTATATTACAACAATGCATCAGATTACAAGAATATACAGAGTATAAAAGAATATTACACGGAAATATCAGAGATTTAAATTACATTTAAATACATAGCAGCGGAAAATAATACAATACACAACTAGAATGAGATATACGGATACAAAGCTTTCCGGATATCGTTCCAGCTGTAAACCAGGATCCTATGAATATAAATCTGCAAAACCAAAACTACTAGCTGCCCGTGTCAAAATAAGGGCACCCAGAGTTTAGGTTAAAACAATAAACTCCAGGTCAGTCATGTGACTGGTGTGAGAACTAAAACAGTTATTAATCTTTATTTTAAATCATTAGGTAAATCAAGGGACCACGCCGTATAACACGGAACGGGTTTCCTCCCAAGAATACCAGTGCATAAAACAAACAGCGCAATGCTAAATAAAGAAAAATGAAGCTGTTATAAGACCCAGGTCCTATCACACAATGCAACGCAAGCCGGGGGATAGGGTTTTTACCTTATAACAGCCAAAGAATGCTTGATACGTTTAAAACAAATCATTTGATACTATAATAAGTGCATAGTGTATAAAACAACTTCAAATCATAAGTATCAATCATAGGCGGCATGAGTGCCCCATCCCACTATGTCACCATATATAGGTTTACATATAAAACCGCAAAGTCACGTATTTGGAAATTGGATTTCCATCTATGAACCGAGGCAAAAGATAGTCCTCAACCGATTCGAGACTGCCTAGCCCGAGTCTCAGGATCAGAACGCATCGACCCTTGGAGCGACAGGGCCGGTCCACACGGAGTGGATTAAAAATGCCTGAGCACTATGTTTCGCCGCCCTTTGGGGCGCAAGCGAGCCAACTAAATGACTCCATCGGTTCGAGAACGACCGATCAATCCGAGGCGCCTCGCAACAGCAACAACCACATAAGTCAAACTCGTCAGGGCGTGTAAAACCACTGACGCCACTTCTAGCTAGGAGGAAACGCAGGCCCTCCCTGAGGTCCGTCTCCCGTTTTTGGTTCATACCTGGTGTGAAACACGCGAGGTAAACGTTACACAAAGCTACGCCACAAAGGCCGTGCTTTGATCATCAACCACAAGACTTTGCTTTTCAACAGAAGCCTTGATCATTTGCATCTTAGCATGCCACATAGGCAAAACATCCTATGCAACCGATATCAGTCACACAGAATGAAATCCGATGTCAGACACACAGTCCATTTACAAGTCCGTTCTAGGTCTGAACGAAACCGGAGGCACCTAGTACCCCGCATATCCATCGATCTTCAAGTACGTCTGGACGATCACCAACTGTTTCCATCTTCTTGGGTGTACAGCCCAATCAAGATCATCAGCTATCACCGAAACGACGTGAAGACCTCCGGTCTTCGACCATCGTCTTCATCTTCGACTTATCGTCGTATCAGTTATTCAGAATGGGATAAACCCGGTCTTTCCGAATAACTCGCGTATATTTTAAATAAGTGTTACACAAACACAACATACGCCTCATTCCAATTCATTAGTCACTAACCGTAAATTAATCAAGAGAATAATTTCCCAAATATTAACCCCGAAGGCCGAAACCAACATCAGATCAATATCCAGAAAACCATTCTGCTTGGCTAACCGACAGTTAGTTTCTAAATTTCACATTCATAGGGAAAGGTTCCCATTAATTTTATCCAAGATAAATTCCTTGAATTTATTCTTTATTCTATTTTTGAATATCAATTCAAACTAGTCGGGATTAGCGAACCTTACCGAAGTAATCATTTGTTTTAATATCCCAATCCCAACCTATTCATCCCATGAAGTAAAACTGGTAATACTTCATATCTAACACCAAGGTGTTATCGGTAAATTCAATTACCATTTCACGTTCAAATCTAATTAAAGATTTAACTATCGCCTGGAGCAAAACTGGTGATACTCCATTTTCGATCATTTCAATCTAATTAAAGATTCATTAAAACTCCACTTAGTTTTAATCGTTAACTGGGTTAAAGAATCAGTGTCATTTAAAACACGGTTCACGATAAACCCAAAATCACATTCATCAATTATCGGGTTAAAGAACAAATGTTATTTAAAACACTGTTCACGATAAACCCAAAAATCAATATCAATTCAATTCCAATTAAATATTATTTAATTGGTACACTTCATTAAATCTAAATAAAAAGATTTAATCTTTTCTCAACTGGGTTCAAGAACAGTGTTAGTGAAGACACCATTCACGACCAACCCAAATCACATTTGATATTCAATATAAGGCTCTGAATAGAAAATATATCGGCTTATATTCAATATCAAATTCTACGATTAACAAATGTCGTATTGGAAATAACGATATAAATATATATCTTTCAAATTTCCATAACAACACCTGTATAATCACGAATTCCAACATCGAAATATTCCGAAGACAATTTCGATTCAAATCCACTCCAATGCAATCATTGGAAATTTTGGTTATTTTCAAAACCCTTTTCGAATTCAATTTATTTATTTAAAAATAAATAGAATTATAATTCTAGTTCAAAACTAGTTCATTTCGATAAAAATCTATTTTTATCTTTTCAAATATGGAGTTTTTCATCCCAATTCTTTCTAAATCATTTCTTATGATTTTACACAAATTATTACTATTTTTAATAATTTTATCAAGGCCCGTACAGTCGATTTCCAACAATGGCCATCGAACTGCACTTACAGCGACCTTTTTCGAATTTGATTTGGACGTATCTCCAAATCCAACCGTTAGATTTCAGATTTCTAATATTCGTTAGAAAGCTCTTTTTGATACGAACCCAACGGTTCCGGTTTTAGGAGAATCCGACGGTCGGATCTCCCGTAATGTCCGTTTGAAATAAATGGTCGAAATTCACGAACTGCTGCGGCGCGGCGCGTTCTATTCAGGCCATTATATTATATATATAATATATATAATATATATTTCGTCGATTTCTATTTAAAACGAATTATATAAATAGTTTTGAATTCGTTTCAAAAGAAATTTCAACTTCCCTTTCAATTCAAATCAAAATTGAATTCTTCTTTATAAATTCGTTTTAAAATTCAATTCTATTCAATTCAAATTTCAATTCAAATTTCAATTCAATTTGAATTCATTTCAATTCGCTTTCAATTCAATTTGAATTCGTTTTCAATTCAATTCATTTCGAAATCGTTTTATATTCAATTCATTTCGAAATCGTTTTATATTCAATTCATTTCGAAATCATTATATATTCAATTCATTTCGAAATCGTTATATATTCAATTCATTTCGAAATCGTTATATTTTCAATTCATTTCGAAATCGTTATATATTCAATTCATTTCGAAATCGTTATATATATCGTTCGCGTCAAAATGGCGCATCACTAATCAACACGGCTTTATATATTCTATTTCAAATATTTCTTTTTGTCAACACACGACTAATCTCAACGAATGAGTACCGTCCATGTGTGACTATTTTTTTTTGTTTTTTTTTTAATATATTTTATAAAAATATTTCGTTCAACACATGACTAATATCAACGGATGAATATAGTCAACACATGAACCTTTATTATATAATGATAAAGATATAAATTTTATTATAAAAATAATTCGTTCAACACATGACTAATATCAACGGATGAATATAGTCAACACATGAACCTTTATTATATAATATTCTTTATTTTTCAAATTGGAATGAGGCCCAATCAATTACCATATAATGTTAATTATATGGATTTTCATACATCACATGTATATAATAGCATTGAAAAATAATCAACCATCAACCAAAGTGTACTACACTGTATAAGCATCAAATATAGATATTCAACGCTTATAACAGCCTGTCAATCAATCGATCGACATATTTAATCAATCAGGATGAGTGAACTTCAAATTTCATCCCAACACCCGTGTGGGGTTTTCAAACAATCAAACAAAGATTTTATTTGTGCAGTTGGGCGATGTGTAAAATTTATCGTCCCAATCAATGTCCTTCAAATAGGTGTACATAAACAAACCGTCTGGTTTGTAAATGAATATTCTATTTTATTCACTTCACGTTAAAAATTATATTTTTAACGATAAAACATTTTATTTCAACCTATGAATTTCTATTCAATTCATTCTTTAAATAAAATGATCTTTTTATTTTTCTAACATATTTTAGAAAATTTCGGCGGCATAACGGCACGATACTAGAAACGGGACGAGACCTAGCCTTATCCCCGGTCTAGTGAAGGCCCACGCCATTCACACATCAATCAAATTCACTTTCGTTATGCAAACCACAAAATTTGGAGTAAGGGTCTAACCTAGCCTTACTCCTTCGCCTTATAACGGCGCACTCTAATCCTAATCAATTTATCGATTCGATTTTTCACACCACAAACCACATTCAAACCAATATCGCAATCAATCACCAAACAGTCAAACAAACAAGTCCATGGTCTGTGGACGATTGTGTCGGGTGCTACTAAGCACCGTCTTCATCCTAGTATATATATATAACTAGAAAATAAATTGAAAGGTGAGAAGTTCTCACTTATAGCTATCCTAGCTCCACGACTCTTCATCGATAGAAATCTTCATCGCTATCGCATCTTCGTCATCTTCGTTGCCCGGATCCTCTACATATGTAAAAATCGAATTTTGACTTCGTTATTCAATATATAAAAATCGAATTTTTATTTCACTTCTCAATATATAAAAAATCGAATTTTTAGTTCGCTATTCAATATATAAAAATCGAATTTTTATTTCACTTCTCAATATATAAAAAATCGAATTTTTAGTTCGCTATTCAATATATAAAAATCGAATTTTTATTTCACTTCTCAATATATAAAAATCGAATTTTTAGTTCGCTATTCAATATATACAAATCATATTTTTATGCCGAAGTTCAATATATAAAAATCATATTTTTATGCCGAAGTTCAATATATAAAAATTCTATTTTTCTATCGAAGTTCAATATATAAAAATTCTATTTTTCTATCGAAGTTCAATATATAAAAATTCTATTTTTCTATCGAAGTTCAATATATAAAAATTCTATTTTTCTATCGAAGTTCAATATATAAAAATTCTATTTTTCTATCGAAGTTCAATATATAAAAATTCTATTTTTATTTCCTTTACACATACAAAGACGATATTTCTATATCCTCTATCACATAAAGATTTCGCCTTTATAAAAATAAAGACTTCGCTTTTTTCATATTTTAAAGATTTCTAAATAAAATCATTGCTTTCTAACCTAAAATAAAAATCAGTTTTAACATATATAAAAAATCAGTTTTAACATATATAAGAAATCAGTTTTAACATATAAAAAAAAAAAAATCAGTTTTAACATATATAAAAAAATCAGTTTTAACATATATAAAAAAATCAGTTTTAACATATATAAGAAATCAGTTTTAACATATATAAAAAAAATCAGTTTTCAGTTTTTTTTTTTTTTCATTTTTCTTAAACAAAATAAAATAAAAATAAAATAAATAAATTAAAAATTACCTTACCACTACATTCAACGTCATCCCCAAGCCTGGAACCCGCTCAAACTCTAGGGTTAGAATTTTCCACTTCTGTGTTCACCGTGAGGTTGATCAGGGCCCACGCTGAAGAGGGTCGGAGCCTCCTCTTGCCACGCTGGAGGTGCAGCGCCATTCGATTCCGCCGCCGGCCACGGATGACGCCTCGAACGGGATTGCTTCGAGGTGGAGAATCCAGCGAAATACGATGTAAAAATTCATCAAATCCGTTCAAAATGAAGAACTCGAGTAGAGGAAGAGATTTGCATTGGAAATTTCCAATTTTGTTGCGTGGATTTTGAAATCGAAGGGGGAGAACCCCTGAGAGAGTTCGGCCGTCTGTTGTGAAAGAGGAGGCGCGATTTTTCTTTTAGTTGACCGCTATGAACAGGTTGACTTAGGGTTGGTGAAATAAAAGGTTTATATATTATTTATTTTAATAATATTTTCCCATATATATCCTTTCCATTCGAACACCAAACGAAACCCAACGATTGTCGCCCCTAGCTATTTACCCTCATTCCGAACACAATGGGATATGTATCGTGAGCTGATTCGGCTGTTACGATAGGTTTTCATCAAATTTAAAACATAAATCAGTATATATTCAATTTAAACGTACATTTTAAATTTCCGGGGTCACATACTAACTAGAAAAATTCTATAAAAATATTTTCTAGCTTCGTATTGACCATACGGTCCTAACAAAACTAGTTTCGTCGAATTCTGAGACCGTTGGAAAAATGGCTAATTTCCAGTCGATTAAAATCAACTTAAATGGTCAAACGCGTTTTCCTTTGCCACGCTCACATATTGATTCGAAAAATTATGAAATTTGGAATCTAGCAATAACTTGACACTGCGGATTCAACAAAACTGGTTTCATCGAAATCCGAGGTCGTTTGCAAAATTGCTATTTTTAAGGGCCTTATATATATAAAAATATATATAAATTCCACAGCGACTATTTCTAATTTTAAACTGGACATATCTTATCATTTCTAAAATGAAATCTCAGTTTGTTAACTTCGTTGGAAAGATATCGTCAATTAGATCCTAATGTTTTTGGTTTCACTAAAATCCGGATTGTTTTGCACCCGGTACATTCAATTGAAGTTTGAAATCGAATTATCGAACTACCGCGCCATTTTCAATTCTATTTATAATTATATATAATTATTATATATTCTAACGACGACGCGTATAATATATACGTTCTAATTCCATTCAAAATAATTTTCTCGTCGATATTATTTAAAATAATTCATTTTAAATAATCAAAATTCGCTAAAATGGCCAAAATAAAAATTTCAAACTGGCTCGCATTTTACGGGTTGTTACATTAGACAGGTATTGTTGCGGTCACTGGATGTGTTGGTCGGTTCCGAGCAGTTTTAAACCACAACTCAGTCTAACCTTAGGTTAGGCATATTCGTCTTTTACTAAATTTACATATTTACTATTTATGTAACTTTTCCGTAAATCAATTTAGCCTAGATCATATTTATTTTTCATGCAAATTTGCATATTTATATTCTATGCCCAAAACTTGATTTACCTATCAATCAGCCCAACTTGCAGTTTATACCAATTTTTGACTTAATATTCCCTATTCACAATTCATGCCCAATCTAGATTAATATTCCAATTTACGTTTTATGTCAAAACTATATTTAATATTCTAGTTTACCTTTTATGTCCAAAACTTGGTTTACATGCCAATTACACCCTTTGCAGCCAATTAAATTTATCAATTTATGACCAAGTCTAATATGCATGTAAATCAATCACTATTATAGCCAATTTAGACTATGCCAACATATTTATTATGCCAAACTAACTTAGTTAAGCTACGCCCAATCCCCGCATCATAATCGTACATATAACATGATTTCACAAGTTTTCTATGTACTCATGGAATGATACTAACAGTATCAAAGCAAGGAATAGGGGATAAGCATGTGAATTGACATAAAAGAATAGCCATGCAAGAATGAACCAAATACAAAAATAATGTTTCTAATGGGTTCGATGTACATAACAGCGAATAGGAATAAACTAGGCAAGTTACACCCAAAAAAAATGAGATCCAGCATAATTAAGGGAATAGGCATAGGTGATTTGGTCCAACATAATGGAAGTTCGAAGTACAACGTAATAGGTTAATGGGAATAGGGATAAGCCACTGACTACAATAGTTATAGGCAATTAACCACAATAGTCATGGGCGACTAATCACAATAATTTCTTAATCAATGTCATAGGCAATAGTCTCATAGTCATGAATCATATGCAATAGTCTGAAAATTATGATTCATAGTCGTAGTCATAGGCAACAGTCTTATGGTCATAGTCATATGTAATAGTCTCTTTGTCATGGATCATAATCATAGGCGATTTCATGGGCAACAGTTTCATAGTCATAGTCTTAGGCAAAAGTCCCATAATCATAGTCATTGGCAACTAGCCACAATAAGTTCTAGGCCACAGTGGAGAATCACATCCAAAGGCATAGATATCGTTAGATTTGACATAAGCACGAATCAAAGATAATTAACTTGCAAATTGGTATAGTTCTATATTTTGATTCATTACATTCACAATTCCAATTACACGTTCAAATCTAAAGAATAACCAAAATTACAGTGATCGATTTAGAAGAGGATAATAAGATAGTGTTGTGGCGATTTGCTATGATTCGCGTGACGTTGCTTGAAGCAGAATGCCTACGGTCCAACTTGAAGCTTTAACTTGATTCTCATTTAATTCTATTCAGTTTGGAAGAAGATGCATTAATCCTAGTTTTGATTCCAGTAGAGTAGCGATGCCATTTTTATTTTTAATTAGAATTGAGGCAGAGTATAGGCAGAATGAAATTGTGTGGAGAGAAGGCTAGGTTTGGGGGGGGGGTTTAAATAGCATAGGGGTCACAAATCTGGTCAGAAAGGCGTCCAGGTGCAGAAAAATGGATCTGTCTCCAGATCTGGAAAACATGGGGGAGGTCGACCTTAGGTTCGACTCTAGTGTCGACCTGTATACCCAGGTCGACCTTAATGTCGACCTGTGTAGGTAGGTTAGGTAGATTGACCCCCAGATCGACCCTAGTGTCGACCTGGGTCCTGTCTGTTTTGAATTTCGGGCTGAAACTTCTGAAGGCCATATCTTCTTCATACGGAGTCCGATTTACGCAAACTTGGACTCTATTCCAAGCAGAATATCGAGACGAACGCAATGGCGTAGCCCGTTTCCCTTAATTATTCTGTTACAATTTAATTATTCCTTGATTTGTTACTCTTATGAACATAGAAAATACGGGGTGTTATATTCTCCCCTCCTTAAAGGATTTCGTCCCCAAAATCTTCAAGTTAAGAAGAATGTGTCCTACCATCCAATCATCCATCTACTCAACCATCATGCACAAGCATCCATTGTCCTTAGAAAACTTCTAGTGTTGTATGAACATACAAAAGTGTTTGTATATGTCCCTTATCTAATGCAAAGATCAGGCGGTCTACAGATTCAGTTGACCTCCTCAATGCGGATTATGTTAGTGTCATGAGTCCAATTATGTATGCAAGAAATCCTAATTGGTACACATCATTTCTATATGTGTGCATAACCATTCATCCAAATGCAATGTCCATAGGATAACACATCAAGTTCAATCCATAAACAACTACATATATGCAAATGCAATATGAAAGTGACTGAGTTGATCTAGTGCCTAATGTGTGCATATGCATCCACAATCAACCACTTGCAACGATCAATCATAACATGTTTCAAACACATGTTTACATCCATTGGCTTCTACCTAAGGATCGAAGATATGACTTGGAGGATATACCTCAAAAGATGAAGACTAGTATAAACTTAACAGAAAAGGAGGAATCAAGGGTATTCCCTTAAAAAGGGTATGATGTGCGTATCTAGTCTTTAATCTTCTAAGTTGCACCTTCTTGAGCTTCAATCCATCATACCTTAACAAATTTAACTTCACAATTCCGAAGCTTCCTGACCTCCATTTCCAAAACCCACTAGTAAAGATAGGACCTTGATCACTTACTATGCTAGAGGGTATCCAATGTTGTCGAACTATCTTTCCAAGATGAACAGATGTTAACCATGATACCATGTGTATATACTAAGATGATTAGAGGGTCTCTATTCTACTTAGCTTATCCATCCTGTCACACATCTGATGGTCGATATCTCTCACGTAAACCATCCTAGTCGAACTTGACATCCCTCAAGTACAAGCCCCAAAGGCCTAAAGCAATATCAGACATGCACCCAAGGAATACCTCCTCTGAATTTGGATGATTTATGTGAGATGATACTAGAAAAACAACCAAACAATTGAGCACTTAACCGACTCTGGCTATCCTCGGCAATCTTGCTCAAAAACTACCGTTGATCATATAATTGGCTTTACATTGTGTAACAACCCGAATTTTTATAACATGTTAAAACAAGAAAGCAGGGCATAATTAAATTATAAGTTAAGAATCAATGGGAATGGGTTACGCCATTGCGTTCGTCTCGAAATTATGCTTGAAAACGAGTCCGAAATTTCGTAAATCGGAGTCCGTATGACCAAGATATGGCCCATAGAAGATTTCAGAAATTTCTAAATTCAGCCCCAAACAGATTGGGCGGGAAAATTTCCTACCCAGCCCCAGGTCGATTGGGGAGTCGACTGGGGAATCAACCTGCCCCAGCCCAGGTCGACTGCCCAATCGACTTGTGTGTCGACCTGGGGTCGACTTCCTTGGTCGGCCATGTTTGCATGGTGCACCTGTTTGCTCCTTTGGGTCTGTTCAGTTGGCCTGTGACGGGATTTGATGGTTCAGATCTAAACTAGGGTTAATCCTATGGCCTAAACTTGTCTCTACACCTATAAAAACACCCTAAGACCTAGCCTAAACCACCACAAATCATCCTAACAACTAAGTGCTGCCAAAATGCTCCTAAATCATGGCCTCCATCTTCATCATTGAGAGCTTGAGAGTTCTAAATTAGAGCTAAGGCAAAGGAGCAATCTTTCTCCATCAAATCAAAGGAGCTACCTATATTCTCAAGGCTTCTAGTGTTGCTACATCATTCCTAGAGCTTCTACAACGTCTCTATCTTGTTCTATTTTGTTATAGTTCTCATAGCCACGATTTGTAAGCCCCACTCTACTCTTAGATTTAAACTATGAAATTAATATGAATATGTAGCAAGTTGAAATGGGATTCTTGTGTAATACTTGTCTTAAGTCTATCATTGTATGCATAGATCCATTCATGACACTTTTGATCTATGATTGTGGGACTATCAATGAACCTAGTACCGTTCATCTTGATTTTTGGGTAGAAAGCTATGAGCTTTATTTGGGGATTATGCATAATGCAACATAGAACCCCTCATAACCTTGATGTTAACTTGCCTATGATGTTGAACTACATGCTAGTCACAAGTTTATCACCCTATGTCAATTATTATCATGTTATCACCTATTTGCTAAGTTTGATGTCATACATGTTTTGAGGCCGATAATCCTATATGCTAGTTGTGATGAACACCTTTGCCTCAAATATCATCATGTTTAACTTATGACCAACTTTATCACCTTATGCCCATCTTTGTCATATTGTTATGTTCCCCTTCTTGATCTATTTGTATTGATGTGAATTTACGTGCGATGGGAATACGTTATGGGTAGTTAGGCGAACTTGAAATGACATGGAAAAAAAATATGACTTGAAAATATGACATGAAAATTGATTATGCTTGAAAACTCGAATGTGGTCATGACATGTAGAAAACCATAAAGTGGCCAACTCGAGGTTGGGTTGAGTTTGTAGCGTAAATCTGCTCGGAACCGCCCGGCAAATCCAGTGGCTACTAAACAATAGGACTCAATGTGAGTAGTTGGTCATATCGCGCTTGAAACCCGAGGTTAGACTAGGTTGTGGTGTAAAGCTGCCCGGACCCTCCCGGCACATCCAGTAACCATAACAAAGTCTAATGTGAGAGGTTTGGTGCATTAAATTAATTAATGCCACATGTTAGGGTTAAGTCATGAACTACTTGGATACACTTAACCAACTTAATACATGATTGGATAGGGTTAACCACACTTAACCTGTTAGAAACCCTAGTTACGTGGTCCTTTTCAGCAGTAACCCTCTTGGATGTATCACGATACCCTAGGGACTAGGCTAGGATGGGGCACGATTACTGGGCTGATTGTAAGCGACCAGAAAGACGGCTGAGTAGGTGCGCCAGTGTAGGTTCAGGCGGGCTATGGTCGTGCACATAGTCGGGAGTTGAAAAAAAACAGACATGGGAACCAGTAGGTTTAGATTGTGCGTGCTTGATTTGTGTTAGTGGTTGGCACCCTAGGGCTTGATACACCCTAGGGTGGATCTAGCATAGTTGACTACATTCCGTGATTGGGTCGTATGACACCGACACTCGACAAGTTAGGCTTATAGCGAGCCGATTGACTAGACCGTATAGTTGGACCTTGACTTGGGTCATCTCATGATATTGGGCCAAGGGATCATTTCTTGTTTATACTTGACATGGGGTAGAATACTAGTACTATTGGTGCAAAACTAAACCTTGCATATGCGATGTCACACTTGATCTTCCTTGTTATCTATTCATCATGCCAGTTAGTTACCATCTTTATGTTTCATCTCAGTTTCTCATGTTTAGTTAACTTCATTAGTTTTTATACTAATAGTAGGTAGGACTTACCAGTCTTTATGACTGACCCTTTTTCTTTCGCCTCTTTTCTTCCATTCCCCCCCCCCCCCCCCGCGTAGGTTCTCAGGGAGGGAACACTAGTGCTTAGCTTAGACATTTGGCTTTCCTTCTTGACAGCTCATGTACGGTTTGGACTTGGGCTTGCTATGGCTTTACCACATCTATTTTGGGGATAGTTTAATTTATGTTATTTTCAGTTTATGTTTTCTAGACTTGTGGTAGTTGGAAAATGATGACTAAGCATTTTGATGTAAGTTGACTTTGGTTTTGAAATGGTTAACTCTGGTTTTAAAATTTCTACCGCTGCTTTACTTATTTATTTATCTATGTTCTGTCTTGTGATATCTCTGTGCATGTTTACCTAGACAACACCCCTCCAAAGCTAGTGCATCACTCGGGAGTGGCCCTGGCGGAGGTGGGGTGTTACATTTGGTATCAGAGCATGAGGTTTGCTAGACCAGACAAAAAGTTTTAAAAACCCTTTTGAAAAACTATTTTCAAAACCAATTAAGTATTTTTCCAAGGAAAGTCTAGTTTATTTTAAAAGGCTATTCCCCAAAAGCCATTAGCACTATCCTTTGTTTCCTCGTTCTAAATCTATCTTTTACTTCGTTTCAGTATGGCCAATAACTTTATCATCCCGGAGGGAATACCGGTACCTCTTTGGTTTAGGAGGTACATGGAGGCTAGGGAAAATGGAGCCGGCCCAGTAAACACTCCCACTCCTCCTCCCGTACCTGAGGTTCCTCCTCCTCCTCCGCGTCCACAAGCGGATTTCGCGAAGATTTGCAAAGACTTTAAGGCGATGGGTGGCAAGAATTTTGTTGGGACAGAGACTTATGTTGAGGCAAGAAACTGGTTAAGGGAAACTAGAGAACTTTTTGCTATCTTTGATGTAGAAGATCGTAGGAAAGTTCTGTTGGCAGTATGGCTATTGAAAGAGGAAGCTGCTTATTGGTGGGAAGTCACCAACGCTACTAGGCCTATAGAGACTTGGGCCGACTTTAGAATGAGGTTTGGGCTTAAGTTTCTATCATCTGCTGAGGAGAATCTGCAAATGGAGAGGTTTATATCTTTGAAGCAAGGGGACATGACCGTGAGGGAGTATGTGAATAAGTTTAACCAGCTTGCTCGATTCGGTTTACACATGGTTAACACACCTCAGAAGAAGGCTCTACGCTTTGCTCGAGGATTGAATGAGCCATTGCAAGGTTTGGCCATGTCTCATATACCCATGGGGGCCACTTTTGAGAGCTTAGTGGATATGGCCTTGCTTCAAGGAGATGATAAGAATGGCAAGAAAGAAGTTAAGCTTAATGAGACTCAAACCAAAAGGTGGACTCCATGTGGGGAGGCAACCAGAGCAACCAGAACAATCAGAACAACAAGAACAACAAGAACAACAAGGGTAACAAGGCCAACAACAACAAGGCAAGGGAGACAAGGAAGTGCAACTTCTGTGGGATCACTGGACACATAGCCAAAGATTGTAGGAAGAAGAAGAGGAAGTGGGGAGAATGCTTTCATTGCGGAGAGTCTGGACACTACAGTAGGGATTGCCCAAAGAAGCAAGGACAGGGGCAAGGACAGACTCGGCGGGCAGGACCTTCTGGAGGGCAGATGCATGCTCTCAACACAACTCCAGCTCCGGACCAAGGTAGTATTTCTGTAGAAAGCCTTGTTTACATTTCTGGTTTTCCTGTTCGAACTTTATTTGATTCTGGCGCATCGCATACCATTATTTCTTCTAACATTGTTGAAAGTTTGCACCTAAGTACTAGTCTAGTTGAGGATCCCGTTAGTGTTTCAAATCCAATTGGGGGTTCCGCCCATCTATCTATGATTTGTATGGATTTGAGGATTTCTATCTTGACCGTAGAATTCACATGTAATGCTTATGTTCTCGGGTTCATGGGATACGGGTTGATTTTGGGCATAGATTGGCTATCCAGTTATGGAGCCATTCTCGATTGTGAGCATAGGGTAGTGAGGCTTGTGACTCGCCTTGGCAATACTCTAGAGATTTCTTGTAACCCTATGGATCCCTTCATGTTATGTTATCTTGAATCCCTCGACTCGTCTGTTGACAATCTTCAATCTGTGAGGGTGGTCCGAGAATATCCTGATGTCTTTGATGAGGTGAAGGGGTTACCCCCTAAACGCGAGATAAACTTCCGTATTTATCTTGTTGATAATGCCAAGCCATTTTCATTGCCTGTTAGGCACATGGCCCCGCGAGAAAGAAGAGAGCTTAGCAAGCAAGTCAAGGAGTTGCTTGAGAAAAATTTCATTAGGCGAAGCATTTCTAAACGGGGTGCTCCTGTGGTATTCGCTACTGAGGCGGATGGTTCGCTTTGTCTATGTGTTGATTATTGTGAGTTAAACAAGCTGACAAAGAAGAATAGGCACCCGTTACCGAGGATTGATGATCTCTTTGACCAGCTTGTAGGTGCTTCTGTTTTCTCTCAGCTCGATCTAGCCACCGGATTCCATCAGCTCAGAGTGGCTGAGGATAGTATTGACAAGACTGCGTTTAGGACTCCAGATGGATTCTTTGAATGGCTCGTCATGTCGTTCGGTTTGACTAATGCACCCGCATACTTCATTGATTTGATGAGTAGGGTGTTTAGGGAGTTACTTAACAAGTTTGTGGGTGTCTTCGTGGATGATATTCTGATCTTCTCTAAGGACGAGGAAGAGCATGCTACACATCTCAAGGAGGTTATGGATACGCTTAGAGCTCATCAGTTAAAAGCCAAGTTCTCCAAATGCCTTTTTTGGAGAAGGGAAGTTCGTTTCCTTGGGCATATAGTTTCTAAGCAAGGCATAGCTATGGATCCCGCTAAAGTAGTGGGGATACAAGACTGGAAAGTTCCGAAGAATGCAACTGAAGTGAGAAGCTTTCTTAGTCTGGCAGATTTTATAGGAAGTTCATTAAGGACTTCGCTAAGATTTCAGCCCCTCTCACTAAGTTAACAAAGAAGAACTTAGTCTTTGCATGGGACTTAGCGTGTGAGCTTGCTTTTCAAAGGCTCAAGAAAGCCCTCACCACATCTCCAGTTCTAGCATTACCCGATGGAGGGAAGTTGTTTACCGTGTACACCGATGCATGTGGCACGGGATTAGGTGTTGTCCTGATGCAAGAAGGGAGAGTGATATTGACACGACCCGAACTTCCCTGTGAGGGAAAGAGCGGATAGCGTTGAGTACAACACACAATAGAACGCAGATGGAAGAACATTTCATTGCTATTACAACAATTCCATCAGATACAAGAATATACAGAGTATAAATGAATAAATTACATTTGATAAATATCAGAGATTACAATACATTACATAGCAGCGGAAAAATAATACAAAGCACAACTGAAGGTGATATACGGATACAGAGCTTTCCGGATATCATTCCAGCTGTAAACCAGGATCCTGTGAATATAAATCTGCAAAACCAAAACTACTAGTTGCCCGTGCGGAAAATAGGGGCACCCAGAGTTTAGGTTAAAACAATAAACTCCAGGCCAGTCATGTGACTGGTGTGAGAACTAAAACAGTTATTTAAAACTTTACTTTAAAAGAGAGTAATTCAAGGGACCACGCCGTATAACACGGAACGGGTTTCCTCCCAAGAATACTAGTGCATAGAATAAACAACGCAATGCTTTTTCGAAAAATGAAGTTATTATAAGACCCATGTCCCATCACACAATGCAACGCAAGCCGGAGGATAGGGTTTTCCCTTATAATAGCCAAACATGCTTGGTACCTTTAAAACAAATCATTTGATACTATAATAAGTGTATAGTGTC
This sequence comes from Allium sativum, assembly GCA_030737875.1. Lineage (NCBI taxonomy): Eukaryota > Viridiplantae > Streptophyta > Magnoliopsida > Asparagales > Amaryllidaceae > Allium > Allium sativum. Next base: position 993,590,692 of record CM060920.1, read on the forward strand.
AAAACAATTTCAATCATAAATATAAATCATAGATGGCATAGCATCCCATGCTACTATGTCGCCATACTAGGCTCTACAAATAAAGTCGAAACATCTCGTATTGGAAATTGGATTTCCGTCATGAGTCGAGGCAAGGGGCAAGCTCCTCTCCGCTTTCGAGACACTCTAGCAAATGTCCCAGGGCTACGCACTCTGGGCAACCCTTGGATGCTTCAGGGCCGGTCCTCACTTACGTTAGAGGATTATTTATTCCTGGACACACGTTTCCCGGTCCTTACAGACCTATAATCAAGGCGCCTCATCCAACAACCACAAAGGTGAAAAGTATATAAATGTCAGGGCTGGTAAGTCACTGACACCACCAAAGCTAAAAAGAAACGTCGTGCTCTCCCTGTAGTCCTTATCCCGTTTTTGACTCATACCGAGGTATGAGGCTCGCGAATTCACGTTACACACAAAGCTGCCACGCAGGCCGTGCTTTGATCATCAACCACAAGACTCTGCTTTTCAACAAAAGCCTTGATCATTACATCTTAGCGTGCCACACAGGAAATTCATGCCATGCGACTGATGTCCATCGATATACAACCTCTGAGCTCGTACGTCTCAGAGAAGGGCGTTAAGCAAAAGAATAAATTCTCCGCCGCCAAACAGATGTATATTTAATAGAAATCAATCAACACAAAATAAAATCCAATGTCAGACACACAATCCATTTACAAGTCCGTTCTGGGTCTGAACGAAACCGGAGGCACTTTCCTCGCATATCCATCGATCTCCAAGTACGTCTGGACGACCACCAACTATTTCCATCCTCTTGGGTGTACTGCCCAATCAGGATCGTCAGTAATTATCCAAACGATGTAAAGACTTCCGGTCTTCAACCACCGTCTTCATCTTCGACATATCGTCGAATCGGTTATTCAGAATGGGTATAAACCCGGCCTTTCCGAACAACCCGCGTATATTAAAAACGAATGTTACACAAACACAACATACGCCTCATTCCAATTCATATTCTCAGGGAAAGGTTCCCATTAATTTTATCAAAGATAAATTCTTTAAATTTATCCTTTAATCTTCCTTTAGATGTCATTTCAAACCAAATTATGGTTTTCTAAACTAGTCGAGAATAGCGAACCGTAACGAAGTAATTATTTATTTTATTTCCCAATCCCAACCTATTCATCCCATGAAGCAAAACTGGTGATACTCCATATCTAATACCACAGTGTTATCGGCAAAGTTAATTACCATTTCACGTTCAAATCTAATTAAAGATTTAACTATCGTTTTGGAGCAAAACTGGTGATACTCCATTCTCGCTCAATTTCTAAATTTGATAATTGAAATTATCAATTCACATTTCAATTTAATTGCAGATTCGTTAAAACTCCTTTTTCTGGGTTGAAGAACTAGGTGTTATTTAAAACACAGTTCACGACAAACCCAAATCACATTCTATTTATTATCGGTTTAAAGAACTAGTGTTATTTAAAACACCGTTCACAGTAAACCCATTTCAAATCCAATCAAATATATTAGAAATTCCGATTATTTAAAACCCCTTTTTAAATCTAATTTATTTATTTAAAAATAATTGGGTTTTAAATTTTAGTTCAATCTAGTTTATTTCGACAAAAATATATTTTTATCTTTTCAAATATGGAGTTTTTCACCCCAATTTTCCCAAATCATTTCTTATGATTTTACACAAATTATTGATATTTTTAATAATTTTATTAAGGCCCGTACAATCGATTTCCAACAATGGCCATCGAACTGCACTTATAGCGACTTTTTTCGAATTTGATTTGGACGTATCTCCAAATCCAACAGTTAGATTTCAAATTTCTAATATTCGTTAGAAAGCTCTTTTCGATACGAACCCAACGGTTCCGGTTTTAGGAGAATCCGACGGTCGGATCTCCTGTAATGTCCGTTTGAAATAAATGGTCGAAATTCACGAACTGCCGCGGCGCGGCGCGTTTTATTCAGGCCATTATATTATATATATAATATATATAATATATATCTCGTCGATTACCATTCAAAACAAATTTTATAAATAGTTTTGAATTCGTTCAAAAACAATTTCAACTTCCATCTCAATTCAAATCAAAATTGAATCTCTTCTTTATAAGTTCATTTTAAAATTCATTTCTATTCAATTCAAATTTCAATTCAATTTGAATTCATTTCAATTCGTTTTAAATTCAATTGAAATTCGTTTTCAATTCAATTCATTTCGAAATCGTTCTATATTCAATTCATTTCGAAATCGTTTTATATTCAATTCATTTCGAAATCGTTTTATATTCAATTCATTTCGAAATCGTTTTATATTCAATTCATTTCGAAATCGTTTTTCAATATTCATTTTAAAATCGTTTTTCAATATTCATTTTAAAATGAATAAAATCGATATAAACATCGTCCACGTCAAAATGGCGCATCTCTAATCAACACGACTTCATATAATTCTATTTTCAAATATTCTATTTCAAATATTTCTTTTTCAAATATTTCTATTTCAAATATTTCGTTTTCAAATGTTTCGATTTCAAATATTTCGATTTTCAACAAATGAATATTTATTTTTGTCAATACACGACTAATCTCAACGAATGAGTACTGTCCACGTGTGACTATTTTTGTTAAATTATTTCGTTCAACACATGACTAATCTCAACGGATGAGTACAGTCAACACATGAACCTTTATTTTATAGTGATAAAGATATAAATTTTATTGTTAAAATATTTCGTTCAACACATGACTAATCTCAACGGATGAGTACAGTCAACACATGAACCTTTATTTTATAATATTCTTTATCTTCTAAATTGGAATGAGGCCCAATCAATCACCATATAATATTAATTATATGGATTTTCATATGACACATGTATATGATAGCATTGAAAAATAATCAACCATCAACCAAAGTGCACTTGTAATAACCCGGAAAATCTGGGCTAGTTTAAAATTTTTATTTTGGCAATTTTAGCGAATTTTGATTATTTAAAATGAATTATTTTAAATAATATCGACGAGAAATTTGTTTTGAATAGAATTCGACGTATATATTTATATACGTCGTCGTTAGAATATATAATAATTATATATAATTATAAAAGGAATTGAAAAGGGCGCGGTAGTTCGAAAATTCGATTTCTAATTTCAAATGAATGTACAGAATTCAATATAAGTCAGAATTGAACGAAACAAGAAATATTTGAATCTGTATAACTATATCTTTGTAACGAAGTTAACAAACTGAGATTTCATTTTAGAAATGAGAAGATATGTCCAGTTTAAAATTCTGAATAGTCGCTATGGACTTCAGGCCCTTAAAAATGGACATTTTGCAAACGACCTCGGATTTCGACGAAACCAGTTTTGTTGGGTCCGTGATGTCAAATGATTGCTAGGTTTCGAATTTCGTAATTTTTCGAATCAATATGGGAGCGTGGCAAAGGAAAACGCGTTTGACCAGTTTCAGTTGATTTTAATCGACTGGAAATTGGCCATTTTTCCAACGGTCTCAGAATTCGACGAAACTAGTTTTGTTAGGACCGTATCGTCAATACGAAGCTATAAAATATTTTTCGGGAATTTTTCTAGTTAGTATGTGGCCCCGGTAATTTGAAATGTACGTTTAAAATTCAATATAGTGATTTAAATGTAAATTTAACGGAAACTGATTCAAACGGTCGAATCAGCTTACGATACATATCCCATTGTGTTCGGAATAGGGGTAATTAGCTATGGACGGCAGGCGGTGGGCCTCGTTTCGAGGTCGAAATAAAAAGTCAACTTTTTATAATTAAAATAATAATATAATTAAATTATATTTATACTTAACCCCCCCTCCCCCACTTTACTCTTCATTCAGAAAAAAAAAAGAAAAAAAATCCCGTTCGACTTCGATCTCAGATCCGCCCCCCTACGCCTCCACCACCGTCGACGGAAGTCTCCCCCAGCCGTCGCACTGCCTAACTCCGATTCCCCCACTGCCCCTCTCTACTCCCCCCCCCCGTCCTCCGATTAAGCCGCAAGACCAGAAACCCCAAGCCCTGGGACTCGACGCAACCGCCAGACCCCCCAAGCCCACCTGCGCACCTCCGACGTCGAGCACCTCGCCTGGCTACACCCCCCTCCCTCGCGACTGATCTCCTTCTCCCCCTTCAGTCACATAGAACACGTGAGTTTTTATTTGTTAATTCACTTATTTTCTTTCTTTATGTATATGTATTAGGATACTAGAAAAGAAAATGATATGATTTTTCCTAGTTGTAAACTGATTTTAATTTTAAGTTAAAAGAAAAGGTTTGAACTTTAAACTGATTTTAATTTTAAGTTAAAAGGAAAAGGTTTAAACTTTAAAAAGATCAAATTTGTAGAAAATAAAAGATCATATTTTTAAAATAGAAAAGGCAAAATTTTTATTGGGTGGAAGAAATAATAAAAATTCGATTTCTATATATTGAACTTTGAAATAAAAATTCGATTTTTATATATTGAACTTTGAAATAAAAATTCGATTTTTATATATTGAACTTTGAAATAAAAATTCGATTTTTATATATTGAACTTTGAAATAAAAATTCGATTTTTATATATTGAACTTTGAAATAAAAATTCGATTTTTATATATTGAACTTTGAAATAAAAATTCGATTTTTATATATTGAACTTTGAAATATAAATTCGATTTTTATATATTGAACTTTGAAATAAAAATTCGATTTTTATATATTGAACTTTGAAATAAAAAATTCGATTTTTATATATATAGTGGCCTTGGGCAACGAAGGTGACAAAAAGGCGAAACGACGAAGACTTCTGCATATGAAGAGCCGTGGAGCTAGGATAGCTATTTGTGAGAATTTCTCACCTTTCAATTTCTTTTTTCTCTAGTTATATATATATATATATATATATACACTAGGATGCAGACGGTGCTTAGTAGCACCCGACACAATCGTCCACAGACCATGGACTTGTTTGTTTGATTGAAAATTAGTTAGATTATTTGGTTTGAATTGTGTGGTGAAATGAAGTGATTTGATTGATATGTGAATGGCGTGGGCCTTCACTAGACCGGGGATAAGGCTAGGCCTCGTCCCGTTTCTAGTATCGTGCCGTTATGCCGCCGAAATTTTCTAAAAATATGTTAGAAAATAAAAATATCATTTTATTGTGTAAATGAATTGAATAGAAATTCATAGGTTGAAATAAAATGTTTTATCGTTAAAAATATAATTTTAACGTGAAGTGAATAAAATAAATATTCATTTACAAACCAGACGGTTTGTTTATGTACACTTATTTGAAGGACATTGATTGGGTCGATAAATTTTACACATCGCCCAACAGCACAAATAAAATATGTGTTTGATTGTTTGAAACCCCACACGGGTGTTGGGATGAAATTTGAAGTTCACTCATCCTGATTGATTAAATATGTCGATCGATTGATTGACAGGCTGTTATAAGCGTGATATATCTATATTTGATGCTTATACAGTGTAGTGCACTTTGGTTGATGATTGATTATTTTTCAATGCTATTATATACATGTGATGTATGAAAATCCATATAATTAACTTTATATGGTAATTGATTGGGCCTCATTCCAATTTGAAAAATAAAGAATATTATAAAATAAAAGTTCATGTGTTGACAGTACTCATCCATTGAGATTGGTCATGTGTTGAACGAAATATTTTAGTAATAAAATTTACATCTTTATCAATATAAAATAAAGGTTCATGTGTTGACAGTACTCATCCATTGAGATTGGTCATGTGTTGAACGAAATATTTTGATAATAACAACTATTTTGAAAAAAAAGAAATATTTGAAATAGAATATTTGAAATTAGAAATGTATGAAGCCGTGTTGATTAGATTAACGCCATTTTGACGTGAACGATATTTATATCGATTTTATTCATTTCGAAATAAAAGGAATTGAAAACGATTTTGAAATGAATTGAATTGAAACCGATTTCGAAATGAATTGAATTGAAAACGATTTCGAAATGAATTGAATTGAAAACGATTTCGAAATGAATTGAATTGAAACCGATTTCGAAATGAATTGAATTGAAACCGATTTCGAAATGAATTGAATTGAAAACGATTTCGAAATGAATTGAATTGAAAACGATTTCGAAATGAATTGAATTGAAAACGATTTCGAAATGAATTGAATTGAAAACGATTTCGAAATGAATTGAATTGAAAACGATTTCGAAATGAATTGAATTGAAAACGATTTCGAAATGAAATGAATTGAAAACGATTTTGAAATGAAATGAATTGAATTGAAAACGAATTCAAATTGAATTGAAAGCGAATTGAAATGAATTCAAATGGAATTGAAATTTGAATTGAATAGAAATGAATTTTAAAACGAATTTATAAAGAAGAATTCAATTTTGATTTGAATTGAAATGGAAGTTGAAATCGCTATTGAAACGAATTTTAAAACTATTTATATAATTCGTTTTAAATAGAAATCGACGAAATATATTATATATATATTATATATATAATATAATGGCCTGAATAGAACGCGCCGCGGCAGTTCGCGAATTTCGACCATTTATTTCAAATGGACATTACGGGAGATCCGACCGTCGGATTCTCCTAAAACCGGAACCGTTGGGTTCGTATCGAAAAGAGCTTTCTAATGAAGGTTAGAAATTTGAAATCTAACGGTTGGATTTGGAGATACGTCCAAATCAAATTCGAAAAAGGTCGTTGTAAGTGCAGTTCGATGGCCGTTGATGGAAATCGACTGTACGGGCCTTGATAAAATTATTAAAAATAGTAATAATTTGTGTAAAATCATAAGAAATGATTTGTAAAGATTTGGGATGAAAAACTCCATATTTGAAAAGATAAAAATAGTTTTTTTTTATCGAAATGAACTAGTTTTGAACTAGAAATATAATTCTATTTATTTTTAAATAAATAAATTGAATTTGAAAAGGGTTTAGAAAATAACCAGAATATCCAATGATTGCATTGGAGTGGATTTGAATCGAAATTGTCTTCGGAATATTTCGATGTTGGAATTCGTGATTATACGGATGTTGTTATGGAAATTTGAAAGATATATATATTCATATCGTTATTTCCAATACGACATTTGTTAATCGTAGAATTTGGTATTGAATATAAGCCGATATATTTTCTATTCAGAGCCTTGTATTGAATATCAAATGTGATTTGGGTTTGTCGTGAATGGTGTCTTCACTAACACTGTTCTTGAACCTAGTTGAGAAAAGATTAAATCTTTTATTTAGATTTAATGAAGTGTACCAATTAAATAATATTTAATTGGAATTGAATTGATATTGATTTTTGGGTTTATCGTGAACAGTGTTTTAAATAACACTTGTTCTTTAACCCGATAATTAATGAATGTGACTTTGGGTTTATCGTGAACCGTGTTTTAAATGACACTGATTCTTTAACCCAGTTAACGATTAAAACTAAGTGGAGTTTTAATGAATCTTTAATTAGATTGAAATAATCGAGAATGGAGTATCACCAGTTTTACTCCAGGCGATAGTTAAATCTTTAATTAGATTTGAACGTGAAATGGTAATTGAATTTACCGATAACACTGTGGTGTTAGATATGAAGTATTACCAGTTTTACTTCATGGGATAAATAGGTTGGGATTGGGAAATTAAAACAAATGATTACTTCGGTAAGTTTCGTTAATCCCGACTAGTTTGAATGGATATTCAAAAGTAGATTAAAGGATAAATTAAAGAATTTATCTTTGATAAAATTAATGGGAACCTTTCACTATGAATGTGAAATTAGAAATTAACTGTCGGTTAGCCAAGCAGAATGGTTTTCTGGATATTGATCTGATGTTGGTTTCGGCCTTCGGGGTTAATATTTGGGGAATTATTCTCTTGATTAATTTACGGTTAATGACTGATGAATTGGAATGAGGCGTATGTTGTGTTTGTGTAACACTTATTTAAAATATACGCGAGTTATTCGGAAAGACCGGGTTTATCCCATTCTGGATAACTAATACGACGATAAATCGAAGATGAAGACGGTGGTCGAAGACCGGAGGTCTCCACGTCGTTTGGGTAATTACTGATGATCTTGATTGGGCTGTACACCCAAGAAGATGGAAACAGTTAGTGATCGTCCAGACGTACTTGGAGATCGAAGGATGTGCGGGGTACTAGGTGCCTCCGGTTTCGTTCAGACCCAGAACGGACTTGTAAATGGACTGTGTGTCTGACATTGGATTTTAGTCTGTGTGGTTGATTTCTATTAAATATATATATCTGTTTGGCGGCGGAGAATTTATTCTCTTGCTTAACGCCCTTCTCTGAGACGTACGAGCTCAGAGGTTATATATTGATGGATATCAAACGCATGGAGTGAATTGCCTGTGTGGCATGCCTAAGTGGCAATTGATCGAGGCTTCTGTTGAAAAGCGAAGTCTTGTGGTGATGATCAAAGCAAGGCCTTTGTGGCGTAGCTTTGTGTAACGTTTGATTCGCGAGTTTCACACCCGGTATGAACCAAAAACGGGAGATGGACCTCAGGGAGGACTTGTGTTTCTTTCTAGCTAGAAGTGGCGTCAGTGGTTTTACACGCCCTGACGAGTTTGACTTATGTGGTTGTTGCTGTTGCGAGGCGCCTCGGATTGATCGGTCGTTCTCGAACCGATGGAGTCATTTGATGGCTCATTTGCGCCCCAAAGGGCGGGAAAACGTAGTGTTCAGGCATTTTAATCCACATCGGTGGACCGGCCCTGTCGCTCCTAGGGTCACTCGAGCTCTGATCCTGAGACATGGTAGGCTAGATTGTCTCGAATCGGTTGAGGACTATCTTTTGCCTCGGTTCATAGATGGAAATCCAATTTCCAAATACGTGACTTTGCGGTTTTATTTGTAAACCTATACATGGCGACATAGTGGCATGGGACGCTCATGCCGCCTATGATTGATAGTTATGATTTGAAGTTGTTTATACACTATGCACTTGTAATAGTATCAAATGATTTGTTTTAAACGTATTAAGCATTCTTGGGCTGTTATAAGGGAAAACCCTATCCTCGGCTGCGTTGCATTGTGTGATGGGACCTGGGTCTTATAACAGCTTCATTTTTCTTTATTTAGCATTGCGCTGTTTGTTTTATGCACTGGTATTCTTGGGAGGAAACCCGTTCCGTGTTATACGGCGTGGTCCCTTGATTTACCTAACTTTGAAAATAAAGATTTATAACTGTTTTAGTTCTCACACCAGTCACATGACTGACCTGGAGTTTATTGTTTTAACCTAAACTCTGGGTGCCCCTATTTTGACACGGGCAGCTAGTAGTTTTGGTTTTGCAGATTTATATTCACAGGATCCTGGTTTACAGCTGGAACGATATCCGGAAAGCTTTGTATCCGTATATCTCATTCTAGTTGTGTATTGTATTATTTTCCGCTGCTATGTATTTAAATGTAATTTAAATCTCTGATATTCCTGTGTAATATTTATTCATACTCTGTATATTCTTGTAATCTGATGCATTGTTGTGATATACAATGAAATGTTCTTCTGTATGAGTTCTGTTTTGTCCTGTTCTCAAACGATAGGGCGTTTCGAACGGCCTGGATCGATTTAGCGACTGGTTCGGACCGAGCGAAATTCCTTGCCGTTACATTTGGTATCAGAGCTTTGGTTTACAAAGCTTAGAGAACAAGGCACATTAGAACCATACGAAAGAATTCATCGGATATTGGGTTAGTAATATCCAATTAGAATGACTCGTTAGAGATAGGATCAGTAGTATCCTAGAACGAGTGTGAAGAGTATATTTTTAAAAATGAAAACAAATTTTGTTTTGAAAATTTAAATCAAGTATTCGTATTTGATTATTTATTTATATTGATTTTGGACAATTCAGTATATAAAGAAGTTGCATATACGCCTTGCAAACGTATATTCAAAATTTTAATATATTGGATAGATATAGCATCACACTCTAGTCGCCCGAAGATGGTATTGATGATAGCGATCGCATCATCAACATTTATGTTCGAGTTTCGAAGGTGTGATTTTCTATATATTTCCATTAGACTGGTGTGAGAACCAAAACTAATATAGCTAGAATACATTGTTGTGATTTGGCATCAAAACATGATTTTCTTTATATATATATCAAAATTATGAATTTGAAACGTTAATTCACTAATTGATTGATGTTTGTGTTGCTTGTTTATTTGTTTGATAATTTTGAACCATTTAGCCTAATTGAACCAAACATTGAATTGTATTGAAAATTGGTCGCATTTGCTTGCATATACATATACTTATATTGAACAGGTCATAGCAAGGAGGCTAGAGCCAGAGAATAAAATTTGTTTGCCCGACAAATAGGTACATGTTTACTACATAATTTACTGTTTTGTTTGGGTGATGATGATTTTGTGAGCCTATTGGCTAGCCGCTTGGCTTTTTCTTTTTCTTTTTGAGATCTGAAGGACCGGGGAAGCTATTTGAAATTCCCCAATGCTCCCGGTGCAGGGGAGGTTATGGCGAATTTTTTTTTTAAAATTTAGGGTGTTAGCCAAATTTTTGAAATTTTTGGAAATTCTCAGAAACTAAAGAGTTGGAGAATGGAAGCCAGATCGAGCGTAGAGCTGAATAATCAAACCACTTTTGACTTTGTTCCTTTTCGGGGAAGAAAAGTTTTAAGTGGGGGAGATTGTAATAACCCGGAAAATCTGGGCCAGTTTAAAATTTTTATTTTGGCAATTTTAGCGAATTTTGATTATTTAAAATGAATTATTTTAAATAATATCGACGAGAAATTTGTTTTGAATAGAATTCGACGTATATATTTATATACGTCGTCGTTAGAATATATAATAATTATATATAATTATAAAAGGAATTGAAAAGGGCACGGTAGTTCGAAAATTCGATTTCTAATGTCAAATGAATGTACAGAATTCAATATAAGTCAGAATTGAACGAAACAAGAAATATTTGAATCTGTATAACTATATCTTTGTAACGAAGTTAACAAACTGAGATTTCATTTTAGAAATGATAAGATATGTCCAGTTTAAAATTCTGAATAGTCGCTATGGAATTCAGGCCCTTAAAAATGGACATTTTGCAAACGACCTCGGATTTCGACGAAACCAGTTTTGTTGGGTCCGTGATGTCAAATGATTGCTAGGTTTCGAATTTCGTAATTTTTCGAATCAATATGGGAGCGTGGCAAAGGAAAACGCGTTTGACCAGTTTCAGTTGATTTTAATCGACTGGAAATTGGCCATTTTTCCAACGGTCTCAGAATTCGACGAAACTAGTTTTGTTAGGACCGTATCGTCAATACGAAGCTAGAAAATATTTTTCGGGAATTTTTCTAGTTAGTATGTGGCCCCGGTAATTTGAAATGTACGTTTAAAATTCAATATAGTGATTTAAATGTAAATTTAACGGAAACTGATTCAAACGGTCGAATCAGCTTACGATACATATCCCATTGTGTTCGGAATGGGGGTAATTAGCTATGGACGGCAGGCGGTGGGCCTCGTTTCGAGGTCGAAATAAAAAGTCAACTTTTTATAATTAAAATAATAATATAATTAAATTATATTTATACTTAACCCCCCCCCCCCCCCACTTTACTCTTCATTCAGAAAAAAAAAGAAAAAAATCCCATTCGACTTCGATCTCAGATCCGCCCCCCTACGCCTCCACCACCGTCGATGGAAGTCTCCCCCAGCCGTCGCACCGCCTAACTCCGATTCCCCCACTGACCCTCTCTACTCCCCCCCCGTCCTCCGATTAAGCCGCAAGACCAGAAACCCCAAGCCCTGGGACTCGACACAACCACCAGACCCCCCAAGCCCACCTGCGCACCTCCGACGTCGAGCACCTCGCCTGGCTACACCCCCCCTCGCGACTGATCTCCTTCTCCCCCTTCAGTCACATAGAACACGTGAGTTTTTATTTGTTAATTCACTTATTTTCTTTCTTTATGTATATGTATTAGGATACTAGAAAAGAAAATGATATGATTTTTCCTAGTTGTAAACTGATTTTAATTTTAAGTTAAAAGAAAAGGTTTGAACTTTAAACTGATTTTAATTTTAAGTTAAAAGGAAAAGGTTTAAACTTTAAAAAGATCAGATTTGTAGAAAAGAAAAGATCATATTTTTAAAATAGAAAAGGCGAAATTTTTATTGGGTGGAAGAAATAATAAAAATTCGATTTCTATATATTGAACTTTGAAATAAAAATTCGATTTTTATATATTGAACTTTGAAATAAAAATTCGATTTTTATATATTGAACTTTGAAATAAAAATTCGATTTTTATATATTGAACTTTGAAATAAAAATTCGATTTTTATATATTGAACTTTGAAATAAAAATTCGATTTTTATATATTGAACTTTGAAATAAAAATTCGATTTTTATATATTGAACTTTGAAATAAAAAATTCGATTTTTATATATATAGTGGCCTTGGGCAACGAAGGTGACAAAAAGGCGAAACGACGAAGACTTCTGCATATGAAGAGCCGTGGAGCTAGGATAGCTATTTGTGAGAATTTCTCACCTTTCAATTTCTTTTTTTTCTAGTTATATATATATATATATATATATATATATATACTAGGATGCAGACGGTGCTTAGTAGCACCCGACACAATCGTCCACAGACCATGGACTTGTTTGTTTGATTGAAAATTAGTTAGATTATTTGGTTTGAATTGTGTGGTGAAATGAAGTGATTTGATTGATGTGTGAATGGCGTGGGCCTTCACTAGACCGGGGATAAGGCTAGGCCTCGTCCCGTTTCTAGTATCGTGCCGTTATGCCGCCGAAATTTTCTAAAAATATGTTAGAAAATAAAAATATCATTTTATTGTGTAAATGAATTGAATAGAAATTCATAGGTTGAAATAAAATGTTTTATCGTTAAAAATATAATTTTAACGTAAAGTGAATAAAATAAATATTCATTTACAAACCAGACGGTTTGTTTATGTACACTTATTTGAAGGACATTGATTGGGTCGATAAATTTTACACATCGCCCAACAGCACAAATAAAATATGTGTTTGATTGTTTGAAACCACACACGGGTGTTGGGATGAAATTTGAAGTTCACTCATCCTGATTGATTAAATATGTCGATCGATTGATTGACAGGCTGTTATAAGCGTGATATATCTATATTTGATGCTTATACAGTGTAGTGCACTTTGGTTGATGATTGATTATTTTTCAATGCTATTATATACATGTGATGTATGAAAATCCATATAATTAACTTTATATGGTAATTGATTGGGCCTCATTCCAATTTGAAAAATAAAGAATATTATAAAATAAAAGTTCATGTGTTGACAGTACTCATCCATTGAGATTGGTCATGTGTTGAACGAAATATTTTAGTAATAAAATTTACATCTTATCAATATAAAATAAAGGTTCATGTGTTGACAGTACTCATCCATTGAGATTGGTCATGTGTTGAACGAAATATTTTGATAATAACAACTATTTTGAAAAAAAAGAAATATTTGAAATAGAATATTTGAAATTAGAAATGTATGAAGCCGTGTTGATTAGATTAACGCCATTTTGACGTGAACGATATTTATATCGATTTTATTCATTTCGAAATAAAAGGAATTGAAAACGATTTCGAAATGAATTGAATTGAAACCGATTTCAAAATGAATTGAATTGAAAACGATTTCGAAATGAATTGAATTGAAAACGATTTCGAAATGAATTGAATTGAAAACGATTTCGAAATGAATTGAATTGAAACCGATTTCGAAATAAAATTGAATTGAAAACGATTTCGAAATGAATTGAATTGAAAACGATTTCGAAATGAATTGAATTGAAAACGATTTCGAAATGAATTGAATTGAAAACGATTTCGAAATGAATTGAATTGAAAACGATTTCGAAATGAATTGAATTGAAAACGATTTCGAAATGAATTGAATTGAAAACGATTTCGAAATGAAATGAATTGAAAATGATTTTGAAATGAAATGAATTGAATTGAAAACGAATTCAAATTGAATTGAAAGCGAATTGAAATGAATTCAAATGGAATTGAAATTTGAATTGAATAGAAATGAATTTTAAACGAATTTATAAAGAAGAATTCAATTTTGATTTGAATTGAAATGGAAGTTGAAATCGCTATTGAAACGAATTTTAAAACTATTTATATAATTCATTTTAAATAGAAATCGACGAAATATATTATATATATATTATATATATAATATAATGGCCTGAATAGAACGCGCCGCGCCGCGGCAGTTCGCGAATTTCGACCATTTATTTCAAATGGACATTACGGGAGATCCGACCGTCGGATTCTCCTAAAACCGGAACCGTTGGGTTCGTATCGAAAAGAGCTTTCTAATGAAGGTTAGAAATTTGAAATCTAACGGTTGGATTTGGAGATACGTCCAAATCAAATTCGAAAAAGGTCGCTGTAAGTGCAGTTCGATGGCCGTTGATGGAAATCGACTGTACGGGCCTTGATAAAATTATTAAAAATAGTAATAATTTGTGTAAAATCATAAGAAATGATTTGTAAATATTTGGGATGAAAAACTCCATATTTGAAAAGATAAAAATAGTTTTTTTTATCGAAATGAACTAGTTTTGAACTAGAAATATAATTCTATTTATTTTTAAATAAATAAATTGAATTTGAAAAGGGTTTAGAAAATAACCAGAATATCCAATGATTGCATTGGAGTGGATTTGAATCGAAATTGTCTTCGGAATATTTCGATGTTGGAATTCGTGATTATACGGATGTTGTTATGGAAATTTGAAAGATATATATTCATATCGTTATTTCCAATACGACATTTGTTAATCGTAGAATTTGGTATTGAATATAAGCCGATATATTTTCTATTCAGAGCCTTGTATTGAATATCAAATGTGATTTCGGTTTGTCGTGAATGGTGTCTTCACTAACACTGTTCTTGAACCCAGTTGAGAAAAGATTAAATCTTTTATTTAGATTTAATGAAGTGTACCAATTAAATAATATTTAATTGGAATTGAATTGATATTGATTTTTGGGTTTATCGTGAACAGTGTTTTAAATAACACTTGTTCTTTAACCCGATAATTAATGAATGTGACTTTGGGTTTATCGTGAACCGTGTTTTAAATGACACTGATTCTTTAACCCAGTTAACGATTAAAACTAAGTGGAGTTTTAATGAATCTTTAATTAGATTGAAATAATCGAGAATGGAGTATCACCAGTTTTACTCCAGGCGATAGTTAAATCTTTAATTAGATTTGAACGTGAAACGGTAATTGAATTTACCGATAACACTGTGGTGTTAGATATGAAGTATTACCAGTTTTACTTCATGGGATAAATAGGTTGGGATTGGGAAATTAAAACAAATGATTACTTCGGTAAGTTTCGTTAATCCCGACTAGTTTGAATGGATATTCAAAAGTAGATTAAAGGATAAATTAAAGAATTTATCTTTGATAAAATTAATGGGAACCTTTCCCTATGAATGTGAAATTAGAAATTAACTGTCGGTTAGCCAAGCAGAATGGTTTTCTGGATATTGATCTGATGTTGGTTTCGGCCTTCGGGGTTAATATTTGGGGAATTATTCTCTTGATTAATTTACGGTTAATGACTGATGAATTGGAATGAGGCGTATGTTGTGTTTGTGTAACACTTATTTAAAATATACGCGAGTTATTCGGAAAGACCGGGTTTATCCCATTCTGGATAACTGATACGACGATAAATCGAAGATGAAGACGGTGGTCGAAGACCGGAGGTCTTCACGTCGTTTGGGTAATTACTAATGATCTTGATTGGGCTGTACACCCAAGAAGATGGAAACAGTTAGTGATCGTCCAGACGTACTTGGAGATCGAAGGATGTGCGGGGTACTAGGTGCCTCCGGTTTCGTTCAGACCCAGAACGGACTTGTAAATGGACTGTGTGTCTGACATTGGATTTTAGTCTGTGTGGTTGATTTCTATTAAATATATATATATCTGTTTGGCGGCGGAGAATTTATTCTCTTGCTTAACGCCCTTCTCTGAGACGTACGAGCTCAGAGGTTATATATTGATGGATATCAAACGCATGGAGTGAATTGCCTGTGTGGCATGCCTAAGTGGCAATTGATCGAGGCTTCTATTGAAAAGCAAAGTCTTGTGGTGATGATCAAAGCAAGGCCTTTGTGGCGTAGCTTTGTGTAACGTTTGATTCGCGAGTTTCACACCCGGTATGAACCAAAAACGGGAGACGGACCTCAGGGAGGACTTGCGTTTCTTTCTAGCTAGAAGTGGCGTCAGTGGTTTTACACGCCCTGACGAGTTTGACTTATGTGGTTGTTGTTGTTGCGAGGCGCCTCGGATTGATCGGTCGTTCTCGAACCGATGGAGTCATTTGATGGCTCATTTGCGCCCCAAAGGGCGGGGAAACGTAGTGTTCAGGCATTTTAATCCACATCGGTGGACCGGCCCTATCGCTCCTAGGGTCACTCGAGCTCTGATCCTGAGACATGGTAGGCTAGATTGTCTCGAATCGGTTGAGGACTATCTTTTGCCTCGGTTCATAGATGGAAATCCAATTTCCAAATACGTGACTTTGCGGTTTTATTTGCAAACCTATACATGGCGACATAGTGGCATGGGACGCTCATGCCGCCTATGATTGATACTTATGATTTGAAGTTGTTTATACACTATGCACTTGTAATAGTATCAAATGATTTGTTTTAAACGTATCAAGCATTCTCGGGCTGTTATAAGGGAAAACCCTATCCTCGGCTGCGTTGCATTGTGTGATGGGACCTGGGTCTTATAACAGCTTCATTTTTCTTTATTTAGCATTGCGCTGTTTGTTTAATGCAATGGTATTCTTGGGAGGAAACCCGTTCCGTGTTATACGGCGTGGTCCCTTGATTTACCTAACTTTGAAAATAAAGATTTATAACTGTTTTAGTTCTCACACCAGTCACATGACTGACCTGGAGTTTATTGTTTTAACCTAAACTCTGGGTGCCCCTATTTTGACATGGGCAGCTAGTAGTTTTGGTTTTGCAGATTTATATTCACAGGATCCTGGTTTACAGCTGGAACGATATCCGGAAAGCTTTGTATCCGTATATCTCATTCTAGTTGTGTATTGTATTATTTTCCGCTGCTATGTATTTAAATGTAATTTAAATCTCTGATATTCCTGTGTAATATTTATTCATACTCTGTATATTCTTGCAATCTGATGCATTGTTGTGATATACAATGAAATGTTCTTCTGTATGAGTTCTGTTTTGTCCTGTTCTCAAACGATAGGGCGTTTCGAACGGCCTGGATCGGTTTAGCGACTGGTTCGGACCGAGCGAAATTCCTTGCCGTCACAGCACTACACTGTATAAGCATCAAATATAAATATCTAACGCTTATAACAGCCTGTCAATCAATCAATCGACATATTTAATCAATCAGGATGAGTGAACTTCAAATTTCATCCCAACACCCGTGTGGGGTTTCAAACAATCAAACACATATTTTATTTGTGCAGTTGGGCGATGTGTAAAATTTATCGACCCAATCAATGTCCTTCAAATAGGTGTACATAAACAAACCGTCCGGTTTGTAAATGAATATTTATTTACTCACATTCACGTTAAAAATTATATTTTTAACGACAAAACATTTTATTTTAACTTATGAATTTCTATTCAGTTCATTCTTTAAATAAAATGATATTTTTATTTTTCTAACATATTTTAGAAAATTTCGGCGGCATAACGGCACGATACTAGAAACGGGACGAGGCCTAGCCTTATCCCCGGTCTAGTGAAGGCCCACGCCATTCACACATCAATCAATCCATTCATTTCACCAAACAATTCAATTTCAATCAAATAATCTAACTAATTTATGCAACCAAACAAACAAGTCCATGGTCTGTGGACGATTGTGTCGGGTGCTACTAAGCACCGTCTGCATCCTAGTATATATATATAACTAGAAAATGAAATTGAAAGGTGAGAAATTCTCACCAATAGCTATCCAATCATCATGACTCTTCTTTGACAGAAATCTTCATCGTTATCGCATTTTTATCATCTTCGTTGCTGTAGCCACTACATATGTAAAAATCGAATTTTTACTTCGCTATTCAATATATAAAAATCGAATTTTTACCTTGCTATTCAATATATAAAAATCGAATTTTTACCTTGTTATTCAATTATATAAAAATCGAATTTTTACTACGATGTTATATAGATAAAAATTATATTTTCAAAAATATAGATTTCGCCTTTTCAAAAATAAAGATTTCGCCTTTTCAAAAATAAAGATTTCGCCTTTTCAAAAATAAAGATTTCGCCTTTTCAAAAATAAAGATTTCGCCTTTTCAAAAATAAAGATTTCGCCTTTATAAAAACATAGACTTCGCCTTTATAAAAACATAGACTTCGCCATTTCAAATGCAAAGATTTCATCACTATAAAAATCACATTTTTATTTTGCTACCTATATGAAGATGATATTTTTACATTCTATATCTCATAAAGATTATATTTTTATAGTTCCTACTATGCAAAGATCATATTTTTACCTTTCTACAATATAAAAGATTATATTTTTACTACTTTAAAAATATAAAAATCATATTTTTAATCGCCACTTCACCTAGATAAAAAAGATCAAAACCTTTTTCATATAAAAATCTATTTTTTTCCATGTGTAAAGATCATTTCTTTTCCTTCCTAAAGATCTAAACTTTTATTTATATATGTAAAAACTGAATTTATATTACTATACATACAAAACTAATTAAATAAAGACTCACCACTCGGAGATGGGACTGAGGGGGCGCCGGAGTCGGTAGGTTGCGAGGGAGGCGCGGCTTTGACTAGAAGTGGCGGCGGCATCGGCGACTAGGGTCTCGTTTTCGATTAGGGTTCCTGGGGGGGGTGTGTCTTGCGAGTAGAAGATGGAGGGAGAAGAAGAGAGGGAGGCGGCGGCATCGATTTCTGATGGGGGGGGGGGGGGGGGGTTCGAGGTGGCACCAGTCGAAGGGGGAAAGGAGGAGAAGAAGTGGAAGGGGCGGCGATTGGGTGGAGGGCGGTGGCGTGATCGACGGGGGGGGGGGGGGGGGGAATCGATTCCGTTTGCTTCGTTTTTTTTCAGAATGTTTGAAAACGAGAAAGAAGGGGGGGCCAGAAGGTAAAGGGAGAGGATTTTTTTTAATTAATTTAATTAATTTTTATTTCAAAAAGTTGACTTTTACATACGACCTCGAAACGAGGCCCACCGCCTGTCGTCCATAGCGTTTTACCCCCATTCCGAACACTATGGGATATGTATCGTAGGCTGATTCGTTCGTCTCGATCAGTTTCCGTTGAATTTACATTTAAATCGCTATATTGAATTTTAAACGTACATTTCAAATTACCGGGGTCACATAACAACTCTATAAATTCCATAAAAATATTTTCTAGCTTCGTATTGACGATACGGTCCTAACAAAACTAGTTTCGTCGAATTCTGAGACCGTTTGAAAAATGGCCATTTTCCAGTCGATTAAAATCAACTAAAACTGGTCAAACGCGTTTTCCTTTGCCACGCTCACATATTGATTCGAAAAATTATGAAATTTGGAATCTAGCAACAATTTGATACTACGGCTCCAACAAAAGTGGTTTCATCGAAATTCGAGGTCGTTTGCAAAATTTCCATTTTTAAGGGCCTGAATTCCATAGCGACTATTCAGAATTTTCAACTGGACATATCTTTTGATTCCCGCTATGAAATTTTGATTTTTCGGATTCGTTGGAAAGATATTATCAATTTGATTCTAATGTTTTTGGTTTCACTAAAATCCGGATTGTTTTGCACCCGGTACATTCAATTGAAGTTTGAAATCGAATTATCGAACTACCGCGCCATTTCAATTCTATTTATAATTATATATATAAATATTATATATTCTAATGACGACGCGTATAAATATATACGTTCGAATTATATTAAAAATAAATTTCTCGTCGATATTATTTAAAATAATCTATTTTAAATATTCAAAATTCGTCGAAGTTGCCAAAACAAAAATTTTAAACTGGCTCAGAATTTCCGGGTTATTACAATCTCCCCCACTTAAAACTTTTCGTCCCCGAAAAGGAACAAAGTCGAAAGTGGTTTGATTAATCAACTCTACGTTCGATCTGGCTTCCATTCTCCAACTTTTCAGTTTCTGAGAATTTTCCAATTCTTCAAAAATTTGGCTAACACCCTAAATTTTCGAAAAATTTCGCCATAACCTCCCCTGCACCGGGAGCCACGGGAAAATCCCAAAATTGCCATATAGGCCTTCTGATCTCAAAAAGTAAAAGAAAAAGCCAAGCGGCTAGCCAATAGGCTCATAAAATCATCATCACCCAAACAAAACAGTAAATTATGTAGTAAACATGTACCTATTTGTTGGGAAAACAAATTTTATTCTTCGGCTCTAGCCTCCTTGCTTTGACCTGTTCAATGTAAGTATATGTATATGCAAGCAAATGCGACCAATTTTCAATACAATTCAATATTTGGTTCAATTAGGCATAATGGTTCAAAATTGTCAAACAAATAAACAAACAACACAAACATCAATCAATTAGTGAATTAGAGTTTCAAATTCATAATTTTGATACATATACAGAAAATCATGTTTTTTATGCCAATTCACAACAATGTGTTCTAACTATATTAGTTTTGGTTCTCACACCAGTCGATGGAAACATATAGGAAGCACACCTTCGAAACACGAAAATAATTACTAATGATGACGCGTCAATCATCAGAATCAGGTCCGTGCGACTAGAGTGTGATTCTATATCTATCTAATATATTAAAACTTCGAATATACGTTCATGACGCGTATATGAAAAATCTTTATATACTCGATTGTCCATATTCAAAATAAATAAATAATCAAATATGTATAAAATGGTTTAAATTTTCAAAACAAAATTGTTTTCGTTTGAAAATATACTCTTCACACTCGTTCTAGGATACTACTGATCCTATCTCTAACGAGTCATTCTAATTGGATATTACTAATCCAATATCTGATGAATTCTTTCGTATGGTTCTAATGTGTCTTGTTCTCGAGCTCTGTAAACCAAAGCTCTGATACCAAACTGACACGACCCGAACTTCCCCGGAAGGAAAGCACAGATTGCATTGAGGACAAGACAAAATAGAACGCAGACGGAAGAACATTTCATTGTTATTACAACAATTCCATCAGAATACAAGAATATACAGAGTATAATTGAATAAATTACATTCGATAAATATCAGAGATTACAATAAATTACATAGCAGCGAAAAAATAATACAAAGCACAACTGAAGGTGATATACGGATACAGAGCTTTCCGGATATCATTCCAGCTGTAAACCAGGATCCTGTGAATATAAATCTGCAAAACCCAAACTACTAGCTGCCCGTGCGGAAAATAGGGGCACCCAGAGTTTAGGTTAAAACAATAAACTCCAGGTCAGTCATGTGACTGGTGTGAGAACTAAAACAGTTATTTAAAACTTTACTTTAAAAGAGAGTAATTCAAGGGACCACGCCGTATAACACGGAACGGGTTTCCTCCCAAGAATACTAGTGCATAGAATAAACAACGCAATGCTTTTTCGAAAAATGAAGCTATTATAAGACCCAGGTCCCATCACACAATGCAACGCAAGCCGGAGGATAGGGTTTTCCCTTATAATAGCCAAACATGCTTGGTACGTTTAAAACAAATCATTTGATACTATAATAAGTGTATAATATCAAAACAATTTCAATCATAAATATAAATCATAGACGGCATAGCATCCCATGCTACTATATCGCCATACTAGGCTCTACAAATAAAGTCGAAACATCTCGTATTGGAAATTGGATTTCCGTCATGAGTCGAGGCAAGGGGCAAGCTCCTCTCCGCTTTCGAGACTCTCTAGCAAATGTCCCAGGGCTATGCACTCTGGGCAACCCTTGGATGCTTCAGGGCCGGTCCTCACTTACGTTAGAGGATTATTTATTCCTGGACACACGTTTCCCGGTCCTTACAGACCTATAATCGAGGCGCCTCATCCAACAACCACAAAGGTGAAAAGTATATAAATGTCAGGGCTGGTAAGTCACTGACACCACCAAAGCTAGAAAGAAACGTCGTGCTCTCCCTGCAGTCCTTATCCCGTTTTTGACTCATACCTAGGTGTGAGGCTCGCGAATTCACGTTATACACAAAGCTGCCACGTAGGTCGTGCTTTGATCATCAACCACAAGACTCTGCTTTTCAACAAAAGCCTTGATCATTGCATCTTAGCGTGCCACACAGGCAATTCATGCCAAGCGACTGATGTCCATCGATATACAACCTCTGAGCTCGTACGTCTCAGATAAGGGCGTTAAGCAAAAGAATAAATTCTCCGCCGCCAAACAGATGTATATTTAATAGAAATGAATCAACACAGAATAAAATCCAGTGTCAGACACACAATCCATTTACAAGTCCGTTCTGGGTCTGAACGAAACCGGAGGCACTTTCCTCGCATATCCATCGATCTCCAAGTACGTCTGGACGACCACCAACTATTTCCATCCTCTTGGGTGTACTGCCCAATCAGGATCGTCAGTAATTATCCAAACGATGTGAAGACTTCCGGTCTTCAACCACCGTCTTCATCTTCGACATATCGTCGAATCGGTTATTCAGAATGGGTATAAACCCGGCCTTTCCGAACAACTCGCGTATATTAAAAACGAATGTTACACAAACACAACATACGCCTCATTCCAATTCATATTCTCAGGGAAAGGTTCCCATTAATTTTATCAAAGATAAATTCTTTAAATTTATCCTTTAATCTTCCTTTGGATGTCATTTCAAACCAAATTATGGTTTTCTAAACTAGTCGAGATTAGCGAACCGTAACGAAGTAATTATTTATTTTATTTCCCAATCCCAACCTATTCATCCCATGAAGCAAAACTGGTGATACTCCATATCTAATACCACGGTGTTATCGGCAAAGTTAATTACCATTCCATGTTCAAATCTAATTAAAGATTTAACTATCGTTTTGGAGCAAAACTGGTGATACTCCATTCTCGCTCAATTTCTAAATTTGATAATTGAAATTATCAATTCACATTTCAATTTAATTGCAGATTCGTTAAAACTCCTTTTTCTGGGTTGAAGAACTAGGTGTTATTTAAAACACAGTTCACGATAAACCCAAATCACATTCTATTTATTATCTGGTTAAAGAACTAGTGTTATTTAAAACACCATTCACGATAAACCCATTTCAAATCTAATCAAATATATTAGAAATTCCGATTATTTAAAACCCCTTTTTAAATCTAATTTATTTATTTAAAAATAATTGGGTTTTAAATTTTAGTTCAATCTAGTTTATTTCGACAAAAATATATTTTTATCTTTTCAAATATGGAGTTTTTCACCCCAATTTTCCCAAATCATTTCTTATGATTTTACACAAATTATTGATATTTTTAATAATTTTATTAAGGCCCGTACAATCGATTTCCAACAATGGCCATCGAACTGCACTTATAGCGACTTTTTTCGAATTTGATTTGGACGTATCTCCAAATCCAACCGTTAGATTTCAAATTTCTAATATTCGTTAGAAAGCTCTTTTCGATACGAACCCAACGGTTCCGGTTTTAGGAGAATCCAACGGTCGGATCTCCCGTAATGTCCGTTTGAAATAAATGGTCGAAATTCACGAACTACCGCGACGCGGCGCGTTTTATTCAGGCCATTATATTATATATATAATATATATAATATATATCTCGTCGATTACCATTCAAAACGAATTTTATAAATAGTTTTGAATTCGTTCAAAAACAATTTCAACTTCCATCTCAATTCAAATCAAAATTGAATCTCTTCTTTATAAGTTCATTTTAAAATTCATTTCTATTCAATTCAAATTTCAATTCAATTTGAATTCATTTCAATTCGTTTTAAATTCAATTGAAATTCGTTTTCAATTCAATTCATTTCGAAATCGTTTTATATTCAATTCATTTCGAAATCGTTTTATATTCAATTCATTTCGAAATCGTTTTATATTCAATTCATTTCGAAATCGTTTTTCAATATTCATTTTAAAATCGTTTTTCAATATTCATTTTAAAATGAATAAAATCGATATAAACATCGTCCACGTCAAAATGGCGCATCTCTAATCAACACGACTTCATATAATTCTATTTTCAAATATTCTATTTCAAATATTTCTTTTTCAAATATTTCTATTTCAAATATTTCGTTTTCAAATGTTTCGATTTCAAATATTTCGATTTTCAACAAATGAATATTTATTTTTGTCAACACACGACTAATCTCAACGAATGAGTACTGTCCACGTATGACTATTTTTGTTAAATTATTTCGTTCAACACATGACTAATCTCAACGGATGAGTACAGTCAACACATGAACCTTTATTTTATAGTGATAAAGATATAAATTTAATTGTTAAAATATTTCGTTCAACACATGACTAATCTCAACGGATGAGTACAGTCAACACATGAACCTTTATTTTATAATATTCTTTATCTTCTAAATTGGAATGAGGCCCAATCAATCACCATATAATATTTATTATATGGATTTTCATACGACACATGTATATGATAGCATTGAAAAATAATCAACCATCAACCAAAGTGCACTACACTGTATAAGCATCAAATATAAATATCATCCCAACACCCGTGTGGGGTTTCAAATTTCATCCCAACACCCGTGTGGGGTTTCAAACAATCAAACACATATTTTATTGGTGCAGTTGGCGATGTGTAAAATTTATCGACCCAATCAATGTCCTTCAAATAGGTGTACATAAACAAACCGTCCGGTTTGTAAATGAATATTTATTTACTCACATTCATGTTAAAAAATATATTTTTAACGACAAAACATTTTATTTTAACCTATGAATTTCTATTCAGTTCATTCTTTAAATAAAATGATATTTTTATTTTTCTAACATATTTTAGAAAATTTCGGCGGCATAACGGCACGATACTAGAAACGGGACGAGGCCTAGCCTTATCCCCGGTCTAGTGAAGGCCCACGCCATTCACACATCAATCAATCCATTCATTTCACCAAACAATTCAATTTCAATCAAATAATCTAACTAATTTATGCAACCAAACAAACAAGTCCATGGTCTGTGGACGATTGTGTCGGGTGCTACTAAGCACCGTCTGCATCCTAGTATATATATATAACTAGAAAATGAAATTGAAAGGTGAGAAATTCTCACCAATAGCTATCCAATCATCATGACTCTTCTTTGACAGAAATCTTCATCGTTATCGCATTTTTATCATCTTCGTTGCTGTAGCCACTACATATGTAAAAATCGAATTTTTACTTCGCTATTCAATATATAAAAATCGAATTTTTACCTTGCTATTCAATATATAAAAATCGAATTTTTACCTTGTTATTCAATTATATAAAAATCGAATTTTTACTACGATGTTATATAGATAAAAATTATATTTTCAAAAATATAGATTTCGCCTTTTCAAAAATAAAGATTTCGCCTTTTCAAAAATAAAGATTTCGCCTTTTCAAAAATAAAGATTTCGCCTTTTCAAAAATAAAGATTTCGCCTTTATAAAAACATAGACTTCGCCTTTATAAAAACATAGACTTCGCAATTTCAAATGCAAAGATTTCATCACTATAAAAATCACATTTTTATTTTGCTACCTATATAAAGATGATATTTTTACAATCTATATCTCATAAAGATTATATTTTTATAGTTCCTACTATGCAAAGATCATATTTTTACCTTTCTACAATATAAAAGATTATATTTTTACTACTTTAAAAATATAAAAATCATATTTTTAATCGCCACTTCACCTAGATAAAAAAGATCAAAACCTTTTGCATATAAAAATCTATTTTTTTCCATGTATAAAGATCATTTCTTTTCCTTCCTAAAGATCTAAACTTTTATTTATATATGTAAAAACTGAATTTATATTACTATACATACAAAACTAATTAAATAAAGACTCACCACTCGGAGATGGGACTGAGGGGGCACCGGAGTCGGTAGGTTGCGAGGGAGGCGCGGCTTTGACTGGAAGTGGCGGCGGCATCGGCGGCTAGGGTCTCGTTTTCGATTAGGGTTCCTGGGGGGTGTGTCTTGCGAGTAGAAGATGGAGGGAGAAGAAGAGAGGGAGGCGGCGGCATCGATTTCCGATGGGGGGGGGGGTTCGAGGTGGCGCCAGTCGAAGGGGGAAAGGAGGAGAAGAAGTGGAAGGGGCAGCGATTGGGTGGAGGGCGGTGGCGTGATCGACGGGGAGGGGGAATCAATTCCGTCGGCTTCGTTTTTTTTTTTCAGAATGATTGAAATCGAGAAAGAGGGGGTGCAGAAGGTAAAGGGAGAGACTTATTTTTTTTTAATTAATTTAATTAATTTTTATTTCAAAAAGTTGACTTTTACATACGACCTCGAAACGAGGCCCACCGCCTGTCGTCCGTAGCGTTTTACCCCCATTCCGAACACAATGGGATATGTATCGTAGGCTGATTCGTTCGTCTCGATCAGTTTCCGTTGAATTTATATTTAAATCGCTATATTGAATTTTAAACGTACATTTCAAATTACCGGGGTCACATAACAACTCTATAAATTCCATAAAAATATTTTCTAGTTTCGTATTGACGATACGGTCCTAACAAAACTAGTTTCGTCGAATTCTGAGACCGTTTGAAAAATGGCCATTTTCCAGTCGATTAAAATCAACTGAAACTGGTCAAACGCGTTTTCCTTTGCCACGCTCACATATTGATTCGAAAAATTATGAAATTTGGAATCTAGCAATAATTTGACACTGCGAATCCAACAAAAGTGGTTTCATCGAAATTCGAGGTCATTTGCAAAATTTCCATTTTTAAGGGCCTGAATTCCATAGCGACTATTCAGAATTTTCAACTGGACATATCTTTTGATTCCCGCTATGAAATTTTGATTTTTCGGATTCGTTGGAAAGATATTATCAATTTGATTCTAATGTTTTTGGTTTCACTAAAATCCGGATTGTTTTGCACCCGATACATTCAATTGAAGTTTGAAATCGAATTATCGAACTACTGCGCCATTTCAATTCTATTTATAATTATATATATAAATATTATATATTCTAACGACGACGCGTATAAATATATACGTTCGAATTATATTAAAAATAAATTTCTCGTTGATATTATTTAAAATAATATATTTTAAATATTCAAAATTCGTCGAAGTTGCCAAAACAAAAATTTTAAACTGGCTCAGAATTTCCGGGTTATTACAGATATGCTTTGGGAGTAGGCAACTCAAAGTTCATGAGAAGAACTATCCCACTCATGATTTGGAGTTGGCGGCGATCGTCTTTGCACTCAAATCTTGGCGCCATTATTTTCTAGGGGAAAGGTTTTGAGTTATATACTGATCACAAGTCGCTCAAGTACCTCTTCTCACAGAAAGATTTGAATCTAAGGCAGCGGAGGTGGATGGAATTCTTGGCATCATATGACTTCGATATAGCTTATACCCCTGGCAAGGGTAATGTTGTGGTGGATGCGCTAAGTAGAAAAAGGTTGACTTTGAGTCCCTTGTTAGTTGAGATGAAGAGCCTAGAGTTCTTGGCAACCTTTAATTTTACACCCGTTGTTGAGTCGATGACTGGTTCGTTAGCATCCCTTGAGCTTAGACCTAAACTTCTTGATCAAGTTGGGACTTCACAGAGGGAAGACCCGCAGATAGTCAAGATCATGGACAAGTTGATTCGTGGTGAGACGTCAAGTCACCTTGCTAGATATACTATTTATGACAAGGGGTGGCTAAGGCGTGATGGAAGACTATGTGTCCCACAAGTGGGAGACTTAGTAAATAAAGTTCTTGAGGAGGCGCATCACTCGAGGATGACCATACATCCCGGAGGGGATAAGATGTACCGGGATATGAAGCGCATTTTCTTTTGGGATGGGATGAAAAAGGATGTTGCAGAGTTTGTTTCTAGATGCATTGTTTGCCAACAAGTAAAGGCCGAGTCGAAGAAGCCCGGTGGGCTACTGCATCCATTGGAGGTCCCGCTATGGAAGTGGGAAAGTATCTCTATGGATTTTTTGGATGGATTGCCGAGATCAAGGAAGGGGAATACTAGCATATGGGTCATAGTGGATAGACTCACGAAGAGTTCTCATTTCATTCCAGTGAAGAGCAAGAGGACCGCATCATGGCTAGCATCTGTTTATCTTCGAGAGATAGTGCGATTGCATGGAGTTCCTTCTAGCATAGTGATCGATCGTGACCCAATCTTCACTAGCCAATTTTGGAATAGTTTGCAAGAAGTGATGGGTACGCGATTGAATCTAAGTACAGCCTATCACCCACAGACGGATGGCCAGACCGAAAGGGTGAATAGGGTACTAGAAGATCTATTGAGGCTATGCATTCTTGACTCTGGTGGCACTTGGGAAGACCACCTTCCTCTCGTAGAGTTTGCTTATAATAACAGCTACCAAGCAAGCATAGGGATGGAACCATTCGAAGCTTTGTATGGGAGGCTGTGCAAGTCGCCAACATGTTGGTGGGAGACGACGGATAAGCTTATACTTGGGCCCGACATGATAAGGGGCACATCCGAGAAGGTTGAGTTGATTCGAAGACGGATGAAAACGACCTAAGACAGACAGAAATCCTATGCAGACAAGCGAAGGATAGACTTAGAGTTTGAAGTTGGAGATATGGTCTTTGTGAAGGTTTCCCCCTTGCGAAATGTGGTTCGTTTTGGAGCAGTTGGAAAGCTAGCACCAAGGTTCATAGGACCCTTCCCTATCATCGAGAAGATTGGGCAAATGGCTTATAGGGTGGAATTGCCTGAGAAGCTGGCTGGAGTACACAATGTCTTTCATGTCTCGCATCTCCGAAAATGCCTACATGAATCGGTCGAAGTAGTTGAGCCTAGCATTCTTGAAGACGTAGAGGTAGAGAAAGAGGCAACCCTGAGGCAAGCTCCGATTCGTATCTTGGGAACGGAGATCAAGAAGCTGAGGAATCGAGAAGTCAAGTTAGTAAAGGTTCAGTGGAGTGAAGCCGATGAAGATGCAACTTGGGAAACCGAGGAGAATATGCGTGGGCTTTATCCATTTCATTTTTAGGGTACATTTTCAATCTCCTTTCCTAGTTAGCATATCTTTCTTTTGCTATCCATGCTTATCTTGTTATTTCGTTGATCATGTCATGAGAACCTTAGGTAGAAACCCTTTGGATGAAACATGTATTTGAAATATGTTATGCTCGATGGTTGCAAATGGTTGCAAGTGTTTGCAAGTGGTTACTCGTGGTTGCATGATACACGTTAGGCACTAAGATCGGCTCACACACTTTTATATCGCATATGTATGAGTGTTTATGCTTATTCATGGACGAAACTTGTTATGCTATAACGTGGATGTTGCATATGGATGAATGTTATGTGCACTCATGTAGAGATTATAAATTATGTTAGGAATTTGCATACATTTGGACTCATTTCACTAACATATTCTGCATTAAGGAGGTTTACTGAGTCAGTAACCGCCTGATTTCCGCATTAGAAAGGTGCATATACACACATTTTTGCATATGTTCATACAGCATTAGAAATCTTTTATGGACAATGATTACTTGTGGATGATGTTTTGAGTAGATGGATGATGGATGGTAGGACACGTTCTTCCTAACTTGTTGATTTCGGGGACGAAATCCTTTAAGGTGGGGAGAATGTAACAACCCAAATTTTTATAACATGTTAAAACAAGAAAGCAGGGAAGAATTAAATTATAAGTTAAGAATCAATGGGAACGGGTTACGCCATTGCGTTTGTCTCGAAATTCTGCTTGAAAACGAGTCCGAAATTTCGTAAATCGGAGTCCGTATGACCAAGATATGGCCCATAGAAGATTTCACAAAATTCAAAATTCAGCCCGAAATTCAAATTCAGCCCCAAACAGATTGGGCGGGAAAATTTCCCACCCAGCCCCAGGTCGACTAGGGAGTCGACCTGCACCATCCCAGGTCGACTGCCCAGTCGACTTGTGTGTTGACCTGGGGGTCGACTTCCCTGGTCGGCCATGTTTGCCTGGTGCACCTGTTTGCTCCTTTGTGTCTGTTCAGTTGGCCTGTGATGGGATTTGATGGTTCAGATCTAAACTAGGGTTAATCCTATGGCCTAAACTTATCTCTACACCTATAAAAACACCCTAAGACCTAGCCTAAACCACCACAAATCATCCTAACAACTAAGTGCTGCCAAAATGCTCCTAAATCATGGCCTCCATCTTCATCATTGAGAGCTTGAGAGTTCTAAATTAGAGCTAAGGCAAAGGAGCAATCTTTCTCCATCAAATCAAAGGAGCTACCTATATTCTCAAGGCTTCTAGTGTTGCTACATCATTCCTAGAGCTTCTACAACGTCTCTATCTTGTTCTATTTTGTTATAGTTCTCGTAGCCACGATTTGTAAGCCCCACTCTACTCTTAGATTTAAACTATGAAATTAATATGAACATGTAGCAAGTTGAAATGGGATTCTTGTGTAATACTTGTCTTTGGTCTATCATTGTATGCATAGATCCATTCATGACTCTTTTGATCTATGATTGTGGGACTATCATGAACCTAGTACCGTTCATCTTGATTTTTGGGTAGAAAGCTATGAGCTTTATTTGGGGATTATGCATAATGCAACATAGAACCCCTCATAACCTTGATGTTAACTTGCCTATGATGTTGAACTACATGCTAGTCACAAGTTTATCACTCTATGTCAACTATCATCATGTTATCACCTATTTGCTAAGTTTGATGTCATACATGTTTTGAGGCCGATAATCCTATATGCTAGTTGTGATGAACACCTTTGCCTCAAATATCATCATGTTTAACTTATGACCAACTTTATCACCTTATGCCCATCTTTGTCATATTGTTATGTTCCCCTTCTTGATCTATTTGTATTGATGCGAATTTACGTGCGATGGGAATACGTTTTGGGTAGTTAGGAGAACTTGAAATGACATGGAAAAAAAACATGACTTGAAAATATGACATGAAAATTGATTATGCTCGAAAACTCGAATGTGGTCATGACATGTAGAAAACCATAAAGTGGCCAACTCGAGGTTGGGTTGAGTTTGTAGCGTAAATCTGCCCAGAACCGCCCAGCAAATCCAGTGGCTACAAGCAATAGGACCCAATGTGAGTAGTTGGTCATATCGCGCTTGAAACCCGAGGTTAGACTAGGTTGTGGTGTAAAGCTGCCGGGACCCGCCCGGCACATCCAGTAACCACAACAAAGTCTAATGTGAGAGGTTGGGTGTATTAAATTAATTAATGCCACATGTTAGGGTTAAGTCATGAACTACTTGGATACACTTAACCAACTTGATACATGAGAGCATGCACTTGCCTTCCAGAAAATCCTGTCCTTTGTTCTTGCCCTTGCCCTTAATTATATGACCCATTATAAAGATACTTCCTCTTGTTTTAGGTTTTACTATTCTTTCCTCCCCTCCTTTGTGAGCCAAATCCATATCCATGGGTTCTTCATCCTTGTGTTGTACTCCTTAGCCAAACTCCCTCATTCTCAACTTTGCCTTCCTTGTGTAACTTGTTAAAATGTCTCTCGAAAGCTGCCTCCATCGCACGGAGAATCCTACAAAGCTCGAAAGAAAATTTCGGCTATAGATGGAAGTTAGGCGCTTATTTTCCCTTTTGACAAGTGTCGTAGTCTCATCAAGAATACGGAACCATGTCGCGATGAGGTTACCTCCCAGAAAGCCAGGAGCCCCAGTGACATAGGAAAGAAGGAAACAAGGATTCAAACAGAGGATCAAAAGATAGTGCATACGACCTTGGGGAATATGCCTTTAAAACAAAAAATTTCTTTTGAAAATGCTTCTTTTAAAATTGTTTTGAAAATAATTTTTCAAATCTTTTATCTGATCCGGTAACCTTCAGCTTTGATGCCAAGTGTAACACCCCACCTCCGTTAAGGTCACTAACAAAGGGAATGCCTAAATTTCGGTGGAGCATTATAGGTAAAAGATGTAGATAAATTACAAGACAGACAATTAAAGTAGCGGCAAATAAATAAAATTTTATTTCATTGATAAACAGCTTGAACAAAGATTGTTTTACAATACCAAAGTATCCTGTCTTGCTTACAAAAATAAAGAAGCATAAAATGATTTCCCCAAATAAAGCATGAGCCAGCCATAGCAGTAGAAGAGAGAGTCCAAGGCAACACGTCAAAGAGTCTTCAAGCTTGGAAAGAGTAGCGGTCCAAACAAACCTGAGCTATTCCCTCCCTGACTACCTGGGGGGAAAGGAAGAAAAGAGGCGAAAGCAAACTAGGTCAGACATAAAGTCTGGTAAGTCCAGTGATTCTTAGTATTCAAACGAGGAAAAGGGTCATGACATGAATAAACTAAATATAAGACTAAACCATAGTATGGGATAAGCATGGGATATGGCAAGATAAACTGAATGTACCGATAAACTGAATGTACTGATAAACTGAATGCGCTTCTACTCCTTCTCTGCTTCGCAACTACCCTGTTTATACTGATTTCTATATCTTTACACTACCTAACTGGTGTCCAAACTAGTAATATATGATCATATGATAACATGATCCCAATCCCCGTATTTGTGATTGCCTTCAGGTGTACATCTATTATGGGGATTCCTTTTATTACCTAGATCTAATCTAGCGTTTACTATCGAGTGCTTACTAGATTCAACCAGGGTTTACGCTACCCAGGGCCATTGGGGTTTATGCTACATATAGAACACTTCTTGGATTCAGGGTTTACGCGACCTAGGTCCAACTAGGGATTATGCTACCTACCTGTATAACTACTGGTACCCAGTGCCTGCTTTTTCCCACTCCGGAGTACGTGCATGCCCGTAAACCGTCGAAACCTACACTGACATACCCCCTGCCGTTATCTTTGACCGCTTATAATCAGCCCAGTAATTGTGCCCCACCCTGCCTAATTTCAGGGTACCATGATACATCTATGTGGGTTACTGATAAATAGGTCCCCATTACTAGGGTTTCCTGCTAGTTAAGTTTGTGGGCCAATATATACAAATATTACCCACCCATATGAGATGTACTTAACCCTCCCACCGATTCTATCATGTTTTCTTAACGGTTAAGTTTGTGGGCCTATATGTACTAATATTGCCCACCTACACGAGATGCACTTAACCTTCCCACGGATTCAAGCATGTTTATTTAATGGTTAAGTTTTGTGGGCCTATATTTGCTAATATTACCCACCTACCTGACATGTACTTAACCTCCTACTCGTCACGTCGTGTTGGTTAAGTGGTTCTTATTAACTTAACCTTTCTTGCTTATCATGTTGGATTGGTTAAGTGTGATTTATTAACTTAACCCTGTTCATTCATCAGGTTATATTGGTTAAGTATTTCCCATTTAACTTAACCCCATTCGTTCACCGAGTTACAATGGTCAAGTGTCATTAATCAATTCAAGTTAACTTAACCCATCCACCCGTCACGTCATGTTGGTTAAGTGTTTCCTTCTGGTGTTGACTTGACCCTACCTCAAATCTTGTCATATTGGTTAAGTGTTGTTCTCGTGTTAACTTAACCCTTCCCATACATCATGTTATATAATTGGTTAAGTGTTTTCCTCTTGTATTACTTAACCCCACCACATGTCATTATATATTTTCGTAAAGTGTAACTTAGTTAATTAAACCCTATCATCTGCTTAATTAACATGCTACAACAGTTAAGTGTTCTAAATTTATTTAACCTCACCCACTTTCCTAGTTAACATGTTATAATGGTTAAGTGTTTCCCTAATTACATAGCCTCACCAATTCTAGCTTGATTTATTCATGAGCCTTAGTTAATTAATTAATTAAAGCACCAACCACTCACATTAGACAGATATTGTTGTGGTTACTGGATGTGCCGGTCGGTTTCGGGTATGTTTACATCACAACTCAGTCTAACCTCGGGTCTTTCTGGGCTTGATGCATTAACCACCCACATTAGACAGGTATTGTTGTGGTCACTGGATGTGTCGGTCTGTTCCGGGCAGTTTTACACCAGAACTCAGTCTAACCTCGGGTTAGGTATGTTCGTCTTTTACTAAATTTACATATTTATGTAAATTTTCCGTATATCAATTTAGCCTCATGCAAATTAGCATATTTATATTCTATGCCCAAAACTTGATTTACCTATCAATCAGCCCAACTTGCAGTTTATACCAGTTTTTGATTTAATATTCCCCTTTCACAATTCATGCCTAATCTAGATTAATATTCCAATTTACGGTTTATGTCAAAACTAGATTTAATATTCTAGTTTACCGTTTATGTCCAAAACTTGGTTTACACGCCAATTACACCCTTTGCGGCCAATTAAATTTATCAACTTATGCCCAAGTCTAATATGCATGTAAATCATACACTATTATAGCCAATTTAGACTATACCAACATATTTATTATGCCAAACTAACTTAGTTAAGCTACGCCCAATCCCCACATCATAATCGTACGTATAACATGATTTCACAAGTTTTCTGTGTACTCATGGAATGATACTAACAGTATCAAAGCAAGGAATAGGGGATAAGCATGTGAATTGACATAAAAGAATAGCCATGCAAGAATGAACCAAATACAAAAATAATGTTTCTAATGGGTTCGATGTACATAACAGTGAATAGGAATAAACTAGGCAAGTTACACCCCAAAAAAATGAGATCCAACATAATTAAGGGAATAGGCATAGGTGATTTGGTCCAACATAATGCCAGTTCGAAGTACAACCTAATAGGTTAATGGGAATAGGGATAAGCCACTGACTACAATAGTTATAGGCAATTAACCACAATAATCATGGGCGACTAATCACAATAGTTTCTTAATCAATGTCATAGGCAATAGTCTCATAGTTATGAATCATATGCAAAAGTCTCAAAATTATGAATCGTAGTCATAGTCATAGCCAACAGTCTTATGGTCATATTCATATGTAATAGTCTCTTTGTCATGAATCATAATCATAGGCGATAGTTTCATGGGCAACAGTTTCATAGTCATAGTCTTAGGCAAAAGTCCCATAATCATAGTCATTGGCAATTAACCACAATAAGTTCTAGGCCACAATCGAGAATCAGATCCAAAGGCATAGATATCGTTAGATTTGACATAAGCATGAACCAAAGATAATTAACTTGAAAATTGGTATAGTTCTATATTTTGATTCATTACATTCACAATTCCAATTACACATTCAAATCTAAGAAATAACCGAACTTAAAGTGATCTGTTTAGAAGAGGATAATAAGATAGTGTTGTGGCGATTTGCTATGATTCACATGACGTTGCTTGAAGCAGAATGCCTACGGTCCAACTTGAAGCTTTAACTTGATTCTCTTTTAATTCTATTCAGTGTGGAAGAAGATTCATTAATTCTAGTTTTGATTCCAGTAGAGTAGCGACGCCATTTTTATTTTTAATTAGAATTGAGGCAGAGTATAAGCAGAATGAAATTGTGTGGAGAGAAAGCAAGGTTTGGGGGTGTTTAAAAAGCATAGGGGTCACGAATCTGGTCTGAAAGGCGTTCAGGTGTAGAAAAATGGATCTGTCTCCAGATCTGGAAAACAGGGGGGAGGTCGACCCTAGGGTTGACCCTAGTGTCAACCTGTATACCCTGGTCAACCCACAGGTCGACCTTAGTGTCGACCTATGTAGATAGGTTGACCCACAGGTCGACCCTAGTGTCGGCCTGGGTCCTATCTGTTTTGAATTTTGGGCTGAAACTTCTGAAGGCCATATCTTCTTCATACGGAGTCCGATTTGTGCAAACTTGGACTCTGTTCCAAGCAGAATTTCAAGACGAACGTAATGGCGTAGCCTGTTTCCCTTAATTATTCGGTTACAATTTAATTATTCCCTGATTTGTTACTCTTATGAACACAGAAAATACGGGGTGTTACAAGAAAGGTTTTGTTTAAAAGCAATTCCCCAAAGCCATATGCACTATCTTTTGATCCTCTATTTGAATCCTTGTTTCCTTCTTTCCTGAGTCTCCATGGCTTCTGGCTTTCTGGGAGGTAACCTCATCGTGGCATGGTTCCGTAAGCTCAATGAGACTACGACACCTGTCAAAGGGCGAAGAAGTTCCCAACCTCCATCCATAGTCATAGTAGTTTCACCTACGGCTAATTCTCTTCCAAGCTTTGTAGGTTTTCCCATGCGATGGAGGCAACGTTCGAAAGGCTTGTCAACATGGTTCACAAAGGAGGTAAAGAGAAAGAGGCCAAAGGGGAAGAATCACGAACAAGGGATTGGAATATAAGAAGGACGGAGGAAATAATAGATCCTGCAACAAGAGGAAGTATCTTTTCTGCATTATAACATGTCTTTTAATTGTAGGAAGTAAAAGACAAGTGGTTGTTTCCACCATGGTGACGTAGGGCATCTTATCAAGGATTTCCGAAAGGACAAGGACAAAGGACAAGGACAAGGACAAAGGACAGGATTTTCAGGAAGTCAAGTGCATGCTTTCATCGCCAACGTACCTGAGATAAAGATAGTAAAGTTTAGTTTTTCTTTTTGATCATCCTGTTAGTACTCTTTTTGATTTCAGCGCTTCACATTCGCTTATATCTGCTTCCGTAGTTGAGTCTCTACACCTTAGTACTAGTATAATAGAAGATCCTATTATTGTCTCAAATCCGGTTGGTGGTTCGACTCATTTATCTTTGGTTTGTAAGGATTTGAGAATATCTATATTAAGGATAGATTTTAAGTGTAATGCTTATGTTTTTGGTTTCATGGGCTATGGGTTGATTCTAGGCATGGATTGGTTAGCTAGTAATTGTGAAAGGAGGGTAGTTAGACTTTTTACTTGCCTGGGAATACCCTCGAGATTTCGTGCGATCTTGAGGGGATCAATTAGGCTTAGCTACCTAGAATCACTTGATGCATCTATCGACGATTTGCGATCCGTTAGAGTAGTCCATGAGTACGCAGATGTTTTTTATTAGGTTAGGTATTTTCCCGCTAAAACTCGAGATAGACTTCCGCATATATCTATTTGACAATGCAAAGCCATTTATGCGATCAATGATAGTTTTGGAGCAGGATTGGCGAGGATAGCCAAAGTTGGTTAAGTGCTCAATTGTTTCGTTGTTTTGCTAGTATCATCTCATATAAATTGTCCCAATTAAGAGGAGGTATTCCTTGGGTGCTTGTCTGATATTGGTTTAGTCCTTTGGGGCTTGTACTTAAGGGACGTCGAGTTCGACTAGGATGGTTTGCGTGAGAGATAAATGATTGTGGCAGGCGCCCTAAGTAGAAAAAGACTGACCTTAAGAGGGGTAAAAAGTACATAGCAACCTTTAGCTTTAGACCCTCAGATTTCTGACATGATGGATAAGCTAAGTAAAGGAGAGAACTCTAATCATCTTAGTATATACACTTGGTATCATGGTTAACACCTCTTTATCTTGGAAAGATAGTTTGACTACATTGGATACCCTCTAGCGCAGTAAGTGATCGAGGTCCTATCTTTATTAGTGAGTTTTGGAAATAGAGGTCAAGAAGCTTCGTAACCGTGGAGATAAATTAGTTAAGGTACAGTGGAGTGAAGCTCAAGGACGTGACGTGGGAGACTGAAGATAAGACACATGCATCATACCCTTATTCTTGAGGGTATATCCTTGATCTCTTTTTCTAGGAATTCTATGCATGTTTGTTTCTATATTTTAAGGTATATCCTCTAGGTCATATCTTCGATCCTTAGGTAGAAGCCAATGGATGTAAACATGTGTTTGAAACATGTTATGATTGGTGGTTGCAAGTGGTTTCTCGTGGATGCATATACACACATTAGGCACTTGATCGGCTCAGTCACTTTCATATTGCATATGCATGAGTTAATTTTTATATATATGAACTGAAACTTGATGTGTTATCATATGGATGTTGCATTTTTATGAAAGATTATGTACTCATGTAGAAGTTATAAAGTACGAATATGAATAATTGCATACATGATGGACTCATGGCACTGACATAATTCACATTGAGGAGGTCAACTGAATCAGTAGGCCGCCTGATTTTGCATTAGATAAGGACATGTACACACACTATGCATATGATCATGAAAGAACAAGAAATCTTTTTTAAGGACAATGGACGCCTGTAGTTGAATGGAGGACTAGATGGATGTTGGATGTTAGGATATGAAATTCTTCTTAACTTAGAGATTTCGGGGACGAAATCCTTTTAAGGAGGGGAGAATGTAACACCCTGTATTTTCTGAAAATAATAAATGAACGAATTAAAAAATACTTAATTTTGAATTGAGAATTAAGGGAAACGGGTTACTCCATTAAGTTCGTCTCGGAATTCTGCTTGGAATAGAGTCCAAGTTTTCGTAATTCGGACTTCGTATGAGTAAGTTATGGTCCTCAGAAGTTTCAGGAATGTGAATAAAATAAAACAGCTCAGATTTCAATTTAAAATTCAAATCACACACCCGGGCTGGGCGGGAAATTCCCGCCCAGGACCCAGGTCGACCAGGGGTCGACCTGGGGGTCGACCTGGGTCACATAGTTCGACCAGGGGACGACCTAGGCGTCGGCCTCCCCCCTATTTCTAGAACCGAGGCCTGGTTCGTTTTTCTGCATTTGGACGCCTGTTTTGACCAGATTCGTTGCTCCTATGCTATATAAACACCCCTAAGGCTACAGTTTTCTCTACACAACTTCATTACACGTATGCTCTACCCTAATTCATATCAAAAGTAAATTAAAGATGTAACACCCCACGTCCATTAATGTCCCTCACAAAGGGAATGCATTAACTTCTATGGAGCGTTTTAAGTGTGTATAGAACAGAAACTTAATAACAAGACAGATATGAACAGTACTTAAAAATTTTAAATTCTATTCATTGCAGCGGTAAACACACAGGTTTGATTACATCATCAAAAACTAGAGTCAAAGTACATAATATCCATCTTGACTAAATCAGAGTACATAAATTGAAAGACATAACCCCAACACAAAATAGCCATAAATAAGATAGGCTGAACTTTTACTTCAGCGATCCAAGCAACTTCTAAAAGCAAGAGATACAGCTATCCAAAATCAAGCTCCACTGGGGCTAGTTCCACCCTGTGCACCTGGGGGGGAAAGGAAGAAAAGAGGTGGAAACAATGGGGGTCTGACATAAAGTCTGGCGAGTGCGGTAACTTTAACAATATAATTATCAAAATAACTAGGCTAAGGCATAAGTTGGAAAATAAGGAAATGACTGTGAACAATTGGGTATTGCAGAGCAAACTAAAGGAAATAAATTGAATAAAGATAACGTTAAAGGTGCTCCTAAACCACTATAAGATAATTACTATACTGCACCACCACTAGTCACCCTAATGGTTGATCCCGCCTACAAAACTTTAATAATGATAATGGTAGTTTCGTGTACCCCTAGTTGCCTTCATAGGTGCCTCCTGCCCCTATCTCCACTAGGTGTACCAACTACCCCCATCCGATCGGCTCTCTAGCTCGTAGATACCCGTGTTGGCCCCACAGTGGGGTGTATCACTCCCCAAAGTGGCAACCCGATACCACCAACAATGCACAGCTTATACCTACACGATGCAACAACATCTTACCTACCAGCCCGGGCCCACCTACGCACATGAACCCGTTGGACCTACGTTGCCACCGCTAACCCATTTTGGCCTCTTACAGTCAAGCCCAGTATGCGTGTCCCGTCCTCGACTTGGGTAGAGCCCACAAAGATACTTATGTGTTACTAGTTGAAACGGGCCCCCATTACTTGACACAAGTTATCAACCTAAGCTTGGTCCCCTCTAGCACATCCGACTTAACCTTCTTCTTATTCATGTTCACTTACATGTTTCAATTTTGGTTAAGTGTTTCTAATCGTATTTCACAAGCCACCCAAGGAACCCACTTAAACCCCTGTCCCACCACATGTTTATCTGGTTAAGTGTTTCTTAATTCATTAACACTGTAACCATGTAAAGACCCCCCACATTAGACTGGCATTTGTGGCAGCTAGATTTCCCGGGCAGGTCTGGGCAGTCTTACACCACAAACGAGCCTAACCTCGTGTCTTTACAACTGTTACGCATTTAATTTATGCCTAAGACCTCCCACATTAGACTGGAATTTGTGGCAGCTGGATTTGCCGGGCGGGTCTGGGCAGTCTTACACCACAAAAGAGCGTAACCTCGTGTCTTAGGCGATTAATTACACATAATTAATTATCCCCCAATTTGAATTAATTTCCCTCTTCAAATTATCAATTAATTCCAAATTTAACTATGTCCATAATTGACTCAACTATGTCCATCTATTTATGGTATGCAAAATTATACCAATTATCATCATCAATTTATTTTATGCCATTTAAGGCATTTATGCCAATTCTCAATATTAAATCTTTTAATATTATCCCATTTCCCCACGTTGTACGTCTGTTCGTTTAACGTAAGATATACGTTAGAGTCTAACTTATGGAATAAAGAGAAAACATCACAACATACATATAAATAAAACTAGATCTAAACATAAGGGGTGAACATGCATGTGTGAATGAGGTTCTTCATCTTAAAACTTGCATAGGCCAAAGTCACAAACTTGCATAAAAGTACATATGTCATAGATCTAAATCTAAAGGTGCAAACTTGTTTAGGCAATAGTCGCAAACTTGCATAAACCATGTATGTCATTGATCTAAATCTAAAGGTGTATATGTATATATACTTGCATATATGACTTATGCAACATAAACGATGGTGTAAACTTACATCTAAACATGTAAACTAGCATATAGAATTTTGTATACTAGCATATAACTCACACATGTCATAGCCTAATTTTATATCCAATTTACACATAAAATAGATGTCATAAAACATGTAAGGTTGTATATAATTTTCATTAACTTGCATATGATCCAGATCTAAATTAATATCTAGACTTGCATACATACATACATATGATTTAACATATGAGTTAGTTCCAACAACATAACCAAACTAGCATATGAAACATCATTATGAATTATAGATCTACAACATAGATGATAGCATCACAGCTTTACAACATAGATAATAACATCATAGAATTTGCAACATAGATGATAACATCATAGAATTTACAACATAGATAATAACATACAGTCAGTGATTCACAACATAACCATATAATTCCAATTATAGCTCAATCCAATTAAATTGTTAATTATCTTATTAAAGAAATAGAACTCACAACTCAAAGAAGGTCTTGAGTTCTGAAATTTGATTCTGAAATTGATTTAGCTTTCCTTTGAAGAAGACAATTTGTTGTGGTTTAGATTAGAATTGAATTTGATTAGCTTTTCTTCCTCTCTAATTGGTGGCGGCTATTCCAGGTTGCAAGGTGACGACATTTAGGCCATGATTCTAATTTTTATTTGATTTTAGGGTTTGAGTCTACATGTGTTTTTATAGATTTTAAGATTAATTTAGGCCGTCCGATCAACCCAGAATTAACCCCAGCCATTCGGACCAGATCAAAAACCCTAATGACTCAGCATACAGTCATAAAAAGGTCATCAAACAAATCTGCTCGGGATGGGGGGGCAGGTCGACCCCCTGGTCGACCTGTGTGGGTAGGTTGACCCCCGGTCGACCTGGCCCTAGTGGGAAAATTTCCTGCCTAGCCCATTCTGACTCTGTAATTTGGATTTTTGAAATCTGTTTTGAATTTTCTAAAACTTCCGATGGCCATATCTTCTTCATACGAAGTCCAATTCACGCAAACTCGGACTCTATCTCAACCAGAATTTCGAGACGAACACAATGGCGCAACCCGTTTTCCTTAATTCTTAAATTTGAGATTAGTTATTCTTTAATTTGAGAACATTAATAATGAAAATTACGGGGTGTTACAAAAGACGTCCTCATGCTGCTCTAGTTCTTCAAGAAATCAAGTTTAGAATTCAAGTAGAGATTCAAAGGCTAATCCGATGACTCAACAACTATTTTCTAAGAATCAAATCTAAATTAGAGAATCAATAATCTACGTCAAGGGATCGCTTTTCAGTTTCAGAAAACAGATTCCAGAAATAAAAGAATCATTCTCTTTTTGTAAGTTCAAGTTACTATCAGATGTGAATTATTAATTGAAATTCTTGGCATGCAATAATCTAGATCTAAGCTATACTTGATTATGAGATAATCCTTTAAGATTTATAAAATCTAATCTATTAGATCTATGCCTGCGATGTTATTCAAATCTAATCTATTAGATTCATGCTTGCGATGTTATTCAAATCTAATCCATTAGATTTATGCCTGATGTAAGTAATCCTTTCATTTGAATCCATGCTTGTATATGGCTTTGGGAATCATTATTGACTATGGAATTGGTCCAATCATATCTATCTTTGTTGTATATCGGAATTGTAATCCTGTTTAAGTTCATGATATAACTCTTGTCAAACCTATACGTCTGTGATGGTTCATAATGATATTCATATCATATCTATATGCCTGCAATGTATTCTATGCAAAACTTGTCAATTTGGTATATTAAATTTATTGGACCAATATTTCTTATCGTCGTATGCCTATTCTTATGCCTCTTATGTTCCATATTGTTTCTCCGCTTATTTCATGAGTCTTCTGTTGAATCTTGAAATACGTACGTTATGAATGCAGGGGTAATTGGGTATAACATGAAATTGACATTTATTTGGCATAATTTGGAACATGTATTATGGCATGACTGTTAAGATGCAATTTGAAGAAATTTGACATGAATTATGGAATATGTAATTTGACATATTGAACCTAGAATTGGCATGAACGACAAAGTATGAAATTTGGCATGAAAAAAACCTAGTTTTGGGCATAAACTGTAAATTGGAATATTAAATTTAGCTTGGGCTTAACTATTGATTTGGGATGCCAAACATAATGCATAGTGATTTTGGGCATGACTATTATTGCAAATTTACGGAAGATTGGGTATAGCCAATTTTGATTAATAACTGGAAACTGGAATTTGTTGGTCATAACTTGGGAATTGGAACATGAGTAGTTTTGGTGAATTCAGTAACTATTATGTAAAATCTAGATTTGGGTATATATGATAAATGCGTGAATTAAAGATGAACATGCCTAACCCGAGGTTAAATTGAGTTGTGGTGTAAAACTGCCCGGAACCGCCCGGCACTTCCAGTAACCACAACAACACCTATCTAATGTGAGAGGTTAGTGCATCATGCCCAAGAAAAACCCAAGGTTAGATTGAGTTGTGGTGTAAAACTGCCCGGAACCGCCCGATACATCCAGTAACCGCAACAACACATATCTAATGTGAGAGGTTGGTGCATTAATAATGCTAATGAACAAGATGAATGACTATGGTTAAGTTCATAGGAACACTTAACCAATATAACATGAATGACTAGGGTTAAGTTCATGAGAAATACTTAACCAATATAACAAGAAGAATGACTAGGGTTAAGTTAATAGGAAACACTTAACCAATATAGCATGATGAATGGGTAGGGTTAAGTAATAAGAAACACTTAACCAATATGACTTGATTTGTGGTAAGGTTAAGTTAAAACAAGAGGGCAACACTTAACCAATATAACTTGATTTGTGGGAGGGTTAAGTTAACACCAGGAGGAAATACTTAACCAAAGTAACATGACAAGTAGGTGGGTCAAGTAACTTGAATTAATTGATGACACTTAACCAATACAACATGAGGAACACGTGGGGTTAAGTTAACAAGAAACACTTGACCAATATAACTTGATGGACGAACGGGGTTAAGTTAATAGGAAATAGTTAACCAATCCAACATGATAAGCCATGAGGGTTAAGTTAATAAGAAACACTTAACCAACATGACATGATGAATGGGTAGGTTAAGATAACATGAATGGACAACACTTAACCATTAAATAAACATGCTTGAATCAGTAGGAGGGTTAAGTACATATCGGGTTGGTGGGTAATATTGGTAGATATAGGCCCACAAAACTTAACCATTAAATAAACATGCTTGAATCGGTGGGAGGGTTAAGTACATCTCATGTAGGTGGGTAATATTTGTATATATAGGCCCACAAACTTAACCAATAAGAAACCCTAGTAACGGGGACCCTTTTCAGCAGTAACCCACATAGATGTATCATGTTACCCTGAACTAGGAAGGGTAAGGCAAGATTACTGGGCTAATTATAAGCGGTCAAAACAGCGGCAGGAGG
This sequence comes from Allium sativum, assembly GCA_030737875.1. NCBI lineage: Eukaryota > Viridiplantae > Streptophyta > Magnoliopsida > Asparagales > Amaryllidaceae > Allium > Allium sativum. The sequence continues at coordinate 993,635,215 of CM060920.1, forward strand.
TACGTCAATGTAGGTTCTGACGGTTTACGGGCGTGCACGTACTCCGGTGTGGGAAAAAGCAGGCATTGGGTACCGGTAGTTATACACTGTGCATCTTGAATCGTGTCGGGTTGCTATCATAAGGATTGATACACCTTATGGTGGGACTGCATAGGGTATCTACACGCAAGAGAGGGCCGATTGACACAGACACAAGAGAAATTAATACAAGTAGGGAGCCGATCGATAGGGTAGTAATGGTACATCTAACATATTCATGGCAATTAGGTAGATTGAGGTGGAATCCTCATTATAGATGCACACCTGAAGGCTACCACAATTGCGGGTATTGGGATCACATTATCATATTTTCATTTTATATAGATTACTAGTTGGGACACTAGTTAGGTGGTGCAGAGATATAAAAATCAGAATAGCAAGGTAGTAGCGAAGCAGAGAAAGAGTGGAAGCGCATTCAGTTTATCTTGCCTTATCATATCTATACTAATCATATGTTATCTTGTTATCCTTGTACACACGGTATTGTCTTATATTCAGTTTATTCATGTCATGATGCTTTTGCCTGTTTATATGCTGAAAGTCACTGGACTTACCAGACTTATGTCTGACCTAGTTTTGTTTCGCCTCTTTTCTTCCATTCCCCCCTCCCCCCAGGTTCGCTGGGAGGAAATGTTACCACTCAACTCAGTTTTCTTTCCAAGATCGAAGATAGTCGATGTATTACTTTGGACTCTCTCTTCCACTGATATGGCTGGTTTATGCTTTATTGGGGAATATCATTGTTACTTTTATGCTTCTTTTATATTTGGAAGTTTTTAAATCAAGACAGAAGTTCTATATATTACTTTTGAGTATGATTGGGACAACTATTGTAAAAGCTTGACTGAACCACATTGTTTATAAAATGACTTTATTTTCCGCTGATTTATTTGTCTGTCTTGTAATTTATCTGCAACTTTTACCTATAATGTTCCACCGAAGTTAAGGCATTCCCTTTGTGAGTGACTTTAACGGAGGTAGGATGTTTCACTTGGCTTCTGCATCTTTAATTAATATAAGTGCAACATACGTTGAAAATGGATTATATATCATTAAATTAAAAGTTAGATAGGAATTTGTTAATTTTTTTATCATAACATTGTTGGTGTAGCTATTTGCTTCTGTTCGATTTAATATGGTTGGGTAAAAGTTCAAACCGCAACTGAATCATATCATTGCGAGTCGGTTTGGTTTGTTTGCTTTAGAGAGAATCCAGTGCGATTTTCTGCACCGTTTTTCGGGTTGGTCTGGGCGGTTTCCGTATCGTGGTGCGGTTTATGCCCACCCCTAGAAAGGTGAAATATGGAAAAAGATGGAAACATGCAGCCATGCAGGATGACTCAGTAAACTACTAGTTTGGTACATCTGCCAATATTAAAATTTAATTTGAGGTAAGGAAACACAAGCACATTTCCTTGTTACTTACTGTAATAGATAAAAACCATAGTGCATAGAACATATACTCAGAAAGAAAAGAAAAAAACGCAACTACAGTAAGAAATATCAAGCGTTGACAATTAGCGGGCTTCTAACCACAATATCTCCAGAAACCCATTTCAAGTTTCCCTAAGTACCCTTGTTTGTTTTCACTCTTACTGAAAATGATTGTTTTTCATCAGCCTTTTGAAACTGCATAACTTTTGGCTTCACAATAATAGTAACATATTTTGGCACATCGACCTCCAAGACATACTTAGCATTGGCATCTCCAACATTAGTACCGGTTCGATTCACCACAAGGTTTCCAGAAGAAGATAAAGGAACAATAATACTAGGGTAGTTCAATTCCCACTCTTTAGCCACACTCAAATTCGAATGGTTACGTTCCAAAGAAGAAGGTCCTTTATCCGCATATTTACCACATAAATAGCCACAGTAAATATACGATATTTGTGTAGATTACAATGCTTATAACCAATATAAGAGTCAAAATATTATCTCGCTTATGCTATTTTCAATAGCATGTTTATCGTAGACACAACTATAATAACATATTATTCTATATGCATATGGTTCCACGGATCCTAAAGGATAGAATCTCAAACATCCTTTATGTTATTGTGCATTTCATAATACATTTCACTTGAGCTTATGTAAGAATGTTAGTCTGCACTTGAATGTTTTATTTTTGCATTATGCTCGGGTCAGCCAAAGTATTTAAACTTTGGACGTTAAATCAAAACTACCATCCACGGTTCTAGCATAAGTGTAACACCCCACGTCCATTAATGTCACTCACAAAGGGAATGCATTAACTTCCATGGAGGTTTTAAGTGAATATAGAACAGTAAAATTACAACAAGACAGATATAAAATAGTACTTGGAAATTCAAAAACTTTATTTCATTGTAGCAGAAGTCAAAACATGTTTGATTACATCATAACACCATATTCAATGTCAAGTACAATATCTATCTTGATAAAACAAGTACATAATCCCATTACATGAATAGCCATTAAAAAGAAAGATAACAAGCTGGACTTTACTTCAGTAGTCCAGGCTTTCCAGAAGATAAGCGATCCAACTAGACTCCACTAGAACTTGGCCCAACCTGCGGACCTGAAGGGAGAAAAAGGATGGAAAGGAGGGGGTCAGACATAAAGTCTGGTGAATATGATAATTCTACAATACTATTACCAAAATAACTGGACTAAGGCATAAGCTATAAAACAAGAAAATGTCTATGAAGAGCAGATTAAGGACATAGACAATCGCTAAAGGCAACGTTATAGGCGCTCCTAAATACTAAAGGATAAACACTATACTGCACCACACCAGTCACCCTAAAGATTCATCCCACTTAGCTTCACTTAGAAACTTTCCCAATGGCTTTACGTACCCCTAGCTGACTACATAGGTGCCGCCTGCCCCTATCTCCACTAGGTGTACCCTACTTCCCATTATTCGATCGGCTCCCTAACTCGTAGATACCCGTGCTGGCCCCACAGTGGGGTGTATCACTCCCTAAAGTGGCAACCTGATACAACGGACATGCACGGCTTATACCTACACGATGCAACAACGTCTTACCTACCAGCCCGGGTCCACACACGCATATGAAACCCGTTGGACTTGCGTTGCCACCGCTCCCTGTTTTGGCCTCTTATAGTCAAACCCAGTATGCGTGTCCCGTCCTCGACTTGGGTCGAGCCCACAAAGATACGTTTTGGGATACTGGTTGAAATGGGCCCCCACTATTTACCACAAGCATTCCACCTAAGCTTGTCCCCATTAGTCCATCCCACTTAACCCACTTAGTCATGTTCATTTACATGTGTGTTTGGTTAAGTCTAATCGTATTTCAAATGCCTCTAAAGGCAACCACCAGATTCCTCATGCCACCCAAGGCACCTACTTAACCCCCATGTCCCACCTTACATGATTATCTGGTTAAGTATTTCTTAGTTCATTAAGGCCATAACCTCATAAAGACCTCTCACATTAGACTGGCATTTATGGCAGCTGGATTTGCCGGGCGGGTCCGGGCAGTCTTACACCATAAAAGAGTCTAATCTCGTGTCTTTACAACTGTTATGCTTTAGTTTGGGCCTAGGACCTCTCACATTGGGCCGACATTTGTGACTACTGGATTTGCCGGGCGGGTCCGGGCAGGTTTACATCACAAACGGGTCCAACCTCGTGTCCTAAGCATTGATTATTAATAATAATCCACTTTCCCCCAATTTTAATAATTCCCTACTTGAATTATTAATTACTTCCAATTTTTAACAATGTCCATAATTGACTCAATTATGGACATCCATTCATGGTATGCAAAATCTTACAAAATTGCACCCAATTTATTAATTCCTAATATTACCCCTACCCCACGTTTGAACGTTTATTCGCAAAATATATGTTAGACTCGAATAGCCTAACTCATAGCATAAAAGAGATTATCATAATAACAACATGTATATGTGACCAAATGAATCATAATAAGGGGTGAAACTTGCATATGTCCAACTTGCATAGATTATACATGTCATGGATCTAAAGGTGTCAACTTGTTCAAAATTCACCTAATATGATCTCAATCAATTTTCATAAACTTACATATGAACATGTGTGAATCAACATCATCTAATTTTTTTAACAACATGGTTTTATATGGGTACACCTAACTCAATAGGCAAATTCCCATAATCGAGTTTTATTTAATTATAGTTTCAAGTTTATGGGTACACCTAACCTAATAGGCAAATTCCCATAAACAAGATCCATTTAAATTAAGAAAAAAAAACATAACTTTAAGCATGATCCAACAACATCATGATTTTTCAACATAATATAGCATGATTTATAACATGGCATAGTATGATAGTATAACATAGCTTGACATGATTCTCAACATAGCACGACATTGCATAAGAGAATTTACAACATAGCATGACATATCATATATAATTTACATCATACGACAACATAATAACATAATAAGAGATCCACAATATATAGAATTTACAATTACAAATCACATCACTTTCTTGTGATCCATTCATAACTGAGTCAAATTAGTTTGTAATAGTCTTGTGAGAATAATCATACTCACCAACAAAAGAAAAGAATTAGAGAAAGAGAGATCTTTTGATTTGATTTGTGTAGATTTAGTTGTAGATGATTAGGCTTCCTCTTCTTAGTTTGTGACGGCTATGCTGAACTCCATGGCAGCAGCATGATGGTAGCTTCTCTAATTTTACAAGTGATTTAGGTCTAGGGTCTACCCACTTATTTATAGATTTTAGAATTCATTCTAGGCCATTAGATTTAACCTAGAAATAACCGCAGCCGTTCAGACAAGATGGGGTTTATCTTGTTGACTCAGCAATGAGTCAGAAGTGACTCAGCAAACACTTAGCATATTAATAAACTTCTATTCATGTCATAAATATATATATTTTTTCTACAATGTACATATTAGATACATCCCCTCTCTTACACACTTATTAATATTTTTATATTCATATTAGATACATCCCCTCTCTTACACGCTTATTAATATTTTTATATTCATATTAGATACATCCCCTCTCTTACACACTTATTAATATTTTAGCAACTTTAGTGTTAATAGAAAATTCGGGGAGTTACATTCTCCCCTCCTTTTAGGATTTCGTCCCCGAAATCTTCAAGTCTGGAAGAATGTATATCCTACCATCCAAACGTCCATCTACTCATCCATCATACACAGGCATCCATTGTCCTTAAAAGACTTCTAATGCTTTATGATCATATGCAAGTGTGTGTACATGTCCTTACCTAATGCGAAATCAGGCGGTCTACTGATTCAGTTGACCTCCTTAATGCAAATTATGTAAGTGTCATGAATCCATTATGTATGCAAAAGATCCTAATTGCTTACATACTACTTCTATATGCGTGCACACCCATTCAACCGAATGCAGCATCCATATGATGGTACAACCATTATACATCCATTATACTAAATACATCCATATATATGCAATATGCAATATGAAGTGACTGAGCCGATCTAGTGCCCAAAGTGTGTGTATATATGCATCCACGAGCAACCACTAGCAAACACTTGCATCCATTTTGCATCCATCATACATAACATGTCTCAAACACATGTTTCAACCATAGGATTATCCTAACTAACGGTCAAAGATACTAATGAGAGGACATACTAAAGATAAGATAAGATAAGCTAAGCGATAAAGGAGAAATTAAAAGACATGCCCTCAAAAAGAAAAGGGTACAACGAACGCATCTTCTCTTCTGTCTCCCAAGTTGCGTTGCTCTCATCATCTCCCCATTGCACTTTAACCAGTCTGACCTCTCGATTCCTCAACTTTTTGATCTCCGACCCAAGAATGCATGTAGGAGCTCGTCTAATTGTTGCATCACGCTCTATTTCCACCTCTTTAAGCAAGCTCGGCTCTACCACCTCCGCGGTCTTGTGCAAACACTTCCTCAAATGTGATACATGGAATACGTCGTGTACTCCACTAAGTTTCTCAGGAAACTCCACCCTATATGCCATCTTCCCAATCCTGTTTTTTTACAGGAAACGGCCCTACAAACCTTGGTGCTAATTTCCCCACGGACCCAAAGCGAACAACATTCTGTAACGGAGATACTTTGATAAAAACCATGTCCCCAATGTCAAACTCAAGATCTGTCCTCCTCTTATCAGCATACGATTTTTGCCTATCTTGTGCTGCTTTCATCCTCCTTCGAATCAACTCAATCTTCTCCGAGGTTTCCCTAACCATATCGGGCCCAAGTAGGATTTTATCAGTAGATTCCCACCAACATGTAGGCGAACGGCAAGGCCTTCCATAAAGAGCTTCGAAAGGTGCCATGCCAATACTAGACTGAAAGCTATTATTATATGCGAATTCTACTAACGGAAGGTGCTCTTCCCATGTACCCCCAAAGTCTAGGATACAAAGCCTTAAAAGATCCTCTAGAATGCGATTCACCCTCTCGGTCTGGCCGTCTGTCTGAGGATGATATGCGGTGCTCAAACATAGCTGAGTCCCTACCACCTCTTGTAAACTCTTCCAAAATTCGCTAGTAAAGATGGGGTCACAGTCGCTTACTATACTATAAGGAATACCGTGCAAACGAACTATCTCCTTAATGTATACAGAAGCCAACCACGGAGCAGTCCTCTTACTTTTCACGGGAATAAAATGGGCGCTTTTAGTAAGTCTGTCTACTATAACCCAAATCCCCGTGTTACCCTTTCTTGATCTTGGTAATCCATCCACAAAATCCATTGAGATGCTTTCCCATTTCCATAGTGGAACTTCTAATGGGTGAAGCAACCCACCGGGTTTCTTTTGTTCTGCTTTAACTCGTTGGCACACCAAGCATCTAGCGACGTACTCGGCCACATCCTTTTTCATACCGGCCCAAAAGAAAACCCGCTTCATATCTTTGTACATCTTATCCCCGCCGGGATGAATGGTCATTTTTGAGCGATGAGCATCATCAAGAATGGCCTTCCTTAAGTCTTCGTCTTGTGGTACAAAAAGTCTATTATCCCTTCGTAACCAACCCTTATCGTCTAGGGTATACCTACGAAGATGGCTTGACGACTCCCTCCCTTTGAGATTTTCTACTATCTCAACCAACTGTGGGTCGTCTCGCTGTGCCTCACCAACCCGTCCTAGAAGTGTAGGTCTAACCTCCAAGGATGCTAACAGACCGGGTACTAAGTCAACGGAGGGTCTAAAGTCAAACATAGAGATGAATTCTAAGCTTTGTCGTTCAACAAACAACGGACTCAAGGACAACCTTTTCCTACTTAAGGCGTCTGCCACCACGTTACCCTTGCCCGGGGTATATGCTATTTCAAAATCGTAGGAGGCTAAGAATTCCATCCACCGTTGCTGCCTTAAATTCAAATCCTTCTGAGAGAATAAGTATTTTAATGATTTGTGGTCAGTGAACAGTTCGAATTTCTCACCAAGAAGATAGTGACGCCAAGACTTAAGCGCGAAAACAATTGCGGCTAGCTCTAAGTCATGCGTGGGGTAATTCTTTTCATGAACCCTCAACTGCCTTTCACCATAGGCTATTACTTTTCCCTCTTGCATGAGGACCGCGCCAAGTCCCGTCCCACAAGCATCAGTATAGATGGTAAACGGTTTATTCCCGTCTGGCAGCACTAAGACTGGGGCTGAAGTTAAGGCTCTCTTTAAACGTTGGAACGCATCATCGCAATCTTTGTCCCACGTAAAAACCAGGTTCTTCTTCGTTAACCGTGTTAATGGAGCTGATATTTTTGCGAAGTCTTTGATAAACTTCCTATAATAGCCAGCCAACCCCAAGAAACTTCTTACTTCGGTTGCATTTTTAGGGACCTTCCAATCTTGGATGGCCACCACCTTTGCGGGATCCACTGCTATCCCTTCTTTGGAAACCACGTGCCCTAAGAACCGTACTTCCTTCCTCCAGAAGTGACACTTAGAAAATTTTGCCTTAAGGTTATGCGCTCGAAGGGTTTCCAACACTTCCCTAAGATGTAGGGAGTGCTCTTCTTTATTCTTAGAAAAGACTAAGATGTCATCCACAAAGACTACCACGAATTTGTTAAGGTATTCCCTAAACATCCTACTCATCAAATCAACAAAATATGCAGGGGCGTTTGTCAAACCAAAGGGCATCACTAGCCATTCATAGAATCCGTCAGGAGTCCTAAAAGCAGTCTTATCTATACTATCCTCAACCACTCTCAGTTGATGAAAGCCAGTGGCTAAGTCCAACTGCGAAAACACTGAGGCGCCAACTAACTGATCAAAGAGATCGTCAATCCTCGGCAGTGGGTGTCGGTTCTTTTTAGTAAGCTTGTTTAGTTCTCTATAGTCCATACAAAGTCTAAGAGACCCATCCGCCTTTGTGGCAAAAACTACTGGAGCACCCCACTCCGATATACTACGTCTTATGAACCCCTTCTCAAGCAACTCCTTTACTTGCTTATTGAGTTCCCTCCTTTCACGAGGAGCCATGTGGCGCACTGGCAAAGATACGGGTTTAGCATTATCCACAAGATAAATTCGAAAGTCTATCTCCCGCTTTGGAGGTAAGCCCTTCACCTCCTCAAACACATCCGGATATTCCCGGACCACTTCTACCGATCGCAGGTTCTCTACAGACGCGTCAAGCGATTCAAGATAACTTAGCATAACGGAATTTATGGGATTACAAAAGATGTCGAGAGCATTACCAAGGCGAGTCACAAGCCTAACTACTCTCCTTTCACAATCAAGAATGGCCCTATTTCTAGACGACCAATCCATTCCTAAAATTAGCTCATAGCCCGTGAAGCCCAATACATAAGCATCACATCTAAATTCAACGCTAAGTATAGAGATTTTCAAATCCAAACATATCATGGTCAAATGAGCCGAACCCCCAATTGGATTTGAAACGACCAAGGGATCCTCTACTAAACTGGTGTTCAAGTGCAGTGATTCAACTAATGATGCAGAGATAAACGAATGAGATGCGCCAGAATCGAATAAGGTACGGACAGGATGATCAAACAGAAAAACTAAGCTTTCAACAGAAATTGTTCTACCTCTTTCTTGCAGCGGTGGGGCCGCAATAGCCTGAACTTGCCCCCTTGCCTGCCATGGTGCCATAAGAGCCTGCACCTGTCCTCCCGAGGTAGACCCTGCCCTCTGCCCCTTCTTTGGACAGTCCTTCACTAAATGTCCCGCATCTCCACAATGAAAACAACCAGTCTTCTTTTTCTTTCTACAATCTTTGCTGAGATGGCCAGGCGTCCCACAATTGAAGCATTTCTTCTTCCCTTTGCCATTATTGTTTTTACCACCCTTCTTATTTTTCTGTTGGGGTTTCTTCTGATCCCCTTTCTTTTCAACTGCCTTATCCTCATGCATAAGTGCCATTTCTACTAGCTTTTCAAAGGTGGCTCCCATAGGGATGTGGGTCATAGCCAACCCTTGCAACGGTTCATTCAAGCCTCTAACGAACCTCAAAGCTTTCTTCTCTGGCGTGTTCACCAACTCCAAGCCAAACCTTGCTAACTGATTAAATTTATTGACATATTCCTTTACTGATGAGCTCCCTTGCTTTAGTGCCAGGAATTTTTCCATATTTAAGTTCTCCTCTGCCCTTGAAAGAAACTTTGCCTCAAACCTTCATCTGAAATCCGCCCATGAATCAACTGGACGTTCCCCGTTAGTGACCTCCCACCAAAACGAGGCCTCTCCCTTCATTAACCAAGCAGCTAAACGGACTTTCCTCCCATCTTCCACTTCAAAGATATCCAACAATTCCTCAGTCTCCTTAAGCCAATCTCTGGCCTCCACAAACGTCTCAGTCCCTTGAAAATTTTTTCCTCCCATAGCCTTGAATTCCTTGCACGTCTTTGCAAAAGTGTCAACACGAGGAGGAGGAGGAGGAGGAGGAATGGGTGCAACTAGGGGTGGAGGAGTATCCGCTGGGCCTGCAGTGGTGGCCCTAGCCTCCAAGTATCTCCTAAACCACCCTGGAATCGTCACACCTTCTGGGAGATTAAGATCTTCAGCCATGCTGAAACGAAAAAGGAAAGATTCAAAATGGAGAATTCGAAAGATAAAGATAAGGATGTGGCTATTTGGGATTATGTTTTTCATAAAAACTCTTTTTAAATAACATGTTTTTTTTTTTGAAAGCACTTCTTCCAAAAATACTTTAGAAAAAAAATATTTTTCTAAAAAATTTTTTTTATCTGTTCTGGTAACCTTATGCTCTGATACCACGTGTAACACCCCACGTCCATTAATGTCACTCACAAAGGGAATGCATTAACTTCCATGGAGGTTTTAAGTGAATATAGAACAGTAAAATTACAACAAGACAGATATAAAATAGTACTTGGAAATTCAAAAACTTTATTTCATTGTAGCAGAAGTCAAAACATGTTTGATTACATCATAACACCATATTCAATGTCAAGTACAATATCTATCTTGATAAAACAAGTGCATAATCCCATTACATGAATAGCCATTAAAAAGAAAGATAACAAGCTGGACTTTACTTCAGCAGTCCAGGCTTTCCAGAAGATAAGCGATCCAACTAGACTCCACTAGAACTTGGCCCAACCTGCGGACCTGAAGGGAGAAAAAGGATGGAAAGGAGGGGGTCAGACATAAAGTCTGGTGAATATGATAATTCTACAATACTATTACCAAAATAACTGGACTAAGGCATAAGCTGGAAAACAAGAAAATGTCTATGAAGAGCAGATTAAGGACATAGACAATCGCTAAAGGCAACGTTATAGGCGCTCCTAAATACTAAAGGATAAACACTATACTGCACCACACCAGTCACCCTAAAGATTCATCCCACTTAGCTTCACTTAGAAACTTTCCCAATGGCTTTACGTACCCCTAGCTGACTACATAGGTGCCGCCTGCCCCTATCTCCACTAGGTGTACCCTACTTCCCATTATTCGATCGGCTCCCTAACTCGTAGATACCCGTGCTGGCCCCACAGTGGGGTGTATCACTCCCCTAAAGTGGCAACCTGATACAACGGACATGCACGGCTTATACCTACACGATGCAACAACGTCTTACCTACCAGCCCGGGTCCACACACGCATATGAAACCCGTTGGACTTGCGTTGCCACCGCTCCCTGTTTTGGCCTCTTATAGTCAAACCCAGTATGCGTGTCCCGTCCTCGACTTGGGTCGAGCCCACAAAGATACGTTTTGGGATACTGGTTGAAATGGGCCCCCACTATTTACCACAAGCATTCCACCTAAGCTTGTCCCCATTAGTCCATCCCACTTAACCCACTTAGTCATGTTCATTTACATGTGTGTTTGGTTAAGTCTAATCGTATTTCAAATGCCTCTAAAGGCAACCACCAGATTCCTCATGCCACCCAAGGCACCTACTTAACCCCCATGTCCCACCTTACATGATTATCTGGTTAAGTATTTCTTAGTTCATTAAGGCCATAACCTCATAAAGACCTCTCACATTAGACTAGCATTTATGGCAGCTGGATTTGCCGGGCGGGTCCGGGCAGTCTTACACCATAAAAGAGTCTAACCTCGTGTCTTTACAACTGTTATGCTTTAGTTTGGGCCTAGGACCTCTCACATTGGGCCGACATTTGTGACTACTGGATTTGCCGGGCGGGTCCGGGCAGGTTTACATCACAAACGGGTCCAACCTCGTGTCCTAAGCATTGATTATTAATAATAATCCACTTTCCCCCAATTTTAATAATTCCCTACTTGAATTATTAATTACTTCCAATTTTTAACAATGTCCATAATTGACTCAATTATGGACATCCATTCATGGTATGCAAAATCTTACAAAATTGCACCCAATTTATTAATTCCTAATATTACCCCTACCCCACGTTTGAACGTTTATTCGCAAAATATATGTTAGACTCGAATAGCCTAACTCATAGCATAAAAGAGATTATCATAATAACAACATGTATATGTGACCAAATGAATCATAATAAGGGGTGAAACTTGCATATGTCCAACTTGCATAGATTATACATGTCATGGATCTAAAGGTGTCAACTTGTTCAAAATTCACCTAATATGATCTCATTCAATTTTCATAAACTTACATATGAACATGTGTGAATCAACATCATCTAATTTTTTTAACAACATGGTTTTATATGGGTACACCTAACTCAATAGGCAAATTCCCATAATCAAGTTTTATTTAATTATAGTTTCAAGTTTATGGGTACACCTAACCTAATAGGCAAATTCCCATAAACAAGATCCATTTAAATTAAGAAAAAAAAAACATAACTTTAAGCATGATCCAACAACATCATGATTTTTCAACATAATATAGCATGATTTATAACATGGCATAGTATGATAGTATAACATAGCTTGACATGATTCTCAACATAGCACGACATAGCATAAGAGAATTTACAACATAGCATGACATATCATATATAATTTACATCATACGACAACATAATAACATAATAAGAGATCCACAATATATAGAATTTACAATTACAAATCACATCACTTTCTTGTGATCCATTCATAACTGAGTCAATTTAGTTTGTAATAGTCTTGTGAGAATCATCATACTCACCAACAAAAGAAAAGAATTAGAGAAAGAGAGATCTTTTGATTTGATTTGTGTAGATTTAGTTGTAGATGATTAGGCTTCCTCTTCTTAGTTTGTGACGGCTATGCTGAACTCCATGGCAGCAGCATGACGGTAGCTTCTCTAATTTTACAAGTGATTTAGGTCTAGGGTCTACCCACTTATTTATATATTTTAGAATTCATTCTAGGCCATTAGATTTAACCTAGAAATAACCGCAGCCGTTCAGACAAGATGGGGTTTATCTTGTTGACTCAGCAATGAGTCAGAAGTGACTCAGCAAACACTCAGCATATTAATAAACTTCTATTCATGTCATAAATATATATATTTTTTCTACAATGTACATATTAGATACATCCCCTCTCTTACACACTTATTAATATTTTTATATTCATATTAGTTACATCCCCTCTCTTACACACTTATTAATATTTTTATATTCATATTAGATACATCCCCTCTCTTACACACTTATTAATATTTTAGCAACTTTAGTGTTAATAGAAAATTCGGGGTGTTACAATAAGAATCCCCTTTTTTTGTTTTGTTTACGTGCTATTTGGGAAGACATAATACTTTATAAAACTTCGGTTTTTGCATACTTAACATGTCGACGGTTAGAGGGGATGTGTTAATTTTCTAAAATTTCTGATTCTTGTTATCTTTTAACAAATGATCAAAAATACTAGTTTAATTTATAAAATAAACTGGGTATACACTCATTCGGCTTTCACTTTCCAAGTTTTTTCTAAAGCATAGTGAAAGTTAAATAATTAAATTGTATGATTGATCAGAATTGATATAATAGATATACGAGTGACCGTTTAAGGCCAAAGCTACATAGTGCGAGACTGACTGCGAGTTTGGTCGTTTGGGTAATCTACTTGCGTTGAACTAGGCCATATTTGTGTGTGGGAAGGCATACATAGAAAAGAAGGATAAAGGAAAAATGTGAGCAAATAAGGGCAACAAAGCAAGAGTTCTTCTTCTGTCCACAAACTTCATGGCATACTTGCTCATTTCCTTCTAACCATCGGAGTCTGCCTAGAGGGCAGCCCACTAAACCCATGGGCTAGGGCAACCCACTAGGTCCGAGAAATCATTTTCATAATATTGGTTTTGTCTTATCGAAATATAAAAGTTAAGTTACCAATCTTCTAAAATGTAGGGTCTGGCTCAGTGGTAAATTATTTGTTTACCAATTTGCAGTAAGTACTTTTTTTGCACTATTATTAAATTTTGGGCTGGGCCATGGTATTTGTAGGACCGGCTCTGCTAACCATTGATTCTTATATTTATTACATCATATTTGTTTTAATGGATCTGCACATTAATCATATCATTATAATTTATGACTGATATAATTTTGTATTTAATTGGTTAATAATATTAGTATTCAATGATTGCTGAAAGAACAACTACTGAATTCAAATATGGTAAATTTTATTCTAATACACAATTTTAATTAGTTAATCCATGGTATAAAATAGGATTTTTGATTTTAAGTAACATTTAAAATTTAATTAGTTTATCCACCTAAAAACATCAAATATCTTTTTTCTTCTTCTTTGTTTTTCACATAATTTTTTTAATACGTCTTCATGTCTAATGGAAGCCTATATCTAACAGCTGTTAAATCTTCATTGACTAAAGCATACAAAGTAGTAACCAAAAATCGAACTGTGCATGTTGCAGATATTATCAATCTTCCAGGCATCAAGAAAGCTCTCAAAAAGATAATAGCAGCAATACTCGGCCCAGTTGATGAATTGGATATCAAATTGCCAGAGAAAAACAGAGATGAATTGGTTAAAAGTGATGAAGATAATTCTTCAGACACAGAGGATGCTGGTGAAGGCATCAAACTTGAGGGGGGGGGGGAAGACTAAAGTTGGAGCTTGAGAATCGCAAGCTGAAAGGAATACAAGTACAGCTTAATTTAAAAACAGATGATACACAAGCAAAAAAAAGCCTGCAAGCAAGTCTAGAGGGAAAGGAGTTCAGAGGTCTGGAAAAGGTGGCAAAAAGAAGAAATGAAGAGCAATCTTCACATTTTGTTTATATTATCATGGTTTGTCCTGAATTAATTGTCGATCAATCTTTTCTTCCTTTTAGTAGCAACCTGTTATATCTGTTTGTTTTTACCTTTGTTTTCTGATGACGTTCCTGAAAATATTTGATGAAATCTTTTTTTGCCAGTGGAGTTAGTTTTAACTTTGTTAAAACGTGATGGTTGGTGATTTTTTCTTTTAATCTTAACACAACAATTTATTTTAGGAGGTTGAAAGACAATCAATATCTTGTGGATTAATATGAAATCTTTAAGTTAATCCACCTGTGGATTAACATACAAAATATTGTTGATAAACTTACTAATGTAAAATGGTGGATTAACTAATGAAAGACGTGGATGAAAATAAAACTTATCTTCAAATATTTTGTGAAAATTATTATTGAGAGCAGAAACAAAAGCAAACATATGTACGAAATATATCTTAATTTTTTTCTCAATTCAAACAAATACAAAACTATTGCATTACCAACACAAACACCCAGAAGCGTTAATTATCAATGCAACAAATCAGTGGATCTATCTTTACCAAAGAACTGCAAAGTACTCCTAACAAGAATGTTAA
The DNA here is from genome assembly GCA_030737875.1 of Allium sativum. Taxonomy (NCBI): domain Eukaryota; kingdom Viridiplantae; phylum Streptophyta; class Magnoliopsida; order Asparagales; family Amaryllidaceae; genus Allium; species Allium sativum. The sequence goes on from CM060920.1 coordinate 993,650,502, forward strand.
GCAGTGACAATGAGAGGGCTTTTAACCACAAAATCTCCTGAAATCCATTTCAAGTTTCCCTCAAAACCCTTGTTTGTTTTCACGCTAACTGAATACATTAGCTTTTCATGGGCCTTCAGAAACTGCATAACTTCTGGCTTCACAATAACAGTGACATCTTTCGGCATATCGACCTCCAAGACATACATAGCATTAGCATCTCCAACATTAGTAACTGTTCATTTCACCACAAGACTACTAGAAGAAGGTAAAGGAACAATAATACTTAGGGCAGTTCAATTCCCACTCTTTAATCACACTCACATTTGAACAGCTAAATCCAATCGTAGAAGCTCTTTTATTCCAGAAATTACCACATAAATAACCACAGTAGTCATCTTCTCCAAGGTCATACTGTTGAAGTATGCGATACTACATGTTAGATTGAGGTGAATATTTTGGGATATTTCGATTATTTAGGATCTGGAGGATATTTTTAGATCTGGAGAATATTTAGGATCTAGAGGATATTTCGGATATTTCGGATTTAGAGGAAATTTTGGGAATTTCCATGTACTTCCCTATGTCTATATAAGATGCATCAGATCCAAAAGGAGGAGGAGAACAAAATCAATAGATTAGATCAAGGTTAATTCTAATTAGGGTTTAGGCAATCCTAATCTTCTTCAATTCCTTTCTCCACAAAATCAAATTTTTCTAGTAAATTTGATTGTTGTAATCAATCTCTAGTACTCTTCTATTGATATTAATAAAGGTTTCTCTCTCAAAGTGGATGTACATTGACAAGACGTCGGTGGAACCACTATAAATCCCTGTGTGATTTAGTTTCTCATTATTGCTCTATTATTTCCATTGTTTGGTGATTGTGATTGGCTTGGATAATATTGAGATTGTTCGATTGGTTGTTTTTGAACTACCACGATCTCGTTTTCCACGGCGTTGGGGAGTTTTTATTTATTTGAGTGGTCTTGATTCAAAATTTCTCCACAACATTTGGTATCAGAGCATTGGTGTTGGTAGATAGTTGTAGAAGTGTCAGAATTAGGTTCAAATAATCCATCAACAGTTGGTCCAAGTGGTGTAGCTCCTTATGTACGTGGGTCGTATGCAGGTGCTGGTTCACAATTGGTTATCGACAAGTGGAATGGCGATAATGATTTCGAAAAGTGGCAATGGAAGATGAAAGCGGTTCTTAGGCGAAATCGGGTACATCGGATGGTGTTTGATACACATTTATTGCCATAGGACATCTCAGATGTGGAGAGAGAAGAAATGGAAGAGTGGGCATTCACTACACTTCAACTTGCCATGGGGAAGAATGTTGTTTCCAAAATTAGTGGTGAGATGACTGCTAAAGTTATTTGGATCAAGTTGGAGGAGTTGTGTATGAAGAAGTCACTCACAAATCGACTGATTTTGTTGCGGACTTTCTTTACCTACAAGATGAAGGAAGGAACTTTGCTAAAGGCGCATTTAAATGTGTTTCATGATTTTCTAATGAAGATGAAGGCGGTAGATTTGAAGATTGAGGAAGAGAAGAAGGCGATGATATTGCTATGTTCATTGCCTGAGCACTATACTGGGTTCTCAAACAGTTTGATCTATGGCCGGGATACATTGACTCTAAATGATGTCAAGACGCGTCTTCTTAGTGAGGAATTGCGAGATCAGATGAGGGAGCTGAGTGATGGTAGTATTGGTGCTGGTAATGGTCAAGGTTTATTTGCGGAGAAAGAAAAGTCATAGAAGAAAGTAAACCGGGGGCATCCTAAGTCTAAGAAGCATGGTGCAAGAGGAAAAAAAAATGGCAAGTGATTTTTATGTAAGAAACCTGGTCATTGGAAGAATGATTGTCCAGACAAGGGGAAGAAGGAAGTAGCATCTTCATCAGTTGCTGTGGAGAGAGATGTTGGTGAGGGAGACGTAGTTGTTTTGTCGGTAGTAGCATCAGATGTTTCGAGCAGTGATTGGGTGCTTGATTCGGGGGCTTCATATCACATGACGCCTAATAGGAATTGTTTTTCTTCTTATGTTGAATGGGAAGGAAAAACAATTGTTATGGGAAATGGTGCAGTTTGCAAGTCGATGGGCATTGCATCCGTGCAAATTCGGATGTTTGACGAAGTGGTTCGTACTCTCACTAATGTGCGCTACGACTACGGAAGTCACTTATCTCTTTGGGACAGTTGGATTCTTTAGGTTGTAAGATCACCATTGAAAGTGATAGCTTGAGGGTTTCGAAGGGTGCGCTTATGGTTATGAAGGGTGCTAAAACTCATGGTATCTATTTGCTTCAAGAAGTGACCGTGGAAGGCGAAACTTGTGTCAGTGTTGGTAGTTCTCGTGGCTTAGATGCTACACGGCTGTGGCATTTGAGATAGGGTCATGTCTCAGAGAAGAGTTTAGATGTTCTTCATCGAAGGGAGATGATTGATGGCTAGAGTTTCAGCAAGTTGGATTTTTGCGAGGAATGTGTCATGGGGAAGCAAACTAGAGTATCATTTGGTGAAGGAAACATGATTCAAGAGGGATTCTTGAGTATGTGCACACCGATGTTTGGGGACCATCGCCTGTAGCTTCTTTGAGAGGAGTAAGATATGATATTTCTTTCATTGATGATTTTTCTTGGAAGGTTTGGGTGTATGTAATGAAGGCCAAGTCGGAGGCATTTGCAAGATTCAAAGAATGGAAGGCTCTTGTTGAGAATGAGAGTGGAAAGACTTTGAAGGTTCTTAGGTCCGATAATGGCGGGGAATATGTTTCCGGAAAATTTCTGAATTTTTGCAAGCATCATGGTATTCGGAGGCATTTTACTACACTGGCAGATCCACAATCTAATGAAGTGGCGGAGAGAATGAACTGAACTCTACTAGAGAAAGTTCGATGCTTGAGATTGACATCGGGTTTGTTTAAGGGATTTTGGGCCGAAGCTTTGTCAACCACGGTGCATATTATTAATCGGATTCTGTGCTCGGCTATTGATAACAAAATCCTGAGGAAGTGTGGAAGTCGAAGAGCATTGACTTGAGTTATCTTCGTGTATTTGGCAGTCCTGTTTATGTGCATGATCAGGGGAATGATAAGCTCTCACCTAGAGCTTTCAAAGGGATTTTTCTCGGTTATATGGATGGTGTCAAAGGTTATCGGATTTGGAATCCGTAAACAAAGAAGGCTATGGTTTCTCGTCATGTTACTTTTGATGAGTCGGCTATGTTCAAGAAGAACGAAGGCTCATCGAATGTTCCGGATTTAGTTCATGGTGAATCAAAGGTGAAGGGAGTTATTCCCACTTTCAGGCCTAGAGAGAGTAGAGTTGTTGGAGGTGCTTGCGAGGTGAATGCGGTTGATGTTACATTACATAGTCCAGAGGATTACTCTAGTAGTGTTGGTGATGTGCACGAGCCTAGAGAAGATTCAGTTAATGGTGGAGCTGAAGAAAGACCGGGTGATGGCATTGCTACTCGGGTTGGTCATCGTGCTATAAGGCCATCCGAAAGATATGGTGATTGGAACTATCTTAGCTTTTGTGAGAGTTTGGACTATGCTCTTCATGTAGTCCAAGATGAGCCGATGGACCTTGATGACGTCATGGATATGAATGATAGCTCGAAGTGGATTTGCGCCATGGAGGAAGAGATGCAATCGTTGATGAAGAACCATACTTGGGAGTTTGTCCCACTACCTTAAGGAAACCGTGCTATTGGGTGCAAATGGATATATAAGGTGAAGGATGATGGAAGATACAAAGCTAGTCTAGTGGCTAAGGGGTTTGCACAGAGGAAAGTAAAGGAGTATGATGAGATCTTCGCACCAGTTGTGAGGCATACTTCTATCCGGATATTACTTGCATTAGTTGTTGTTTACGACTTGGATTTGGAGCAAATAGATGTGAAAACCTCCTTCTAGCATGGAGACTTGGATGAAGACATCTACATCGAGCAACCGGAAGGGTTTGTTGTAGAAGGTAAGTCAGAACTAGTTTGCAAGTTGAAGAAATCACTATATGGTTTGAAACAATCACCTAGGCAATGGTACAAGAGATTAGATCATTTCATGCTTGAAAGTGGCTTCCATCGAAGCATCAAGGATGCTTGCGTTTACTTCAAGAGGTTAGGAAATGATTGTTGGGTGTATTTACTCTTGTATGTGGACGATATGCTCATTGTTTCTAAGGACAAGACAGAAATCAACAAGTTGAAAGAAAAATTAAAGTCGGAGTTTGAAATGAAAGATCTTGGAGAAGCAAGGAAAATCTTGGGCATGGAAATTGAAAGAGATCGAAAGCATTTTGAGTTGAGATTGACTCAAAAGGAGTACATTAAGAAGGTGCTTTGCTGGTTTAGCATGGAGGATGCAAAGGCGTTAAATACACCTTTACTTTTGCATATATAGCTTTCGAGTAAGGGATCACCTATCGAGGAGAAAGATAAGGCTTATATGGCAAAGGTGCCATATGCTAGTGCGGTAGGAAGTTTGATGTATGCCATGGTGTGTACAAAACCCGATATTGCAAATGCCGTCGGGGTGGTTAGTCGGTATATGGCTAATCCGGGGAAATCGCATTGGGAAACCGTGAAGGCTATATTGAGATACTTGAAAGGCACAGCATTTCATGGTCTTGTTTTTTGTGGTAGTGATGGATTGAGTTGCAAGTTAGTTGGTTATTGTGACTCGGACTACGCCGGTGATAGGGATCGGAGGAAATCAACTTCCGGGTATGTCTTCACACTTGGTGGTACGGCCATTAGCTGGAGATAGAGATTGCAAACCGTAGTTCTTTATCCACTACGGAGGCGGAGTTGATAGCCGCTGTGGAAGCGGCAAAGGCGACACTCTATTTGAAGTGACTATTGTGTGACTTGGTTTCGAACATAAGAGTATCGATGTTCGATGTGATAACCAAAGTGTTATACATTTGGCAGAGAATTTTGGCATTTAGCTCACGAACAAAGCATATTGAAGCGAGAGAGTCATTTCTAGTAACCATGGACGAAGACAAGTGTAACGACCCGGTTTTTAAGCGACTTCGGTTATCGCCATAAACTCAATGATGACAAACCAAACATCGAAAAATACCGAAAAGTTAATAGAAAGAAATTAAAGGGTAGAATAGATAAGATAGAACTAATAGAATAGAAGTAGAAGAACACAACATCAGAGAAACACGAACCTCACAGCGGAACGAATAACATATAATATATACCATAACATTGAAATATAAATCTGTACTTGAATATACATATCATTTCCAAAGTACAACACTTACAACACAGCGGAAAATAACCATAGCTATATAATTCTGAAGCCTCCTGCTCCAGCTCTTCAAGTATCTGTAAATCCCGACAACTTGACTGGCCGTGCTAAATTGGGCACCCAAGAGTTTAAGGAAAACAAACAAAATAAACTTCGGGTCAGTCATGGGATTGGCATGAGTAAAACAGTTTAAAACAGTTCGAACAAGTAAACGATATCTCATAATACCACGCCGTATAACGGAATGGGTTTTTCCCTTATGATAATCCGAAATATCTTTATATCAAAAACCTTTTGATATTATAATAATGTCTATCAACCACAATATAATAATCAACTAGCAGAAACGCTTCCATCTCACATTCTACATATATAGTATACAATCAAAATCGCAAGCACGTATTGGGTAATGGATTTCCAACTATGACAAGGTATGGAACCACCTTTCGCTAGTGTACCTCTAGAGAGGAATACACTGGGCTCAACAAGAAAATCTTTCAACCTGGCCACACATGACCGACCACTCATTTCACTTGAGTGTATCGAATGTATATCACCAACGGTTGGGATCAGCAACCGTTTCCCGAATGGGACAACATCAACAATAGATTTTTAGAAGTAAATGAAACTCTACATCAGGTGATAATACACCCTAATAGGTGCGACCTACATAGCCATGCTGCCTGCCCGATTTCTGTCATTTACCGGATGTGAGGCTAGAAGTTAAGCTTATCTTTTACATGCCACATCTTCATTCACATCGAATGTCACATCGTCATACCCGCCAAATCACAAATTGACTTATCCAAAAATAACACGGGTATACAGCTAAGAGAAACGAATTCCTCTGCCACCAAATGTGAATACGTTTGAAGAGATCAACTTACGCGATATATTAGATATACTCTGTCAGACCTTCGTCCATACAAGTTGTCCTGGGACTGGACAAACCGAAGGCACTATTCAGTATATCCATCTTAGGCACTGTTATCTAAGATTTATACAACATCCCTTGCACTTTACTCTGTCTTCAATTATCTTTGGCATATATGATTCGCAACGCTTATGCCAATACAGAGTGGTTCTTCGGATAATGGTCCAACTGGTCTCTCCATGTTAACAACGTTAAAATGGTCAAAAACTTCGATAGTCAGTGAGTTAACTATCAAAGAAAAGCACGTGTGCAAACAACGATATTATTTCCAGATGGAAATTATATCGATCAATCATCATTTAACATTTATCTCTATTTTCTATAATTAGAGAATAGATGTTATTAACACTGGAAAACATTTCCATGGCTTAATTACGTATCACTATTATCCAAATCTATCAGACTCTAACTATAAACTAACAAGAGAGCGACTTCCTAAGTATAAACCCCGAAGGCCGAAACCAACATCAGATCGATACTCGGGAAACCATTCAACTTATTAATCTCTAGTCAGTTTCTAATTTGTGTTTAACTCCATTTTGATTAACTATGTTCGATTAAATCCTTTTTTCTTAACTCGTTTTCGAATAACTAATATTCGATTTACTCTAGTTGCTTAACTCTTATTCGAATAACTAATATTCGATTTAACTCCATTCGCTTAACTCTAGATCGCAGCGATCACAATGGTTACGCCTGATTCCCTCAGGAAACATCCGACCGCCGTAGACTATCTGCAGCCCTACGAACTACGCTAGTAGTCGTGCAAAATGGCAACTTATCTTGAATAACTATGTTTGACTAACACTATTCGACTAACCATATTCGATTAACTAAATTCGATTAACCCTTTTATACCTCGTCAATTTCCTTTTTATACTTCTATTTATTTTCTAAATAAATATTCCATTATTAATTCTATTTATTTCCTAAATAAATATTTCCTTTATCAACTTTATTTATTTTCTAAATAAATATATCCTTATTCTATTTATTTTCTAAATAAATAATCCTTTATTTTATTCCCTTTATTCTATTTCCTTTGTTCTGTTTCCTTTATAAAATCTTCTATTTATTTTGTAAATAATTTATCTTTTATAAAACCCTTTTGATTTTATAAATAGTTTATTTTCAATATTCACTGTGAAAATCCCCTTTTTACATGCTAGTATTTCTTACGGTATTTAAAATACCAACTAACCGTGATCGATATCATTCAACACATAGAATCCACAACAGATTTTATATCACATCATATATTACGATATATGAACAGAACAGTATTATAAATATTGAGGAGTCCAGTTGGACCCCTCCAACCTTTTTCCCTGCATTACAGATGTTAAACAAAACAAATATAAAATATTTTGTTAAACATAATCAATATTCGGTTAACGATTTATATATAAATGTTATCTATGATTTCAACCAATACACAAATAATTCAACTAAACAGCTAACACACAGCAATCAGTCATCATTTATTAGTTCTAAATATACGTTATAAAAATAGAATTGTTCAGAGTTGATGAGTTTTACTCACATTGGACGATCATCTTTAATAATGATAACCATCGCTTGATTCAGATGGATATTTTATTTCTGCGAAATTCCAGTATCTCAGATTTTAGTCGCATCAGTTCCCTATGACGGTCTCCTCGTTACGGTCCCAACGGTTTCAGTTGCGTCTGGTTGCTTTTAAATCACTCTTCTTGAACCAATTATCCTGCTGAACCCTTATTTCTCCATCCTCAGTTTTCAATACTTCATCATCCACTACCCGTCAAGCCAAACTCAAACACAGCATCAAGGATCCCCTGAAGCTTTCCACTATGGTGTACCTCCCTTCTCCTTAACTCCTTTACTGATATGTCTTACCAAAATACACAGAACGATCCCAACCATAGTGGAAATTCCAAACATAATACAAACTATACCACACACCTGCCTCGTCCCCTTTCAGATCCTCTCTCCCGTAAACACAGAGCATGACCCCTGTTAAAAACCACCGCCATCAACAAACATTTGAACGCCTTGTTCTTCTCAATTGCCAAGACGCTACTTCAGTAAACAACCATTTCACAACCGACTGTTGTTCATCATTAATGAAAACTGAAATAATTTAATCATTAAAAACCTTAAGCATCTACATACCCTGAAAACACCAATCTCCCTTTTCTTAAAACCCCTGTCCAGTTTTCACAACTCAACCAAAAATCAAAGTAAAAAGCCCCCACAAGTCCCGTCACCATGCTAAAACAGTCCAGATTTGCATAGTATCCTTCTTCCATAAACACCTTCGCACTCCTTTAACCATTTCAAAACCAGCGAACTTCCCTCACAACACTACCTCCACTACACCGTATTGTATGTCGACATCACCAATCTCTTCCTCATCGGAAACTCAATCCCTCCATACCTCAAACACTCTTCTCGGTACTCCGTTCCAATTTGCGACACAGCGCTTCTCACTCAAACCAGCGACAACAGCTGCTCCTAACACCTCCTCAGACCATTTGAAAACCATCTACAGCCAAAGATGGACTTCGCCTTCACCTCCAGATATTAACTCACACCTCGAAATCCCCAACTTCGGTGAACCCTAAAGTCACGGCTATAATTCCAACGAATGAAACAAATGTCGATCCAATCAAGACTCATCTGAAAAGGACGAGTACCCTTCCATGATCACAAATACGTATGAATTAGGATTTAGAGAAATTTCCAGGATTTTAGTGGAATTATTGAAGTGGCGATTTGCTGAAGGGAGAAAGAAAAGGAGTGACGGCGGAATTCTCGTTTGACTTTGGCAAAAGAAGATTAGGTTTTTAGAGAAAGGATAGGGGTTTAGGGTGGCATTTATAGATTTTTATCCATTTTATTTGATCTTTTTGAAGCAGAAAGATCCACATTGGGATGAAAATTTGATGCGGTGGATGTTAGTTTGATCGCAGAATGAATTGACTTAGGTTAGGGAACTTGGAGGAATATTTAGAGTTTGGTTTTTATTTCGAAGTACCATGTTACCTAAATTCCATTCACGTATGGACAGAAATCAAGATACCGTTGTACCGAGCTCGGTTCCACGATCCCAAAAATATAATAATACCGATAGGTTAGCTTATTCTGTGAAACCCCGAAATGTTGATTACAGGGTGCAAAATACTCCAAACAAAAAGTTGCTTATTTAATTAATTAAAAATTACAATAAAATTATAAAAATTAGATTATCGTTATGTCTCAAAAGAACCTTGTCTAAATTCAAACCCGATATTCAAATATTTTTAAATAACCGTTATGGCCACAAACGAATATGCCGCTATTTTTCTGAATATTTAATTTGGACATAACTAAAAATCTACACGACGAAATCCTGATGTTTCTCCTCCATTAGAAAAATATACTTCACCAGCTCTGAAAGTTTCTTGTTTCACAGAAATCCGATTTAAAACAGCTTATGTATATTCATTTAAAGTTCGTATCGCCAAATCGCGAACTGCCGCCCCATTTCGAGCTCGATTATAATTATAATATAATTTATACGTTCAACCCTCGTTAATTATATATACTCGTTATCATAATTCAATTCTAAACTAAATTAGATATTTTGAATTGCCCAATTCGCACCATATCGCCATTTCGGCCAATTCCGATTATTTCAGAATTAAATATATTATTTAATTATTATTTTAATTAAATATTCACTATTATTTAATTAAATGACCATTAAATCCTCTAAATCACTATTTAAATAATTAAATAAATAAATTATTATATCGCTGAAAATGCGGGTCATCTCATTCTTCCCCACTTAAAATAATTTCGTCCTCAAAATTGCTAAGGTAGAAAACAAACCCTATTAACTGGTTAGAACTTATTTGTTCACTTCTAAAATTCGGTTTCACTGAACCAATTTAATTTAAATTAATTATTATTTAATTCTCATCAACGAAAATTTTCAAAAATTCCAAAAATTTTCTAACACTTTAACTTTTCGAAAAATTTCGCCAGCACCTCCTTTGTACTGGTCAATCGGTCAAACTCCAGCTATCCTCTCTAGGCCACCTCCAACCCAAAAGAAAATCAAACAGCCAAGGGGTTTTCCAAATCGGCTCATCAAAATCTCATGCTTATATCAAATATAAACTTGTACCTTTTTGTCGGGCATATCAATTCTATCACTTCCATATGTTATCAACTCAGCATATACCAATGTTATCCCAATCAAATTCTGATCAATTTATCCTCAACACGTCTATTCGCTTATATCCAAAGCAAATCTCATTCCAACTTAAGTTCAATTCTTGATTCCAAATCTTGATTTACCAAACCAATTCTATTTCAACTTAACTGATTTCAATTAAATTCCAGCTTACTTTCACAACTTTCTATTTAAATTTGTTTTAATTCGAACAATCTTTTCCTGGGAGTTTTAAATAACTTTGTTTTTCACAAATCAAATATTCTCTTTCGGAATCAAACAACTTGTTTTTCTCAAAACAATTCAAAACTAAAACATTGGTAGTAATCTGTCACTTAGAAACTCGAAAATGAACACCGATGATGCACCATCGGAATTTATTTCCCAGCGATCAAAGTAAGTTCAATACTATATCACTTTTCAAAATCATTTCTAAGCACTTCTATTTTGAAACATATTTCAAAATACCATTCCCAATGCTTGTAAAACAATTTAAAATCTCCCAGGATCTTAAATTTTCCATATATTTAATCCAAGTCTATTTACGAACACTTTTTTCAAATTTCCAGAGTCTTAATTTCAATTCTGATTTAAATTCCAGATTTAATTCAATTCATTATGCTTATCTGAATTCTGATCGGTTATTTACATAACCATTTCACATTTTTATAATCTTATTTGATTATAATAACAACCAATATATCCAATATATATATATATATATATTCATTCCAATATATATATCTTCTCTATATCAAAATATACATTGGGTAAAATTATTTCATTTACCCCCTTTTCAAAACATACCATGACGGTTCATCGTATTCGAGTGTTTATAAACTCCAGCACTAGTCTTTACTAGTGTTTGTTTATTGCTTGTCGTGATATTGGGTTTCTTAGGGAATTGATATTGAGCGGAACTCGTGCCACTAAGCCTCTGCCAGCCTTCTTGCTTAGGGTGTGTTACAGCTTGAATGTGGCATTCAATCTAACGTGATTGGTAGGCCAAGTCAGTTAACGAACATTACAACAAGCGAAGACAGGCTTTCTGTGCTAACAGATGACCGAAGGAAACCTCTTCATCCAGTATAAACATTGGCGACCCCACATATCCGGGGAGGAAACACATAGTAATAGTAATTATGGACAACTCCTGTGCCATACATAGCTTTGGGTTCAACGGGTCGAATGATAGGTCCAAAGATAGATCATACCATACATTTAGTAGGAAAGATAGCTTCATTCGCATTTCTTCTCAGACCAGACTCTTGACTTGCTAGGTGCTAATGGATCACCCTTTACCGATACAGTGGATCAAACTGATCGACCAGAACACATAAACAACTCAACCAATTAATCTCCACAAAATAAAACAATTTTTATATAAATAACAAATACGTTCACTCATATATATACACTCAACTCAATCTAGGGTATTACTAACCCTATCTCTACCGAGTCACGCCACAGAACCAAGGTAATTACTTAACCTTAAGCTCTGATACCAACTGTAATGACCCGGTTTTTAAGCGACTTTGGTTATCGCCATAAACTCAATGATGACTAACCAAACATCGAAAAATACCGAAAAGTTAATAGAAAGAAGTTAGAAGGTAGAATAGATAAGATAGAACTATAGAATAGAAGAAGAAGAAGAACACAACATCAGAGAAACACAAACCTCACAGTGGAACGAATAATATATAATATATAACATAACTTTGAAATATAAATCTGTACTTGAATATACATATCATTTCCAAAGTACAACATAGCGGAAAATAACCATAGCTATATAATTCTGAAGCCTTCTGCTCTAGCTCTTCAAGTATCTGTAAATCCCGACTACTTGATTGCCCGTACAAAATTGGGCACCCAAGAGTTTAGGAAAAACAAAATAAACTTCGGGTCAGTCATAGCACTGGTATGAGTAAAACAGTTTAAAACAGTTCGAACAAATAAACGATATCTTATAAGACCACATCGTATAACGGAACGGGTTTTTCCCTTATGAGAATCCAAAATATCTTTATATCAAAAACCTTTTGATATTATAACAATGTCTATCAACCACAATATAATAATCATCTGGCAGAAACGCTTCCATCTCACGTTCTACGTATATAGTAAACAATCAAAACCGCAAGCACGTATTGGGTAATGGATTTCAAACTATGACAAGGTATGGAACTACCTTTCGCTAGTTTACCTCTAGAGAGGAATACACTAGGTTCAACAAGAACATCTTGCAACCCGGCCACACATGACCGACCACTCATTTTGCTTGAGCGTATCGAGTGTATATCACCAACGGTTGGGATCAACAACCGTTTCCCAAATAGGACAGCATCAACAATAGATTTTTAGAAGTAAATGAAACTCTAGATCAGGTGATTATACACCCAAATAGGTGCGACCTACATAGCCATGCTGCCTGCCCGATTTCTGTCATTTACCGGATGTGAGGGTAGAAGCTACGCTTATCTTTTACATGCTACATCTTCATTCACTTAGAATCTCACATCGTCATACCCGCCAAATCACAAATTGACTTATCCAAAAATAACAAGGGTATACAGTTAAGAGAAACGAATTCCTCCACCACCAAACGTGAATACGTTTGAAAAGATCAACTTATGCGATCTATTAAATATACTCTGTCAGACCTTCGTCCATACAAGTTATCCTGGGACTGGACAAACCGAATGCACTATTCAGTATATCCATCTTAGAAACTGTTATCTAAGATTTATACAACAGCCCTTGCACTTTACTCCGTCTTCAATTATCTTTGGCATATATGATTGGCAACGCTTATGTCAATACATAGTGGTTCTTCGGATAATAATCCAACCGGTCTCTCCATATTAGCAACGTTAAAATGGTCAAAAACTTCGATGGTCGCTGAGTTAACTATCAAAGAAAAACTCGTGTGCAAACAACGATATTATTTCCAGATGGAAATTATATCGATCAATCATCATTTAACATTTATCTCTATTTTCTACAATTAGAAAATAGATGTTATTAACACTGGAAAACATTTCCATGGCTTAATTACGTATCACTATTCTTCCACATCTATCAAACTCTAACTATAAACTAACAAGAGAACAACTTCCTAATATAAACCCCGAAGGCCGAAACCAACATCAGATCAATACTCAGGAAACCATTCAACTTATTAATCTCTAGTCAGTTTCTAATTATTGTTTAACTCCATTTTGATTAACTATTTTCGATTAACACCTTTTTGCTTAACTCTTTTTCAAATAACTAATATTCGATTTACTCTAGTTGCTTAACTCTTATTCGAATAACTAATATTCGATTTAACTCCATTCGCTTAACTCTAAATCGCAGCAATCACAATGGTTACGCCTGAATCCCTCAGGAAACATCCGATTGTCGTAGGCTATTTGTAGTCCTGTGAATTACGCTAGCAGTCGTGCAAAATGGCAACTTATCTTGAATAACTATGTTTGACTAACTCTACTCGCCCAACCATATTCGATTAACTAAATTCGATTAACTCTTTTTATATCTCATCAATTTCCTTTTTGTACTTCTATTTATTTTCTAAATAAATATTCCTTTATTAATTCTATTTATTTCTTAAATAATATTTCCTTTATCAACTTTATTTATTTTCTAAATAAATATATCCTTATTTTATTTATTTTCTAAATAAATAATCCTTTATTCTATTCCCTTTATTCTATTTCCTTTACTCAATTTCCTTTATAAAATCTTCTATTTATTTTATAAATAATTTCTCTTTTATAAAACCCATTTGATTTTATAAATAGTTTATTTTCAATATTCACTTTGAAAATCCCCTTTTTACATGCCAGTATTTCTTATGGTATTTAAAATACCAACTAACCATGATCGATATCATTCAACACACAGAATCCACAATAGATTTTATATCACATCATATATTACGATATATGAACAAAACAGTATTATAAATATTGAGGAGTCCAGTTGGACCCCTCCAACCTGTTTCCCTGCATCACAGATGTTAAACAACATGAATATAAAATATCATGTTAAACAGAATCAATATTCGATTAACGATTTATATATATCATTATCTATGATTTCAACCAATACACAAACAATTCAACTAAACAGTTAACACACAGCAATCAGTCACCATTTATTAGTTCTAAATATATGTTATAAAAATAGAACTGTTCAAAGTTGGTGAGTTTTACTCACATTGGACAATCATCGTTAATAACGATAACCATCGCTTGATTCATATGGACAATTTATTTATGCGAAATTCCAGTATCTCAAATTTCAATTGCATCGGTTTCCCTCGACGGTCTCCTCGTTACGTCCCAACGGTTTCAGTCACATCTGATTGCTTTAAAACCACTCTTCCTTGAACCAATTCTCCTGTTGAACCCTTATTTCTTCATCCTCAATTTTCAATACTTCATCATCCACTACCCGTCAAGCTAAACTCAAACACAGCATCAAGGATCCCTTGAAGCTTTCCACTATGGCGCACCTCCCTTCCACTTAACTCCTTTACTGATATGTCTTAACATAATACACAAAACGATCCCAACCATAGTGGAAATTCCAAACATAATACAAACTATACCACACACCTGCCTCGTCCCCTTTCAGATCCTCTCTCCCATAAACACAGAGCACGGCCCCTGTTAAAAACCACCGCCATCAACAAACATTTGAACGCCTTGTTCTTCTCAAATGCCAAGACGCTACATCAGTAAACAACCATTTCACAGCCGACTGTTGTTCATCATTAATCAAAACTGAAATAATTTAATCATTAAAAACCTTAAGCATCTACATACCCTGAAATCACCAATCTCACTTTTCTTAAAACCCCCGTCTAGTTTTCACAACTCAACCAAAAATCAAAGTAAAAAGCCCCCACAAAATCCGTCACCATGTTAAAACAGTCCAGATTTGCACAGTATCCTTCTTCCGTAAACATCTTCGCACTCCTGTAACCATTTCAAAACCATCGATCTTCCCTCACAACACCAACTCCACTACACCGTATTGTATGTCGACATCACCAGTATATTCCTCATCAGAGACTCAATCCCTCCATACCTCAAACACTCATCTCGGTACTCCCTTTCAATTTGCGAAACAACGCTTCTCACTCGAACCCACAACAACCGCTGCTCCTAACACCTCCTCAGACCATTCGAAAATAATCTACAGCCAAAGACAGACTTCACCTTCACCTCCAGATATTAACTCACGCCTCAAAATCCCCAACTTCGGTGAACCCTAAAGTCATAGCTACAATTCCAGCGAACGAAACAAACATCGATCCAACCGAGACCTATCTGAAAGGACGAGTACCCTTCCACGATCATAAATACACATGCTTTAGGATTTACAGAAATTTCTAGGATTTTAGAGGAATTATTAAAGTGGAGATTTGCTGAAGGGAGAAAGAAAAGGAGTGACACTACACCATAAAGCTTATTTTGTCACTCCCCTCTCCTTTAAATTTGATACGGTCTATAGCCGTATTAATTTAGAGAGGGCTCTGAGCCGTGCCTATTTAGTTAGAAAAGGCTTGTAGCCTAATTAGAATTTGGCTCAATATTTGACCGTATCAAATTACTTCACTTATACATGTAAAAATTTCCCACCTAGACGTGCTGCCACCTTTTTTTTTTATTTCCCTCCACGCGATCTGTTTCCCCCTTTTTTTCTAATTTCCCACCTTACCCGTGCCCTCTGTCCAATATGCGATTGAAAAACTTGGTAATCAAAAAAATTCTGCTCTAATCAAATTCGAACGCGCTCAGATTTGTAAATCTGGTAAATCTTTATTTGATTCTATGATTATTTCTTTTCATACCATGTTTTAGGGTTACGTCTCGAACCTAAATATCCTGATTTTTGATTCGATGATTATTTTAGGGTTATGTCTTTATTTGATTCCATGAATCGATGATTTTAGGGTTACATTTTTATTTGATTTGATGATTTTATCTTATAGTTTAGGCTAGGTACCCATATAGTCATTTACTGATCGTAAAAAAAAATTATATTTTTATTGCTCCTCTGTTAATCTTATTGAAACTATATCCAGCTAACCACAACATTTGTATCTCACACCTTTCCAATTTTTCCATTCAAATCATCTTCAGTCTTCTACTGGTGGCGGTGTCAATTAGCACCTTTGGCCTATCATTTCTGCTCAGATCTAAGGTATTATGTATGATTCGAAGATATAATAATATTGGTCCTTTCTATTATTGAATTGCTTTGGCATTATGTATGATTTTATAAATTATGACATGTTGCCACATTGGGTATGATTATTCTTTTATGTTTCCTGTTAATTAATGAATTAAGCCATCATTATCGATGACCCCATGAATGTGTGTCTCAATCCTATGAATTGACTGAACTTGTGTCAATCTTATGTCATAGTGGTCCATGACTCACTTTATTGGTGCTTTAGCCTTTTCGAAATCATCAGGCTAATTAAAGCACTTTACCGTTCTATCCAAATTTTGAACATAAAAAAATCGATTTATAAGATGAGTTTTAATCGATCGATTTATAAGCTTGCATGGCAGTTACTGCGAAGTCCAAGGTACAGGTAAAACTATAAATGATGATGAACAATGTGGAAACTACTTAAAGATTGGAAGTCCCCAGTAAATGATTTGTCAGTCGGTACTAGCTTCATGCATACAAATTGATTTTGTAATTTTTTGTATCAATGTGTTACAACATGATATGGTTATTGCACAAATATATAATTAATTAAAAAGAAGTCGATTAATAATATTTAATCATTATTGCGTACAAACAACCGACTTGGAAATAAGAGTTGTAGAGTACTACACATCATAAAGAGTAACCCGACAAAGTAGCTTCTTTATTAGTTTGAACTGGACAAAGCAACTTGAAGAACAGTTTGTGATGCCAAGGCATTTGTTGATGACAGGAACTCCTATCTAGAACAATCTATATGAGCTTGGGGCTTTGATGCATTTCTGCATGTCCTTAATCTTTGGAATTATTGAGCAATTTATATCAACATTCAAAGAAGCTGGTAGTTCATCAAACGTGCACTCGTATGTATCCTGCTGAACTAAGAGTTTTACGGTTGCAATATGATTAGTTCGTTTCATATATTTGTTAAACCATGTCCGATTTCATTTTGTTTTATTGCCAAATCAAGACACTTATATGTACTTTCATACTTGATATATAGGTCACAATGCCGATAAAGTTAAGCGCCAATTTCAAATTCTGAAACATGTTTTAAAACCATTTATGCTTCGAAGAACCAAATCTTTTCTTGTAGCGAGTGGATGCTTAATATTGCCTCCCCTTACATTTATGTGTTCAATGTACATTTATTTTTTTCTCCTTGCATGTACAACATCCTGTCATCGGTCACTAAACGACATTGTACCCTTCAATTCCCTTGTCCCCTTATCAAGTTTTCCGTATAATTTTTTTTGCACTAAGCTAATTTTTGCAGATATGATTTTTCATGTGGTATATAGATCATATTCACGAAATTTTACATCAATTCATAACTAAAAATCTACTACAAATTACATTCCACAATCACTGCCTTGCACTGAGGGGGAGAATGGTGTATAAAATTGCTCAATTTTTGGTATGATAAACTGGATTATGTTAACTGATTGTGTTCCATTACTTTGATTATTGATTTATAGTTTTCTCTATTGATATCTAGGTAATACGTCTTCGAAAAGAATGTAGCCATCCTTATCTATTTAGTGGTATAGTTTTCTCTATTTAAACTGAGCGTAAGGCTCAGTTGAAACTGGGTTTAACGGTTTAGTTGAAACTGAGCGTAAGGCTTAGTTTCGCTGACCCGTAATGCTCAGTTGAAATTGAGCCTTTCGGCTCAGCGAAATTGAGCCGTAAGGCTCAGTTGAAACTGAGCTTTACAGCTCAGTTTCAACTGATCGTAATGCTCAGTTTCGCCGAGCCGTAACTCTCAGTTGAAACTGAGACTTTCGGCTCAGCGAAACTGAGCCATAAGGCTCAAATTTGCTTTGTTGACCTTGATTGAATGGTTGTGAAAATTTCCCTTTATTGGCCTTGATTTAATCGGCCACGAATGGATGATTTTCTCGACAATATTATGTGATTATTACCATGTACTCACGTGATTTATGGAATCGATTTTTTTTCCAAACATGTTTGCATACTTTGGAAAAAGAGAAAAAAAACTGGACTTGCTGTGTCTTTTGTAAACTTGAATATGCTTGTTGCCGTGAACCTCTTGTTTCATTTCAGGAATGTTAAAGTAATTCTCGCCAAAAACTGTTTGCGAATTCCTTAACCCAAACTGTGATTTTGAGACGACCCGATTTCCCGATCTCATGGAAACAAGGTTATCTTTGGAATATAACACAGAAACATATAATAGCAGAACAGAATTAAATAAATACACCAGAATGAACAACAAAATATACTGGATAAAAGTAATCATCAGAGTTACACAGTATACAGGATCTTACTTAGTACAAATACAGTTCAGCTATACATAAATGTCTACAGCGGAAATAAACAAAATATGTACAATAGGAGCTGAACAGCATAAAAGGAAATAAATTGTAGAATCCATCTTCAGCTCCAGCTATCCAGAAAGAACCAGCTAAACCTGAATACAAGGCTGCCCGTGTAGAAAAAGGGGCACCCGAGTTTGAGAGTGAAACAAACTACGAGTCAGTCATGGGACTGGTATGAGAAATCCACTCAACACATATATAATTGGCTAATCACAGGACCACGCCACTTTCGTGGAACGGGTTTACTCCATTGGATTGCCAGTGCTTTAAAACAAATCTTTCTTTTAAACATCGCTATGCTTTTTATAAAAATGAAGCCATTATAAGACTCAGTTCCCATCACACAATGCAACGCAAACCGGAGGATAGAGTTTTTACCTTATAACAGCCAAAATATGATTGATACGAATATAACAAAGGCATTTGATATTATTGCTAGTGTTTATATGTTTTGAAAACAATTTCAAATCATAACTATCAATCATAGACGACATGAGCGTCCCATGCCACTATGCCGCCAATAGGTATACAATCAAAACCGCACAGTCACGTATTTGGAAATTGGATGTCCGTCATGAACCAAGGCAAAAGATAGTCCTTACCGAATTCGAGACAATCTAGCCCATGTCCCAGGCAAGCGCGCAGGCAAGCCTTGGAGCGACAGGGCCGGTCCACCGATGTGGATTATTATGCCTGAACAATACGTCTCCCCGCCCTTTGGGGCGTAAACGAGCCAACGAATAACTCCATCGGACCCGGATCGTCCGATCAAACCAAGGCGCCTCGCAACAGCAACAACCACATAGGTGAAAAGTATATAAATGTCAGGGCTGGTAGGTCACTGACACCACCCTAGCTAGAAGGAAACGCATGCCCTCCCTGAGGTCCTTCTCCCGTTTTAGGTTCATACCGGGGTGTGAGGCTCGCGAATTTACGTTATACACAAAGCTACGCCACACAGGCGATGCTTTGATCATCACCACAAGACTTTGCTTTTCAACAGAAGCCCTGATCACTGCATCTTAGCATGCCACACAGGCAATTCATACCGTGCAACTGATGGCTATCAATCACACAGAACAAATTCCAATGTCGGACACACAGTCCATTTACAAGTCTGTTCTGGGTCTGAACGAAACCGGAGGCACTAAATACCTCGCAAACCCTTCGATCAACACGTACGTCTGGACGATCACCACTCATTATCCATATTTCGGGATGCCTCCCAATCAGGACCTCGGTTACCATCCAAACGAGGTGAAGATCTCCGGTCTTCGACCACCGTCTTCATCTTCGACTTTCAATCGTCGATCAATTATTTGAAATGAGAATTAACTCGGCTTTTTCAAATAATTCACGTATATTTAGAATTTCAAATCAATTTATTTCAATGGTTAAATTATTCGACAACACCAATTTCGTTCTTTAATGTAATTTTCACACCAAACACATTCAACCATCAAAAGCCACATAAATCAAGCAAATTCAGTTTATTTCCATTCCATATCGCTTACGATATTTTATAACTATTTATCGCTATTTTTATTTAATTTAAAATAGCCATTTTATTCAAAACGACGCTTCGGGCCATACAGCGGCCGTGGCGCTGTTTTTCTTCAGAATTGATTTACACATATCTGAAAATCTAACCGTTGGATCTTCACAAAATTTACATCATTAGAAAGGTCTTTTCAAAACGAACCCAACGGTTCCAGTTTCGGGAAAATCCGACGGTCGGATATCCCGGTACAATCGTTTGAAGTTTCAATTTCAAAATACGAACTGCAGCGTCGTTATTCGATTAAATATATAATTATATTTATATATATAAATATAATCGCTTCTGGCGCTGTTTTTCTTCAGAATTGAGTTAAACATTCCAGACAATCCAACCGTTGGATTTTAACAAGGTTGGTGCCGTTGGAAAGATATTTCCAAGGCGAACCCGACGGTTGAGGTTTTGGGAAAATCCAATGGTCGGATTTCCCGCACTAGTCGTTTGAAATCACGGTTTCAAAATACGAACTGCACGGCCTCGTTTCGTTTTAATTTTATTTATATTTATATAAATATAGTTCATTCAATGATTTCAATACCGTTTTAACTTCAAATATTTTTCTAACGCCTTAAATTTTGGAAAAATTTCGCCATAACCACCCCTGCACCAGGAGCATCGGGAAATTGCAAATAGCGTTCCCGGTCCTTCTAATCTCAAAAAGAAAAAGAAAAAGCCAAGCGGCTAGCCAACAGGCTCAAAATCATCACCCAAACAAATCAGTAAATGTGTACCTATTTGTCGGGCACAAAATTTTATTCCTCTTCTCTAGCCCCTTTGCTATAAACTGTTCAATGAATATTGCATGTACATATATATACAGTTCTTATCATTTATCAATTTCTATTCGACTTCATATTTGATTTCTGTTTGGTTTAAATACACCATTCATTCTAATGTTACATAAATAGGTGCAAATCATTTCATTAGCTAATTAATGAATATTTCAACTCATATACGTTTATTTTGAACAAGTGGCTATTTTTAACACTTCACATTCTAACGATTTATGCATACAATAAAAATGCGATTTTTATTGTAAAACGATTCATTTTAAAACACTATTTTTCTATATAGTTCATATAGTCGATAAAAGGTGATTTTTATTATCAAACAATTTATTTCAAAATATGAATACCATTCAACACATGAATTTCTAATCAACGAATGAATATCAATTCAACACATGAATGTTTTCTATAGTTTCTATATATAGATAAAAATGTGATTTTTATTATCGAACAATTTATTTCAAAATATGAATACCATTCAACACATGAATTTCTAATCAACGAATGAATATCAATTCAACACATGAATGTTTTCTATAGTTTCTATATATAGATAAAAATGTGATTTTTATTATCGAACAATTTATTTCAAAATATGAATACCATTCAACACATGAATTTCTAAACAACGAATGAATATCAATTCAACACATGAATGTTTTCTATAGTTTCTATATATAGATAAAAATGTGATTTTTATTATCAAACAATTTATTTCAAAATATGAATACCATTCAACACATGAATTTCTAAACAACGAATGAATATCAATTCAACACATGAATGTTTTCTATAGTTTCTATATATAGATAAAAATGTGATTTTTATTATCGAACAATTTATTTCAAAATATGAATACCATTCGACACATGAATTTCTAAACAACGAATGAATATCAATTCAACACATGAATGTTTTCTATAGTTTCTATTTATAGATAAAAATGTGATTTTTATTATCAAACAATTTATTTCAAAATATGAATACCATTCAACACATGAATTTCTAATCAACGAATGAATATCAATTCAACACATGAATGTTTTCTATAGCTTAAGCATATGAAAATAATTCAAACACACGAATATTATTCAAAATTTCGGCAGCATAACGGCAGGGTAGTTACACCGGCACCGTCCCTAGTACGGCTCCTCGCTCTACCTTAAAACCTCGCGGTTTTTGACAATGGGGATCATGCATCTAGTTCGCACGCAGGCGGCATGTATATATTTATTTCATTTCCACAAACTAATCCTATGTGGTTTCAACCAAATATTTCTCAACTACAAATGGGTATTTTTCAACCACAATCAACCAATATCAATCACAAACAATCCCAAACAATCATTCGCTATCAACCAATTATCACAACAATTTCAATCAATAAATATCGTCCATGGTTTGTGGACGAGGGGCGTATATATATATATATATATATATATATATATATATATATATATATATATGTATAGCAATTCACTTTTACTTCAACACATATATAATATTTTTAAATCAGAAATCTCACCAATAGCTATCCAACTTCACGACACTTCCTTTAGAGAAATCTTCGCCTTTTTGTCGCTTTCACCCGTATTCTCTACACATGTAAAAATCGAATTTTTACTATGTTATTCAATATATAAAAATCGAAATTTGACTTCGCTATTCGATATATAAAATTCTGATTTTTACTTCGCTATTCAGTATATAAAAATCTGATTTTTACTTCGCTATTCAATATATAAAAATCTTGATTTTTCTTTCGACTTTCAATATATAAAAATCTGATTTTTCTCTTTTTAAATTTCTAATCTCCTTCTATTTTAAATCTTAAAATAAAATCAGTTTTTATTTTCTTTAAAAAATCAGTTTTGAAATCTTTATAAAATCAGTTTTTATTCCTTAAAAAAACAGTTTTAAGTTTTTTAAATCATACTTAAAACTCAGTTTACAATGTTTTTAAAAATCAGAATTAAAATAAAATAAATAAATAAAATAAAACTTACAGAGAGAGGGGGGGTTTTCGCAGATCGTCGCGGGGGGGGGGGGGGGGGGGGGGGGCTCTCGAGGGTGGCGTCGCTGCTTCGGGGGGGGGGGGGCTGCTCGATGTCAGGGTCGGCGGCTTCGAGGGTTTTGGGTCTTCGATCGAGGGAGGGGGTCTTCGGAGGTTGCGCGATGGGAGGAGGAGGCTGGACAGAGAGGCGATGGATCGGCGGCGTCGATCTATGGGGAGGGGCGGCTGCTCGATAGTTCTAGGTTTTTTTTTTCTTCGTTTGAAATTAAAACTAGCGGGGGGGGGGGGGGGGGGCAGAAAGGAAGATAAAAAGGGGGGATTAAAATTTATTTTAATTATTTTATTATTTAATTTTTCAAAAAGTTGACTTTTACATGCGATCTCTAAACGAGGCTCACCGCCTGTCGTCCATAGCGTTTTACCCCCATTCCGAACACAATGGGATATGTATCGCAAGCTGATTTGATCGTTACAATTAGTTTCCGTTGAATTTAAAGTGTACTTCTTTATATATTCAATTTAAATTCACATTTCAATTTAGTGGGGCCACATATGAACTCGAAAAATTCTAGAAAATATTTTCTAGCTTCGTATTGATGATACGGTCCTAACAAAACTGGTTTCGTCGAATTCTGAGACCGTTTGAAAAATGGCCAATTTCCAGTCGATTAAAATCAACTGAAACCGGTCAAACGCGTTTTCCTTTGCCACGCTCACATATTGATTCAAAAAATTATGAAATTTGAAACCTAGCAATAACTTGACACTGCGGATCCAACAAAAGTGGTTTCGTCGAAATCCGAGGTCGTTTGCAAAATGTCCATTTTTAAGGGCCTGAATTCCATAGTGACTATTCAGAATTTTCAACTGGACATATCTTTTGATTCCCGCTACCAAATTTCGATTGGTCAGATTCGTTAGAAAGATATTCACTAACATATTTAAATATTTTTGGTTTCACTAAAATCCGGATTGTTTTGCACCCGGTATATTCAATTGAAGTTTGAAATCGAATTATCGAACTACCGCGCCATTTTCAATTCTATATATAATTATAATTAATTATATTCGTTTTCAAATGTCGATTCAAACTCAGTTTTCATCGCCATTATTTAAAATATTTATTTTAAATATTTAAAATCCATTATTTTAGCCAATTTAAAAATTTTAAATTGGTTCAGATTTTCTGGGTCGTTACAATCTCCCCCACTTAAAACTTTTCGTCCCCGAAAAGGAATAAAGTCGAAAGTGGTTTGATAAATCTATAATCACACAACACAACAACCAATCCAATTGTTTTTAACCTTTCAAAAATATACTAATCTATTTTCATACTCCTTAAAAATCATTCAGACTATAGAATTAAAAGTGTATATCTACAAAAAGAAAATATCAATAGAGTAGAGAATTGAATGGTAATGCAAAGTAGGGTAAATGTACCTTGCACCAGAGTCAATCAGAGATATCTACTCGGCATCTGGGATAAGCTTTCTGAATGCTCTCCTCAGTTTCCCAAGTACAATCTCGCGGATCTCCACTCCATTGCACTTTGACTAAGTGAACCTTCTTGTTCCTCAGCTCTTTGGTTTCTTTGCCGATAATCTTTAGCGGCTCTCGCCTCACAGCTAATTCTGGAGTAATTTCAATATCCTGCTGAGCTGCTTCTTCCACGATCAAGTCTGGATCATGAACGTGCTTTCGAAGTTGAGATATATGAAATACCTCATGAACTCCAGGCAACCAATCTGGCAATTTAACTTTATATGCGAGAGTCCCAATCCGTTCCAGAATAGGAAACGGACCAATGAATTTGGGTGCCAACTTTCCAGTTTTACCGAACCGGATAACTCCTCTCATCGGCGATACTTTCAAATATACATAGTCGCCATATTCAAAGGATATATCTCTTCTTCTTCTATCGGCATAGCTCTTTTGTCGGCTTTGAGCGGCGAGTAATCGCTTCTTAATAAAATCGACTTTGTCGGCAGCTTCTCGAATCATATCAGGACCCAACACAAGTCTATTTCCAGGCTCGACCCAACAAGCAGGAGATCGGCACGGTCTACCATACAATGCTTCGAATGGCGACATTGTCAGACTCGCCTGGTAGCTGTTGTTATAAGAGAATTCAGCCAAATGCAGATGGTCTTCCCATGATCCACCGAAATCTAGAACACAAGCCCGCAATAGATCTTCTAAAATGCGATTCACCCTCTCAGTCTG
The DNA here is from genome assembly GCA_030737875.1 of Allium sativum. Taxonomy (NCBI): domain Eukaryota; kingdom Viridiplantae; phylum Streptophyta; class Magnoliopsida; order Asparagales; family Amaryllidaceae; genus Allium; species Allium sativum. The sequence continues at coordinate 993,676,052 of CM060920.1, forward strand.
ACCGTCTGTCTGAGGATGATAAGCGGTGCTTAGGTTTAACTTCGTTCCCAGTTCGACTTGAAATGCCTCCCAGAATTTGCTAGTGAATATCGTATCTCTATCACTTACTATACTGAGCGGCACTCTATGCAGTCTAACTATTTCCCTGAAGTATATCTGCGCCAGACTCTGAGCAGTTCTGTTTGATCTGACAGGTATGAAATGGGCGGTCTTCGTGAAACGATCTACGATCACCCAAATACTGTCATTTCCTTTTCTGGTTCTGGGCAAACCATCAATGAAATCCATAGAAATATGCTCCCACTTCCAACCAGGAACTTCCAGTGGTTGTAATAATCCAGCCAATTTCTGTTGGTCGCTTTTAACTAGCTGGCAAGTAGGGCATCGACTAACATATATTGAGATGTCTCTTTTTAACGACTTCCACCAGAATGTGCGTTTGATATCGTTATACATTTTATTCACACCCGGGTGGATACTGAGCTTAGATTTGTGGCATTCATCAAGCACCTCTCTTCTGAGTCCAGGAATATCTGGAACGCAAATTCGCCCTTCTAACCTCAGAATCCCTTCGCTGTCTAGCTGGAAATCCGAAGCATTACCCTCATGAATTCGCTGACTTATTCCTTTGATAAATTGGTCGTCTTCTTGGAGAGCCGATATCTTATCAATCAACGAAGTCGCAATGATGAAACTGGCGATCATCTCATTTTTTCGGCTTAACGCATCGGCCACGACATTGGCTTTCCCTGGAGTATATATAATTTCAAAGTCATATGCTGCAAGAAACTCCAGCCAACGTTGCTGCCTCAAATTTAAGTCCTTCTGAGTGAACAGATACTTTAACGACTGGTGATCTGTAAACAGTTCAAATCTCTCGCCCAGAAGATAGTGTCTCCAGATTTTCAAAGAGAATATGATAGCCAATAACTCAAGATCATGAGTTATATAGTTTTTCTCGTGCGGCTTCAGTTGACGGCTAGCATAAGCAATTACTTGACCTCTTTGCATTAACACGGCGCCAAGGCCTTCTCTAGAAGCATCAGTCCAGACTTTCAAATCTTGGTTGCCATCAATGATGGTTAGCACTGGAGCTGTTGTTAATCTCAACTTTAGCTCTTCGAAAGCTTCCTCACTCTCTTGAGTCCATTTGAACTTAGAATGCTTCTTTGTAAGCTTTGTTAAGTGACCAGATATCTTCGAAAAGTTTTTAACGAACTTCCGGTAATAGCTAGCCAATCCGAGAAAACTACGGACTTCAGTGGGAGTACTAGGCTGTTTCCAATTCTGAATAGCTGTGATTTTACTTGGATCCACAGCAATCCCTTCTTTCGATACGACGTGGCCCAGAAATTTCACTTCATCTTGCCAGAAGATACATTTGGAAAACTTGGCTTTTAATACATTCCGTCTGAGAATTTCTAACACTTGTTCCAGATGCTTTTCATGTTCGGCCTTTGATTTAGAGAAGATTAGAATATCATCAATAAAAACCAGAACAAATTTATTCAATACTCCTCTGAATACTCTGTTCATCAGATCGACGAAATAAGCTGGAGCATTACATAAGCCGAATGACATTACTAACCACTCGTAGAATAAGTCAGGGCCTCTGAACGCTGTCATTGGAACACATTCTTCGGCAATTCGAAGTTGATGGAAGCCTGTAGCTAGGTCCATTCGTGAGAATACTTGTGCTCCATTTAATCAATCCAACAAATCATCAATCCGCGGCAATGGATACTTGTTCTTTATGGTCTGCTTGTTTAAATCACGATAATCCACACATAGACGTAGAGTACCGTCAGATTTTGGGACAAACACCACTGTTGCACCCCAATCAGAGAAACTAGGCCTGATCAGACCTTTCCATACTAGCTGTCGTGTTTGATTGTCTAATTCCTCCTTCTCTTTCAAGGACATTCTTCGAATAGCGTGAACTACCGGCCTTGCATTGGGAATTAAAGCAATCTTGAAATCTATTTCTCTCTGCGGAGGTAAGCGAACAACTTCTTCGAACACATCCGCATAATTCTTGACGACAGGAATGTCTTTGATGAGGTCGGGAATATTCTCCGCGACTTCAGGGATATTTTCTATTTGAGCTGGAGAAACATCGAGAGCTGGCCAGAAATCTTTTCTATTTGAAGTTGGGCCTTCACATGGTATGGTTATATAATTTCCCAATTGTGCTTTTGCCTTTACAACTCTCTCGGCGCATTTAACTTCCGCTTCATATTTGGTTAGCTAGTCCAATCCCAGAATAAGATCGAATTCATTAAAATTCATGATGATAGAGACAATGGGGAATTTATAGCAAGAAAAAGAGACGGGCACTGCACAAATCCAACTGAGATTGATGGAACCTCCAACTGGATTCTGAACAGTCATGGGCTCTTTGAGCTTTTTCAAATTCAAATCCAACTTCTTGACTGCACTCTTTGCAATAAAGCTTCGCGACGCGCCAGTGTCAAACAGTACTTTAACTGGAATATTTTTGACATTAAGCGTGCCTTCTAAAACATCAGACCTTCCCTGACTATCTGAGGGTGCTGAGGTTTCTGCTACTTCATTTACCTGAGCCTCTTTGGCCCTTTTTAACAGCCAGCAATCTCTCTTTATATGACCGGACTGATGACAAAGATTGCACTCTCGAGTCACAGGAGACTTGTTCTTGGTTTTAGATTCACTCCCCCTTCGCTTTTTCGAGGGTTTGCAATTCCCCTGGAAATGCCCTGGCTTATGGCAGTTGTTGCATATGGCAGTCGTTGCTGGTTCTTTTTCGGATCTGGCCCTTTTTCGATTTACTTCGGGCTCCTTACCGACTTCAAACATTGTACTGGCCTCAGGATGATCAGTTTCAGCCTCAATTCTATTACTGGAGCTGACTTCCTCTTCGTACTGTAGCATACCTTTCTTATCTAGATCTTCATATTGATAAGCCATATAAATCATTTCTGAAAAGGAAGCTTCACATGCCCCAATACTTTATTCTGGTATTTCCTTTGAAGCCCATTGACAAATCTCAGATTTTTCCTCTTTGGATTCTGAATCAGATGGGGAGCAAAGTGAGCAAGTTCATTGAATTTCTTATGATATTCGGGAATGGTCATATCTCCTTGTATCAGATAAGAAAATTCATCGCATAGCCGTTCGGTCGCTTCGGGAGGAGTAAATCTTTCTAAGAAAATCACTTTGAATCTATCCCAGGTGATATCACCTTCTGGATTTCCTTTGATAACTGAATCCCACCAGAATAAAGCTTCATCTTTGAGAGCCCAGGAGGCCAGTAATCTTTTCTGGTCATCCCTCAGCTTTAATGCTTCGAAGATTTTCTCAGCCGAACGAATCCAAGCTTGTGTCTTCATAATAGATTCTTCACCAGAGAACGGTATTCCACCCATATTTCGATATTTGATTAATAGGGCCTCAATATCCGGTTCTGCATTCCTTCTGTTTCTGACACTCATTTTCTAGTACTTCTGCAAATGGCAGATCAAGTGTCAGGTCACAGAAAAGGTATTTTAAAATATAGAAACACATACTTCAAATGTAAATGTGTCTATCAAGGTGTAATTTCATTCTGCTTTACTCATACTAGGATATTACTGATCCTATCTGTATTGAGTTACCCATCCTAGAACACTACTGGTTCTATTTCTGACGAGTTCGTTCGAATGTTATATTCCAGAACTAAGCTTAACCAAAGCTCTGATACCACGTTGAGACGACCCGATTTCCCGTTCTCACGGAAACAAGGTTATCTTTGGAATATAACACAGAAACATATAATAGTAGAACAGAATTAAATAAATACACCAGAATGAACAACAAAATATACTGGATAAAAGTAATCATCAGAGTTACACAGTATACAGGATCTTACTTAGTACAAATACAGTTCAGCTATACATAAATGTCTACAGCGGAAATAAACAAAATATGTACAATAGGAGCTGAACAGCATAAAAGGAAATAAATGATAGAATCCATCTTCAGCTCCAGCTATCCAGAAAGAACCAGCTAAACCTGAATACAAGGCTGCCCGTGTAGAAAAAGGGGCACCCGAGTTTGAGAGTGAAACAAACTACGAGTCAGTCATGGGACTGGTACGAGAAATCCACTCAATACATATATAATTGGCTAATCACAGGACCACGCCACTTTCGTGGAACGGGTTTACTCCATTGGATTGCCAGTGCTTTAAAACAAATCTTTCTTTTAAACATCGCTATGCTTTTTATAAAAATGAAGCCATTATAAGACTCAGTTCCCATCACACAATGCAACGCAAACCGGAGGATAGAGTTTTTACCTTATAACAGCCAAAATATGATTGATACGAATATAACAAAGACATTTGATATTATTGCTAGTGTTTATATGTTTTGAAAACAATTTCAAATCATAACTATCAATCATAGACGACATGAGCGTCCCATGCCACTATGCCGCCAATAGGTATACAATCAAAACCGCACAGTCACGTATTTGGAAATTGGATGTCCGTCATGAACCAAGGCAAAAGATAGTCCTTACCGAATTCGAGACAATCTAGCCCATGTCTCAGGCAAGCGCGCAGGCAAGCCTTGGAGCGACAGGGTCGGTCCACCGATGTGGATTATTATGCCTGAACAATACGTCTCCCCGCCCTTTGGGGTGTAAACGAGCCAACGAATGACTCCATCGGACCCGGATCGTCCGATCAAACTGAGGCGCCTCGCAACAGCAACAACCACATAGGTGAAAAGTATATAAATGTCAGGGCTGGTAGGTCACTGACACCACCCTAGCTAGAAGGAAACGCATGCCCTCCCTGAGGTCCTTCTCCCGTTTTAGGTTCATACCGGGGTGTGAGGCTCGCGAATTTACGTTATACACAAAGCTACGCCACACAGGCGATGCTTTGATCATCACCACAAGACTTTGCTTTTCAACAGAAGCCCTGATCACTGCATCTTAGCATGCCACACAGGCAATTCATACCGTGCAACTGATGGCTATCAATCACAAAGAACAAATTCCAATGTCGGACACACAGTCCATTTACAAGTCCGTTCTGGGTCTGAACGAAACCGGAGGCACTAAATACCTCGCAAACCCTTCGATCAACACGTACGTCTGGACGATCACCACTCATTATCCATATTTCGGGATGCCTCCCAATCAGGACCTCGGTTACCATCCAAACGAGGTGAAGATCTCCGGTCTTCGACCACCGTCTTCATCTTCGACTTTCAATCGTCGATCAATTATTTGAAATGAGAATTAACTCGGCTTTTTCAAATAATTCACGTATATTTAGAATTTCAAATCAATTTATTTCAATGGGTAAATTATTCGACAACACCAATTTCGTTCTTTAATGTAATTTTCACACCAAACACATTCAACCATCAAAAGCCACATAAATCAAGCAAATTCAGTTTATTTCCATTCCATATCGCTTACGATATTTTATAACTATTTATCGCTATTTTTATTTAATTTAAAATAGCCATTTTATTCAAAACGACGCTTCGGGCCATACAGCGGCCGTGGCGCTGTTTTTCTTCAGAATTGATTTACACATATCTGAAAACCTAACCGTTGGATCTTCACAAAATTTACATCATTAGAAAGGTCTTTTCAAAACGAACCCAACGGTTCCAGTTTCGGGAAAATCCGACGGTCGGATCTCCCGGTACAATCGTTTGAAGTTTCAATTTCAAAATACGAACTGCAGCGTCGTTATTCGATTAAATATATAATTGTATTTATATATATAAATATAATCGCTTCTGGCGCTGTTTTTCTTCAGAATTGAATTAAACATTCCAGACAATCCAACCGTTGGATTTTAACAAGGTTGGTGCCGTTGGAAAGATATTTCCAAGGCGAACCCGACGGTTGAGGTTTCGGGAAAATCCAATGGTCGGATTTCCCGCACTGGTCGTTTGAAATCACGGTTTCAAAATACGAACTGCACGGCCTCGTTTCGTTTTAATTTTATTTATATTTATATATTTATATAAATATAGTTCATTCAATGATTTCAATATCGTTTTAACTTCAAATATTTTTCTAATGCCTTAAATTTTGGAAAAATTTCGCCATAACCTCCCCTGCACCGGGAGCATCGGGAAATTGCAAATAGCGTTCCCGGTCCTTCTAATCTCAAAAAGAAAAAGAAAAAGCCAAGCGGCTAGCCAACAGGCTCAAAATCATCACCCAAACAAATCAGTAAATGTGTACATATTTTTCGGGCACAAAATTTTATTCCTCTTCTCTAGCCCCTTTACTATAACCTGTTCAATGAATATTGCATGTACATATATATACAGTTCTTATCATTTATCAATTTCTATTCGACTTCATATTTGATTTCTGTTTGGTTTAAAAACACCATTCATTCTAATGTTACATAAATAGGTGCAAATCATTTCATTAGCTAATTAATGAATATTTCAACTCATATATGTTTATTTTGAACAAGTGGCTATTTTTAACACTTCACATTCTAACGATTTATGCATACAATAAAAATGCGATTTTTATTGTAAAACGATTCATTTTAAAACACTATTTTTCTATATAGTTCATATAGTCGATAAAAGGTGATTTTTATTATCAAACAATTTATTTCAAAATATGAATACCATTCAACACATGAATTTCTAATCAACGAATGAATATCAATTCAACACATGAATGTTTTCTATAGTTTCTATATATAGATAAAAATGTGATTTTTATTATCGAACAATTTATTTCAAAATATGAATACCATTCAACACATGAATTTCTAATCAACGAATGAATATCAATTCAACACATGAATGTTTTCTATAGTTTCTATATATAGATAAAAATGTGATTTTTATTATCTAACAATTTATTTCAAAATATGAGTACCATTCAACACATGAATTTCTAAACAACGAATGAATATCAATTCAACACATGAATGTTTTCTATAGTTTCTATATATAGATAAAAATGTGATTTTTATTATCAAACAATTTATTTCAAAATATGAATACCATTCAACACATGAATTTCTAAACAACGAATGAATATCAATTCAACACATGAATGTTTTCTATAGTTTCTATATATAGATAAAAATGTGATTTTTATTATCGAACAATTTATTTCAAAATATGAATACCATTCAACACATAAATTTCTAAACAACGAATGAATATCAATTCAACACATGAATGTTTTCTATAGTTTCTATATATAGATAAAAATGTGATTTTTATTATCAAACAATTTATTTCAAAATATGAATACCATTCAACACATGAATTTCTAATCAACGAATGAATATCAATTCAACACATGAATGTTTTCTATAGTTTAAGCATATGAAAATAATTCAAACACACGAATATTATTCAAAATTTCGGCAGCATAACGGCAGGGTAGTTACACCAGCACCGTCCCTAGTACGGCTCCTCGCTCTACCTTAAAACCTCGCGGTTTTTGACAATGGGGATCATGCATCTAGTTCGCACGCAGGCGGCATGTATATATTTATTTCATTTCCACAAACTAATCCTATGTGGTTTCAACCAAATATTTCTCAACCACAAATGGGTATTTTTCAACCATAATCAACCAATATCAATCACAAACAATCCCAAACAATCATTCGCTATCAACCAATTATCACAACAATTTCAATCAATAAATATCGTCCATGGTTTGTGGACGAGGGGCGTGTATATATATATATATATATATATATATATATATATATATATATATATATATATATATATATAGCAATTCACTTTTACTTCAACACATATATAATATTTTTAAATCAGAAATCTCACCAATAGGTATCCAACTTCACGACACTTCCTTTAGAGAAATCTTCGCCTTTTTGTCGCTTTCACCCGTATTCTCTACACATGTAAAAATCGAATTTTTACTATGTTATTCAATATATAAAAATCGAATTTTGACTTCGCTATTCAATATATAAAAATCTGATTTTTACTTCGCTATTCAATATATAAAAATCTGATTTTTACTTCGCTATTCAATATATAAAAATCTTGATTTTTCTTTCGACTTTCAATATATAAAAATCTGATTTTTCTCTTTTTAAATTTCTAATCTCCTTCTATTTTAAATCTTAAAATAAAATCAGTTTTTATTTTCTTTAAAAAATCAGTTTTGAAATCTTTATAAAATCAGTTTTTATTCCTTAAAAAAAACAGTTTTAAGTTTTTTAAATCATACTTAAAACTCAGTTTACAATGTTTTTAAAAATCAGAATTAAAATAAAATAAATAAACAAAATAAAACTTACAGAGAGAGGGGGGGTTTTAGCAGATCGTCGCGGGGGGGCTCTCGAGGGTGGCGTCGCTGCTTGGGGGGGGGGGGGGCTGCTCGATGTCAGGGTCGGCGGCTTCGAGGGTTTTGGGTCTTCGATCGAGGGAGGGGGTCTTCGGAGGTTGCGCGATGGGAGGAGGAGGCTGGACGGAGAGGCGATGGATCGGCGGCGTCGATCTATAGGGAGGGGCGGCTGCTCGATAGTTCTAGGTTTTTTTTTTCTTCGTTTGAAATTAAAACGAACGGGGGGGGGGGGGGGCAGAAAGGAAGATAAAAAGGGGGGATTAAAATTTATTTTAATTATTTTATTATTTAATTTTTCAAAAAGTTGACTTTTACATGCGACCTCTAAACGAGGCTCACCGCCTGTCGTCCATAGCGTTTTACACCCATTCCGAACACAATGGGATATGTATCGCAAGCTGATTTGATCGTTACAATCAGTTTCCGTTGAATTTAAAGTGTACTTCTTTATATATTCAATTTAAAAGCACATTTCAATTTAGTGGGGCCACATACGAACTCGAAAAATTCCAGAAAATATTTTCTAGCTTCGTATTGACGATACGGTCCTAACAAAACTGGTTTCGTCGAATTCTGAGACCGTTTGAAAAATGGCCAATTTCCAGTCGATTAAAATCAACTGAAACCGGTCAAACGCGTTTTCCTTTGCCACGCTCACATATTGATTCGAAAATTTATGAAATTTGAAACCTAGCAATAACTTGACACTTCGGATCCAACAAAAGTGGTTTCGTCGAAATCCGAGGTCGTTTGCAAAATGTCCATTTTTAAGGGCCTGAATTCCATAGCGACTATTCAGAATTTTCAACTGGACATATCTTTTGATTCCCGCTACCAAATTTTGATTGGTCGGATTCGTTAGAAAGATATTCTCTAACAGATTTAAATATTTTTGGTTTCACTAAAATCCGGATTGTTTTGCACCCGGTATATTCAATTGAAGTTTGAAATCGAATTATCGAACTACCGCGCCATTTTCAATTCTATATATAATTATAATTAATTATATTCGTTTTCAAATGTCGATTCAAACTCAGTTTTCATCGCCATTATTTAAAATATTTATTTTAAATATTTAAAATCCATTATTTTAGCCAATTTAAAAATTTTAAATTGGTTCAGATTTTCTGGGTCGTTACAGATTTTCAAAAGAAAAGTAAAACTGTGTCTTTCCCAAGGATAAATAAGAAATATCTTAGTTTATGTGTGCATATATTCTAGGGTAGCCATGCATGTTCAATCAAAGGCATGAATAAGTACTATGTGATTTTGAACTTTTCATTTTTGTATATGTGTATTTGCTCGTGTTACATAAATAACCACTTTTTACGATATTGTTATAAATTACGCTATTGTTATCCACATTTTACGATAAACATCACTTGATGTTAATAATGAATTGCAGTATTCTACAACCATTGTTCTAGACTATAGATTGAAGGGTACATATAGGCGTATTTGCTCGTGTTACATAAATAACCATGACCAACATATCGCGTATTTTTGGATTGAAATTTTAATCAATTGAACTCTGACTCAATTTTAGTCTTACTACTAAACAAGATTTGACAACATATCGGTGAGTTGAATTTCTCTAATGGCTGTTATGTTAAGCTTGCGTATGGAATATTAGCTTGTAATTTTGCCCCTACCCCCCCCCCCTTTTCTCGGACAGGTTAATATTTAGGTGTCCTATTGGTTATATCTTGTTACGCAGCTGGTATAAGTACCTAAGCATCACTTTATTGATTAAAAATATATGTACTTTCATTTATCTTAATTAAAATCGCGTATCTGTTACATTTATAGTGACCAGGATCAAATCACATTTGCATTTACAGACCAATGTAATCTGCTTAAGCATAATGATAAACATGAATTCAAATCGAGTTCTTAAAATTTTACCAATTTTCTGCTCATGTTATCTACCATGTTTTATTTATTTTCGCTTCCTCCTTTTCAGGGTTATGGGTGCAGCATAACTCCAGAAGTATGTTGGTGGCTTAGGAGGTATAGGCGCTTCTGGTGTTGGTTCTACAACTACATATGCTCCAAAAGATTTGAACAGAGAGATCACGCCGGAGAAGGTTAGTAGACCATTTCACTTTTTGGGTTATGTTGTTGGCATGTTTAACTAATCATATATTTGTGTTTGGTGATGAATAATTGCACTTCCCTTTGTTTGCTTCACCCTCCTTTTGCAAATATATCTACAAATGCGACGCTATCACTCTCCTTTTAAATTTAGTTGCTTATTTTGTTTTTTTACCATATCACTTTTCTTTATGCTTGAGTTGTGGTTTGCATAATTATACTAAGTTCCACTATCCTTTCAAAGAATCAGCGAAATCGAGCCTTTCGGCTCAGAGAAACTGAGCCGTAAGGCTCAGCTGAAACTGAGCTATTACGGCTCAGCAAAACTGAGCCATACGCTCAATTTCAACTGAGCCTTACGACACAGTTTCTCTGATATATCATGGGTGCTCTAGCGCATCCCTTCGTTCTCTTACATATGAGTAAAAGTATTGGTGTTTCTAATTGTTTATATAACTTACTAACAACAGCTTCAAAATGTAGCTACATTCCATGTTACCATTCCTTTATTATATTATATAAGCAAAAATCTACATGTAGGATGAAACATGCGATGTTACCATAAGTACAGTTAAGGTGTTATTGGTTCTTTTTTGGTATATTTTACAAATTGACAGCATATCAATTTGGCATATGAGATTTCACATGTTCAGTTAAGGTGTTATTGGTTGTATAGTTTTAATTGTTAATGTCTCAAGTTTCTGGTTTTGGTCCTTTTTATGACCTGACAGCAGATTATTTTAGGGTATGATATTTAACGGGTTCATTTAATGGAAATTATCATGTACAAATATCAGCAATGCATAACATTCAATGTTAATTTTTCTTCTATGTTGTAGGTATGTTTACTATTTTAACTTGATTTATATGTATTCTCATTTCTTTGTCATAATATTTAATTAATGCGAAAGCAGACCATTTAATAAAATTACCGGATGTTATTCCGTGGGTGTACAGTCTAGCAACACTGTTTACTAGAAGTTATTATTTACGAACATAAATGGAGAATACACAAATACCAAGTTGTTTTCGAATTCATGTAAACCAATTCATATACGTCAAGAAATATCCACCTTTTTCGATTTCAAAAGCAAATAAAATATAATTTTTAAATTATTTCCACTGTGTATTTCATAAAAGCTCGCCAAAATATTTATTTTATCTCAAGCTTTATGAGCTTTTATATTAATAACATCTATAGCTTCATATTATTTGGCAAACTGAAATTTAAGTGCAAGCAATGGAAATGAAGTTCAAGATTTTGAAATTATACCTCAAAAATCAATTGCATATTTTATTTGCCTTTAAACACGTATGATTTAAGTTAATTGACTACATATAATTTTTTTCACTTACTGGATGAAAATTCATGAAGCTAAAGATAGTTTTTTTATTATTTTGCTTAATAGGACTTGTTGTTGTGGAAGGCTTAGCTGCAATGATATTATATTTTGCTTTGCATATTTAGTGTTAGTTGTGAAATCAGGTCTTGTTGTTAGTTGTGAAAGCATATTTAGTGTTAGTTAATGAAATCAGTATAATTAGCTGCATTACATGCATTTTGAAACAAGAAAAAACTTTAGATTTAGTTCAGGAACATCAAGGCGTAACAATTACCAATTTATCGGCACACCAACCTTTGGCATAACCATAGTGTAACACTGTACAACTTCAATTTACCAGTTAAAATGGTAAATGCAACTGTAACTGTCACAATAACAGCCCTTAAAACAACCAGATGAATGACTACTACAACCCAAACTTAATTATCAATATAATTGGATGTTCATACCATAGTCTGAGGCTACATTCTCAAAAATTTGGGTTAATTCGAAATATTATGATTTATGACAGTCCTTACTTTGAAAACTTATGTAAGCTTGTTTACTTCTACAAATCATTCTGTATTTCTGCGAGAAGTAAATTCCAATAATATTTTTATTGCAGAATAGGAAAAAAGTTAATATAAAAATCTAGGCCTATGAGCTCATTTTAGAACAAATCATTTTAAATCGCCTTATAGTTTTAAATAGTAGCTTTTGAGCGAATACTGGAAAGTAAATGCATTTGAGAACAAATTAACTTTTCGTTGCTTCCAAGTCAAATGTTAATTTGCTCGCAGACACTTAAAATTACATAAATAACTTATAAGCTATTTTACTGGCCATACAACCTCTAAGCCCGTTAAGTCTTCCGATAAGTTGATTTGCAACATGATCGACGAACCGGTGTCACATAAAATACCCGTAGCCGACACAAATTAAGACATGAAGTATTTCATAGCTACAAATTTTTTTGGTGCTGAAAAATCTGAGATTATCATCTTAATTTTGGTTCTGTCAGGGAAAATGATAGTGAAAAAGTATAGTTTGCTGGAAAACTCTTATTTGTATTGATCTATTGGTTGGTTTGTGTGTTTCAAAATTGAAATCTTAGAGAAGGAAATGCTGCCAGATAGACAGTACATTGATTTGGTAATTTACAAGTTCAGTTTTTGAGAAATATTAGAGAATACAACATCACCCAGACTGCCACTAATTTCTTGCAGAAAGCAACAGCACAATAAAGACATAAGGCTGAAACTGAGCCGAAGGCTCAGCGAAACTGAGCCGTAAGGCTCAGTTTCAGCTGAGCATTACGACTCAGTTTCACTGAGCCTTCGGCTCAGCTGAAACTGAGCATAAGGCTCAGCGAAACTGAGCCGTAATGCTCAGCTGAAACTGAGCCTTACGACTCAGTTTCGCTGAGCCGAAGGCGCAGCTGCAGCTGAGCCTTACGGCTCAGTTTCGCTGAGCCTTCGGCGCAGCTGAAACTGAGCATTCGGCTCAGCGAAACTAAGCCGTAATGCTCAGCTGAAACTGAGCCTTACGGCTTAGTTTCGCTGCATTGATTTTTTAAGTTACTATTTGAACCAGGTCTTGTTGTTGTGGAGGCGAAACTAAACTGATGTTTGTTATTTTATTTTATTTTCAGGCGCTGGAACAAGCATGAGTTGTATGGGCTCGACAACTACAGTTTTGTTGATTTTTTTTTTTTTAGAGAAAGAACTGTGAACATTATGTATTAACTGAAGTTATGATTTATGTATTAATCGAATTATTCTTAGCATGTCTTCTTTATATACTGCTATATGAGTGTAGCGTATCTTCTTTATTGTGCATATATATATATATATATATAAATATAAATATATATATATATATCAATGGGTGCAGTGATTTTGTATATTGCATATATGATATAACGATTTTGATACGGTTAAAAGCCGTATCTAATTCATTGTTATCATTGTAGGAGTGAGGCATTAAACACGGTTTTTAGCCGTATCAGTATACCAGTTTAATACGGTTTTAAGCCGTATCAAACTGGTATACTAGTACGGCTAAAAACCGTATCAATCTATGAAATTAGCAGTGCAAGCATAACAATTTGAGGCGGTTTAAAGCCGTAGCAATTGTTCAGTTTGATACGGCTTAAAACCGTATCAAATTAGAAGTTGGAGAGTGCCCGCATGCTAATTTGATACGGTTTTAAACCGTATCAAACTGAACAATTACTACGGCTTTAAATCTTACCAATTTAGTAATTTAATACGGTTTTAAGTCGTACCAATTGACAAATTTGATAAGGTTCTAAACCGTATCAATTATGGATTTTGATACGGTTTAAAACCGTATCAAATATCTCAATTAATACGGTTTTGAACCGTATCAATTGAATAGAGACGCCATTTTTTGATACGGCTTAAAACCGTATCAAATCGCTTTTAATATGGCCATTAACACTGCCAAATTGGCATTTTTGGTGTAGTGTGACGGCGGAATTCTCGTTTGACTTTGGCAAAAGAAGATTAGGTTTTTAGAGAAAGGATAGGGATTTGGGGTGGTATTTATAGATTTTTGTCCATTTTGTTTGATCTTTATGAAGCAGAAAGATCCACGTTGGGATGAAAAATTGATTTGGTGGATGTTAGTTTGATCGCAGATTGAATTGACTTAGGCTAGGGAATTTAGAGAAGTATTTAAAGTTTGGTTTTTATTTCGAAGTACCATGTTACCTAAATTCCATTCACGTACGGACAGAAATCAAGATATTGTTGTATCGAGCTCGGTTCCACGATCCCAAAAATATAATAATACCGGTAGGTTAGCTTTTTCTATGAAACCCCGAAATGTTGATTACAAGGTGCAAAATACTCCAAACAAAAAGTTGCTTATTTAATTAATTAAAAATTACAATAAAATTCTAAAAATTAAATTATCATTATGTCTCAAAAGAACCTTATCTAAATTCAAACCCGATATTCAAATATTTTTAAATAACCGTTATGGCCACAAACGAATATACCGCTATTTTTCTAAATATTTAATTTGGACATAACTAAAAATCTACACAACGAAATCCCGATTTTTCTCTTCCATTAGAAAAACATACTTCACTAGCTCTGAACGTTTCTTGTTTCATAGAAATCCGATTTAAAACGGTTCTGTATATTCATTTAAAGTTCGAATCGCCAAATCGCGAACTACCACGCCATTTCGAGCTCGATTATAATTATAATATAATTTATACGTTCAACCATCGTTAATTATATATATTCGTTATCGTAATTCAATTCTAAACTGAATTATATATTTTGAATTGCCTAATTCACACCATATCGCTATTTCAGCCAATTCTGATTATTTTATAATTAAATATATTATTTAGTTATTATTTTAATTTAATATTCACCATTATTTAATTAAACGACCATTAATTCCTCTAAATCACTATTTAAATAATTAAATAAATTAGTTATTATATCGCTGAAAATGCGGGTCATTACAACAAGCAAGTATGCCTTCGAAAGTGCACACAAAGGATAACACGGCGGATATGTTCACTAAGGCATTGTCGATTGGAAAGTTCAAGCATTGCTCGAACTTAATTCGCTTGGAGAGATGCTAGGTGCCACGTGGTGGCACAGTTGAGAGAGAAACTCAGATGTAGAAGAGTATCGGTGAGAGGTTGGTGTTCTATCTTCATGGTAAGTACTCGTTTTCACTCCCGAGTACATTGTCTTTTGGTGAGACTGGTTTAGGAGTTGGATGTTTCAACACTTCATTGACGAGTGGGGGCTATGCCTGAACTCGTTAGTGAAGTGTAATGGGCGGTGGCTATGCCGGAGTTCATTGGGGAAACATTCAAGCTTTCTTGATTGAAGATAGAAGGAAATGCTTAGGTGCATTGAAGTTTGTGATGTAGATGGATATAGTATCGATGTGGAGTGTTGAAGTATGCGATACTATGTGTTAGATTTCGGGATATTTCGAATATTTAGGATCTGGAGGATATTTTCAGATCTGGAGAATATTTAGGATCTGGAGGATATTTAGGATCTGGAGGATATTTAGGATCTGGAGGATATTTCGGATCTAGAGGAAATTTTGGGAATTTCCATATACTTCCCTGTCTATATAAGCTACACTGGATCCAAAAGGAGGAGGAGAAAAAATCAAGAGATAAGATCAAGGTTTATTCTAATTAGGCTTTAGGCAATCCTAATCTTCTTCAATTCCTTTCTCCACAAAATCAAATTTTTCTAGTAAATTTGATCATTGTAATCAATCTCTTGTACTCTTCTATTGATATTAATAAAGGTTTCTCTCTCAAAGTGGACGTACACTGACAAGACGTTGGTGGAACCACTATAAATTCCTGTGTGATTTAGTTTCTCGTTATTGCTCTAATATTTCCATTATTTGGTGATTGTGATTGGCTTGGATAAGACTGAGATTGTTCGATTGGTTGTTTTTGCACTATTACCACGATCTCATTTTCCGCGGCGTTGGGGATTTTTTTCTTAATTTGAGTGGTCTTGAATCAAAATTTCTCCACAACACATACACTAATCCAGGCTTCACCGCCTTCGTAGGATTTATATAACCAGCACCAGATGCAAAAAAAAAGCTTGCATTATTATGCTGCTCATCCACTATTCTACCATTGGTGCTGTCTTCATAGTAGGATGAAATCATAATAGCAGACTTAATCATAGCGTAGACCAATCCAGATGCACGCTTTTCAAAATGGCTGCCACACCACTCACATGAGGGGTCGCCATGGATGTACCAAAGTCCATATTGATTGGGAACTTTGTACCTGAGCCTTCAATAATTTTGTTCCATGCTGCGATTATATTCAGACCAGGAGCGGAAATGTCCGGTTTCAGAACGTTCGGAGCCTGAAAGTTGGGCCCACGTGAAGAGAAAAAGGGAATTACGCGGAAGGAGATACTCTTAGAATCGTGTGGTTAAATGTGATCTAGTAGTTGGTATTCCTTTTTTTTTTAGGACTTTATATAACTTATGATTTCGACCCCATCTTTGTTTGAAACTTGAAAGGATGGAATGCTTCCAGGAAATAACATGGGAGCATATCCTAATGGACCAATGTTGCAAGCAGTGATATTTCCTTTGTTTTTGGTAATTTGGTTGCAAGTATCATCATATACTAATGGGGAGGCACAGAAGTATAACTAGAAGGCTGGTACAAAGCCTCGCTGAAATATTCTTTTCCGTTGCCGAGCTTCACTGTAGACCTAAAATTTTGATCGACGGTACCAGCTGACACAGTCAGAACCTAAGGAAAATCATTAGACAGGACTGCTGGGCCATAATTGCCAGCTGAACAAACAACAGTAACACCTCTTCTGACAGCTCCAAATAATGCAATGGCAATAGGATCAGAATCATAGGGTTGGCATCCCTGCCAAGGGAAAGGGAGAGCACGTCCATTCCGTCTTTCATGGCAGAATCCAGGGCTGCAAGTATACCATTCGTAGTGCAACTGGCTAGCTTGCACACATTGTAGATAGCCAGGTGGGCATGTGGGGTCATGCCAGACATTGTGCTTGAGCCCAGCCCAAAGAAGTCCACATCCTCCACAAAGTTGCCAGCTGCTGTGCTGGAAGTGTGGGACCCGTGCCCCCTGCTGTCGGTGTTGGAATAAATTAAAACTGCATTAAATATTGCATTAAATTGCATGCGTTGATTGCATTTCCTGTTTTCATATATTGGTTTTATTTGGTATTGTTTTAGTGTAATTTTATCTAGAATTTTCTTAAGCATGTATAAATAAAGCATGCATCTTTTGTAATTGTAGAATTAAGCAATTAAGAAAATAAGAAGAAAAAAAGAATAAAATATTGTCTTCTTAAAAACTTTTTATCTCTTCCTCTCAAATTGTTTTTCTTCAATTGGTATCAGAGCCTGGTTGAGACTATGGCTTTTCTATTCTCCTCACCGTTTGTCCTCACAAAAGAAAATTTCGAAGAGTGGAGTAATAAAAAGAAAGAAGAATTGATCTCCAAAGGGCTTTGGGAGATCGTTGAAAGTGGCTTCGAATGGCCAAAAAATGTTAAAAACATGACGGAGAAAGAGAGTAAAGCATTTGTAAGCTTGAGACGGAAAGATCTTCAAGCTCGGATTTTGATGAGTGAGAACGTTGATAGAGAAGCTTTCGACCTTATTCTTGGAGAAAAATTCGCAAAAGATTTGTGGAATTTATTGAAAGAAGTGTATGCAATGGATAACACAAAAGCAGAAGAAGAAGAAGTAGAGGAGGTCGAAGAAGAGGAAGAAGAGGATGAAAGAAAAGAAGCTGAAAATGAAGTAATCAAAGCTAAAAAGGCAGATGAAGAAGTAAAAGAAAAGGAGAAGGTGGAGAGAGAAAACACGTTAAAAATGGAGGAAGAAGAGAAAACTTCTAAAGAGGAAGAACCAGAGGAAAAGTTAGAGCTTGAGGACAATGAGCCTGTGGATGAGACACACAAGAAGAAGGTGGAAGCTAAGAATGCAATGGAAAACTATGCTTACAATATGAGAAACACGATCAAGGATGAGAAGATCGGTGGGAAGCTGAATTCTGGTAATGAGAAGAAAATTGAGGACGCAGTTGAAGCTACAATACAGTGGTTGGATGACAACCAACTGGAGTAAGCAAAAGAAATGAAGGATAAAAATGAAGAAAATGGGGATGAAGGCAGAGAGGCAGAGAAGATGAAAGGAACGGAGAAGAAAGGAAATCAAGAAGAAGATGCAGAGAGTGATGCAAATGAGAAGAGAGAAGGGAAAGAAAAGAAGAATAAGCACAAAAAGGATGAACATGAAGAAGTGAAGGACGAAGAAGAAAAGAAAGGTAAAAGTAAAGGAGATGAAAATGAAGAAGACGATGTTAAGGAGAAGAAAGAGAAGAATAGAGCGAAAGACAAGGACAAGAACGAAGAGAAGAGTGAAAAGGAGGAAGTAAAAAAGAAAAAAGAAGAGAGAGTTAAGGATAAAGAACTAAATGACAAAGTTAAGGATAAAGAACTAAATGACAGAGGTGTTGTTAATAAGGAAGATGTTAGTGTCCTACAAGTTAATGAAAGTCACTTTTCTAATACAAGGTTTGATCAATGCTCAATTTCTCAGTTGTCACTAAAAGGAATTAAAATTGTTGGATTTGAGAAGATGACTAAAGTGCAAGAAGCAACTATGTCTCTCATTCTGAAAGGAAAAGACGTTCTTGCAAAGGCATGTACAGTCATAATTGAAGAGCGCTGTGGAGATTTGAAGCATAAGCATATTTGGAAAAAGAAAAAAGAAATTGGGAAGACATAGCAAGATCTCTGATGCGTAGTTCAACCCAGTTCTCATATGCACGAGATGTAGCTATAAAATGTACAATGCGTATGCGTGCACTGCATGATAAGTTGATGTCCCCACAGAAGAAGAGCACAATTAAAAAGGTCTGGATAATATCATTATTTTTCTTGCCAAAACACGTCAGGTATAAATCGAGATATTCTCAAAGAAGGTGACCGGATGACTGATATTTCAACAAAGGCACATAGCGGATGAATCTTCAGGAAAGTGCAGAAAATTTGGAAAAAATAAGCAAGTTTTAATTTAGGAGAGACATTGTTGGAATAAATTAAAACTGCGTTAAATATTGCATTAAATTGCATGCGTTGATTGCATTTCCTGTTTTCATATATCGGTTTTATTTGGTATTGTTTTAATGTAATTTTATCTAGAATTTTATTAAGCATGTATAAATAAAGCATGCATCTTTTGTAATTGTAGAATTAAGTAATTGAAGAAAAAAAAAACAACAAAATATTGTCTTCTCCAAAAAAACTTTAATCTCTTCCTCCCAAATTATTTTTCTTTAGTCGGAGGGGTCTGATCGGTTGTCAACAAAGTTGCGAGCGCCTATCAGCTTGTTGTTGCAGGAGGTTTTATCCTGGAAGCCACAAATGCCCTTCTACATTTTAGGGGGAGTGTAACACCCCACGTCCATTAATGTCACTCACAAAGGGAATGCATTAACTTCCATGGAGGTTTTAAGTGAATATAGAACAGTAAAATTACAACAAGACAGATATAAAATAGTACTTGGAAATTCAAAAACTTTATTTCATTGTAGCAGAAGTCAAAACATGTTTGATTACATCATAACACCATATTCAATGTCAAGTACAATATCTATCTTGATAAAACAAGTACATAATCCCATTACATGAATAGCCATTAAAAAGAAAGATAACAAGCTGGACTTTACTTCAGCAGTCCAAGCTTTCCAGAAGATAAGCGATCCAACTAGACTCCACTAGAACTTGGTCCAACCTGCGGACCTGAAGGGAGAAAAAGGATGGAAAAGAGGGGGTCAGACATAAAGTCTGGTGAATATGATAATTCTACAATACTATTACCAAAATAACTGGACTAAGGCATAAGCTGGAAAACAAGAAAATGTCTATGAAGAGCAGATTAAGGACATAGACAATCGCTAAAGGCAACGTTATAGGCGCTCCTAAATACTAAAGGATAAACACTATACTGCACCACACCAGTCACCCTAAAGATTCATCCCACTTAGCTTCACTTAGAAACTTTCCCAATGGCTTTACGTACCCCTAGCTGACTACATAGGTGCCGCCTGCCCCTATCTCCACTAGGTGTACCCTACTTCCCATTATTCGATCGGCTCCCTAACTCGTAGATACCCGTGCTGGCCCCACAGTGGGGTGTATCACTCCCCTAAAGTGGCAACCTGATACAACGGACATGCACGGCTTATACCTACACGATGCAACAACGTCTTACCTACCAGCCCGGTTCCACACACGCATATGAAACCCGTTGGACTTGCGTTGCCACCGCTCCCTGTTTTGGCCTCTTATAGTCAAACCCAGTATGCGTGTCCCGTCCTCGACTTGGGTCGAGCCCACAAAGATACGTTTTGGGATACTGGTTGAAATGGGCCCCCACTATTTACCACAAGCATTCCACCTAAGCTTGTCCCCATTAGTCCATCCCACTTAACCCACTTAGTCATGTTCATTTACATGTGTGTTTGGTTAAGTCTAATCGTATTTCAAATGCCTCTAAAGGCAACCACCAGATTCCTCATGCCACCCAAGGCACCTACTTAACCCCCATGTCCCACCTTACATGATTATCTGGTTAAGTATTTCTTAGTTCATTAAGGCCATAACCTCATAAAGACCTCTCACATTAGACTGGCATTTATGGCAGCTGGATTTGCCGGGCGGGTCCGGGCAGTCTTACACCATAAAAGAGTCTAACCTCGTGTCTTTACAACTGTTATGCTTTAGTTTGGGCCTAGGACCTCTCACATTGGGCCGACATTTGTGACTACTGGATTTGCCGGGCGGGTCCGGGCAGGTTTACATCACAAACGGGTCCAACCTCGTGTCCTAAGCATTGATTATTAATAATAATCCACTTTCCCCCAATTTTAATAATTCCCTACTTGAATTATTAATTACTTCCAATTTTTAACAATGTCCATAATTGACTCAATTATGGACATTCATTCATGGTATGCAACATCTTACAAAATTGCACCCAATTTATTAATTCCTAATATTACCCCTACCCCACGTTTGAACGTTTATTCGCAAAATATATGTTAGACTCGAATAGCCTAACTCATAGCATAAAAGAGATTATCATAATAACAACATGTATATGTGACCAAATGAATCATAATAAGGGGTGAAACTTGCATATGTCCAACTTGCATAGATTATACATGTCATGGATCTAAAGGTGTCAACTTGTTCAAAATTCACCTAATATAATCTCAATCAATTTTCATAAACTTACATATGAACATGTGTGAATCAACATCATCTAATTTTTTAACAACATGGTTTTATATGGGTACACCTAACTCAATAGGCAAATTCCCATAATCAAGTTTTATTTAATTATAGTTTCATGTTTATGGGTACACCTAACCTAAAAGGCAAATTCCCATAAACAAGATCCATTTAAATTAAAAAAAACATAACTTTAAGCATATTCCAACAACATCATGATTTTACAACATAATATAGCATGATTTATAACATGGCATAGTATGATAGTATAACATAGCTTGACATGATTCTCAACATAGCACGACATAGCATAAGAGAATTTACAACATAGCATGACATAGCATATATAATTTACATCATACGACAACATAATAACATAATAAGAGATCCACAATATATAGAATTTACAATTACAAATCACATCACTTTCTTGTGATCCATTCATAACTGAGTCAAATTAGTTTGTAATAGTCTTGTGAGAATCATCATACTCACCAACAAAAGAAAAGAATTAGAGAAAGAGAGATCTTTTGATTTGATTTGTGTAGATTTAGTTGTAGATGATTAAGCTTCCTCTTCTTAGTTTGTGACGGCTATGCTGAACTCCATGGCAGCAGCATGACGGTAGCTTCTCTAATTTTACAAGTGATTTAGGTCTAGGGTCTACCCACTTATTTATAGATTTTAGAATTCATTTAGGCCATTAGATTTAACCTAGAAATAACCGCAGCCGTTCAGACAAGATGGGGTTTATCTTGTTGACTCAGCAATGAGTCAGAAGTGACTCGGCAAACACTCAGCATATTAATAAACTTCTATTCATGTCATAAATATATATATATATTTTCTACAATGTACATATTAGATACATCCCCCTTTACTTATTATTGTTTTTATATACATATTAGATACATCCCCTCTCTCACACACTTATTAATATTTTTATATTCATATTAGATACATCCCCTCTCTTACACACTTATTAATATTTTTATATTCATATTAGATACATCCCCTCTCTTACACACTTATTAATATTTTTATATTCATATTAGATACATCCCCTCTCTTACACACTTATTAATATTTTTATATTCATATTAGATACATCCCCTCTCTTACACACTTATTAATATTTTAGCAACTTTAGTGTTAATAGAAAATTCGGGGTGTTACATTCTCCCCTCCTTTTAGGATTTCGTCTCCGAAATCTTCAAGTCTGGAAGAATGTATATCCTACCATCCAAACGTCCATCTACTCATCCATCATACACAGGCATCCATTGTCCTTAAAAGACTTCTAATGCTTTATGAACATATGCAAGTGTGTGTACATGTCCTTACCTAATGCGAAATCAGGCGGTCTACTGATTCAGTTGACCTCCTTAATGCAAATTATGTAAGTGTCATGAATCCATTATGTATGAAAAAGATCCTAATTGCTTACATACTACTTCTATATGCGTGCACACCCATTCAACCGAATGCAGCATCCATATGATGGTACAACCATTGTACATCCATTATACTAAATACATCCATATATATGCAATATGCAATATGAAGTGACTGAGCCGATCTAGTGCCTAAAGTGTGTGTATATATGCATCCACGAGCAACCACCAGCAAATACTTGCATCCATTTTGCATCCATCATACATAACATGTCTCAAACACATGTTTCAACCATAGGATTATCCTAACTAAAGGTCAAAGATACTAATGAGAGGACATACTAAAGATAAGATAAGATAAGCTAAGCGATAAAGGAGAAATTAAAAGACAAACCCTCAAAAAGAAAAGGGTACAACGAACGCATCTTCTCTTCTGTCTCCCAAGTTGCGTTGCTCTCATCATCTCCCCATTGCACTTTAACCAGTCTGACCTCTCGATTCCTCAACTTTTTGATCTCCGACCCAAGAATGCATGTAGGAGCTCGTCTAATTGTTGCATCACGCTCTATTTCCACCTCTTTAAGCAAGCTCGGCTCTACCACCTCCGCGGTCTTGTGCAAACACTTCCTCAAATGTGATACATGGAATACGTCGTGTACTCCACTAAGTTTCTCAGGCAACTCCACCATATATGCCATCTTCCCAATCCTGTTCTTTATAGGAAACGGCCCTACAAACCTTGGTGCTAATTTCCCCACGGACCCAAAGCGAACAACATTCTGTAACGGAGATACTTTGATAAAAACCATGTCCCCAATGTCAAACTCAAGATCTGTCCTCCTCTTATCAGCATACGATTTCTGCCTATCTTGTGCTGCTTTCATCCTCCTTCGAATCAACTCAATCTTCTCCGAGGTTTCCCTAACCATATCGGGCCCAAGTAGGATTTTATCGGTAGACTCCCACCAACATGTAGGCGAACGGCAAGGCCTTCCATAAAGAGCTTCGAAAGGTGCCATGCCAATACTAGACTGAAAGCTATTGTTATATGCGAATTCTACTAACGGAAGGTGCTCTTCCCATGTACCCCCAAAGTCTAGGATACAAAGCCTTAAAAGATCCTCTAGAATGCGATTCACCCTCTCGGTCTGGCCGTCTGTCTGAGGATGATATGCGGTGCTCAAACATAGCTGAGTCCCTACCACCTCTTGTAAACTCTTCCAAAATCCGCTAGTAAAGATGGGGTCACGGTCGCTTACTATACTAGAAGGAATACCGTGCAAACGAACTATCTCCTTAATGTATACAGAAGCCAACCACGGAGCAGTCCTCTTACTTTTCACGGGAATAAAATGGGCGCTTTTAGTAAGTCTATCTACTATAACCCAAATCCCCGTGTTACCCTTCCTTGATCTTGGTAATCCATCCACAAAATCCATTGAGATGCTTTCCCATTTCCATAGTGGAACTTCTAATGGGTGAAGCAACCCACCGGGTTTCTTTTGTTTTGCTTTAACTCGTTGGCACACCAAGCATCTAGCGACGTACTCGGCCACATCCTTTTTCATACCGGCCCAAAAGAAAACCCGCTTCATATCTTTGTACATCTTATCCCCGCCGGGATGAATGGTCATTTTTGAGCGATGAGCATCATCAAGAATGGCCTTCCTTAAGTCTTCGTCTTGTGGTACACAAAGTCTATTATCCCTTCGTAACCAACCCTTATCGTCTAGGGTATACCTACGAAGATGGCTTGACGACTCCCCCCCTTTGAGCTTTTCTACTATCTCAACCAACTGTGGGTCGCCTCGCTGTGCCTCACCAACCCGTCCTAGAAGTGTAGGTCTAACCTCCAAGGATGCTAACAGACCGGGTACTAAGTCAACGGAGGGTCTAAAGTCAAACATAGAGATGAATTCTAAGCTTTGTCGTTCAACAAACAACGGACTCAAGGACAACCTTTTCCTACTTAAGGCGTCTGCCACCACGTTACCCTTGCCCGGGGTATATGCTATTTCAAAATCGTAGGAGGCTAAGAATTCCATCCACCGTTGCTGCCTTAAATTCAAATCCTTCTGAGAGAATAAGTATTTTAATGATTTGTGGTCAGTGAACCGTTCGAATTTCTCACCAAGAAGATAGTGACGCCAAGACTTAAGCGCGAAAACAATTGCGGCTAGCTCTAAGTCATGCATGGGGTAATTCTTTTCATGAACCCTCAACTGCCTTCCACCATAGGCTATTACTCTTCCCTCTTGCATGAGGACCGTGCCAAGTCCCGTCCCACAAGCATCAGTATAGATGGTAAACGGTTTATTCCCGTCTGGCAGCACTAAGACTGGGGCTGAAGTTAAGGCTCTCTTTAAACGTTGGAACGCATCATCGCAATCTTTGTCCCACGTAAAAACCAGGTTCTTCTTCGTTAACCGTGTTAATGGAGCTGATATTTTTGCGAAGTCTTTGATAAACTTCCTATAATAGCCAGCCAACCCCAAGAAACTTCTTACTTCGGTTGCATTTTTAGGGACCTTCCAATCTTGGATGGCCACCACCTTTGCGGGATCCACTGCTATCCCTTCTTTGGAAACCACGTGCCCTAAGAACCGTACTTTCTTCCTCCAGAAGTGACACTTTGAAAATTTTTCCTTAAGGTTATGCGCTCGAAGGGTTTCCAACACTTCCCTAAGATGTAGGGAGTGCTCTTCTTTATTCTTAGAAAAGACTAAGATGTCATCCACAAAGACTACCACGAATTTGTTAAGGTATTCCCTAAACACCCTACTCATCAAATCAACAAAATATGCAGGGGCGTTTGTCAAACCAAAGGGCATCACTAGCCATTCATAGAATCCGTCAGGAGTCCTAAAAGCAGTCTTATCTATACTATCCTCAGCCACTCTCAGTTGATGAAAGCCAGTGGCTAAGTCCAACTGCGAAAACACTGAGGCGCCAACTAACTGATCAAAGAGATCGTCAATCCTCGGCAGTGGGTGTCGGTTCTTTTTAGTAAGCTTGTTTAGTTCTCTATAGTCCATACAAAGTCTAAGAGACCCATCCGCCTTTGTGGCAAAAACTACTGGAGCACCCCACTCCGATATACTACGTCTTATGAACCCCTTCTCAAGCAACTCCTTTACTTGCTTATTGAGTTCCCTCCTTTCACGAGGAGCCATGTGGCGCACTGGCAAAGATACGGGTTTAGCATTATCCACAAGATAAATTCGAAAGTCTATCTCCCGCTTTGGAGGTAAGCCCTTCACCTCCTCAAACACATCCGGATATTCCCGGACCACTTCTACCGATCGCAGGTTCTCTACAGACGCGTCAAGCGATTCAAGATAACTTAGCATAACGGAATTTATGGGATTACAAAAGATGCCGAGAGCATTACCAAGGCGAGTCACAAGCCTAACTACTCTCCTTTCACAATCAAGAATGGCCCTATTTCTAGACAACCAATCCATTCCTAAAATTAGCCCATAGCCCGTGAAGCCCAATACATAAGCATCACATCTAAATTCAACGCTAAGTATAGAGATTTTCAAATCCAAACATATCATGGTCAAATGAGCCGAACCCCCAATTGGATTTGAAACGACCAAGGGATCCTCTACTAAACTGGTGTTCAAGTGCAGTGATTCAACTAATGATGCAGAGATAAATGAATGAGATGCGCCAGAATCGAATAAGGTACGGACAGGATGATCAAACAGAAAAACTAAGCTTTCAACAGAAATTGTTCTACCTCTTTCTTGCAGCGGTGGGGCCGCAATAGCCTGAACTTGCCCCCTTGCCTGCCCTGGTGCCATAAGAGCCTGCACCTGTCCTCCCGAGGTAGACCCTGCCCTCTGCCCCTTCTTTGGACAGTCCTTCACTAAATGTCCCGCATCTCCACAATGAAAACAACCAGTCTTCTTTTTCTTTCTACAATCTTTGCTAAGATGGCCAGGCGTCCCACAATTGAAGCATTTCTTCTTCCCTTTGCTATTATTGTTTTTACCACCCTTCTTATTTTGCTGTTGGGGGTTTCTTCTGATCCCCTTTCTTTTCAACTGCCTTATCCTCATGCATAAGTGCCATTTCTACTAGCTTTTCAAAGGTGGCTCCCATAGGGATGTGGGTCATAGCCAACCCTTGCAACGGTTCATTCAAGCCTCTAACGAACCTCAAAGCTTTCTTCTCTGGCGTGTTCACCAATTCCAAGCCAAACCTTGCTAACTGATTAAATTTATTGACATATTCCTTTACTGATGAGCTCCCTTGCTTTAGTGCCAGGAATTTTTCCATATTTAAGTTCTCCTCTGCCCTTGAAAGAAACTTTGCCTCAAACCTTCGTCTGAAATCCGCCCATGAATCAACTGGACGTTCCCCGTTAGTGACCTCCCACCAAAACGAGGCCTCTCCCTTCATTAACCAAGCAGCTAAACGGACTTTCCTCCCATCTTCCACTTCAAAGATATCCAACAATTCCTCAGTCTCCTTAAGCCAATCTCTGGCCTCCACAAACGTCTCAGTCCCTTGAAAAGTTTTTCCTCCCATAGCCTTGAATTCCTTGCACGTCTTTGCAAAAGTGTCAACACGAGGAGGAGGAGGAGGAGGAGGAAGAATAGGTGCAACTAGGGGTGGAGGAGTATCCGCTGGGCCTACAGTGGTGGCCCTAGCCTCCAAGTATCTCCTAAACCACCCTGGAATCGTCACACCTTCTGGGAGATTAAGATCTTCAGCCATGCTGAAACGAAAAAGGAAAGATTCAAAATGGAGAATTCGAAAGATAAAGATAAGGATGTGGCTATTTGGGATTATGTTTTTCATAAAAACTCTCTTTAAATAACATGTTTTTTTTTTTGAAAGCACTTCTTCCAAAAATACTTTAGAAAAAAAATGTTTTTCTAAAAAAAAAATTTTTTATCTGTTCTGGTAACCTTATGCTCTGATACCACGTGTAACACCCCACGTCCATTAATGTCACTCACAAAGGGAATGCATTAACTTCCATGGAGGTTTTAAGTGAATATAGAACAGTAAAATTACAACAAGACAGATATAAAATAGTACTTGGAAATTCAAAAACTTTATTTCATTGTAGCAGAAGTCAAAACATGTTTGATTACATCATAACACCATATTCAATGTCAAGTACAATATCTATCTTGATAAAACAAGTACATAATCCCATTACATGAATAGCCATTAAAAAGAAAGATAACAAGCTGGACTTTACTTCAGCAGTCCAAGCTTTCCAGAAGATAAGCGATCCAACTAGACTCCACTAGAACTTGGTCCAACCTGCGGACCTGAAGGGAGAAAAAGGATGGAAAAGAGGGGGTCGGACATAAAATCTGGTGAATATGATAATTCTACAATACTATTACCAAAATAACTGGACTAAGGCATAAGCTGGAAAACAAGAAAATGTCTATGAAGAGCAGATTAAGGACATAGACAATCGCTAAAGGCAACGTTATAGGCGCTCCTAAATACTAAAGGATAAACACTATACTGCACCACACCAGTCACCCTAAAGATTCATCCCACTTAGCTTCACTTAGAAACTTTCCCAATGGCTTTACGTACCCCTAGCTGACTACATAGGTGCCGCCTGCCCCTATCTCCACTAGGTGTACCCTACTTCCCATTATTCGATCGGCTCCCTAACTCGTAGATACCCGTGCTGGCCCCACAATGGGGTGTATCACTCCCCTAAAGTGGCAACCTGATACAACGGACATGCACGGCTTATACCTACACGATGTAACAACCTCTTACCTACCAGCCCAGGTCCACACACACGCATATGAAACCCGTAGGACTTGCGTTGCCAACGCTCCCTGTTTTGGCCTCTTATAGTCAAACCCAGTATGCGTGTCCCGTCCTCGACTTGGGTCGAGCCCACAAAGATACGTTTTGGGATACTGGTTGAAATGGGCCCCCACTATTTACCACAAGCATTCCACCTAAGCTTGTCCCCATTAGTCCATCCCACTTAACCCACTTAGTCATGTTCATTTACATGTGTGTTTGGTTAAGTCTAATCGTATTTCAAATGCCTCTAAAGGCAACCACCAGATTCCTCATGCCACCCAAGGCACCTACTTAACCCCCATGTCCCACCTTACATGATTATCTGGTTAAGTATTTCTTAGTTCATTAAGGCCATAACCTCATAAAGACCTCTCACATTAGACTGGCATTTATGGCAGTTGGATTTGCCGGGCGGGTCCGGGCAGTCTTACACCATAAAAGAGTCTAACCTCGTGTCTTTACAACTGTTATGCTTTAGTTTGGGCCTAGGACCTCTCACATTGGGCCGACATTTGTGACTACTGGATTTGCCGGGCGGGTCCGGGCAGGTTTACATCACAAACGGGTCCAACCTCGTGTCCTAAGCATTGATTATTAATAATAATCCACTTTCCCCCAATTTTAATAATTCCCTACTTGAATTATTAATTACTTCCAATTTTTAACAATGTCCATAATTGACTCAATTATGGACATTCATTCATGGTATGCAACATCTTACAAAATTGCACCCAATTTATTAATTCCTAATATTACCCCTACCCCACGTTTGAACGTTTATTCGCAAAATATATGTTAGACTCGAATAGCCTAACTCATAGCATAAAAGAGATTATCATAATAACAACATGTATATGTGACCAAATGAATCATAATAAGGGGTGAAACTTGCATATGTCCAACTTGCCTAGATTATACATGTCATGGATCTAAAGGTGTCAACTTGTTCAAAATTCACCTAATATAATCTCAATCAATTTTCATAAACTTACATATGAACATGTGTGAATCAACATCATCTAATTTTTTAACAACATGGTTTTATATGGGTACACCTAACTCAATAGGCAAATTCCCATAATCAAGTTTTATTTAATTATAGTTTCAAGTTTATGGGTACACCTAACCTAATAGGCAAATTCCCATAAACAAGATCCATTTAAATTAAAAAAAACATAACTTTAAGCATGTTCCAACAACATCATGATTTTACAACATAATATAGCATGATTTATAACATGGCATAGTATGATAGTATAACATAGCTTGACATGATTCTCAACATAGCACGACATAGCATAAGAGAATTTACAACATAGCATGACATAGCATATATAATTTACATCATACGACAACATAATAACATAATAAGAGATCCACAATATATAGAATTTACAATTACAAATCACATCACTTTCTTGTGATCCATTCATAACTGAGTCAAATTAGTTTGTAATAGTCTTGTGAGAATCATCATACTCACCAACAAAAGAAAAGAATTAGAGAAAGAGAGATCTTTTGATTTGATTTGTGTAGATTTAGTTGTAGATGATTAAGCTTCCTCTTCTTAGTTTGTGACGGCTATGCTGAACTCCATGGCAGCAGCATGACGGTAGCTTCTCTAATTTTACAAGTGATTTAGGTCTAGGGTCTACCCACTTATTTATAGATTTTAGAATTCATTTAGGCCATTAGATTTAACCTAGAAATAATCGCAGTCGTTCAGACAAGATGGGGTTTATCTTGTTGACTCAGCAATGAGTCAGAAGTGACTCAGCAAACACTCAGCATATTAATAAACTTCTATTCATGTCATAAATATATATATATTTTTTCTACAATGTACATATTAGATACATCCCCCTTTACTTATTATTGTTTTTATATACATATTAGATACATCCCCTCTCTCACACACTTATTAATATTTTTATATTCATATTAGATACATCCCCTCTCTTACGCACTTATTAATATTTTTATATTCATATTAGATACATCCCCTCTCTTACACACTTATTAATATTTTTATATTCATATTAGATACATCCCCTCTCTTACACACTTATTAA
The DNA here is from genome assembly GCA_030737875.1 of Allium sativum. Classification (NCBI taxonomy): domain Eukaryota; kingdom Viridiplantae; phylum Streptophyta; class Magnoliopsida; order Asparagales; family Amaryllidaceae; genus Allium; species Allium sativum. Next base: position 993,706,924 of record CM060920.1, read on the forward strand.
TATTTTTATATTCATATTAGATACATCCCCTCTCTTACACACTTATTAATATTTTAGCAACTTTAGTGTTAATAGAAAATTCGGGGTGTTACAGGGAGGTGGCATGTTTTTGTTGCTAAAGGAAGGGTGGTCTGGTAGAACGCCACTGTCAAGCATTCCAATAGTAACGCCTTGACCAAGACCGGCAGGGCCCGTAAGACCAAGGAAGTCGGGTGTGTAGGTTGTATGCAGAGGGATGAGTTTATTGGGAAATGAACGAATGAACTGGGTTTGGATTCCATGTGTTTGAGCTCTTGATCTGTGAGTTTTGCTGAAAAACCACTGAAGACTTCAGTATAACTGTTAATGATTCTGTCAGGAGAAGATGACGATTGTTGCAAGAATAATCTGTGCTAGCTTTCGTACTCATTAACGGCATTGACACGGGGTTGTAGGACTTGGATTATGTAGGTCTGAACATTGGGAGATGCAGCATAAACAATGTTAAACAAAAGAAAAGATGAAAACAAGGTGAAACAAAATAATAAATCAAGAGAGAAAGACATTGTTATTGTATCTGATTTAGTTCTCTGGTGCATGTGTGTGTGTATATATATATATATATATATATATATGGAGAATTAAATGATGACTAAATGACCAAGCAAGCTGTGGATTAGGAAGATACAGTATTCTGCAGCCTCGATTTCTAATTTCAATACATTAACACTTCTCGTAATAAATAAATTTTAATTCCATTAGATTAACATTCTTATATTTTAGGAATAGAATTCAAATACGTTACATCTAACGACCCGTATTCTACGCATCGAAGGATCGTATAATATTTATTTCTATCACATACGAAGTTGTATGGTCATGTAACTTTGTGAGACGGCTATTGGGGTTATTTTCCATGTTCACGATTTTTACCGATTTTTAAATGACCAATTTGCCCCTGGCAAATCTTGTTTCGGCCATAACTTTTGAGTGTAAGGAGTTTTGACCTAAAACAACTTCTATTAGATCCGTATGATGGTTTACCTTTCCTTAAAGTGGTCACACTTGTCAAACGGACTTACCGTTTGGGAGATATTGCTGAATTAAGTTTTAGAAGGTGAAAAACAGCGTAACCAGGCCTAATTACGGTGATTAGCAGCTAGGCCCATAACCCATTTCGGGATTAGGGTTATGGGAGGGCTGAGATGAGTTAGTAAATCAGTTTTTATTTCATTTATTAGCCGCCACTTACAACCTTTGAACCCTAACAATGGCCTCCACTTGCTAAAACACCCCAAATCGCCTTCTAATCTCTAATTAAGCCAAATCTACATCAAATCAAAGCGGATTAGCACAAAAATCGAGATAGAGCTGCTGGAGTGTATTGAACTCTGAACCATTTTGTCCAAAAGTTTCAGATCGAAGTTTATTTGTGGCTAAGGTGAGTGATTTGCATAGTTTCATACTAAATACGGTTGATTACGGTGATTAGTGTTAATTAATGAAATTTTGCATGTTAAAAATCTGGGAAAATGTTTAGAAATTGTAACACCCCGTATGTTGAATAACTTGCTATAATATAAAACAGGGCAGAATTAAATTTTAAAATCTGAATCAGGGGAAACGGGCTATGCCATTGAGTTCGTCTCAGAAAAATACGTGAAATAGAGTCCGAGTTTTCGAAAATCGGAGACCGTATGATCCAGTTAAGGCCCGAAGAAGTTTTCAGAAATTCAAAACAGATTTAAATATAAAAATTTAAACATTTCAGAAGAGGTGGGAAAATTCCCGCCAGGCAGAGGGAGTCGACCCTAGGGTCGACATGGGTGTCGACCCCCTCCCTAGGGGTCGACCCAGGGGTCGACCCCCCGTCGGTCTGTGTGACCTGGGTGCACCATTTTGGCTTTTGGGCTGTGCTGGTGGCTAGTGACGAAATCTGACGGCTCTAATCTAATTTAGGGTTAATCTAATGGCCTAAAACACCTAACTAATCTATAAATACACCCTAAGACTACCCTAATCCATACTAAAAATAGATACAATGTCGTTATGCCGTCAAAATGCAACTTGAAGGAGCCTCCATCAAATTGTAGAAGAAGATAGCTTCTCAAATCAACTCTAGCAACTTAATCTTCTTCATAGGAGTGCTAATCGACAAGTTGTGAGTTTCTGTAGCCTTAATGACCAATTGTTGAAATGATTATGATAGGATATAATGAGGTTATGACTATGAATGTGGATTAATGCAAGTTATATGCTATGTGTTCATGATGTTATGCAAGTTATATGATATGTGTTCATGATGTTATGCTAGTTATGCAAGTTATATGCTATGTGATTATGATGTTATGCAAGTTATGCAAGTCATATGCTATGTGATCATGATGTTATGCAAGTTATGCAAGTCATATGCTAAGTGTTCATGATGTTATGCAAGTTATGCAAGTCATATGCTATGTGATCATGATGTAATGCAAGTTATGCAAGTCATATGCTAAGTGTTCATGATGTTATGCAAGTTATGCAAGTCATATGCTAAGTGATCATGATGTTATGCAAGTTATGCAAGTCATATGCTATGTGTTCATGATGCTAATTATGCAAATCACTATGATAAACATTGATTCATTATGACACCATGGTTATGCAAGTTTGGTGTTTGATTATATGCAAGTTCAAATATGACATGTTATGCAAGTTTGGTGTTTGATTATATACAAGTAACATGTGCAAGTTTACACCCTTGTATGAGATGCATACATATGCAAGTTAACCCCTTTGTATGTCATACATACATATGCAAGTTTACCCCTTTGTATGACATAAGTAACTTATGCAAGTTAACCTCTTTATGACATACGTGATTCATGCAAGTTTGGCTTGATTATTTATGCTAGTTGGGTTTGATGCTATATGCATGTTGACACCTTTAAACCCATGTTGATGCTAATGTTATGCAAGTTGAACCCATTGTATTTATGATGAATCTTCCCTTTTATGTCATGTTAGCGAATTACGTGGGGAACGATGGGGTTAATATTCATGTTAATGAAATGGTGTGAAGTTGGTATGATTATGCATACCATAAAGTGGATGGACATAATTGAGTCAATTATGTACATCGTTAAATTTGTAATTAATTAGGGATAATTGATACAAATTATGGTGGTGATTAATTAGGTGTAACTTATCGACTAAGACACGAGGTTGGATCCTTTTGTAACATAAGACTGCCCGGAACCGACCGGCAAATTCAGCGGCTACAAATGAATGGCCCAATGTGAGAGTCTTAAGCACAAACTAAATACGTGACAAGTGTAAAGACACAAGGTTAGACTCGGTTATGGCGTAAGGCTGCCCGGACCCAACCGGCAAATCCAGCTGCCATAAAAGATAGTCTAATATGAGAGGTCTTTACAACGGTTACGTTCTTAATTAATTAAGAAACACTTAACCAGATAAGAATGTAGTGGGGCATGAGGGGTTAAGTGGGTGCCTTGGGTGGCATGTGGAAATCAAGTAAGTGCCTTGGGTGGCATGTGGAAATCTAGTGGGTTGCCTTGGGTGGCAATAGGAAATACGATTAGAATACTTAACCAAGTGGAAACATGTAATTAAACATGATTAAAGGGTTAAGTGGGATGCATTAGATAAAGGGACAAGCTTAGGTGGGTAGCTTGTGGGGGCCCATTTCAACCAGTAACCCATATGTATCTTATTGGGCTCGACCCATGTCGAGGACGGGACACGCGTACTGGGCTTGACTATAAGAGGCCAAAATGGGTTAGCGGTGGCAACGCAAGTCCAACGGGTTTCATATGCGTGTGTGGACCTGGCCTGGTAGGTAAGACGTTGTTGCATCGTGTAGGTATAAGCCGTGCACCATTGATTGTATCGGGTTGCCACTTTGGGGAGTGATACGTCCCATTGCGGGCCCAGCACGGGTATCTACGGTAGGGGGCCGATCGTTTGAGGAGTAGTGGGTACACCTAGTGGAGATAGGGGAAGACGGCACCTATGTAGTCAGCTAGGGGTACACGAAACTACTGGGTAAATTTTCTAAGTCCTTGGGTGGGATCAACCTTTAAGTAGGAATGACTGGTGTGGTGCAGTTAGTAAATAACCTTGGGTGGGTAGATGCGTCTTTATCCGATATCTTAGTTCATCCTATGTCTAGTTGGCTGCTTAGTGTAGTCATTTATCCTCAGTCATCACCGTACCAGGTTTATATCATACCCTAATTACTTTAATGATTGTGTTTTTAAAGTTATAGGGCTCACTCAGACTTATGTCTGACCTCGTTGTTTTTATCTTTTTCCCCCCCTCAGGTCCTCAGGTTGGGCCTAGCACTAGTGGGCTTTGATCAGATTTCTTTATCTATCTTTTGGAGCTTGGACCGTGATGTAAAGCCCAGCTTATCTTTTCTATTATGTCTATTAGTTATGTAGTGGGATTATGTACTTATGTTTTATCAGGATGGATATTTGGTACTTGACTCTTTTTATGGTGTTGTAACTAAACATGTTTACCTTCTGCTGCAATGAAATGATGTTTTAGATTTTTCAAGTATTATTTATATCTATCTTGTTGTAATTATTCTATTCTATATTCACTTAAAATGCTCCACCGAAGTTAAGGCATTCCCTTAGTGAGTGACCTTAGCGGGTGTGGGGTGTTACACGTGGTATCAGAGCTGAAGGTTACCGGAACAGATAAAATATTTAGAAAACTATTTTTCTAAAAACATTTTTGGAAGAAGTATTTTCGAAAACATGTCTTTAAAGAGAAAAGTTTTTGAAAGAAAAGCATAATCCCCAAATAGCCATATCTTTATCTTTCGAATTCTCCGTTTTGAATCTTTCCTTTTTCGTTTCAGCATGGCTGAAGATCTTAACTTTCCGGAGGGTGTGACGATACCAGTATGGTATAGGAGATTGATGGAGGCTAGGGCCACCACTGCGGGTCCAGCAAATGTTCCTCCACCAACAGTAGCACCCGATCTTCCTCCTTCCCCTCCTCCTCCTCGCACGGATACTTTTGCTAAGACTTGCAAGGAATTTAAGGCTATGGGAGGGAAACCTTTTCAAGGATCAGAAACTTTTGTGGAAGCTAGAGATTGGCTTAAGGAGGTGGAAGAGTTGATAGATATCTTTGAGACGGAAGAAGGAATGAAAGTCAAGTTAGCCGCTTGGTTAATGAAGGGAGAGGCCTCATTCTGGTGGGAGGTCACTAATGGAGAGCGCCCTGTTGACTCTTGGGCGGATTTCAGGCAAAGATTTGTGGTAAAGTTTCTCTCAAGGGCGGAGGAAAACTTGTATATGGAAAGGTTCTTGACTCTAAAGCAAGGAAACCTATCAGTGAAGGAATATGTCAACAAGTTTAATCAATTGGAAAGGTTTGGCATAGACATGGTGAATACACCGGAGAAGAAAGCTTTGAGGTTCATTAAGGGCTTGAATGAACCAATGCATGGATTGGCTATGACTCACATCCCTATGGGGGCCACCTTTGAGAAGCTAGTAGACATGGAACTCATGCATGAGGAAGAGAAGGGTCCCAATGCTAATAAGGCACCCGAGAAGAAAGGATATCAGAAGAGACCTCGACAGCAACAGCAAAGAAAGGGTGGAAAAGGCAACGGTGGCAAGGGAAAGAAGAAGTGCTTCAATTGCGGGACACCAGGCCACCTAAGCAAGGACTGTAGGAAGAAGAAGAAGACTGGCTGCTTCCACTGTGGCGAAGCAGGGCATCTAGTGAAGGACTGCCCTAAGAAGGGGCAAAGGACGGGATCTACCTCAGGAGGACAGGTGCAAGCTCTTATGGCACCGGGTCAGGCAAGGGGGCAAGTTCAGGCTCTCACGGTTCCACCGATTCAGGAAAGAGGTAGAACTATTTCCGTTGAAAGTCTGGTTTTTATGTTTGATCATCCTGTCCGTACATTGTTTGACTCTGGCGCATCGCATTCGTTTATCTCATCATCATTAGTTGAGTCACTGCACTTAGACACCAGTCTAGTAGATGATCCCTTAGTTGTTTCAAACCCAATTGGGGCTCCACTTATTTGTCCATGATATGTTTGGGTTTGAAGATTTCTATACTTAGTGTTGAGTTTAGATGTGATGCTTTTGTTTTGGGCTTCACGGGCTATGGGTTGATTTTTGGAATGGACTGGTTATCCAGTAATGGTGCTGTTCTTGATTGCGAAAGGAGAGTTGTTAGGCTCATGACCCGCTTGGGGAACACTCTCGAGATCTCTTGTAATCCCATGGATTCTGTTATGCTAAGTTATCTTGAATCGCTTGACGCTTCGGTCGAGAGTTTGCGATATGTTATAGTGGTCCGGGAATACTCGGATGTGTTTGAGGAGGTGAAGGGCTTACCTCCGAAGCGGGAGATAGACTTCCGAATATATCTGGTGGATAATGCTAAACCAGTATCTTTACCAGTGCGCCACATGGCTCCTCGTGAGAGGAGGGAACTCCATAAGCAAGTAGGGGAGTTGCTTGATAAGGGGTTCATAATACGAAGTATATCGGAGTGGGGTGCTCCAGTAGTTTTTGCCACGAAGGCGGATGGGTCCCTCAGACGTTGTGTAGACTATAGAGAACTCAACAAGCTCACAAAGAAGAATAGACACCCGTTGCCGAGGATTGATGATCTCTTTGATCAGTTGATCGGCGCCTCAGTGTTTTCACAGTTGGACTTGGCCACGGGGTTTCATCAGTTGAGAGTGGCTGAGGATAGCATACACAAGACTGCCTTTAGGACTCCGGATGGTTTCTATGAGTGGCTTGTGATGCCATTTGGTTTGACGAACACCCCTGCATACTTTGTTGATTTGATGAGTAGGGTGTTCAGGGAGTACCTTAATAAGTTCGTGGTGGTCTTTGTGGATGACATCTTAGTCTTTTCTAAGAGTGAAGAAGAGCATGCCCTACATCTTAGGGAAGTGTTGGAGACTATTCGAGCTCATAGCCTTAAGGCTAAATTCTCTAAATGTCACTTATGGAGGAAGGAAGTGCGGTTCTTGGGGCACGTGGTCTCCAAGGAGGGGATAGCTGTGGATCCCGCGAAGGTAGTATCCATCCAAGATTGGAAGGTTCCGAAGAATGCTACCGAGGTGAGGAGTTTCTTGGGGTTGGCTGGCTACTATAGGAAGTTTATCAAGGACTTTGCGAAGATATCAGCCCCGTTAACTCGCTTGACAAAGAAGAATTTAGTCTTCGCTTGGGACGTAGATTGTGATGATGCGTTCCAACGGTTAAAGAGAGCCTTAACCACAGCTCCAGTCTTAGTGTTGCCAGATGGGAGTAAGCCATTTGTTGTCTATACTGATGCTTGTGGGACAGGACTGGGCGCAGTCTTAATGCAAGAGGGAAGGGTGATAGCCTACGGTGGAAGGCAGTTGAGAAAGCATGAGAAAAATTACCCTACCCATGATTTAGAGTTGGCCGCTATTGTTTTTGCGCTTAAGATTTGGCGCCATTATCTTCTTGGAGAGAGGTTCGAATTGTTCACTGACCACAAATCATTGAAGTACTTGTTTTCTCAGAAGGATTTGAACTTGAGATAGCAAAGGTGGATGGAGTTCTTAGCATCCTATGATTACGAGATAGCGTATACCCCTGGCAAGGGTAATGTGGCGGCGGACGCCTTGAGCGGAAAAAAGTTGTCCTTGAGTTCATTGTTCATGGAACGACGAAGCTTGGAATTTATCCCGATGTTTGATTTCAAACCTTCCGTTGACTTTGTACCCGGTTTGCTAGCATCTTTAGAGGTCAGGCCTACTCTTTTGGGACGGATTGGCGAGGCACAGCGGGACGACCCCCAGTTGGTTGAGTTAGTAGAGAGGCTCATAAGGGGGAGTCGTCCAGCCATTTGAGTAGGTACACCCTAGACGATAGAGGGTGCTTGCGTAGGGATGGTAGACTTTGTGTACCGCAAGACGAGGGTTTGAGGAAGGCTATTCTTGATGATGCACACCGTTCTAGGATGACCATTCATCCCGGTGGGGACAAGATGTACCAAGACATGAAGTGAGTTTTCTTTTGGGCCGGTATGAAGAAAGATGTGGCTGAGTATGTCGCTAGATGCTTGGTGTGCCAACAAGTGAAAGCGGAGCAAAAGAAACCTGGTGGGTTGCTTCACCCATTGGAAGTTCCGCAATGGAAGTGGGATAGCGTCTCGATGGATTTTATTGATGGGTTACCTAGGTCAAGGAAGGGTAATACGGGAATTTGGGTTGTGGTAGACAGACTTACTAAGAGTGCCCATTTCATACCCGTGAAGAGCAAGAGGACTACTCCATAGCTAGCTTCGGTTTATCTTCGAGAGATTGTTCGATTGCATGGGGTACCTTCTAGCATAGTGAGCGATCGAGATCCTATCTTCACTAGCGAGTTTTGGAAGAGTTTGCAAGAAGCAGTGGGGACTCAATTGTGTTTGAGCACCGCATATCATCCTCAGACGGACGGCCAGACCAAGAGGGTGAATCGTGTTCTGGAAGACCTTTTGAGGCTTTGTATCTTAGATTTTGGAGGAACTTGGGAAGAGCATCTTCCATTGGTGGAGTTCGCGTATAATAACAGCTTTCAGTCTAGTATTGGTATGGCTCCTTTCGAAGCTCTTTATGGAAGGCCTTGTCGATCACCTACATGTTGGTGGGAATCTACGGATAAGATCTTGCTTGGGCCTGATATGGTTAGAGAGACTTCGGAAAAGATTGATTTGATTCGATGAAGGATGAAAGCAGCGCAAGACAGACAGAAATCTTACGCGGATAAGAGGAGGACGGATCTGGAGTTTGATGTTGGGGACATGGTCTTTGTCAAAGTACCTCCATTACGGAATGTTGTTCGCTTTGGGTCCGTTGGGAAGTTAGCTCCAATATTTGTAGGACCGTTTCCTATTAAGGAAAGGATTGGACGGATGGCATATAAAGTGGATTTACCCGAGAGACTTAGTGGGGTACATGACGTATTCCATGTGTCACATTTCAGGAAGTGCCTACACGAGACCGCAGAGGTGGTAGAGCCGAGCTTGCTTAGAGAAGTGGAGGTAGAGCGTGATGCAACTATTCGACGAGCTCCTACTCGCATCCTTGGGTCAGAGATTAGGAAGTTGAGGAACAGAGAGGTGCGACTAGTCAAAGTGCAATGGGGAGAGGATGAGAGCAATGCTACTTGGGAGACAGAAGCGAAGATGCGTTCACTGTACCCATTCCTTTTTGAGGGTATGTCTTTTAACTTCTCCTTTATCGTTTGTCTAGTACTTATCTTATCCTTAGTATGTCCTCTCATTAGTACCTTTGACCTTTAGATAGGGTAGACCTATGGTTGAAACATGTGTTTGAGACATGTTATGATTGATGGATGCGTGTGGATGCAAGTGTTTGCTAGTGGTTGCTCGTGGATGCATATACACACACTTTAGACACTAGATCGGCTCAATCACTTCATATTGCATATTGCATATAATTGTGTGTAGGTAGCTATATTAATGGATGTATAATGGTTGTGCTATCATATGGATGTTGCATTTTGGTGTATGATTGTGCACACATGTAGAGATAGTATGTGTCGATAGGGTTCTTTCGCATACATATTGGATGCATGACACTATCATGGTTTGCATTAAGAAGGTCAACTGAATCAGTAGACCGCCTGATTTTGCATTAGACAGGGAACATATACACACACTTTTTGCATATGTTCATACAACATTAGAAACTCTAAGGACAATGGATTCCAGTGTTTGATGGTTTAGTAGATGGTTGTTTGCTTGGTAGGATACGTTCTTCTTGACTTAGAGATTTCGGGGACGAAATCCTTTAAGTAGGGGAGAATGTAACACCCCGTATGTTGAATAACTTGCTATAATATAAAACAGGGCTGAATTAAATTTTAAAATCTGAATAAGGGGAAATGGGCTATGCCATTGCGTTCGTCTCGGAAAAATACGCGAAATAGAGTCCGAGTTTTCGAAAATCGGAGTCCGTATGACCCAGTTAAGGCCCGAAGAAGTTTTCAGAAATTCAAAACAGATTTAAATATAAAAATTTAAACATTTCAGAAGAGGCGGGAAAATTCCCGCCAGGCAGAGGGAGTCGACCCTAGGGTCGATATGGGTGTCGACCCCCTCCCTAGGGGTCGACCCCCCGTCGGTCTGTGTGACCTGGTTGCACCATTTTGGCATTTGGGCTGTGCTGGTGGCTAGTGACGAAATCTGACGGCTCTAATCTAATTTAGGGTTAATCTAATGGCCTAAAACACCTAACTAATCTATAAATACACCCTAAGACTACCCTAATCCATACTAAAAATAGATACAATGTCGTTATGCCATCAAAATGCAACTTGAAGGAGCCTCCATCAAATTGTAGAAGAAGATAGCTTCTCAAATCAACCTCTAATCAACTCTAGCAACTTAATCTTCTTCATAGGAGTGCTAATCAACAAGTTGTGAGTTTCTATAGCCTTAATGACCAATTGTTGAAATGGTTATGATAGGATATAATGAGGTTATGGCTATGAATGTGGATCAATGCAAGTTATATGATATGTGTTCATGATGTTATGCAAGTTATATGCTATGTGTTCATGACGTTATGCTAGTTATGCAAGTTATATGCTATGTGATTATGATGTTATGCAAGTTATGCAAGTCATATGCTATGTGATCATGATGTTATGCAAGTTATGCAAGTCATATGCTAAGTGTTCATGATGTTATGCAAGTTATGCAAGTCATATGCTATGTGATCATGATGTTATGCAAATTATGCAAGTCATATGCTAAGTGTTCATGATGTTATGCAAGTTATGCAAGTCATATGCTAAGTGATCATGATGTTATGCAAGTTATGCAAGTCATATGCTATGTGTTCATGATGCTAGTTATGCAAATCACTATGATAAACATTGATCCATTATGACACCATGGTTATGCAAGTTTGGTGTTTGATTATATGCAAGTTCATATATGACATGTTCTGCAAGTTTGGTGTTTGATTATATATAAGTAACATGTGCAAGTTTACACCCTTGTATGAGATGCATACATATGCAAGTTAACCCCTTTGTATGTCATACATACATATGCAAGTTTACCCCTTTGTACGACATAAGTAACTTATGCAAGTTAACCTCTTTATGACATATGTTATTCATGCAAGTTTGGGTTGATTATTTATGCTAGTTGGGTTTGATGCTACATGCATGTTGACACCTTTAAACCCATGTTGATGCTAATGTTATGCAAGTTGAACCCATTGTATTTGTGATGAATCTTCCCTTTTATGTCATGTTAGCGAATTACGTGGGGAACGATGGGGTTAATATTCATGTTAATGAAATGGTGTGAAGTTGGTATGATTATGCATACCATAAAGTGGATGGACATAATTGTAACACCCCACCTCCGCCAGGGTCACTCGCAAGGGAATGCACTAGCTTTGGAGGGGCATTATTGGTAAACATGCATAATGATATAGCAAGGCAGGACATGACATATATACATATGTAAATAAACAGAGTAAGTAAATAAAACAGCGGAAGACTTTTAAACTATTTCAAAAACAAGTCTGCTACATCATAATGTCAATTTCCCAAGTAAACAAGTCTAGTACATAAAATAACATCATCTGATACTGAAAAAGAAAACATAAAAGTAGCTATCCCCAAAGTGGAAGAAACCATAGCGAGCCCAAGTCCAAAGCATACATGAGCTATCCAAGAAAGCAGCTAAGATCCAAGCTAGGCTCCTGTATTCCCTCCCTGAGAACCTTGGGGGGGGAACGGAAGAAAAGAGGCGAAACAAAACGGGTCAGTCAAAAAGACTGAGTAAGCCCTGCTACGATCAGTCTATAAACTAATAAAGTTAACATCATGATGGGAACTGAGATGATCATAGATAACAGCATACTGGCATGGTAAATTAACTACATGATAGATAGAGGTGTCATCGCATAAAACATGGCTAAGTTTTGCACCACGGTGTACTAGCAACTCAACATAACAGATATTGATCCCTTGGCCCAAGCTTTGGCCCAATAACATGAGGTGACCTTAATACAAGGTCCAGCCCAACGGTCTAGTCGATCGGCTCCCTATAAACCTAACACGTCAAGTGTTGGTGTCCATATGGCCCACGTATGGTTGTAGTTAGACTGTGCTGGGTCCACCTTTGGGTGTATCAAGCCCTCGGGTGTTAACCCCAGACACTTAAGCAATAATGCACAGCTCTAATCTACTGGTACCCGTGCCTCGAGTTTGTCCAACATCGGACTACGTGCACGTCCGTAGCCCGCCGGACCTGCACCGCTGTACCACTCGGCCATCGCCCTTTGGTCGTTTACATCCTCCAGTAATCGTGCCCCGCCCTAGCCTAGCTTCTAGGGTTGTGAATGATACCAAACTGGGATTACTGTTAGAACAGACCACGTTGCTAGGGTTTCCCCAAGAGGGTTAAGTGTGATTTAACCCTTCACTAATCCTGGATTAAACTGGTTAAGTGTGGCTTAACCCCATTCTAATCCCTTGAACTCCCAAATGGATTAAACTAGTTAAGTGTAAACAACGGTTCACAACTTAACCACATTCTAATCCCTCGAATCCCCAAATTGGTTAAGTATTAGTGGACCCTGACTTAACCCTAATCATGAGGCATTAATTAATTTAATGCACCTTAACCTCTCACATTAGACTTTGTTGCGGTTACTAGTTAAGCCGGGCGGGTCCGGGTAGGTTTACACCACAACTTAGTCTAACCTCGGGTTTTTGGCACCACATGACCAACTTCTCACATTGGGTCCTATTGTTTGTAGCCACTAGTTAAGCCGGTCGGTTCCGGGTAGAATTATGCTACAAACTCAACCCAACCTCGAGTTGGCCACTCTTGTGTTTTCTAAGTGTCATGTCCACTTCATTTCAAAACATAATCACAAGTCAAACAATTACTTGGGTAGACCTAACTTAATAGGTAAATTCCCAAGGGGTAGACCTAACTTAATAGGTAAATTCCCCATCTTATATTTTCATGTATTTTAAGTTTACCCAAAACCCCCAACGTCATTCTATCGCTTACATATTCGTAGTAACGCATAAAGGATAGGAAGAGGGAACTTGGCACAACATACATGATAAACTTGCACAACAATCATGCATAACATGTTAGACTTACACAACTTAGCATAGTGAACTTGCATACTACCATAAACATGCATAACATGTTAAACTTACATAACTTAGCATAGTGAACTTGCATATTACCTTAATCATGCATAACTTGTCAAAACATGCACAACTTGTCAAACATGCACAACTTGTCAAAACATGCACAACTTGTCATTTTAAACTTGCATAAACATGCACAACTTGTCAAACATGCACAACTTGTCATTTTAAACTTGCATAAACATGCATAACTCAATAAACATACAAATCATGGCTTAGCAAACTTGCATAAACATGCATAACTTGTTAAACTTGCAAAACATGGCTTAGTATACATGCATAACTCAATTAACTTGCAAGTCATGGCTTAGTACACTTGCATAAACATGCATAATCCATTAAACATGTAGAACATGGCATAGTAAACTCGCATATGCATGCATAACTTATGAAACATGTAAAACATGGTATAGTGAGTTCGCATAAGCATGCATAATCAACTAAACTCACATAAATCTCAACTTTCACCACATATTAACTTTAGAGTTTGTAAAGTGAAGGTAAGAGGGCTTACAATGCTTATGCGGACTCAAATGAGTATAACAAATGCAAGAAACCCCTTATGCAACTAATTAAAACCCCCAAATGCAAGCAAACTTGATCAAGACTCCTCCTTTATGATGCCAATTGAAAAACAAGCCTTTAATGCAAGCTAAGGAGGATCATACAAGCCTAAATATGCTTGTATGCATGGAAAATCACTTAGGAATTAAATTAGGAATTGTATGAAGAGGGTGGAGGCCATGAGAGGATGGATTTTGGCATAGTTTGGTTGCAAGAATGATTAATGGGGTTTTAGGGTAGGATTAGAGGCTTATTTATAGAAGATTAGAGTGTTTTTAGCCCTAGGATTAACCCTAGGATAGTTTTGGCCCGTCAGATTTCAGATTTCTCTAGAACCAGACCACACAACCAAGCCCAAACCAAAGTGGTGCGCCAGGCTAATCTGCCTGGCTACCCCCTGTCGACAGGGCTATCGACAGGGCAGTCGACATGCCTAGACCCCTGTCGACAGGCCTGTCGACATGGGGTCCTGGGCGGGAATTTTTCCCGCCTGCCCAGTTTTGCCCTAGCCCATGTTTTTAATTTCAAATTTAAATCTGTTTTTACTTAGAAATTTTCTGCAAACTTCAATGGGCCTTAACTGGGTCATACGGACTCCGATTTTCGAAAACTCGGACTCTATTTCGCGTATTTTTCCGAGACGAACGCAATGGCATAGCCCGTTTCCCTTGATTCCCATTTTATAATTTAATTCTGCCTCAATTTATGTTATAACAGATTATTAGAAATACGGGTTGTTACATTCTCCCCTCCTTAAAGGATTTCGTCCCCGAAATCTTCAAGTTAGGAAGAACGTATCCTACCATCCAATCATCCATCTACTCAAAGCATCATCCACGAGCAATCATTGTCCTTAAAAGATTCTAAATGTGGTATGAACATATGCAAAAGTGTGTGTATATGTACTTACCTAATGCAAAGATCAGGCGGTTACTGATACAGTAAACCTCCTTAATGCACATGTATGTCTTATCTAATGCAAGGATCAGGCGGTTACTGATACAGTAGACCTCCTTAATGCATATGTATGTCAGTGAAATGAATCCATATGTATGCAAATTCCTAAATTCATAGTATCTATATGAGTGCACATAACATTCACCCATATGCAACATCCATGTGATAACACAACAAGTTTCAACCATGAATAAGTGTAAGCACTCATGCATATGCAACATGAAGAGTGTGCGAGCCGATCTAGTGCCTAATGTGTATAATGCATCCACGAGCAACCACTTGCAAACACTTGCAACCACTTGCAACCATCAAGCATAACATGCTTCAAATACATGTTTCATCCAAAGTGTTTCTACCTAAGGTTCTCATGACAAGATAGACACGATGAACTAGATAAACTAGATAAACTAGATAAACTCCTTTTTGCATTACAAGAAATCCATTCAAATTTTGACATATAGTACTAACCGATGAGTCTTAACCCCCTTATGGAGTTTACAACAGAAATAAGGTCGAGAATGGGACCGAGAGGATATATGCAAAAGATAACTTGCAAGCAAGCTCCACAGAAAAACAAGGATCAAGGATGCACTCTTAGTCTTCACTCTTCTTAGTCACGTTTCCTTGAGCTTAACTCAACTGTGCTTTGACTATCTTTCACTTCATGATTCCTTGGCTTCCTAACTTCTATTTCCCAAATTCGAGTTGGAACTCATTTCATTATCGCCTCTCGTCTTTCTTTTCCACTTATTCTTCTTTCTGTATACTTGGCTTAAACATACTATAACCTCATGATTTCATGCAAGTTCTCCAAAATTCACTAGTGAATCCTGGATCTCGCCTACTTACTATAAAGTATTTCACGCAGCAGAACTTTCCTTGAAAATACCAATCCACGTTGCTAGTTGCCCTTCTAAACGTGATTTTCTATAACCCGTGCTTAAATCAAAATGAACCATCCGCCTAGGCCATACCTAGATTCAGTTGCCTACCCATGGCTTCCTGTAAGCTATTTTAAAACTGGCCAACTTCTTGAGGGTAAACCGTTTCTAACCCTGATGCAGTCCTCTCGGACTGAAATGAGCACTCTTCGTGAGTCTTCCTATTATGACCCTCATACCCGTATTCCCTTTCTTTGATCTAGGTAGTCTATCCACATAATCTATCGAGATGTTTTCACACTTCCCTTGCGAAACTTCTACTGGAGGTAATGGCCCACTGGGCTTCTATGACTTGGCCTCAACCTGGTGGCACAACATGTATCCTGAAACCAACTCGGCCACCTCCTCGAGTGATGCATATCTTCAAGAACCTTCTTTACCGAGTCTTCCACTCGAGGAACACCTAATCTCTCATCGCGCCTTAGTCATCCCTTGTCATCTATAATATATCTAACGAGGTGACTTAACGTCTCGCCTCGAATCAACTGGTCCATGTTCTTGACTAACTGCGGGTCTTCTTCCTATGAAACCCCCTTCTTGATCCAGAAGAGTAAGTCTAAGCCCCGGGAATGCCAACTAGCTAGCCAAACGGAGGAAGCTTCTTACTTCAATTGCCCTCCTTAGAGTTTTCCGGTCTTAACCCGCAACCACTTTAGCGGAATCCACCGCTAAGCCTTACTTAGGAATTATGTGCCCAAGAAGTCCAACTTCTTTCCTCCAAAGTGATATTTGGAGAACTTGACCTTCAACTGGTGGCTCTAAGCGTATCCATCTCCTCCTTGAGATGTATAGCATGTTCTTCCTCGTTCTTTTGAGGAGATCAAAATATCGTCTATGACGACCATGACAAACTTGTTCAAGGACTCCCTAAACACCCTACCCATCAAGTCCACGAAATATGCGGGTGCATTCGTCAAACCAAATAGCATGACTAGCCATTCTAAAAATCCATCTAGAGTCCTAAACGCAGTCTTGTCAATTCCATCCTCAGCCATCCTAAGCTGATGGAATCCGGTAGCTAGATTAAAAGAAAACAGATGCTCCTACAAGCTGATCAAACCAATCATTGATCCTTGGTAACGGTTATCCATTCTTCTCACGATAATCAACACATAAACGAAGCAAACCGTCCACATCAGTAGCGAATACTTCTGGAGCACCCTACTCGAAAATGCTTCTGGAGCACCCTACTCGAAAATGCTTCGTCTCAGGAAGTTCTTCTCAAGCAACTCCTTGACTTGCTTTCTTAACTCTCACCTCGTGAGGTCATGTGCCTAACCGGCCACGAAACTGGCTTGGTATTACCAACCAGATAATGCGGAAATCTATCCCACGTCCAGGGGTAACCCCTTCACTCCACCCCAGATATCAGGATATTCTCGGACCTCCCTCACCGATTGCAAACTATCGATAGACGAGTTGAGGGACTCAAGATAACAATCATGACGGGACCCATAGGGTTGCTAGAAATTTCTAGGGTATTACCGAGGCGAGTCATGAGCCTCACACCCCTATATACAAAAACCCAGAATGGCTCCAAAACCGGACAACCATTCCATGCCCAAAACCAACCCATATCCCCTGAAACTGAGAATAAAACATCCCACGAGAATTCTATACTCAAGATAGAAATTTTCAAATCCACTCAGACCACAGACAAACGGGCAGAACCCCCAATTGGATTTGAAACACATACGGGATCATCAACTACACTAGTACTTAGGTGCAAAACTTTCAACTGGATTAGATGAAATAAAACTATGCGATGTGCCAGAATCAAACAAAGTTCGAACAGGGAAAATCAGAAAATGTAAACAAGATTTTCAACAGAAACACTACCTCTATCATAAGCTGGTGCTGAGGGGATGAACTCGCCCTCCAGATAGTCCTGCACACTGAGTCTGGCCTTGCCCTTGTTTCCTCGGGCAATCCTTGCTGAAATGTCCAAACTCACCACAAATGAAGCATTCGCCCCGCTTTCTCTTTTCCTTCTTCCTACATTCCTTGGCTATATGTCCAACTTTACCACAGAAGTTGCGTTTCCTATTCCCTCTTGGCTTGTTCTTGCGGTTGTGGTTATTTTTGCCCCGTTTCCCGGAATTTACTCTCTTGTCTTGAGACTCATTCGCCTTGACCTCTTTCTTGTCACTGTTATCTTCTTCTTGAAGTAGGGCCAAATTTACCAAATTCTCGAAAGTCGCCCCCAAGGGTATATGAGACATGGCCAAACCATGTAATGGCTCGCTTAATCCTAGAGCAAAGTGTAGGGCCTTCTTCTGAGCTGTATTAACCAAGTCTAAATTGACACGAGCCAGTTGATTAAACTTATCTATGTATTCCCTAATCGTCATGTCCCCTTGCTTCAGTGATAAGAATCTCAGTCCAAACCTTCCTCTAAAGTCATCCCAAGTCTCAATTGTCCTGGTTGCGGTGGTGACTACCCACCAACGTGCAGATTCTTCCTTTAGCAACCATACTGCTAATAAAACTTTCCTGCGGTCACCTATATCAAAGGTGGCTAAAAGATCTTCGGTCTCTTTCAACCAATTCCCTGCTTCTACAAAAGTCTCTGTTCCGTTAAAATTCTTGCCTCCCATCCTCTTAAATTTCTTGCAAGTTTCCGCGAAATCCGCTTGTGGAGGCTGAGGGGGAAGAGGAACATCAGCTACGGGAGGAGAAGGGGGAACAGCGGCCTCGACTGGGGAGACAACATTAGGGACACCCGGGACCGGTGCCGTGACTTCCAAGTACCGACGAAACTAATCGGGTATCGTCACTCCTTCGGGCAAGATGAGATTATCAGACATGCTGGAAATGAAAAGAAAAGAGTTTAAACGAGGAGTCAAAGGATAGTGCTGATGGCTTTTGGGGAATAGCCTTTTAAAACAACTCGACTTTTCTTTGGAAAATACTTTATACTTGGTTTTGAAAATAGTTTTTTTTTTTTTCAAAAGTTTTTAAAACCTTTTTATCCCTTCTCGTAAACCATATGCTCTGATACCAAATGTAACACCCCACCTCCGCCAGGGTCACTCGCAAGGGAATGCACTAGCTTTGGAGGGGCATTATTGGTAAACATGCATAATGATATAGCAAGGCAGGACATGACATATATACATATGTAAATAAACAGAGTAAGTAAATAAAACAGCGGAAGACTTTTAAACTATTTCAAAAACAAGTCTGCTACATCATAATGTCAATTTCCCAAGTAAACAAGTCTAGTACATAAAATAACATCATCTGATACTGAAAAAGAAAACATAAAAGTAGCTATCCCCAAAGTGGAAGAAACCATAGCTAGCCCAAGTCCAAAGCATACATGAGCTATCCAAGAAAGCAGCTAAGATCCAAGCTAGGCTCCTGTATTCCCTCCCTGAGAACCTTGGGGGGGGAACGGAAGAAAAGAGGCGAAACAAAACGGGTCAGTCAAAAAGACTGAGTAAGCCCTGCTACGATCAGTCTATAAACTAATAAAGTTAACATCATGATGGGAACTGAGATGATCATAGATAACAACATACTGGCATGGTAAATTAACTACAAGATAGATAGAGGTGTCATCGCATAAAACATGGCTAAGTTTTGCACCACGGTGTACTAGCAACTCAACATAACAAATATTGATCCCTTGGCCCAAGCTTTGGCCCAATAACATGAGGTGACCTTAATACAAGGTCCAGCCCAACGGTCTAGTCGATCGGCTCCCTATAAACCTAACACGTCAAGTGTTGGTGTCCATATGGCCCACGTATGGTTGTAGTTAGACTGTGCTGGGTCCACCTTTGGGTGTATCAAGCCCTCGGGTGTTAACCCCAGACACTTAAGCAATAATGCACAGCTCTAATCTACTGGTACCCGTGCCTCGAGTTTGTCCAACATCGGACTACGTGCACGTCCGTAGCCCGCCGGACCCGCACCGCTGTACCACTCGGCCATCGCCCTTTGGTCGTTTACATCCTCCAGTAATCGTGCCCTGCCCTAGCCTAGCTTCTAGGGTTGTGAATGATACCAAACTGGGATTACTGTTAGAACAGACCACGTTGTTAGGGTTTCCCCAAGAGGGTTAAGTGTGATTTAACCCTTCACTAATCCTGGATTAAACTGGTTAAGTGTGGCTTAACCCCATTCTAATCCCTTGAACTCCCAAATGGATTAAACTAGTTAAGTGTAACCAACGGTTCACAACTTAACCACATTCTAATCCCTCGAATCCCCAAATTGGTTAAGTATTAGTGGACCCTGACTTAACCCTAATCATGAGGCATTAATTAATTTAATGCACCTTAACCTCTCACATTAGACTTTGTTGCGGTTACTAGTTAAGCCGGGCGGGTCCGGGTAGGTTTACACCACAACTTAGTCTAACCTCGGGTTTTTGGCACCACATGACCAACTTCTCACATTGGGTCCTATTGTTTGTAGCCACTAGTTAAGCCGGTCGGTTCCAGGTAGAATTATGCTACAAACTCAACCCAACCTCGAGTTGGCCACTCTTGTGTTTTCTAAGTGTCATGTCCACTTCATTTTAAAACATAATCACAAGTCAAACAATTACTTGGGTAGACCTAACTTAATAGGTAAATTCCCAAGGGGTAGACCTAACTTAATAGGTAAATTCCCCATCTTATATTTTCATGTATTTTAAGTTTACCCAAAACCCCCAACGTCATTCTATCGCTTACATATTCGTAGTAACGCATAAAGGATAGGAAGAGGGAACTTGGCACAACATACATGATAAACTTGCACAACAATCATGCATAACATGTTAGACTTACACAACTTAGCATAGTGAACTTGCATACTACCATAAACATGCATAACATGTTAAACTTGCATAACTTAGCATAGTGAACTTGCATATTACCTTAATCATGCATAACTTGTCAAAACATGCACAACTTGTCAAACATGCACAACTTGTCAAAACATGCACAACTTGTCATTTTAAACTTGCATAAACATGCACAACTTGTCAAACATGCACAACTTGTCATTTTAAACTTGCATAAACATGCATAACTCAATAAACATACAAATCATGGCTTAGCAAACTTGCATAAACATGCATAACTTGTTAAACTTGCAAATCATGGCTTAGTATACATGCATAACTCAATTAACTTGCAAGTCATGGCTTAGTACACTTGCATAAACATGCATAATCCATTAAACATGTAGAACATGGCATAGTAAACTCGCATATGCATGCATAACTTATGAAACATGTAAAACATGGTATAGTGAGTTCGCATAAGCATGCATAATCAACTAAACTCACATAAATCTCAACTTTCACCACATATTAACTTTAGAGTTTGTAAAGTGAAGGTAAGAGGGCTTACAATGCTTATGCGGACTCAAATGAGTATAATAAATGCAAGAAACCCCTTATGCAACTAATTAAAACCCCCAAATGCAAGCAAACTTGATCAAGACTCCTCCTTTATGATGCCAATTGAAAAACAAGCCTTTAATGCAAGCTAAGGAGGATCATACAAGCCTAAATATGCTTGTATGCATGGAAAATCACTTAGGAATTAAATTAGGAATTGTATGAAGAGGGTGGAGGCCATGAGAGGATGGATTTTGGCATAGTTTGGTTGTAAGAATGATTAATGGGGTTTTAGGGTAGGATTAGAGGCTTATTTATAGAAGATTAGAGTGTTTTTAGCCCTAGGATTAACCCTAGGATAGTTTTGGCCCGTCAGATTTCAGATTTCTCTAGAACCAGACCACACAACCAAGCCCAAACCAAAGTGGTGCGCCAGGCTAATCTGCCTGGCTACCCCCTGTCGACAGGGCTGTCGACAGGGCAGTCGACATGCCTAGACCCCTGTCGACAGGCCTGTCGACATGGGGTCCTGGGCGGGAATTTTTCCCGCCTGCCCAGTTTTGCCCTAGCCCATGTTTTTAATTTCAAATTTAAATCTGTTTTTACTTAGAAATTTTCTGCAAACTTCAATGGGCCTTAACTGGGTCATACGGACTCCGATTTTCGAAAACTCGGACTCTATTTCGCGTATTTTTCCGAGACGAACGCAATGGCATAGCCCGTTTCCCTTGATTCCCATTTTATAATTTAATTCTGCCTCAATTTATGTTATAACAGATTATTAGAAATACGGGTTGTTACAATAATTGTGTCAATTATGTACATCGTTAAATTTGTAATTAATTAGGGATAATTAATACAAATTATGGGGGTGATTAATTAGGTGTAACTAATCGACTAAGACACGAGGTTGGACCCTTTTGTAGCATAAGACTGCCCGGAACCGACCGGCAAATCCAGCGGCTACAAAGGAATGGCCCAATGTGAGAGGTCTTAGGCACAAACTAAATACGTGACAAGTGTAAAGACACGAGGTTAGACTCAGTTATGGCGTAAGGCTGCCCGAACCCAACCGGCAAATCCAGCTGCCATAAAAGATAGTCTAATGTGAGAGGTCTTTACAACGGTTACGTTCTTAATTAATTAAGAAACACTTAACCAGATAAGCATGTAGTGGGGCATGAGGGGTTAAGTGGGTGCCTTGGGTAGCATGTGGAAATCAAGTAAGTGCCTTGGGTGGCATGTGGAAATCTAGTGGGTTGCCTTGGGTGGCAATAGAAAATACGATTAGAATACTTAACCAAGTGGAAACATGTAATTAAACATGATTAAAGGGTTAAGTGGGATGCACTAGATAAAGGGACAAGCTCAGGTGGGTAGCTTGTGGGGGCCCATTTCAAACAGTAACCCATATGTATCTTATTGGGCTCGACCTATGTCGAGGACGGGACACGCGTACTGGGCTTGAGACTATAAGAGGCCAAAACGGGTTAGCGGTGGCAACGCAAGTCCAACGGGTTTCATATGCGTGTGTGGACCCGGGCTGGTAGGTAAGACGTTGTTGCATCGTGTAGGTATAAGTCGTGCACCATTGATTGTATCGGGTTGCCACTTTGGGGAGTGATACACCCCATTGCGGGGCCAGCACGGGTATCTACGGTAGGAAGCCGATCGCTTGGGGAGTAGTGGGTACACCTAGTGGAGATAGGGGCAGGCGGCACCTATGTAGTCAGCTAGGGGTACACGAAACTACTGGGTAAATTTTCTAAGTCCTTGGGTAGGATCAACCTTTAAGTAGGAATGACTGGTGTGGTGCAGTTAGTAAATAACCTTGGGTGGGTAGATGCTTCTTTATCCGATATCTTAGTTCATCCTATGTCCTTGGGTGGGACCCCGTTGTTTTTATCTTTTTCCCCCCTCAGGTCCTCAGGTTGGGCCTACCACTAGTGGGCTTTGATCAGATATCTTTATCTATCTTTTGGAGCTTGGACCGTGATGTAAAGCCCAGCTTATCTTTTCTATTATGGCTATTAGTTATGTAGTGGGATTATGTACTTATGTTTTATCAGGATGGATATTTGGTACTTGACTCTTTTTATGGTGTTGTAACTAAACATGTTTACCTTCTGCTGCAATGAAATGATGTTTTAGATTTTTCAAGTATTATTTATATATGTCTTGTTGTAATTATTCTGTTGTATATTCACTTAAAATGCTCCACCGAAGTTAAGGCATTCCCTTAGTGAGTGACCTTAGCGGGTGTGGGGTGTTACAGAAATTCTTAAACATTATTTTAAGCCTCTGTTAGAAGTTTGGGTTAATTTGGATAAGTTTTGCTAATTGTATGCTTAAGCATGATTAAGGGGGATTCAGGGGAAAACATAGGTTTTTGGGTTTGTATGGTCTGTTTTGATACATCATATTGTTGTTTTGGTATCTGTGGTTGATGATACATGTTGTTATGACTGTATGGTATGCTTCGTGATTGATTAGAAGAGTTGAAATGGTCGAAAACGTCATTGTATGGTGTAAAACAGCCGCTGGAAGAGTTGCAATAAAATATGCAGAGGGCTGGGTCGGATCGCCCCCCCCCCCTTCGAACTGACCCGATCGTGACACCCACCACGAACTAAATCGACATGTGAAGACCTTGAGCACCATCATGAACCGAACAGGGATCCACGAGCTGCTCGCACCTTAAGAACGACCTGAACCGAAGCCTCACCATGAGTCCAAACCAGATGATCATCACGAACCGGACCACGAGCCAACATGAGTACTACGAGCCGGAGTAGGAAGCACGAACCGAAGCTTGACCACGAGCAGAAGGAGACCGAACCGAATCGGTGCATCATGAGCCAAACTGGGTGTTGCCATGAGCTGGAGCCAGGATCACGAATCGAATCTATACGATGGTCATGAACCGAACGAAGGGAGGAAGGCCGAACCGAATGGAAGTCCACTTCCAAACCGATCCGGAGATGATGACCATAACCCGAGATGCAAAGGTAGTCCAAAGGAGAATTTTGTACTCAAGATCTAGATGGGAACCAACGAGTCAACTTCATGATTGGACTTTGCTACAGGACATGTGCTAAAGAGTTGTCGACGTCCATAGCTTTGATTCACCACCGAGAGACGATTGTTAGGCTATGGATCAGTGTAGTGGGGTAGTTATTACTCTATGGGGAAGAGTGATCGTAGCATGGCTATGAGCCAATGCAACAGAGTCGTTATGACTTCATGGGGCAAAGTGGACATAGCAAGGACTAGTGGCTATGGACCGGTGCAGTGGAGCTGCCATGACTCCATGGGGCAGAGTGATCATAACAAGGATTTAGGTAATCAAAGCGGTGGATATCGTATGCTTTACACACTAAGTGAGAGATGTGAGGATGGTTGCTATACTTGATTGTTTTTCATCATTATGACATGTACACTGCCACCCCCGTATCTTTACACCATGTGTTAGTGTCACCTTAGAGTATTGTACATCTTGTTGTGCTAACTCTTTGGTTGCACGTCCAGGTTCAGGTATGGTTTAGTATACCTGTTATTGTTCCGTTTTGCTGCTTATCGCTCATACCAGACTTTTGTCTGACACAGAGTTTTATGTCTCTTCTTATTACTCTGGGTGCTCTTAAACGGGCAGACTAGAGATGGGTTAGCTGGTTATGCACAAGTAGCTAATCCGGAGATGAGCGGGAGGCTTCCACGTATGATATATATAGATATTCTCCCCATGTCGCTGCTGGTCACTACTTTGGGTATTAGTAGTGCACCTTTCTTATTTTGCTTTAGAGACAGTTTTTAAAAGTTGTAATAACGATGATGTGGAACATAAGTTGTATTTGGATTTTCCGCTGCTATGATGGTTTAGTTTTCAGCTTATGCACTATCTCGCATGTTTTATGTCAAGTATGTTATTATTATATTTTATTCCATGCGCTGTGAGACATTCTACAGGTTCCTTGCTAGTTAAAATTCCCTTCTTTCCTTTTTTTGGCGACCGTCCTGTGCTGGTTGGACATTGGCACAGCGCACTTTCATTGAAATGTTGGCTGGTGCGGGGCAGGCCATCACATTTGGTATCAGAGCTCTAGGTTGCGTAGTTAACTTAGGGAAAGACACCAGGGAGAGATAGTACGTATATGAGAGCGCGTATTTGTTATATTTTGGTTTTTAAAAGTTATATATATATACTATTAGTGTATTTAAGGATGAAGTCGCATTGCACTGGCACCACTGAAGAGATGGTTAATCGTTTTCTCCTTACAGACTGAACGAGAGGCGATATACTTGGGGTACTGGTAGAGGAGATAATAATGGGAATGCTCCTAATATGAGGACGATGTTCACTGACCTCATGAGAGTGATGCTTAGGAATGTTCAGAGGGCAGCTCCTAATGTTGCAAATGGTGGTGGTGTAGTGGTGCAGGCGCCTAGGGCCGATTTCGCCAAGCTATGGAAGGATTACACTAGTCTTGGTGGGAAGCCATTCCATGGAACGAAATCGACTACAGAAGTTCAGGATTGGTTGGATAGCTGTGAGTGTATCTTCGAAGACTTAGGTATCGAGGATGCGACGAAAAGAAAGCTAGCATCCCGTCAGCTGCAAGGACGGGCGATGAATTGGTGGAATGCTATTAAGGCAGCTACTCTAGAGGATCAAGTTACTTGGGATCAGTTCAAGGCCCGATTTAGTGATAAGTTTGTCCCAGCTGCTCAGAAATCAGAATTGTTTAGGAAGTTCTTAGAGCTTAAACAGAATGGTAGGGGAGTCTCGGAGTATATTGCTGAGTTCGATACTTTATCGAAGTATGGATTATCTCTTATTGACACTCCCGGGAAGAAGAATGAGAAGTTCATAATAGACTTAAATCTGTACTTGAGGGAAAGGCTTATTAACCACATCGATGAGACGTTTGAATCGATTGTGGGAAAAGCTTTGAGATCAGAGAGTCTATACCCTAAGTCGAAGACTGAGGTTGCATCTGCAGAAGAGCCAAAGCGGCAAGCAAGCGGTGGAGGTAAGAATGGTTCTTAGAATAAGGGAAAGCAGAATTAGACCAAGGATGGCCAGAAGAAGAAGAATAAGAAAGATGTTGAGTGCTTTAGCTATGGAAAGAAGGGCCATTATGCTAAAGAATGTCGAGAAAAGCCAGCGGCCAGAAAGTGCTTCAACTGCGGCCAAGTGGGACATCACAAGGATAAATGTCTGCAACCCCCTAAAGAAAAGAAGATTGTGAAAGCAAATGCTATCAATGTTGTTCCTTCTTCGTCGAATGCCCCGACTGCGGCGGAGAACGGAAATAATGTCGTCATTCAATGTATGCTTTCTGTTTATGATGTTCCTGTTCGAGTATTGTTGGATACCGGAGCTTCCCGTTCCTTCATATCTAGTGACCTGTTAGATAGGTTGGGATTGGAACCCGAGATAGTCGATAGACCTTTAGTAGTGACGAACCTGATTGGTGGTTCAACTAGCCTTAGCATATTTGCTGTAATGTGTTCTTATCGAGTAATGGATGCATGTTTGTTTGTGATTGCTTTGTTTTGGGCTTTACTGAGTTTGGCATTATTTTGGGAGTCGATTGGATCCAGAGGTACAGGGTGATGGTAGACTGTGTGGGCTTTTTGGTGACAGTTAGAGCGGATTATGGGCGGAGGGTAGTGTTTGGTGGTCAATCTAGTGATGGGGTAATGGCTAGTTTTCTAAATTCCCTCGACATCTCGCATGATGAGTTATCAGATGTGCCCATGCTGGCCAGTATCCGGACGTCTTCGAGGAAGTGACCGTACTTCCACCACACCGAGAGATTGAGTTCTGTATTGATTTAGTGAAAGATGCCAGGCCTATAATGATGCCACTTCGTCGTATGGCACCAAGGGAGCAGTGAAAGCTCGGGGTGCAAGTAAGCGATCTGTTGAAGAAGGGATTTATCAGAAGAAGTGTTTCTGAGTGGGGAGCACCAGTTGTGTTTGCTACCATGGCGGATGGTTCCCTTCGATTATGTGTGGACTACCGCGAGTTGAATAACGTGACGAGGAAGAATAAGTATCCTCTACCGCAGATAGATGATTTGTTTGATCAGTTGAGTGGCACGAGAGTGTTCTCCTGGTTGGATCTCGCAACAGGTTTCCATCAGCTTAGGGTGGAAGCCGAGAGTATAGCTAAGACGACCTTTCGGACGCCATCTGGATTCTATAAGTGGTTGGTCATGCCATTCGGGTCGACCAATGCACCAACATATTTTGTGGATCTTACGAATAGATTATTCCGAGATCAATTAAATAAATTTGTTCTTGTGTTCGTAGATGATATCTTGGTTTATTCGAGGACAGAGGAAGAACACAAGGAACATTTGAGGATAGTAATGGAGGTGTTAAGAAAACACCAATTGAAAGCAAAGTTTTCTAAGTGTCATTTCTGGAGGACGGAAGTGTGATTCTTGGGCCATGTTGTTTCAGAGAATGGTATTGCCATGGATCCTACGAAGGTGGCTACGGTACAAGATTGGTCTACGCCCAAGAATGCAACAGACGTAAAAAGTTTCTTGGGGTTGGCTGGATATTATCGTAAGTTTATCCGAGACTTCTCCAAGATAGCGGCACCGTTGACTCAGTTGACCAAGAAAAATCAATCTTTTGTTTGGGACGAAAAGTGCAAGAATGCATTTAAGAGTCTAAAGGAAAAGTTGACATGTGCACTAGTGTTAGTCATTCCTAAGGGGAATGAAGAGATGACAGCATACACAGATGCCCATGGTACCGGACTATGTGTTGTATTGACGCAAGGAGGTAAGGTTGTAGCTTATGCTAGTCGGCAACTGAAACTGCATGAGAAAAGGTATCCTACCCATGATTTGGAATTGGCAGCGATCGTGTTCGCATTGAAGATATGGAGAAATTATCTCTTCGGAGAAAGATTTGAATTGTTTACTGATCATAAATCATTTAAGTATCTTTTCTCTCAGAAGGATCTAAATCTCCGACAGCAAAATAGTTAGAATTCTTGGCTTCCTACGATTTCGATATCGCATATACACCAGGAAAGGGCAATGCGGTAGCTGATGCATTGAGTAGAAGACATGCCAGTTTAGGGGCTATGTTTCTAGAATGGAAGCAACCGGAGTACATCGCTGGGTATGATTTCAGACCAAAGTGCGAATTGGATCCAAAAGTATTAACAAGTTTGACTATCAGACCCACTTTGATTGAGCAGATTGGTTCACCTATTAGAAATCATCTCCAAGTTAGAGATGGGTATCGACGAGGAGATGAACAAGTATGGGCTTGATCGAGATGGATGGCATAGAAAGAATGGAAGACTGGTTGTACCTAATGTCAATGGATTGAGAGATGAAGTGCTTAGAGAATGTCATCACTCAAAAATGACTATACACCCCGGTGGTAACAAAATGAATCGAGACATGAAGCAGACTTAATACTGGGAAGGGATGAAAAGAGACGTTGGGAAGTTTATATCCAAATGCATGAATTGTCAACTAGTTAAAGCTGAGCAAAAGATGCCTAGTGGTTTGTTGCAACCATTAGAAATTCCAGAATGGAAATGGGAACAAGTCTCAATGGATTTCTTTGATGGGTTACCAAGAACTAGATCGGGCCATGATAGCATTTGGATGATTGTGAACCAATTGACTAGGAGTGCAAGGTTTATACCTGTCAAGTCGAATCGAACGACAGCTAAGTTAGCGGAACTATATATGAAGTGGGTAGTGAGATTTCATGGAGTACCTAAACGCATTGTGAGTGACCGAGACCATTTGTTTACTAGTGGGTTTTGGAAGAGCTTACAAGAGGCTCTAGGGTCAGAATTATATCTCAGTACTGTGTATCACCCTCAAACTGATGGTCAAACAGAGAGGGTAAATCGTATATTAGAAGATCTCTGAGAGCATGCATAATGGATTTTGGTGGATCATGGGATTACCATTTGCATCTAGTAGAGTTTGCATATAATAATAGTTATCAATCCAGTATTGGTATGGCTCCATTTGAAGTTTTGTACGGAAGACCATGCAACTCACCGTCATGTTGATTAGAAACCGGTGAGAAGTTTGTGCTTGGGCCAAATGTGATAAGAGAAACCTCAGATAAGATCAAGGTTATCCGACAACAAATGAAGGCTGCCCAAGATAGGCAGAAGAGTTATGCCGATAAGAGGAGAAGAGATTTAAAATTCTCCATTGGCGACTTGGTGTTTGTTAAGATTTCTATATTAAAGAGCGTGATACAATTTGGTAGGAGAGGCAAATTAACACCAAGATTTTTTGGTCCATCCCCAGTTCTCGAGCAAGTTGAGAATTTGGCATATAAAGTTGAATTACCAAAGAAGATGGCAGGAGTTCATAACGTATTTCATGTTTCCCAGTTAAGGAAATTCGTGCATGATCCCAATATGACTATTTCACCTGATCAGTTGGATGATATTGGAGTAGAACCCGAGGTGGTTAGGAACCGCAAGCCGATTCATATTGTCGAGCACGATACGAAGCAACTTCGAAGGAAAGTGGTGAATCTAGTCAAAGTTCAGTGGGGGCGAGAATGAGAATGACTGTACTTGGGAGACAGAGGAGAGCATTAGGAAGACGTTTCCAGAACTCTTTGCCCGGTAAAATTTTAATTGCGACTTAGTTTTCCGCATGCTAGGATAGACTTGTTTGTTTGTTTTTGTATGTTTGATTGTTGTGAATGGTTGGTAGGCATGTCGGATCCTTTGCTTGTTTCTTAGTTATGGAATTTCGGGGGCGAAATTTCTTATGGGGGGGAGAATGTAGCGACTCGCATTCTACGCATCGAAGGATCGTAGAATATTTATTTCTTTCACATACGAAGTCATATGGTCATGTAACTTTGGGAGACGACTACTAGGGTCATTTCTCATGTTCACGATTTTTGCCGATTTTTAAATGACCTTATTGCCCTTGGCGAATCTTGTTTCGGCCATAACTTTTGATTGGTATGGAATCTTGACCTGAAACCACTTCCATTACATCCGGATGATGGTTTACCTTTCCGTAGAATGGTCATACTTGTCAAATGAACTTACCGTTTGGGAGATATGGCTGAATTAAGGTTTAGAAGGTGAAAACAGCTTAACCGTGCCTAATTAGGGTGACTATCAGCTAGGCCCATAACCCATTTCGGGATTAGGATTATGGAAGAGCTGAGATGAGTTAGTAAATCGGTTTTTATTTCATTTCTTAGCCGCCACTTACAACCTTTGAACCCTAGCAATGGCCTCCACTTGCTAAAACACCCCAAATCACCTTCTAATTGCTAATTAAGCCAAATCTACACCAAATCAAAGCGGATTAGCACAAAAATCGAGGTAGAGCTGCTAGAGTGTAGTGGAATCTGAACCATTTTGTCCAAAAGGTTTAGATATGAGTTTATTTGTGGCTAAGGTGAGTGATTTGCATAGTTTCTCACTAATTACGGTTGATTAGGGTGATTAGTGTTAATTAACGAAATTTTGCATGTTAAAAATCAGGAAAAATGTTTTCAAATTCTTAAATATTATTTTAAGCTTCTGTTAGAAGTTTGGGTTAATTTGGATAAGTTTTGCTATTTGTATGCTTAAACATGATTAAGGGGGATTAAGGGGAAAACATAGGTTTTTGGGTTTATTTGATCCATTTTGATACATCATATTGTTGTTTTAGTGTCTGTGGTTGATTATACATGTTACTATGGCTGTATGGTATGCTTTGTGATTGATTAGAAGAGTTAGAATGGTCGAAAACGCCGTCGCATGGCGTAAAATATTCGTTGGAAGAGTTGCAGGAAAATATGCAGAGGACCGGGTCAGATCGCCCCCCCCCCCCCCTCCCCCCGAACCGACCCGATCGTGACACCCACCTCGAACCAAACCGCTAGGTGAAGACCTCAAGCACCATCACGAACCGAACAGGGATCCACGAGCTACTTGCACCTGAAGCACGACCCGAACCGAAGCCTCACCACGAGTCCGAACCAGATGATCATCACGAACCGGACCACGAGCCAACATGAGGACCATGAGTTGGAGTAGGGAGCACGACCCGGAGCTTGACCACGAGCAGAAGGAAACTGAATCGAATCGGTGCATCACGAGCCAGACTGGGTGTTGCCATGAGTTGGAGCCAGGATCACGAATCGGATCTATACGATGATCACGAACCGAACGAAGGGAGGAAGGCCGAACCGAATGGAAGTCCACTTCCGAACCGATCTCGAGATGATGACCCAAACCCGAGATGCAAAGGTAGTCCAAAGGAGAAGTTTGTACTCAGGATCCAGATAGGAACCAACGAGTCAACTTCATGATTAGACTTTGCTGCGGGACATGTGCTAAGGAGTTGTCGATGTCCATAGCTTTGATTCACCACCCAGAGACGATTGTTAGGCTATGGATCAGTGTAGTGGGGTAGTTATTACTCCATGGGGCAAAGTGATCGTAGCATGGCTATGAGCCGGCGCAATGGAGTCGTTATGACTTCATGGGGCGAAGTGGACATAGCAAGGACTAGTGGCTATGGATAGGTGCAGTGGAGACGCCATGACTCCATGGGGGCAGAGTGATCATAGCAATGATTTGGGTAATCAAAGCGGTGGATATCGTATGCTTTACGCACTGGGTGTGATATGTGAGGATGGTTGCTATACTTGATTGTTTGCCATCATTATGACATGTACACCCCCACCCCCATATCTTTACACCATATGTTAGTGTCACCTTAGAGTATTGTACATCTTGTTGTGCTAACTCTTTGGTTGCAGGTCCAGGTTCAGGTATGGTTTAGTATACCTGTTATTGTTCTGTTTTGTTGCTTATCACTCATACCAGACTTTTGTCTTACCCAGAGTTTTATGTCTCTTATTATTACTTTGGGTGTTGTTAAACGGGCAGATTAGAGACATGTTAGCTGGTTATGCACAAGTAGCTGATCCGGAGACAAGCAGGAGGCTTCCACGTATGATATATATAGATATTCTCCCTGTGTCGCCGCTAGTCACTACTTTGGGCATTAGTAGTGTACCTTTCTTATTTGGCTTTAGAGATAGTTTTTAAAAGTTGTAATAACGATGATGTGGAACATAAGATGTATTTGGATTTTCAGCTGCTATGATGGTTTAGTTTTCAGCTTATGCACTGTCTCGCCTGTTTTATGTCAAGTATGTTATTATTATATTCTATTCCATGCCTGTGAGACATTCTACACGTTCCTTGCTAGTTCAAATTCCCTTCTTTCCTTTCTTTGGCACCATCGCATGCTGGTTGGACATTGGCACAATGCGCTTTCATTGAAATGTCGGCTGGTGCAGGGCGGGTCGTCACTAGGGATGGCAATGGGGCGGGGCGGGCACGGGTAGTACCAACCCGTCACCCGCCCCGTTGAGTGATTTTTTGCCCCGTGCCCGCCCCATACCCGCACGGGTATCCATTAAACGGGTTTTAAACAGGTTGCGGGTAATGGCGGGTATTCGTGGGTACCCATTATATTTATTCAATTTATTTTTTAGCCATTTATTGAAATTATTCAAAAGTACATTTGGTTTAAAAAAACAAATTAGACCAATGATTATATGCTAACCTCAAAATACCAATACATATTTTTACCAACATCCAAAAAAGAAGAAATAGCAACAGAAGTATCCACCAAAATATCAACAGCCAGTTATAAATTGTTGAGTAAAAGCATGCACACAAATACCGAACAACCAACAACAATATTTTTTGTATCAACTATTGAAAATAAATCACATTCAATACGGGTACGGGTACCCGCGGATATGGATATCTTACTATCCGTACCCGCCCCATTAATTAACGGATATTAAAAATACCCGTTTATTTTACCCATGGATACCCATTTAACTATCTGTTTCATATCCATGACGGATTTTACCCGCGGATAACCGCGGGTACGGATTTTTTTGCCATCCCTAGTCGTCACATTACATATAACTGTAAGTTTGTTAATGCATTATTGAAGGAATTTTAATTCAATTATTTGCATTTATTACTTGAATGTTAATTTTGTAAGAGATTAATACCTTGTGGACATATCATGGAGTACAAATCCGTATGTATCTGTAGACTTTCTGTCAACAATAAAATTTGACTAGCATACACAACTGTATTATACCCATTGCACGAATTAAACAATAAATGGTAACTACTAAGTTAAGCGAATATACACTACGCCATAGATTGCATACTGCAACACCAGAGAAATAATGCAGGAAATGCCAAAAAAAATTGCTATAGACCAAAAATAATCCGTAGCAATACTTTCTCTATATTGCATTTTGTCGCATTGCCTTATAAAATCAAAGACAACATCTTTAGAACCCTAAGGCGACATTTTCATGGTGTTGTCACAGGTATCAATTTTACTTAAAGGTGGACCCCATTATATCTATAATAACACTTTTATCATGCAATGACAACGCTTTGCTAGTTTATCACCACATTTACCATCACATACTGCAACATTTACTATCACATACTGCAAAATTTAGTTAAACATAATGATATTTATTGAATAATGTACCATGACACAGTTGGATATTCTAACATAGTATTTTATTCAAATAAATATTTTATTTCAACATTTCATGTAGTACTAATTTTCTAATTCCACTATTATACATTCACTGATATACTACACAATCATTCATATTTACATATGTTTCTCGCTACACTGTCACTCGATTCACTTATATACACTCACTGACACTCTCTGACACACAGTCTTCAACTGCTTCCATATCTATCTGTCCAGCCATCTACACACTTGTCAATTATAGAAACAAAAACAGTAGTCTCTTGTTTACCTGTACAATAAACAACTAGAGTAGTAATCTGAAAATAAACAAATTTAAATTTGATCATTATCCATGAATATCACATATGTAAAATAAAATGAAATAAAAGTAGTATAAAGTTATTGGTAATAAAAATCAAAATCAAGTACACGAGAATTTGACATCTGCTTAAGCACCGTCGCCATCTTTTTCAACAACTTCAGTGAAAAATGACATGGTTATAATAAATAACACCGTTCTTGAAATAAATAATAAATATGAAAATATGAATCTTGGTGTGAACTGTTTCTATATAACGACGATGATAACGGCAGTAACACAAACATATATTTGACTTTAAGTAGAATAATGCACCTTGTGTTGGTGAATTATTCGAATTATAAGCATTATGCCAATTGCATCATAACAGTTTGGAAGTACCGTGTTAAAGTGTTCATCAATCACTCCAAAAAGACCTGAAAAAGAAATCAAATAGTACTTACATAATTATCATGTTATCCTAAGTGTGAGGACTCTGTTTACCTTTGCCCATAATCTTTTTCTTAGTAGCTGTGAAGTAAGCAATAAGATCTAACATTTGGTTGAAAAAAAAACACCAAACACAGGGTACTCTCATGGAAATTGCAACTACTTCCCAGTAGCTGTAAGGCATTCAGCTTTAATATTGTGGCTGGGAATTATCAATAGTCCAAAAGACAGTCATCCTCATCAACTAAGAAATAATCACTCATCAAGGATAAAATACAAATGAAAACACAGCTTAAGTGTTTGCAGATATATACCTGAAAAAATATCATAAAAGATTGAACCTTCCCCAAAGAAATCATCACAAAATAAGTACTCGTAGAAATAAAAATCCATTAAACAAACATTTTACTATGTTGTCACTGATGTGTAAACATTATGTTCTCCAACTGGGATGTGTGTGTGTGAGTGCACGCGTGCGTGTGTGTGCATATCATATATTGTTATTCGTAAACAATCAGCTAACACAGTACCCAATTACATATAACATAGCACATGTTATTATCAGCTAACGCAGTACCGATTTCATAAACAGTACATGTTATTATCAAATATCAGTACCTATTTACACATAACTTCCACAACACATTATCTTCCAAACCAGCCTAGCCCTTTTAGTCTGTATTGTTGTAAGGAGCATTAGAATAACCAATATCTGGTAAAATGAAAATCTCGTACTAATCATAATTATATCAGGGTGGTTTCGTTTAAATAAGAGATATGTCTAACATATTTAAAATTATATCAAATGTAACAGTCATCCTTCCAATATAACAACCTATGGTGAACCTAAAAGGTGATGGCTGCAAATATGGATTACTTCAACTAATGGCGCAAGCGTCTAAACCATTATAGTAAGTACATAAATTCAATTGAACCCGGTGTTTCGAGATAACACTTGAACCATTATATATCCATGATAACACTTGAACCATTATAGTGGGTACATAATTCAAGCCTAAATATAGCAGAGAGACTACAATTTTATAGCCGCTGTAAGACAAAGGCAACACATTATAGTCGCATCTGCAAATGAACTTCACATTTCAAATGGCTTATACTGTCATAGAAGGTACATAAACTCACATACAAGCATCAGAAAAAATTGTAAGTGAACATATGTATAAGAATATGCAAGAAAAGCATACCAAATCCATCAAGTGAAGCAAGGATTATCTCTCCTGGCAGTAGCTCAAAAAAATTCTTGCCAATTGTCGAATTCATGATAGAACAAGTGAAAAAGTCAGAAACTCTTAATACACCAGATAGGATGCTAGTCACCACATTTTCGGACATTTTAGTAATGCCTTCCACCCTGATCAAGATGCAAGATGACAGTGAGTTTACTTGAAATATTGAACGCTTGTAGAAATGCAGTAGGAGTCATGTGTATATCAATAGTTTAACTATCTACTAATACCATTTTACTGCTAAAAAAAATATTTTTATTCCGGAATCTACAAAACGAGATAGTGCGATTATTTTATTTATAAAGATAGTAGTATAACATGTCACAAAACCCTTGACATTTGTTGATCCAGACAAAATCTCCATCAATACATCTAGTATCCATAACAGTAAAAAAAACGCGTAAACTAAAGATTTGCAAGAACTCCACGCAAATTAGTATGCAAGAACTCCATCAATACAGCCAGTATCCCCTTCTTTGTGGATAATTGCACTATAAAAATTAACAGAACTTCACACATACAATAATAAAGAAGTCCAAATTTAACAGGGCAATCACTCTTAGTGATGGTTGAATAATTCACTAGTGAATTGAGCCTGAAACTCTAAACTTATCACCAGACAAAACAAGGTTTTTCTACAAAATTCTTCAAATAATTATAGTGAACACAGTACTAATGTTCAGCTGCAATCATATAATAATACAACGGAAATAGGATAACTCACAACCTACCCCCCAACAACATATAAAATGCAGAACATAACATTTTAGCATCTAAAAAGAAAAATTCGAAACTGATACCTAATAAATCAAATAGAGAAAATTCAAAACTGGAGCCAACATCGTGTGGAAGAAGCTGAGTGTTGGAATTCGAATTAGATGCGAAGCTGTTGTTGTTGTTTGGGATGTGGACGTCGGACGATCCAGGATCGGCTGACATGCTGTCGGAAAGCGGGAAGTAGTTAAAATCGAAGAAATTGTGATGGATCCTGCTGTCAGATAGTTTGAGATTGAGATTCAGGTCCATTTTTAGGTCACAACTAAGGTATTGATTCCAGTAAAAGGGGTGAATGAAAATTAGGGTTCCGACTGGTTTTGGAAAATTGTGGATGAGAAGGAAATGAAAAGGAAAGCGCGAGAATCAAAATACAAGTGAAACTATGGACTATCTTGTTCCTAATACCGCAATTAAAAAAATAAAACTCACTAAATTTTGTATGTTTCCTAATAGCACATTATCTTTCCATTTACTCAATCAGTATTTGCCGAACTAAACACGTAGTCAACCTTAATCAGCAACAATCGTTGTTACTTCATCTTTCTTGCATGAAATTTCAAATTTTTACCGTTTGAAGCCCTAAACATACTTGATTGAGTTGATTGGGGTTGAGACAACGACATATCTGCAGTTTTCTTCTTTATCGGCATTACTGCGGCGTTGAACAATTTATCATTGATCCATCGGTTGAAAAACTAGGGTTTAAAAATGACATGAAAGAGAAACAAATAAGAGACGATAGGGAAATAAGGTAACGATGGTGTGGTAGCCCATAATTTTTACGTTAGGTATTAAGAAGAATGTAATGAATTAAGAAGAATGTAATTATAATTCTTATGGTATTTTTTAGTAGCGGTAATAGGAAGAATAAATTGGGGTGCCCTTAGCACCACACTATGTTTATAGCTACTGCAATATCTTGCTGATATCTATGCTAACACCTTGAAGCGTGTGTTGCAATAGACAAAAATCAGCATAGCCACCATTACATTGTAGCTAACAACGCCTTGTATTTTCATTGGAGTCTATGGAGTAGTGACAATCATACGAAGAATGCTAGAAAAAATGGTTAAAATCATGAATAATTATTGCAAGAAGTGTAGTTTAACAGTTTTGTTAAATGTATGAAGCGCTCTTTGCTTCATGGGTATGTTATTCATTCCTTTGGTTCAGCCATTATTTTAACTATTATTTATATTTTGATTTTAATTATTATAAAATTCAAAATTTTATTATCTAGTTTTTTATTATATAAAAAAGGGAATAAAACACTTTCAAAATTCTCATCTCCTATTCACTTTCAAGTTGAATACTACATTCTACTAAATTCTTGGTACGTTATTCATTTAGGACCTTAAATAAAATTATATTATTTTAAAAGTTACTAAAATTGACTTAGCAATTAATATTATCTTATTATACATTAGAAAAATCCGACAGGCTTCTCTTATCTAAATTTCATTTTTTTGCTACCCTCATAATCTCTTCATATGTCAAATTCCATATGTATCTAAATTTCATTTTTTTGCTACCTCGTAATCTCTTCATATGTCCAATTCCATATGTATCTAAATTTCATTAGCTACAATGAGCTATTTTTCATTTGTATAGATTTGTAACTATTATTTATAGTTGTACTTGTAGTGTAAAGCTGAAAGTGGAAAATAGAAAGAATGTTTATTGACATATTACAAAGAGAATAACGATGGATTGCCGCCAAATCGGAAAAGCTAAAATACAAACATGGACAACATCCGTCACTAATCCCTTGCTATTTATTAAGAGTTTACTAGTGGTTTTTATAAATAATAGTTTATTATAAATTTTGTATCCGTCGATAAATAAAATAAAATAAATAAAATTATATTATTGTTATATATTTAGTATAATGACGAAAAATTGTCGAAAAACTCACGCTAATATCCATCGCAAAATTTTGACACAGTTGACGTTATGGTTGATACCGACTACCATGATCTATAGGAAATCTTTCATTACAACCAATATAGCGACGGATTATCAGCGGATTTTGCCGTTGTAAAATTAGGTTTTTCTTGTAGTGTCTGTATGTTGAGAGGAAATTTGTTTTCTATTTGGGCTCATTTTACGTGTAGATATTGTTGCATATGAAAGTTTCTCATTTACAGCAAGGGCACATGTCTTCTCTAGACATAAAGAAGACACTAAGCACAAGCACTGACATTTATGCATGTTTTGAGTAGTTTGATACTGCTTCTTGCGAACCGAGTATTGAATTTTCCTAATAAATATTCCCATAATCAGACAATCTACATCATCATCGATTTTTAAATCTATAACGGATGAACAGTCATTTTTAACCCATTTCACCATTAATTTTAAGTCGTATTCGAGAGGATCAACTTTTATCACTTCATATACACATTGGGCTTCAAAAAACTGCAACATTTTTCAACTTTCGATCCTTTGTGTTTACCTCTCACATAACGAGGTTTACTCTCTTCATTAACCAACATTTGACCGTCCTAGTGAAATATAGTTAGAAACGGTGACATTATCAACACATAATTAAAAACCATATTTTCTAGAAACCCCTAAATAAGAAACAACTAAATTAATAAATTTATTTGCGAAGATGACGTTTCCTTAAGAAATCTTCGGTCAAAAGAACAATTAGATTTTTCATACAATTATACAACAATATAAGAACTTTTGAAAGAGCGAAGAAAAGTTCGGCTGTTTTTTTCAGCTTCAAAATTATACTTGCGAATTCTAGAAAAAAGCGCAAGTATATATACTTTTGTATATTTTTGGGTTGTGCACATTTTTTTCTCCAAATAAAGCAAACGCGTTACATGAATGTTCAAAACAGAGGTACATTTTTGTAATAAGTTTAAAACGAATTTTAAACTTGAAATAAATTTTCTTTTACGGGTCCTTTTTGAAAATTTGTATTTATTTCTTATGGAAAAAAAGGTAAATTGAAATGAACTAGATAATAGTTTTACAACGAAAGAGTAGTAACTATTTGATGGAAAAATATTTTATTACACTAAAACTTGGCATATATATCCGACGCATCCAATATCATTTTCGAATAACGGAAATTCGAATATGCATATACGGACAGATATCGGATAATTTTCCGATCTGCCAGCGATCGAAAAGTCATGGTTCATAAATAAAAAAAATTAGTTTATCATAAAGATTTTTCAATTTAGTTAATTACTAAAGTGCTAAAAAGAAGCACACATGATGATAATAAATAATTTTGAGCAATTAATATATGTTTAGTGTGTATAATATAGACATTCGACCTAATAAAATCATAAATTAACATATTTCACTATGCTAAAATATGTATAACTTAAATTATAATCATGGAAAAAAACAGATGAATAATTTTTGGATGCAGATGTGCTTATATTCTCATCCGTACTCGTTTTTTCCGGTTATCTTATATTTATCTGCTTTATGGACGCGGATGCAGACATATTTAGATATTTCAAGTTTCTATTGACAGCTCTATTCTAATCCGACTTTAAATTAGGCATTTGTTCTTCTAACTCAAATGGCTTGCGTTGCTGTAGAAAGCAACTTGGACTAACCGTACATATGAATGAAAAAAGAAGAAAAAGAAGAAAAAAAAAGTAATAAAAAATTCCCTCTTCTCACTAGCAATCTAGTCGTGGTTCTTATATAATATCTCTATTATCTTTGTTCATAACTTCAGTGAATTATTTATATAATTTACTTTCTCCTATCTTCATTTATCATCTTCTAACACCATGCATTCTCGTTTTTGCATGATTCTCTTCCATCGCCATTTGCCTTATTCTTGAATAATCCTCGATATGACTTGGAGTCACACAAGAAAACAACTCAAAAAGAAGTGTTCTACGATGTTCTATAGCTGCAAATTGCAATAATTTGACGAGGTAATTAAGGAGAATAACAAACTTTACCAAAAAAATTAGGTTGAAGGACACCTAGTCTGAAGGACAAACTTTAAACCAAAATTAAACTAAAGAAAAATGCTAAATGTAATTAGTATTATATTCAGTTTTTTACACTACACGAAAATGTTAGTTTTAACTAGCATTATTCAGTTTTACACTGCAGAAAATGCTAATTATATTTAGCATTGTTCTTCAGCCTAATTTTTTTTTAAAGTTTGTCCTTCAGTCAAAAAATAAAACTTAACGTCCTTCAGATTAATTTTTTTTCAAAGTTTGTCCTTACGTCTATTTTCCACTAATTTGACCGTATATTAAATTTGCCCAATTTTTAGTTTCCAGGATATGCTCCTGTTTATTTTGTGTACTTCGAATCACTTATTTAAATTGTAGATAGATGGGGTCTTTAGTAGCTATAGTATAAATCTAAGCATTACAACCAAAGAAAATCAACAATTTTATCACCAGTCATGCAAACTTATACAAGTGATCACACCTTCGACATTATGGTAAGAGAAAGAAAATACATCAACATACATGCACATAACTGAAACATGCAAGTTTTTTCAGTCTTTAGATCAATTTGTAGTGACAATGAGAGGGCTTCTAACCACAATATCTCCTGAAACCCATTTTAAGTTTCCCTCAAAACCCTTGTTTGTTTTCACGCTTACAGAAAAAGACTGTTTTTCATTAGGCTTCTGAAACTGCATAACTTCTGGCTTCACAATAATGGTAACATCTTTGGGAACATCAACTTCCACCACATACTTAGCATTCACATTATCCACATTTGTAACTGTTCGATTCACCACAAGGTCACCAGAAGAAGATAAAGGAATAATAATGCTAGGGTAGTTCAATTCCCACTCTTTAATCACACTGACATTTGAACAGCTACATCCAATCGTAGAAGCTCTTTTATTCCCCAAATTACCACACAAAAAACCACAATAGTCATCTTCTCCAAGATCATACACTAATCCAGGCTTTACCGCCTTCTTAGGATCTATATAACCAGCACCGGCTGCAAAAAAGCTTGCATTTTCATGGTTAGAATCCAGTATTCTACCATTAGTACCATCTTCATAGTAGGATGAAGTCATAATTGCAGACTTAATCATAGCCGGCGACCAATCCGGATGCACGCTTTTCAAAATGGCTGCCACACCACTCGCATGAGGGGCCGCCATGGACGTACCAGAGTCTACATTGATTGGGAACTTCGTACCTGAACCTTCTATAATTTTGTTCCAGGCTGCAATTATATT
The DNA here is from genome assembly GCA_030737875.1 of Allium sativum. Lineage (NCBI taxonomy): Eukaryota > Viridiplantae > Streptophyta > Magnoliopsida > Asparagales > Amaryllidaceae > Allium > Allium sativum. Next base: position 993,748,470 of record CM060920.1, read on the forward strand.
CACACCAGGAGCAGAAATGTCCGGTTTCAGAATGTTTGGAGCCTGATGGCTGGGGCCACGTGAAGAGAAAAAGGGAATCACACGGGAAGGGGATACTCCTAGAACTGTATGGTCAAATGTGATCGTAGCAGTCGGTGTTCCTTTTTTGTCTGTTTCGGACATTATATAATTTTTGATTTCGACCCCATCTTTGGGTGAAACTTGAGAGGATGGACTGCTTAGAGGATGTAAAATGGTAGCGTATCCTACTAACTGAAGGTTAATACCAATTACGCCCCGGTTAGTACTATAATCATTTGTGCCATCTGTTAAGGTTTCAGTAGACATAATAAAGTCACTACCAGATGCAGAACCGTTGCAAGCGGTGATCTTTCCTTTATTGTTGATACCTTGGGAGCAAAGACCATCATATACTAATGGGGAAGGCACAGAAGTATAATCAGAAGGCTGGTACAAAGCCTCACCGTAATATTCTTTTCCGTTGCCGAGCTTCACGGTAGACCTGAAATTTCGATCGACTGTACCAGCTGCCACAGACAGAACCCAAGGATAATCATTAGCTAAGTCTCCCATGCCATAATTGCCAGTTGCACAAACAACAATAACACCTCTTTTGACAGCTCCAAATAAAGCAATGGCAACAGGATCAGAATCATAGGGTAGGGATCCCGCGCCAATGGAAAGGGAGAGCACGTCCACTCCGTCCTTCACGGCAGAATCTATGGCCGCAAGTATACCATTCAAAGTGCAATTGTCCACGTCACACACTTTGTATATAGCCAGGTGGGCATGTGGGGCCATGCCAGACATTGTGCTTGAGCCCAGCCCGAAGAAGTCTACATCCTCCACAAGGTTGCCGGCTGCTGTGCTGGAAGTGTGGGACCCATGCCCGTTACTGTCGGAGGGGTCTGATCGGTTGTCATAGAAGTTGCGAGCGCCTATCAGCTTGTTGTTGCAAGAGGTTTTATCCTGGAAGCCACATGTGCCCTTCCACTTTTTAGGGGGAGGGGGCATGTTTTTGTCGCTGAAGGAAGGGTGGTTTGGTAAAATGCCACCGTCTAGGACTCCGATGATGGTGCCTTGACCAAGATTGGATGAAGTGTTCCAGAGACCTGCTGGGCCGGTAAGGTTGAGGAAGGCGGGTGTGTGGGTGGTTTGGAGAGGGATGAGTTTATTGGGAAATGAACGAATGAAACCAGGTTTGGATTCCATGTCTTTGAGCTCTTGATCTGTTAGTTTTGCTGAAAATCCACTGAAAACTTCAGTATAACTGTGGATGAGCTTGTCTGGAGATGATGATTGTGGCAAGAATGATCTGTGCCAGCTCTCGTAGTCATTAACGGCGATGGCGTTGGGTCGTTGGACCTGGATTATGTAGGTCTGAACATTAGGTGATGCAGCATTAACAATGTTAAACAAGAGAAAAGATGAAAGCAAGGTGAAACAGATGAATAATTCAAGAGAGAAAGACATTGTTATCGCATCTGATTTAGTTTTCTGCTGCATGTATATGTATATAGAGAATTAAATGATGAATAAATGACCAGCAAGCTGTGAGTTAGGAAGATACAGTATTTTGCAACCTCCTTTTTTCATTTGAATACATTAACACTTCTCATAGTAAATGAATTTTAATTGCATTAGATTAACATTATCATATTTTAGGAATAGAATTCAAATCTGTTTAATATGACTGTATGTTGGTTCATGCATTATTGAAGGTATGTTATTTCTATTATTTTCATTTATTACTTGAATGTTAATTTTGTAAGAGATTAAGATCTTGTGGACATATCAGGGAGTACAAATCCGTATGTATCTAGTTGTAGACTTTCTGTCAACAATAAATTTTTACTAGTATTATACACAAACTATAACTAGTGCATGAATTAAACAATAAATGGTAACTAATAAATTAAGCGAATATAATGATACAAAGGATACTAGCCAAAAAAGTTGTGAAAATCGTGAATAATTATTGTAAGAAGTGCAGCTTAACAGTTTTGTTAAATGTCTGAAGTGCTCTTTGCTTCATGGTCAATGTTATTCATTCCTTCAACTTGGTCATTCTTTAAACTATTATTTATATTTATATTTTAATTATTATTAAAATCACAATTTTATTATGTAATCGTTTTTGTTATATAAGAAAACAAATAAAACACTTTTACATTTCTCATCGCTGAATCACTTTCGGGCTAAATACTACATTATGCTTAGTTCTTGGTACATAAATCGTTTAGACCCCTAAATAAAATTACAATATTTTAGAAGTTACTAACATTGACTTAGCAATTAATAGCGGGTATTGTTATTGACACTCTATATTTTGTTAAGAGGGGGCCAAATTTTAAGGATACTCCACTTTTTTTAAATTGTTAAGAGGGGTCAATGTAGATGACTAATTTTCTTTTTTTTCCTTTTTATTCTTTTAACCTTATTTCTAAAAGTTACTCACCGAAAAATCATAAGTCTCCTAAATCACAAAAACCCTAAATCGTTTCAACTGCAAAATTATGTAATGGCAAAGTCAAAAAAAATTTGTGAGAACAAAGAAAACATCACTATATTCTCTAACAGATCATAGGCACTACACCAAAACAACCAATTTGACACACCAGGATTCAGAGATTTGATACGGCTTTAAGCCGTATCAAATTTGATATGGCTCGTAGCCGTATCAAATTTCATTTGCTACAGCTCTATCAATCCGCACCTCCTCCAACACTTAAAATCTAACCGTTGATGGTCAAAAATTCGGATCAGCTTATTTAATACGGGTTTGAGCCGCATCAAACGTTCTTCCTATTTTTGCTCCAACTTTTCCCGCTAACGTGCTTTCTCTCATTTGGGTGAAATATTTTCTCGGCCGCAAATTTCAATTTCAACGCAGAAATCCAAACCCTAAAATTCCTCTTTCTACTCTGATACTCGTTCACCCTTCTTCTACTCTTTCCGATCCTTTATCATCTCAATAAAAGTAGCTTCTTATGTGATCCCGTGTCTTTCCAGGTATCTCTACGAATTTATTTTCTTTCATTTATTGATTCTGGTATGTTAATTTTGTTGTTCTGCTTAAATATATTGTTAGTTTAACGTTAATTAAACGCTGATACTTGATTTTATTTTAATTGATCAAAACGGCAGAGGCTAAGGCAAACGCAATGGAAGAACTACTAGAAGAGGCTTCATCTGGCTCCGTCTGTTGACTCGGGTACTAATAGGTAATAATTTGGATTTTATATATGGGAAAGTAGAAAGATGACTAGTGTTTTTACAGAATTTTTGCGTTTTTAGGATTATAGGATGAAAGTAGAAAGCTGACTTGTGTAGCGTTGGATTTTCCCCCTTTGCTTGGTATGATGAGTGACTTGCCCCCTAGTTTAGTTATTTTTTTCATTCATTTTCTAATTCTCTAGTTAATAATTAATCAGCTAAACCATTATAATTACTAGAATAAGATCTATTTTTAATATTGATATATTTTGATTCCAGGAAATAAACAAAAGATTGAAAATGCCTCATGGAATTGTTTTCAAAAATGAATGCTATCATGGATCTTTGATTCATAATGAAATAAACAAGGAGAGAGATGCTGGTATTATGTTTAGAATTAGTATTTTTATTATTTTAGGTTGGACAGTTTTTCTTCAGTTTTTTATTATAAAAAAGATAAGTGTTCTAATTGTGTAGGTTTAATTGATGATGGTACAAATGGTGAGGCTAAGCAGCAGAAACTATCAACTTCTGCTGATTCCAAGGTGATTTTTTTGTTTGATATTCTCAATTTTTTTAAGGTAGTTTGTTTGCTCAGTTTTGAACACAATGTCAGATTTTGTTTTTACCTTAAAAGAAACTCTTATGTAAACAAATTTTTTTGTAGCAGTAACAAGGGATCATATTTTGTTCAGATGTATGGTTATTTCATGTTTAGTGGTATTGATTTTCAGCATAATATGCCAATGAAACTAATGTCCGACAAGTTGTGTGGAAGTACACGAAGATGTACATTTTCTATAATGGCAATGGCAGGAGATATTTCCTAGTGTACCATTATTGTATGCTGAGTTAGTTTAGTAATTTTCCTGTAATTTACATTGTTCATTATTTGTAAAATAGTTCTATAGCATTTTATGATCGTCATCATCAGTGCCATCCGTACTTCTGTAAACATATTTATGCAGTTTGCTATCGACTATGGGATTTTATGCATTCTTTTTAATCTGTGTTGCATACTGTAATGTACGAAACATGTTTTGTTAGGTTACATGAGTACATCAATCAATGATGGCCCGGGGTGCTTAACGCTTCGTTGTCCAGATTCGTCTTGCAATGCTGCTGTTGGACAAGACATGATCAATGCATTAGCTTTTGGTGAGGACAAGGAGAAATATTCATGATACCTAGTCAGATCTTATATTGAAGATAAACGAAAGGCAACTGAAGCTAAATTTGTTAATCAAGCACTTCTTTTCTTCATCATTTTTTGATCTTTTTATAACATGAACATACCCTTTGTGATTAAGCTTCTATAGGTTATCATAAATACTGGTGTCATTTGTATACTGATCAATTACTTAACACTTTCTTTTGTAGACAAAATGGTGTCCTGCTCCAGGCTGTGAGTATGCTGTAGAGTTTGCTGTGGGAGGTTACAAAAGGATTTGTATGGTAGTATATATAGTTTAATAAACAGTCTTTTTAACAGTAGTAGTTGTATGGTAGTATATATAGTTTGGAATGATTTGTTTTACTTTGATAAAGCAAATGCATTTTTTCTTATTGTACATCTTAATATCATCTTACAGTGATGAACTACTTCTAGAAGAGGATAACTCTGATGTTAGTACTTTAGCCTTAGAAATAAATAACATTCTCTCCATTGGCAATGCAAATGATGTTATTGTAAACAATAAAGCTGGAAAATCAGTGCTGGGTCAACATCAAGCTCCATTCAGCTCTAATTTTTTACCACCGTATCAGAGGTGCATTCTTTTCCTTTATCCTTCGTCCCTTTTACTGGATTCAGAACATTTGATAGATAGGCCTGTTTGGATACATATAAACTATGAGCTGCATTTATCTTTTATTTTACTGTGCGTGTGTTTGTTTGTTCTAAAGAAAAAAGAATTTTGAAGAAAAAAAAAGTTCAAAGTTCTTGTTCAGATCGCATTCAATTTCACAGTTTTCACTATTCCATTTTTGACACGCAACTTGAATTTTCTTCTACTTTGAGGTCTAGATTGGAGATGGAGAAAGCGATTAATAGACAGAAAGTGACTCTTCAACCTCTAAGCCCTGATCTGAACAACGATTCGTTTGGTCTGAAGGCATCTGAGTGTTCTGCAGGAGATAGTGCTGCGTATTCGAGGAATTCCAGCTTTGGCGATGATGTCATTATTGTTGCCGCTCACCGAACTGCACTTTGCAAGGCCAAAAAAGGAGGTTTCAAAGACACTTTCCCCGAAGATTTATTATTAGCTCCTATTTTGAAGGCTGTCATAGAATAAGACCAAACTGGATCCAAAAGAAGTTGGTGACATTGTAGTTGGTACAGTTTTGGGTCCCGGTTCTCAAAGAGCAATCGAATGCAGAGTGGCTGCATTCTATGTTGGTTTCCCTGAAGCTGTTCCGGTTCGAACAGTAAATCGACAATGTTCATTTGGTCTTCAAGCTGTAGCTGATGTTGTTGCTGCTATAAAAGCTGGTTTTTATGATATAGGTATCGGGGCTGGGTTGGAATCCATGACTACCAATTCAGTTGGTTGGGAAGGATCCATCAACCCAAAAGTGGTTAAAAAGATACGTGATGTTTTCGAATGAACAGGTGAAGCAGTTTCAGCACACTTTTGAATGAAATGACACGTAGAGGAAAAGACTGCCGGTTTGGAGTCATTTCTATGTGCATTGGTAAACTTCTCTGCTTTAGTTTCCAAATTGATATTTTACATATGACAAGTTCTATTTAAACTTTTCCGTTTTCTTTTTGCTGTGATTTTTTTTTGTATTATTAATTAGATACTAAGATGATAGTACATAATGATAATACTACAAGTCTTAGGTAATATATAACATATTGTATGTCAATATACATTCGAATCACGCTACGCAAGTTTCGAATATGCGATCTATTGCGCTAAATTCGTACTGTTTAACCACTACAAGAATAGTGCTGAATTTTCTTCTTCTTATTCCTTAATTTTTTTTTTGGTGGCTGATTTTACCCCTGAATTATGAACAAATAACTCCTATAAAATTGTTGAATATATATAATATCCGACGTCACCTCTATAAATTTGAATTATCAATTCAACTGGTGTGATCAGGCAGATGAGAAGAGTGGTAAATACTGGTTTCCACGCTGCAATCAGTATGTGGTGATTCAAATACACATGGTTCAGTGCTCTCTTTTTATGTTTGAGCCCAAAAAAAAAAACATTAAAAAAAAAGTTCAAAGTTCTTGTTGCTTAAGTTGTTAGTTCTCTAATCATATTGAATAATCCCCAGTGAATATGAAAGAAATTTCGTCGAAATTTCTTCAGCTAAGACTCATTTTATAAGATTTGTTTATGTCCATCAGCCTATATATACTATTTATGTATGTTAGGTATACCTATATCTTATACTATAATAACCACATACATGCTACTTGTTTTGATCAAAGTGATATGAAACATGAAGCTTCCAATATTGAGATACAGTGTAAATAAGTTTACTGTAATATAGTACCTTAAGTATTATTTTAATTTCTAGAGATTAGTTTTAGTATTATCATTTGAAATGTACTTTACTCCCCATTATAAAGATACATAAGCTGTCTTATAAAATAACAGACATTTGGATATTTTTTAACATTATAGAAGTTTAGTTTTGATATTTTAGTGACCCCTTTTCATACTTAGATATTTATAATTGTTAGTAGTTTAATACTAAATTAGGAGGCAATTGAGTAGGTCTATGAAATGGCGGACATACTAAGTTACTAACAATCCTAACTGATTAAGTTCATTTTTAAACATGGTTTAACACACACTTAGGTAACATTTTCGTAATTTTTTGATCCCTTTGCGACTAATTTAATAAAATGAGATGTTATGTTATCACTAAAATGGTTAAATTAATGATATATCTACTTGCAACTAATTACTCTAGTACATTCTGGATGGGAAAAAACGTAGCATATTACAAGTACCCATTTATATTATAGAGAGAGAGAGAGGAGGGAGCAGGGGGGGGGGGTGAGTTTACCATACACATCCTTGACAACATTGATGTTGCTGAAAGCTGTATAATCCTTCCTTTTGTCGCTTTTTCAGATCCAATACAATCACTTCAATTTTCCACGTTAAGAGTTAATCTGTCTACTTTTATACCATCAATCTTTCTTTTACCTTGTTTTCAAATAACTAGATAATTATGTTTGATAGAGAACTCGAATCTAGCTTTAGTACCCTTTTTGCTTTTGTTGCTCTATTTGGGCTTTTCCAAGTTGAACGAACGAGATATTTATTTATTTTTATAATAATCATATCATCTTTATTTTTTAATAAATGCTAATGGTGCAGTTAGTGTATAATCTTTGGCTTAACCATGATAAGGTACGTTTTTAGTGGAAATCCTTGAAGATGAGCATAGTGTATTAATGTTAGATTTGGTCTGAAAGTGTTGTAGATGAATCAAACATACAAGCTTATTGTCTGGGACTCTGGCGTATGGACAACCATTGCCACAAGTTCCACAACAAGCATATTTATAAAACTGAATAAATAACAATTTTATTTTGATTACTTAAAGAAGGAAACACTGTTCAAAAGAGCTAATTTTAACTATGGAAATAGAAAAAACGTACGGGTAGTATTTCATAGCTACAAATTAAGACATGAAGTATTTCATAGCTACAAATTTTTTTGGTGCTGAAAAATCTGAGATTATCATCTTAATTTTGGTTCTGTCAGGGAAAATGATAGTGAAAAAGGGTAGTTTGCTGGAAAACTCTTATTTGTATTGATCTATTGGTTGGTTTGTGTGTTTCAAAATTGAAATCTTAGAGAAGGAAATGCTGCCAGATAGACAGTACATTGATTTGGTAATTTACAAGTTCAGTTTTTGAGAAATATTAGAGAATACAACATCACCCAGACTGCCACTAATTTCTTGCAGAAAGCAACAGCACAATAAAGACATACATATTTACACATGAAGAACCAAGAAAACAGACAAAAGTTACAAAGACTAATACCATGAATCAATTCATTTCAAATTTTGTAATTTGTTAGCAACGTAAAGAAGATGACTAATGTTTGTAGATGGGTAATGCTGCAGTAGTTTTAGGTTTGAGGTGAAATCCCCGACAAGCAAGCGTTTTCGAACCAGTATCAACATTGCACTTTTCAGTAACAAACATTTAGAGTGCAAGCCCCAGCTATTTCACTTGCATATACAAAAGATTTATACGGCAGGGATTGAAGTACAAACAATAATTGGACAGGCGAATTAAGCATGTATTTGAAGCTATAGAAATCTTTAAATTCATGCTTAGCTTAAACTGAGCCGTAAGGCTCAGTTTCAGCTGAGCATTACGGCTCAGCTGAAACTGAGCGTAAGGCTCAGCGAAACTGAGCCGTAATGCTCAGCTGAAACTGAGCCTTACGGCTCAGTTTCGCTGAGCCGAAGGCGCAGCTGCATCTGACCCTTACGGCTCAGTTTCGCTGAGCCTTCGGCGCAGCTGAAACTGAGCATTCGGCTCAGCGAAACTGAGCCATAATGCTCAGCTGAAACTGAGCACGGCTCAGTTTCGCTGCATTGATTTTTTTAGTTACTATTTGAACCAGGTCTTGTTGTTGTGGAGGCGAAACTAAACTGATGTTTGTTATTTTATTTTCTATTCAGGCGTTGGAACAAGCATGAGTTGTATGGGCTCGAGAACTGCAGTTTTGTTGATTTTTTTTTAGAGAAAGAACTGTGAACATTATGTATTAACTGAAGTTATGATTTATGTATTAATCGAATTATTCTTAGCGTGTCTTCTTTATACACTGCTATATGAGTGTAGCGTATCTTCTTTATTGTGCATATATATATATATATATCAATGGGTGCAGTGATTTTGTATATTGCATATATGATATACCGATTTTGATACGGTTAAAAGCCGTATCTAATTCATTGTTATCATTGTAGGAGTGAGGCATTAAACACGGTTTTTAGCCGTATCAGTATACCGGATTAATACGGTTTTAAGCCGTATCAAACTGGTATACTGGTACGGCTAAAAACCGTATCAATCTATGAAATTAGCAGTGCAAGCATAACAATTTGAGGCGGTTTAAAGCCGTAGCAATTGTTCAGTTTGATACGGCTTAAAACCGTATCAAATTAGAAGTTGGAGAGTGCCCGCATGCTAATTTGATACGGTTTTAAACCGTATCAAACTGAACAATTACTACGGCTTTAAACCGTACCAATTTAGTAATTTAATATGGTTTTAAGCCGTACCAATTGACAAATTTGATAAGGTTCTAAACCGTATCAATTATGGATTTTGATACGGTTTAAAACCGTATCAAATATCTCAATTGATACGGTTTTGAACCGTATCAATTGAACAGAGACGCCATTTTTTGATACGGCTTAAAACCATATCAAATCGCTTTTAATACGACCATTAACACTGCCAAATTGGCATTTTTGTTGTAGTGAGGATAGCGAAGAAACTAATAGAAAGGTACGTGATATTGATCTTCATTCTTCTTAATTTCGATGGTTGTAGTTAAATTTCTTAGTTCTAAAAGTCTTGATTTTGGTGTAATTAATCGAATCGACTCATCGAATTTTGAAACGTTTGGGGAATTACTAGACGCAATTTTTTTTATTTCGGTAGGAGATATCATGATAATGAACATAAAAGTGAAATTATGCCTAAATGGGTAATATGGTAAAATTACATTTATTTGTTAAGGGACTACTTTTCTTATTGGTACTCCCCTTAACAAATTTTTTAAGAATAAAAAATTGGTCTCCCCCTAACAATATTTGGAGTGTCAATAACAATGTCGTTAATAGTATCGCATTATGCCACCCTTTATAATAAGGTCAAGGGTCCAATCTTCGCTAGAGAAATATCTTTGTCAAAATTTAATGTCCTTACTAAAATAAAATATGAATTAAAATTATTAATATTGTATACGTAAATAATTTATGTTAAATGATAAATATATTTTTGTGCGTGTAAGTAAATAAATAACTTTACCATTTTTCATAATATGATTGTTGCGTATAGTTGTTATATTTTTGCAGCTTATAAATGGATTATTGAACATAAAATATTGGAATATATTTAAATAATTGAGTTAGCGATCATTAGAACAGATTACAAATTAAGAGTCAAACATAAAAAAGGATGAAAAATATCCGAGGAGTGTTTCATACATAATTGTAGTTGAGAATAACATCTTATGGTTAGCTTATCTAAAATGAACTTCTATCAATTATTTAATTTTCATTTTGAACAACATTATCCTTGTAGTTAACCACAAAATGCATTTTATTATTGGAAAATGCTTACAACTTTAATAATTATAATTTCCTATTACATAGTATTTAGTTGACTTATGAGTTGGGTAAGTATAGTTTGACACAATATTGGGAGTGAGAATGTACATAATCTAATTTTTATGGATTATCTATGTGTTCATATCATCTTAATGTTGTAAAATATCAACGTACTATTTAAATGTTTTTTTTTTTTTGAATTTGTTCAGGAGGGAAACCGATCAGAGTCGTAAAACCCTCCCTAATGCATCTAGCTTGATCCGCGAGCACCACATAAGTTTTCTCGGATTCATTAATAAGTTTTGTAGACTGAGTTTATCAATTAGTTTAGTGTATGAATTATTTAATTAATTTAATTATGTGGACCTTAGTATAAATTTTTTGGGGAGAAATCTGTAAAAGGTTTGCAAATAAGTTTATAAAAAAAAGTAGGTAATGTGAAATATTAAGAAAAAATTAGTAGAATAAATGTAAAGTGATAAATTTTAGGATTTAAAAAGAAAAAAAATCTAGACTTGAGAGATTTAAGGAGAATAGAGATAACTCTTGTAATTAACGAAAGAGCTTTAGATTCTTCTGCTTTAATATTATTTAATAGATTAGATGATCACAAATAAATGACATTGCAAGCTATGAACTAGGAAGATACAGTATTTTACATCCTCGATTTTTAATTTGAATACACTAACACTTCTCAGAATAGATGACTTTTAATTGCAATATCTTAATAATCTTATCTTCTAGGAATATAATTCAAATATGTTATGCAAGTTGGTTATTGCATTGTTGAACGAATGTTAATCAATTATTTGCACTTATTATTTTAATATTAATTTCTTAAAAAATTAATTCCTTGTGGACATATCAGGGAGTACAAATTTGTATGTAATTACAGACTTTCTATTTACAAAAAAATTTGACTAGTATACACTACTTTACAATACCTAGTACACTAATTAAGCAATAAATGGTAACTAATAAATTAATCAAATATAATGATACCCAAGTATGCTAGAAAAAAGTTGAAAATCATGAGTAAATATTGCAAAATGTGTAGTCTAATTCAGAGAGTATTTCGTTATGATGGAATATAAAGTAAGGATGGAATGAGAATTAGGTAACGATGTATGGAAGATAAGGTTGGAGTTTTAAGGCTAAATAGTCCTTAGATCAATGACACTCTAAATAGCAAACCACATTTTAGAAGATCCTTATCAAGTCCATTAATGGTTTGTTTCTTCAAAGTTTAGTCCAATCGGGACGGAACATCTAAGGATATGGTAGGTTATCCAAATGATTGTAGGTTCAAGGCCTCCTTCTAACGCCAAAATTTAAGGTTATTTTTCGTCAACACCGGAAAAAAGGGTCCAGATGTGGACCTAAAGGAACTTAGGGATTATTTATTTCCTACAAGCTTGAGTTAGTTCGTCATTTGTAAATATTAAGGTCTTAAGCCCGAAGATTAGTTACTCTTCCTTCAAAGAGGTGAGTATCGTGCTTATGATACTCAAGGACCAATGATTACCTTGGGATAAGGGTTCCCTAATCACAAAACAAGTTAGGGAGCTAAACAGCTTATAGAAGGTTATTTTGGTAATTATGCTCTTGTAGAAGGTTCTTATTGTGAAACCATGATAAAGGAATAAGTGAAATAAACAAATAGTGTTGAATCTCTCTTTATTAATCACTTTGTGGAGTACATAGATATTTCTAAGTAAAAGCCTCAAATCGATTTACAAATTAGGGTTTACTCTCTAAGAACTGGTTACAAGATTTGAGAATGAGAAAAATTCCTTGAAATGAGACCCCTGGGATCTTATTTATAGACAAATTGTACTCCCTTTTGGTTGCAGTCAGTAGAATCCAAGTTCTAAGTGTCTACCGCTTCAGCTATTATTGCCCGGTGTCGGTATAGACCCGCATTTGAATTCTAGATGTCATCATCAACTTGTATTGCTTGTGAATCTAGTGTCGCCTTCAGGTAGTGTATCGACACAAAGTATATAAGTGTGGCTAGCTTTCTTATGTAATTGTCTTGCAAGCTTTGGCCCCTATTAACGGCTCTTGGTTCTGGTATCATCTTCAAACATACGATGATTATGGATACTTTCTTATGACTTCGCTATAACCTTTTGTAACTGCATTGATACCAAGACTGTTGGCATCGGTAAAAATTTCTTGCATCCATTTTAGTTTCGATTCAGTAGAAAGCCTGCTTCCAACTCATACTTTTGGTTTCGACCCACCTCTTTAGCCTTCGGTGTCGATTTCTGAGTTTCGATTTCCTTTCAGTGATTCTTGGCTTCGGTAGTGACTTCTGGCTCCTTTCTCCTTATTCTTTCGGTTGTCGACCCGCTTTTGAATTCAGAGCCCATATTCGGGTTTCTCATATGAGTATCGATACTAAGCACATTAGTATGGATAACTCTCTTCTTCTTTATGTTGCCACCGACTCTGCTTTTTTGCTCCCTTCTTTGTAGATCTGATGTCGCCTTTAATATTGGTATCTATACCAAGCTAGTTAGTATCGATAATAATTCGCCTTTTTCTATGTTGGTCTTATGCTTCCCCTTCTTGCTTCCTTTTGGTGTTGAATTGCTTTCAATATCGATGTCGACATCACTCTAGGATGTTTGTTGTGTGTTGGTTTCGGTATTACACTTTGCTACTATCCTCTCTATACCGGTACCAAGGTTTTGCTACCCATGTTAGTACTGATAGCTTGTGGACCAAGTTTTTTTTTTGCTTCAGATATCGTACTAATTGCCCTCACTTTCTAGTTTCTGCGCCAATTGAATCTTATGCTTGAGACACTGCCTTTCGTTATCGACTCTATGTATTTGTTTTAACTTCTGATACCGACACCAAGATGCATGTTTATTGTGGTCTGTTGTCGATATCGTGCTTTTGTTACTGCTCCAAGGTATCAAAATCAAGTTATTCCACTCTTTAGGGTTGGTGCCGATAGCATTTGTTTCTAACCTACTTGCTTTTGATGTTGGCTTGGCTCCCTTTAATCCTTCTACTTTCGGTACCGGTCCCTCTTGGCGCTCTGGTATCTGTCGAAGGCTTTCTTTGTCTTTGTCTTTGTTCTTGTGTCAACTTTTTTTTCGATACCCCGTCACTTTAATTTGGTTTCGGTATCAAAATCTAGTAGTGACACTCTAGTTAGCACTAAATTCTGATTTCAAACGTCTTTCACTAAATTCAAATGATTTCTAAATTACTTCCTTGTTTCTAAATCTATTTTCAAAATGATTTCAAAATTACTTCCTTGTTTTTAAAAATATTTTCTGAATGATTTCAAAATTACTTCCTTATTCTAAGTTTATATCTTTTTATTTTAACTCCTGAAATTTATTCTAACACCTGTTTTTTTATTTTCATAATTTTAACTCCGAGTTCAAAATTTTAATACTAATAAATTTAATATTTTCTTATGTTTTCAATTGTCTTAGTTATATTTATAAGTTCAAATTTTTTTCCTATATTTACAGTTTTAAATATGTAAACTTTCATATCATTTAATATTTAGTTTTTAATTATTTTTAAAACTATCTTAATATATGTTTTAAATATATTTTCTACTTGGAATACTCTCTTTTAATAAAAAGGAATATAGTTTGTTTTATTCAGGAATCACCATAATTTATTTAAACATCGTTTACTTTGCTTTAAAATTTTATTTTTTATTTTACACTCGGGTATGTCGACATACATGTTTTAGTATTTCAACATAGGAGCTATTAACTTGTTTTTAAAATTTTGAAAAGTTGTGTTTTGGAATTCGAAATCTTTTCTGAAAGGTTGTGGCTGTTGGAAAACTATATAAAGGCTTCAGAAGTCAATTTTTTTAATTACTTTTCATTTTCTTATTTTTCATTACTCCACTTGCCATTCTTCTTCTTAATTTCTTAAATTTCTACACTTATACTCTGCCGATTTTCAAAGAAATCATATCAATCTTCTTCTCTTTCAATTCTACATCAAACTCACTCTGAAATCCAAATGCTACTCAAGAGTTATAGGTTGTTCGCAAGATCAAAGTATATCGAGTCTATCCTCTAAAAATTTATAAGAGAAGGGTGTGGCCGTGTCTCGTATATATCGACTAGGTGCGATCGTGTCTCGAAAATCGATTAGGTGTAAAGTTATGGCTCGGAAAATCAACCAACTCTCACTGTACTTGGAATCAATTGGGGTGTGCCCTTGTAGCCCTGAAATCAAGGATTGTAATTTGGATATTGTTTGAATAAATAACCACATCAACCCAGTGTTGAGTGGGACTGGATGTAGGGGAGTCTGAACTAGTATAAAATCTCGGTGTATGCTTTCCTTTTTCTACTTTTTATTTATCCTCTGCATCTGTGATTAATTCTATGATTGTTGATATCTGTGATTTGCATAGCATTTTGTTTAATCTTAAAAGATTTCAAAAAATTTAATAAAATCTATAAAACAGTATTCACAACTTCTAGTGTTTAATTTGCCTCAAGTTCCTTAATCCGGATCCCTAAAGATTGGTAGCAGAGCATTGGTTTTCAAAGTTTTCATAATCTGAGTTTTTGAAAAGTTTAAATGGAAACCAACACTGGAATTGTCAATAATAATAGTTTAGAGGGTAAGTCCACTGTTAGACTACAACTTTTTAATGGTAGTAATTATGCATATTGATCTGGTAGAATTAAAATTTATTTACAATATGTAGGTTTAGACACTTGGAATATCACACAAACTTAATACGTTGAACCTATTGTTAATTTTTCTCAATGGACTAATGATCAAAAAGCCATTGCACAAAATAATTGAAAGGCTATGAATATTTCATTCTATTCACTAGATAGAAATGAGTTTAGTAGGGTATCTATTTGTAAATTTGCATATAAAATCTGAAAACTGTGCAAATAACTCATGAAGGAACAAGAAAAGTTAAACAGACCAAAATATCTATATTAGCCAATCAATTTTAATAATTTAAAATGAATCAGAATGAGTCTTTCTCCGATATGTACTATAGTTTCCAGGAGATCATTCATTCACTAATGCTTTGGAAAATCATATTCTAAGGAAGATCGAGTTAGAAAAGTTTTGAATTCATTAATTTTAGATCGGGATCAAAAGACACTTGCAATTGAGGAGGATAATGATATTAGTGCAATGAAAGTTGAATAATTAATTGGTAATCTAATTTCGTTTAAAGTCCAAATGCAAGGAAGAAAATAAAACAAGTCATCAGAAAAGAAATCGATAGCATTTAAAGCAACAACTAAAGCTTCTGACTTAGATAATGATGATGATGAAGAAACAGCCTTAATGACAAGGAATTTTAGAAAATTCTTGAGATATAGAAAAATAATAATTTCAAGAGGAACGAACAGAGAAATTCTGTGAAAATTAATGAGATTTCGAATAATGTCCGATGTTATAACTGTGATGAACCAGGCCATCTGATTTTTTTTTGTCCATATCCTGAAAAACAAAATCAAACGCTAAACGATAATTCATCAAATAAGAGAAAAAGAGCGTATGTAGCAACTCTGGATGATTCTAGTTCATCTTCTAATGATGAAGAACAAAAAACAAACAATTCGAATATGTGCTTCATAGCGATTCACAGATCATAAGAAATCAAAGAAAGGGTCTAAAAATAGGTACGCCTTATAATAACTTTTAAAATTTTGTTTGAATGATTATTTCCTTGATTGATTGTTTACCTTGTTTGAAAATTTGTATTTTTAATTCAAAATTCAAAATTTGAAAATTAAATTTTAAAATAATTATTATTTAAATAATAAAATAATTTAAAAAGTATTTACAATAAATATTATCCTAGGAAATAATTAAATAAAAATATAAGATATAAATAAATCAAACATCACTTTAGAAAAACCAGAAGGCATGTCGACATACATGTGTTTTGAAATTTGAAATTCAAAATTTTGAATTTCAAACTCTTGAATTTCCCTCCACCTTTTCACCAAACCCAATATATTGAAAAGGTGTCCCTTTACCAATATACATGTCCTTTGATTCCTTATTTATTTATCTATTCCTATCAACACTTTCTACCCTTAATTCAAAATTCAAACCTATGAATCTCTTTTTCATAGAAACAAAATTTTAAGTCTTGTTGATTCTCGGGAAAACAATGAAGTTTGCTACCCAAATCTTATTAAAATGTTTTATGCAAACTTGAACCGTGATTTATATCAAGGAAGTGAAAATGAAACTTGGAGTAATGTTAAAGGAACTCAAATCGTTTTGAATTATGATGTTTTATGTATTATTTTGGGTTGCAAGAATACGGGATGGATCTCTCATATTTTAAGATCATTGAATATGATCAAGAGACCTTTCACCATATTTTTGGAAGCGATGAAAATATGGAATTTAAAAATCATTTTTATTGCCCTAAAGCTAGAATTGTCAAATTACTTCTTCAACATACCGTCACTCCTTGCACCAGAAATTTCAACAACCCTACTTTGAAAGTTAAAAAAGATCTCTTTGCTATTTTTGGAAACTATGACATCAATTGGGCTTATGTGATTTTAAGTGAGTTTCACCAAAGGATATTTCGCCAAAAGTAAATACGCTATACCATGGAAGTTACCTTACTCATATTTTCAAATATTTTGGTGTTGATTTCAAAGGAGAAGAGTTTTTTTTAAAAAAAAGTTTTCAATTTTGTATTTCTCTTATGAAGATTCCACTTATGTTTCATCCATATGAAACATACGTGGAAAAACAAGCAAGATTAGAACAAGAAGAAGAAACTGATTATATGGATATCAAAGAAGAGGAAGAAGATACTTCCTTAGAAAGAATTGAATTTCCAGCTAACCTTTCCAAGAAAATACTTCTCAAAAACCAAAAGATTCTAGCCAAGAGCCAAAAGACACTTAAGAGATCATTTAGCAAGAAATTTGAAAAGATGTCTACTAAAATGAGCAAGTTATATAGGAAAGTTGGAAGAAAACTTAGATTGTCACCATCCTCTTCCTCCTCAGCTGAATTCTAAGTTTATTGTCTTATTGTTGCTTTTATTTCAATTTCCATATCATATCTTATGTTATGTACTAGTTTCATATATCGTTATCATTAGTTTGAAATGAAGCTTTATATTTTTGTTAATTTTTATTTAAACTTCTCTAGAACAGTTCTTAATTTAAGTAAAACAAGTATATGTAAGTCAAAATGAATCACAAAAATCACAAACCACTTCAAATGTTTGAAAAATTCATACATATGTTAGCATACACCTTTTCGTATGTCGCATTTAACTATAGCAATTTCAAATTTATTTAAATTTGGAAACTGCTTTAAACAATAAGTTTCTATTCAATTCTAACGAATTTCAGAGCCTATTCATAACCATTTCTTCTAGAAAAACTCCTATATTCATTCCACCTTCATTTACTTTCACTATTTCTTAATAGGATCAAATCTATGGCTATTAAAATCCATAATCTAAGTGAAAATCTTGAAGAAATCTTTAATTCTTTCAAGAATATTGTCTTTATCATTCTCCGCAATCAACGCCACTTAGAATTGAGTCAAGTACAGATGATTAAACAACATGAGAAGCATTTTGATGCAATTTTATGGATGTTCTCTTCCCTTTCAAAAGATAAAGACAACATCATTGGAGCACCTCTTACCAAAGACAAGGAAGACTGAGATGCCATAAAGGCTGATCCAATCTTCGATGTAGATAGCTGGGTAAAAGTTCCCCGAAATGTCTGAATTTGTCTTCATAAATTTGTATGTTTTAAATTGAATTGTTTTAAATTCAAACTTGTATATAAAAAACTGTAAGATTGGTGTGTTTTGGATTGAATTATTTGATTGTATTAACATATATTATATATTAAATTGTTATGGTTTGAATTGAATGGTTCATGTGACGGCCCGCCCCGCACCAGCCTGCATTTCCTCCGGAAGTGCGCTGTACACATGCCCAACTAGCACGGGACGGTCGTCATGAGAAAAGAAAGAAGAGAATGAACTAATCAAGGAACCTGTAGAATGTCTCACAGCGCATGGAATAAAATATAATAATAACATACTTGACATAAAACAGGTGAGACAGTGCATAAGCTGATAACTAATAATCAATGTCAACATCAGAGCAGCGGAAATCCAAATACAGCTTATTACAACTTTCCAAATTTACTGTCTCTAACAAAGGAAAACTAAAGTAGAAGATGCACCACCAATGCCCAAGCAGTGATCTTCAACAACGCAGGGAGAATACTATATATATTACGTGGAAGCCTCCAGCTCGTCTCCGGATCATCTACCCGTGCATCACCAGCTAACCTGTCTCTAGTCCGCTCGTGTGAGCACCCAGAGTAATAAGAAGAGACATAAAACTCTGGGTCAGACATAAAGCCTGGTATGAGCGATAAGCATCTAAACAGAGTAATAACAGGTATACTAAACCATACCTGAACTGGACCTGCAACCAAAGAGTTAGTACCACATACCGTACAATACTCCAAGGTGCCATAATAAATAGTGTAAGAATACGGGGGTGGGGTGTGCATGTCACAATGATAGCAAACAAATCATCCATAGCAACCATCGTCACATCTCTCACTCAGTGCGTAAAGCGTACGACATCTACCACTTTGGAACACTAGACAAACTGAGGTAACGACGAATCCCGACTTGTAGAAACCCTGCTGTGACCAAGCAAAACACTTGGAGTCATGACCAAACATTTCAATGACCCACTTCATTGGTCGTAGCCCTTGGTTCTACCGATGCCATAATGGCCCTGAATCCGCCTTCGCACCTCCTACCATAGTGGTCCAAAGCTATAGACGTCGATAACTCCTTGGCACGCGTCCCGCAGCAAAGCCCAACCATGAAGCGAA
This sequence comes from Allium sativum, assembly GCA_030737875.1. Classification (NCBI taxonomy): domain Eukaryota; kingdom Viridiplantae; phylum Streptophyta; class Magnoliopsida; order Asparagales; family Amaryllidaceae; genus Allium; species Allium sativum. Next base: position 993,767,903 of record CM060920.1, read on the forward strand.
CTCGTTGATTCCCATCTGAATCTTAAGCTCTAACTTCTCATTTGGACTTCCTATGCATCTCGGGTTTGGTCGAATTGGAGTGGGTCTTCAGAAGAGTTGTCGCGCATTAACAGTCTTAGAATTCAGTTCGGTTCGGTAGTCATCACCTTCATCGGTTCGGGTCGGGAGTCATCACCTTCATTAGTTCGGGTCGGTCCTCCTTCCTTGTCATCTTTCCATTCGGTTCGGGTCGGGTCGGTGTCCTCCTCCGGGTCGGGTCGGTGTCCTCCTCCGGGTCGGGTCGGGTGTCCTTCCTTCCAGTGCTCCGATCCGCTGGCTCATTTCCTCACGTATTCCGGTCCGATCCCTCCTTGCCATCTGATCCGCGTGGCCTTCCCTATTGCTAATTCTCTCAAATGTTTACTTCCGATCCGAGCCCTACGTCTCCAAGTCGATCCGATCTGGCCTCCAATTATTCTTCCGATCTGATCCCCTTGTCCACTCCAACTCCAAGAAAATGGCCTTCCTTCTCGCCAAGCCTCCTATGTGCCAAACTCCGGTTCGGGTCGGGTTTCTTGCCCAGTTCACATGTCCGATCCGAGCCCCCATCCGATCCGATCCGAAGCCCTGCACAACTTTCTGCAACTTTTTCCAGCAACTTGTTTACGCCGTTCGACGACGTTTTTGACAATTCTAACTATTCTAATCAATCAAAATTCATGTCAAATAGTCATAACAACATGTAAGAACAACCACAAACACATAACAACAATTCAAATGAACCAAAATGGATCAAAAGTGGCTAAAACCTCACATTTTCCTATAATCCCTTTTAATCATGTTTAAGCATACGATTAGCAAAACACATCGAAATTAACCCAAATTTCTAACAGAGCCTTAAAACATTATTTTAGAATTTTAAGAATTTTTCCAGAATTTATTTACGTATAAATTCGCTAATCTTCACTAATTACCCTTAATCATCGTAATTAGTGCAAAAACTATGCAAATCACTCACCTTGGCCACAAATGAAACACCAAATCTGAAATACTCTCTGTTTGGGCCGAATTCCTATGTATAGCAGCAGCTCCAACCTTGCTTTGTTGCTATTTGGCCTTGCTTTGATGTAGTTTAGGCTTAATCTTCACTAAAAATGTGTTTTGGAGTGTTTTAGGGGATGTAAGCCATTACTAAGGTCTCAAGAAGGTTTGTGGCGGCTCAAAACTGGAATGAAAGTGATAACCTAACCCTAATCAGTCTTCCTATACCTCTAAACCCGAAATTCCCCTGTGGGCCTAGCTGCTAATCACCCGGTTAAGCCCAATTAAGCTGTTTTTCACCATCTGAAAATTGTTTCAGCCATATCTCCCAAACGGTGAGTCCGTTTGACTAATGTGACCACTCTACGGAAAGAGAAACCATCATCCGGAGCCAATGGAAGTGGTTTCAGGTCAAAATTCCTTTCCAGTCAAAAGTTATGGCCAAAAGAGTGCCAACTAGGGGTAAAATGATCATTTAAAAATCGGGAAAAATCATGCTCATGGGAAATGACCCCAATAGTCGTCTCCCAAAGTTACACGACCATACGACTTCGTATGTGACAGAAATAAATATTCTACGATCCTATGATGCGTAGAATGCGGGTCGTTACACTCTCCCCCCCTTAAGAAATTTCGCCCCCGAAATTCCTTAACCCAAAACATACAAAGGATCCCGCATGCCTAACAACCACATACAACAATCAAACATGCAAAACAAGCAAACAAGCCTATCCTAGCATGCGGAAAACTAAATCAAAGTCAAAATCTTACCAGGCAAAGAGTTCTGGGTGTGTCTTCCTAATGTCCTCCTCTGTCTCCCAAGTACAATCACTCTCGTCCTCGCTCCACTGTACCTTGACTAGCTTCACCGCCTTCCTTCGAAGTTGCTTCATGTCGTGCTCGACAATACGGGCCGGCTTGCGGTTCCCAACCGCCTCGGGTTCTACTTCGAAGTCCTCTAACTGATCAGGTGAAATAGTCATATCTGAGTCGTGAACGAACTTCCTTAGTTGGGAAACATGAAATACGTTATGAACTCCCGCCATCCTCTCCGGTAAGTCAATTCTATATGCCAAATTCCCGACTAATTCAAGAACAGGGAATGGGCCAACAAATCTTGGTACCAACTTGCCTCTCCTGCCAAATCGTATTACGCTCTTCAACGGAGAAATCTTGACAAACACCAAGTCGCCAACGGAGAATTTTAAGTCTCTTCTCCTTTTATCGGCATAACTCTTCTGCCTATCTAGGGCAGCCTTCATTCGTTGTTGAATGGTCTTGATTTTATCTGAAGTTTCCCTCACCACATCTGGTCCAAGCATAAACTTCTCGCCAGTCTCTATCCAACATGATGGTGAGTTGCATGGTCTTCCGTACAAAGCTTCAAACGGAGCCATACCGATACTGGATTGGTAGCTATTATTATATGCAAACTCTACTAGATGCAAATGGTCATCCCATGATCCACCAAAATCCAATATACATGCTCTCAAGAGATCTTCCAAAATACGGTTCACCCTCTCCGTCTGACCGTCGGTCTGAGGATGATATGCGGTACTGAGATGTAACTCTGACCCTAGAGCCTCTTGTAAGCTCCTCCAAAACCCACTAGTGAACAACGGGTCTCGGTCGCTCACAATGCTTTTAGGTACTCCATGAAATCTCACTACCCACTTCACATACAATTCTACTAATTTAGCTGCCGTTCTGGTCGATTTAACTGGTATAAACCTTGCACTTTTAGTCAGTCGATCTACAATTACCCAAATGCTGTCATATCCCGATCTAGTCCTTGGTAATCCATCGATGAAATCCATCGAGACTTGCTCCCATTTCCATTCGGGAATTTCCAAGGGCTGTAACAACCCACTAGGCTTCTTTTGCTCGGCTTTAACTAGCTGGCAATTCATGCACTTGGATATAAACTTCCCAACGTCTCTTTTCATCCCTTCCCAGTAGTAGGTCTGCTTCATATCTCGATACATCTTATTACCACCGGGGTGTATAGTCAGCTTTGAGTGATGACATTCTCTAAGCACTTCATCTCTCAATCCATTGACATTGGGTACAACAAGCTTTCCATTCTTTCTAAGCCATCTATCTCGATCAAGCCCATACTTGTTCATCTCCTCATCGATACCCATCTCTAACTTGGAGATGATTTCCAATAGGTTAGGATCGTCCCTCTGACTAGAGCCGATTCGTTGAATCAAAGTGGGTCTGACCGTCAAACTTGCTAACATTTCTGGATCCAATTCGCACTTTGGTCTGAAATCAAACCCTGCGATAAACTCCAGTTGCTTCCATTCAAGGAACATAGCCCCTAAGCTGGCATGTCTTCTACTCAATGCATCAGCCACCGCATTGCCCTTTCCTGGTGTGTATGCGATGTCAAAATCATAGGAAGCTAAGAACTCTAACCATCTCTGCTGACGGAGATTCAGATCTTTCTGAGAGAAGAGATACTTTAATGACTTATGATCTGTAAACAGCTCAAATCTTTCTCCCAAGAGATAGTGTCTCCACATCTTTAACGCAAACACGATTGCTGCCAACTCTAAATCATGGGTAGGGTATCTTCTCTCGTGCGGTTTCAATTGCCGACTTGCGTAAGCTACAACCCTACCGCCTTGCATCAATACATCACCCAGTCCGGTACCACAGGCATCCGTGTATACCGTCATCTCTTCATCCCCCTTAGGAATGACTAACACTGGTGCGCTTGTCAGCTTGTCCTTTAGACTTTTGAATGCATTCTCGCACCTTTCATCCCAGACAAAAGCTTGATTCTTCTTGGTCAACTGGGTCAATGGTGCTGCTACCTTGGAGAAACCTTGGATAAACTTACGATAATATCCAGCTAATCCCAAGAAACTCCTTACATCTGTTGCACTCTTGGGCGTAGGCCAATCCTGTACCGTAGCCACCTTCGTCGGGTCCACGGCAATACCATTCTCTGATACAACATGGCCCAAGAACCTCACTTCCCTCTTCCAGAAGTGACACTTAGGAAACTTTGCTTTCAATTGGTGTTTTCTCAACACCTCCATCACTACTCTCAAATGTTCCTTGTGTTCTTCCTCTGTCCTCGAATAGACCAAAATATCATCAACGAACACAAGGACAGACTTATTCAACTGATCTCTGAATACCCTATTCATAAAATCCACAAAATATGCCGGGGCATTAGTCAACCCAAATGGCATAACCATCCATTCATAAAATCCAGACGGCGTTCGGAATGCCGTTTTAGCTATACTCTCAGCTTCCACTCTAAGCTGATGGAAACCGGTCGCGAGATCCAACTGAGAAAATATCCTCGCGCCACTCAACTGATCGAACAAATCATCTATCCGCGGTAGAGGATACTTATTCTTCCTCGTCACTTTATTCAATTCACGGTAGTCTACACACAAACGAAGGGAACCATCCGCCTTGGTAGCAAATACAACTGGTGCTCCCCATTCAGAAACACTCCTTCTGATAAATCCCTTCTTCAAAAGATCGCTGACTTGCACCTCGAGCTCTCGCTGCTCCCTTGGTGCCATACGACGAAGTGGCATCACTATAGGTCTGGCATCTTTTACCAAATCAATACGAAACTCGATCTCTCGGTGTGGTGGAAGTCCGGTCACTTCTTCGAAAACATCCGGATACTGGCCAACCACGGGCAAACCTGACAACTCACTATGCGGAATGTCGAGGGAGTTTAGAAAACTAGCCAATACCGCCTTACTGGGTAGACCACCAAACACTATCCTCCACCCATCATCCGCTCTAGCTGTCACCAAAAAGCCCTCACAGTCTACCACCACCCCGTATCTTTGGAGCCAATCTACTCCCAAAATAATGCCAAACCCAGTAAAGCCCAAAACAAAGCAATCACAAACAAACATGCATCCATGACTCGATAGAACCACATTACGACAAATCATGCTAAGGCTAATCGAACCACCAATCGGGTTCGTCACTACTAAAGGTCTATCGACAATCTCGGGCTCCAATCCCAGCCTATCTACCAGGTCACTAGATATGAAAGAACTGGAAGCTCCGGTATCAAACAAAACTCTAACAAGAACATCATAAACAGAAAGCATACCTTGAATGACGACATTCTTTCCCTTCTCCGCCGCTGTTGGGGCATTCGACGAAGAAGGAATAGCATTAAGAGCGTAGGCTTTCACCATTTGCTTTTCTTTAGTGGGCTGCGGACACTTATCCTTGTGATGTCCCATTTGGCCACAGTTGAAGCACTTCCTATCCGCTGGCTTGGCCTGACAATTACTAGCATAATGGCCCTTCTTACCACAGCTGAAGCACTCCACATCTTGCTTATTCTTTTTCTTCTGGCCATCCTTAGCTTGGTTCTGCTTTCTCTTATTCTGGGAACCACCCTTGCCTCCACCACTTCCTTGTGGTTTTGGCTCTTCCGTGGATACCTCAGTCTTCGACTTAGGGTAGAGACTTTCTGACCGTAACGCTTTCCCCACAATCGATTCAAACGTCTCATCGATGTGGTTAATAAGTTTTTCCCCCAAGTACTGATCCAAACCAGTTATGAATTTCTCATTCTTTTTCTCGGCAGTATCAATAAGAGATAACCCATATTTTGACAAAGTATCAAATTCAGCAATGTACTCCGAGACAGCTCTGCCATTCTGCTTGAGCTCTAAGAATTTCTTAAACAGCACTGATTTCTAAGCAGCTGGAATGAACTTCTCGCTAAAGCAAGCCTTAAACTGCTCCCAAGTAATCTGATCTTCAGGAGTAGCTGCCTTTATAGCATTCCACCAATTCATTGCTCGCCCTTGCAGCTGACGGGACGCTAGCTTTCTCTTCATCGCATCCTCGATACCCAAATCCTCGAAGATGTGTTCGCAACTATCCAACCAGTCCTGAACGTCCGTAGCCGACTCCGTTCCGTGGAATGACTTCCCACCAAGACTAGTATAATCCTTATTCAACTTGGCGAAGTCGACTCTTGGCGCCTGCACTATTGGACCACCACCATTTCCACCATTGGGAGCTGCCCTCTGTACATCTCTAAGCATCTCTCTCATGAGGTCAGTAAACATCGTCCTCATGTCAGCAGCATTCCCATTGTTAGCTCCCCTACCGGTACCTCTAACATATCGGCTCATCATCAATCTGAAAAAGGAAATGATTAACGACTCCATAGTGGTGCTAGTGCAGTACGACTTCATCCTTATACTACTAATAGTATATATATATATATATAGCTTTCAAAAACCAAAGTAATCACAAATATGCTCTCTCGTTACGTATATTATCTCTCCCTGATAACTTCCCTAGGTTAACTACGCAACCTAGAGCTCTGATACCAAGTGTGACGGCCCGCCCCGCACCAGCCTGCATTTCCTCCGGAAGTGCGCTGTCCACATGCCCAACTAGCACGGGACGGTCGTCATGAGAAAAGAAAGAATAGAATGAACTAATCAAGGAACCTGTAGAATGTCTCACAGCGCATGGAATAAAATATAATAATAACATACTTGACATAAAACAGGTGAGACAGTGCATAAGCTGATAACTAATAATCAATGTCAACATCAGAGCAGCGGAAATCCAAATACAGCTTATTACAACTTTCCAAATTTACTGTCTCTAACAAAGGAAAACTAAAGTAGAAGATGTACCACCAATGCCCAAGCAGTGATCTTCAACAACGCAGGGAGAATACTATATATATTACGTGGAAGCCTCCTGCTCGTCTCCGGATCATCTACCCGTGCATCACCAGCTAACCTGTCTCCAGTCTGCTCGTGTGAGCACCCAGAGTAATAAGAAGAGACATAAAACTCTGGGTCAGACATAAAGCCTTGTATGAGCGATAAGCATCTAAACAGAGTAATAACAGGTATACTAAACCATACCTGAACATGGACCTGCAACCAAAGAGTTAGTACCACATACCGTACAATACTCCAAGGTGCCATAATAAATAGTGTAAGAATACGGGGGTGGGGTGTGCATGTCACAATGATAGCAAACAAATCATCCATAGCAACCATCCTCACATCTCTCACTCAGTGCGTAAAGCGTACGACATCTACCACTTTGTAACACTAGACAAACTGAGGTAACGACGAATCCCGACTTGTAGAAACCCTGCTGTGACCAAGCCAAACACTTGGAGTCATGACCAAACATTTCAATGACCCACTTCATTGGTCGTAGCCCTTGGTTCTACCGATGCCATAATGGCCCTGAATCCGCCTTCGCACCTCCTACCATAGTGGTCCAAAGCTATAGACGTCGATAACTCCTTGGCACACGTCCCGCAACAAAGCCCAACCATGAAGCGAACTCGTTGATTCCCATCTGAATCTTAAGCTCTAACTTCTCATTTGGACTTCCTTTGCATCTCGGGTTTGGTCGAATTGGAGTGGGTCTTCAGAAGAGTTGTCGCGCATTAACAGTCTTAGAATTCGGTTCGGTTCGGTAGTCATCACCTTCATCGGTTCGGGTCGGGAGTCATCACCTTCATTGGTTCGGGTCGGTCCTCCTTCCTTGTCATCTTTCCATTCGGTTCGGGTCGGGTACTCCACTTCGGGTCGGGTGTCCTTCCTTCCAGTGCTCCGATCCGCTGGCTCATTTCCTCACGTATTCCGATCCGATCCGATCCGATCCCTCCTTGCCATCTGATCCGCGTGGCCTTCCCTCTTGCTAATTCTCTCAAATGTTTACTTCCGATCCGAGCCCTACGTCTCCAAGTCGATCCGATCTGGCCTCCAATTATTCTTCCGATCCGATCCCCTTGTCCACTCCAACTCCAAGAAAACGGCCTTCCTTCTCGCCAAGCCTCCTATGTGCCAAACTCCGGTTCGGGTCGGGTTTCTTGCCCAGTTCACATGTCCGATCCGAGCCCCCATCCGATCCGATCCGAAGCCCTGCACAACTTTCTGCAACTTTTTCCAGCAACTTGTTTACGCCGTTCGATGACGTTTTTGACAAATCTAACTATTCTAATCAATCACAATTCATGTCAAATAGTCATAACAACATGTAAGAACAACCACAAACACCTAACAACAATTCAAATGAACCAAAATGGATCAAAAGTGGCTAAAACCTCACATTTTCCTATAATCCCTCTTAATCATGTTTAAGCATACGATTAGCAAAACACATCGAAATTAACCCAAATTTCTAACAGAGCCTTAAAACATTATTTTAGAATTTTAAGAATTTTTCCAGAATTTATTTACGTATAAATTCGCTAATCTTCACTAATTACCCTTAATCACCGTAATTAGTGCAAAAACTATGCAAATCACTCACCTTGGCCACAAATGAAACACCAAATCTGAAATACTCTCTGTTTGGGCCGAATTCCTATGTATAGCAGCAGCTCCAACCTTGCTTTGTTGCTATTTGGCCTTGCTTTGATGTAGTTTAGGCTTAATCTTCACTAAAAATGTGTTTTGGAGTGGTTTTAGAGGATGGAAGCCATTACTAAGGTCTCAAGAAGGTTTGTGGCGGCTCAAAACTGGAATGAAAGTGATAACCTAACCCTAATCAGTCTTCCTATACCTCTAAACCCGAAATTCCCCTGTGGGCCTAGCTGCTAATCACCCGGTTAAGCCCAATTAAGCTGTTTTTCACCATCTGAAACTTGTTTCAGCCATATCTCCCAAACGGTGAGTCCGTTTGACTAATGTGACCACTCTACGGAAAGAGAAACCATCATCCGGAGCCAATGGAAGTGGTTTCAGGTCAAAATTCCTTTCCAGTCAAAAGTTATGGCCAAAACAGTGCCAACTAGGGGTAAAATGGTCATTTAAAAATCGGGAAAAATCATGCTCATGGGAAATGACCCCAATAGTCGTCTCCTAAAGTTACACGACCATACGACTTCGTATGTGACAGAAATAAATATTCTACGATCCTATGATGCGTAGAATGCGGGTCGTTACAGTTCAAATTGTAGTTTGTTTTATAGTTTAGATTCATTCAAGTTATTATTAGCAAGTTATTATTTTAATCTCAGTTTTAAATAGTTAAAATCATAATAATCTTAGTTTTAGAATTATGTTTTAGTTTTATATTTAGTATTATAGTTTAATTAGGATTATATAATTTTTGTTAATCAAACGGAGAATTATAAAATAGGACTTAGTTTAAGGGGGAGTTAGTTATTTTTTAAAAAAGTTAATGGAGTATGGGTGAGTAACAGGAGAATCAAGACACCAGGTATGAATATTTTATAAACCAATGTTATCATCATCAAAAAGGGGGAGATTGTTAAGGGCTAAGATAATGATGATGATGGTTTTGATGACAACAACCTTATTTCAACGTTGTTTCAATTATTATTATTATAAAATATATACTAACACTATTATCTACAATATATATATATATGCAGGAAATCTATGTGGGTAATGATTATTGAAGACTATACATGTAACGACCCGAGTTTTCGTGATCCTGGTTATCGACATAAACTCAATGTCGATTATCCAAGCATCGGAAATACCGGATAGTTAATGAAAGAAGTTAGAGGCTGAGGATACATAAGATAGAAAATTAGAATAGAAGAAGAAGAAAAACATACAATATCAGAGTAAACACGAATCTCACAGCGAAACGAATAAAATATAGTATACAATATAACATGGAAATACAAATCTGTCATTCGAGTATAACACTTACATCACAGCGGAAATAAATAATAGCGATATAATCCTGAAGCCTCCTGCTCCAGCTCTCCAAGTATATCTATAAAAATCCGACTACTTTACTACCCGTACAAATTGGGCGTCCAAGAGTTTAGGGAAAACAAAACAAAATAAACTCCGGGTCAGTCATGGGACTAGTGTGAGTAAACACTTTGGGAAAATAAGCGATATCTCATAAGACCACGCCTTATAACACGGAACGGGTTTTCCCTTATGAGAATCCAAAACACTTGATTTAACATTGAAGATCCATTTGCAAGAAATGATAATCTTTATATCAAAACTATTTCGATATTATAATAGTGTCTGTCAACCACAATATAATAATCATCTAGTAGAACGTTTTCATCTCACGTTCCACATACATAATATATAATCAAAAACCATGGGCACCTATTGGGTAATGAATTCCAGCTGGCAAGGTATGGGACCACCTTCCGATAGTGTATCTCTAGAGAGGAATACACCGGGTTCAACAAGAACATCTTGCAACCCAGGCTAAACATGACCGGTGACTCATTTCGCTTGAGTGTGCCGAATGTATTATCACCAACGGTTGGGATCAGCAACCATTTCCCGAAAGGGACACCATCGAAATAGATTATAGAAGTAAATGAAATTTCTCTTGATCAGGTGACAATACACCCTAATTGGCAGCTAACCACTTAGACATGCGACCTACCCGATTTTATACCATTTCGGTTGTGAGGCTAGAGGTCATAACATATCCTTTACAAACCACATCTTCATTCACTCTGAATGTCACATCGTCATACCCGCTAAATAACAAATTGATTTCTCCAAACATATCATGGGTAAACAGCTAAGAGAAACGAATTCCTCCACCACCAAACGTAAATACGTTTGAATAGATCAACTTACACGATCTATTAAATATACTCTGTCAGACATTCTTCCATACTGGTTGTCCTAGGACTGGACAAACCGAAGGCACTATTCTGTAAACAGGATAGCCCTTGCATAACTCCGTCTTCAATTATCTTCGTCATATTTGATCACAGCGCTAACGCCATATGAATTGGTTTTCAGATAATATATTTGATCTCTGTCTCTCCGTATTGACAACGGAAATGGTCAAAATCTCTCTTAGTCGGTGATTTAACTATCAAAGGAAAACATGTATACAAACAACGATCGTATTTCCAAATGGAAATCTTACCGACTAATCATCATTTCTTTTCCCAATTTCTCATTTATCATTTCCGTATATTCATAAATTCCTTATTTTCTAAAATTAGAAAATATATGTTGTTAACTTTGGAAAACGTTTCCATTTTTGATTCACACATCAATATCGTCCCACCTCTATCAGTCTCTAACTGTAAACTAGTAAAAGAACAACTTCCCAAATATAAACCCCGAAGGCCGAAACCAACATCAAATCGATACCCAGAAAGCCATTCAACTCAACTAATTTCCGGTCAGTTTCTAACTTCAGTAATTCCATTTAGATTCCTAATTCAAACCCCAAATTCCTTTATAGTATTTTATTTGCAAAATATTTACTTTAATCTAACTTTTCACATAGAATGTGAATAATATTTCTCTATATAATTCTATTTGTTTTCCAAATAATTTCTTTTATAATTCTATTTATTTTATAAATATTCCTTTTATAAAATTCTTTAATTTTATAAATATATTATTTTCAATTTACACTTTGAAAATTCCCTTTTCACATTCCGGTATTTCTTATGGTATTTAAAATACCAAATAACCATAATCAACATCATCCACACACCCATAATCAGTTACAGATTATATGTCACATCATATATCACAATATATGAAAACAAATAGTATTATAAATATTGAGGAATCCAGTTGGATCCCTCCAACTTGTTTCCCTGCATCCACATATGTTAAACAATATAATTAACATCAAATTTCATTTCAATATGAGATATTCTGATAAACAGAATCAATATTTGATTTAAGATTTATATATATCGGTATATATAATTTCAAACAATACTTCAGCAATTCAAACAAACAAGCAATCATCATTTATCAATGCTAGATTATATTTATAAAAATATCAACTGTACAGAGTTAGTGAGATTTACACACATTGGACGATCATCGTTAAATAACGATAATCGATCGTTAGTTCAGATCAGACAATTTATTTTGCTATAAATTGTAATGAGCTCCAATTCACTTCCAGTCTATTCCATTGTGTAGCATTCATCCATACGATCCCGACGGATCAAGTTTCGTTGAATTTGGTTAACGTATGAGATACTTATTAAATTTACAAGCTAATACTCTAATTTAATGTAAACTAAACATGAATTATTATAAAATCTGGGCCTTACTATTTAAAACCGGCCCACTTCCCTCTAAAGCCCAACCCGCTCATGCCCTTCTTCCTCAAATTCCAGGTTGCGACTTTCAACAACCATTCACAGCCAATTTCGAGTTCATCAATCCATCATTTCTCCTTCCACAACATGCTAAAAATCGAACAAAAATCTCCATTAATTATCTCTTCAACTTCTCCTCCTCTTCCACCTAAATTCTCGCAACTCGCACCAAGTTTTCACTGTGCATTCTCCAGGGTCCCACGATGGTGTATTGTGCAATGATCGAACTATTTTTGCTCCAAATAATCCCAAAAATTTAGAAATTATACCAAACTCCTCCATAAACATCACTATACACTCGAAAACCCAAATCGATGCACCCTCTCTTCGAAATGTTGAACCATAGTTGATCGCAGTTTGAATGCGGCATATGAATCAAACTTCGAGCATTGTAAAAACTATACATGATTGAAGAATACAAGATCACGAGTTCAAAAATGTTTATACCTGATTTTAGGATTGTAGGATGAATTTATCTTGATTTTTAAAAGAGGATTTTTCATGCGGAGGCGGCTCTTTTTCTATTGACTAGCGAAAATAATCGTTTAGGGTTATAGGATGGTATGTTATTTATAGGAGATTTTAAATATTTTAATATTCGATTTAAATATTCATTTTTAATCAACCGCTATTTATATTTATCGTTACAAATTCCTATGATTACACATGATACCCAAAAATCACGAAAATGGACATGCAACTACAGTTTGACATTACGGACCCAACGAAACTTGTTTCGTCGAATTCCGAGCTAGTTTGCTCACACAGCGTATTTTTAAAGTCAAATTATCAACTGTTCTTCACATTAAAATCCCGTATAGCCACATACTGACTCCAAAAATCACAAAAATTGAAATCTAACAAAAATTTAATATTCTGGATCCAACAAAATTAGTTTCGTCAAAAACGGAGGTCATTTGCAAAAATAACTATTTTTAAAGCTCTAAATAAACCAATTTAAATATTAATATATTAAAAAAACAATTTAATTTAATATTAACAAATTAATATCATATATATATATATTCGCATACAGTATCATATAACTCCAAAATAAATACATCAAGATTTATAACTCGATATTCAAATTCGGTTTAAATCGATATCCAGTTTATATTAAAAATCCATTTATAATATAAATAAGTCATTATAAATTATAAAAGAATTCCATACCGACTTTTCTAAAATTTGATTTGATCATAAATCAAAATCTAAACGACGGAATCTCGATTTTTCTCTTCCATTAGAAAATTTTCGTTCAACAGATCCGAACGTTTCTGGTATCACAAAAATCCGACTTAAAACGGATTCTGCATATTCATTTAAAGTTCAAATCGCCAAATTACGAATTGCCACGCCATTTCGAGCTCAGTTATAATTATAATATAATTATACGTTCAGCTGTCGTTTATATAAATATTCGATAATATAATTCAACTCTAAACTGAATATATATTATGAATGATCCAATTCACACAATATTGTGAATTCCACTATTTCCGACTATTTCAGAAATTAAATATATTATTCTATTATTTATATTAATTAAATATTTAATATTATTTAATTCTGGTCATTTTAAATTACCAAACCATTATTTAAATAATTAAATAAATTATTTGTAATACCATAAAAATACGGGTCGTTACATTCTTCCCCCCTCAAAATAATTTCGTCCTCGAAATTGCTAAGGTAGAAAACAAACCCTATTAACTGGGTTAAAAATTATTTGTTTACTTCTTTAACTTCAGTTTCAACTGAAGTAATTTATTTGATTAAAATATTAATTCATTTCTTTTAATGAAAATTTTCAAAAATCCTGAAAATTTTCTAACACCTCAACTTTTCGAAAAATTTCGCCAGCGCCTCCTTTGTACTGGTCAATAGCTCAAACTCTAACTCACCTCTCTAGGCCTTCTTCAATACAAAAGAAAATCAAAGAGCCAAGCGGCTTGCCAATTCAGCTCATCAAAATCTCAAACCCATATATAATATAAACTAGTACCTTTTTGTTGGGCATATCAATATATACTTTCCATGTGTTACCAATTCTGCATGTACCAATACATTTCCAACTAGATCTCCAATCAATTTATCTTTAACACAATCATTCGCTTATATCCAAACCATAATATCATTTCAAACTCGAGTTCTATCCTCGATTCCAAACTTTTAACATACCAATTCAACAAAATTTCAGATTCCTATCTCACTATCCAATTTTTATTCTTTATCTTATTTTTCGATTTTCTTTCACAAATTCTAATTTAATTGTTTTAAAATCAAACAATCCTGGGGGTTTTAAAAAGTTTACCATATCAAAAATCAAACTTCCCTTTCAGGATTCAAAATAACTTGTTTTTCCAAAACAATTCGAAATCAATAACTTTGGTAGTAATCCATCACTTAGAAAATCGAAAATGAATACTGATGATGTCCATATTGTCATCAGAATTATTTCACAGTGACTGAAGTGAGTTCAATACTATATCACTTTTCAAACTCATATTTACACAATTTCATTTTGAAATCAGTTCAAAATACCATTCACATCGCTTGTAAAACAATTCAAAATCTCCCAGGATTTTAAAATTCTCATATATTTAATCCAAATTCATTTACAAACACTTCTCCAAATTTCTAGGAATTTAAATTCCAATTCTGATTTAATTTCATATTTAATCCGTCTAATTTTTATACATTATACTTATACAAATTCTGATTGGTAATTTACATAACCATTTCTATTATAATCTTATCGATTCTAATAACAACCATACATCCAACATATTATAATAATTCCAATATAAATCCCTTATATCAAAATATAATTTGGGTAAAATTATTTCATTTACCCTTCTTTCAAAACATCGAGCGTTTAGGAACCCTTACCGATACAATGGATCAAACAGATCGACCAGAACTTATAAACAATCCAACCAATAAATCTCCACAATATAAAATCATTTTTATATCAAATAACAAATACACGCTCATATATATACAACCCAACTCAACCTAGGGTATTACTAACCTCATCTCTACAGAGTCACGCCACAGAGCCAAGGTAATCACTAAACCTTCAGCTCTAGTACCACTGTAACGACCTGAGTTTTCGTGATCCTGGTTATAGACATAAACTCAATGTCGATTATCCAAGCATCGGAAATACCGGATAGTTAATGAAAGAAGTTAGAGGGTGAGGATAGATAAGATAGAAAATTAGAATAGAAGAAGAAGAAGAACATATAATATCAGAGTAAACACGAATCTCACAGCGGAACGAATAAAATATAGTATACAATATAACTTGGAAATACAAATCTGTCATTTGAGTATAACACTTACATCATAGAGGAAATAAATAATAGCTATATAATCCTGAAGCCTCCTACTTCAGCTCTCCAAGTATATCTTTAAAACCTGACAACTTGACTGCCCGTACAAATTGGGAACCCAAGAGTTTAGGGTAAACAAAACTAAATAAACTCTGGGTCAGTCATGGGACTGGTGTGAGTAAACACTTTAAAACAGTTTGGGAAAATAAGCGATATCTCATAAGACCACGCCATATAACACGAAACGGGTTTTTCCCTTATGAGAATCAAAAACACTTGATTTAACATTCAATATCCTTTTGCAAGAAATGATAATCTTTATAACAAAAATATTTTGATATTATAATAGTGTCTATCAACCACAATATAATAATCATTTAGCAGAATGCTTTCATCTCACGTTCCACATACATAATATATAATCAAAAACCGTGGGCGCTTATTGGGTAATAAATTCCAACTGGCTAGGTATGGGACCACCTTCCGACAGTGTATCTCTAAATAGGAATACACCGCGTTCAACAAGAACATCTTGAAACTCAGGCTAAACATGACCGGTCACTCATTTCGCTTGAGTGTACCGAATGTATTATCATCAACGGTTGAGATCAGCAACCGTTTCCCGAAAGGGACAACATCGAAATAGATTATAGAAGTAAATGAAATTTCTCTAGATCAGGTGACAATACACCCTAATTGGCAGCTAACCACTTAGCCATGCGACCTACCCGATTTTATACCATTCCGCTTGTGAGGCTAAAGGCCATAACGTATCCTTTACAAGACACATCTTCATTCACTTTTAATGTCACATCGTCATACCCGCTAAATAACAAATTGATTTCTCCAAACATGCCATAGGTAAACAGCTAAGAGAAACGAATTCCTCCGCCACCAAACGTAAATATTTTTGAAGAGATCAACTTATGCGATCTATTAAATATACTCTGTCACACATTCTTCCATACTGGTTGTCCTGGGACTGGACAAACCGAAGGCACTATTCTGTAAACAGGACAGCCCTTGCATAACTCCGTCTTCAATTATCTTTGTCATATTTGATCGCAACGCTAATGCCATACGAAGTGGTTTTCAGATAATATATCTGATCCTAGTCTCTCCGTATTGACAACGGAAATAGTCAAAATCTTTGATAGTCGGTGATTTAACTATCAAAGGAAAACATGTGTACAAACAATGGTCGTATTTCCAAATGGAAATCTTACCGATCAGTCATCATTTCTTTTCCCAATTTCTCATTTATCATTTCCATATATTCATAAATTCCTTATTTTCTAAAATTAGAAAATATACGTTATTAACTTTGGAAAACGTTTCCATTTCTAATTCACGCATCAATATCTTCCCACCTCTATCAGTTTCTAACTGTAAAGTAGTAAGAGAACAACTTCCCAAATGTAAACCCCGAAGGCCGAAACCAGCATCAGATCGATACCCAGAAAGCCATTCAACTTAACTAATTTCAAGTCAGTTTCTAATTTCAGTAATTCCATTTAGATTCCTAATTCAAACCCTAAATTCCTTTATAATATTTTATTTGCAAAATATTTACTTTAATCTAATTTTTCACATATAATTTGAATAATATTTCTTTATATAATTCTATTTGTTTTCCAAATAATTTATTTTATAATTCTATTTATTTTATAAATATTCCTTTTATAAAATTCTTTGATTTTATAAATATATTATTTTCAATTTACACTTTGAAAATTCCCTTTTCACATTCTGGTATTTGTTATGGTATTTAAAATACCAAATAACCATGATTGACATCATCTACACATCCATAATCAATCACAAATTATATATCACAATATATGAAAACAAGCAGCATTATAAATATTAAGTAATCCGGTTGGATCCCTCCAACCTGTTTCCCCGCATCCATAGATGTTAAACAATATAATTAACATCAAATTTCATTTCAATATGAAATATTCTGATAAACAGATTCAATATTTGATTAACAATTTATATATATCGATATATATAATTTCAAACAATACATCAGCAATTCAACCAAACAATCAACACACAACAATCAATCATAATTTATCAGTACTTGATTATATTTATAAAAATATAAACTGTACAGAGTTAGTGAGATTTACTCACATTGGACGATCTTCGTTAAATAACATTAATTGATCGTTAGTTCAGATCAAACAATTTATTTTTCTATAAATTATAACGAGCTCCAATTCACTCCCAGTCTGTTCCATTGTGTAGCGTCCATCCATACGATCTCAACGGATCCAATTTCACTGAATTTGGATAATGTATGAGATACTTATTGAATTTACAAGCTAACACTCTAATTTAATTTAAATTAAACATGAATTACTATAAAATCTGGGCCTTACTATTTGAAACTGGCCCATTGCTCTCTAAAGCTCAAACCGCTCATGGCCTTCTTCCTCAGACTCCAGGTCGCGATTTTCAGCAACTATTCACAGCCAATTTCAAGTTCTTCAACCCATCGTTTCTCCTTCCACAACATACTAAAAATCGAACAAAAATCACCATTAATTCTCTTTTCAACTTCTCTTCCTCTTCTACCCAAATTCTCGCCACTCGCACCAAGTTTTCACTGTGCGTTCTCCAGGGTCCCACGATGGTGTACTGTGTAATGATCGAACTATTTTTGCTCCAAATAATCCCAAAAATTCAGAAATGATAACAAACTCCTCCAAAACATCACTATACACTCGAAAACCCAAATCGATGCACCCTCTCTTCGAAATGTTGAACCCTAGTTGGTCGTTGTTTGAACGCGGCATATGAATCGAACTTTGAGCATTGTGAAAATTATACAGGATTGAAGAATACAAGATCACGAGTTCAAAAATGTTTATCCCCTGATTTTAGGATTCTAGGATGAATTTATCTTGATTTTTGAAAGAGGATTTTTCATGTTTTGAAGAAGAACGGAGGCAGATCTTTTTTTGTTGACTAGCGAAAATAATCGGTTAGGGTTAGAGGATGGTATGGTATTTATAGGTGATTTGAAATATTTTAATATTCGATTTAAATATTCATTTTTAATCAACTACTATTTATATTTATCGTTACAAATTCCTATGATCACACATGATACCCAAAAATCACGAAAATGGACATGCAGCTACAGTTTGACATTACAGACCCAACGAAACTTGTTTCGTCGAATTCCGAGTCCGTTTGCTCACACAGCATATTTTTAAAGTTGAATTATCGACTGTTCTTTACATTAAAATCCCGTACGGCGACATACTGACTCCAAAAATCATGAAAATTGAAATCTAACAATAATTTAATATTTTGGATCCAACAAAATTAGTTTCATCGAAAACGGAGGTCGTTTGCAAAAATAACTATTTTTAAAGCTCTAAATAAACCAATTTAAATATTAATATATTAAAAAAATTAATTTAGTATTAATAAATTAATATTATCGTATATATATTCGCATACAATATCATATAACTCCAAAATAGATGTTTTAGGATTTATAACTCGATATTTCAAATCCGGTTTAAATCGATATCCAATCTATATTAAAAATCCATTTATAATATAAATAAATCGTTATAAACTATAAAGGAATTCCATTGTGACTTTTCGAAAATTTTATTTGATCATAAATCAAAATCTATACGACAAAATCTTGATTTTTCTCTTCCATTAGAAAAATATCGTTCAGCAGATCCAAACGTTTCTTGTTTCACAGAAATCCGACTTAAAACGGATTCTGTATATTCATTTAAAGTTCAAATCGCCAAATTACGAACCGCCGCGCCATTTCGAGCTTGATTATAATTATAATATAATTATACGTTTAACTATCGTTTATATAATATATTCGATAATATAATTCAACTCTAAACTGAATATATACTATGAATGATCCAATTCACACAATATTATGAATTCCACCATTTCCAACTATTTCGAAAATTAAATATATTATTCTATTATTTATATTAATTAAATATTCAATATTATTTAATTCTGGTCATTTTAAATTACCAAACATTATTTAAATAATTAAATAAATTATTTATAATACCGTAAAAATACGGGTCGTTACAATACGGTTCAGAGAATCAAGATTTCAAAGTAGAATTCATGAGTTCAAGAAATATAGTGTAATTGTGTCTAGATATTTTGTTAAAACTATCGTTAGCACTAAATTCTGATTTCAGACTTCTTTCACTAAATTCAAATGGTTTCAAATGATTTCAAAATTACTTCCTTGTTTTTAAATCTGTTTTCAAAATTACTTCCTTGTTTTTAAATTTATTTTCAAAATGATTTCAAAATTACTTCCTTATTCTAAATTTATATCTTTTTATTTTAACTCCTTAAATTTATTCTATCTCTTGTTTTTTTTCCATATATTTTAATTCCTATTCAAATATTTATTACTTACAGATTTAATATTTACTTATGGTTTCAATTTTCTTAGTTATATTTATAAGTTCAAAAACTTTTCTTTTATTTACAGTTATATATATATATTTATATCATTTAATATATAACTTTTAATTATTTTTAAAACTTTCATAATATATATTTTAAATATATTTTCTATTTGAAATACTCTATTTTAATATAAAGGAATATAGTTTGTTTTAACTCAGGAATCACAATAATTTATTTAAAGATTGTTTACTTTGATTTAAAATTTTATTTTGATTTTACACTAGGGTATGTCCACATACATGTTTTGGTATGTCGACATAGGAGCTATTAACTTGTTTTTTAAATTTAAAAAGGTTGTGTCTTTTGAATTCAAATCTTTTTGAAAGGCAATGGCTATTGGAAAACTATATCAAGACTTCAAAATTCGATTTTTTTTACTTACCTTTCATCTCCTTCTTCTTCCTTAATCCTCTTTCCACTATTCTTCTTAATTTCTTAAATTTCTACACTTAGACTTTGGCCATTTTTAAGAAATCATATCAATCTCCTTCTCTTTCAATTCTACATCCAACTCCCTATAAAATTCAAGTGCTACTCTTTATAGGTTGTTTGTAATCAAAGATCGCAAGATTAAAGCATATCGAGTTTATCCTCCAAAAGCTGATAAGAGAAAGGTGTGGTTGTGTCCCTTATAAATTGACTAGGTGCGATTGTGTCCCAAAAATCAAGGGTGTAAACTAATGTCTTGGAAAATCAACTGAGTCTCATTGTACTCGGACTCAGTTGTGTGCGCCCTTGTAGCGCTGAAATCAAGGATTGTAATTTGGATCCACATCAACCTATCTTTGTGTGGGACTGGATGTAGGGGAGTCCCAAACTAGTATAAAATCCTGATGTGTACTTTCCTTTTAATTCTTTTTATTTATTCTCTACATCTGTGATTGATTCTGTGATTGTTGATATTTGTGATTTACATTGCATTCCAATTAATCCTAAAAAATCAAAAAATTAAATAAAATCTATAAAACACTATTCACCCACCTCTACTGTTTAATTTGCCTTAAGATCCTTAATCTGCATCTCCAACAGAATCCAAAGGAAAAAAATGCAAAAGCTGATTATCAAGGAAAATTTCCCGGTAAGGTGGAGCGGTCTGGAAGCTACACCACTGAAGAGTATAAACCTCACCGCATGAATTATCCTGATGAAGATTCTTACATCAAGGATCTAATAGCAAAGGCTATGAAAGATCGGCTCAACGCGAAGGAAAAAAGAACTTATGACATAAAGGAAAATGAAAATGAAAGAATTTCTCTATTCACAAACAAGATTATGTCTGCATCCATCCCTTCGCAAGTTAGAATCCCGATGATTACATACCAAGGAACTATGGACCCTGATGACCACCTAATGGTCTTGGATAGCCAGATAGATTTGTGCAATGCCTCTGGAATTGCGTGTTGTTGGCTTTTTCCCATAACTCTACAAGGCGATCATACAAAATGGTACTAACAATACCGAGATATGACCATATACTCCTAGAAGCAATTATCTTATGAGTTTTTTGCCCAATTCTACGTTAGCAAGGTCCACACTGTACACTACCCAATGGTAGCGAACATTAAGCAACGACCATAAGAACTCCTCGTAGATTATCTGAAAAGGTTTAATGTTGAAGTGATAAGGGCTAGAGGGATGAATGATGAGTCAAAGCTAATTATTGTCCATGTAGGACTTCAGAACAATACACCCTTCGAGAGGGATCTCATGGCAAATGAAGCCGAAAGATTAAAAGAATTCCATTTTCACACCGAAAAATTCATCTAGATGGACGAAATTTATCATGCCAAGAAGAAGACAGAACAAAGGGGCAGAGCAAAACTAAGGTTCGTCCGAAACAATAAACAAACACGATGGGTAGAATTTGACAACAATTCAATAGCGCTGGACAAACCCATATTTCTTATCTGCACAACAATAAAGATAAAAGTAAATTTCTCTACTCCACTCAAGTCCCAAGCAAATCCAAAAGCCAAAAAGAGTGTCAACTACTGCAACTATCATATGGTAAATGTCCATAGAACAAATGATTGAAAAGTCTTAGATGGAATTATCCACAAGCTTATTCTAGAGGGACAGCTGCATGAATTTGTTCATAACGCCCCAAGTGTTCCCCCGAGCAATAGGTAGTTTACAAAACCCTTCATCAGAGCTACTATAAACATGGAAAAAGATAAGATGTAGTAGAAATGAGTCCACCAATCAATCATGCTAACGTAAATCACGGTTCCTACATGTGGCAGGGAATATTTAAAGTTCTAAAAATCGATACTTTAAAGAAGCGAGAGAGGGGACCTTCTCATCTCAAGAAGGGGGGTAGGATCATCCTCCGAGAGGAATTTATATGCACCCATTGGTCATAACACCAAAGGAACTTCAAAAAGGAATTCACCAACCTCATTATGACCGGCTTATGATCACCGCTCAAACAGGACGGTCAACTAACCAAAATAATGGTCAATACTGGAAGTGATGTAAATTTGATCTTTAAATACACTTTCGATCACATGAATATTCCAGAAGTGAAATTAGAACCAATTTCAGAGCTAATCTTTGGGTTCAACAATAAAGGTTCAATGCCCGTTGTCCAAATAAAGTTGAAAGTTCAATTAGGCCTTCCTTCTTGCTGTCACATTCGAGGCTATTTTTGTCAATATTGATTAACCCTCCTTCTACAATGCCTTCTTCGTGCATCCAGCATTATACGAAGTAGATGCTTTTGTTTCCCCAAAGTATTTGATGGTGAAATTCTTAACAATGAAGGGCTGGGGAACGATCAAGGGTGAGCAAATCGGTTTACGGTAAATGTATTTTCCCACTTTGGATCAATATAAAAGGAGCACTTTGCTTATATCGACGCCTCCACCGAATTAAAGCCTTCGGATGATGGATTTGCAAACCCAACATTTGAAGTAAAGGTAAGAGAGGTAAGAAATAATTTTTTTATTAAGCGTGAAAATAACAATTGCAGGTCTAAGGATAGGAAAAAGGAAAATCAAGAAGTTAATGTAATGGAGGAAGAGAAAGTCATAACCAACCTGGATTATCGGGGAGAGGTTCAGAGGATCGAACCTATTGAAGAAATTGAGGAAATGAATATAGACTCTATCGATATTGGAGAAATAAGAAAATTTTGGAACTAAAGCTAAAAGAATAGATTATTGAAATTTTTGCTCGGACACACTCCAACATTGTGGGAATTGACCCTTTCGTTATGTGTCATTCCCTTAACATTCACCCTAACGTGACCCCAATCTGACAGAAGAAAAGGCAATTTGACAAAGTACGATTAGAATCCTTGAAGGAAGAAGTAAAGAAATTGCTTAAAAATGGGTTGATCATAGAGGTTTTATTACTCCAAATGGTTAACAAATCCTGTCTTAGTAAAGAAGTCCAATGGAAAACGGAGGACACGCGTGGACTATACGGACCTAAACAAGACATGTCCAAAGTAATGTTACCCATTTCCAAGAATTGATCAGCTAGTAGATTACACAAGTGGACACAAATTATTATTACTTATGGGCGAATATTCAAGGTACAACCAGATTCCAATGTTCAAACCTGACAAAGAGCATACAAGTTTCGTTACTGACAATGGAATGTATTGTTATATAGCAACGCCTTACGAATTGAAAAACGCCGGAGCAACCTACCAAAGGCTTGTGAATAGGATGTTTGGTGAACAAATAAGGAAAAATATGGAAATCTATGTCGATTATATGTTGGTTATGTCACGAAAAGAAGAAAACCATCTAAAAGATTTGGGGAGATGTACGAGGTAATGAGGAAATTCCAAATGAAATTAAACCCCCAAAAGTGTCGTTTCAGCGTTCACTTAGGAAAATTCCTTGGATATATCATAAGTGAACGAGGGATAGAAACAAGTCCCGCACAAATTAAGATAATAATTGAAACGGTAGAACCAAAATCAAAAAAGGATGTAATGAGCCTTAATGGAAAGGTAGCATCCCTAAGTAGGTTCATTTCAAGATCTACTGACAAACGTGTGTTGTTCTTTGATGTAATTAATAAAAAAAAAGGAATATTGAATGGCTAGGGGAATGCCAAAGGGACTTCAAAGAGTTGAAAAGTTATTTGGAAAACCCCACATAATGTCAAGCCTACAAGATGGGGAAACCTTACATCTTTATCTGGCAGTATCGAAATTCGCCGTTAGATCAGTTCTAATACGAGAAGAAGACAACACCAACTCCCTATTTATTACATTAGTCGAAGGATGAAAGATGTCGAAACCCGTCATTGAGAAATTAGCTTATGGGCCAATGTTAATTGCACAAAAATTACGTTCATATTTACAAGCACACCCTATCAAAATCCTAACTAGCCTGCCTCTTAAAAAAGTTTTCAGTAAAAAAGAAACTCCTATAAGACTCATAATTTAGGAATCAAGTTAAGTCAGTACGACATAGAATTCAAACCATGGAAGAAAATAAAAGGCCAAGATTTAGCCAATATTGTAAACAAATGCACTGAGTTTATTGAACAACATTCGAAAAAGGAAATAGATTTAAAGCCAAAGTGGCAGTGTTCGTTGACGGAGCGTCTAATAAGCAAGGTGGCGACGTCAGATATGTTATCATAGCACCAGATGGGCATCAACTACATTACGCCATGAAATTAGGATTCCCTACAACTAATAATGTAGTAGAGTATGACTCGATGGTTGCTGGTTTGACTCTGGCCAAAGAACTAAAGATCCCACAAATCCAGGTTTTCAGTGACACTTAACTCATGGTAAA
The DNA here is from genome assembly GCA_030737875.1 of Allium sativum. NCBI lineage: Eukaryota > Viridiplantae > Streptophyta > Magnoliopsida > Asparagales > Amaryllidaceae > Allium > Allium sativum. Next base: position 993,792,601 of record CM060920.1, read on the forward strand.
CCAGCTCAAACAAACATATCAAACTAAGGATCCAAAATTATCATGATATGACATAAATATATTGGAATTGATTGAAACATTCAAAAAAAATTCGATACATCAAATAACAAGAGGAGAAAACTCTCAAGCAGATTCACTAGCCAAACTAGCCAGCTCAAAGGGAGCGCCGGAAACACGGATAGTCCCTGTTGGATATCGGGTGACGCACAACATTGAGGAAAAAGAATATATGGTATTAACTGTTAGAGTTTATGCCCTAGAGGAAATCCATTTGATGATATTGGTAACAATGTTGTTGTTATTATTTTATTTGGAATAAAATAATATTATATTATCTTTACTATGTAATATAAATATTAATATAATAGAAGTCCTTAGAACTATAATACGGAATTATATAATTCGAGTAAGACTTGAATTCGAGATTATATAATGTGATAAGTATTATAATTCTTAAATGCCCCTAGTCGAGTTTAATTGTATATATAAGACAATAATAAAGCATTGAGACTAGTATATTGATTGACTGATGATCACATCTCATTGATCATTAATATACGTGATATTAAAGTCAAGATGTAAATACGTATTGGAGAATAGCGTATTGGGCTGACCCACCGTGAAATAACTACATGGAATATAAATAAAAGCATCATAAGTTATTCTACAATGAAAGTGATGTAATGGTCCTTAGACCTGAAATCATTATAATTTTATTTGAGGATATTTGTGTTTTGATATCATCTAAACTTATTCGTAACAAAGTAATGATAATGGTGATTATCAGATACTTCTCGAATCAAATGAAAATTATGAATGATCTAGATGGAATTTAACCCTATGATAAATTCATAATGATATCCATGGGCCTCTTGATTGAGTGAAACTGTGGAATGCATGGCCATGCTCAAATATTGATTTGTTTTAAAACAGTCTACTCATCGATCAAGATAAACAGATTAAGTTATAAAGAGGGTGATACGTTCCATGCCTTGAGTTTAATCCCGGATATACTGGTTAAAAATATTATATTACATTGAGACATTGGTCACAGAAAGGTAGTATCGAATCGTTGATCTTATTATAACTTGGGTAGTAGTGATGTATTGCTTGATGCCAATCACAATTTATGATTTTAAATACGATTTAAAATCATTGCCAACGTCGTAATAACCTATAGGGTCACACGCTTAGAACATTGTAAGGGGAACGCTGTTTTGATTTTGGATAAAATAAAATATCAACCATTGATATTTTTGGTGGAAAGAGTATAAGGAACCGTTCCTTGTTTCATGTACGTGTGTGTTTATTAAAAGGGGTCTACATATTTTAAAAAATACACAGTATTGAATATATTTTATTAGACCAATCTTTTAGAAATAAAACCCTAAATCAAAAATTTGAGAATGGCGGCTAGCACCACTGTGTTCCCTTTCTTCTTCGATCTGTTTGATGGTTGAAGATGGTGTTCGCGTGGATAACTACGGAGGCCAGGGCAACTACGTCATGGTTTGATTCGATCCAATTTCCGATGAGGTTCTACAATTGAATAAATTTGGGGTTAATCGATCTCCTAAAATCCAAGGTATGATTTTATTTCGATCTGTTATTTCGTAATAGATCCTGTTAGGGTTAATTATTCCGCTGCTAAATCATCATGAAAACCCTAATTGGACCTTCATTAACTAGATCTCAAACAAAGATCCAATGTGAAGGAAAGGAAGGGACGACACATGAATCTTGGCCCCAAAACGGGAACCCTTCGGGAAATTCCAACGGAAGTAACTAGACGACACCCATGCTCGTTTGATATATGGGGAAAAGATATATGGGGAATAGATATTATTTGGGGAATAGATATTATTTGGCCTCTACCAATTTTCAAAGCAGGGTCAAGGACGCAATAGTGTTGATTGATTATTTTACAAATTTGGTAGAAGCAGAACCACTTCCATTAATAACTTCTAGAAAGGTTTTGAGACTTATCATCAAAAACGTAGTAACAAGGTTTAGGATGTAAGAAATTTGGTTCGAACTCACTTCAAATAAATGAAATTTCAACCAAAGTAAACAAGATCTATGTTATAAATTGTAAATCGAGTGATATACCTTTCGTAACTTTTGCGAATTCATGAACTTGGAATTGGATCAGAAATTGAATCGAACCTTAGCGTGATAGAAGACGCTGCCGCCTCTAGAGAAGTCCACGTACATCCTTCGATGACGTCTCCACGAAATCGAAATAAAAGGGAGTGGTACTAACTGAAGACGCCATTAATTTCCTTTTGATTTAGGGTTTGATATTTTTTTTGTGTTTATTTTAATGGGAATGTTTCCTTTTAAAATAAACATAACCAAGATCTTAGGAAAATAAAACGGTTTACCACTTCTTATCCTATACAAATATCAACGGTTTGATATTTTTTATTTAAAGAATGGTTCTCCCCTTTTAAACGTTCTTTGTGTGTGACCTTATAGGTTACTGCAGCGTTGACAATAATTTAAACAATATTCAAATTATAAACAGTGAGAAGTATCTAGTAATACATCGCCGTTAACCAAGTTATAATAATATCAACGATTTGATACCACCTTTTCTGTGACCAGTGTTACAATGCAATTTAATACTTTTAACCAATATATCCAAGATTAAACTCAAGGCATGATACATATCATCCTCTTTATAATTTAATCCATTTATCTTGTTCGATGAGTAGACTGTATAAAAAATCAATATTTGAGCATGGCTATGCATTTCATAGTTTCACACGATCAAGAGGACCATGGATATCACTACTTATATTGTTGGGATAAATTCCATCTAGATCATTCATAATTTTCAATCGATTCGAGATGTATCTGATAATCAACTTTATCGTCTACTCGATTAAAAGTAATTTTTTATGATATCAAAATACAAATATCCTCGAATAAAATTATAATGATTTCAAGTCTGAGGACCTTTACATCACTGTCATTATGTCAATCACTTATGACACTATTAATTATATTCCATGAAGTTTTGTAATTTTGGGTCAGCCCATTACGCTAATCTCCAATACGTATTTATGTATTGAAATTAATACCACGTATATTAATGATCAATGAGATATTGTCATCAGTCAATCAATGTACTAGTCTCAATGTTTTATTGTTGTCTTATATAAACAATAAAACTTGACTAAGGACATTTTTGAATTATAATACTTATTATTGTATTATATAATCTCATGTTTGAGTCACTTACATGAAACTATATAATTCTGTATTATTATTCTAGGGACTTCTATTATGTTAATACCTATATTACACAGTAAATATAACATAACAGAATCTTTTATTCAAAATAAAATATAACATAAACAATGGTATTATTCACATCAAATGGATTACCTCTAGGGAATAAACTCTAACAATCCCCTACTAGCACTAGAGTCAATCAATCATGTATCGTATACCTATGAAACTAGTGTGACTATCATTCTTCTATTGCGATAGAGTTTTAGTCAGTAGGTCTGCATCATATGGTGTTTTGCAGATATGTATATCTCCTCTGTAAACAATTTCACATATAAAATTATATTTCTTAAATATATGTTTGGATCGATAATTAGATCAAGGTTTCTATGCCTGATCAATGGCTCCATTGCTATCACAATGTAAAATCATTGGATCAACAATGGATTATGTTCAATAATGAACTTCTTAATACAAACATCCTTTTTCTTAGAATTAGTATTTATCTCTTGTTTTAAACTAGCATCATTCATAATAGGTAATATGTTATCAATATATAACATTGGAATTATTATGTCACTCCCACTCAATTCCTTATCCATACAAGATTCAATGGTATTTTGTGGTTCCCTAAACGCTTCGAGTTCGATTTTATTCCCATTGTTATTTCTAAGACTAGTTCTCCCTTTTAAAGGGTACCAATTAGAGAAATAATCAATTTATTCTCCGAGTATTTATAGAAATGATATTGTTATTTTCTTTTGGATATTCCACAAAATAAAAATTATTAGATTTGGGTCTGATCTATTTAGAGGCAAGATGTTTAACAAATGCCTCACATTCCAAATTTGCATAAAAGACACACTAGGATATTCCCTAGCTCATATATTATATTGTGCTTTCAGAATAGTTTTAGAAGGATTACAATTGAATATGAATGCAATTGTTTCAAGTGGATAAACACAAAATTTATTGAAATATCTATATGACGTATCATTGATCGTACCATATCGTATAAGTGCGACTTCTCCTTTCGGACACACCATTCCTGTGGTGCTCCAGGTGGAATGAGTTGTGAAACAATTCCACAATCTTATAAATAGTCAGTAAATTATTGGCTTAATTAGTCTCCTCGATCTGTTCGAAGAGTCTCTATATTCTTTTAAAATTGGTCATGAATTTCAATTTTGAATTCTCTGAAATTCGAAGGATTCTTATTTGTGTTTCATAAGATATGCACAATAATATATAATGACAACGTCTGTAAATGTAACAAAGTAATAAAACCTACCTCTAGTTTATGTACTTACTGGTCCACATACATCATTATGTATGAGGCCTAATACATTACTAGCCCGTTCACTGTGTCCACTGAAAGGTGCTTAAGTCATTTACCTTAATAAACAAGATTTGCATTCTTCATATGATTTGAAATCAAATAACCTCAAATTTTCATCATTATGGACTTTTGATATGTGTTTCTTGTTTATATAGCCTAACTGACAAAGCCAAGGTATGTTGGATCATCAGATTTAATTCACCCAATATTTATGTTATAATCAAGCACATTAAAGTTAAGGATTCAAAAAATGTTTAATTAATTGCGTATTTCGATAAGAGATTTCATTTAAATAAAATGAATAACGATTGTTCTTTTGTTACAAATGAAATTCAAACTTGTCTAAACAAGATAAAGAACAACATTTATTTTAAATAGAATTTTATAACAACAATATTTTAATTCTTCAATTAAGTCAGTGGTTAGAACAATAGGTAACTTCCTATGGATAATGCAGCAACATTTACTTCATTTCTATTCGTAAGACCATTTCTTATTTTGTCAAATTTCCACTCCTTTTGCAGTTCCTGCAATTTCACATACATATATGTGATTCATATTTAGTATCTAATAACAGAGATGTATAAGTAGAAAGCTATACATTTATATCTTATTTGGTTGTAGTCATACTTCAATTTTCCCTTTAGATCTTGTATACTAGTAAAACAATTACGTTTTAATTTTGTTTGAGGATAATTCTCAAATTTCGATGTTAGTCAAGAAATTCAATTTAATTTAATCTATCCTTCTTAAGGACCAATTTTAGTAATTAATTATTGATCTGCAATAGATAATAAATAACAAAACAATAATAAATGATTTTGCAACAAATTTTGACAATCAAAATTATGTAGAACATTGCAAATTTATAAAAATGTGTAATTTGAACTAAAATATGATCCCACTCAAATCAACATCAATATATATATATATATATATATCAGTATACATATATCTTAGTTATCCAAGATCCATATATAATCTTGTCTTGAGTTAGCTTTGGCTAATCCCCAAAAGAAAACCTTTTAGGCAGACATCTTATGTCAATTATATCTCTTATATAACTCTTCGATAACATGATGAATAATTTTGTTCATTTAAATATTAAATATTTCATGCTTGTTTCCTCTAAGCCCATATTCTTATTGTGCAGCCTAGTTAAGTCAGACCCAATTATACAGTTGAGTATCACATTTACTTCATCGCATATAACCAAAATAAACAGTGCACTAATGCAATGGCATTACCCACGTTTTTGATTCTGACATTGATGAATGCATTTATTGGAAGACGTCACCATGAATTAATATAAATAATTGGAGTTAACTGGCTTTTTGGTCCGATTCTCAAAAGTACACTAGACACGCTCGAATCAACACGTGGTATTAAAGCACGAAGTGTCACCAAAACATGGGAGTCAAGGCCAAGAGAAATCGACCAAGCGCGAGCCTCAAAACTCCACAAAACAGTGTACACCTATATATTTCGTGTCTCTCTAAGTATATGATTCATATCCCTCAAAGAACATGTCTCGTATCCTTCACCAAGCAACTTTTGAACCACTCCGCTTCGTATCAGGAAACTTTGGATCCCCTGTTTCGAATCCCACTAACTCCAACTCCCTCTCCCTTACTATGCAAAACTTTGGATCCCTCGACAGTGGTACTTTCGTATCCCTTCGCCTCTAATATTTTGACCCCCTCAATAATACGAAGTTCGAGCCCCACGACGTAACGCAGACAGCGTATCCTCAGGGATATGATTTTGTGTCCCTTAGGGGATACGAATTACTCATATCACTCAGGGATATGGGATAACTGTATCCCTTAGGGATACGCCATTTTGTATCCCAAGAAAGGGATATGGGTTTTTTCAAACACGTTGTGGGGGAGTCGAAATTCCTTATGTTGCCTCCCAGGGATATGAAAACTGCAGTGTGGTCCCCAAATCCTACCTTCTCCCACCTAACCCTTCAACTATAAATACCCCCTTGCTCACACTTCAAAGAGGTTTGATTCTTGCTGATTTGGTATCTCTTGGTAGCTTCAAGAAATCATCAATGACAGCCTAGTGCTTGAGGAAGAAGAAGCACAAAAATCACTTTTTCCCAAGACTTATATAAAACAACTATGATTCCAAATTACTTGGAAACACATGTAATTAAATGCCTAGATGGTGTTCATAGCTTGTAAGCCATTGTTGTGAATAAAATATCAGCAAACTCATTTAAAGTGGACGTAGTCCCCTCATGGGACAAAACCACTATTAACCTACTATATTATTGGCTACTTTATGCACTTACTTTCCCACGCAAAACATAATTTTCTAAGTAACAGAGAATCTTTGGGTGTTACGATATTTTTTACCATCAACATTCTGGACTTTAACTGAGAATATAAATCCAACTGTAATAACCCGGAAAATACGAGCCAATTTAAAATTTTTAAAATGGTTATTTCAAAGGAATTTGAACAATTGAAATAGAATATTTCAATAAAATAGTGAATTAGAAATAGTGAGTCAGTTTGAAAATTTGAATTCAAACTTTGACTGACTGTGCAGGGTGGAAGATATAACGGATTTTAGCGAAACCAAAAATATTTAAATCTGTTAGTCAATACCTTTCTAACGAATCTGAAAAATCGAAGTTTCATAACGGGAATCAAAAGTTATGGCCAAATGAATTTTCATAAGAGTCGGTATATAGAATATATAGCCCTGGAAAATTGATATTTTGCATACGACCTCGGAATTCGACGAAACCACTTTTGTTGGGTCCGGGATGTCAAACTATTGCTGGGTTTCAAATTTCATAATTTTTGAAGCTAGTATGTGAGCGTGGCAAAAGAAAATGTGTTTGGTCGATTTCTGTTAAATTGGATCGACCAGAAAATGGCCATTTTTCAAACGACCTCAAAATTCGACGAAACTAGTTTTGTTGGGACCGTAGCATCAAAACATAGCTAGATTTATTTTTCTGGTATTTTTCGAATCAGTTTGTGGCCCTGGCAAATTGAAATGTGCGTTCAGAGTTAAAAATTAAATGTTTTACACTTTAATTTGAAAAATAACTGACTGTAATAGTCGAATTGGCCTACGAAAAATATCCCATTGTGTCCGGAATGGGGGTATTTAGCTAAGGGCGACAGTCGTTGGGTTTAAAAAGGAGTTCGTTTGAGAAAACACAATTTAAAAATTTAATATAATCATCGACCAATCATATTTCTCCATTCATAAAAAAAAAAAAATCAGAAACCCCCCCGACCCCGACTTCGACGGCGGAAAACCTTCTTCCCCTTCCCAGGCGATTTCCGATCGCCACAGCTCGAATTAGCTCCTCCCCCAGTTCAACTTTTTGTAGTTCTCCCTCCCCTCTTCAAATCCATATAAGGAGCTCCCCCTATCGTCGCCTCTACGCCGAGATATCCACCTCCAAACTTCCGACCTTAAAACCGCCGCCAAGGCCGATTTGCGCCACCGAGTCCCACCAAACCACCGCGTGCCTGTAGCCCTCTCGAAGCTCTTCCACCTCCAACTTCCTGATCGTCCCCTCGTGTCCCGGTTCTCGCGAAAACCGCAAACCTAGTTTTGAAGCTTTCTGAAAGTGCGTTTTTCTTTGATCTTTACACTTTGAAAAATCATATCTTTTTGGTGTTTTGACGAAATTCGATGAAACAGGAAACATCGAGACCGCAAGGAAGCTCTCTACCCAATAGAAGAAGCTGCGGATTTTTCTGACATCGTATCGATTTTTAGCTCTCAGAAAACCAAGGTGAGAAATCTAAATTAACGTGAAATTGAACGGAAAATGTCGTGTATAATTAATATAAGCGAAATATAAATTACATACGTATTGTATACCTCATGTACATGCGTAGTGTAAGCTATATGAGCGAAGTATGAATTTTTACATACATAGAATAATTGATATATGTGTTGAAATGCTAGTGAAATATAGCAAATATATTATATATATATATATATATATATATATATATATATACTCCCCTCGTCCACAAACCATGGACGATATTTATTGTGGTGAATTGGTGTGAAATATTGGATGAAAAATACGAATGGTTGAATAATTGTTTGTGGTTGATATTGTTGGTTGTGGTTGAAAAATACCCATTGGTGATTGAAATGAATTGAAAATATTTGTGGAAATAAAAATAAACAAGCCGCCTGCGTGCGAATTAGATGCATGAATCCCCATTGTCAAAAACCGCGAGGTTTTAAGGTAGAGCGAGGAGCCGTACTAGGGACGGTGCCGGTTTTAACTACCCTGCCGTTATGCTGCCGAAATTTTGAATAATCTTTGTGTGTTAGAATTATTTTCATATGTTGAAATTATTTTACATGCATTGAAATTAAAGCCGTATATTGAAACTATGTCCATGTGTGGAAACATTCATGTGTTGAAAAGTGTTGTATGAAAATTAAATTCATTTCTGAATGAATGGAGTGTTTAAACAATAAAAATCACATTTTTATATATATATATGAAGTATCAAAAATATTTGCCTTATATAAAAAATTTCAACCACAAAAATCTCATCTTTTTAATATGAACAACATAAATAAAATGTCCATGTGTGGAAATACTCATTTGTTGAGAAGTGTGTGTAGTGGAAAAGTTCATGTGTTGAATAAAAAGATCGAACAATAAAAATTACATTTTTATTGAAACTATGAAGTGCTGAAACATCTATTTGTCGAATAACTATTTTAAATGATGAAAATATCATTTTTATCATATGTGTGATATGCTAAAGATATGCAGACGTTGAAATAAATATTTGTGATAGAAATATTATTTTTAACACGCATAGGAACTAAATGAAATAGTCAAGTGTTGAAATCTATTTTAGTTCGCCAAAATTATCATCTTTGAAATGTGAAGTGTTAAAAATAGCCACTTGTTCAAATAAACGTGCATGAGTTGAAATATACATTAACTAGCTAATGATATGATTTTAGCCTATGCATGCAACATTCGAATGAATGGTGTTTTTAAACCAAAGCAAATCAAATATGAAATTGAATGGAAAATGATAAATGTTAGAAATTGTGTATATGTACATGCATATCTATTGAACAGGTTAAAGCAAAAGGGGCTAGAGAAGAGAAATAGAATTTTGTGCCCGACAAATAGGTACACATTTACCGCTTTGTTTGGGTGATGATTTTATGAGCCTGTTGGCTAGCCGCTTGGCTTTTTCTTTTTCTTTTTGATATGAGACGCCCGTGTGGCTATTTGGGAATTTTCCCAGACCCTCCCGTACAAAGGAGGTTATGGCGAAATTTTCCAAAAATTAAAGGCGTTAGTGAAATAATTGAAGTGGAAACGATATAGGAATTTTCGAATGAACTATATTTATATAAATATATAAATATAAATAGAATTAAAACGAAACGTGGCCGTGCAGTTCATATTTTGAAACTGTAACTTCAAACGATTAGTGCGGAAGATCCGACCATTGGATTTTCCCGAAACCTCAACCGTTGGGTTCGCCTTGGAAATATCTTCCCAACGGCACCAACTTTGTGAAGATCCGACGGTTGGATTGTTTGGAATGTTTAATTCAAAATTAGTGAAAAACAGCGCCAAAAACGATTATATTTATTTATATATATATATAAATATAATTAAAATTAAATCGAATAACGACGCTGCAGTTCATAAATTGAAATCGTAACTTCAAATGGTTAGTGTGGAAGATCCGACCGTCGGATTTTCCCAAAACTGAAACCGTTGGGTTCGTTTTGAAATGACCTTCCTAATGATGTAAATTTTGTGAAGATCCAACGGTTAGATTTTCATATATGTGTAAAACAAAATTAGTGGAAAGCAGCGCCAGTGCATCGACACGACCTGAAACGTCGTTTATTTAAATATGGCCATTTTAAATTAAATAAAAATGGCGATATATCGTTATAAAGTGCTATAGACGATATAGAGTGAAAATGAACCAATCTTGTTGTGTTTGCTTGAGATGTGATGGTTGAATGTATTTGACATGAAAATTATAACTAAATAACTGAAATGTGATAGTTGAATAGTCCAACCATGTGATTGATTGATTTGAAAATCTAAATATACGTGGGTTATTTGAAAAGGCCGAGTTTATCTCATTTCAAATAATCGATCGACGTTGAGAAGTCGAAGAGTCGAAGATGGTTGAAGATCGACGATCTCCACATTGGATGGATGGGCGCTACTGATGCTCGTGATTGGAGTAGCTACCATAAAGGAATTGAAGTAGTAGCCGTCCAAACATATTGTTGATTGTACGGATATGCGAGGAATTGGTGCCTCCGGTTTCGTTCATACCCAGAACGGACTTCTAAATGGACTGTGTGTCTGACATTGGATTTTGTTCTGTGTTGATTGATCTCTGTTAAATATATATCTGTTTGGCGGCAGAGAATTTATTCTCTTGCTTAACGCCCTTCTCTGAGACGTACGAGCTCGGAGGTTATGTATTGACAGAAATCAGTCGCACGGAGTGGATTGCCTGTGTGGCACGCCTAAGTGGCATATGATCAAGGCTTCTGTTGCAAAGCAAAGTCTTGTGGTTGATGATCAAAGCACGGTCTGTGTGACGTAGCTTTGTGTATAACGTGAATTCGCGAGCCTCACACCTCGGTATGAGTCAAAAACGGGAGAGTGACTGCAGGGAGAGCACGACGTTTCTTTCTAGCTAAGGTGGTGTCAGTGACCTACCAGCCCTGACATTATATATACTTTTCACCTGTGTGGTTGTTGGAATGCGAGGCGCCTCGATATAGGTCTGTAAGGACCGGGAAACGTGTGTTCAGGAATTGCCAATCCTCAAAAGTAAGAGAGGACCGGCCCTGAAGATCCAAGGATCATAGTGGGGTCCTGGGACATTTGCTAGAGTGTCTCGAATCGGAGAGGAGCTTGCCCCTTGCCTCGACTCATGAAGGAATCCAATTTCCAATACGAAATATGCGAATGTGATTGTATTACTAGTATGGCGACATAGTAGATGGTAGCTATGCCGCCTAGGATTGATATTTATGGTTGAATTTGCTTTTGAAACATATATGCACTAGTAATAATATCAAACACTTTTGTTTTATACGTATGAAGCATTTTTGGCCATTATAAGGGAAAACTCTATCCTCCGGCTTGCGTTGCATTGTGTGATGGGACCTGAGTCTTATAATGGCTTCATTTTATAAAAAGCATTGCATTGATTTAATCATTTACTTTATTTCATGCACTAGCACTCATTGGAGTAAACCCGTTCCGCGAAAGTGGCGTGGTCCTTTGATTTGCCTTATTATTGTTGTTAATAAGTTGAATAGATTTCTCATACCAGTCCCATGACTGACTCGTAGTTTGTTTCACCTTGCAAACTCGGGTGCCCTCATTTTCACACGGGCAGCCTAGTTACAGGTTTCTGACGCACCTTTTGGCTCATGGCGAGGCTTGACTACACCGTGCTGACTTGGATTTTCTCCGCCATTATTGTATCTATATTATGATTCCGCCACTGGCGATGTAGACTGATATTCCTTTTGTGTACTCTTTATGTATGATTCCGCCTCAGGCGATGGTGACTGATTATGTATCATTATGCACTAAGTTGTATCCTATACTGTGCTTCTCTGATGTGATGATATCTATATGATTCCGCTGTAATATGTGTGTAAATTATTCTATTTCTTGTTTATGCTATTATCTGTGATCTGCTAAAGATGATTAATGTGTTATATTCCAATGATTATCGTTAACACCGTGTCACGGGGTTTTGGGATCGTCACAGCTGGTATCAGAGCTTTGGTTAACCTTAGTTCTGGAGTCTAACACATTAAACACTTCGTCAAAATAGAATCAGTAGTATTCTAAGGCGAGTCGCTCATTAGAGATAGGACTAGCAAAGTCCTAGAATGAGTTGAGCAGAATAGCAAAAACAATTGATCAGTCCATCGTTATCTTTCCGTAAAGTTTTCTGCTTAACTATGCAATAGACTATCATTTCTGTTAGCTGACTTTTTTTCGTTGCTTATACAGAATTTGACAAATGGCTACCAGAGCAGCCGCCGCTAGAGGAGGCCGTGCCGGCCAAGGCCGAGGAAGGGGAGAAATCCCATCTCAAGAAGGACCTTTGATACAACCTCCGGCAGCTCAATACTTCGAGCTCGACCGTGTAGCTAAGAGATATAAGAACTTAGGAGGCAAGACCTTCTCGGGAACTGGCACCGTAATAGAGGCCCTTGCATGGCTCAAAACATGCGAGAAAATTCTTGAAGGCCTAAGGCTTGGAGACGAAGTCAAAGCTATTATGGGCGCCTGGCTTATGCAAGAACAAGCTGAATTATGGTGGGAATCTCTTACCGCCGGGAATAGAGAAGCTGGAAGAACATGGGATGGATTTAAAGAACTCTTCAAGGAGAAATATGTCCCAGAACAAGCTCTAGAAAGAATGCACGATGACTTCGCCAATCTCCAGCAAGGGGATCTTTCCGTGCAAGATTATCTGAACAAATTTACAATGTTGTCGCCCTATGCTCTAGAACTCGTCGCTACTGCGAAGTCCAAAAATAAGAGGTTTATCCTTGGACTAAGACGACAATATCATGATAGAGCCATGGCCCATGTCAAGCTGGATTTCAATGAACTGGTGGAAATGACATGCAACTATGAAGACCTTGATCAAAGACACCTGGATCAGGATCGCGCTAGAAGCCAAGCCGGAAACAAGCGCAAGCCTGCTGTGAATCAGGGCGAATCAAGCCAAGCAGTATCTTCAAAACCTCAGACTGGCAAGCCGCCAAGAGGAAATTGCTTTAACTGTGATAAGCCGGGGCACTACTCAAACGTCTGCACAGCTCCGAAGAGACAGAAGACAAATTCTCAAGGCTCGAGCCAAGGCTCTCAGAACCCTCGCTCGTGCTTCAACTGTCGCAAGACCGATCATCTGGTCAAAGACTGTCCTTTGCTGAAGAAAGCTACAGTAGCCCATGTCTATGACGGGTCTAGCCCGCTAGCTGCTTCCGACGGAGCAGGTAAACCCGATGTTTTGGGAGGTACCCTTACAATTAAAAATATTCCTGTTTCTGTATTATTTGACACAGGTGCATCGCGTAGTTTTATTGCTAGAAACACAGTGCACAAATTAAAGTTAAAACAGCGAAAGCTCAAAGAATCGGTTGAAGTTCATAACCCGATAGGGGGTCCTGTTACTCTCGGTTCATATTGTAGAGTGCCGATCTCTTATTCTTCCTACAAATTTCCTTTTGATTTAATCGTTATGGATTTTCCCGAATTCGATATTATCCTCGGGCTAGATTGGTTAACGAAATAGGAAGCTGAAGTGAATTGTGCGGAAAGAATCGTTAAAATTCGAACGAAGCTTGGATATATTACGGTTCCCTGTCATGGTTCGAATCCAAATAGAGAAGAATTCTGGTCAGCATTAGAACTTATCCCCACTTCCATAGAAAAGATTCCGATTGTTAGAAACTATGCGGATGTGTTTGAAGAAGTTGAAAACTAACCTCCGCAAAGAGAAATAGAATTCCGAATCGATCTAATTCCCAATGCCAGACCTGTGGTGCATCCAATTCGTAGAATGACTCCGAAAGAAAAAAAAGAATTAGGCGATCAAACTCGTCAACTGTTATGGAAGGGTCTAATCAGACCTAGTTTTTCTAATTGGGGTGCAGCCGTTGTGTTTGTCCCGAAGTCAGACGGTACTCTTAGATTGTGTGTTGATTACCGAGACCTCAATAAACAGACGCTTAAGAATAAATATCCATTACCCCGCATTGATGATTTGCTAGACCAATTGAATGGGGTGAAAGTATTTTCCCGAATGGACCTAGCTACAGGTTTTCATCAATTGAGAATAGCAGAAGAGTGTGTTCCTTTGACCGCTTTCAGAGGCCCAGACATATTTTATGAATGGTTAGTAATGCCGTTTGGCCTATGCAACGCTCCAGCATACTTTGTCGATCTAATGAATAGAGTGTTCAGAGGAGTTCTGAATAAATTTGTCCTCGTCTTCATCGATGATATTTTAATCTACTCCAAATCAAAACTCGAGCATGAAAAACACTTAGAACAAGTAGTGGAGATTCTAAGGAAGAACGTCTTCAAAGCCAAATTCTCTAAATGTGTCTTCTGGCAAGAAGAAGTTAAATTTCTTGGCCATGTCGTGTCAGAGAAAGGAATTTCTGTTGACCCAAGCAAAATAATAGCGATTCAAGACTGGAAACAACCCACTACTCCCACAGAAGTTAGAAGTTTTATGGGGTTGGCTAGTTATTATCGAAAGTTCATTAAGGATTTTTCAAAGATATCTGGTCCATTAACGAAGCTCACAAAGAAACATGAGAAGTTTAAGTGGACTTCCGACTGTGAAGAAGCTTTCCAGGAATTGAAATCGAAGTTGACCACCGCTCCAGTGTTAACAATTATTGATGGCAATCAGGATTTAACGGTTTGGACAGATGCTTCTATTAGAGGTCTTGGCACAGTATTAATGCAGAGAGGCCAAGTAGTCGCTTATGCAAGCCGCCAATTGAAACCGCATGAGAAGAATTATGTAACTCATGATCTTGAGCTGCTAGCTATCGTTTTTGCTTTGAAAATCTGGAGGCATTACTTGTTGGGCGAGAAATTTATACTGTACACAGATCATCAATCATTGAAGTATTTATATACCCAAAAAGATCTGAATCTGAGACAGCAGCGTTGGCTGGAATTTCTTGCAGCGTATGATCTTGATATCCTGTATACGCCGGGGAAAGCTAACGTAGTAGCGGATGCACTTAGTAGAAAGATCGCAATCGTTGCCCATCTTATAATTACACCTGGATTGATTGATAGGATTTCAGCCCTTCAGAAAGACGATGAATTCATTCAGAGAATCAGTAAGAGAGTCAAGGAAGGTGAAACCACGAGTTTCCGTATTGACAATAAGGGGGTTCTCAGGTTAAATAACAGGATTTGCATCCCAAATATTCCAGGCCTTCGAAGAGAAGTGCTAGATGAATGCCATAAATCCAAATTTTGCATCCATCCTGGGGTGAGTAAAATGTACAACGATATCAAACGCACTTTCTGGTGGAAGGCAATGAAAAGAGATATTTCTTTGTATGTTAGCAGATGCCCTACTTGTCAATTGGTCAAGAGTGACCAACAGAAGCTAGCTGGACTGTTGCAACCGTTGGAAGTCCCAGGCTGGAAATGGGAACAGATTTCCATGGATTTCATAGATGGTTTGCCGCGAACCAAGAAAGGTAATGACAGTATTTGGGTAATCGTAGATCGCTTCACGAAACTGCCCATTTTATACCTGTCAGGTCCAATAGAACTGCCCAAAGTCTAGCACAGATATATTTCAGAGAAATTGTTAAGCTACATGGAATTCCCATTAGCATAGTCAGTGATAGAGATCCCCTATTTACTAGCAAATTCTGGGAGGCTTTCCAGACAGAATTGGGGACAAAACTGAATATGAGCACCGCTTATCACCCTCAAACAGATGGCCAAACTGAGCGGGTGAATAGAATTCTAGAAGATTTATTGCGGGCTTGTATAATCGATTTTGGTGGGTCATGGGAAGATCATTTGCATTTGGCAGAATTCTCATATAACAATAGCTATCAAGCAAGTTTGAGAATGTCACCATCTGAAGCATTATATGGCAGACCCTGCAGATCTCCAGCATGTTGGGTAGAACCTGGCAACAGACTTGTGCTAGGACCCGATATGATTAGGGAAGCATCTGATAAAGTGGACTTCATCAAGAAGCGATTGAAAACCGCCCAAAGCCGACAGAAAAGTTATGCAGACTCGAGAAGGAGAGATTTGACATTTACTGTTGGTGATCATGTTTATTTAAAGGTTTCTCCGATGAGAGGAGTAATCAGATTTGGAAAGACTGGGAAGTTGGCACCGAGATTTATTGGTCCCTTTCCTATACTTGAGCGAATTGGAACTCTTGCTTATAGGGTTCAATTGCCAGATTGGTTGCCTGGAGTGCACAATGTATTTCACGTATCTCAACTTAGGAGACATGTGCATGATCCGGATCTTGTTGTAGAAGAAGCAGCGCAACGGGATGTGGAGATAACTCCAGAATTAGCACTCAGAAGAGAGCCATTAAAAATTGTTGGCAAAGAAACTAGAGAACTCAGAAGCAAAAAGGTTCATTTAGTTAAAGTGCAGTGGAGCAGTGATCCTAGAGACTGTACTTGGGAAACTTAGGAAAGCATTAAGCAAGCTTACCCCAAATGCAGAGTGGATATCTCTGACTAACTCCGGTGCAAGGTACCTTTACAATACTTTGCATTTACATTTTATTTCCTACTTTACTGTTGTTTCCTTTTCGAGGACGAAAAGTTTTAAGTAGGGGAGATTGTAATAACCCGGAAAATACGAGCCAATTTAAAATTTTTAAAATGGTTATTTCAAAGGAACTTCAACAATTGAAATAGAATATTTCAATAAAATAGTGAATTAGAAATAGTGAGTCAGTTTGAAAATTTGAAATCAAACTTTGACTGACTGTGCAGGGTGGAAGATATAACGGATTTTAGCGAAACCAAAAATATTTAAATCTGTTAGTCAATACCTTTCTAACGAATCTGAAAAATCGAAGTTTCATAACGGGAATCAAAAGTTATGGCCAAATGAATTTTCAGAAGAGTCGGTATATAGAATATATAGCCCTGGAAAATTGATATTTTGCATACGACCTCGGAATTCGACGAAACCACTTTTGTTGGGTCCGGGATGTCAAACTATTGCTGGGTTTCAAATTTCATAATTTTTGAAGCTAGTATGTGAGCGTGGCAAAAGAAAATGTGTTTGGTCGATTTCTGTTAAATTGGATCGACCAGAAAATGGCCATTTTTCAAACGACCTCAGAATTCGACGAAACTAGTTTTGTTGGGACCGTAGCGTCAAAACATAGCTAGATTTATTTTTCTGGAATTTTTTGAATCAGTTTGTGGCCCTGGCAAATTGAAATGTGCGTTCAGAGTTAAAAATTAAATGTTTTACACTTTAATTTGAAAAATAACTGACTGTAACAGTCGAATTGGCCTACGAAACATATCCCATTGTGTCCGGAATGGGGGTATTTAGCTAGGGGCGACAGTCGTTGGGTTTAAAAAGGAGTTCGTTTGAGAAAACACAATTTAAAAATTTAATATAATCCTCGACCAATCATATTTCTCCATTCATAAAAAAAAAAAATATCAGAACCCCCCCCCCCCCCCCGACCCCGACTTCGACGGCGGAAAACCTTCTTCCCCTTCCCAGGCGATTTCCGATCGCCACAGCTCGAATTAGCTCCTCCCCCAGTTCAACTTTTTGTAGTTCTCCCTCCCCTCTTCAAATCCATATAAGGAGCTCCCCCTATCGTTGCCTCTACGCCGAGATATCCACCTCCAAACTTCCGACCTTCAAACCGCCGCCGCCGCCGATCTGCGCCACCGAGTCCCACCAAACCGCCGCGCGCCTGTAGCCCTCTCGAAGCTCTTCCACCTCCAACTTCCTGATCGTCCCCTCGTGTCCCGGTTCTCGCGAAAACCGCAAACCTAGTTTTGAAGCTTTCTGAAAGTGCGTTTTTCTTTGATCTTTACACTTTGAAAAATCATATCTTTTTGGTGTGTTGACGAAATTCGATGAAACAGGAAACATCGAGACCGCAAGGAAGCTCTCTACCCAATAGAAGAAGCTGCGGATTTTTCTGACATCGTATCGATTTTTAGCGCTCAGAAAACCAAGGTGAGAAATCTAAATTAACGTGAAATTGAATGGAAAATGTCGTGTATAATTTATATAAGCGAAATATAAATTACATACGTGTTGTATACCTCATGTACATGCGTAGTGTAAGCTATATGAGCGAAGTATGAATTTTTACATACATAGAATAATTGATATATGTGTTGAAATGCTAGTGAAATATAGCAAATATTATATATATATATATATATATACACTCTCCTCGTCCACAAACCATGGACGATATTTATTGTGGTGAATTGGTGTGAAATATTGGATGAAAAATACGAATGGTTGAATAATTGTTTGTGGTTGATATTGTTGGTTGTGGTTGAAAAATACCCATTGGTGATTGAAATGAATTGAAAATATTTGTGGGAATAAAAATAAACATGCCGCCTGCATGCGAATTAGATGCATGAATCCCCATTGTCAAAAACCGTGAGGTTTTAAGGTAGAGCGAGGAGCCGTACTAGGGACGGTGTCGGTTTTAACTACCCTGCCGTTATGCTGCCGAAATTTTGAATAATCTTTGTGTGTTAGAATTATTTTCATATGTTGAAATTATTTTACATGCATTGAAATTAAAGCCGTATATTGAAACTATGTCCATGTGTGGAAACATTCATGTGTTGAAAAGTGTTGTATGAAAATTAAATTCATTTGTGAATGAATGGAGTGTTTAAACAATAAAAATCACATTTTTATATATATATGAAGTATCAAAAATATGTGCCTTATATAAATAATTTCAACCACAAAA
Organism: Allium sativum; assembly: GCA_030737875.1. Classification (NCBI taxonomy): domain Eukaryota; kingdom Viridiplantae; phylum Streptophyta; class Magnoliopsida; order Asparagales; family Amaryllidaceae; genus Allium; species Allium sativum. The sequence continues at coordinate 993,811,714 of CM060920.1, forward strand.
ATCTCATCTTTTTAATATGAACAACATAAATAAAATGTCCATGTGTGGAAATACTCATTTGTTGAGAAGTGCGTGTAGTGGAAAAGTTCATGTGTTGAATAAAAAGATCGAACAATAAAAATTACATTTTTATTGAAACTATGAAGTGCTGAAACATCTATTTGTCGAATAAATATTTTAAATGATGAAAATATCATTTTTATCATATGTGTGATATGCTAAAGATATGCGGACGTTGAAATAAATATTTGTGATAGAAATATTATTTTTAACACGCATAGGAACTAAATGAAATAGTCAGGTGTTGAAATCTATTTTAGTTCGCCAAAATTATCATCTTTGAAATGTGAAGTGTTAAAAATAGCCACTTGTTCAAATAAACGTGCATGAGTTGAAATATACATTAACTAGCTAATGATATGATTTTAGCCTATGCATGCAACATTCGAATGAATGGTGTTTTTAAACCAAAGCAAATCAAATATGAAATTGAATGGAAAATGATAAATGTTAGAAATTGTATATATGTACATGCATATCTATTGAACAGGTTAAAGCAAAAGGGGCTAGAGAAGAGAAATAGAATTTTGTGCCCGACAAATAGGTACACATTTACCGCTTTGTTTGGGTGATGATTTTATGAGCCTGTTGGCTAGCCGCTTGGCTTTTTCTTTTTCTTTTTGATATGAGACGCCCGTGTGGCTATTTGGGAATTTTCCCAGACCCTCCCGTACAAAGGAGGTTATGGCAAAATTTTCCAAAAATTAAAGGCGTTAGTGAAATAATTGAAGTGGAAACGATATAGGAATTTTTGAATGAACTATATTTATATAAATATATAAATATAAATAGAATTAAAACGAAACGTGGCCGTGCAGTTCATATTTTGAAACCGTAACTTCAAACGATTAGTGCGGAAGATCCGACCATTGGATTTTCCCGAAACCTCAACCGTTGGTTCGCCTTGGAAATATCTTCCCAACGGCACCAACTTTGCGAAGATCCGACGGTTGGATTGTCTGGAATGTTTAATTCAAAATTAGTGAAAAACAGCGCCAGAAACGATTATATATATATATATATAAATATAATTAAAATTAAATCGAATAACAACGCTGCAGTTCGTAAATTGAAATCGTAACTTCAAATGGTTAGTGTGGAAGATCCGACCGTCGGATTTTCCCAAAACTGAAACCGTTGGGTTCGTTTTGAAATGACCTTCCTAATGATGTAAATTTTGTGAAGATCCAACGGTTAGATTTTCATATATGTGTAAAACAAAATTAGTGGAAAGCAGCGCCAGTGCATTGACACGACCTGAAACGTCGTTTATTTAAATATGGCCATTTTAAATTAAATAAAAATGGCGATATATCGTTATAAAGTGCTATAGACGATATAGAGTGAAAATGAACCAATCTTGTTGTGTTTGCTTGAGATGTGATGGTTGAATGTATTTGACATGAAAATTATAACTAAATAACTGAAATGTGATAGTTGAATAGTCCAACCATGTGATTGATTGATTTGAAAATCTAAATATACGTGGGTTATTTGAAAAGGCCGAGTTTATCTCATTTCAAATAATCGATCGACGTTGAGAAGTCGAAGAGTCGAAGATGGTTGAAGACCGACGATCTCCACATTGGATGGATGGGCGCTACTGATGCTCGTGATTGGAGTAGCTACCATGAAGGAATTGAAGTAGTAGCCGTCCAAACATATTGTTGATTGTACGGATATGCGAGGAATTGGTGCCTCCGGTTTCGTTCAGACCCAGAACAGACTTGTAAATGGACTGTGTGTCTGACATTGGATTTTGTTCTGTGTTGATTGATCTCTGTTAAATATATATCTGTTTGGCGGCAGAGAATTTATTCTCTTGCTTAACGCCCTTCTCTGAAACGTACGAGCTCGGAGGTTATGTATTGACAGAAATCAGTCGCACGGAGTGGATTGCCTGTGTGGCACGCCTAAGTGGCATATGATCAAGGCTTCTGTTGCAAAGCAAAGTCTTGTGGTTGATGATCAAAGCATGGTCTGTGTGACGTAGCTTTGTGTATAACGTGAATTCGCGAGCCTCACACCTAGGTTTGAGTCAAAAACGGGAGAGTGACTGCAGGGAGAGCACGACGTTTCTTTCTAGCTAAGGTGGTGTCAGTGACCTACCAGCCCTGACATTATATATACTTTTCACCTGTGTGGTTGTTGAAATGCGAGGCGCCTCGATATAGGTCTGTAAGGACCGGGAAACGTGTGTTCAGGAATTGCCAATCCTCAAAAGTAAGAGAGGACCGGCCCTGAAGATCCAAGGATCATAGTGGGGTCCTGGGACATTTGCTAGAGTGTCTGGAATCGGAGAGGAGCTTGCCCCTTGCCTCGACTCATGAAGGAATCCAATTTCCAATACGAAATATGCGAATGTGATTATATTACTAGTATGGCGACATAGTAGATGGTAGCTATGCCGCCTAGGATTGATATTTATGATTGAATTTGCTTTTGAAACATATATGCACTAGTAATAATATCAAACACTTTTGTTTTATACGTATGAAGCATTTTTGGCCATTATAAGGGAAAACTCTATCCTCCGGCTTGCGTTGCATTGTGTGATGGGACCTGAGTCTTATAATGGCTTCATTTTATAAAAAGCATTGCGTTGATTTAATCATTTACTTTATTTCATGCACTAGCACTCATTGGAGTAAACCCGTTCCGCGAAAGTGGCGTGGTCCTTTGATTTGCCTTATTATTGTTGTTAATAAGTTGAATAGATTTCTCATACCAGTCCCATGACTGACTCGTAGTTTGTTTCACCTTGCAAACTCGGGTGCCCTCATTTTCACACGGGCAGCCTAGTTACAGGTTTCTGACGCACCTTTTGGCTCATGGCGAGGCTTGACTACACCGTGCTGACTTGGATTTTCTCCGCCATTATTGTATCTATATTATGATTCCGCCACTGGCGATGTAGACTGATATTCCTTTTGTGTACTCTTTATGTATGATTCCGCCTCAGGCGATGGTGACTGATTATGTATCATTATGCACTAAGTTGTATCCTGTACTGTGCTTCTCTGATGTGATGATATCTATATGATTCCGCTGTCATATGTGTGTAAATTATTCTATTTCCTATTTATGCTATTATCTGTGATCTGCTAATGATGATTAATGTGTTATATTCCAATGATTATCCTTAACACCGTGTCACGGGGTTTTGGGATCGTCACACCAACCCTTTGTTGCACATTTCCATCACGACTTCGACGCGCTACTAAGGTTGCTCCATAACCTAACGCTTGAGTCCCCTTACGGTGGTAAAGAGAGCAAAGAACTTGGTGATTGGAACTTCGACAGAAGCCGAAGCCACTAATACTCAACAACCTCAATTGGCGGTAAATGCAACGACCGACCACAACCTCTGCACTTAACAAGAGGAATAATGCACTGGAAGGTGTGCCAGGCATCTATGGACGATCATCAGAGTAGGTAAACACAATACGGAACCTGTCATATTACTCATAGCACAAGGATAAAATATAATAGAATATATACAATAGGGGGTAATAATAAAGGATAATTGCACAGAAATTTAAACTTCCACATCATCGAGGAAATATCCACAACATCTTAGGATCACATCAGTAAATATCTGTTCAAATAGCCTCATTACAAAACCTCAGAAAACATGACTACGCAAACAAAGATACTAGATAGTAGTAAAGATAATACGCCAGCCTCTTACTCGCCTTCGCATAGCAGCATCATCCTCACTAATCACCTGTCACCTACCACCTAGTATGCCCATCCACAACCGGATGAACAGGCCAAGGTAATAAGAGGGAAACATAAAACCTTGAGTCAGTCAACAGTCTTAGTGAGCGATAAAACATCTAACAAACATCAACAATAAAGTATATGAGAATGGATAGATAAACTTACTAATATACCCACAACACCAGAGAAGAACCCAATCCTATCTTCCCCACATCGAACAATGATAGCCTTTTTACAGCAACATTTCAACCATACATCCATGGAAACCAGAACACCCATTCAATCATGGCAAAGCACTCATGACATCCAAATTATATATCTTATGTAAACCATCCTAATCGAACTCAACATCCCTCAAGCACAAGCCCCAGAGGCCTAAACCAATATCAGACAAGCACCCAAGGAACATCTCATTTAGTGTTGGACAACCTAAGAGATGGTTCAAACAAAGCAACCAATCATCCATGACAGACTCTGGCTATCACCGCCAATCTTGCTTCGAAACCATCGTTAATCGTATGACGGCCAACCTTGCCATATGTCAAGGGCTAATGGTAACCCCAGTTCTAGCATAAACTCCTTATGTCCAACCTTGACAAAGTCCGACCTTGACAAATAGGCCTTTTTACAAGACCCAGGGTACTCGACCTACAACCAGTCTTTTCGACGTCTCTAATGTACCCCTGCTTTGAGCCTGCAAGAACTTACGACAACGATAATCTCTCGGCCTTCGCATCTTTAGTCATCCAACCCGATGATTCTTCATAGCTCAAGCGACCTTCACAAGCAACCATTATTCACCAACTCACTTTGAGTGGCCACCATCCTCTTTATTCTACACTGATCAACAAACACATTTAACACTTCGAATATTCCCACTTGAATTCTCCTCGAAGCTATCACCATTGTCGACTCAAAAACAAGCTTCATTCAGTCGACATTCTTTAGCTCTTGAACCCCATAGGTCTTAAAACGACCCAAAGCCTGGAAAACGACCCAAAGCCAGGAAAAACGACCCAAAGCCTGGAAAAATGACCCAAAGCCTGATTTGATCAAAACAGCTCAAACTTGACAAAATCTTCACCAAACGACAACAATGATTCAACCGACTCGTCCAAATTATCCAATTCAATCATAATCACTTTATGAAACCATTCACAACATCAAAATGACACCTATTCATCATAATAATATGAAATTCACGACAAATCATGTTAAATTTATGAATGAACAATTTAATGGATCTAACGTGCATAAACATGTGAATTAACATAGAAATTACTAGTTTTAGTTTGCTAGATTGGGTTATATGGTGATTCATATGAAAATATACTTACCATGATGTAGATCTAGGTGAAAACAACTCTAAATGATGAAAAGTAAGATCAAACACCCATATCCTTGATTGAATCCACATGAGAGATGCATATATATTACTCACCAACCCTTCGATCTAGCTTAGAAATGAAGAAATATGAAATCGTACAGTGGAGAGCTTTCTTTAATCCACTCAATTTGATGAAATATGCCTTGAAACGGTGTAGATCTAGCCTCAAAGAGTGTAGATCTTCGATTCTCTAAGCTTTAATGGTAGAAAGGATGAAGGAATGGAGGAAAGGAGGATCCCTTGGCTCTTCCAAATGAGAGAATGGAGAAAGTAAACTCTTTCCCATGCCTCTTATCCCCTATTTTTAGCCTTCCACTAGCCAACTAATGGGCCTCTCCAAATCAGCCCATTATGGCTTACCAAACATGGACAACCAACTGTTAAACCTTAAAACAACAATTTCGCACAAACCACTGAACCAAAATTTTAATGTAACCACTATACCGAAAGGCAATCATCATTTCCTTTCCAATGGCACAGGTCTTACCACCTGATTTGTCCTGAGTCAAAAGTTATTCCCCGTACAAGACAGACAGGGGCAAAATGGTCACAAACAATGTAACAACTCGCATTTTACGTATCGGAAGATCGTCAAATACTTTTATTTTATTCCCTGAGGGTTGAATCATTCTCATCTTTTAATACGTTTCTTATGGGGATATGAGACATGTCCATAATTTTTACCGATTTTGTTTGTGACCATTTGGTCACAAACAATGTAATAACTCGCATTTTACGTACCGGAAGATCGTCAAATACTTTTATTTTATTCCCTGAGGGTTGAATCATTCTCATCTTTTAATACGTTTCTTATGGGGATATGAGACATGTCCATAATTTTTACCAATTTTGTTTGTGACCATTTTGCCCCTATCAATCTTGTACAGGGCATAACTTTTGACTTAGGTTGAATCAGAGGGTGATACCTATGCCATTGGAAAGGAATTAGTGTTTGCCTTTTTGTAGAGTGGTTATATTAAAGATTTGGCTCAGCAGTTTGGGAGAAATCACTGTTTTATGGTTTTTCATCTGGTTGTCCTGGTTTTGGTAGCCTAATGGGCAGATTTGGGGGAGGCCCATTAGTAGGCTGGTGGAAACTCTAAATAGGGGGTAAGGGATATGGGAAATGATTTTAGTTTTCCGTTCTCTCATTTGGTGCCTTCGTCTCCTCATTCCTCTAACACCTTTCCACCATTAAAAATCATAATCCAAGGAGGGAAATCATAGATCTACACCATTGGAGGCTAGATCTACATCAATTGAAGCAAGGATTCATCGGATCAAGGTGTTTGGTGTGAGGTTCTTACTGTCCGGATTCATATTTCACTGATTTTTTGCTTGTTTGGGAGAATAAGTAAGTGATATGCATCTCTCATATGGATTCAATGAAGTGTATGAGTGATCGTTCATGTTTTTCCTCATATGCAAGTGTTTTTCATAAATCTATGCATTAGTAAATCTGTTTTCATATAAATCTCCTTATGATCTAATTTAGCAAGTTTAGATAAGTAATTTCTATGATATTTCATGTGAATGTGCAAGTTAAATCCGTGATTTTGCTCATTTGTCCATTTATGGTGATTTTGCTGAATTTTACATAATTATTGATGGAATTATCATGTTGGTGTCATTATTGATTTCATATCTTGCTTATGGTCATATTGGATGAATGGGTTGAGTTGGTTTCGTCAAATGTATCAATTTTTTGAAGTTTTGGTTGAAATTGGAGTTACATGGAGATGTGCAGGTTTAGGTTGGTCGAGCGAGCTATGGTGGGTCGGTCGGTCGTTCAAATGTATGTCTTGGAGAACAAGACAGGACTGGGGTCAGTCGTACATGATAAAGTGGTCGGGTCGAGCAGAAGTGTTTGGGTCAAGGAAGGAGGGTTGAGCAGACTAGGGGTCGAGCAGGCCAGGGTTAAGCAGAAGTGTATTTGTTCAAGTATGCCATGGTCGGTCGAATAGGTTGGGTCGAGCACGAAGAGGTCGGTCGTGCACAGGTGGTTCTGATCGAGCAGGATGGGTCGGTCAGGATGGCTCGGGTCGAACATGGTTCGGGTCAAGCAGTGTGGCTCGAGCAAGTGGAGTTGGGTCAGGCAAGGGGTCGAGCAAGGCTTAGGGTCGGTCGTACCACGTTAGGGTCGATCGTACCAGGTTGGGATCGGTCGAGATGTTGGGTCGGTCACCTCCGGGTTGGTTGCACGAGGTTATTTTTTGAAAATTTATATTTTCAAGTACGACACAGATTTGAGCGAAAAGTGCTTTTAATTTTTTTTAGACAGAAGTGTCTGAACCCGTGCTGCAGTGCAGTGGTGGTGCAACTTCGAAGTGAATTCAAGTAGGAAGGTTCATTGAAAGGTGTTCGTTGACCGGTGTAGAACAACGAATGAGGTGGCAACTCAAAGGTTATGGGTTGGTGGGTAATGGTTGCTTGAGCTATGAAGAGTCATCGAGTTGGATTACTAGAGATGCGAAGGCTGAGAGATTATCATTGTCGCAAGTTCTAGTAGGCTCGAAGCAAGGGTACACTAGAGACGTCTAAAATACCAGTTGTAGGTCGAGTACCCTGGGTCTTGTAGAAAGGCCTAGTTGTCAAGGTTAGACATATGGAGTTTATGTTAGAACTGGGGTTACCATTAGCCCTTGACATATGGAAAGGTTGGTCGTCATACGATTAATGAAACACCCCACCTCCGTTAAGGTCACTCACAAAGGTAATGCCTTAACTTCGATGGAGCATTATAGGTAAAAGATACAGATAATTTACAAGACAGACATATAAACAGCAGAAAAACGAAATTTATTTCATACGTGGTTCATAACAAAAACATTACAGCAAACTAACTCAAACAACTTCCAAATCATTACATCAAAAATCTCTGCCTTGATTAAACATAAAGAAGCATAGAACAAAAACAAAATAGCATAAATCCCCATTGAGAGTGTATCCAAAGCCATAGCCCAAGAGAAGAAAATCCAAGCAATACATCTACTCTCTTCAAGCTTGTAAAAGGTCCAAACTAAGCTGGGGTGTTCCCTCCCTGTGGACCGGGGGAGGGGGGGGGGGGGGAGGGAAGAAAAGAAGACGATAGAAAAATGGGTCAGACATGAGTCTGGTAAGTCCAGTGATTTTTCAGTATATGAACAAGAAAAGGATCATGATAGGAATAAACTGAAACTAGGACAATACTAGAATAACAAGATAACTAAAACCAAGATAAGACAGGTTAAACTGAATATACTGTTGCACCCATTTCTATTTCTCTACACCTATTTATACTTGTTCCAACTAGCACCATGTGTTCATGTCAAAGTGATCCCCTTTTATCGATCGTCTCCTACTCATATACGTTTTATACTTGTGTCATTCGGCCCCCGCTTGATTGTAGATACCTGTGCTAGCCCAACCATAGGGTGTATCAAATCCCATGGTGGCAACCCGACACGATTCAAGATGCACAGTGTATAACTACTGATGCCCAGTGCCTGCTTTTTCCACTCTGGAGTACGTGCACGCCCGTACTCTGTCGGAACCTACACTGACGCACCACTGTCGTTGTTTTGACCGCTTATAATCAGCCCAGTAATCGTGCCCCACCCTGCCTAGTTCAGGGTACCATGATACATCTATGTGAGTTACTGCTGAAATGGGTCCTCCTTACTAGGGTTTCCTAATCAACATGTTAGATTGGTTAAGTGCCCAAGTTCACCTAACTCCACCCATCAGTTTAGTTAACATGTTGCATTGGTTAAGTGTTGCCTTAATTAACTTTACCGGTACCATTATTGTCTTAGCCTTAATTCATTCATTAAAGCATAAACCACTCACATTAGACAGGTATTGTTGCGGTCATTGGATGTGCCGGTCGGGTCCGGGCAGTTTTACACAGCAACTCAGTCTAACCTCAGGTTCTTTTGGGCTCAATGCGCTAACCTCTCACATTAGATCTATATTGTTACGGTTGCTGGATTTTCCGTGCGGTTCCGGGAAGTCTTATAATGTAAGTCAATCTAACCTCGAGTTAGGCATATTCGTCTTTTGCTAAATTTACATATTTCCCTTTTATGTTTATATGTAAATTATTGTCATTCAAGTCATGCCCAATTTCTCTCTAAATCATGTTCATAATTTTAGGTATATAAATTATACCATTTCAATGCCACTAACCATTTAAAATATGCCAATAACATGTAACTTCATGTTTTTTTCCAACGTTACCCCCGTTTTGCATAAATTACATAGAATGTTAGGCTTCGCAATTTAGCCTAACTCAAAATCAAGAGGGGAAAAGGAAGAAACATGTAGAATTCAAAATAAGCATAATATGGATCCAACATATGTCACATAAATTTGGCATAGAATAAATATACGTTTAATTATGAACTTGCAATTTTTAGCCTAATCAACATGAACCATAAGCATATAAATGGGAGCTTACATAGAACTACACAATTCCACTTAGTCATGTAAGGGTGAACTTGCATTGAATTTGATCTAGTTAACAAGGATATAAGCATATAAGGTTGTAGATCTAAACATATAGGCTTACATGATCATGACTTAGCCTATAAACTCGCACGTAACATATCATGACAGAATCGCCAAACTTACACATATAACATAATAGTTTCCATTCCCAAATTCCTATGCAATATAATGGTTCATTGACCCAAATTCTACATAACATGATAGGTTCAATAAACCGCAATTGTATCACAGGCATATATGATAGAATTATCACACGAATAGACATGAATCAGCATCACTATTATCATACAACTTGGTACAATTCTAATTTTCATTTTATTACAAATCATGTCTTTAATTTGTTCACATCTAAAAGATAACTAGACTTACAAACAAAAGGAAAATCTTGTTTTATGGGATCTGCTTTTTGAAACTGAATATCTCTCCTTTGATGTAGACTAATTGTTCTTCTAATTTAGATTTGATTTGATTTGATTCGTAGCTTCTATCTTGCTTTTTAGTTGAAGGAGAACAGTGGCTACTCTAGGTTGACTATGGTCAGCATGACGGCTCTAGGAGTGAATTTTTGTGTGATTTAGGGTTGGGGTTGCTTTTATAGAGTTTTAATTAAATAAGAGCCATTAGATCAACCTAGAATTAATCTGGACCATCCAGACAAGATAAAGTTATCCAGTATAGCCACGTCAGCCCTAATGACTCAGCAAAGAGTCAGAATCGTCACATTTCAGATCTGCCCCGGAAGGGGTAGGTCGACCCCCAGGTCGACCTGTATAGGGGAGGTCGACCCCCTGGTCGACTTGGCCTAGGGTGGGAAAATTCCCGCCCAGCCCACTTCTGAGTTTGAGTTCGAATTTTAGAACTTTAATTTGAGCTGTTTTTATTTATTTAAATTCCTGAAACTTATGAAGGCCATAACTTCTTTATACAGAGTCCAATTCACACAAACTCGGACTCTATCTCAAGAAGAATTCCAAGATGAACGAAATTGCGTAACCCGTTTTCATTAATTCTCACATTTATAATTAAGTATTCTTTAATTCGTTACTTTAATGTTTACAGAAAATATGGGGTGTTACAATTAACGATGGTTTCAAAGCAAGATTGGCAGTGATAGCCAGAGTCAGTCATGGACGATTGGTTGTTCTGTTTGTATCATATCACATGGATTATTCGAAGTCGAGGGAGATGTTCCTTGAGTGCTTGACTGATATTGGTTTAGGCCTCTGGGGAGAGTGCTTGAGGGATGTTAAACTCGATTAGGAATGTCTGCGTGAGGCCTATGTAATCTGGATGCTATGAATGTTATTGATAGTTGTTCCGACTGCCATAGGTGAATTGTTGTTACCCTGGATGTTATGGATTGTAAAGGCTATCACTATCGGATATGGGGAAGACGGGTGTGAGTTCTTCTCTGGTGTTGGGTAGTGGTTGGTAAATCTACATATTCTCATATAATTTATTGATGAAGTTTGTTATCTATTTTATCGCTCACTAAGACTGTTGTCTGATTCAAGGTTTTATGTTTCCTCTTATTACCTTGGGCTATTCATCCGGTTATGGATGGGCATACTAAGTAGCAGGTGACAGTGATGCTTTAGTGAGGACGATGATGCTGATCGATGGCGAGCAGGAGGCTCGCGTACCTGTTTTATTACTATCTAGTATTTCTGTTTCCGCTGTTTGAGTTTCTTTATGAGTGATGTGGTGAGGCCTTATATACATACTTGATATTTCCTATGATGTTGGAATAATCTTTCAGGATGTTGTGAAAGCTTGCTAAGTCTGCTATATGATGCTTCACTGCTATTACCTGTTGTATATGTTCTATTATATTTTATCCTAGCATTGTTAGTTCTATAACAGGTTCTGATGTGTTTAACTATTCTATCGATCGTCCATAACAGCCTGACACACCTTTCAGTGCATTATTCCTCTTGTTTAGTGCGGGGGGCTATGGGCGGTCGTCACAATCAAAATTGGTAAAAATTATTGACATGTCTCACATCCCCATAAGCTACATATTAAAATATGAGAATGATCCAACCCTCAAGGAATAAAATAAAAATATTTTACAATCCTCCGATACATAAAATGCAAGCTGTTACATTCTCCACTCCTTAGGAATTTTGCCCCCGAAATTCCAACTAACACAAGCAACCACAACAATTCCGCATGCCTATCGCTCATGAGTAACCAATTCTATCATCCAAACTAGCAGCCATCAAGCCATGCATCCATAGGCTTATCCTAGCATGTTGAATTCGAAAAAACATAATAGTGCAAGTTACAATGATGTAAGGTGACATGATACAAATGGGTAATACCGACGAAGAGCTCTGGATGGGTCACCTTCATGCTCTCTTCCGTCTCCCATGTACAATCGTCACCCTCCTCACTCTATTATACCTTAACTAGCTTAACCGTCTTCCTCCTAAGTTGTTTCATGTCATTTCCCATAACACGAAGCGGCTTACGAGGTCTTGCAACTATGGGCTCTACTTTTAGGTCTTCGTACTGCTCTAGAGGTACCACCACATTCGAATCTTGCACAAACTTCTGTAAAAACAACACATGGAAAACATTATGCACACTCGACATCTTCCCGGTAACTCTAACATATATGCGAACTTTCCTATTCGCTCGACTAGTAACTATGGTTATATGCAAACTCAACTAGATGCGGATGGTCTTCCTACGATCCTCCGAAGTCTAACACACAAGCCCTCATTAGATCTTCCAAAACTCGATTGATTCCTTCGGTCTGACCATCTGTTTGGGGATGATAAGCCATACTCAAACATATCTCGGTTCCCAAAGCTTCTTGTAAACTTTTCCAAAATCCACTGGTAAACAATGGATCTCGATAACTCACTATACTCTTTGGGATACCATGAAATCGAACTATCCATTTCACATAAAGTTCAGCCAATTTTGATGTTGCCCTAGTCGATCTGATAGGAATAAACCTTGCACTTTTGGTCAAGCGATCCACGATGACCCAAATTCCTTGGTTTCTTGCCCTCATCCTAGGTAATCCATCGATAAAGTCCATCGACATATGTTCCCACTTTCACGTAGGAACTTCCAATGGCTGAAGCAATCCACTCGGCTTCTTTTGTTCAGCTTTCACCAACTGATAGTTCATGCATTTGGAAATGAACTTTCCAAAATCTCACTTCATCCCTTCCCGGTAGTATACTCGCTTCATGTTTTGATACATATTATTACCACCGGGATGAATCGTCAACCTCGAGTGATGACATTCTCTCAGAACCTCATCTCTCATCCGTCGATCTCAGGAATAACTAATCGCCCTTTCTTTCGAAGCTAACCTTCTCGATCAACTTCGAACTCTTTATCTTCTGGTTCCGTCTTCTAGACAAACTCAACAAGCTTTGCATCTTGCTTTTGGGTCTCGCTAATCCTTTCGACAAGAGTAGGTTTTATCGATAAGCTTGCCAACATTTCCGGTTCCAATTCACACCATGGCCTGAAATCAAAACCGCCAAGTACTCGAGGCTTTTCCATTCTGAAAACATCGCTCCCAAATTTGCATGTCTTCGATCCAACGCATCTGCTACCGTGATGCCTTTGCCAGGAGTATAGGTTATACCAAAACCATATGACGCTAGAAACTCTAGTCACCTTTGCTGCCGAAGATTCAGATCCTTTTTGGAGAAAAGATACTTCAACGACTTGTGATCCGTGAACAACTCGAGTTGGATTCCCAACAGGTAATGTCTCCACATCTTCAAAGTAAATACAATCGCTTCCAGCTCTAAATCATGCGGCTTCAGCTGTTGACTCGCGTAAGCCACAGCCTTATCCTCCTCCATTAGCACTGCTCCAAGTCCAGTACCACATGCATCGGTGTATACCACCATCTCTTCATTACCACTTGGAATGGTCAACACATGAGCACTCGTCATTCTTTCCTTCAGGCGCCTAAACAACTTGTTCACACTTCACATCCCATGTGAACACTTGGTTCTTCTTCGTTAATCCTGTCAATGGAACAACTATCTTAGAGAAATTCTTGATAAACCATCGGTAATAACCAGCCAACCCAAGGAAACTCTGAACATCTATCACATTCTTAGGTCTATCCTAGTCCTCGATCGCTGCCACTTTAGCGGGGTCAACTGCTATCCCATTTCCGGAAACAACATGGCTTAATAACCTCACTTCACTTGTCAAGAAGTGTTAATCCCTAAAAAATCCATACGCACATTGAATAGAAAGTATCAGGGCCGGTCGTGCGAAAGGTTATCCGAAGCGCTTAAGTGGCTCACAACGGATGGAGTGCAACTGCACAAAGCAAGATGGAGACGCCAAACCTAAGACAAGTCAAATTCTGCCATCATAACCGATGATGGTGACACGAAATGGTTACAAGAAGTACGACTTAACAAAGAGAAGGATCGAATACCCCACAAAGCTGCTTCGCCCAGCAGGAATGCTCGATCTAGCATCAAAGCTCAGTCACGCATATCAGGACGGAAATCCAGGTCGCATATATGTATATACCTAAACAACTGCCCATAGAGGACAACACCTATCACTCGATACTCAAACCAAAAGCCTACTGATCGGCCGTACACCAGTCTTCGGAAAAAGCGCCTGCACATCTTAGAGTCACAACCCCGGTCAGTCATAACACTATCGCTCTCTCACCAAATCAAACATAACCGCGCTAGGGTGTCATGGCTGACTTGTTCCCTCGTTTTGCCATCAAACCAGTCGCCCATTCAACATAAGCAAGAGCGACCTCATAACATAGCTGCGAAGCCAAACAGAATCATACAAAGGCAGCATGAAGACGAGTGCCCTTGGACTGAGAAGGACGGTCGCACAAGTGGCAGAGAAGGCTCAACTCCAAACCTGCATCCCACTCTTACAGAATCTCTCGAGGCGCTCATAGGAAACTTGCTTACATGGATCCGCTCAGCTATTCAAGATACTCGTTCCAACGAGCCGCCCGCACATGATAACTGGATACAGCCACGGACAGCTGACTACAGTTAACGAGTGGCATGGTCGTAATTAACAAAATGAACGATCCACAGCCTGGATAAAGGGATTCCAAATCATTTACCAAGGGAGGTTCACCTATAAATACACCATGGCTACCAACGTGAGGGGCGAGGGAGAAAAAAGACCACAAAGTGCTGCCAAACTTCATCCTCAACCACAAATTATGCCATGGCGACAAATACAATCTAATGAAGAGGGAAGACGAAGACGTCATTCTTCTCAATCATTAATCCATCCTCCCTTTTCTTAAATTTTGTTATTCTCTTATACGATTCTTTAGATCGAAATACATTGACAAGGTATACTGAGTGAATATCGAGATGTATGAAAAGAGAGAGAGCTGATGAGTTCTGTAATTCTCATTATAAGACAGGATATCACCTTCATAGTGGACGTAGGCCTCATTAACGGTTGAACCACTCTAAATCTCGTCTCTACTTTGCTTTTTTCGTATTTTTCATTTTTTATTGTTGATTAAACACGACTCCATTTATTTCTTACCGAATTGGTGAAGTACAGTTTGGTACCTTGGGTGTTTAGACCATTTTTGGTGTAAACATTTTGGTGCTCACCATGGGGCCACGTTTTGCCTTTTTTCCATTTCAGATCCGACGAGATTTTCTGGGAGGCACTATGCTTACGATCATAAGCACGCTAAGGAGAATCACTGATGAAGCCAACAACCCCAACGACGGCATCAACATCGTCACACCGCTAAATAGCGACTCCGAGGAAGGGGAGCTGCCAGAAATTACGGAAGCTGTAACCAGGGAAAAACTGGAGGAAGCGGTGACAGGATTGACAAGTTAAATAGCTATTGCAAGCAGCGCAATGATGAAGAAGCTTGAATCGATACTCATTATTCAAGTCGCGACCGCAAAAGCCGCTCTAAGCGCCACTTGTTCCTCGTTGGCTCGAATGAATCGCGAGTCAAAAACAGAGCTCCTCGCTCCAAACTCAAGACAGTAGGGTTCCACCCTGAGAGTTGTGCGTCGCATCAATCCAAACCATGAAAGGGCCAAGGCACCTATGCACGATTACTCTGATGATGCGATCGCGGGACGGGGTGACTGTCCTATTGCCAACAGGACGACCCTACCGAAGAGATGCCCAACTTCCTTATCCCCGCTCCATGAAGATGCATCTAGATCGAGGGTTGATGGTAAAAGAAATGATCAGCCCAGGGGTCCAACCAACGAGCGAAAATACATCTTGGAAATGGCGCAAGAAATTATGGAAAAAAGCCTGAAGAGGAAGGATGATCAGAGAGAATGGGAGTCCTTCCCAGCTAAAACCCCACTTACCAAGAGGATTAAGGAAACTGTACATAAACAAAAATTCGAGCCTCCGTCATTGCAGCCCTATGATGGGGCAAGCGACCCTAGTATATTTATTTCTGTGTAAATATGACCAGTACATGAATGGGGCATGCGCTACTGATGAAATCAAACGCTTGTATTTCCCAACTTATCTAGAATGAGAGGCTTATCTTTGGTTCACAAAGCTGCCACCACAGTCTATGGATCATTTTGCGACCTTGGCTAAGTTATTCAATGAGCAGTTCAGATCCCACGCGTTCAAAACTCGAGATGCTACAGAGCAATGCGGACTACGACAAAGACCGGGGGAGCCTCTCAAAGCTTTTCTCACTCGCTTTGATATAGCATTGGCAAAAGTTAAGAATCTCGAAACCGGCTTGATCTTAATGGCTCTTAATGGGAGCATATGCAAGAAAACCAAGTTAGGGCGATGGATCATGAAAAAGAAACCAAGTAATCTCGAACAGTTACTTAGTAAAGCCGAAAAATATGTGAATATTGAGGAAAGAAATGCACGGGCAGAAAATAATGGAAAGGTGCAAAGCAACTCAGATAATCAAAAAAGGAGCAAGAAGAGGAGGACGATCGAGCAAGAAAGAAGCTATGCTTTTTCAAGAACTCCGAATTCACTCCCCTCAACGATTCCGTGGGAAATATCTTCATGGCAACTAAAGGCACCAAGGGATATCCGGTTTTGAAACAAAGGCACGTCAGAAATGCCGCCATGAGGTCAGGAAAATTTTGCCAATTCCACAAACAGTCAGAACACGATACTGATGAATGCAGGCACTTGAAGTCAGTGATCGAAGGGTTGATCAGGAAGGACCGGTTGCAACAGTATATACAAAATCATAAGGATCACCCCGACTCTTCTCGAACAAGGGACAGTACACCCTAAAAGGGAAGGGGCTCAAACCAATTCAAGGAGGATACTCATCAGAGGGACCAGCCGCTGATATTTCAATAATGGAGCATTAAACTA
This sequence comes from Allium sativum, assembly GCA_030737875.1. Classification (NCBI taxonomy): domain Eukaryota; kingdom Viridiplantae; phylum Streptophyta; class Magnoliopsida; order Asparagales; family Amaryllidaceae; genus Allium; species Allium sativum. Next base: position 993,828,707 of record CM060920.1, read on the forward strand.
AAGCCCTTATTACTTTACGTTGTTCCCCTGATTTTATCTTGCTGTTAAAGCTTTTTTAACTTGCTTTATTATTCACTGCGTCCATGTTAAGCAATGGTTTAATTACAAAAAAACTGTGTGCATCAGAAATTAATTACATTCCTACCTGAATAACATACTTGTTGGTCCGTGCTAAAAGGAAAATAATCTCTTGGAATGTAGGTATAGCAAAAGCAATCCGCCATACACAGCAAGGGGTGTAACGAGAAATCCTAGAGCACACACCAAACGAAACAGTTTGGGAATCACAGACATCAAGCAAGACCAAAGAGGAGCAATTGACTCATTGCCTTACTAGGGAAAAGCTGTTCTGAGGAAAACAACAAGAAGAAGGAATGCATCTCCTATTATGAAGTATGCTGAATGCTTGGCAAACACTCCTTCAAAAGGAGCGCTATCAGACCTCATTGAAGATACATATCATCAAAATGTCCCACAGTTAAAATTGCTAAGCCCACTGAAGAAGCACCTTCTTAGGTGACCTTCCTAGGTGCTGGACACAAGTTTTCCAACTTGGGAAAAAAACTCAATGAGGAAAACCAATGTCTGTGTCCTAAGGTAAAGCAAAAAGTCAGAAAAACCAACATGTCCCGAAACGAAAAAATTGCCAATCACGGGGGGCACCTTTTTAGGTGAAGGGCACGAAGTCTATCTCTTTTGAGTCAAGGTTCGATGATATGAATTAGTGTCCGCTCCTCGGGATGAAGCATAAAATGAAACATGCTGGAAGGACCAGCACAAAACACAAACCCTACCGAAAGGAGGTGGCAATCCTTGTTCTTTGTTGTTAACCAAGTCAAACAGAGCCAAGGATGGATTACAACAGCAGAAATCCTAGCCGAAAGGGGATATTAGAAATCCTAGCCATTTGGGAGTATCCAACAAGGTCTTTCAGTCTTAGAAAAATCAGGACTAACGGGTCAAAATTGGGTCGAAATTGAAACCCAAAACCTCCCATGGGGGCGCCCAAAAGAAAACACATAATAACCACACATTGCTTCTAAGAAATCATAAATTAACCAAATTACGATGCAGAATCAACATAATTTATGAAAACAAAAAGAGCTTTGGTATGGGGACATAACCATTGTGTAAATAACCACCAATGCCCACTCGAAACATACCATAGCCTAGTTATAACTTCGTTGTGAGAACTGTTCGAACGATAAGATTTGCGCGAACAACAAACTAAAAGTATGACAACTCATAAGAATGAAAGTAATAAAATTATGATAGCCCCTAAGCGATATAAACGTAAGACCACAAATATAGAATATTTAGCGAGGGCAGGTACTTGTGCAAACGACCGGTCTAAGTACATGATAAAAAATAATAATAAACTAAAGTCAAAACTAAAAAGTCACAAATTAAGATGTACGAGAATAAGCGAGGCTGGATCCCGCATACACAAGCCAGACTAAAGAGAACTATCCAAAATCAAAGCCAAAATAACTGAACAGGCGAAGCATTGGCAGGCCACAATACTCAGATGAGGTGAGAAATGATTCTCTCCCTAGATTCGAGGGCCTCGACAAGTTTGCGCTTATCTTCTTCCAGAGCATGAAGTCGTTCAATATTCTCTTTGATCGACTCCTGAAGATCTTCGACCAAGGAGAGTCAGTCACCCATTTGCTCCACAATATAGTCTCTAACTATTGTAATGAGGCCTTCAACTAGATGTAGACGTGGTTCCAACTGATCGAATTCAGCCAATATGTTGTCCTTCATAGCATCCATCTTCCCTGCGATAATCCATCTGTCAAATGGATCTATACACACACCAGAACGCGAGCTAACTGGACACTGAGCCACAAAGTCCTTGGCGAGTGCAGGATGGCAAGGGCTGGGAATAGGAAGAGGCTTTAGTACGACTGCAGGATCTAATGTGATGGATGAAGAGACAATAGGACTAACAACGTTCTTAATATCTGAGTCAGAGAGTCCATTCAGCGAACATTGACTATGAGTATCATTCACACTCGAGGCCTCCTTATCCCGGGGCGACTTTTTGCTACCAGCCCTCCTCGCCGATTTCTTCCTGAGCTTCTTGGACATAAGAAATTCCATCCTTGGGCGACCTGCTTCAAATGGACCAGTAAGGACACAAACGACAACCGTGGAAAGGAGGACAACCTAGTCGAGTTCAAGCATAAACAAAAAATATTTCAACTAAAGAAGCCTGGGGCATTTCACCGAACAATTTATGAACAAATACCAAGCATCGATGTTCCAAAGAAAACCACCAGATGGTTCATGTTCTACAAAGATAAATATAGAAACGAAATCCGCGCTGTACAAAAATCTTATCCATAAAAATCATAGCACCTCGAAGAAAATTGCTTAAGATAGACAGATGCTACTACAAATAAAAGGCAAAGTGATGGAATAAGGAAGCCAGAACCTTTCAAAAAAAAAAAAATCAAGGCAGAAATTTCGGATATAAGTTACCTGAGTAAGCTCTCAAGGAAGCGCCGCTGTGACCAAAGAATTTTTTGGAAAATATGTAAAAACGAAGTGAAACAAGTTAAAGATGAACAAGGAGGACTAAAAGGCATTCATCCAGAGAATTCTCGCCACGTCATCCTAGCGCCTGACTACATGAAAGTGTCTCATCAAATCCCAGCTGGCATCTTGAAATTCAGCTATTCACACAGTAATCAAAAAGATACATCGGGCCTCTCGCACACAAGAAAAGACAATACCACTCAGCAATGACGAAGTAACCTTAATATTTGGCACAACCAAGCCCTCAGCAAGTCAGAACAAAACCCATCAGTCAATATGCGATCAAATATATCGAAGCCAGTGATTCCTTACTAAAAAGAAATCACGGACTTCGAGGGGCAAGTGTTAATCCCTAAAAAATCCATACGCATATCGAATAGAAAATATCAGGGCCGGTCGTGCGAAAGGTTATTCGAGGCGCTTAAGTGGCTCACAACGGATGGAGTAAAACTGCACAAAGCAAGATGCAGACGCCAAACCTAAGACAAGTCAAATTCCGCCATCATAACCGATGACGGTGACACGAAATGATTACAAGAAGTACGACTTAACAAAGGGAAGGATCGAATATCCCACGAAGCCGCTTCGCCCAGCAGGAATGCTCGATCTAGCATCAAAGCTCGGTCACGCATATTGGGACATAAATCCAGGTCGCATATATGTATATATCTGAACAACTGCCCATAGAAGACAACACTTGTCACTTGGTACTCAAACCAAAAGCCTGCTGATCGGCCGTACACCAGTCTTCGGAAAAAGCGCCTGTACATCTTAGAGTCACAACCCCGGTCAGTCATAACACTATCGCTCGCTCACCAAATCAAACATAACCACGCTAAGGTGTCATGGCCGACTTGTTCCCTCGTTTCGCCATCAAACAAGTAGCCCGTTCAACATAAGCAAGAGCGACCTCATAACATAGCTGCGAAGCCAAACAGCATCATACAAAGGCAGCACGAAGACGAGTGCCCTTAGACTGAGAAGGACGGTCGCAAAAGGGGCAGAGGAGGTTCAACTCCTAACCCGCATCCCACTCTTATAGAATCTCTCGAGGTGCTCATAGGACGCTCGCTTACATGGATCCGCTCAGCTATTCAAGATACTCGTTCCAACGAGCCGCCCACACATGATAACTGGATACAACCACAGACAGCTGGCTACAACTAACCAGTGGCATGGTCGTAATTAACAAAATGAACGATCCACAATCTGGATAAAGGGATTCCAAATCATTTACCAAGGGAGGTTCACCTATAAATACACCATGGCTACCAACGTGAGGGGGGGGGGGGGGTGAGAAAAAAGACCACGAAGTGCCGCCAAACTTCATCCTCAACCACAAGTTCTGCCATGGCGACAAATACAATCTGATGAAGAGGGAAGACGAAGACATCCTTCTTCTCAATCATTAATCCATCCTCCTTCTTAAATTCTGCTATTCTCTTGCATGATTCCTTAGATTGAAATACATAAACAAGGTATACTGAGTGAATATCGAGATATATGAAAAGCGAGAGAGCTGATGTGTTCTGTAACTCTCATTATAAGATAGGAAATCACCTTCATAGTGGATGTAGGCCTCATTAACGGCTGAACCACTCTAAATCTCGTCTCTACTTTACTTTTTTCATATTCTCCATTTTTTATTAATGATTAAATACGACTCCATTTATTTCTTACTGAATTGGTGAACTACAGTTTAGTACCTTGGGTGTTTAGACCATTTTTGGTGTAAACAAGAAGTGACACTTTGAAAACATAGCTCTCAGCTGATGCTTTCGCAAGATTTCTAACACAACTTTTAAGTGCATCTTATGCTCTTCCTCATTCTGAGAGTAAACCAGAATGTCATCCAAAAACACAAGCACAAATTTGTTCAACTTGTCTCTGAAAACCCTATTCATAGATCTACAGAATATGCTAACGCGTTTGTCGACCCGAATGGCATCACTAACCATTCGAAGAAACCAAATGGTGTCCTAAAAGTAGTCTTTGAAACAAAATCCTTTGCCACCCTCAACTGGTGAAATCCCGTTGCCAAATCCATCTAAGAAAACACCTTGGCTTCGTGAAGCTGATCGAACAAGTTATCTATCTTTTGTAATGGATACTTGTTCTTTTTGGTCACCTTGTTCAGCTCACGATAATCCATACACAATCTTAACGAGCCATTTGCCTTGGTTGCAAACACGACTGATGCACCCCATTCGGAAACACTTCTCCGAATGAATCTCTTTATTAGAAAGTCATGAACTTGCCCTCCAACTCCCGCTATTCCTTAGGCGCCATTCGCTTAAGAGGCATAACGATTGGTCTAGCACCCTCGATCAAATCGATTCTAAACTCGATCTCACAACGCGGCGGCAATCCTTTGACCTTGCCAAAGACATCCTCATACTCATTTGCGATTAGCACAGATGACAAGTCTTCTTGTGGAATCACAAGTGAATATAGATAGCTAAAGAAGACTCCCTCTTCGCGCTTACACCGTATCAACACTTTTCGCCCTTCTATATCCCCGAGTCTCACCTCTAGCTTCTCGTAATTCACTCTTGTCGCATACCTCTTAAGACAATCCATGTCCAAGATGATCCCAAACCCAGCAAAGTTAAGAACAAAGAAATCACACACAAAGGTGAAACCATGACTCGACAATACTAGACCACGACATATCATGCAAAGATTAGACGAACCCCCAACTGGTTTAGTCACTACGAAGGTTCTATCACAAATCTCAGGTTCCAAACCCAAGCGACAACATTTGCCTACTTAGGAAACAAGCTCTCATGGAGAATAGCTTTTTCCACAATTTTCTCGAATGAATCGTTGAGATGATCCACCAATGGCGTTCCAATATAGATATCCAGACCCATAACGAACTTCTCATTCTTCTAGTAAGTTGTATCAATGTATGAATGAGCGTATTTGGATAAGGCCATGAAATCAGAATTGTAATCTATTACTGATCTTCCATTCTGCTTCAGCTCTTCAAATTTCTTGAACAAAATGAATTTATGAGCCGTGGAAATGCATTTTGCCTCAAACTTAGCTTGGAATTTCTCCCATGAAATCTCTTCCTTTGGAGTTTCAAGTGTGACTGAATTCCACCATTCCATGGCCCTGCCTTGCAGTTGCCTTGGTGCAAGTTTCCTCTTGGTTGCACCATCCAAACTCAAGTCTCCAAAGATACAGACACAAGAATCCATCCACCTATGAACCTCTTCAGCTGGCTCTGTTCCTTTGAATGGTTTTCCTCCTAGAGATGTATAATCCTTGCATAGCTTCGCAAAGTCCACAACCCAAGGCAACTGAACTCCTATGTCTACCGTAGCCGCCACTGGAGCGGGGACCCTTCACATGAATGCCTCCATCTTGGCTTCAAACATGGTAGGTTAGTCTGGTTGATTGCCATTTCCACCTCCATTGTTAGCTCCCCTAGCAATGTGTCTTGATGTTCGTCTACTCACTCTAAATCTGCAATTTAGAATAATTAGCCACTTCCAAGAAAACTGCTAAAAGAGAACAAATGCTACTACTATATATGTTGATATACATAGTAAGCATGCAATTGAAATCTACAAGTATGTCTCTCATATGTGATTACATCTTCGAACTTTGGCTAAAATCGTTGACCATAGCTCTAATACCAAATGTGACGACCACCCACAACCCCTGCACTTAACAAGAGGAATAATGCACTGGAAGGTGTGTCAGGCAGCTATGGGCGATCATCAGAGTAGGTAAATACAACACGGAACCTGTCATATTACTCATAGCGCAAGGATAAAATATAATAGAACATATACAACATGCAGTAGTAGTAAAGGATAATTGCACAGAAATTTAAACTTCCACATCATCAAGGAAATATCAACAACATCTTAGGATCACATCAATAAATGTCTGTATAAATAGCCTCACTACGACACCCCAAAAAACATGACAATGGAAACAAAGATACTAGATAATAGTAAAGATAATACGCTAGCATCCTTCTCACCTTAGCACAGCAGCATCGTCCTCACTAATCACCTATCACCTAGTCTGCCCATCCACAACCGGATGAACAGCCCAAGGTAATAAGAGGGAAACGTAAAACCTTGAGTCAGATAACAGTCTTAATGAACGGTTAAACAACTAATAAACATCAACAATAAAGTATATAAGAATGGATAGATAAACATACTAATTAACCTACAACACCAGAGAAGAACCCAATCCTATCTTCCCCACATCGGACAATGATAACCTTTACAACAACATTTTAACCATACGTCCATGGAAACCAAAACACCCATTCAATCATGGCAAAACACACATGACATCCAAATTATATATCTTATGTAAACCATCCTAATCGAACTCAATATCCCTCAAGCACAAGCCCCAGAGGCCTAAACTAATATCAGACAAGTAATTAAGGAACATCTCATTCGACATTGGACAACCGTTCAGAAAAAGCAACCAATCATCCATGACAAACTCTTGCTACCATCTTCGAAACCATCGTTAATCGTATGATGGCCAACCTTTCCATATGTCAAGATCTAATAGTAACCCCAGTTCTAGCATAAACTCCATATGTCCAACCTTGACAATATACAATCTTGACAATTAGGCCTTTTTACAAGACCCATGGTACTCGACCTACAACCGGTCTTTTAAACGTCCCTAATGCACCCCTGCTTTGAGCTTGTTAGAACTTGAGACAATGGAAATCTATCGGCCTTCGCATCTCTAGTCATCCAACCCGATGACTCTTCATAACTCAAGCAACCATTATTCACCAACTCACGAACTTTGAGTTGCCACCCTCGTTATTCTACATTGATCAACGAACACATTTAACACTTCGAACATTCCCACTTGAATTCTCCTCGAAGCTGTCACCATTGTAGATTAAAAAACATGCTTCATTCAGTCGACATTCTTTAGCTCTTGAACCCCTTAGATCATACTCCTTAGGTCTTGCTCCTTAGGTCTCAAAATGACCCAAAGCCAGGAAAAATGACCCAAAGCCAAGAAAAATGTCCCAAAGCCTGGAAAAACGACCCAAAGCCAGGAAAAACGACCCAAAGCTTGATCTGACCAAAACTGCTCCAAACTTGACCAAATCTTTACCAAACAACAACAATAATTCAACCGACTCATCCAAATCATCCAATTCAATCATAAGCACTTTATGAAACCATTCATAACATAAAAATGACACCAATTCATCATAATCATATGAAATTCACCACAAATCATGCTAAATCTATGAATGAACAATTTAATGGATCTAACTCGCATAATCATATGAATTAGCATAGAAATTACTGGTTTTAGGTTGCTAGATTGGATCATATGGTGATTCATATGAAAATATACTTACAATGATGTAGATCTAGGTGAAAACAACTCTAAATGATGAAAAGTAAGATCGAACACCCATATACTTGATTGAATCCGCGTGAGAGATGCATATATATCACTCACCAACCAATCGATCTAGCTTAGAAATGAAGAAATATGAAACCGTACAGCGGAGAGCTTGCTTTAATCTTCTCGATTTGATGAAATATGCCTTGAAACGGTGTAGATCTAGCCTCAAATGGTGTAGATCTTCGATTCACTAAGCTTTAATGGTAGAAAGGATGAAGGAATAGAGGATCCCTTGGCTCTTCCAAATGAGAGAATGGAGAAACTAAACTGTTTCCCATGCCTATTATCCCTATTTATAGCCTTCCACCAGCCCACTAATGGGCCTCTCCAAATCAGCCCATTATGGTTTACCAAACAAGTATAACCAACTTGTAAACCTTAAAACAACGATTTCTCCCAAACCGCTGAACCAAAACTTTAATGTAATCACTCTACGGAAAGGCAATCAACATTTCCTTTCTAATGGAACAGGTCTTACCACCTGATTCTTCCTGTGTCAAAAGTTATGCTCTGTACAAGACCGATAGGGGGGAAAATGGTCACAAACAAAATTGGTAAAAATTATGGATATGTCTCACATCCCCATAAGCGACATATTAAAATATGAGAATGATCCAACCCTCAGGGAATAAAATGAAAATATTTTACGATCCTCCGATACGTAAAATGCGGGCTGTTACAGTAAACTCGACCGAAGAAGATATCCTTCTTCGTTCGGACCGTGATGCTTTGGCAACTCAAGCACGGATTTACGCGCTTAACAAAAGGCTAGAGAACAGATCACTCGAGCTCAACGATGCACTAAATAACAACATCGACCTTATGCGTCAGCTTCAAGAAAGTCAACGCCTCGTCGCCCAACTACAACTTGCACAGAACCGCGCTCGCACGTGACACACCTCTTCGAAAAGTGTGTCCTCCGAAACTCAGGGCCGAAGCCAAAAAGGAGGTTCACTCTCAACACAAATGCCGCTACCCGCGCTAATGCCCATACAAACACCAACGGTAATTACAATGGCAACGACAACGGTAATGGAACCACCATTACAATCAACGATGGAGCATGTAAACACGACTGTTTCTAGTTGGTTATCAATGATGAACCAGGCTCGAGTAACCGACCCCTTCCTCGATAGAACCCAAATGTCACCACTCTAAACTTGGGGCCTACACATCCAACAATCCAACAAGCCCAAGTCTTATCTGATCAGAATATGTGTCAACCCGCTCAACCTCATCAGTAATACAAGAACCAAGTCAACAATGACGATGACATGGATGTGGATGAGCCAGTTGTCCATCATAGGCGATGTCCATGGCCTAGAACTCCCGTGGCAAACCACAACCACTGGATCTCGCTAGAGAATGTTCAACAAACATATCTCCCTGACATGATCCAAACAGACATGAGAATATGTGAGGGAATGTCAACGACGTGTGGGAAACTCAGTTGAGGCGTAATCCCTTCACTCAGGCCATACACAAAACCGAGTGGCCACAACGCATCAACATGCCACAGCTTGTGGTCTATGGAGGAACCACCGACCACTGTGCTTTTCTGAACCGCTACGGGTAGCACATGTGAAACACTCCACCTCCGTTAAGGTTACACACAAAGGGAATGCATTAACTTTGGTGAGGCATTTTAGGTAAAAGGCACAGGCAATTTACAAGACATACATATAAACAGTGGAAAACTGAAATCATTTCATAAATAGCGTGGTTCAGTCAAAACATTACAATCATTGTCTCAAAACCCAACTTTAAATTATTACAATAAAACATCTACCTTGATTTAAAACTCCAAGTACATAAAGAAGCATAAAATGGTAGTACAACATCATAAATCCCCAATAAAAGTGTAACCACATCCATAGCCCAAGAAAAGAGAATCCAAGCAATACATCTACTTTCTTCAATATGGAAAAGGTCTGCACTAAGCTTCCCTACGGACCTGGGGGTAGGGGGAACGGAAGAAAAGAAGGCGAAAGAAAACGGGTCATACATAAGCCTGGTAACTCCAGTGATTATTCAACATGTAAACAGGTAAAAAGATCATGACATGAATAAACTGAACATAGGACAATAACATAGCAATAAGATAACATAAGATAAGGCAAGATGAACTGAATATACTATCACACTCATTTCCATTTCTCTGCACCTACTAACGAATGTTTCAACTACCATCATGTGTTCATAACAAAGTGATCCATGATCGGCTTCTACTCGCATGCATTTATTACTTGTGTCATTCAGCCCCGCCTGATTGTAGATACTGGTGCTGGTCCCACTATGGGGTGTATCAATTCCTATAGTGGCAATCCAACACAAATTCAGGATGCACAGTGTATCTACTGATGCCCAGTGCCTGCTTTTTTCCACTCCGGAGTACGTGCACGCCCATATTCTGCCGGAACCTACACTTCTGACCTCCCCCGCCGCTATTTTGACTGCTTATAATCAACCCATTAATCTTGCCCCACCCTTCCTAGTTCAGGGTACCGTGATACATCTATGTCGGTTACTGCTGAAATGGGTCCCCGATACTAGGGTTTCCTAATCAACATGTTATAATGGTTATGTGTTCTCAAATTAACCTAACCCCGCCCATCTGTTTAATTAACATGTTGTATTGGTTAAGTGTTGTTTTAATTAACTTAATTCTACCATTCCTGTCTTCCCCTTAGCTTTAATTCATTCATTGAAGCACCAACCTCTCACATTAGATCTATATTGTTGCGGTCGCTGGATGTGCCGGGCGGTTCCGGGCAGTCTTACACCGCAACTCAATCTAACCTCGGGTTTTTGGGCTTAATGCACTAACCTCTCACATTAGATCTATATTGTTGCGGTCGCTGGATGTGCCTGGCGGTTCCAGACAGCCTTACAACGCAACTCAATCTAACCTCAGGTTAGGCATGATCCTCTTTTTGCCAATTTACATATTTGTCATATGTGTCCAAGTTTAGGTCTTTTTATGTCGATATTCCCCAAGTGTAGTCAGTACAAGTTTTATGACCAAAATTTACTCAATTAAATTATACCCAATTTCCTACATTATAATCGCACGTACAACGAGATTCAGTCTAAGTTCCGAATGAACCTAATATTCATAAAAGAAAATAAAAAGGGGAAAATAGAGAAGGAGCATAAGAATTGACATAAGGAAAAATAGGCATGTAAAGGTGTATCCAATTCAAGAATCATGTTTCCAATAGGCATGTTGTACATTAACAATAAGTGTGGGCAAGCTAAGCAATTTACACCATAGGTAAAAAGATTAGATAGAATTGGACTTAAAAGAATCACTAATTTATATGCACAACATGATAAGTTCCATTATACTAATCACAATAGTCTTGTAACACCCCACGTCCATTAATGTCACTCACAAAGGGAATGCATTAACTTCCACGGAGGTTTTAAGTGAATATAGAACAGAAAAATTACAACAAGACAGATAATAAGTAGTACTTGGAAATCTAAAACTTTATTTTATTGCAGCGGAAATTAAACATGTTTGTTACATCATAAAACCATAAATCAGAGTCAAGTACAATATCCATCTTGACAAATCAAAATACATACATAAATAGCCATTAAAGAAGATAACAAGCTGGACTTTACTTCAGCGGTCCAAGCTTTCCAAAAGAGAGATAAAGCAATCCAATCAAACTCCGCTAGAGCTGGGCCCACCCTGAGGACCTGAAGGGGGGAAAAGATAAAAATGGAGGGGGTCATACATAAAGTCTGGCGAGTATGATAATTCTAACAATACTATTATCAAAATAGCTAGACTAAGGCGTAAGCTGGAAAACAAGGAAATGTCTGTGAACTATTGGGTATGGAAGAGCAGATAAAGATAACGTTAAAGGCACACCTAATACTAACGAATAATTACTACACTGCACCACACCAGTCACCCTAAAGGTTGATCCCACTTGCTTCACTTAGAAATTTTATATAAATAGCTTCGTGTACCCCTAGCTGACTACATAGGTGCCGCCTGCCCCTATCTCCGCTAGGTGTACCACACTACCCACTTGCGATCGGCTCCCTACTCGTAGATACACGTGCTGGCCCCACAGTGGGGTGTATCACTCCCCTAAAGTGGCAACCCGATACAACTTGAGGATGCACGGCTTATACCTACACGATGCAACAACGTCTTACCTACCAGCCCGGGTCCACACACGCATATGAAACCCGTTGGACTTGCGTTGCCACCGCTAACCCGTTTGGCCTCTTATAGTCAAGCCCAGTATGCGTGTCCCGTCCTGGACTTGGATCGAGCCCACAAAGATACGTTTGGGTTACTGGTTGAAATGGGCCCCCACAAGCTATCCACCTTAGCTTGTCCCCACTAGTATATCCCACTTAACCCTCTTCTCAGTCATGTTCATTTACATGTGTGTTTGGTTAAGTCTTACTAATCGTATTTCAAATGCCACTAAAGGCACCCACTAGATTCCTCATGCCACCCAAGGCACCTACTTAACCCCGATGTCCCACCTTACATGTTTATCTGGTTAAGTATTTCTTAATTCATTCAGGCCATAACCTCATAAAGACCTCTCACATTAGACTGGCATTTATAGCAGCTGGATTTGCCGGGCGGGTCCAGGCAGTCTTACACCATAAAAGAGTCTAACCTCGTGTCTTTACAACTGTTATGCTTTAGTTTGGGCCTAGGACCTCTCACATTGGGCTGACATTTGTGACTACTGGATTTGCCGGGCGGGTCTGGGCAGTTTTACGTCACAAACGAGTCCAACCTCGTGTCCTAAGCATTGATTAACACTTATAATCTTTTACCCCATTTTTAAATATATCCCTATTCAAATCATTAATTAATTCCAATTTTAATGATGTCCATAATTGACTCAATTATGGCCATCCACTTACGGTATGCAAAATCATATCAATTGCACCCCAATTTCTTAATATTAAATCCTTAATATTACCCCTACCTCACGTTATACGTTCGCTTATTCAACGCAAAATATACGTTAGACTCGAATAGTCTAACTCATAGCACAAAGATAAATTATCACAACATATAGACAAATAAAATAGATCTAATCATAATAGAGGTAAAACTTGCATAAAACTACACATGTCATGGATCTAAAGGTGTCAACTTGTTTGGTAAAATGTCATAATTTACATAATATGATCATAATCCAAATTCATGTACAAACTTGCATATATGGTTTATGCAACATAATGATGGTGTGAACTAGCATCTAACACAAAGAACTCACACATGTCATAGCATAATTCTAGATCTAAATAGATGTCATAATTCTAGATCTAAATAGATGTCATAGGATATGTGAGATTATACATACTAATCAATCTAAACTTGCATAGGTACATGTGATTTGTCATGTGAATCATAATTGCCCCACACATATATTTAACCAACATCATGATTTGATCAAGCATAAGCTAACTATAACATAAATAATAACATCATAACTTTGTAACATCGCAACTTAGCATAGAAACTTGCAACAACATATACAATATCATCATAGCATGATTTACAACATATAGGATATCATCATCACATTACATAGGATTTACAACATACATGATAGCATAAGGTTTACAACAACATATGTGACAATTCACATCATTTTCTTATGATCCATATCACATCTTAATCTAATTAGTTTGCTAATAATCTTGTTAAGATCATCATACTCACAATTAGAGAAGAAAGCGAGTCTTGATTTGCTTTAGAGTTGAGTAGAATTAGGGTTTTGATTAGCTTTCTTCCTTCTTAGTTGGCGGCGGCTACACTGAGTTCCATGGCGATGGCATGACGGCGGCAATTCTATTTTTCATGTGAATTTAGAGTGAGAGACTACCTAGGTATATATAGAGTTTAGGATTTATTTAGACCGCCAGATCAACTCAGAACTAACTTGAACCGTTAAATTTGCCAACACAACCCTAAAGACACATCAGCAGCTCAAGATTGGGCTCTGCCAAAACCTGGCCGACTGGACCGGGTCGACACCCAGGTCGACTGCGCAGTCGACCTGGTCCCTGGGGTGTCGACTCCCCAGTCGACCTAGGTAGCCTGTTTGACTTCGAATTTTAAATTTTAAATTTTCTGAAATCTGTTTTGAATTTTCTGAAACTTCCGATGGTCATATCTCCTTAGGCATGATAGGTTTCATAGGCATGATAGGTTTCTACAATCTCATAGGCATGATAGGTTTCATTATGTTAATCATAATAGTCTCATAGGTATAAGTAATTCAGATTTGATAAAATGATAGGAATGAATCAGAATTAGGCATAGTTCTTGATCCGATTATTACAGTCATGATTTCTCTTAGGTGTTCAAATCTGAATAATAACTAAACATACAGAAAAAGAATGGATCTTGTATTCTGGGATCTGATTTCTGAATTTTTAAGCTTAACCCTTGATGTAGACGTTTGATTCTCTAGTTTGGATTTGGTTTGGAGCATTCTAACTTGATTTTTAGTTTGGAGAAGATGGAGGTTAGTCTATCTTAGACATAGACAACATGAGACTTCATAGAATGAGATTGTGAGGTTTAGGGTTGAGGTTTGGGGTGATTATATAGAAGTTTAGGATTAATATGGGCCTTTAGATCAGCCTAGGAGTCATCAAAGTCGTCCTGTCCAAGAAAATGCGTCATTAGTCCAATCAGATGTCACCACGTAGCCCTATGACTCAGAAAATCATCACTATCTAGCACAGTTGGTAGGGGTCGACCCCTACAGGGGGGTCGATTCCTATGTCGACACCTTTATAGGGGGTTGACTCCTATGTCGACACCCCCTCGGGGTTCGACACCCCTGAGCGGGAGTTTTTCCGCTCGCCCGATTTCTGAGTTTTGCATTTTGAACTGAATTGATTATTTAATTATTATTTTTAATTTAATTTCTGCTTACACTAGAAATCTTCTAACCTCCATAACTCCTTCGTACGGAGTCCGATTCACGCAAACTCGGATTCTATCTCAAGCAAAATTCTGAGATGAATGCAATGACGTAACTCATTTCACCCAATTCTTCTTCTAAAAATTAAGTGGTCTTAGATTTGTTAATTTTAATATCCATAGAAAATACGGGGTTTTACATTGTCCCCTCTTTAAAGGATTTCGTCCCCGAAATCTCTAAGTTAAAAAGAATGTATCCTAACATCATCGATCTACTCAACCATCAATCACAGGCATCAATTGTCCTTAAAAAGATTTCTTATGCTTTCATGATCATATGCATAGTGTGTGTATGTCCTTATCTAATGCAATATCAAGCGGTCTACTGATCAGTCGAGCTCCTTAATGCGAATCATGGCGGCGCAATGAGGACATCATGTATGCAATTATTCCTAATCGTATTTTGTAACTTCTACATGAGTGCGCAATAATTCATACAAATGAAAGATCCACATGATAACACATCAAGTTTCAATCCATATATAAATACATATATGCATATGCAATATGAAAGTGACTGAGCCGATCTAGTACCTAGTGTGTGTGTGTATATGCATCCACAAGCAACCACTTGCAACCATCAATAATAACATGTTTTCAAATACATGTTTACATTCATTGGTTTCTACCTAAGGATCAAGAACAGGATCGAGGAGATATACTAAAGAGATAGATACAAGCATGCATAAACTTATGGAAAAAGAGATCATGGATGTACCCTAAAAAATAAAAGGGTAGGATGCGCGTATCTTGTCTTCAGTCTCCCAAGCCGCGTCTCCTTCAGCTTCACTCCACTGTACTTTAACTAGCTTGACCTCACGATTGCGTAGCTTGTTAACTTCTGTACCCAAGATGCGAGTTGGAACTCTTCTCACCATCGCCTCTCGCTCCACTTCTACTTCCTCTAGTATGCTTGGCTCCACAACCTCCACAGACTCATGTAAGCACTTCCATAGATGAGAGACATGAAAAACATTATGAACTCCAGCCAATCTTTCGGGAAGCTCTATTTTATAAGCCATCTTCCCAATCCTCTCAATGATAGGAAACGACCCTATAAATCTTGGTGCCAATTTTCCTATGGAACCAAAGCGAACGACATTCTTCAAATGAGATACTTTAAGAAAAACTCTGTCTCCAACCTCGAACTCAAGGTCAATTCTCCTTTTATCAGCTTAGGATTTCTGTCTATCTAGTGCGGTCTTCATTCGTCTTTTTATCAAGTCCACCTTCTCTGAAGTTTCTCTAATCATATCAGGCCCAAGTACGAGATTGTCTTTAGACTCCAACCAACAAGTTGGTGATCGGCATGGTCTTCCATATAAAGCCTCAAAGGGTGCCATGCCTATGGTGGCTTGGTAGCTATTGTTGTAGGCGAACTCCACCAAAGGAAGATGATCCTCCCATGTTCCTCCAAAATCAGGAATGCACAATCTCAAAAGATCTTCTAGTACTATGTTCACCCTTTCCATCTGACCATTAGTTTGAGGGTGACAGGCAGTGCTTAAGCTTAGCTGTGTGCGTACAACCTCTTGTAAACTCTTCCAAAACTCGCTCATAAAGATAGGATCTCGATCACTTACTATGCTAGAGGGTATTCCATGCAGTTGGACCACCTCTTTAAGATAAATGGATGCTAACGATGAGGCAGTCCTCCTACTCTTAACAAGTATAAAGTGAGCGCGTTTAGTGAGCCGAATTGCTATTACCCAAATACTGGTATTGCCCCTTCTTAACCTAGGCAACCCATCAATAAAGTCCATCGAAATGCTATCCCATTTCCACTATGGGACCTCTAGAGGATGAAGCAGACCACCAGGCTTCTTCTGTTCTGCCTTGACTTGCTGGCAGATCAAGTTTTTAGAGACAAACTCAGCTACATCCTTCTTCATGCCATTCCAGAAGAAAACCCTCTTTATGTCTTTAAACATCTTGTCCCCACCTGGGTGTATGGTCAACCTAGAATGGTGTGCTTCTTCGAGAATGGTTTTCACCAAATCCCTTGCTTGTGGGACGCATAGTCTTCCGTCCCGTCTCAAACAACCCTTGTCATCGATGGAGTATCTATTAAGGTGACTAGAAGTCTCACCTCTAGTTAGCTTTTCCATCACATCAACTAAATAAGGGTATTTACGTTGCGCGGTTCCTATTGAGTCCAAAAGAATAGGCCGCACCTCTAGCGATGCTAACAAACCGGGTACAAATTCAAAGGAGGGTCTAAAGTCAAAGTTTGCCATGTACTCCAAGCTTTGCTTTTCTACAAAGAGAGGATTTAAGGTCAGCTTTTTCCTACTCAAGGCATCTGCTACCTCATTGCCTTTGCCTGGGATATAAGCAATCTCAAAATCGTATGAGATAATAAATTCCATCCACCTTTGTTGTCTTAAGTTAAGATCTTTCTATGAGAAAAGGTACGTTAATGATTTATGGCCAATAAACAATTCGAACCTTTCTCCTAGCCGGTAATGACACCATGATTTAAGAGAGAAAACAATGGCAGCTAGTTCTAAATCATGAGTTGGGTAGTTCTTCTCATGTACCTTTAACTTCCTTCTCCCATAACAAACTACTTTGCCCTCTTGCATCAAGACAGTGCCCAATTCTGTACCGCATGCATCTATGTATACTGTAAACATCTTACTCCCATTAGGCAATGTCAGAACTGGGGCTGTTGTCAGAGCCCTTTTCAACCGTTGGAAAGTAATATCGTAATCCAAATCCCAGGCAAAAGTTAGATTCTTCTTTATCAATCTTGTAAGTGGGGCAGAGATCTTTGCAAAGTCCTTAATGAACTTATGTAATAGCCCGCTAGCCTAAGAAAACTTCGTACATTGGTTGCATTCCTTGGAATCTTCCAATCTTGCACCGTGTCTACTTTTGTAGGATCCACAGCTATCCCCTCTTCGGAGATTACATGTCCAAGAAACCTTACTTCTTTTCTCCAAAAATGGCATTAGGAGAATTTTTCTTTCAGCCGTTGTGCTCGAAGAGTATCCATAACTTCCCTTAAATGCAAAGCATGTTCTTCCTCACTCTTTGAGAAAATCAAAATGTGTCGTCCATGAAGACCACTACAAATTTATTAAGGAACTCTCTGAACACCTTACTCATCAAGTCTACAAAATTGGCGGGTGCGTTTATCAAGCAGAAAGGCATGACAAGCCATTCGAAGAAACCATCCGGATTCCTGAACGCAGTCTTATCTATGCTGTCTTCAGCCACTCTTAGCTGATGAAATCCGGTGGCTAGATCTAGTTGGGAGAAAACCGAGGCACATACGAGCTTGTCGAACAAGTCGTCTATTCTAGGAAGTCGGTGCCTATTCTTCTTGGTCAACCTATTTAGCTCCCTATAGTCCATGCACCGGTGAAGTGAACCATCTGCTTTGGTTGCAAACACCACAGGAGCACCCCACTCATAAATACTCTGCCTTATGAACCCCTTTTCAAGCAACTCTTTAACTTGCTTGCTAAGCTCTTTTCTTTCCCTTGGATCCATGTGTCTAACGGGTAAAGCAACAGGTTTTGCATTATCAACAAGGTATATGCAGAAGTCTATCTCTCACTTCGAAGGTAAACCCTTTGCCTCTTAAGAAAAATCCAAGTATTCATGGACTACTCTAACAGATTGCAAGTTTTCGACAGACGCATCAAGAGATTCTAGATAGTTAAGCATAACAAAACTCATGGGATTACAAGAGATTTCGATAGTATTATCGAGGCAAATCATAAGTCTAACCACTCTCTTTTCACAATCTAGGATGGCACCATTACTGGATAACCAATCCATGCCTAGAATCAACCCATAACCCGTGAAACCCAAAGCATAAGCATTACATCTAAACCCAACGTTTAGTATAGAAATTTCCAAATCCAAACAAGTCATTGAAAAATATGCCGAACCCTCAATTGGATTTGAAACAACTATGGGATCCCATACAATACTGGTATATAGGTGCAGAGATTCAACTAAAGCAGTAGATATAAAAGTGTGTGATGCCCCAGAATCAAAAAGAGTACGAAATGTATGATCATAAAGATAAACTAAACTCTCAACAGAAATATTTCTACCTCTTTATTTCGGAGGTGCAATGAGAGCAAGAATCTGTCCTCTAGAAGTAGGTCCAGTCCTCTGCCCATGCCCTTGCCTTCTTGGGCAATCCTTAGTCATATGTCCTGTCTCGCCGCATTGAAAACAATAACCCATCTTCCTCTTCTTCTTCCTGCAGACTTTAATAAGATGTCCAGGTATGCCACAAAATTTACACTTCCTCTTTTCCCGGGGTTTGTTATTCTTCCTGCCTTTCTTGGATTCCGTCTTCTTATTCTGCGATCCCTCCACTTTCTTGTCTAGAGGTTCTTCCATCTTTGCCTCTTTCTTACCATCCTTGTCTTCCTCCTGTAACAATGCCATTTCCACCAGTCTCTCAAAAGTCGCACCCATAGGTATATGGGACATAGCTAGGCTGTGCAGTGGCTCATTTATCCCTTTAACGAATCAGAGAGCCTTTTTATATGGAGTGTTTACTAACTCCAGTCCGAATCTTGCCAGCTGGTTGAATTGGTTAACGTATTCCTTAACCGATAGGCTTCCCTGTTTGAGTGCTAAGAACTTCTCCATCTGTAGGCTTCATTCCGCTTGCGAGAGGAACTTCATTTCAAATCTCATTCTGAAATCCTCGCAAGTTTCAACTAGTCTTTCGGCATTAGTAACTTCCCACCAGAAAGAGGCTTCGTCCTTAAGTAACCATACAGCCAATTGTATCTTCTTCCTATCGTCCACTTCGAGGATAACAAACAAATCTTCTGTTTCCTTGAGCCAGTTTCTTGCTTCCACAAATGACTCAGTTCCATTAAAGTTCTTTCCACCCATAGCTAGAAAGTATCTATATATCTTTGAGAAAGCATTCACATGCGTAGGAGGAGGAGGAACGGGTGTAGCTAGAGGAGGAGGAACGTCTGCTGGGCCTGCATCATTGCCCCTAACCTTTAGATACCTTCTGAACCAGCCAGGTATTGGCATGCCATCAGGAAGATTAAGATTCCCAGACATGCTGAAACAAAAAGAAAAGGTTCAAAACAAAGGATAGAAAGATAGTGCATATGGCTTTGAGGATTTTGCCTTTAAAATAAAACAACACTTTTCTTGAAAATGTTTCCTTAAACTTCTTTTTGAAAAATAGCTTTCAAAAACTTTTATCTGAGCTGGTAAACCTTCAGTTCTGATACCAAGTGAAACACCCCACCTCCGTTAAGGTCACTCACAAAGGGAATGCATTAACTTTGGTGAAGCATTTTAGGTAAAAGGCACAGACAATTTACAAGACAGACATATAAACAACGGAAAACTGAAATCATTTCATAAATAGTGTAGTTCAGTCAAAACATTGCAAGCATTGTCTCAAAACCCAACTTCTAAATTATAACAATAAAACATCTGTCTTGATTTAAAACTCCATGTACATAAAGAAGCATAAAACAGTATTAATGCAGCATAAATCCCCAATAAAAGTGTAACCATAGCCATAGCCCAAGAAAAGAGAATCCAAGCAATACATTTACTCTCTTCAAGATGGAAAAGGTCTGCTCTAAGCTGAAGTATTCCCTCCCTGCGGACCGGGGGGAGGGGGAAACAGAAGGAAAGAAGGTGAAAGAAAACGGGTCAGACATAAGCCTGCTAAGTCCAGTGATTATTCAGCATGTAAATAGGTAAAAGGATCATGACATGAATAAACTGAACATAGGACAATACCATAACAATAAGATAACATTAGATAAGGCAAGATAAACTGAATATACTATTACACTCATTTCCATTTCTCTGCACCTACTAACGAATGTTTCAACTACAATCATGTGTTCATAACAAAGTGATCCCTGGTCGGCTTCTACTTGCATGTAATTATTACTTGTGTCATTCGGCCCCGCCTAATTGTAGATACCTGTGATGGGTCCCACCATGGGGTGTATCAATTCCTATGGTAGCAATCCGACACAAATTCAAGATGCACAGTGTATACTACTGATGCCCAATGCCTACTTTTTTCCACTGTGGAGTACGTGCACGCCCATACTCCGCCGGAACCTACACTGCTGCACCACCCGCCGCAATTTTGACAACTTATAATCATCCCAGTAATCGTGCCCCACCCTGCCTAGTTCAGGGTACCGTGATACATCTATGTGGGTTACTGCTGAATTGGGTCCCCGTTACTAGGGTTTCCTAATCAACATATTATAATGGTTGAATGTTCTCAAATTAACCTAACCCCACCCATCTTTTTAATTAACATGTTGTATTGGTTAAGTGTTGCTTTAATTAACTTAACCCTACCATTCATGTCCGTCCCTTAGCTTTAATTCATTCATTAAAGCACCAACCTCTCACATTAGATCTATATTGTTGCATTCGCTGGATGTGCCGGGCAGTTTCAGGCAGTCTTACACCGCAACTCAATCTAACCTCGGGTTTTTGGGCTTAATGTGCTAACCTCTCACATTAGATCTATATTGTTGTGGCCACTGGATGTGCCGGGCGGTTTCGGGCAGTTTTGCACCGCAACTCAATCTAACCTTGGGCCAGGCATGATCATCTTTTAGCCAATTTACATATTTTTCATTTGTGTCCAAGTTTAGGTCTTTTTATGTCAATATTCCCCAAGTGTAGTCAATACAAGTTTTATGCCCAAAATTTACTCAATTAAATTATACGCAATTTTCCTGCGTTATAATCGCACGTACAACGAGATTCAATCTAAGTTCCGAATGAACCTAGTATTCGTAAAAGAAAATAAAAAGGGGAAAAAAAGAGGAGCATGAGAATTGACATAAGGAAAAATAGGCATGTAAAGGTGTATCCAATTCAAGAATCACGTTTCCAATAGGCATGTTGTACACTAACAATAAGTGTGGGCAGGCTAAGCAATTTATACCATAGGTATAAAGAATAGATAGAACTGGACTTAAGAGAATCACTAATTTTGATGTACAACATGATAAGTTCCATTATACCAATCACAACAGTCTCATAGGTATAGGATATACAACATGATAAATTCCGTTATGTCAATCACAATAGTCCCATAAGCATGATAGGTTTCATTATGTCAATCACAATAGTCTCATAAGCATGATAGGTTTCAACAGTCTCATAGGCATGATAGGTTTCATTATGTCAATCAGAATAGTCTCATAGGCAAAGGCAATTCAGATTTGATAAAAGGATATGCATGAATGAGAATTAGGCATAGTTCTAGATCCGATTATTACATTCATGATTTCTCTTAAGTGTACAAATCTGAATAATAACTGAACTTATAGAAAAAGAACGGATCTTGTATTCTGGGATCTGATTTCTGAATTTGTTAAGCTTAACCCTTGATGTAGACGTTAGATTCTCTAGTTTGGATTTGGTTTGGAGGATTCTAACTTGATTTCTAGTTTGGAGAAGATGGAGGCTAGGCTAGCTTAGACATGGACATCATGACGACTTCATAGAAGGAGATTGTGAGGTTTAGGGTTGAGGTTTGGGGTGATTATATAGAAGTTTAGGATTAATATAGGGCTTTAGATCAACCTTGGAGTCATCAAAGCCGTCTAGTCCAAGAAAATGCGTTGTTAGTCCAATCAGAAGTCACCACGTAGCCCTATGACTCATAAAATCGTCACTATCTAGCACAGTTGGCAGGGGTTGACCCCTAAAGGGGGGTCGACACCCATGTCGACACCCTTATAGGGGGGTCGACTCCTATGTTGACACCCCCTGGGGTCGACTCCTATGTCGACACCCCTGAGCGGGAGTTTTCCCGCTTAGCCGATTTTTGGGTTTTGATTTTTCGAACTGAATTGATTATTTAATTATTATTTTTAATTTAATTTCTACTTATACTAGAAATCTTCTAACCTCCATAACTCCTTCATACGGAGTCCGATTCACGCAAACTCGGATTCTATCTCAAGCAGAATTCCAAGACGAACGCAATGGTGTAACTTATTTCACCCAATTCTTCTTCTAAAAATTAAGTGTTCATAGATTTGCTAATTTTAATATTCACAGAAAATACGAGGTGTTACATCCTCCCCTCCTTAAAGGATTTCGTCCTTGAAATATCTAAGTTAAGAAGAATGTATCCTAACATCATCCATCTACTCAACCATCCATCATAGGCATCCATTGTCCTTAAAAAGATTTCTAATGCTTTCATGATCATATGCATAGTGTGTGTATGTACTTATCTAATGCAAAATTAGGCGGTCTACTGATTCAGTTGACCTCCTTAATGCGAATCATGTCGGTGCTATGAGTCCATCATGTATGAAATTATTCCTAATCGTATTTTGTAACTTCTACATGAGTGCACAATCATTCATACAAATGAAACGTCCATATGATAACACATCAAGTTTTAATCCATATATAAATACATATATGCATATGCAATATGAAAGCGACTGAGCCGATCTAGTACCTAGTGTGTGTGTATATGCATCCACGAGCAACCACTAGCAACCGCTTGCAACCATCAATCATAACATGCTTTCAAATACATGTTTACATTCATTGGTTTCTGCCTAAGGATCAAGAATATGACCGAGGAGATATACTTAAGAGATAGATACAAGCATGCATAAACTTATGGAAAAAGAGATCATGGATGTACCCTCAAAAATAAAAGGGTAGGATGCACGTATCTTTTCTTTAGTCTCCCAAGTCGTGTCTCCTTCAGCTTCACTCCACTATACTTTAACTAGCTTGACCTCACGTTTGCGTAGCTTTTTAACTTCTATACCCAAGATACGAGTTGGAACTCTTCTCACCGTCACCTCTCGCTCTACTTCTACTTCCTCTAGTATGCTTGGATCCACAACCTCTGCAGACTCATGTAAGCACTTCCGTAGATGAGAGACATGAAAATCATTATGAACTCCAGCCAATCTTTCGGGCAGCTCTACTTTATAAGCCATCTTCCCAATCCTCTCAATGATAGGAATCGACCCTACAAATCTTGGTGCCAATTTTCCTACGGACCCAAAGCAAATGACATTCTTCAAAGGAGATACATCAAGAAAAACTCTGTCTCCAACCTCAAACTCAAGGTTGGTCCTTCTTTTATCAGCGTAGGACTTCTGTCTGTCTTGTGCGGTCTTCATTCGTCTTTGTATCAAGTCCACCTTCTCTGAAGTTTCTTTGATCATGTCAGGCCCAAGTACGAGCTTTTCTGTAGACGCCCACCAACAAGTTGGTGATCGGCATAGTCTTCCATATAAAGCCTCAAAGGGTGCCATGCCTATGGTGTCTTGGAAGCTATTGTTGTAGGCGAACTCCACCAAAGGAAGATGATCCTCCCATGTTCCTCCAAAATAAAGAATTCACAATCTCAAAAGATCTTCTAATACTTTGTTCACCCTTTCCGTCTGACCATCGGTTTGAGGGTGATAGGCAGTTCTTAAGCATAACTGTGTGCCTACAGCCTCTTGTAAACTCTTCCAAAACTTGCTCGTAAAGATAGGATATCGATCACTTACTATGCTAGAGGGTATTTTATGCAGTTGAACCACCTCTTTAAGATAAATGGATGCTAATGATGAGGCAGTCCTCCTAATCTTAACAGGTACAAAGTGAGCGCTTTTAGTGAGCCCGTCTACAATTGCACAAATATTAGTATTGCCCCTTCTTGACCTAGGCAACCCATCAATAAAGTCCATCGAAATGCTATCCCATTTCCACTGTGGGACCTCTAGAGGATGAAGCAGACCACCAGGCTTCTTCTGTTCTTCCTTGACTTGCTGGCATATCAAGCATTTAGAGACAAACTCAGCAACATCCTTCTTCATGCCATTCCAGAAGAAAACCCTCTTTATGTCTTTATACATCTTGTCCTCACCTGGGTGTATGGTCAACTTAGAATGGTGTGCTTCTTCAAGAACGGCTTTCATCTAATCCCTTGCTTGTGGGATACATAGTCTTCCGTCTCGTCTCAACCAACCCTTGTCATCGTTGGAGTTTCTATTGAGTTGACTAGAAGTCTTACCTCTAATTAGCTTATCCATCACATCAACTAGCTGAGGGTCTTTACGTTGCGCGGTTCCTATTGAGTCCAAAAGAGTAGGCCGCACCTCTAGCGATTCTAACAAACCAGGTACAAATTCAAAGGAGGGTCTAAAGTCAAAGTTTGTCATGTACTCCAAGCTTTTCCTTTCTACAAAGAGAGGACTTAAGGTCAGCTTTTTCCTACTCAAGGCGTCTGCTACCACATTGCCCTTGCCAGGGGTATACACAATCTCAAAATCGTATGAGGCAAGAAACTCCATCCACCTTTGTTGTCTTAAGTTAAGATCTTTCTATGAGAAAAGTTACTTTAAAAATTTACGGTCAGTAAACAATTCAAACCTTTCTCCTAGCAGGTAGTGACACTATGACTTAAGAGCGAAAACAATGGCAGCCAGTTCTAAATCATGAGTTGGGTAGTTCTTCTCATGTATCTTTAACTACCTTCCCCAATAACAAACTACGTTGCCCACTTGCATCAAGACAGTGCCCAATCCTGTACCGCATGCGTCTGTGTATACTGTAAACATCTTACTCCCTTCAGGCAATGTCAGAACTGGGGCTGTTGTCAGAGCCCTTTTCAACCACTGGAAAGCAATATCGCAATCCAAATCCAAGGCAAAAGTTAGGTTCTTCTTTGTCAACCTTGTAAGTGGGGCTAAGATCTTTGCAAAGTCCTTAATGAACTTTTTGTAATAGCCCGCTAGCCCGAGAAAATTTCATACTTCGGCTGCATTTCTTGGAATCTTCCAATCTTGCACCACAACTATTTTTGCGGGATCCACAGCTATCCCCTCTTTGGAGACCACATGTCTAATAAACCTTACTTCTTTTATCCAATAATGGCATTTGGAGAAATTTGCTTTCAGCCATTGTGCTCGAAGAGTATCCATAACTTCCCTTAAATGCAAAGCATGTTTTTCCTCACTCTTTGAGAAAATCAAAATGTCGTCCACGAAGACCACTACAAATTTATTAAGGAACTCTCTGGACACCCTACTCATCAAGTCTATGAAATAGGCAGGTGCGTTTGTCAAGCCGAAAGGCATGACAAGGCATTCGAAGAAACCATCCGGGGTCCTGAATGTGGTCTTATCTATGCTGTCTTCAACAACTCTTAGCTGATGAAATCCGGTGGCCATATCTAGTTAGGAGAAAATCGAGGCACCTACGAGCTGGTCGAACAAGTCGTCTATTCTAGGAAGTGGGTGCCTATTCTTCTTGGTTAGCTTGTTTAGCTCCCTATAGTCATTGCACAGGCGAAGTGAACCATCCGCTTTGGTTGCAAACACCACTGGAGCACCCCATTCAGAAATACTCCGCCTTATGAACCCCTTTTCAAGCAACTCTTTAACTTGCTTGTTGAGCTCTTTCCTTTCCCTTGGAGCCATGTGTCTAACGGGTAGAGCAACAAGTTTTGCATTATTAACAATGTATATGCGGAAGTCTAACTCTCGCTTTGGAGGTAAACCCTTCACCTCTTCAAAGACATCCGAGTATTCACGGACTACTCTAACAGATTGCAAGTTTTCGACAGACGCATCAAGAGACTCTAGATAGCTAAGCATAATAGAATTCATGGGATTACAAGAGATTTCAAGAGTATTACCGAGGTGAGTCATAAGTCTAACCACTCTCTTTTCACAATCGAGGATAACACCATTACTGGATAACCAATCCATGCCTAGAATCAACCCATAGCCCGTGAAACCTAAAACATAAGCATTACATCTAAACCCAACGCTTAGTATAAAAATTTCCACATCCAAACAAATCATTGACAAATAAGCCGAACCCCCAATTGGATTTGAAAAAACCATGGGATCCTCTACTATACTGGTATCTAGGTGCAGAGATTCAACTAAAGTAGTAGATATAAAAGAGTGCGATGCGCCAAAATAAAAAAGAGTATGAACTAGATGATCAGAAAGATAAACTAAACTCTCAACAGAAATATTTCTAACTCTTTCTTGCGGAGGTGCAATGAGATCGTGAATCTGCCCACTAGAAGTAGATCCATCCCTCTACCCTTGCCCTTGCCTTCTTGGGAAATCCGTAGCCATATGTCCTGTCTTGCCACATTGAAAACAACCACCCATCTTCCTCTTCTTCTTCCTGCGGTCTTTAATTACATGTCCAGGTATGCCAAAAAATTTACACTGCCTCTTGTCCCGGGGTTTGTTATTCTTCCCGCTTTCTTGGAATCCGTCTTCTTATTCTGCAATCCCTCCACTTTCTTGTCTAGTGGTTCTTCCACATTTGCCTCTGTCTTGCCATCCTTGTCTTCCTCCTGTAACAATGCCTTGTCCACCAGTCTCTCAAAAGTAGCACCCATAGGTATATGGGACATAGCTAGGCTGTGCAGTGGCTCATTTAACCCTTTAACGAATCGAAGAGCCTTTTTATGTGGAGTGTTTACTAACTCCAGTCCGAATCTAGCCAGCTGGTTGAATTGGTTGACATATTCCTTAACCGACAGGCTTCCCTATTTGAGTGGTAAGAACTTCTCCATCTGTAGACTTCGTTCAGCTTGCGAGAGGAACTTCATTTCAATTCTCATTCTAAAATCCTCCAAAGTTTCAACTGGTCTTTCAGCATTACTAACTTCCCACCAGAAAGAGGCTTCGTCCTTAAGTAACCATACAACCAATTATATCTTCTGCCTTTCGTCCACTTCGAAGATAACAAACAAAACTTCTATTTCCTTGAGCCAGTTTCTTGCTTCCACAAATGACTCAGTCCCATTAAAGTTATTTCCACCCATAGCCCGAAAGGCTCAACATATCTTCGAGAAAGCATTCACACGCGAAGGAGGAGGAGGAGGAACGGCTGCAACTAGGGGAGGCAGAACATCTGCTGGGCCTGCGTCATTGGCCGTAGCCTCCTGATACCTTCTGAACCAACCAGGTGTCGGTACGCCCTCCATAAGATTACGGTCCCCAGACAAGCTGAAACGAAAAGAAAAGGTTCAAAACAAAGGATAGAAAGATAATGCATATGGCTCTGGGGATTATGCCTTTAAAATAAAACAACACTTTCTTGAAAATGCTTCCTTAAACTTATTTTTGAAAAATAGTTTTCAAAAACTTCTATCTAATCTGGAAAACCTTTAGCTTTGATACCAAGTGAAACACCCCACCTCCATTAGGGTCACTCACAAAGGGAATGCATTAACTTTGGTGAAGCATTTTAGGTAAAAGGCACAGACAATTTACAAGACAGACATATAAACAGCGGAAAACTGAAATCATTTCATAAATAGCGTGGTTCAGTCAAAACATTACAAGCATTGTCTCAAAACCCAATTTCTAAATTATTACAATAAAACATCTGTCTTGATTTAAAACTCCAAGTACATAAAGAAGCATAAAACAGTAGTAAAGCAGCATAAATCCCCAATAAAAGTGTAACCATTGCCATAGCCCAAGAAAAGAGAATTCAAGCAAGACATCTATTCTCTTCAAGATGGAAAAGGTCTGCAGTAAGCTGAAGTATTCCTTCTCTGCGGACCTGGGGGAAGGGGGACGGAAGAAAAGAAGACGAAAGAAAAGGGGTCAGACATAAGCCTGGTAAGTCCAGTGATTATTCAGCATGTAAACAGGTAAAAGGATCATGACATGAATAAACTGAACATAGGACAATATCATAGTAATAATATAACATAAGATAAGACAAGATAAACTGAATATGCTATCGCACTCATTTCCATTTCTCTGCACCTACTAACGAATGTTTCAACTACCATCATGTGTTCATTACAAAGTGATCCCTGATCAGTTTCTACTCGCATACATTTATTACTTGTGTCATTCGGCCCCGCCTTATTGTGAATACCTGTGCTGGTCCCACCATCGGGTGTATCAATTCCTATGTTGGCAATCCGACACAAATTCAAGATGCATAGTGTATACTACTGATGCCCAGTGCCTGCTTTTTTCCACTCCGGAGTACGTGCATGCCCATACTCCGCCGGAGCCTACGCTGCTGTACCACCCGCCGCTATTTTGACCGCTTATAATCAGCCCAGTAATCGTGCCCCACCCTGCCTAGTTTAGGGTACCGTGATACATCTGTGTGGGTTACCGCTGAAATGGGTCCCCGTTACTAGGGTGTCCTAATCAATAAGTTATAGTGGTTAAGTGTTATCAAATTAACCTACCCCCACCCAACTGTTTAATTAACATGTTGTATTGGATAAGTGTTTCTTTAATTAACTTAACCCTACCATTCATGTCTGTCCCATAGCTTTAATTCATCCATTAAAGCACCAACCTCTCACATTAGATCTATATTGTTGCGATCGCTAGATGTGCCGGGCGGTTCCGGGCAGTCTTACACCGCAACTAAATCTAACCTCGGGTTTTTAGGCTTACCGCGCTAACCTCTCACATTAGATCTACATTGTGGCGGTCGCTGATGTGCCGGGCAGTTCCGGGTAGTCACACATCGCAACTCAATCTGACCTCGGGTTAGGCATGATCATCTTTTAGCCAATTTAGATATTTGTCATATGTGTCCAAGTTTAGGTCTTTTTGTGTCAATATTCCCCAAGTGTAGTCAGTACAAGTTTTATGCCCAAAATTTACTCAATTAAATTATACCCAATTTTCCTGCGTTATAATCGCACGTACAACGAGATTCAATATAATTTCCGAATGAACCTAGTATTCATAAAAGAAAATAAAAAGGGGAAAATAGAGAAGGATCATAAGAATTGACATAAGGAAAAATAGGCATGTAAAGGTGTATCCAATTCAAGAATCATGTTTCCAATAGGCATGTTGTACATTAACAATAAGTGTGGCCAAGCTAAGCAATTTACACCACAGGTATAAAGATTAGATAGAATTGGACTTAAGAGAATCACTAATTTTGATGTACAACATGATAAGTTCCATTATACCAATCACAACATCCTCATAGGAATAGGATGTACAACATGATAAATTCCATTATGTCAATCACAACAGTCCCATAGGCATGATAGGTTTCATTATGTCAATCACAATGTCTCATAATCATGATAGGTTGCAACAGTCTCATAGGCATGATAGGTTTCATTATGTCAATCACAATAGTCTCATAGGCATAGGCAATTCAGATTTGATAAAAGGATAAGCATGAATCAGGATTAGGCATAGTTCTAGATCCAATTATTACAGTCATGATTCCTCTTAGGTGTTCAAATCTGAATAATAACTGTACTTACAGAAAAAGAACGGATCTTGTAATCTAGGATCTGATTTCTTAATTTGTTAAGCTTAACCCTTGATGTAGACATTTGATTCTTTAGTTTGGATTTGGTTTGGAGCTTTCTAACTTGATTTCTTGTTTGGAGAAGATAAAGGCTAGGCTAGCTTAGACGTGGACAACATGTCGACTTCATAGAATGAGATTGTGTAACACCCCGCCTCCGCTAGGGTCACTCGCAAAGGAATGCACTAGCTTTAGAGGGGCATTATTGGTAAACATGCACAGAAATATCACAAGACAGAACATATAACGTAGCGGAAGTAAAATCAAACTTTCATAAACATTAATAATTAAGGTCTAAAGCCTTTTACATCAGAGTACATCAAAACCTGTCTTGCAATAATAAAGAAGCATAAAGATTTTTTCATAAATTATTCCCCAAGTAAAAACAGTAAAGTAGCCATAGCCAAGGAAAGTCCAAGCCATCCATGATGACCTTCAAGCAGAAGAAGTTCGAACTAAACAGCAGTATTTCCTCCCTGTAACCTGGGGGGGAAACGGAAGAAAAGAGGCGAAACAAAACGGGTCAGTCAAAAAGACTGAGTAAGCCCTATCTACTATTAGCATAAAAACTAGTAAAGTTAACTGACATGAGAAACTAAGATGAACATAAGCATGATAACAAGATAGATAAGCTAAATCAAAATAACAGGATGAACTACTGAACTCAGATAAACTAAGGTGTCATGATAAATTACGATGTTAAGATAGAACAAGGTATCACATCGTCAGGTTTCTATCAAGTATAATATCCCCAAGATATCTATCACGTATAACGTCCCATGGTATCTATCATGTACATCTGCTCTGTACCTACCGTACTAGTATCCCAACTGTATCACGTGTTATCCGTGAATGACCCTTACTCAAAAGTTGTGTAATGGTCCATGTCAACCTAGTATATCGCATATATAGGTTACTCAACTCGTATGTTTTGTTCCGTGTAAATGTTCAGTCCCTTTCCGTAGACCATACGGGCTTTCCCATGAGATTCTATACTACTTTAACATAGTTCCATGATCCTTAAGATCGGTTTGGACTGTTACCCTAAACCTAGCTAGGGTCTTCCAACATGAATTATCGTCTGTACAACTAGGACTTATGCTACCTAGGGCTACTAGGGATTACGCTTACCTATTGCACGTTTTCGTATCTCGGTTTGGGTTCAACCACCTAGGGCCACTAGGGATTACGCTAACCGCCAACCGCGCCCTTTTCCCCACGCATTCATCGTGAATCGTTTTTCCATGACTGTATGCACATGTAACACATCGTGCCATCCGAGTCCTGTCACAGGGCAGGTCAGGAAATACATGACTCGGTCGGGAGCTTTCGATTTATCTGCCGGTGCAGATGCTAAGGTCTGTTTTTCTATCCGTGGCTATGGTCCCACGGGACCCCTCCCTCAACTAGCGAAAGACAAGACAGGATAAATCCTGTAAGAGAACACACTACTGGCCAACCCACAATCCTAGCCTTACCGCAACCATAATTAGATAGCAATTATGGTCTATTGGGTGTTCTCTGCCTTTCCGTACGTACACGCTTGACCAAAGATGGTAGGTAGCCTGACGAAAAATGCTATCTAGGGTACGACCGTGTATCGTCGACTATCCCCTATCCATCCCCGTCTTTAGGTCGCTCGCATAGCAACCAAGGCATACTCTTGGTTCTTCTAACGCAGACCTTAACCTCTCATGAGCCTAGTATAATTACCTGGCAGCTCATAGAGGGATCCCAAGAATATCCTCACGTTCCCCGAAGCCGCTGCTTCGTTACCCAGTTCGCTGGAGCCTTTATCTAAATCAGATACTTGCTCCTACTCGTATACTTAAACGATGACCTACCGTACCAGGTTACTCATCTATCTATGAACTGGTCTAAATTTCCTTGACTAAGAATCATTACTTAGTTATCCTTCAACTAAGGTTTACCACTTAGCCTTATTCCCGTTATCCTTGTTAATTACGGTTACCCACCTAATCCTCCGAATTAGGGTTTATATAACAGATTAAGTGTCACTTAAGTTCATGACTTAATCCCGTCTACAAGTCATGTCAAAATTGGCTAAGTATCCAAGTTCGAGACTTAACCCGTCTACAAATCATGTCAAAATTGGCTAAGTATCCAAGTTCGAGACTTAACCCGTCTACAAATCATGCTCAAGTTGGTTAAGTATATATTAACTTGACCCTATCAAATTACTTAGTCAAACCGGTCAAGTGTATTCAAGCGATTCATGACTTAGCCTTATCATGTTTTCACGTTATATTGGTTAAGTATGGGTTAACTTAACCTCAATAAATTCATGAGTTAGATTGGTTAAGTATAGATCACTTAACCACATCAAATTAATGAGTTAGATTGGTTAAGTTTAGGTCACTTAACCACATCAAATTAACGGGTTAGACTGGTTAAGTATAGGTCACTTAACCACATCAAATTAACGAGTTAGATTAGTTAAGTGTTTAACTTAACCCCATTAAACTACCAAGTGGGATTAATTAAGTCTAGGCTAACTTAGCCCCATCCGATTATCATGTTTAGACTAGTTGAGTCTAATCTTAACCCCATCCATTAACTGTATCTTTCGGTTAAGTGTCATTAAGAAAACTTACTTAACCTTACCAAATTATCGTGTTGGATTGATTAAGTGTTGGTTAACTTAACCCCGTCCACTAGTCGTATAAAAATGGTTAAGTGTCATTAGGCAAATCAAGTTACTTAACCTACCCAACCTTGTCATGTTTTGTTAAGTATCATTAGCCTAATCAATTTACTTAACCCCTTTGTCCATGTCATATTTGGTTAAGAGTCATTAATCAAATTAACTTAACCCTATCATGTGGCATTAATTACTTAATGCACCCCAACCTCTCACATTAGACTTTGTTGTGGTTACTAGTTAAGCCGGTCGGTTCCGGGTAGCTTTACACCACAACTTGGTCTAACCTCGGGTTCAAGCACAACATGACCAACTTCTCACATTGGGTCCTATTGTTTTCAACTACTAGTTAGGCCGGTCATTTCCGGGTAGTTTTACGTTGCAAACTCAACCCAACCTCGAGTTAGCCACACTTATATTATCTAAGTGTCATGTTCATCATGTTTCCAAAACATGTTACAAGTTTTTCAAGCATTTGGGTAGACCTAACTTAATAGGTAAATTCCCAAAGGGTAGACCTAACTTAATAGGTAAATTCCCAAGCTTGTGTTTTTATGCATACCTACATGTCAACTTCCATGTTATATTTCAAGTCATGTTTTCAAGTATAAACACATGTCATATTTAACGTTACACGTTGTCATGTTTATACCCATTTACCCACATCATGTTCATGTCATTATGTTTTCCCATAATGTGACCCCAACGCTTTTAAACTCGCATATACGTTCGCAACCACGTAATGGTTAAAAGAAGAGACTTGACAAAGGCATGACAAAAATGGATATTAAGCCACAAGTTAATCATGGTGGCAAATGAGGCACAAATGTGTTCATTAGCTTGCATGTTACATTCTTAAGCCTCAAAAACATGCATAAACCCAAACTTGGCACATAAACGAATCATGGTGACAAAAGACATGGAATGATGACTAGTAACTCGCATATATCATCATATAAGGGTTATGACTTCATATGCAAGTTGACATAAAGATTATGAAGGTTCTCATGTTGCATAATGCAACATTTCAACATAAAGGTTGTAGCTTTTAGCTCATGAGATCAAGATAATGACTTCATAAACTTGCATGACATGATAGCATGTATCATTCTCAATGATCAAACCCAAACTTGCAACATGAACATTTAACTTCATAGTTAATATCTAAGAGTAGGGAAAGGGCTTACATTGCTATGAAGGCCTAAATCGATTAAATTAAAGCTTGTGATGAAGCCTATGCATGCCATCACCCAAAAACCCAAAGATGAACACTCCAAATCAATAAAAACCCCATCTTTATGAACAAAGATCAAGGCTTTAGCCTTGAAATCAACTTGAGAAGCTCTCATACTAACATAGGGACTCTCTAATACTCTCATGATCATGAAACTTCTCATAGAAATGAAGTGGGGGCTAGGATAGTTGAGTGGAGGCCATGAGAGTAGCAATTTTGCCATAGTTTAGTTGCATGAGTGAATAATGAGGGTTTAGGATAGTTTAGGGTCTTATTTATAGATTAGGCAAGTGTTTTAGGCCATAGGATTAAACCTAGATTCAATCCAAGCCATCAAAGCATGTCTTGGGGAAGAAGTCAAGTGTAGGAACCATCTAGGGCCTTTAGATTAAAGATGAACCATGAGAACCATCCAAATGCAAAATCTGCATTTGAGCGAATCGGCCCACGGGTTGACAGCCAAACACCCTGGATTAACCCCTAGTCGACCCAGCGGGCTCGGGTCGACCTCAAAAATCGGCCGGTTCGGTTATTCCCCTCTCCCAATTCGCTGTTTTGAACATTTTTGCATATTTATTTATTTAATTTTCAATTATATATATATATATCAATATATATATATATTTCTCTGCGCAACCCATTTCACTTAATTAAGTATACTTTAATTTGGGAATTTTTCGTGAAACTTCGCGAGGCCATATCTTGGTCATACGGACTCCGATTTTCGAAAACTCGGACTCTATTTCGCGTATTTTTCCGAGACGAACGCAATGGCATAGCCCATTTCCCTTGATTCAGATTTTACAGTTTAATTCTGCCTCCTTTTATGTTATAACAGGTTATTGAAAATACGGGCTATTACATTCTCCCCACCTTTTAGGATTTCGTCCCCGAAATCTCCAAGTTAGGAAGAACATATCCTACCATCCATCATCCATCTACTCAAAGCATCATCCACAAGCAACCATTGTCCTTAGATGATTTCTAATGCTGTATGAATATATGCAAAATGTGTGTGTACATGTTCCTTAGCTAATGCTAATGATCAGGCCTGAATAATCTTTCTAATGCAAAATATGTATAGTGTCATGAATCCAACATGTATGCAAATAGTCCTAGTCATATAGATACTATATGCGTGCACAATCATTCATTCATATGCAACAACCGCATGATAATACATTCGATTTCATCCATAAACAAGTATAAATACTCGTGCATATGCAATATGAAATGTGACCGAGTCGAGCTAGTATCTAATGTGTATTCGCGCATCCACGAGCAACCACTTGCAACCACTTGCAACCATATCAATCATAACATGTTTCAAATACATGTTTACATCCATAGGGTTCTACCTAGAATTCCCTGAAACAGGGTCGAGAAGATAAACATGACAAACTCCTTACAGGGTTTGTAACGGAGTATAGGACCGAGAGGATGTCCACAAAAGATAGTCTACAAGTAAGCTCTACAGAAAACAGGGATCAAGGATATACTCCCAAAAAGAGATATCATGCGTGTATCTAGTCTTTGACCATCAAAGTCGTCTTTTAACTTCGCCATTTTGTAGCTTCTTATTCCTGTTTCCATAACATGAGCTGGAACTCATTTCTTCGTCGCCTCTCGTTCCACTTGCACTTATCCTTTTCCTAGAATACTTGACGCAAACATGACTGCGTACTCATGATCTCATGCAAGCTTTCCAAAATTCACTAGTGAATCTTGGATCTCGTTTATATACTATAAGGCATTCCATGTAGAAGAACTTTCTCTTGAAAGTAAACAGATGTCAATCAGGTTATCATGCGCACTTACTAGGGTGATCTCTATAACCCATGCATAAATGAAGTAAACCATCCGTCTTATTGGCGAACACCACTCTATCGGGCTTCAAATTTCCAATAAAGGCATCAAGGGATTCTAAGTAACTAGTCATGACAGAACCTCAAAAAGGTTACCCGATACTTCGAGGGCATTACAAAGGCTAGTCAAAAGGTCTAACTACCCTCCTATAAAAACCGAGAGTGGCACCCCCTACTGGATAACCACTTCATCCCTAGAATCCATCCATAGCTTATAAACATAAGCACTATTTCCAAACTCAACACTTGGCATAGACATTCCCAAATCCAAGCAAGTCATGTATAAATGGACTGATTCTCCAATAGGACTTTGAGACAAAAATGGGATTCTCCATTACGCTAGTACTTAAGGTGCAGAGACTCAACTATCGAAGCAGACTTAAATGATACGAACAACGAAGTCCTAATGGAATGATAGAGAAGAAAAGCTAAACCTTTAACAAGATCGTTACCCTCCTTCCAAGGTACTCTAGAAATGAGAGCATACTACTGCCCTCCCGATGATCTTGTCCTTGTCCCATAATACTTAACTATCCGCCCCGTTTTACCATGCCAAAGGTACTCTCTCGTCATGGGTTTCATTGTTCATCTTTCTCCCTCCTTTGAGGACTAAGCCATACCAACAAGTTGCTCATCCTTAAGCTCATATCCTTTATCCTTCTTTCTCACGATCCTTTCTTATAACGCGGCCACTGGTCTCTCGAGAACCACCTCCATCGTATGGAAAGCACTTTCGTAGGTAGAAAAGACTAGTCGCAGTTAAAACTACTGTGACTACAGATGGAGGAAAGAAAGGAAAAGAGACTCAATTAAGGAAACAAGGATAGTGCTAATGGCCTTTGGGGAATAGCCTTTTTCTTTTAAAAGAAAATTTTCTTGAAAAATGCTTCTTTGTAAACGGTTTTTTTTTCAAATAGTTTTCAAAAGGTCTTTAAAAACTTTTGCCCAGTCTGGTAACCTTCTGCTCTGATACCACGTGTAACACCCCGCCTCCGCTAGGGTCACTCGCAAAGGAATGCACTAGCTTTAGAGGGGCATTATTGGTAAACATGCACAGAAATATCACAAGATAGAACATATAACGTAGCGGAAGTAAAATCAAACTTTCATAAACATTAATAATTAAGGTCTAAAGCCTTTTACATCAGAGTACATCAAAACCTGTCTTGCAATAATAAAGAAGCATAAAGACTTTTTCATAAATTATTCCCCAAGTAAAAACAGTAAAGTAGCCATAGCCAAGGAAAGTCCAAGCCATCCATGATGACCTTCAAGCAGAAGAAGTCCAAACTAAACAGCAGTATTTCCTCCCTGTAACCTGGGGGGAAACGGAAGAAAAGAGGCGAAACAAAACGGGTCAGTCAAAAAGACTGAGTAAGCCCTATCTACTATTAGCATAAAAACTAGTAAAGTTAACTGACATGAGAAACTGAGATGAACATAAGCATGATAACAAGATAGATAAGCTAAATCAAAATAACAGGATGAACTACTGAACTCAGATAAACTAAGGTGTCATGATAAATTACGATGTCAAGATAGAACAAGGTATCACATCGTCAGGTTTCTATCAAGTATAATATCCCCAAGATATCTATCACGTATAACGTCCCATGGTATCTATCATGTACATCTGCTCTGCACCTACCGTACTAGTATCCCAACTGTATCACGTGTTATCCGTGAATGACCCTTACTCAAAAGTTGTGTAATAGTCCATGTCAACCTAGTATATCGCATATATAGGTTACTCAACTCATATGTTTTGTTCCATGTAAATGTTCAGTCCCTTTCCGTAGACCATACGGGTTTTCCCATGAGATTCTATACTACTTTAACATAGTTCCATGATCCTTAAGATCGGTTTGGACTGTTACCCTAAACCTAGCTAGGGTCTTCCAACATGAATTATCGTCTGTACAACTAGAACTTATGCTACCTAGGGCTACTAGGGATTACGCTTACCTATTGCACGTTTTCGTATCTCGGTTTGGGTTCAACCACCTAGGGCCACTAGGGATTACGCTAACCGCCAACCGCGCCCTTTTCCCCACGCATTCATCGTGAATCGTTTTTCCATGACTGTATGCACATGTAACACATCGTGCCATCCGAGTCCTGTCACAGGGCAGGGCAGGAAATACAGGACTCGGTCGGGAGCTTTCGATTTATCTGCCGGTGCAGATGCTAAGGTCTGTTTTTCTATCCGTGGCTATGGTCCCACGGGACCCCTCCCTCAACTAGCGAAAGACAAGACATGATAAATCCTGTATGAGAACACACTAATGGCCAACCCACAATCCTAGCCTTACCGCAACCATAATTAGATAGCAATTATGGTCTATTGGGTGTTCTCTGCCTTTCCGTACGTACACGCTTGACCAAAGATGGTAGGTAGCCTGACGAAAAATGCTATCTAGGGTACGACCGTGTATCGTCGACTATCCCCTATCCATCCCCGTCTTTAGGTCGCTCGCATAGCAACCAAGGCATACACTTGGTTCTTCTAACGCAGACCTTAACCTCTCATGAACCTAGTATAATTACCTGGCAGCTCATAGAGGGATCCCAAGAATATCCTCACGTTCCCCGAAGCCGCTGCTTCGTTACCCAGTTCGCTGGAGCCTTTATCTAAATCAGATACTTGCTCCTACTCGTATACTTAAACGATGACCTACCGTACCAGGTTACTCATCTATCTATGAACTGGTCTAAATTTCCCTGACTAAGAATCATTACTTAGTTATCCTTCAACTAAGGTTTACCACTTAGCCTTATTCCCGTTATCCTTGTTAATTACGGTTACCCACCTAATCCTCCGAATTAGGGTTTATATAACAGATTAAGTGTCACTTAAGTTCATGACTTAATCCCGTCTACAAGTCATGTCAAAATTGGCTAAGTATCCAAGTTTGAGACTTAACCCGTCTACAAATCATGTCAAAATTGGCTAAGTATCCAAGTTCGAGACTTAACCCGTCTACAAATCATGCTCAAGTTGGTTAAGTATATATCAACTTGACCCTATCAAATTACTTAGTCAAACCGGTCAAGTGTATTCAAGCGATTCATGACTTAGCCTTATCATGTTTTCACGTTATATTGGTTAAGTATGGGTTAACTTAACCTCAATAAATTCATGAGTTAGATTGGTTAAGTATAGATCACTTAACCACATCAAATTAACGAGTTAGATTGGTTAAGTTTAGGTCACTTAACCACATCAAATTAACGGGTTAGATTGGTTAAGTATAGGTCACTTAACCACATCAAATTAACGAGTTAGATTAGTTAAGTGTTTAACTTAACCCCATTAAACTACCAAGTGGGATTAATTAAGTCTAGGCTAACTTAGCCCCATCCGATTATCATGTTTAGACTAGTTGAGTCTAATCTTAACCCCATCCATTAACTGTATCTTTCGGTTAAGTGTCATTAAGAAAACTTACTTAACCTTACCAAATTATCGTGTTGGATTGATTAAGTGTTGGTTAACTTAACCCCATCCACTAGTCGTATAAAAATGGTTAAGTGTCATTAGGCAAATCAAGTTACTTAACCTACCCAACCTTGTCATGTTTTGTTAAGTATCATTAGCCTAATCAATTTACTTAACCCCTTTGTCCATGTCATATTTGGTTAAGAGTCATTAATCAAATTAACTTAACCCTATCATGTGGCATTAATTACTTAATGCACCCCAACCTCTCACATTAGACTTTGTTGTGGTTACTAGTTAAGCCGGTCGGTTCCGGGTAGCTTTACACCACAACTTGGTCTAACCTCGGGTTCAAGCACAACATGACCAACTTCTCACATTGGGTCCTATTGTTTGCAACTACTAGTTAGGCCGGTCGGTTCCGGGTAGTTTTACGTTGCAAACTCAACCCAACCTCGAGTTGGCCACACTTATATTATCTAAGTGTCATGTTCATCATGTTTCCAAAACATGTTACAAGTTTTTCAAGCATTTGGGTAGACCTAACTTAATAGGTAAATTCCCAAAGGGTAGACCTAACTTAATAGGTAAATTCCCAAGCTTGTGTTTTTATGCATACCTACATGTCAACTTCCATGTTATATTTCAAGTCATGTGTTCAAGTATAAACACATGTCATATTTAACGTTACACGTTGTCATGTTTATACCCATTTACCCACATCATGTTCATGTCATTATGTTTTCCCATAATGTGACCCCAACGCTTTTAAACTCGCATATACGTTCGCAACCACGTAATGGATTAAAAGAAGAGACTTGACAAAGGCATGACAAAAATGGATATTAAGCCACAAGTTAATCATGGTGGAAAATGAGGCACAAATGTGTTCATTAGCTTTCATGTTACATTCTTAAGCCTCAAAAACATGCATAAACCCAAACTTGGCACATAAACCAATCATGGTGACAAAAGACATGGAATGATGACTAGTAACTCGCATATATCATCATATAAGGGTTATGACTTCATATGCAAGTTGACATAAAGATTATGAAGGTTCTCATGTTGCATAATGCAACATTTCAACATAAAGGTTGTAGCTTTTAGCTCATGAGATCAAGATAATGACTTCATAAACTTGCATGACATGATAGCATGTATCATTCTCAATGATCAAACCCAAACTTGCAACATGAAAATTTAACTTCATAGTTAATATCTAAGAGTAGGGAAAGGGCTTACATTGCTATGAAGGCCTAAATCGATTAAATTAAAGCTTGTGATGAAGCCTATGCATGCCATCACCCAAAAACCCAAAGATGAACACTCCAAATCAATAAAAACCCCATCTTTATGAACAAAGATCAAGGCTTTAGCCTTGAAATCAACTTGAGAAGCTCTCATACTAACATAGGGACTCTCTAATACTCTCATGATCATGAAACTTCTCATAGAAATGAAGTGGAGGCTAGGATAGTTGAGTGGAGGCCATGAGAGTAGCAATTTTGCCATAGTTTAGTTGCATGAGTGAATAATGAGGGTTTAGGATAGGTTAGGGTCTTATTTATAGATTAGGCAAGTGTTTTAGGCCATAGGATTAAACCTAGATTCAATCCAAGCCATCAAAGCATGTCTTGGGGAAGAAGTCAAGTGTAGCAACCATCTAGGGCCTTTAGATTAAAGATGAACCATGAGAACCATCCAAATGCAAAATCTGCATTTGAGCGAATCGGCCCATGGGTTGACAGCCAAACACCCTGGATTAACCCCTAGTCGACCCAGCGGGCTCGGGTCGACCTCAAAAATCGGCCGGTTCGGTTATTTCCCTCTCCCAATTCGCTGTTTTGAACATTTTTGCATATTTATTTATTTAATTTTCAATTTTATATATATATATATATATCAATATATATATATTTCTCTGCGCAACCCATTTCACTTAATTAAGTATACTTTAATTTGGGAATTTTTCGTGAAACTTCGCGAGGCCATATCTTGGTCATACGGACTCCGATTTTCGAAAACTCGGACTCTATTTCGCGTATTTTTCCGAGACGAACGCAATGGCATAGCCCATTTCCCTTGATTCAGATTTTACAGTTTAATTCTGCCTCCTTTTATGTTATAACAGGTTATTGAAAATACGGGCTGTTACAGATTGTGAGCTTTAGGGTTGAGGTTTGGGGTGATTATATAGAAGTTTAGGATTAATATTGACCTTTAGATCAACCTAGGAGTCATCAAAGACGCCCAGTCCAAGAAAATGCGTCATTAGTCCAATTAGAAGTCGCCACGTAGCCCTATGAGTCAGAAAATCACCACTGTCTAGCACAGTTGGCAGGGGTTGACCCCTACAAGGGGGTCGACACCTATGTTGACACTCTTCTATGTCGACACCCTTGGGGGGGTCGACACCCCTGAGCTGGAGTTTTCCCGCTCAGCCGATTTCTATGTTTTGAATTTTGAATTGAATTGATTATTTAATTATTATTTTTAATTTAATTTTTTCTTACACTAGAAATCTTCTAACCTCCATAACTCCTTCATACAGAGTCCGATTCACGCAAACTCGAACTCTATCTCAAGCAGAATTTTGAGATGAACGCAATGGCGTAACCCAGTTCATCCTATTCTTCTTCTAAAAATTAAGCGTTCTTAGATTTGTTAATTTTAATATCCACAGAAAATACGGGGTGTTACAACATGGACACTAGCCGGGCCATCGATACAGTCAAAAAATGCTTCCCAATATTTTTCGAAGGCACGACCTTGATTTGGTTAACCCTCCTTCCACTTGATTCCATTAGCAAATGTGACCAACTGGAAACCAAAATGGTCAGACAGTTCAGGATGCATGTAACACCCTGAATTTTTAATGACATTAAAGTGAATAAATTAAAGAATAATTAATTTAATATTCAGAATTAAGGGAAACGGACTGCGCCATTGCATTTCTTTTATTTGACATTAGAGACATGTAGAAAGCTGTAACAACACAGATTTCGCCAGGGCTCCAAACGAGGCCCAACGACTGTCGCCCCTAGCTAATTACCCCTATTTCGGACACAATGGGATATGTCCCGTAAGCCAATTTGACTGTTACGATCAGTTTTTCTTTAAATTAAAATATAAAACATTCAATATTAAATTTGTACGTACATTTTAATTTACTGGGGCTACAGACTGACTCCAAAAATACCCGAAAAATAAATCTAGCTATGTTTTGAAGATACAGTCTTAACAAAATTAATTTCATCGAATTTGGGGACCATTTGAAAAATGGCCATTTTCTGGTCGATCCAAATTGACTGAAATTGACAAAACACATTTCTTTTTTCCATGCTCACATATTAATTCCAAAAATTATGAAAATTGGAATATGGCAATAATTTGACATTCCGGATCCAACCAAAGTGGTCTTGTCGAAAATGGAGGTCGTTTGTAAAATGGCTATTTATAAGGGCTATATATTGTATTAAATTCCATAATGACTATTCTGAATATTCAACTGACCATAACTTCTTCTTCCCATTATGGAATTTCAATTTTCCACATTCTTTAGAAAGATGTAAGTAAACAGATTTAAATATTTTTAGTTTTACTGAAATCCGATTTTTTTGAATCCTGTACATTCAGTCAAAGTTCAAATTCAAATTTCCAAATTACCACGCTATTTCTAACTCCTTTTATAATTAAATAAATTTATTCGTTCTAACTTCGATTTAAATAAATTTTTAGTCGTTATTATTTAAAATAAATTATTTTAACTATTCAAAATTCATAAAAATACCTAAAATAAAAATTTTAAATTGGCTCTTGTGCAAGGTACATTTACAGTATTTTACATTTTCCGTTTTGCTTCCTACTTTACCGTTGTTTCCTTTTCGAGGATGAAAAGTTTTTTAAGTGAGGGAGATTGTAACAACCCGGAAAACCAGAAACAATATAAAAAAATTATTTTAGTTATTTTTATGAAT
Source organism: Allium sativum (assembly GCA_030737875.1). Lineage (NCBI taxonomy): Eukaryota > Viridiplantae > Streptophyta > Magnoliopsida > Asparagales > Amaryllidaceae > Allium > Allium sativum. The sequence continues at coordinate 993,872,146 of CM060920.1, forward strand.
TTTGAATAGTTAAAATAATTTATTTTAAATAATAATGACTAAAAATTTATTTAAATCGAAGTTAGAATGAATATATTTATTTTAATTATAAAAAAAGTTAGAAATAGCGCTGTAATTTGAAAATTTGAATTTGAAATAAGACTGAATGTACATGACTCAATATAAATCGGATTTCAATAAAACTAAAAATATTTAAATATGTTTAATTATTTCTTTCTAACGAATGTGAAAAATTGAAATTTCATAGCGGGAACAAGAAGTTATGGTCAGTTGAATATTTAGAATAGTCGCTATGGAATTTAATATAATATATAGCCCTTATAAATAGCCATTTTACAAACGACCTCCATTTTTGATGAGACCAATTTGGTTGGATCTGGAATGTCAAATTATTGCAAGATTCCAATTTTCATAATTTTTAGAATTAATATGTTAGCATGGCAAAAAGAAATGTGTTTTGTCAATTTTAGTCAATTTGGATCGACCGGAAAATGACCATTTTTTCAAATGGTCTCCAAAATCGATGAAATTAATTTTGTTAAGATCGTATCATCAAAACATAGCTAGATTTATTTTCTGGGAATTTTGGGAGTTAATCTGTAGCCCCGGTAAATTAAAATGTACGTTCAAATTTAATATTGAATGTTTTATATTTTAATTTAAAGAAAAAATGATCGTAATAGTTGAATTGGCTTACGGGACATATCCCATTATTTGTCCAGAATAGGGTAATCAGCTAGGGCCGACAGTCGTTGGGCCTCGTTTGGAGTCCTAGCGAAATCTGTGTCATTACAAACTAGGTCAACAATGATGATGACATGAATGTGGATGAGCCTGTTGTCCATCATAGGCGACGTCCATGGCCTAGAACTCCCGAGGTGAACCACAACCGATGGATCTCGCCAAAGAATGTTCAACAAGCATATCTCCCTGACATGGTCCAAACAATCATGAGAATATGTAAGGGAATGTCAATGACGTGTGGCAAACTCAGTTGACGCGTAATCCCTTCACTCAGGCCGTACACAAAGCCGAGTGGCCATAACGCATTAACATGCCACAGCTTGCGGTCTATGGAGGAACCACCAACCACTGTGCTTTTCTGAACTGCTATGGGTAGCACATGGACTCTAGCCGGGCCACTGATGCAGTTAAATGCAAATGCTTCCCAATCTTTTTGGAAGGCACAACCTTGATTTGGTTCACCCTCCTTCCACTTGAGTCCATCAGCAACTGTGATCAACTGGCAACCGAAATGGTAAGACAGTTCAGGATGCATGTAACACCCTGAATTTTTAATGACATTAAATTGAATAAATTAAAGAATAATTAATTTAATATTCAGAATTAAGGAAAATGGACTGCGCCATTGCGTCAATCTCGAAATTCTAGTCAAGACAAATACCTGGTTTGCATAAAACGGATAACATATGAAGAAGTCATGGACGGTAGAAGTTTGGCACAAAAGTAGAAATTCCCAACGCACTTGACAAGTGCGCCCTTGTATTTTTTACACTGGCACACCTGTGAAGTGCGCCCATGTATGTTTTTTGGCACGCGGACCCAATTGGGTGTCGGCCTGTGTAACAACCTGCATTCTACGCATCGAAGGATCGTAGAATATTTATTTCTTTCACGTACGAAGTCGTATGGCCATGTAACTCTGGGAGACGACTATTGAGGTCATTTCCCATGTTCATAATTTTTCCCGATTTTTAAATGACCTTTTTGCCCCTTGTTGATACTGTTTTGGCCATAAATTTTGATTGGAAAGGAGTTTTGACCTGAAACCACTTCCAATGACTCCGGATGATGGTTTACAATTCCGTAGATTGGTCACATCAGCCAAACGGACTTATCGTTTGGGAGATATGGCTGATACAAGTTTCAGATAGTGAAAAACAGCTTAATTGGGCTTAATCGGGTGATTAACAGCTAGGCCCAATGGGGGATTTCGGGATTAGAGGTATTTGAGGGCTGATAGGGTTAGGATTTCAGTTTTTCACTCATTTTCCACCCGCCAAAAACCCTCTCTTCAACCTAACAATGGCCTCCGACATCTAAAAACACCTCTAATCACTTCTTAATCAAGTTTTAGCTTAAACCACATCAAATTAAGGAGGAATAGCGCCAAAACAAGGTTAGAGCTTCTGTGTTGCATTAGGAACAGCGCCATAACAGTAGATTATTTCTAAAGTTTATTTGTGGCCAAGGTGAGTGATTTGCATAGTTCTTCACCAATTACGGTTAATTAGGGGTAATTAGTGATAATTAGCGAGTTTATACACGTTAAAAATCTGGAAAAATATTTATAAATTCTGAAATGATGTTTTAGACCTCTGTTAGAAGTTTGGGTTAATTTGGTTAAGTTTTGCTAATCATATCATTAGATTTGCTTAAACATGTTTAAGGGAAAATATGGGATTTTAGCTATGTTTGATCCGTTTTAGCCTACCAAATTATTGTTTTGGTGTTTGTGAATGATTATACATCTTGCTATGACTGTATGGTATGCTTTGTGATTGTCTAGAAGTGATAGATTGGTCGAAAACGCCGTCGAATGGCGTAAAATAGTCACAGGAAAGTTGTAGGAAATGTGCAGGGTTTCAAACCGGATCGGATCAGATAGGGGAACCGGGCAAGTGGACTTGATTCGGATTGAAACTTAGCATAAGGGGCTTGGCGAGAAGGAAGGCCATTTGCTTAGAGTTTGAGTTGCGCAGAGGATCGGATCGGATAGACAAAAAGGGGATCGGATCGGAGCTAGGGCGTGGGATTGGATCGGCTACCAAACCGGAGCTGGCATCTTCTGAGGCGTGCAAATGAAAGAGACAACAAGGAAGGTTGGATCGGATCGGAACTTGACACTATAAGGAGGACCTTGGCACTTTACCACCGGACCGGACCGAGCCACATGTGAGAAGTTGAACCGAACCACATGGAGGAGATGAACCGGAACCGAACCGAGCATGGGTGACCGAACCGAACCGAACGCGTACTTCTATTTCTACATGACGACTCTTCTGAAGGCCAACTCCAATTCGACCAAAGCCCGAGATGCAAAGGAAGTCCAAATGAGGAGCTTCGACTCAGGATCCAGATGGGAACCAATTAGTGAGCTTCATGATTGGGCTTTGCTACGGGATGTGTGCTAAGGGGTTGTCGATGTCTGTAACTTTGAATCACTATGTGTAGGGAGTACGTGATCAGATTCAGGGCCATAGTGGCCTAGGTATGACTAAAGAGCTATAGACCAATGAAGTGGGGTCATTTGTAAATATTTGGTCATGACTCCATATGGTAAGCTTGGTAGTAGCAGTAGTTATACAAGTCGAACTCCGTCACTACTTCGATGGGTCTAGTGATTGACAGTGGTGGACATCGTATACTTTACGCACTGAGCAAGAGATGTGAGGATGATTTCTATGGTTGATTTGTTTGCCATCATTATGACATGCACGCCCACACCCCGTTATCTTTACACCATCTGTTCAGTGGCAACTTAGAGTATTGTACAGTAAATAGTGCTAACTCTTTAGTTGCAGGTCCATGTTCAGGTATGGTTTAGTATACCTGTTATTATTCTGTTTAGTTGCTTATCGCTCATACCAGACTTTTTGTCTGACCCAGAGTTTTATGTCTCTTCTTATTACTCTGGGTGCTCTCATGAGAAGACTAGAGACAGGTTAGCTGGGTATGCACGAGTAGCTGATCCGGAGATGAGCAAGAGGATTCCATGTATGATACATATAGATATTCTCCCTGTATTGTTGAAGATCACTACTTCAGCGTTAGTAGTGCATCTTCTACTTTATCTTTCTTTTGTTTAGAGACAGTAATTTGAAAAATTGTAATAAGCTGTATTTAGACTACCGCTACTCTGATGTTGATGCTGGTTTTAGTTATCAGCTTATGGACTGTCTCGCCTGTTTTATGTCAAGTATATTATTATTATATTTTGTTTCATGCGCTGTGAGACATTCTGTAGGTTTTCGATTAGTTCATCCTCTTCTTTCCTTTCTTTGGCGACCGTTCCGTGCTGGTTAGCATGTGTACAACGCACTTTCGGAGGAAATGCCGACTGGTGCGGGGTGGGTCGTCACACTTGGTATCAGAGCTCTAGGTTGCGTAGTTTACCTAGGGAAGTCATCAGGGAGAGATAGTATACATATATGAGAGCGCGTATTTGTGATTATTTTGGTTTTCAAAAGCTATATATATATATACTATTAGTATAGCTAAGGATGAAGTCGCACTGCACTAGCACCAATATGGAGATGGTTAATCGTTTTCTCTTTACAGATTGAACGATGAGCCGATACGCAAGATGTGCCAGTAGAGGAGCCAATAATGGGAATGCTGCTAACATGAGGACGATGTTTACTGACCTCATGAGAGAGATGCTTAGGGATGTGCAGAGGGCAACTCCCAATAATGGTAATGGTGGTGGTCCAATAGTGCAGGCGCCTAGGGCCGATTTCGCCAAGCTGAACAAGGATTATACTAGTCTTGGTGGGAAGCCGTTCCATAGAACCGATTCGGCTACGGATGTTCAGGACTGGTTGGATAGCTGCGAGCGTATCTTCGAAGACTTGGGTATCGAGGATGCGATGAAGAGAAGGCTAGCATCCTATCAGCTGCAAGGACGGGCAATGAATTGGTGGAATGCTATAAAGGCAGCTACTCCCGAGGATCAGATTACTTGGGAGCAGTTTAAGGTTCGCTTTAGCGATAAGTTCATTCCAGCCACTCAGAAGTCAGTGTTGTTTAAGAAATTTTTGGAATTTAAGCAGAATGGCAGAGCTGTCTCGGAGTATATTGCAGAATTCGATACTTTATCAGAGTATGGACTATCTCTTATTGATACTGCCGAGAAGAAGAATGAGAAGTTCATAACTGGCCCGGATCAGTACTTGGGGGAAAGGCTTATCAACCACATCGATGAGACATTTGAATCGATTGTGGGGAAAGCATTGAGGTTCGAGAGTATTTACCCTAAGTCGAAGACTGAGGTTGCATCTGCAGAGGAGCCAAATCCAAAAGCAAGCGGTGGAGGCAAGATTGGTTCTCAGAATAAGAGGAAGCAGAACCAGAATAAGGATGGCCAGAAAAAGAATAAGAAAGATGTTGAGTGCTTCAGCTGTGGTAAGAAGGGCCATTATGCTAGTAATTGTCGGGCCAAGCCAGCGGATAGGAAGTGCTTCAACTATGGCCAAGTGGGACATCACAAGGACAAGTGTCCGCAACCCCCTAAAGAAAAGCAGATGGTGAAAGCATATGCCCTTAATGTAATTCCTTCTTCGTCGAATGCCCCAACTGCGGCGGAGAAAGGAAAGAATGCTGTTATTCAAGGTATGCTTTCTGTTTATGATGTTCATGTTAGAGTTTTGTTTGATACCGGGGCTTCTAGTTCTTTCATATCTAGCGACCTGGTAGATAGGTTGGGATTGGAGCCCGATATTTTTGATAGGCCTTTAGTAGTGACGAACCGGATTGGTGGTTCAACAAACCTTAGCATCATCTGTCGTAATGTGGTCCTATCGAGTCATGGATGCATGTTTGTGATTGCTTTGTTTTGGGCTTTACTGAGTTTGGCATTATTTTGGGAGTCGATTGGCTCCAAAGATACGGGGTGGTGGTAGACTGTGAGGGCTTTTTGGTGACAACTAGAGCGGATGATGGGCAGAGGGTAGTGTTTGGTGGTCTACCGGTGATGGGGGTAATGGCTAGTTTTCTGAATTCCCTCGACATTCCGCATAGTGAGTTGTCAGGTTTGCCCGTGGTTGGCCAGTATCCGGACGCTTTCGAGGAAGTGACCGGGCTTCCATCACACCGAGAGATTGAGTTCCGTATTGATTTAGTGAAAGATGCCAGACCTATAGTGATGCCACTTCGTCGTATGGCACCAAGGGAGCAGCGAGAGCTCGGGGTGCAAGTCAGCGATCTTATGAAGAAGGGATTTATCAGAAGGAGTGTTTCTGAATGGGGAGCACCAGTTGTGTTTACTACCAAGGCGGATGGTTCCATTCGTTTGTGTGTAGACTACAGCAAGTTGAATAAAATGAGAGGAAGAATAAGTATCCTCTACCACGGATAGAAGATTTGTTTGATTAATTGAATGGCGCGAGAGAATTCTCTCAGTTGGATCTCGCGACAGGTTTTCATCAGCTTAGAGTGGAAGCTGAGAGTATAGCTAAAACGACATTTTGGACGCCGTCTGGATTTTATGAGTGGTTGGTCATGCCATTCGGGCTGACCAATTCTCTAGCATACTTTGTGGATCTTATGAGTAGGGTATTCAGAGATCAGTTGAATAAGTTTGTTCTTGTGTTCGTGGATGATATTTTGGTCTATTCGAGGAAAGAGGAAGAACACAAGGAACATTTAAGAATAGTGATGTAGGTGTTGAGAAAACACCAATTGAAAGAAAAATTCTCTAAGTGTCACTTCTGGAGGAGAGAAGTGAGATTCTTGGGCCATGTTGTTTCAGAGAATGGTATTGCCGTGGACACTGCGAAGGTGGCTACGGTACAAGATTGGTCTACGCCCAAGAATGCAACGGACATAAGAAATTTCTTAGGATTAACTGGATATTATCGTAAGTTTATCCAAGACTTCTCCAAGATAGCAGTACCGTTGACTCAGTTGACCAAGAAGAATCAAGCTTTTGTCTGGGACGAAAAGTGTGAGAACGCATTCAAGAGTCTAAAGGAAAAGTTGACATGTGCACCAATGTTAGTCATTCCTAAGGGGAATGAAGAGATGACAGTATATATGGATGCATGTGGTACCGGACTAGGTGTTGTATTGATGCAAGGAGGTAGAGTTGTAGCTTATGCAAGCCAGCAACTGAAACCGCATGAGAAAAGACACCCTACCCATGATTTGGAATTGGCAGTGATCGTGTTTGCACTGAAGATGTGGAGACATTATCTCTTGGGAGAAATATTCGGGTTGTTTACCGATCATAAATCGTTAAAGTATCTTTTCTCCCAAAAGGATCTAAATCTCCGACAGCAAAGATGGTTAGAATTCTAAGCTTCCTATGATTTCGACATCGCATATACACCAGGAAAGGGCAACGTGGTAGCTGATGCATTGAGTAGAAGACATGCCAGTTTAGGGGTTATGTTTCTAGAATGGAAGCAACTGGAGTACATCGCTGGGTATGATTCCAGACCAAAGTGCGAATTGGATCCAGAAATGTTAGCAAGTTTGACGATCAGATCCACTTTGATTGAGCGGATTAGTTCCAGTCAGAGGAACGATCATAACCTATTGGAAATCATCTCCAAGTTAGAGATGGGTATCGATGAGGAGATGAACAAGTATGGGCTTGATCGAGTCGGATGGCTTAGAAAGAATGGAAGATTAGTTGTACTCAATGTCAATGGATTGAGAGATGAAGTGCTTAGAGAATGTCATCACTCAAAACTGACTATACACCCCGGTGGTAACAAGATGTACCGAGACATGAAGCAGACCTACTACTGGGAAGGGATGAAAAGAGACATTGGGAAATTTATATCCAAATGCATGAACTGCCAGCTAGTTAAAGCTGAGAAAAAGAAGCCTAGTGGGTTGCTACAACCATTAGAAATTCCAGAATGGAAATGGGAACGAGTGTCAATGGATTTCATTCATGGGTTACCAAGGACTAAATCGAGCCATGATAGCATTTGGGTGATTGTGGACCGATTGACTAAGAGTGCAAGGTTTATATCCGTCAAGTCGAACAGGACGACAGCTAAGTTAGTGGAACTATATATAAAGTGGGTAGTGAGATTTCATGGAATACCCAAAGGCATTGTGAGTGACCAAGATCCATTGTTCACTAGTGGATTTTGGAAGAGCTTACAAGAGGCGTTAGGATCAGAATTACATCTCAGTACCGCGTATCATCATCAAGCTGACAGACAGACAGAGAGGGTGAATCAAGTGTTAGAAGACCTCTTGAGAGCTTGTGTATTAGATTTTGGTGGATCATGAGATGACCATTTACATCTAGTAGAGTTTGCATATAATAATAGCTATCAATCCAGTATCTATATGGCTCTATTTGAAGCTTTGTACGGAAGACCGTGCAACTCACCGTCATGTTGGGTAGAAACTGGTGAGAAGTTTGTACTTGGACCCGATGTGATAAGAGAAACTTTAGCTAAGATTAAGGTTATCCAACAGCGAATGAAGGCTACCCAAGATAGGCAGAAGAGTTATGCTGATAAGAGGAGAAGAGAATTAAAGTTCTCCATTGGCGACTTGGTGTTTGTCAAGATTTCTCCGTTGAAGAGCGTGATACGATTTGACAGGAGAGGTAAGTTAACACCAAGATTTGTTGGTCCATTCCCAGTTCTTGAGCAAATTGGGAATTTGGCATACAAAGTGGAATTACCAAAGAAGATGGCAGGAGTTCACAATGTATTTCATGTTTCCCAGTTAAGGAAGTTCGTGCACGACCCAGATGTGACTATTTCACCCGACCAGTTGGATGATATCGAAGTTGAACCCGAGGCGGTTGGGAACCGCAAGCCTATGCGTATTATTGGGAATGATACGAAGCAACTTCGAAGGAAAGTGGTGAATCTAGTCAAAGTCCAGTGGGGCGAGAATGAGAATGACTGCACTTAGGAGACAGAGGAGAGCATTAGGAAGACGTATCCAGAACTCTTCGCCTGGTAAGATTTCAGTTTCGATTTAGCCTTTCTGCATGCTAGAATAGGTTTGTTTTGTTTGTTTTTCATGTTTGATTGTTGTATGTGGCTGGTAGGCATGCGGGATCCTTTGTATGTTTTGGGTTAAGGAATTTCGGGGACGAAATTTCTTAAGGGGGGAGAGTGTAACGGCCCGCATTCTACGCATCGAAGGATCGTAGAATATTTATTTCTTTCACATATGAAGTCGTATGGTCAAGTAACTTTGGGAGACGACTATTGAGGTCATTTCCCATATTCATAATTTTTTCCAATTTTTAAATGACCGTTTTGCCCCTAGCTGATACAGCTTTGGCCATAACTTTTGATGGGAAAGGAATTTTGACTTGAAACCACTTCCATTGGCCCCGGATGATGGTTTACAATTCCGTAGAGTGGTCACATTAGCCAAACTGACTTACTGTTTGGGAGATATGGCTGAAAAAAGTTTCAGATAGTGAAAAACAGCTTAATTGGGCTTAACTGGGTGATTAACTGCTAGGCCCAATGGGGGATTTCGGGATTAGAGGTATTTGAGGGCTACTAGGGTTAAGATTTCAGTTTTTCACTCATTTTCCAGCCGCCACAAACCCTCTCTTCAACCTAACAATGGTCTCCAACATCTAAAAGCACCTCTAATCACTTCTTAATCAAGTTTTGGCTTAAACCACATCAAATTAAGGAGGAATAGCGCCAAAACAAGGTTAGAGATGCTGTGTTGCATTGGGAACAACGCCATAACAGTAGATTATTTCAGATCTAAAGTTTATTTGTGGCCAAGGAAAGTGATTTGCGTAGTTCCTCACCAATTATGGTTAATTAGGGGTAATTAGTGATAATTAGCGAGTTTATACACGTTAAAAATCTGGAAAAATATTTATAAATTCTGAAATGATGTTTTAGACCTCTATTAGAAGTTTGGGTTAATTTGGTTGAGTTTTGCTAATCATATCATTAGATTTGCTTAAACATGTTTAAGGGAAAATATGAGATTTTGGCATGGTTTGATCTGTTTTAACTACCAAATTATTGTTTTTGTGTTTGTGAACGATCATACATGTTGTTATGACCGTATGATATGCTTTGTGATTGTCTAGAAGTGATAGATTGGTCGAAAATGCCGTCGAATGGCATAAAACAGTCGCTGGAAAGTTGTAGGAAATGTGCAGGGTTTCAAACCGGATCGGCTCGGATTACTGGGCTCGGATCGGATAGGAGAACCGGGCAAGTGGACTTGATTCGGATTGGAACTTAGCATAAGGGGCTTGGCGAGAAGGAAGGCCATTTGCTTAGAGTTTTAGTTGGACAGAGGATCGGATCAGAGAGACAAAAAGGGGATCGGATCGGAGCTAGGGCGTGGAATTGGATCGGCTACCGAACCGAACCGGAGCTGGCATCTTCTGAGGTGTGCAAACGAAAGAGACAACAAGGAAGGTTGGATCGGATCGGAGCTTGACACTATCAGGAGGACCTTGGCACTTTACCATCGGACCGGACCGAGCCACATGTGAGAAGCTTAACCGAACCGCATGGAGGAGATGAACCCGAACCGAACCGAGCATGGGTGACCGAACCGAACCGAGCATGTACTTCTATTTCTACATGGCGACTCTTCTGAAGGCCAACTCCAATTCGACCAAAGCCCGAGATGCAAAGGAAGTCCAAATGAGGAGCTTCGACTCAGGATCCAGATGGGAACCAATGAGTGAGCTTCATGATTGGGCTTTGCTGCAGGACGTGTGCTAAGGGGTTGTCGATGTCTGTAACTTTGAATCACTACGTGTAGAGAGTACGTGAACGGATTCAGGGCCATAGTGGCCTAGGTACGACTAAAGAGCTGTAGACCAATGAAGTGGGGTCATTTGTAAAGATTTGGTCATGACTCGATGTGGTAAGCTTGGTAGTAGCAGTAGTTGTACAAGTCGAACTCCGTCACTACTTCGATGGGTCTAGTGATTGACAGTGGTGGACATCGTATATTTTACGCACTGAGCGAGAGATGTGAGGATGATTGCTATGGTTGATTTGTTTGCCATCATTATGACATGCACACCCCCACCCCTGTTATCTTTACACCATCTGTTCAGTGGAACCTTAGAGTATTGTACTGTATGTAGTGCTAACTCTTTGGTTGCAGGTCCAGGCTCAGGTATGGTTTAGTATACCTGTTATTCTTTTGTTTAACTGCTTATCGCTCATACCAGACTTTTTGGCTGACCTAGATTTTTATGTCTATTCTTATTACTCTGGGTGCTCTCACGAGCAGACTAGAGACAGGTTAGCTGGGTATGCATGAGTAGTTGATCCGGAGACGAGCAGGAGGCTTCCACGTATGATACATATAGATATTCTCCCTGTGTTGTTGAAGATCACTGCTTGGGCGTTAGTAGTGCATCTTCTACTTTAGCTTTCTTTTGTTTAGAGATAGTAATTTGAAAAGTTGTAATAAGCTTTATTTAGACTTCCGCTACTTTGATGTTGATGTTAGTTTTAGTTATCAGCTTATGCACTATCTCGCCTGTTTTATGTCAAGTGTATTATTATTATATTTTGTTCCATGCGCTGTGAGACATTCTACAGGTTTTCGTTTAGTTCATACTCTTCTTTCCTTTCTTTGGCGACCATTCCGTGCTGGTTGGCATGTGTACAGCGCACTTTTGGAGGAAATGCCTGCTGGTGCAGGGCGGGCCATCACAGCCTGTGGCCCGATTCATTCTAGAGCTGAGGTGGCATCCGAATTCTGTAACCTAGCAGCTATAAATATACCTCAATTCCTTTGTTTTCTTTATAAAGAAACAATGGAGGCTAAACTCTGACGGAGTCTGAACTGAACTAGGGTCTCTCATCTTTTTCTATCAACTAAAGCAAATCCAATTTTGAGACTCAAGCATAGACTCAACACCAACTTATTTTCTATCATCTTTGCAATCCAATCATAGTGAGTTGGTTATTTTTAGGTTTAAATAAATAAAAGTAAATTATGAAAGACTGTGATTTGGATATGTGTAAACCATGAATCTATGTTATTATCATATCTTATGTTATGTCATGATAGATCTATTTCTGTAGACAATTCAATTGTGATTATTCTACTATGTTATTATTGTGGATCTTGGTTTGTAACTATGTTGTGATTAATATAGATCTATTAATTTGGATAGTTATATCATTGGATAGATCTCATTATTTATGTAAATCATGAACATATGTCACCTTGAATTGGTTAGGATTGGATCTAAATCTTTATCTTAATGATAGATCTATTTCTCTATATCCAATTTAATTGTGATTATTCTACTATGTTATTATCGTGGATCTTGACTTGTAACTATGTTGTGGTGAGTAAATCTATTAATTTTGACAGTTGCAACATTAATTAGATCTAATTCTGTATGTAAATCACCTTTCATATTGCGATCAACTTAGATATGTTGTAAGTTGGACATATTTTGATCTAAACATGCTATTTTGTCATTCTAATGGTGTTAGATCTATTTGAACCTCTAGATCTGAATTATGTGATCTAATTTATCACCTTGTGTTATCATGTTAGATCTATTTTAGTTGGACATCTAAATTGCTAATTTAGATCTTACCATCGTAGTTATGTTAGAATCAATTGGTTGTCAACCATTCATCAGTTTTACGTCCACCTTGTTATGATGATAATTCTATGTTCATTCCAGTATGTATGTTCACACTATCATGTTAAGTTTATGTTTATGCCAAAATGATCAGTTTTTGTTACATTCCTATCGTTTTCCTGTTTTATCGTTTATGACTAGGTTGTTATCTAGCCAAGGTATGCCGCCAATTTTGTGAGGGCTCTATTTAAGAAATGGGGGAAAAAGGGTTAATATTGGCATAATTTGAATATGAACATTTTTGGACATAAAATTATTGGGTAAAATGAGTATTAATACCTATAAAAGGAAAGGATTAATTAATTGGTTAATTAATTAAAAATGGAATATCTAGTAATTACAATTAGGAATTGTAATTGTACTTATGACACGAGGTTTGGTTGTATTAGTGGTGGAAGTCTGCCTGGACCCGATAGGTGTATCCAGCTACCACTAATGTTGAGCCTAATGTGGGAGGTCTAAGTATGTAAATACGAATCAGGCTAAGACACGAGGTTAGGACCAACTGTGCAATAAGACTGCCCAGACCCGACAGGCATATCCAGCGTCCACACGTTGTAGGCCTAATGTGGGTGGTATAGCCGATTACAAACCATAAATGGACATGGTAATAAATTGGACTACTTAACCTAAACTAATTCATAAGGGATTGTATGAATAAAATTGAAGTTAGGGTTAAGTAAAATTGATTGGATCAGTGGGAGGGTTAAGTAAATCTTGGGTAGGTAGGTATTATTAGTGTATATAGGCCCACAAACTTAACCATTAAATAGACATGCTTGGATCAGTGGAAGGGTTAAGTAAATCTTGGGTAGATGGGTAGTATTAGTATGTATAAGCCCACAAACTTAACCCAATGAGGACACCTAGTGGTTTACATAATCGGTGGAAAAAAAATAAAGCTATGTAATTAAAGACACCTTTTAGGGTAAACATAACCTGTAGAAATGAGAGGGTTATGTATTAAAGACACCTATAGGTAAGCATAACCAGTTGGAAGATTGGGGGTTATGTATTAAAGACAGTTGTAGGTAAGCATAACCGGTAGAAAGATTGGAGTTATGTAATTAAAGACAACCTTTAGGGCAAGCATAATTGGTAGAAATAAATAAGGCTATGTAATTAAAGACACCTAGTGGTATACATAGTCAATGAAAACCTAGTGGGAATACAAGGGGAAAGCTTGTATCATATTGTGTGGGACCCATTTCATTCAGTAACCCGGAGTAGGTATCAAACAAAGTACTCCGTACTAGGCGGAGAAGGGGCACGCTTACTAACTGATTGTAATGGATCCAAACATGGAGGATGGTGTGGGCGGTGCAAACTGACTGGGCCATGTGCGTGCATAAGCCAGGCAGAAGGGGATAAAACGACCATGACACCTGTAGATATGGTTGTGCACATTATTACGATGAGGGATTGCCAATTTAGGAAGTGATACCTCCTACCGTGGGGCTAGCACAAGGTATCTACGAGGGTTCGGGGGCCGATCGATCAGTGTAGTAGTTAGGTACATTTGGACGTATACCTAAGTCTACCACCTTATAGTTGAAGGGATCACCTCTTTCTAAATATGCTTGTAATAGTGCAGAGTAACCATTAAAAGCATATACACCTTATACTGTCTACCTTATCACACCTGCCATTTATGTAGTGATCTCTCTTATCCACTTTATATGCCTATCATGCTACTTTTATTTATTTACTGGCTAAAAGTAACTAGACTCGCCAGACTTTATGTAGACCCTTTTTGTTTCTCCTTCTTTCTTCCGTTCTCCCGCCCCTCAGGTTCTGAGGGAGGAAACACTTAGGCTTAGTCAGTACTTAGATATCATCTTGCTAGAAGCTACTTCTGAAGTATGGCTCAAGTTCTTTTCTCTACTATGGCTTAACTCTTTCAATTGGGGAATTATGTTTTTACATTCTTACGTACTCTGATGGTGCAAGATAGAAGTTATTTTATTGTATTGGTTTTTGTGACTTATGGTATTGTGGACCACGGTATTATGATTTATATTGAAATAAAAATTTAAATTTCCGCTGCTATCTTATTTATATCTGTCTTGTAATTATTCTGTGTCTTTTTACTTATAACGCTTCACGAAACTTAATGCATTCCTTTAGTGAGTGACATTAACGGACATGGGGTGTCGCACTTGGTATTAAAGCTGAAGGTTACCAGATTAGATAAAAGTTTTTGAAAAATTATTTTAAAAAAGGTTTTAAAAGAAATTATTTTCAAAAAGAAAAGTCTGTTTTGAAAAACATTCCCCAAAAAGCCATATGTAATAGCCTTCGGTCCTTTGTCTAAAACTCTTCCTTTTTTGTTTTAGCATGTATGGGGAACCAAATATTCCTGAGGGCTTTCAAGTACCGGATTGGTTCCGTAGGTATCTTATGGCTACGACACCAACCGGGAGCCAAGGAGACGTCCCTCCCCCAGCTGCAGCCGTTGTTCCTCCACCATTGCAAGTAGGTGATCTCTCTAAGAAGAAATGTAATGGCTATAGACGTATGGGTCAGTTGGCCAAAGATTGCAAAATCCGAGAAAAGAGGAAGTGTTATAGTTGTGGGCGCACGGGCCATTTGGTTAAAGATTGCCGAAAAAGGAAAAACGCTTGCTTCAACTGTGGTGACGTCGGACACTAACGAGGGAATGCCCGAAGAAACATGGACATGACCAAAGGGCAGGATCTCCTGAAGGACATGCATATGTTCTCGTGGTCAGTGTACCGGGGAGAGGTAGTTAAGTTTCCGTTGAATTTTTAATTTCCCCTGATCAAATTATCCAAATAGAACACTTTTCGATTCTGGTACTACGCGTTCGTTTATATCTAGTTCTGTGGTTGAATCTCAGCGCTTAATTACTAGTATGGTAGTGGATCCCGTAGTTGTTTCAAACCCCATTCGCGGTTCGGCTCATTTATCTATGATTTGTCGGGGTTTGAAAATATCTGTGTTAGGCGTCGAGTTTGAATGTGACGCATATGTGCTCAGGTTTATGGGCTATGGGTTGATTCTAGGAATGGATTGGCTTACTACGTATGGTGCCATTCTGGATTGTTAAAAGAGTGTTATTAGGCTTCTGACTTCTCATGAGAGGACCCTCAAGACTTCTCGTGAACCGCAAGGGTCTGTCTTGCTTAGTTTCCTAGGATCTATTGAGGCATCTATCGATGATCTGCGATCGTTACCAATAGTTGTGGGTATCCTGATGTTCTTAATGAGGTTTGGGGTTTACCCCGAGGCACGAGAGTGGTTTCCACATATACTTGGTAGACAACGCAAAGCCAGTTACATTGCCTGTGCGACATGAGGGAACTTGATAAGCAAGTAGGGGAGCTACTTGAGAAGAGGTCTGATAGGTGAGTCATATCAGGATGGGTAACCTATTGAAGACAGTCCTTGAGGAAGCTCATCATTCTAAGATGACTATTCATCCATGCAGCGAAAAAATGTAGAGAGTTCGAGGTAGTGGAGCCAAACTTGCGAAAGGATGTGAAAGTAGAGAAGGAAGCAATGATTGGATGAGTTCCGACATGCATACTTGGATCAGAGGTTAAGAAACTGCGCAAAAGGGAGGTTATGTTAACAAAAGTGCAATAGGGAGAAGATAGCGATGATGCGACTTGGGAGACTGAAGATAAAGATCACGCTTCATTCCCTTTCCTTTTTTTGGGACTATGTTCTTAACTTCTCTTCCAAAAGCTTTTATTCGTGCTTTCTTCTATCATCTGAGTATATCCTATCGATCGAATCTTCGACTTTTAGGTAGGAAATCCTATGATTTTAAACATGTGTTTGAGACATGTTATGTTTGATGGATGCAAGTGTTTGCTAGTGGTTGACTGTGGATGCATATACACACACACACATTAAACACTAGATCAGCTCAATCACTCTCATACTGCATATGGATATGTGTGCATTTTTCTTTACTTTTAATGGATGAAAATGGATGTATTATCAAATGGGTGTTGCATTTTGACGAATGATTGTGCACACATATATAACTTACATGCTATAATAGGATTATTTGCATACAAATTCATGGCACTAACATACATTGCATTAAGGAGGTCGACTGAATCTGTAGATATCCTGATCTTTCACATTAGTGTTGGGACATATGCACACACCTTTGCATATGTTCATATAAGTATTAGAAAATTTTAAGGATAATGGATGCCTGTGATTGGTGGATGAATAGATGGATGATGGATGGTAGGATACATTCTTTTCAACATAGAGATTTCAGGGATGAAATCCTTTGAGTAGGGGAGAATGTAACACCCCGTATTTTTAACGACATTAAAGTGGATAAATTAAATAATAATTAATTTAATATTTAGAATTAAGGGAAACGGAATGTGCCATTGCGTCCGTCTCAAAATTCTGATCAAGATAGACACCTGGTTTGTGTAAAACAGATAACGTATGAAGAAGTTATCGACGGTAGAAGTTTGGCAGAAAAAGAAAAAGTTCCCGGCGCACTTGACAAGTGAGCCCCTGTATTTTTACACAGGCGCACTTGTAAAGTATGCCCATGTATGTTTTTTGGCATCCAGACCCAACTAGGTGTCGGCCCATGGCCCTATTCACTCTGGTGCTGAGCTGGCATCCGAATTCTGTAACCTAGCAGCTATAAATATAACTCAATTCCTTTGTTTTCTTCACAAAGAAATAATGGCGGCTAAACTCTGCTGGAGTCAGAACTGAAATAGGGTCTCTCATCTTCTTCTATCGACTAAAGAAAACCAAATTCTGAGATTCAAGGATAGACTCAGCACCAACTTCTTTTCTATCATCTTAGCAATCCAATCATAGTGAGTTGGTCATTTTTAGGTTTAAATAAATAAAAGTAAATTATGAAAGACTGTGATTTGGATATGTATAAACCACGAATCTATGCTATTATCATATCTTATGCTATGTCATAATAGATCTATTTCTCTAGATCCAATTTAGTTGTGATTATTCTACTATGTTATTATTGTGGATCTTGGTTTGTAACTATGTTGTGATTAATATAAATCTATTAATTTGGACAGTTGTATCATTCGATAGATCTAATCATTTATGTAAATCATGAACATATGTCACCGTGAATTGGTTAAGATTGGATCTAAATCTTTATCTTAATGATAGATCTATTTCTCTAGATCCAATTTAATTCTTATTATTCTACTATTTTATTATTATGGATCTTGACTTGTAACTATGTTGTGGTGAGTAAATCTGTTAATTTTGATAGTTGCAACATTGGTTAGATCTAATTCTGTATGTAAATCTTCTTTCATATTGCAATCAACTTAGATATACTGTAAGTTGGGCATATTTAGATCTAAACATGCTATTATGCCATTTTAATGGTGTTAGATCTATTTTAACCTCTAGATCTGAATTATGTGATTTAATTTATCACCTTGTGTTATCATGTTAGATCTATTTTAACTGGACATCTAAACTGCTAATTTAGATCTTACCATCGTAGTTATGTTAGAATCAATTGACTATCAACCGTTCATCAGTTTTATGTCCACCTTGTTACGATGATAATTTCATGTTCATGCCAGTATGTATGTTCACATTATCATGCTAAGTTTATGTTTATGCCAATATGATCACTTGTTTAACATTCCTATTGTTTTCCCTTTGAGTCGTTTATGACTAGGCTGTTATCTAGCCAAGGCATGTCGCCAATTTTGTAAGGGTGCTAGTAAAGGAACGGGGAAAAAAGGGTTAATATTGGCATAATTTGAATACGAACATTTTTGTACATATAATTCAAATTATTGGGTAAAATGGGTATTAGCACCTATAAAAGGAAAGGATTAATTAATTAACTAAAAACGAAGTGTCTAGTAATTACGATTAGCAATTGTAATTGTACTTATGACATGAGGTTAGGTTGTATTAGTGGTGGAAGTCTTCCCGGACCCGATCGGCATATCCAGCAGCAACTAATGTTTGAACCTAATGTGGGAGGTCTACGTATGTAAATACGAATCGGGCTAATACACGAGGTTAGGCCCAACTGTAGAATAAGACTGCATGGATCCAACCGACATATACAGCATCCACATGTTGTAGGCCTAATGTGGGAGGTCTAGACCATTACGAACCATAAATGGACATGGTAATAAATTGGACTACTTAACCTAAACTAATCATAAGGCATTGTATGAATAAGAACTGAAGTTAGGGTTAAGTAAAATTGATTGGATCCGTGGGAGGGTTAAGTAAATCTTGGGTAGGTGGGTATATTAGTATATATAGGCCCATAAACTTAACCATTAAATAAATATGCTTAGATCAGTGGGATGGTTAAGTAAATCTTGGGAAGGTGGTTATTATTAATATGTATAGGCCCACGAACTTAACCATATGAGGACACCTAGTGGTATACATAACTGGTGGAAAAAAAATAAAGTTATGTAATTAAAGACACCTTTTAGGGTAAGCATCACTTGTAGAAATGATAGGGTTATGTATTAAAGACACCTATAGGTAAGATAACCAGTTGGAATATTGGGGTTTATGTATTAAAGAAACCTGTAGGTAAGCATAACCAGTAGAAAGATTGGAGTTATGTAATTAAAGACACCCTTTAGGGTAAGCATAACTGGTAGAAATAAATAAGGCTATGTAATTAAAGACACCTAGTTGTACATGTAGTCAGTGAAAACCTAGTGGGGGATACAAGACAAGGGGAGATCTTGTATCATATTGTGTGGGACCCATTTCAATCAGTAACCCGGAGTAGATATCAAACAAAGTACTCCGTACTAGGCGGAGAAGGGGCACGCTTACTAACTGATTGTAAGAGATCCAAACATGGAGGACGGTGTGGGCAGCGCAAACTGACTGAGCCATGTGCGTGCATGAGCCGGGCAGAAGGGTATAAGACGACCACGACACCTGTAGATATGGTTGTGCACATTATTACGTTGAGGGGTTGCCACTTTAGGAAGTGATACCTCCTACTGTGGGGCGAGCACAAGGTATCTACGAGGGTTAGGGACCGGCCGATCAGGGTAGTAGTTAGGATACATTAGGACGTATACCTAATTTTACCACCTTATATTTGAAGGGATCATCTCTTTCTGGATATACTATTAACAGTGCAGAGTAATCATTAGAAGCATATACACCTCATCATGTCTACCTTGTCACACCTGCCATTTATGTAGTGATCTCTCTTATCCACTTTATATGCCTATCATGTTACTTTTATTTATTTACTAGCTAAAAGTAACTAGACTCGCCAGACTTTATGTCTGACCCTTTTTGTTTCTCCTTCTTTCTTCCGTTCCCCCCTCAGGTCCTCAGGAAGGAAACACTCAGGCTTAGTCAGGACTCAGGTATCATCTTGCTAGGAGCTACTTCTAAAGTATGGCTCAAGTTCTTTTCTCTACTATGGCTTAACTCTTTCAATTGGGGAATTATGTTTTTATATTCTTATGTACTCTGATGGTGCAAGATAAAAGTTATTTTCTTGTAATGGTTTTTGTGACTTATGGTATTGTGGACCATGGTATTATGATTTATGTTGAAATAAAAATTTAAATTTCGGCTGCTATCTTATTTATATCTGTCTTGTAATTATTCGGTATCTATTTACCAATAACGCTTCATGAAACTTAATGAATTCCCTTAGTGAGTGACATTAACGGACGTGAGGTGTCACAATGCACGTTCCTACGCCGAAGAACCCTCTCACCCTCTCCAACCTCTACCATGGCCCGATAGAAAGCCTCAAGAGCTACCTCAAGCGCTTCAACATCGCCCTCGTCGAGGTTTACGATCAGAAACCTCGCACAATCCTTGTACAGCTCGCCAAAGATGTCCGCACTAACTTTGAATTCAGTTCATGGATAGACAGAAGCTAACCTAAGATTTTAGAAGCTTTCTACGAAAAGGCTGGACAATTTTTTGGACCAAGAGGAAGCTCAAAGAAGCAGGGCTACTAAAGGAATTCACCTCAACTACCCTTGCATAGGCACTGTCGAAGATAGTATTAAAGGAAAACGCGTTAGGGAATCTTTCGATAAGGGTAAGGGGCGGCTTTGTACAAGCCCAAACCAAACAACGAAAAGGCTGGCGGTCGCGACAATCCCCAAAAAGCACAATCGCTATCAAAGTTACAGGAAATACACTCCACTTAATAGAGATATGGAGACAATCTATCTAGAAATCTGTAACACTCAGCAGTACAAGAAGCCCAACACCCGGAAATCCACGGACAAAGAGAAAAACTATGGCAAGTATTGCAGATTCCATGACATGTATGGGCACAATACTACGACTGCCGCTACCTCAAGGACACGATTGAGAAACTTATCCGCGAGAAATGCCTGAAGCTGCATGTTCAAGATCCTGCTCCCTCCAAAGCAGCCACAGGCCCCTTAACGCCCGCTCTCTCTCTAGCTAATACAACACCAGGGTCATCCGATCGAAGACCCCTTGGTATGGTGATCAATATTGTCTGATGTGGACCTCACCCAACACACGAGAGCTCCCGAAAGATGGAGGAATATGCCAGCTCCATCAAGCATGCCACCTACAAAGCATGCTCTACTATGGACGAGTATGTCCCCTCTAAGCTCCAAAGGACGATGTAGGATGATGTCGCCTTTCGCGAAAGGGAATCTGCGGGAATTGAGTTCACAACCATATACCCTCTTGTCATCTCTGCTCAAATTAGCCTTGCCTTCATTCAAAGAATCCTAATCAATTCAAGAAGCTCGGTCAACATCATTTTTAAAACGACCTAAGATCAAATGAAACTAGAGACCAAAGACTTGAACCTATTTCATGCTACTATTCATGACTTCAACGGTTCTTCCAACCAACCCTTAGGCATGATAGACCTCCTAGTAGAACTCGGAGAAGGGGATCGGAGTTGGGTCTAAATCCTCACCTTTGTGGTCGTCGACGTCATCTCTCCGTATAACGTTTTCTTTGGGTGTCCATTCCTCACAGAGTTCAGTGTTTGCACGTCTCCATAGTCCCTTCTCATGAAATTTCCAATGGATAATGGTATCAGCACCATCAAGGGCGACCAAGAAACCGCAAGAGATAGCTACATCACAAAGTGGAAGAACGGGCGCAATGAGGACAAAGGTAAGATAGTGCCTCTACGTTCTCGCGCCAAGACCATCTCCACTTAGCAATCAAGTGTGTCTGAGTCATGGCTCGGGCGCCACTGTCGTCTTTCTAACAACCTTGCTCCAAGGGAAGATGAAGAGCCCAATTTCGAAAGGGCTACCCCGGTAGAACCAATGACGGATGTTCCGATCAAGCCCGATGACCCAAAAAAGGTCTTGAAAGTTGGATCGCAACTCCACCCCATGACAAAGGAAGAGCTTGTGGAATTCTTAATGGCCAACCTCAACGTGTTAGCTTGGACCCACTCTGACATATTTGACATTGATCTAGAAATCGCTTGTCACATGCTCAAAATCGGCCCACTACATCTTCTAGTCAAACATAAACGTCGAATCATAGGAACTTAAAGATCGACTGCACTCAGAGAGGAGGTGGATATGCCACTTGATAATTACTTTATCCATGACACATTCTACCCCGAGTGGGTCTCCAACCCAATCATGTTGAAGAAAGAAAACGGCAAGCGGCGAACGTTTGTCGACTTCTTAGGCTTGAATAAGGCATGCCCTAAAGACAGCTTCCCACGTCTAAGGATTGACCAAATTGTTGATTCAACCACAGGCTACCAGCTTCTGTCCTTCATGTATGCGTACTCAGGCTACAATCAGTTTCTAATGTACCTTCCTGACCAAGATCACACTTCTTTCATAACCGATTTCGGGCTCTATTGCTACGTCGTCATGCCCTTCGGTCTCAAGAATGTTAGACCTACCTATCAATGACTAGTTAACTGCATGTTTAAGGATCAGATCGAAAAATCCATGGAGGTCAACGTGGAAGATATGCTCGTGAAGACAAGTGTATCGAACGATCACGTTCGTGACCTTCCAATATGTTCGGTGTCCTTCGCAAATATGGCATGAAGCTCAATCTCTTGAAATGCTCTTTCGGTGTTGCATCGAGAAAATTCTTAGTCTTCATTGTCAATTCATGGGGTATCGAAGCCTATCCAGATAAGATTAAATTTATCCAGGATATCCAAGCCACTCAGAACATCAAAAATGTTCAAAGTTTAAATGGTAAGGTCGCCGCCCTGAGTCGATTCATCTCTAAAGCTACTGACAAGTGCGTACCCTTTTTCGACTTGCTCTGGAAAGGGAAGTGCAACTTCACATGGATGTTGGAATGCGACGCCACATTTCAGGACCTATTGGATCAGTTAGAGCGACCACCTATCTTGTCAAACCCATGGATCACGAAGACTTATATATTTATTTAGTTGTTTTCATGCAGGCAATCATCTCAGCGCTTACGCGCGTTGAAGATCGTGTCCAGCGGCCCCTTTACTATATTAGTAAGAGACTAATAGGGACAGAACTGTCAAAAGCTTGAGAAGTTATACTACTGTCAGTTGATCTCCTCCGGGAAGCTGAGGCCTGACTTTCAGTCCTATCCAATCACAGTTATCACAGACCAGCCACTACGACAAGTCCTGCAACGACCTAAGGCATATGTAATACCTTTGAAATGGAACATAGAACTGAGCCAGTTCGAGATCACATTCATCCCCCGTTAAGCCGTTCGAGGGAAAGCCCTCATAGATTTCATAGTGGAGTTCACTATTCCAGAAGATTCTCCTCCAAAAGATATCGAAACTCCAGACATCAAGTGGAAGCTGTTTGTGGACAGAACCTCCAACAATCAGTGCTCTGGCGCTAGAGTCGTGCTCATTACTTCGGAGGAACGCTTGATATGCTATGCTTTGAAGCTTGACTTTCCTGCCACAACAATGATGAAGATTATGAAGCCTTGATTGTTGGACTTCGAATTGTAATCGAACTCAACATTAAGGCTATCCAAATCTACTCTGACTCACAGCTCATCGTACGTCAGGTGCAGGGTGAATATCAAGCCAATGGGGCACGCCTCGCTCCCTATCTTGCTCGGGTCCACGAACTGCTCACTAACTTTGACCACTACATCATCATGCACATCCCTCGAGGACAAAACAAAAAGGCTGATTCTCTAGCCAAACTGGCAAGCTCCGAGAATGCGCAACAGATAGGCCTAGCCCCAGTCGAACTGCTTGACTCTCCGAGCATCGATCAGATGTAGATTGATTCTGTAGAAGCGAGGAAGACTGAGCCCAAGCCCGAGTCTTGGATGAACGCCAATCAAGAACTACTTACAACACGGAGTCCTCCCAGAGCACTACAAGGAAAGACGAGCATTAACCCGAAAGTCAGCCCAATACATCATCCAAAACAGGGTGCTCTTACAAAGAGGATTCTCGGTTCCACTACTTCGGTGTGTAGCACAAAACGACGCTGATCGTGTGCTGTTTGATGTGCACGAAAGCGAGTGCTGTTACCAAACTGAGGGGCAAACCCTGACAAGAAAAATTCTCAGATATGGTTATTTCTGGCCCACAGTCGATTAAGACACGGTGAATTGCACCCGTAAGTGTGACAAGAACTAGAGGTTCTTCAAGATTTCAAGAGCTTCCCCAACCGAGCTTACACAGATGGTCATCCCTTGGCCATTCGCCATGTGGGGAATAAATATCATTGGATCTCTTCCAATGGTCCTAAGGCGGTGCATGTTATGCTATCACCGCAGTTGATAACTTCACAAAATGGGTTGAGGCCAGGTCCCTCACTACAATCACTATGAAGAAAGTGATCAACTTCATCATCCGCAACATCATCACTCGATATAGAGTCCTCCAAGGGATCATTTCCGACAACAGGACCCAGCTCGAGATTGCTGAGTTCAAGACTTTTTGCGACAACATAAAATCGAGAAGAGATTCTCTGCAGTGGCTCATCCGCAAGCCAATGGGAAAGTCGAGGCTGTCAACAAATTGATCAAGTCCATCATCAAGAAGCGTCTAGAAAAGGCTGGAGGCTTATGGGTAGATGAGCTCCCTCTGGCCCTATGGGACTATTGGACCACCCATAAGTCAGCGACTGGCCATACTCCCTTCGCTCTCACCTATGGATCTGAAGCCGTCATTCCCATTGAGCTAAAACTCCAATCTCATCGAGTCACTAACTACAATCCAAAGACCAATCAAGATCTCCTACTGGAGTCACTTGACTTACTCGAAGAGAAAAGGGATGAGGCTGAACTCAAAGCTGCTGCCTAACACCAACGAGTCGCCCAATACTATAACCCCAGAGTCCACCCTAGGGACCTCAACATCGGCGACCTCATCTTGAAATAGATCTTTCCTACATCGACTGGTTTCAATCCATGCTGGGAAGGTCCGTACATCATACATCGGAGGCTTTGAGATGCAACCTTAAAGCTAAAGACCATAAATGGCGCCAAACTCCCAAAGGCATGGAATATTGTGTTAGAATTTGATATAGAGAGGAGGAGAGAGATAAAACGTAGAATAATTAAACGACTACATTGTTATTGCTTCACTTTTCTTCGTACCACAGATGAGAGAGTACAATTATATTTATAACACGACAAAGATTCTAGACACTTCTTCTCTAGATTTTTCCTTATTCTCTAATTTCTAGACTTGCCTTAATGAACCATTCCCTAGATAATTCTATTACATATATAATAACTCTAATATTTATTACCATTTATTTTTATCCTTTCCTAAATACAATAATTAAATCTATTCCATGATTTATGTTTCCTTATAAAATCAAGTTTATTTTAAACATTCCCCCTTAAACTTGGTTTTATTACTCCAAGCAGATTCCTTGATTCAAAGTTATTGAGATAATAAACGAAGAACTTCTCTTCGATTTGTGATGCATTTCTTATCACCTTCAATTGTTGAAGCATGTCTCTTCAACTCTACTCTTTGAATATTGGAGCACTTCTTTCCATGGTGCACTTCTCACCCACAACTCAAAAATAAAATTTCTTCCACGGCCACTTGTTCCATGTTCTCTTGCTCTTCATCTTTGAATCTACAATCCCTTTCCATATGCCCAAAATATTAACACTTGAAACACTTAGGTTTTCCCTTATGCCAACAATCATTTTCTTCATGACCAGATTTGCTTGCTTTTGTTGTGCTTCAGCTGATCCGTCTTTGAATTGTTTTAAAAACTGGTTTTTTCTACTCTCTAGAGATCTTTTTATCCCCTCTCATCAACCTAGCTCTGATACCATGTTAGAATTTGATATGGAGAGAGGAGGAGAGAGATAAATGTAGAATAATTGAACGTCTACACTGTTATTGCTTCACTTTTCTTCATACCACAAATGAGTGAGTACAATTATATTTATAACACAGCAAAGATTCTAGACTGTTCTTCTCTAGATTTTTCCTTATCCTCTAATTTCTAGACTTGGCTTAATAAACCATCCCCTAGATAATTCTATTACATATGTAATAACTCTAATATATTACCATTTAGCTTTATTCTTTCCTAAATACAATAATTAAATCTATTCCATAATTTATGTTTCCTTTTAAAACCAAGTTTATTTCCAACATATCGAACATCTTCATCGTTACTTCACACAGCTTAGTGTGCAGACTTACTGCTTTCCAACAATGTTTTGTTTTCTTTAAATTTAAGGCATTGTAAAGGCCATAGCTGCCACAATTATTAGTAAAGATAGTTTTCAGCTCTCTATACTCTTGGTGTTTTACTTTCCGCATAGTATGTCTAGTTAACCTTTACGACTTACTTGCATGCACGAGTACATAACATTAGATCGATACCCCGGAACGTGGAATCAATCCCACTTGATTCGAGCCTCAAATCAAAGACAAGGCCAAGTATAAGCAACTCGGGATGTTCATTTAGTTGAATAACCAACCTCGCTCCCGAGCCTTCGGACATGGGGGTAGCCCATCAACCCAATAAGTGTGACATCGACCACTCGTTTCATTCCATCTGACCCAAAGGGTCTAGATCCGGGAAAAAATCGGTGAATAAATGACGCCTACAAACTCTAACCCAGAACCTAAAGGACGATTCAACGATATCCACGCATTCTCACAACTTGAGACTAACAACCTCAGGAAGGTCCCGAGGTAGAATGCACCAAAGTTGAACCTCACGCGAATCAAAACTTCCGAGAGCGAAGTCCGCGTCCACGCATTCTCACGACTCGGGACCAACGACCTCAGGGAGGTCCCAAGGGAGAAGGCACCAAACCTGAACCTCGAGCGAGTTAGAACTTCCAAGAGCTAAGTCCGCATCCACGTATTCTCATGACTCTGGACCAACGACCTCAGGATGGCACTGAAGCCGAACCTCACCCAACTCAGAACTTTTGAGAGCAAAGTCTGCATCCATGCATTCTCATGACTCTGGACCAATGACCTTAGGAAGGTCTCGAGGGAGAAGGCAACAAAGTTGAACCTTGCACGACTCGGAACTTTCGGGAGTGAAGTTCGCATCTACACATTCTCACGACTCAGGACCAATGACCTTGGGGAGGGCCCGAGAGAGATGAGAACAAAATCAACCTTCACACGATTCGGGATTCCTGACCAAAAGAGATCCCGATAGCGAAAACTTGAATAACGCTCGCTTAAGTGTAATGACTAGTACATTTATGCAAGTAAAGGAAACAGAAAGCATAGACACAATCACAGAGACGTCTCATCCTCCTTCTTCTTTTTCTTTTTCTAAATAGATTCGGCACTTGGAGGGTAACCGCCAGTCTTGGTCCTCTTCCTTCCGGAGCTTCTTCCGCTTCTCCCTCCTCTTCCCTTCACAGGGGTGATAGACTCATGAGATACCAATGCAGGCTTCCCACTATCATCCTCACCGCTCATGATCACCGTGAGCCCCCAGGAGGGATACATTGCAGCGGTTTAGGAGGGGCATCAGAAGCAAGGGCCAACACAACCTCGGTACCCCCAAAGCTTTCTGGGCCTCCAGCTCCACCTTCTTCGCATCCCGGTCGCCCTTTCGGTTAGCTAGTTTTTTGGCCTTCAATTGCATCTTCGCATCCTCTTTAAGCTTCTTATATGCCTCCTTGCCTCTCTTATTGGCAGCCTACTCAGCTTTCTTTTATCTGGCCTATTTGTTAGATCTCTTCTTCTCGGCCTCATCGAAAACCTTCTTTCTCTCTATTTCGGCATCGGCTTTCTCCTCAGCATCCTGCCTAGCCTTGGTTTGAGACTCATATAGGTTGGCCTTCCTTTTCTCTTCCCGCTTCTTAGACATTGCCACTGGCTAGGCCTTCTGAGCCTCCACGATGTCGTGCATTGTTGATACACTTGCATCCACTGGGCCAGTCACATGAATACTCTGTCCATCCATCACCTCTCCTTCCTCAAGAAGATCCTTGTGAACACTAGATGTTAAGTCCACATCCGAAAATGTATCTATGTTTCCTCCTCCCTCTCTAAATTATATTCCCTATAGTCCCAGTCCAAACTCAGACGTTTGAGGAAGCATGGGGGTAAAGCCCGTTGTCGTCTCCGCTCCGGTGGGGGCTGCGCAACAAAGAAGACTACTTAGTCTGTTTTTAACTTAGTGCTTATATCCTCTTCAAGTGTTTACGATAATGAGACTTTACCTCTAGAAACTTGTGGCATGGGGGCAATAGGCAGAGTGCTCGTTGTTGTAGTAAGAGAGGAACCCAACGGTCCTAACCCCGAGAAATCAGGGTAATACTCGGTTCTAATGTGAGTTGGGACCGTAGGACCGTTGACTATGGTTGATAACGTAGCTTGTGGCTGGTAAGAACACCCTTCTGCAAACTCAAAGCGACAAGCACACTCTCAGTGAATACAAATTTTCCTTTTGCGCTAGCAAGCTCCGCTAATCTCAGCCTCTCGTCATCCTCCCTCAACAATGTCGTCCCTTCCTCTAGCACCTTTCGCTCAAGTTTGGCCAAAAGTTCCACCATGAGTTAGTTTTCGTTTATTGTCTCCACTTTTTGCAACTAAGCCTAAAACGGCACCAGCCTCTCCCATGTCAGAGCCATCACTCGAGGATAACCTTGACCAAAGAGATCCCATGGACCTTAATACCTTAACATACATACCCCGGATGGGCTCCTCCGAAGAAGCCTCCACCTTGGCCTCAGTGTCTTCAGTCTCCTCCCTGAGACTCTCCGCCTCTCTCTGGTGTTCTACCCGTAACCTGTCCAGTGAGCTCATTACATCTCTATTACTGGCCCTAGCGGCCTCTCTACCCTTTCGGGCCTCCTCTAGTAGCCTCTTTAACTCCGCATTCTCTTCCTTGAGTTTCTAAGTCTCGACATTCCCAGCCTTTACAGCCTTTGATTCTCCTTTACTAAGGCCTCACTGTTCGTTTGGAGTTGGTGTACTCTCTTGTTTTCTTTGGACAGATGGATGTTCATGTCCGCTAACTCAGAGCTTTCCATCTTTAGACGCGAATTTTCTATCAACACAGAGGCCATGGTGTCATTAAAAGTTGAGGTAGCGTGCTCTGTCTCCCTCACCAACCTCTTATACTTCTCCTTCAGCTCACCTGTTTCAGCAGCAAAGAGTAAGCATAAAAACATGTTGATCGAATATGCAAAAATAGTTGCAACTCGAGAAATTATCTTATGCGAAGAATCCTTTCGATTTAGGAAACTCAGCTACTCATCCTTGACCTCCCGTTTTATATAGGCAATCTCTACGTTCTTGTTTTTAATAAGCTCCAAGAGGTGCCCCGAATACTCGAAATATTAATTACATTGATAGTAAGCAGCGTACAATTGTTGCCACACCATTTCCCTGTCCTCTCGAGGAATTGGATTAATATCCAGAAGCTACCTTTATCTCGTCAAAATAATTCTTGGGAAATTTCTCTTTGATCATGGCCTTTCTTTCTTCTACACTGAGCTCTGGAGCTTCTGGTGTCTCTTGTAGATGCATCAACTCTTTTCCTTTAGAGGGAGCGACCATCCTAGCAGGAAGAACGTTATAACGAATCTTCGAAGAGGCCTGCTCGTGCCTGTAGAAACATATATTATATCTGTCCCAGAAGACCGAGTGTATGGTGGAGGAGATTCAGAACACCGATGTCTGTATCTGTTATGATATTCGCTACCACGGTCGCGGTAGTGCTGAGGCTCATCACCCAAAGTAGAATCTCTTCTAAAATCTCTGATGAAAGCACTCCTCAAAGGCAGGTAACTCCCAGACCCATAACTGCGACCTCTACCTCTTCTAGCCATATCACCGGCCAAAGGAACTGATCCAAGATTAGACTCAAACACCATATACTTACAAAAAAAGGCTGTGTCATGTAGTGTTTATGAATGTGTCTCCTAAGTGTTCTCTCAACAGACCATATAACGGTCCACTCGAAGGAGTGATCTCCCCTGCGGCTAGAGCTAGTTCCTCCATACTTGTGGTGATAGGCTAGGGAAACGTAATAAGCGGGAGCTTGTTCAACTCGTCAAATTAATCCTCCTTTTCAAGTGAGATGGCGGTCTCAGAGGGAGTTACCATAGACCGCGACCAATTCGACACCTCTACCTTTGCCTCGTATGTCAAGGACAAGGCAAGAGCGATCGTCGGGCCTTCGTCCCCAGCAATCACTTTTTCATCCTCGGTCTCACCCCTACCAGCTTCTTCCTAAATCTTTGAAGCCTTGTGTGGCTTAGACCCGACAGGGGAGGCTTTCCTTTTATGGATCGGAGAGACTACATCTTTTTCAATCTTTGTTTTTTTCCACCCGTGGCAATGGCTGGTCTAATTACTACACGATTAGCGGGAAGTAAGCCCGCACAATGAAGCCGTTCCTGGTCTAGAACACTCTCGGTAGAACGAACCTTGGCCTGGATGGCGAATAAGGACAGGAGACTTTGCTAATATATGATATCTATGGGTGTAGCAGGTCCCTGTCACACAAAAACAAAGTTAGTACTAAGCTTTCGGCTCAACAGCTTGTTAATACCCTAGGGTACTTTAGGTATTGAATTTGATGACAACAACCATATAAACATTACTACTAACATATCATTGAGTTGTGTAGTTACATTAGATATATTATAGGGATATTTAAACAAGAGTACAAAATAATAATTATAGAAGAAGGATAATCAGAACAATTGAAGACTAAAGAAGACCAAAGCCTATTAGAGAAGAATGCTGAAGTACAGAGGTGTTTGAAGTAATGAGGAGTTGGTTGAACCTTAAAATTTCTTATTAAAGATCCCATGGCAATTATACTTGAAGATAATCAACGACTGACCTCAACTGAATCACCAAAATCCACAAATATAAGGAAATTTGAAGTGCAGAAAGTTTGAATCACTTATAAGTGTTGGTGTGCGTATTTGCAACACTTATATGACGACAAACCTGTAGAATTCGCTCCCTTCGCCCCTTCGGTTTTCCACCTCGTGCTTTCTCTCCATCACGTCATCAGCCACCGTCCATCGCTCCACCTTTCACTGTGTCAGCCTCCTCCACCGCAAATCGAAGTTATGCCCACCGCGGCTTCGAACCAACGCAACCACTAGTGCAACAGCCCATCTCCATTAATCGCCCATCGCCCGTAGTCACTGCGCAACTGAGAGCATTGTCCCTAGGTCGAGCCACCACCCACGCCTTCTTCCTTAATCGTTGTTCTAAGGTGAGTGTTAATTCACTCACGATTAGCTTGTTTTCAATTAGTTTAACATCGATAGGTATTGAAATTAAATAGTTAGTTAAATTGTTTCCAGTTTGATTGTTGCATTCATTTGGGTATAATGTTCCGGCTATTGCTTAGTTTGTTGAGGCTTTTGCTGATTTGCATTTTTTTCCCTGAACACTTGTTTATCCCATTATGCCTTAAACCAAAAGGAAAACATGTTACATTCTTAATGGAACCCGAAGCTTTCCTTTTGAAATTGTAAAACTTAGTTCATACTTGTTTGTGATGGCTTTGATCTTGCCGCACTTATTTATGTATTTAATAAATCCGTGATACATTAGAGTATACACTCTAGCTTGGTTATAAATATGGGTCACTTGACCACACGAGGCTGGTATGAACAGACATGCACTTGACTTGATACTACTCTTGATTACTTATGTCCATTAGGATGGGGTTGACATGTCGTACACTAGTTATACCTTGGTATTTCTTCAATCCCGTATCAGACTGCCTTGCTACATTCGAGTATCTGTACATGGTATTGGATATATCCGGAAATTTAGTAACCATATAAACAAAAAATTGGACATTTATATAAACTGAAATAAATATAGTAGATTTCAATTTTTTTTATATTGCAATATAGATTTGCAGGAGACCCTGATTTTTATGGACATGCATGAAAATATTGGGAATGTTGCACTTTTAAATTATATACATATTTATATATATACATATGTGTGTGTGTGTTTTGCTATATGTATATATGCCTGGATTTGTAAAATGGTCCACCTGCTAAAACCCTTTTCAAATGTAACATAAATATGTTAACCTGCACATGTACTACTTGGGAAAAATATAGCATATATATATACATATATATATATATATATATATATATATATGTGTGTGTGTGTGTGTGTGTGTGTGTTTTAATACATACATGATGCGTTTGGCTTGTAAACTCTCGACCAGTGACCTGCTGACCAGCTTCCTTGTTTCGTAACCTGCTTGGTTAGCAAATATCCATCATATTGCCATGCTTTGTTACAAATATGAATTACATACACCTGGCTAATATATTACCTGGCTGTGCCTTGTTTTGAAATGCTTGTGTGAACAGGGTTTTTACTAACCCTTTTTGTATATAAAAAGCAATGCATACATTAAGTATATGGCTGATACGTTCAATCTGTAGAGTTTTGATTTCAACTTGTATATAAATTTGTGTTGTGAATTAATTTAATATGTAGTGTTTTTTTCCTATTTAATGTAAGTGCAACATTTTTTTCTCATAAAATAGGATATTGGTATGATAGTGGATTATGAATTTAAACTTTAAATATGTGATAGGATTAACTATGTTATTTAGTTCTATTGAAGTTAATTTACTTGAACAATGATTAATCTGGACTCGATTGTTTTATGTTTTTGCATGGAACGCTCAGGTCAGATATGAGTATTGCAGATTTTAGATACTTAGATTGCAAAACAGGAGAGGAATGTGAAGACGCATACACACGCGCAAGGCCCGACTAAAACTATAAACTTTAATTTTTAAGGTTCGTGTACATATTATTTTTCCTTCCGCTGTATATTATTTTGTACATAAAAACTCTGCTGTGAGATATATTGTTATTTTTCTATTATATGATTATGCGTGTATTTTATATTTAAACCCACTTTGCTAAAATAAGGAGCTGTCATTTTGAACATTCTGAGTTGGTTTAAAAACCGACTTAGAGCAGTAAAAATGGCAGGTCGTTACTATTGGTATCAGAGCTTTGGTTTGACAAAGCTTAGCTTATCGGGTTTAAAAGCTCATTAGAGATAGGTAGCAATACTATAGAATGAGTGGAATTATCACCAGAATCACTATAGAGAGAGCGTATTTTGAAAATATAAACTATTTTGAAATTTAATAATTATTTTTGAAAAGCGTAATTATTTCTAAATATAATCTTTAACAAGAGTTTTTGAGTATTTTATTGACGTCGAATTTGGAGTGTCAACTATATACGGATTTTGAATATACGCCTAGCTAACATATATATGAAGTCAATATATATGAGACTGATATAAATCACATTCTAGTCGCATGGAAATAATACTTGGGATGATCGCGACATCATTAGTATACATTTTCGAGTTTTGTAAATAGGAAGACTGTATGGTTCTGATTTAAACTTCGAGAAATAGTTGAAACCAATTTGATAAGCATGTTTGGATAAATTTTAATAAAAACGTTTTAATAAACATAAGCGGGAATAGATAAGAGAAATTAAAAATTGTAAATGAATTACGATGAAATTGGAAATAATTTGAGTTCAAATTTAATTAAGTAAAAATTGTTTTGGAATATAAAATTTGCCTCTTCGTAGGTTGTTGCGTTTCACTTTCCTTGATTTGCCGTCATCTGTAGCCTATCAATATCGATTCGAACCATTCGTGCTAGAATTTTAAATTATCGAATCTTGATCCCATTCAAAATCCAGCTACGAATTTTCGTTGCTTGTCAAGATATATGAGTGTAATTATAGTGAATTATAAAATTAGTTATTCATTTATTGGATGTGAGTATGGTATTTTGAAGATATTTACTTCAAGAGAAATGGTTGTGTTAAATGATTGTAAAAAAGAAAAAGAAATCAGGAAATGTTAACTAAATATGTATGACGAATGGATTAATGAGTTGAACCATTGAAATATTATAAGAAGTGTGAAGATAAATTATGGAATAAAAATGAATTTAGTTATAATTCACGAGATCGTTTGACAAAAACTTGAGAACTTGATTCCGGAAATTTTGGAATTAATATCTCATGTTTTGAAGATATGAACTAAATATTTGAAAATTTTGAAGGTTGGCTTAAAACCAATAACGTGAAACGAAAGAAAAATTCAAACTTCAAATGATATTGACGAAGAGAAATTGAATGAGAAATTTGAGTTGCAAACTAATTTGAACACTTGGTTCAAACTAAAATCTTTCAAATTGAATCTTGAGTTAAATTTGATTTTGGTTTTTACAATGGAATGCATGTTAAAAAAATTTCTTTTAAATTTGGAAAATTTATTCGGATAATATATCTTGAATTTATTACTATTTTAATTCAAACATATCTATTTTAATTCAAACATATTTTGTCAAACCTATTCATTTTAAACTATTTTATATTAGCACTTATTTAATTTGTTCAAACCCTATTTTTCCAAAGACTTAGTGTACAAATCTATTATATTTCAAGCTTAATTTTTCTAAACTAGTTTATAACTAACCATTTTGAGATAAATTATTTAGTTCTGATCCAAGCAATTTATGTCCGAAATGAATTGTGCATAGAGATTCAATTAAATAATTATATTTCTGGTATATGACCCAAATTTTTGGTGTGAAGTTTTAAAACGAATTTATTTTTTAATATGAACTCGATTTGAAATGATATTGAAATTCAAATCGGTTTTGAAATCAAAATTTAATTGATATTGAAACGTGAATTTCAGAATCTTTGACTTGAATTATTTGACATGAAATTTTCGAACCTTATATATGGAAGGTTTTATAACAACGATAATTAATTCGTAAAATATTGATTAGAAGGTAATTGATTTGAAATGAAATCTTATACAATGGAATTTATATGAGAATGATATTTTTGGAAAAAATGTTTTGGATACGATTTTTTTGTGTGTGTAAATCGATATTTATATAAGAGTAATACATGTGAGATAAAATGAAGTACTATATGTACATAGTATCTTACGTTTTGAAATCGAAGATGTGAGGAAGTACCTTCCAGTGCATGCCTGCTAGGTAGGTAATATTCGGGACCTCGGGTCCATTGAAAACCACAGCTGTGTTGGAGTTCCAATGCTTGGAACCTCCATTGAAATCAGTGCCCGTGCGATGAGGACATGAATTATACATTATGATTAATTTTTTATCGTAATTCGAGGGGCACGATGACTACGGTTACAAGCAATTCCACTGAGATAGAGGCACAACCACCGCGTAATTGCGATCTAGACTCCATAGCGAAATTCGATGGGGGCACGATGCCTTCAGTACAAGCGACTCTAATGAGATAGTTGTGAGGACCCCAAACTCTCGTGCCATGGAAGCAAGGATAATCATTCGAATATAACACCTTTATCACAACATCAGATAACATATAATAGTATAACACATGAAATCATAGGATAATATCATCATAGCAGCGGAATCATAAATGTCATCAACATCAGAGTTGCATAGACATAGGATACTACTTAGTACATAATAAGTTCCAACAAATAAAAAATAAGTCTAGAATATCCTCAAATATAGCATAAATAAAGTGATGTCCAAATGTCCCAAAAGAGAGATAAAAGATAAAGATAGTCTTCGTCTTATGCCAAAAGAGCACACTATGCTGCAGTGCATATCCAAAACAAGCATGTTACCTATTTACTTGGCTGCCCTTGTAAAAATAAGGGCACCCAAGTTTGCAAGTGAAAACAAACTACGAGCCAGTCATGGGACTGGTATGAGAAATCATTCCTAACTTATCTAATAATAAGGATAATCACAGGACCATGCCGCTAACGTTGAACGGGTTTACTCCATTGGATTGCCAGTGCATAAAATAAGTAAATCTTTTAAACAACGCAATGCTTTTTAGAAAAATGAAACCATTATAAGACTCAAGTCCTATCACACAATGCAACACAAATCGGAGGATAAAGTTTTACCCTATAATGATCAAACATGATTGATACATATAAAACAATAATCATTTGATATTATTACTAGTGTCAAAAATAAATGTATCAATCCTAGATGGCATAGCCACCAAATACTACGTCGCCATATATAGGTTTACAATCAAATCCGTAATGTCGTATTGGAAATTAGGTTTCCACAATGAATCGAGGCTAGGAATCATCCTCACCAATTTTGAGACCCTCTAGCAAATGCCTCAGGACTCAGACGCTGGCGAGCCCTGGTTAGCAGCAGGCCCGGTCCATAAATATTTTAGTGGATTGGTTATTCCTGAACAATACATTTCCCGGTCCTATTAGACCTATCACTTGGCCAGTAGCGACCAATATCCGAGAGCCCTCACAATCGATCATCCACATAAGTAAAAATGTCTGGGCTCTATACCATGACACCACTTCTAGCTAGAAAGAAATGTATGCACTTGCTGTCATCCTAATTCCGTTTTTGACTTATACCGGGGTGTGAGGCTCGCGAAGTAATGCTATACACAAGGCTATGCTAAATAAAGCTGTGCTTTGATCATCGACCACAAGGCTATGCCTTTCAACAAAAGTCTTGATCATTTGCATCTTGGCATGCCATATTGACAATCCACGCCATGCGACTGATGTTTATCAATATATAACCTCTAAGCTTGTATGTCTCAGAGAAGGGTGTTAAGCAAGAGAATAAATTATCCACTACCAAATAGATATATATTTAATAGAAATCAATTCACATACAACGAAGTCCAATGTCAGACACACATCCATTTACAAGTCCGTTCTGGTTCTGAATGAAACCGGAGACACCTTATTCCTCGTCCCTTATGACCAATACGGAAGAGTGGTTCTCGCATACCTAGACAATCAACAAGTACGTCCGGACAACTACCACTTTAACCCTTTCCTGGGAGCAAACCAATCTAGGGCATCAGTAGTCATCCGTTCGATGTGAAGATTTTCGGTCCTCAACCACCGTCTTCAATGTCTTCGATTTTAAATCTTCGTATGATCATTTGAAAAGAGATTGAACTCGGTCTTTTCAAATAATTCTCGAATATATATAATTCAAATCCTTTCATATCGTTAATATTATTTTATAACGTTTTATCGCTATTTTTATTTATATAAAAATATCCCATTTAATACGAACGACATTTCAGGTCGTTACGTGGCCCTGGCGCTGTTTTTATCCAAATTTGAATTACACATTTCTCGAAACTAACCATTGGATCTTAATAAATTTAATATCATTGGAAAGATCTTTCCAAAGTGAACCTAAACGGTTCCAGTTTTGGGAAAACCCGACAGTCGGATTTTTCGGTATAATCGTTTAAAGTTACGATTCCGAAATGCAAACTACCATGCGCGGTTCGTTTAATTTTAATTTATATTTATATATTATACATATATAAATATAAATCGTTCGACGATTTCACTAACATGTTAAAAGTGATGTTTTCAACAAACGAAACATATATTAACATATAAACATTTTTCTACTTCGCTAACATGTAAGTTATTAAATTTTAATGGATCAAAACATGTAATTATTTTTATCTAAACAAATATTTTAAATGTAACATTTTTATGGCAAATTCTATTTTAATGTGTCGTTCTTTTTAACCTAAATGAACATGTAAAATGTAACATTCTAACGACAAATTTTATTTTAATATGTCATTTTTTTTTAATCCAAATGAACATGTTAAATGTAACATTTTTGATTACAAATCCTATTTTAACATGTAACCCTTTTTATCCAAATAAATATGTTAAAAGAAACATTTTTATGGAAAATTCTATTTTAATGTGTCATTCTTTTTAATCTAAATGAACATGTAAAATGTAACATGTTAATGACAAATTCCATTTTAATATCTCATTCTTTTTAATCTAAATGAACATGTTAAATGTAACATTTTTGATTACAAATCCTATTTTAACATGTAACTGCAACGACCCGAAAATTCGATGCTCGAATTTTTGACACAATTACATCCAGTGTCCAAACTCGAGTACCGAACATCTAGAAAGTTAATAAAAAGAAGGTAGAGGGTGAGATAAGAAAGAAATATTAGAATAGAAGAAGAAGATAATGAACCAACACAATACAGAGGCACACAATGTAGCGGAATAAAATATATTATAAAAATAATCTTTATTGAGAGCCTGAAAATACTTACAAACATCAGAGTACAGCTTATAGCCAATACATCTGGACAGTTATAATAATCTGTCCTCATATACAAAACACAGTGGAATAATGTAATATCATACGTCTGGACCCATCCAGCACGTCTCTGGACTTCGCAGCATCCAATAACCTGGACCTATACAACCCGGTCTAACCCGAGCATTACAAATACCGGGTCAGTTTGGTGAACCAGAGTGAGAACAACTCGCAAGTTTTAAGGGGATCATCCAACTTGATTTTAAAGTTCAAAATCTTTTTGAAAGGAAAGAATAATAGTAAGACCAGCCCACACATAAACATGGACAGTTTTTACCTTACCATAACCCAAAACGTTTTTGAAATCATATATTTCTCTGATATTATAATAGCGTCTAAATACAAATAAATAGCAATCTAGCGAAACACTTGCATCTCACGCTCCACATATATAGTATACAATCAAAAACCATGGGCGCGTATTGGAGATTGGATTCCGACTATGACAAGATATGGAACCACCTATCGATAGTGTATCTCTAGAGGCGAATACACGGCGTTCAATAAGAACGTCTTGCAACCCAGCCACACATGACCGACCACTCATTTCTCTTGAGTGTATCGAATGTATATCTCCAACGGTTGGGATCAGCAAACGTTTCCCGAAAAGGGACAGCATCGATAGATTAAAGAAGGAAAAGGAATTTCTCTAGATAGGTGATTACACACCCTAATGGGTGCGACCCACATAGCCATGCTGCCTGCCCGATTTTTGTCATTTTCCCGTTTGTGAGACTTAAGGTCATAACGTATATTTTGGATTACCTGGCCACCATTGTAATAACCCGGAAATCTGGGCCAGTTTTAATTTTTTTATTTTGGCAATTTTAGCGAATTTTGATTATTTAAAATGAATTATTTTAAATAATATCGACGAGAAAATTTCTTTTGAATAAAATTCGAACGTATATATTATATAGATCTTCGTTAGAATATAAATATTTATTTTAAATTATAAAAGGAATTGAAAATGGCGCGGTAGTTCGATAATTTGATTTCAATTTTCAATTGAATGTACCGGGTGCAAAATAAACCGGATTTTAATGAAACCAAAAATATTTGAATCTAATAGAGAATATCTTTCCAACGAATCCAAAAATTCGAAATTTCATAGCGGGGATCAAAAGATATGTCCAGTTGAAAATTCTGAATAGTCGTTATGGAATTCAGGCCCTTAAAAATAGAAATTTTGCAAACGACCTCGGATTTCGACGAAACCACTTTTGTTGGATCCGCGATGTCAAATGATTGCTAGGTTTCAAATTTCGTATTTTTTCGAATCAATATGTGAGCGTGAAAAAGGAAAACGCGTTTGACCAGTTTCAGTTGAATTTAATCGACTGGAAAATGGCCATTTTTCAAACGGTCTCAGAATAAGATGAAATTAGTTTTGTTAGGACCGTTTCGTCAATACAAAGCTAGAAAATATTTTTCTGGAATTTTTCAAGTTTGTATGTGGCCCCAGTAAATTGAAATGTGCGTTCAAGTTCAATATATAGAGTTATATGTTGGTTTTGGCGAAAACTGATCGTAACTATCGAATTGGCCTACGAAACATATCCCATTGTGTTCGGAATGGGGGTAATTAGCTACGGACAACAGGCGGTGGGTCCTATTTTGAGTTCGTTGTAAAAAGTTACTTTATGAGAATTTAAAATTAAATAAATTAAAATATATATATAAACCCACTTCCTTTTCACTTAAGCCCCTCCCTTACCCCTTTCTCCCTTCAACACCAGATTGAATAAAAAAAGAAACGACGACCTCGACGGTTCGCCACCACCGCCGCTCCAGGCGGAGCGCCTCCCCTCCCTAGACCGCACACCCCCTCCTCCGCCCAACCTCCATCTCGAGCGCGAGCCCGAAGCCCCAAATCAGCCACCACACCCAAAACTCCACCGCGTCCTAGCCCTCAGACCCCGCCACCACTGGCGCCCGTCACCTCCGACTCCCCACTACCCAGCGCCACCTCCTCAGCCTCCGCCAACGACGTGGACACCCCATTCAGAAAAACCCGATTTTTAATTATTTTAAAATCTGAAAACCCTCTTTCTTCGCCGCAAAGCACCACTAGAGACCACCTCTACTTGGCCTGCACCATCCCGCTCCATCAGCGCCGAAGGTGAGCGTTTATTTACATTTTTAGTTGAGTAGATAATTAAAAATGAGATTTTTAATTTTGAATATCGTGTAGAAAGGTGAAATTTTTATATAAAAGGAAGATGAGATTTTTATATACATGAAAGATTAGATTTTTAACAATAAAAAGGCGAGATTTTTATGAGGTTAAAAATATAGTTTTTATATTATAGAGAAAGTAAAAATTCGATTTTTATATATTGAATAGCAAAGTAAAAATTCGATTTTTATATATCGAATAGCGAAGTAAAAATGTGATTTTTATATATGTAGAGAATACGGGCAGTGAAAATTGACAAAAGGGCGAGAACGACGAAGATTTCTACCTAAGAAGAGTCGTGGCGTTGGATAAGCTATCGGTGAGAACTCCTCACCTTTTATTTAATATTCTAGTTAAAATATATACTAGAATGCAGACGGTGTTTAGTAGCACCCAACACCCGTCGTCCACAGACCATGGACGACTTGTATGCTTGGTTGTTTGATTTTGATGTGTAGTTTATTGTGTGATGTGATGTGAAATGAAATAAAATATTTATATAGTTGAAAATATTTTATAGTTAAAAATAGAATTTTTAACGTGTATATGAAATGAAATAAAAATAAACAAATCGGACGATTTGTTTATATACACACATTTGACAGATATGGATTGGGACGATAAATTTTACACATCGCCCAACTGCACAAATAAAATCTGTGTTTGATTGTTTGAAAACCCCACACGGGTATTGGGATGATATATGACATACACTAGTCCCAATAATTAGCTGTATGTCGGTCGATTGATGGACAGACTGTTATGAGCGTTAAATATTTATATTTGATGCTTGTACAATGTAGAATGCACTTTGGATGATGGTTGATTATTCATCGTTGTTATTGTATACATGCGTTGTAGAAAATCCATATAATCAACATTATATGGTAATTGATTGGGCCTCATTCCAGTTATGAATAGAATATTTGAAAATAGAAATATTTGAAAAAGAAATATTTGAAATAGAATATTTGAAAATAGAAATATTTGAAAAAGAAATATTTG
This sequence comes from Allium sativum, assembly GCA_030737875.1. Taxonomy (NCBI): domain Eukaryota; kingdom Viridiplantae; phylum Streptophyta; class Magnoliopsida; order Asparagales; family Amaryllidaceae; genus Allium; species Allium sativum. The sequence goes on from CM060920.1 coordinate 993,913,296, forward strand.
AAATAAAAATATATGAAACCGTGTTGATTAGATTGACGCCATTTTGACGTGAACGATATTTATATCGATTTTATTCATCTTACAATGAATATCGAAAGTGATTTCAAAATCAGATATTTTGAAAGGAATGGAAATTCGAATTAAATTGAATTGAAAGGAAATTCGAATTAAACTGAATAGAATTGAAATTCGAATTAGATTGAAATAGAATTGAAATCGTTTTAAATTGAATTTAAAACGTATTGAAATTGAACTGAAATTGATTTGAATTGAAACAGAATTGAAATGAATTCTAAACGAATTTATATTGGAAAAATTCAATTTTGATTTGAATTAGAAATGAAGTTGAAATCGTTTTGAAAACGAATTTAAAACGAATTATAAAAATACGTTTTTAAAAGGAAATCGATGAAGTATATATTATATATATAATATAATGGCCAGAATAGAATGCTCCGCGCCGCGACAGTTCGCGAATTTCGACCATTGACTTCGAACAGATATTACGGGAGATCCGACCGTCGGATTCTCCTAAAACCGGAACCGTTGGGTTCGTATCGAAAAGAGCTTTCTAACGAATATTAGAAATTAGAAATCTAACGGTTGGAATTGGGATTATGTCCAAATCAAATCTGGAAAAGGCCGTTGTAAGTGCAGTTCGATGGCCATTGGTGGAAATCGACTGTGCGGGCCTTGATAAAATTATTAAAAATAGTAATAATTTGTGTAAAATCATGAGAAATGATTTGGGAAGAATTAGGATGAAAAACTCCATATTTTAAGAGATAAAAATAGATTTTTATCGAAATGAACTAGTTTTTAACTAGAATGATAATTCTATTTATTTTTAAATAAATAAATTGAATTTGAAAAGGGTTTTGAAAATAACCAGAATTTCTAATAATTGAATTGGAATAGATTTGAATCGAAATTTTCTGCGGAATATTTCGATGTTTGATTTCGTGATGATACAGATATTGTTATGGGAATTTGAAAGATATATTTATATCGTTATTTCCAATACGATATTTGTTAGTCGTAGAGTTTGATATTGATTATAAGCCGATATAATTTCTATATAGAGCCTTGTATTTAATATCAAATGTGATTTGGGTTCATCGTGAATTGTGTCTTCATTAACACTGTTCTTAAGCCCAGTTGAGAAAACGATTAAATCTTTTTATTTAGATTTAATGAAGTGTACCAATTAAATAATATTTAATTGGAATTGAATTGGTATTGATTTTTGGGTTTATCGTGAACAGTGTTTTAAATAACACTTGTTCTTTAACCTGATAATTAATGAAATGTGATTTTGGGTTGTCGTGAACAGTATCTTCAATAATACTGTTCTTAGACCCAAAGGAGTTAAGAAAATTCAGAAACTAACTGGAGATTAGTTGAGTTGAATGGTTTCCGGGGTATTGATCTGATGTTGGTTTCGACCTTCGGGGTTAACACTTAGGGAACTGCTCACTTGCTAATTTACGGTTAGGGACTGATTGAAATGTGATGTGATTTTGGGTTTATCGTGAACCGTGTTTTAAATGACACTGATTCTTTAACCCAGCCACAGATTAAAACTAAGTGGAGTTTTAATGAATCTTTAATTAGATTGAAATGTTCGAGAATGGAGTATCACCAGTTTTGCTCTAGGCGATAGTTATATCTTTAATTAGATTTGAACGTGGAATGGTAATTGAATTTACCGATAACACCGTGGTGTTAGATATGAAGTATTACCAGTATTACTTCATGGGATGAATAGGTTGGGATTGGGAAATTAAAACAAATGATTACTTCGGTAAGGTTCGTTAATCCCGACTAGTTTGAATTGATATTCAAAAGAAGATTAAAGAATAAATTTAAAAGAATTTATCTTTGATAAAATTAACGGGAACCTTTCCCTAAGAATGTGAAATTTAGAAACTAACTGTCGGTTAGCTAAGCAGAAAGGTTTTCTGGATATTGATCTGATGTTGGTTTCGGCCTTCGGGGTTAATATTTGGGGAATTATTCTCTGGTTAATTTACGGTTAGTGACACATGAATTGGAATGAGGCGTATTTTGTGTTTGTGTAACACATGTTTATTATATACGCGAGTTATTCGGGAAGACTAGGTTTATCCCATTCTGAATAACTGATACGACGATAAGTCGAAGATGAAGATGGTGGTCAAAGACCGGAGGTCTTCACGTCGTTTGGGTGATTACTGATGATATTGATTGGGATGTACACCCAAGAAGATGGAAACAGTTGGTGATCGTCTAGACGTACTTGGAGATCGATGGATATGCGGGGTAGTAGGTGCCTCCGGTTTCGTTCAGACCCAGAACGAACTTGTAAATGGACTGTGTGTCAGACATTGGATTTTAGTCTGTGTGATTTATTTCTATTAAATATATATCTGTTTGGTTGCGGAGAATTTATTCTCTTGCTTAACGCCCTTATCTGAGACGTACGAGCTCAGGGGTTACATACTGATGGATATCAAACACATCGAGTGAATTGCCTGTGTGGCATGCCTAAATGGCAAATGATCAAGGCTTCTGTTGAAAAGCAAAGTCTTGTGGTTGATGATAGAAGCATGGCCTTTGTGGCGTAGCTTTGTGTAACGTTTACTTCGCGAGTTTCACACCCGGTATGAACCAAAAATGGGAGACGGACCTCAGGGAGGATATGCGTTTCTTTCTAGCTAAAAGTGGCGTCAGTGGTTTTACACGCCTTGACGAGTTTGACTTATGTGGTTGTTGCTGTTGCGAGGCGCCTCGGTTTGATCAGACGATCCGGGTTCGATGGAGTCATTTGATGGCTCATTTGCGCCCCAAAGGGCGGGGAAACTCATGTTCAGGCATTTTAATCCACAACGGTGGACCGGCCCTAACGATCCAAGGGTCACTTGAGCTCTGATCCTGAGACATGGTAGGCTAGATTGTCTCGAATCGGTAGAGGACTATCTTTTGCCTCGGTTCACAGAAGGAAATCCAACTTCCAAATACGTGACATTTGCGGTTTTAATTGTAGAACTAGTATGGCGACATGATATATGGCACCCATGCCGTCTATGATTGATACTTATGATTTGAAGTTGTTTTATACACTATACACTTATAATAGTATCAAATGATTTGTTTAAAACGTACTAAGCATGTTTGGCAATTATAAGGGAAAACCCTATCCCCGGCTTGCGTTGCATTGTGTGATAGGACCTGGGTCTTATAATAGCTTCATTTTTTTCAAAAAGCATTGCGCTGTTTTGTTATATGCACTGGTATTCTTGGGAGGAAACCCGTTCCGTGATATACGGCGTGGTCCCTTGATATATCTGATTTAAAGTAAAGTTTTAAATAATTGTTTTAGTTCTCACACCAGTCCCATGACTGACCTGGAGTTTATTGTTTTAACCTAAACTCTGGGTGCCCCTATTTTGACATGGGCAACTAGTAGTTTTGGTTTTGCAGATTTATATTCATAGGATCCTGGTTTACAGCTGGAACGATATCCGGAAAGCTTTGTATCCGTATATCCCTTCTAGTTGTGTATTGTATTATTTTCCGCTGCTATGTAATGTATTTAAATCTCTGATATTTCTGTGTAATATTTATTCATTCATACTCTGTATATTCTTGTATTCTGATGGAATTGTTGTAATATACAATGAAATGTTCTTCCGTCTGCGTTCTATTTTGTCGTGTTCTCAAAACGATCAGGCGTTTCGAACGGTCTAGATCGGTTTAGCGACTGATTCGGATCGAGCGAAATTCCTTTTCGTCACAACCATTCACTTTGAATGCCACATCGTCAAATCCGTCAGAAATCACTAATTGATTTCCACAAAAACAATCGGGTTGTTAAGTTAAGAGAAGGTGTCTTCTCCGTCGCCACAGAAATACGTTTGAGGAAATCAACGTACATAATCCCATTTGGAAATACTCTGTCAGACATCCATCCATACAAGTTTTCCTGGGACTGGATAAACCGAAGGCACTCTCCTACTGCAGCCAAATGATCAATAGCGAGTAGTCCTTGCAAATCCATAAAATCTCAACCACGACCAAATCACATCAAAATATCTCTGGTTGTACGACCAGAGAATACACGATAGCAATCCTTCCGCTTACGAAGATCCATGGTCTTCAATTGCTCTATCTTGCTCAGCATCTGATATCTTCAACGTTTACTTAATCATTGGACGGAATGGTTTTCGAATATAAATTCGATCCCAGTCTTTCCGTACCAATAATCGTATTGGCCAGATTTGATAGTCGGCTATTTAACTATCAAACAAACAACCATTCAACCATGAAACTAAAGTAAATTCATTGATTCAGTACTCAGCAACATTTGGCCCTTTTAATTATAAATAATTATCAATTGATAAATTTAAATTCTAAATCATTTAATAATTTAAAATATGGTATTCACTTCTTGGTAATATTCACAAAACCATTTCATTGCAGTATTTGGGGAAAAACATCTTATAGCTATATACAATTTCCATCTTACTATTATCTTCAAAACATTAAGTACAACATTTTTCTTGTATATCTTCACTCTAATGATCATTAATCCCTAACCGTAAATTGGTAAGCGAATGACTTCCCGAGTATCAATCCCGAAGACCGAAATCAACATCAGATTAACACTTAGGAGATCACTCAATCAACCAATCTCCAGTTAGATTCTAATTCTTATTTCAACCTGTTCACAACCCATATTATCCCACTTCAAATTCATTTAGCCATTTCTACTTTGAAAATCTCATTTCAAATCTCATTGTTAAGTACGTTAATTTAAAATTTAACGTTTTAGCCTCACGCTTCCGTTTGATAAACCTCGTTTGTACAAACTCAAGTTTCACTTTTTATCCCTCTTCCCATTACTTAATTCCTATATTACATAAACATTTATTTAAGAGATCACTCTGCTTGAATTCTCCTTTTTATACTTTGTTACAAAAATCGGGGTTTTAAATGTAAAACCCGTTGATTAACTCTTTTCAAAAATCTAATTATAATTCACTATCAACTTGGATCGCTTACCTTAACGAATCTCGTTTACGAATTTATCACCTAAGTTATTATTCGTCAAAATAATAATTTACATCATCTTTAGCTATCGTAGAAATAATTACTTCATATTTAACTAAAACAAACCGTACACTTCTTTTCAAAATATTATTAAAGTTAAAGAAATATCCATTAATTTATTTCATTATATTAATCAATACCAAACTAAATTAATTAATTCTAAAATATGATCATCTCGTTAACCAATTCAAATTTAAATGAATTCTATTTAATTGTTTCTTGAAATAATTAATTTAACTATTGCATTAGTTTCTGCTCGTCTCCTTATAAATTTCATTTTCGTAACACTTTGATTAATAATACTTAAAACTTATAAAATAAATAATAAACCTTAATTTCCTTTATTGAACTTTTATTTAAATATATAGATTAAAAATCTATTTTCGTTTATAAAATAAATTTCATAACTTTATTACCGTCGATTCAACCGACGGTAAATCAATATTTGTAACACCATTTATTTTTAGGCCAACTGCTGCCAATTACCCAACCAATATTGTTTATTGGTTAGAATAAAACAAATGTTGAATTTAGAATTCAACAATCAGTAATCAAGTCAATCACCCAATCATATCAGTTAAACATTTCATATAGTCGTAATATGAAAATAAACAATAAATGCAAGGAATCCAGTTGGATCCCTCCAACTTGTTTTCCCTGCATCCAAATACGTTATTTCAACAATATCATTTATTTCAATAATATTCAACCATCAAACAATAACAGCAATCCAACATCCATTAACCAATTAACAATCATAGCACACAAATATTTAAAACCCAAATTATATAAAATATAAGTAGGATAAAACTAAGTGAGTTGAACTCAACTGATTCGTCCGCCACTGAAACAGTTCGTTTTAACTAAATTAAACTGACGTTTAATTTAATTACAAACTCCAATAGATGTTAACTCTGATCAAACCAGTTTCATCGTTTTGCGCTTGTTGACACGCTTTCACGCACCTTTTTTGATCTGATTCTGTGTACGTATGACATAGTTATTCACTTATTTAAATAATATTATAAAACTTAAATAATACATTATTATCTAATTACCACTTAATCGTTATATATACATTAGGCATTTTATATAATACTTTTAAAACCGATTGACATGTTATAAATTATACTCAGGATAAATAACGGGCATGTTATCATTATGTGGCACCATCAAAATGGTTACAACCGTTATAAGCAGCCTTCGAGCAATTTAGATTAGGCAACAACAAATCCTGAGGCCACATTTATACCCCTGTTAACTGTCCACCTTTATCTAACTAACATTGTTAACTGACACTTTTATTTCGTTCGTTAGCTTAGCAATATATACATGTATCCCCAGGCAACGTGACTAGGCAAAGGACTTGGATACTTCGAAATTTAATTAGGCACTGTAAAATATATTTAGGCACAGTTAAACATGACTTACATCCTATTGTTTTAATATTTTAATAACTTGATATATACTATGTACTATTAACTAAAACGCAAAGCGTTCATTAATCTCGATTTGGCACAACATGTTATTAGGCATGTAAGAATTGTACTGTTTATCTTTCTTTTACATGATTACCAGCTCTAGCCATACAACTTTTCCATGCATGAATTCCTTGCTTCATAATGAAAGCTTGTGACCTACTGTACACATTTTTCGAACCCAAACTGTTTTCATCACCAATCCGTCATGCCCATTTATACCATCTAACCCTATTCTTAAGTGAAAGCACAAGCTACTCTTAACTTCTTCCTCACTGCCTTTTTCACCATCCTCCCCATCACTTCCACAGAACCCATGCCAAAACGGAAATGACAACACATCGCACCCCGACACTGACTACCGCGCATCTCGCACCACTCCTCCTTGTACACTGCTCCCTTCTACTTCTTCTTTGCCAACTCTTCATCACAACCAACCCATTTTCCTTTATTTCCTTACCACCCACTGTTCCATCAGCTCCTCGCTTCCTATACAACTCCTTGCTTCCCTATACTGTACATCTCCACTTCACGCGGAACCACCAATGCCACCTCCCGAGTCCGACCTCCCTCCACCCACTCCCGTCCACTTCTTCAACCTGCTTGTACCATTTTTCGCTTGCCTGCTGCATGAAAAACCATCATCCACCATGTTACACACTGTTTTCCCTTAACCCGCCATGCTTTGCTCGCATATAACCACCTCCCTACTGTCGAACTGCACTTCCCCTTCGACGCCAAATAACCCTAGACCCAATTCAGTTGGTCGAAGCTTTTGTATACATACTGGGATGGTGGCTTACAGTTTCATGTTTATAAGTGGGCTTCGCTTATTTGTATTTTTATTTTTATTGTCATAGATTGAGGTTCGGTTATGTTTGTCGCTTTTCAAAAACAAAGTATGGACGGGTATAAGTAGAAGAGCAAGTGTGATAAGAACAATGTCTTTCTGGATTGGACAGACAATTACGCTATATGGATAAAATTTCTATTTTTATACCGCTACTATATAGATAAAAATTCTATTTTTACTTCACTAAAAATCATAATTTTATTATCTTTCCTATATAAAAATTGTATTTTTATTATCTTTCCTATATAAAAATCATATCTTTATCTCTTCTACATAATAAAAATCGGATTTTTAATACTTCTATAATATAAAGATCCTATTTTGATTCTTATCAAACTCTAATCATTGTTTGTAATAAAAATATAATCATTCCATAAGCAAGAACCACCTTTTTATATAATTAAAAATTCGATCTTTACATGCACTAAAATCTGATCTTTCATTACAATAAAAACCACATTTTCCCTACCCAAAATTGCATTTTTATTCTCAGATTTTTCATATGAAAATCACAACTTTATTTTTAGATTTCAAATTGGAATAAACTAAAGTAAATAAAGTAAACAAAGGCTTACCGATTTGAGAAGGGAGGGGTTGAAGCAGAAGAGGGGGAGGGTCCAGCGACGCTTTGAGGGGGGGGCTTCCGGCGGTCGTGCTCGCGAGGGGGGGTTCTGGCGGTCGTGCTCGCGAGGAGGGGGGCAGTTCTGGCGATCGTGCTCGCGAGGGGGGGGGGGGGTTTCTGGCGGTCGTGCTCGCGAGGGGGGGTGGGGGTTCTGGCAGCGTGGCTTGGCCGAGGGGGGGGGGGGGGCGGTTCTGGCGGCGTGGCTTGGCCAAGGGAGGCGGCGTGGATTTGAGCTGCGCGTTTTTTTTTTCTTTTTAGATCTGAGTTAAAGGGGGATAAAGGAAGATATATAAATATATATATATTTTATTATATATTTAAAATAATGAAACGACCCGAAATCCCCCTTACGGGAAATCACGGATTGAGTTGAGAACAACACACAAAAGAATGCAGACAGAGGAACATTTCATTGCTTATTACAACAATTTCATCAGATTACAAGAAAATACAAAGTATAAATATATATTACACAGAAATATCAGAGATTTAAATTAAATTTAAATATACCGCAGCGGAAAAACAATACAAAGCACAACTGAGAACAGATACACAGATATAGAGCTTTCCGAATACCGCTTCAGTTGTAAATCAGGATCCTGTGAATATAAATCTGCAAAACCAAAACTACTAGCTGCCTGCGCGGAAAATAGGGCACCCAGAGTTTAGGTTAAAACAATAAACTCCAGGTCAGTCATGAGACTGGTGTGAGAACTAAAATAGTTATTAATCTTTATTTTAAAGTTAGGTAAATCAAGGGACTACGCCGTATAACACGGAACGGGTTTCCTCCCAAGAATACCAGCGTATAAAACAACAGCCAATGCTAAATAAAGAACAATGAAGCTATTACAAGACCTAGGTCCCATCACACAATGCAATGCAAGCCGGAGGATAGGGTTTTTACCTTATAATAGCCAAGAAAGCTTGGTACGTGAAATTTCATCTTTTATTGTTACTATAAGTGTATAGTGTCAAAACAATTTCAAATCATAAGTATCAATTATAGACGGCATAAGCGCTCCATCCCACTATGTCGCCATACTAGGCTCTACAATCAAAACTGCACATGTCACGTATTGGAAGTTGGATGTCCATCTGTGAACCGAGGCAAGAGATAGTCCTCTACCGATTCGAGACTCTCTAGCTCGAGCCTCAGGACAAGTACTCAGTCAAGCCCTTGGATCGTCAGGGCCGGTCCACCGATGTGGATTAAAATGCCTGAACACTGCGTTTCCCTACCCTTTGGGGCATAAATGAGCCAACAAATGACTCCATCGGCTTCACATAGTCACCGATATATCCGAGGCGCCTCGCAACGGCAACAACCACATAAGTCAAACTCGTCAGGGCATGTAAAACCACTGACGCCACTTCTAACTAGAAAGAAACGCATGTCCTCCCTGAGATCCTCTCCCGTTTCGGGTTCACCACCGGGGTGTGAGGCTCGCGAATCAACGCTACACAAAACTATGCTACACAGACCGTGTTTTGATTATCAACCACAAGACTTTGCTTTTCAACAGATGCCTTGATCATTTGCCACTTAGGCATGCCACACATGCAATTCACTGCATGCGATTGATATCCATCAATATATAACCCCTGAGCCCGTACGTATCAGAGAAGGGCGTTAAGCAAGAAAATAAATTCTCCGCCGCCAAACAGATATATATTTAATAGAAATCAATCACACAGACTAAAATCCAATGTCAGACACACAGTCCATTTACAAGTTCGTTCTGGGTCTGAACGAAACTGGAGGCACCTAGTACCCCGCGTATCCATCGATCTCCAAGTACGTCTGGACGCTCACTAATTGATTCCCTCCTCTTGGGTGTACGACCCAATCAAGATCATCATCAATTATCCAAACGATGTGAAGACCTCTGGTCTTCAACCACCGTCTTCATCTTCGACTTATCGTCATATCAGTTATTCAGAATGGGATAACCCGGTCTTTCTGAATAACCCGCGTATATAATAAACAAGTGTTACACAAACACAACATATGCCTCATTCCAATTCATCAGTCACTAACCGTAAATCAACAAGAGAATAATTCCCCAAATATTAACCCCGAAGGCCGAAATCAACATCAGATCAATACCCAGGAAACCGTTCTGCTTAGCTAACCTATAGTTAGTTTCTAAATTTTACGTTCTTAGGGAAAGGTTCCCATTAATTTTATCAAAGACAAATTCTTTTAAATTATCCTTTAATCTTCCTTTGAATATCACTTCAAACTAGTCGGGGTTAGCGAACCACACCAAAGTAATCATTTATTTTAATTTCCCAATCCCAACCTATTCATCCTATGAAGTAAAACTGGTAATACTTCATATCTAACACCACGGTGTTATCGGTAAATTCGATTACCATTTCACGTTCAAATCTAATTAAAGATTTAACTATCGCCTGGAGCAAAACTGGTAATACTCCATTCTCGATCTTTTCAATCTAATTAAAGATTCATTAAAACTCCACTTAGTTTTAATCTTAAACTGGGTTAAAGAATCAATGTCATTTAAAACACGGTTCAAGATAAACCCTAAAATCACATCACATTTCAATCAGTCCCTAACCGTAAAATAGAAAGTGGGCAATTCCCTAAGTATTAACCCCGAAGGTCGAAACCAACATTAGATCAATACCCAAGAAACCATCCAACTTAACTAATCTCCAGTTAGTTTCTGATTTTCTTAACTCAGTTGGGCCTAAAAATAGTATCATTGAAGATACCGTTCACGACAACCCAAAATCACATTCCATTAATTATCGGGTTAAAAAACAAGTGTTATTTAAAAACACCGTTCACGATAAACCAAAAAATCAATTCAAATTCAATTCCAATTAAATACCATTTAATTGGTACACTTCGTTAAATCTAAATAAAAAGATTTAATCTTTTTCTCAACTGGGTTTAAGAACAGTGTTAATGAAGACACCATTCACGACAAACCCAAATCACATTTGATATTTAATACAAGGCTCTGAATAGAAAATATATCGGCTTATATTCAATATCAAATTCTACGACCAACAAATATCGTATTGGAAATAACGATATAAATATATCTTTCAAATTTCCCTAACAATATCTGTATAATCATGAAATCCAACATCCAAATATTCCAAAGACAATTTCGATTCAAATCCATTTCCACTTTATATATATTGGAAATTCTGGTTATTTTCAAAACCATTTCAAATTCAATTTATTTATTTCAAAAATAAATTGATTTTAATTCTAGTTCAAAACTAGTCCATTTCGATAAAAATCTATTTTTATCTTTTCAAATATGGAGTTTTTCATCCCAATTCTTTACAAATCGTTTCTTATGATTTTACAAAAATTATCACTATTTTTAATAATTTTATCAAGGCCCGTACAATCGATTTCCATCAACGACCATCGAACAGCACTTACAACGACCTCTTCCAAATTTGATTTGGACGTAATTCCAAATCCAACCGTTAGATTTCAAATCTCTAATATTTGTTAGAAAGCTCTTTCCGATACGAACCCAACGGTTCCTGTTTTAGGAGAATCCGACGGCCGGATCTCCCGTAATATTCATTCGAAGTCAATGGTCGAAATTCGCAAACTACCGCAGCGCGACGCGTTCTATTCAGGCAATTATATAATATATATATATATTATATATTTCGTTGATTTCCTTTTAAAACATATTTTATAAATCATTTAAAATTCGTTTTCAAAACGATTTCAACTTCCATCGCAAATTCAAATCAAAATCGAATTTCCCAATATAAATTCGTTTTAAATTCATTTCAAATCGATTTCAATTTAAATCGATTTCAATTCAATTCGAATTCCGTTCAATTTCAATATGTTTTAAATTTAATTCAAAACGATTTCAATTCTACCTCAATCTAATTCGAATTTCAATTCTTTTCAATTTAATTCGAATTTCAATTCATTTAAATTTAATTCGAATTTCAATTCATTTCAATTTAATTCGAATTTCAACCCTATTCAGTTTAATTCGAATTTCAATTCATTTCAAAATATCAGATTTTGAAATCACTTTTTGATATTCATTATAAAATGAATAAAATCGATATAAATATCGTTCACGTCAAAATGACGTCAATCTAATCAACACGGCTTCCTATATTCTTATTTTCAAATATTCTATTTCAAATATTCTATTTCAAATATTTCTATCCAAATATTTCTTTTTCAAATATTCTACTTCAAATATTCTATCTCAAATATTTCTATTCAAATATTTCTTTTCAAATATTTTATTCAAATATTTCTCTTCAAACATTCTATTTTAAAACTGGAATGAAGCCCAATCAATTACCATATATTTTATTTCTATGGATTTCCACACAACGCATGTATATATCAACAATGACAAATAATCAACCATCATCCAAAGTGCATTCTACACTGTATAAGCATCAAATATAAATATTTAACGCTCATAAGAGTCTGTCAATCAATCGATCGACATACAACTAATTATTGGGATTAGTGTATGTCATATATCATCCCAATACCCGTGTGGGGTTTCAAACAATCAAACACAGATTTTATTTGTGCAGTTGGGCGATGTGTAAAATTTATCGTCCTAATCAATATCAGTCAAATGTGTATATATAAACAAATAGTTCGATTTGTTTATATTAATTTATTTCATTTCATATACGCATTAAAAATTCTATTTTTAACTATAAAAATATTTTTTTTATTTCAATCCACATCACACAATCAACTGCACATCAAAATCAAACAAACAAGCCGTCCATGGTCTTTGGACGACGGGTGTCGGGTGCTACTAAACACCGTCTGCATCTTAGTATATATTTGAACTACAAAAATAAATTAAAAGTGAGAAGCTCTCACCGAGGGATCCACTCCGCCATTCTATATTTTTGAAATTCAGAACAGTCTGGATTTGCCCGCAATGCCAACGCAGTCTTCTCTACGCTGTTCATATATAAAAATCACATTTTATTTCACTGATATAAAAATCACTTCTTTATTTCGTTATATATATAAAAATTATATTTTTATATTCTCTATTATATAAAAATTCTATTTTTAATCCGCTACTCTTTAAAAAATCGAATTTTTACTTTCACTTTATATATATATATATATATATATATATATATATAATCTAATTTTTACTTTACTACACATATAAAAATTATATTTTTATATCTCCACATATATAAAAATTATATTTTTAACCTTTCTATAATATAAAGATTATATTTTTATTCTAATTAAAAATCGAATCTTTCCTTCGCTACTACATTTATAAAAATCATAACTTTATCCCTTCTTTCCGACATTAAAAATTATACCTTTTTATTCTATAAAAACCGTATCTTCTCCTACATAAAGACCGCTTCTTTCATTACATAAAAAGGTCGAACTTTTTTGTTCTATAACTACATATACACATAAAAACTGATAAAAAGAAAAGCTGAATCCAAATAAGAACTGATTTAAAATAAGTTTTGAATTATATAAAAGAAACATTGAAAATAAAATAGATAATAAAAAATAATAATAAAGGCTCACTGTTCATTGGAGTAATAGGGGGGTGCTCGTCGGCGCTGGGTGGTCGGGGGGGGGGGGGGGGGGTCTCGATGCTGGTGGCGGTTGGAGGCGTGGGGTGCAGGCGGTTAGGGTTTGGATGGTGGCGGGTTTTCAGGGGCTGAACGGGTTTTGGGGGTTTCGGTGGAGAGAGGGGAGAGTGGTGAAGAAGGAGGGGGATCGAAGGGGGGTGGTGTCCTAAATAACACTTGTTTATAGTAAATAGTTTATATGGCTAACACTCGGAATTCATGTCACGTTTATTGTGAATACCACTAGCACGACGATGAAAATTACCATTAGAACTTATGGTAATCCAAGAATACCACTAGTTACAATAATACCACTAGCACAAACAAGAAAATAGTCATGAAATTATCATAAACGATATTACTTTCAAAAAACACATCCATTTAAATTAGTTATACCACTATCCACTTGAAATACCACTAGAAAAATAAATCCGATGTCAAGCACACATCCATTAAGTTTTGAAAAGACTAATAGTTTATATTCCCGTTTTAAGTTGAAATTATAGCTAGTACCATCCAATAATTTTGAAAAGATTTATAATGTTAATCATTTCTTATGAAAATCAAAATAAATTTCTCATCGTTATTATTTAAAATAGTTCATTTTAAATAATCAAAATTCACAAAATTGCCAAAATAAAAATTTTAAATTGGCTTGGATTTCCGGGTTGTTACAATCTCCCCCACTTAAAAATTTTCGTCCCCGAAAAGGAATGAAGCCGAAAGTTGTTTAACTAATCAACTCAACTTCCAATATTTTATTTACGGCTTAAGTTCTTCAACTTTTTAGTTTCTAAGAACTTTTCAAATTTTTCAAAAATTTGGCTAACACCCTAAATTTTCGAAAAATTTCGCCATAACCTCCCCTGCACCGGGGACTTCAGGATATTTCATATAGCCTCCCATGGCCTTCTTCAATCCAAAAGAAAAAGAAAAAGCCAATCGGCTCATAAAATCATCATCACCCAAACAAAACAGTAAATTATGGTAAACATGTACCTATTTGTTGGGCATACAATTCTATTCTTCTGCTCTAGCCTCCTTGCTATGACCTATTCAATGTAAGTACATGTATATGCAAGCATTGGCAACTATTTTCAATATAGTTCGCTATTTGGTTCAATTAGGCTAAATGGTTAAAAATATCAAACAAATAAACAAACAACACAACCATCAATCAATTAGTTGATTAGAATTTCAAATTCATAATTTTTGATACATACACAGAAAGTCGTGTTTCTGATGCCAAATCACAACAAATAATCCTATCTAGTTTTGGTTCTCACACCAGTCTAATGGAAATATATAGATATCACACCTTCGAAACACGAACATAAACTACTGATGCCGTACGTCATCAGTAGAATCATCTCCGGGCGACTAGAGTGTGATTCTATATCTATCCAGTATATTAAAACTTCGAATATACATTCATGACGCGTATGTGCAAAACCTTTATATACTCGATTGTACAAATTCAAAATAAATAAATATTCAAATACGTTTAAAACGATTTAAATTTCAAAACAAAATTGTTTTCGTTTTAAAAATATACTCTTTACACTCGTTCTAGGATACTACTGATCCCATCTCTAACGAGTCATTCTAATTGGATATTACTAATCCAATATCTGATGAATACTTTCGTTCGGTTCTAATGTGTCTTGTTCTCGAGCTCTATAAACCAAAGCTCTGATACCAAACTGACACAGCTCGAACTTCCCCATGAAGGAAAGCACGGATTGCGTTGAGGACAAGACGAATCAGAATGCAAACAGAAGAACATTTCATTGTTTATTACAACAATTCCATCAGAATACAAGAATATATAGAGTATGAATAAATATTACACATTTACTAAATATCAGAGATTACAATAAATTACATTTAAAATTTTTATTTTGGCAATTTTGACGAATTTTGAATATTTAAAATGAATTATTTTAAATAATAACAACGAGAAATTTATTTTGAATAGAAATCGAACATATATATTTATATACGTCGTCGTTAGAATATAAATAATTATTTATAATTATAAAGGGAATTGAAAATGACGCGGTAGTTCGATAATTCGATTTCAAATTTCAAATGAATGTACCGGGTTCAAAATAAACCGGATTTAACGAAACCAAAAATATTTGAATCTAAATGAGAATATCTTTCCAACGAATCCGAGAAATTGAAATTTCATAGCGGGGATCAAAAGTTATGTCCAACTGAATTTTCAGAATAGTCGCTTTGAATCCTAGCCCTTAAAAATAGCCATTTTGCAAACGACCTCGGATTTCGACAAAGCCACTTTTGTCGGATCCGTGATGTCAAGTTATTGCTAGGTTTCAAAATTCATAATTTTTCGAATCAATATTTAAGCGTGGCAAAGGAAAACGCGTTTGACCAGTTTTAGTTGATTTAATCGACTGGAAAATGGCCTTTTTCAAACGGTCTCAGAATTCGACGAAATTAGTTTTGTTAGGATTGTATCGTCAATACGAAGTTAGAAAATATTTTTTGGGATTTGTAGAGTTCGTATGTGGCCCCCGTAAATTGAAATGTGCGTTCAAATTCAATATATAGAGTTATATGTTGATTTTGACGAAAACTGATCGAAACGATCGAATCAGCCTACAATACATATCCCATTATGTTCGGAATGGGGGTAATTAGCTATGGACGACAGGCGGTGGGTTCGATTTAGAGTTCAAAAATAAAAGTTACTTTTTGAAAACTAAAATAAATAAATAAATATATTTATATATCTACCTTTACCCCCCCCCCCTTCAACTCAGATCTAAAAAGAAAAAGAAACCCGCGCAGCTCAAATCCACGCCGCCCCCCCCCCCTCGGCCAAGCCACGACCGCCAGAACCGCCCCCCCCCCCCTTCGCGAGCACGACCGCCAGAAGCCCCCCCACCCCGGCCGAGCGTCGCTCGACCCTTCCCCTCGTCAGCTTCAACCCCTCCCTTCTCAAACCGTGAGCACAGATGACGAAAGTGACAAAAGGGCGAGAACGGCGAAGATTTTTTACATATGAAGAGTCGGGGCGTTTGTTTTAGCAAGTCGGTGAGAACTCCTCACCTTTTATTTATTTTTCTAGTTGAAATATATACTAGGATGCAGACGGTGTTTAGTAGCACCCGACACCCGTCGTCCATAGACCGTGGACTGCTTGTTTGTTTGTTTGGTTGGTTGCTATGTTGTGAAATTTGATTGTATGATGTGAAATGAAATAAAATATTTTATAGTGGAAAATATTTTATAGTTAAAAATATAATTTTTAATGTGTATATAAAATAAATCGGACGATTTGTTTATATACACTGATTTGACTGATATTGATTGGGATGATAAATTTTACACATCGCCCAACTGCACATATAAAATCTGTGTTTGATTGTTTGAAACCCCACACGGGTATTGGGATGATATATGACATACACTAATCCCAATGATTAGTTGTATGTCGATCGATTGATTGACAGACTGTTATGAGCAATAAATATTTATATTTGATGCTTATACAGTGTAGAATGCACTTTGGATGATGGTTGATTATTTGTCATTGTTGATATATACATGCGTTGTATGGAAATCCATAAAAATAAAATCTATGGTAATGGATTGGGCCTCATTCCAGTTTTGAAATAGAATATTTGACGAGAAATATTTGAATAAAATATTTGAGAAGAAATATTTGAATAGAATATTTGAAGTAGAAATATATAAAGCCGTGTTGATTAGATATGCGCTATTTTGACGCGGACGATATTAGTATCGATTATATTCGTTTTTATAATGAATATTGAAAAGTGATTTCAAAATCGAATATTTTGAAATGAATTCGAATTTATATTGAATATAATTGAATTCGAATTGAAATTGAATAGAATTGAATTCGAATAGAATTGAAAACGAACTGAAATTGAATTAAAAATCGATTTGAATTGAAATCAATTTGAAATGAATTTAAAAAGAATTTATAAGGAAAAATTCAATTTTGAAACTGACACAGCCCGAACTTCCCCGTGAAGGAAAGCACGGATTGCGTTGAGGACAAGACGAATTAGAACGCAAACAGAAGAACATTTCATTGTTTATTACAACAATTCCATCAGAATACAAGAATATACATAGTATGAATAAATATTACACATTTACTAAATATCAGAGATTACAATAAATTACATTTAAATACATCGCAGCGGAAAAACAATACAAAACGCAACTAGAAGTAATACACGGATACAGAGCTTTCTGAGTATCGTTCCAGCTGTAAATCAGGATCCTCTGAATATAAATATGCAAAACCAAAACTACTAGCTGCCCGTGCGGAAAATAGGGGCACCCAGAATTTAGGTTAAAACAATAAACTCCAGGTCAGTCATGTGACTAGTGTGAGAACTAAAACAGTTATTAATCTTTATTTTTAAAGTTAGGTAAATCAAGGGACCACGCCGTATAACACGAAATGGGTTTCCTCCCAAGAATACCAGTGCATAAAACAACAGCGTAACGCTAAATAAAGAACAATGAAGCTATTATAAGACCCAGGTCCCATCACACAATGCAACGCAAGCCGGAGGATTGGGGTTTCCCTTATAATAGCCAAAGCATGCTTGATACAATTAAAACAATCATTTGATACTATAATAAGTGTATAGTATTTAAAACAATTTCAATCATAAATATCAATCATAGACGGCATGGGTACCATATATCATGTCGCCATACTAGGCTCTACAATCAAAACCGCAAATGTCACATATTTGGAAGTTGGATTTCCATCTGTGAACTGAGGCAACAGATAGTCCTCTACTGATTCGAGACGCTCTAGTCCGCCCCTCAGGTCAGAGCTCGAGTGACCTTTGGATCGTCAGGGTCGGTCCACCGATGTGGATTAAAATGCCTGAACACTGCGTTTCCCCACCCTTTGGGGTGTCAATGAGCCAACGAATGACTCCATCGGCTTCACATAATCACCGATATATCCAAGGCGCCTCGCAACAGCAACAACCACATAAGTCAAACTCGTCAGGGCGTGTAAAACCACGGATGCCTCATCTAACTAGAAAGAAACGCATGTCATCCCTAAGGTCCTTCTCCCGTTTTTGGTTCATCACCGGGGTATGAGGCTCGCGAATCAACGCTACACAAAGCTATGCCACACAGGCTGTGCTTTGATCATCAATCACAAGACTCTGCTTTTCAATAGAAGCCTTGATCATTTACATCCTAGCATGCCACATAGGCAATTCACGCTATGCAACCGATATCAATCACACAGAATGAAATCCGATGTTAGGCACACATCCATTTACAAGTCCGTTCTGGGTCTTAACGAAACCGGCGGAACCTTATTCCTCGCATATCCATCGATCTCCAAGTACTTCTGGGAGATCACCAATTGATTCCCTCCTCTTGGGTGTACGACCCAATCAAGATCATCAGTAATTATCCACACGACGTGAAGACCTCCGGTCTTCACCCACCGTCTTCATCTTTGACACCACGTCGAATCAGTTATTCGAAATGGGATCAACCTGGTCTTTCCAAATAACTCGCGTATATAATAAACAAGTGTTACACAAACACAACATACGCCTCATTCCAATTCATCTGTCACAAACCGTAAATTAACAAGAGAATAATTCCCCAAATATTAACCCCGAAGGCCGAAACCAACATCAGATCAATACCCAGGAAACCGTTCTGCTTAGCTAACCTACAGTTAGTTTCTAAATTTCACATTCTTAGGGAAAGGTTCCCATTAATTTTAGTAAAGATAAATTCTATTAAATTTATTCTTTAATCTTCCTTTGAATATCACTTCAAACTAGCCGGGATTAACGAACCTTACCGAAGTATTCATTTGTTTTAATTTCCCAACCCCAACCTATTCATCCCATGAAGTAAAACTGGTCATACTTCATACCTGTAACAACCCGGAAAATCTGAGCCATTTAAAATTTTTATTTTAGCAATTTCGGTGAAGTTTGAATATTTAAAATAGATTATTTTAAATAATATCAACGAGAAATTTATTTTGAATGAAAATAGAACGTATATATTTATATACGTCGTCGTTAGAGTATAAATATTTATTTATAATTATAAAAGGAATTGAAAATGGCGCGGTAGTTCGATAATTCGATTTCAAATTTCAATTAAAAATACCGGGTGCAAAATAAACCGGATTTTAGTGAAACCAAAAATATTAGAATCTATTTGAGAATATCTTTCCAACGAATTCGAAAAATTGAAATTTCATAGCGGGGATCAAAAGATACGCCCATTTGAAAATTCAGAATAGTCGCTATGGAATTCTGGCCCTTAAAAATGGAAAATTTTCAAACGACCGCGGATTTCTACGAAACCACTTTTGTTGGATCCGTGATGTCAAATTATTGTTAGATTCCAATTTTCATAATTTTTCGAATCAATATGTGAGCGTGGCAAAAGAAAACGCGTTTGACTAGTTTCAGTTGATTTTAATCGACTGGAAAATGGCCATTTTTCAAACGGTCTAAAGAATTCGACGAAATTAGTTTTGTTAGGACCGTATCATCAATAAGAAGCTAGAAAATATTTATCTAGAATTTTTTGAGTTAGTATGTGGCCCAAGTAAATTGAAATACGCGTTCAAATTCAATATATAGAGTTATATGTTGATTTTGACGAAAACTGATCAAAACGATCAAATCAGCTTACGATACATATCCCATTGTGTTCGGAATGGGGGTAATTAGCTAGGAACGACAGTCGATGGATTTGGTTTCGAGTTCGAATGGAAAACGTACTTTTTGGAGAAAATTTAAATTAATTATATAAATTATTACATTATCCCTGGCCCTCTCTCCTTTCCCTTCAGTCAAACCATCGATTTCTGAAAAAGAAAAAAGAATAAAGATGAGCGACGAAGAAGGAGGGCGCCAATCCCCTTCGCCTGCGCTGCCGTGGATGGCGCAACCGCGATCCTCCCCATCCAGCCTTCTCTCTCCTCCTCGCGAACGAGAACCGCGCCCCTCTCTCCGAGCCCAAGCCCTCCCCCATCGCAAACCCACCCTTCCGTGCCCTAGCCGACCACCAGAGAACGCGCCGCGTCTCCATCTCCTGACCGCCCCTCCTCTCTCAGCCTCCCTCTCCGCGCCAAGAACCACAAACACCCCTACCGAAGCCCTAGCCCCCAAATTCGAAACCGCAACACCCTAGCCCGCACCCCCTTGACCCGCGCTCCTCCTCCGCCGTCAATTCCGACAGTAAAACCCCCCTGCAATGAAAACGAGGTAAAAAACTTTAAAACTTATTTTCAGTTTTACTATGAATTCAAATAGGATTAAAACTGATTTTATGTAACACCCTGAATTTCAATTAACACTAATGGTTAGAAATTAAAGTATAATTAATCTCAGATGGAAGAACCAGGGGAAACGGGCTGCGTCATTGCGTTCGTCTCGGAAAAATACGCGAAATAGAGTCTGAGTTTTCGAGAATCGGAGTCCGTATGGCCCGGTTATGGCCCAAAGAAGTTTTAGGAAGTTTAAATTTGAAAAGCAGATTTGAAAAACAAGTTTGGAGCCAAAAGAGGAAAGGGGGGAAAAATTCCCGCCTAGCCCCATGTCGACAGCCGTGTCGACAGGGGTGTCGACAGGGGTGTCGACAGCCCTGTCGACAGGGGTGTCGACACAGGGTGTCGGCCCTGCTGGTCTGGGTGCACCAGGTTTGGTCTTGGCTGAGTCTAGGGCTATGTTCTAGAGGGTTCCGAAATCTAAGGGTCCTAATCTAATCTAGGGTTAATCTAAGGGCCTAAAACACTTTCTAATCCTATAAATAAGACCCCAACCCTACCCTAATTCATTCATAATTAAACCTAGTAATTAAACTATGGCAAAATGCAACTTGATCATGGCCTCCACAAATCTATGAAGAGGGTTGCATGCTAATCACTCTCTAATCAACCTCTAATCTCTTCTTAGCATCTTAATCTTCTTCATTTGGTGTGCAAAATTGCTAGTAGTGAGTTTCTATCACTTTGATGATCTTTTGGTAAACTAATTAGATGAGATGTGATGGGATTTATGGTTTTGTATGTGGGTTAATGAGCTTTGAATCATATGATATGATGTTAGCATTAATCTTATGTTTATGCATGTTGAGTATGTATGTTTATGCATGTTGAGTATGTAAGTTTATGCAAGTTTAATATGATGTATGTTATGTTTGCATGATGCTAAATATGCAAGTTGTGGGCTATGTAATCATATGCATGTTATGCAAGTTCATGGTGATATGCTATGCAAGTTACATGTTTGTTAATATGCAAGTTACATGTTTGTTAATATGCAAGTTACATGTTTGTTAATATGCAAGTTACATGTAAGTAAATATGCAAGTTACATGTTTGTTAATATGAAAGATACATGTTTGTTAATATGCAAGTTACATGTTTGTTAATATGCAAGTCACATGTAAGTAAATATGCAAGTTACATGTTTGTTAATATGCAAGTTACATGTATGTAAATATGCAAGTTACATGTTTGTAAATATGCAAGTTATATGTTTGTTAATATGCAAGTTCATGATGACACATTATGCAAGTCTATGAGTTAATATGCAAGTTTGTTATGCAAGTGAATATGTAAGTTATGTGACATATTATATGCAAGTTATGTGACATGTTATGCAAGTGCATGTGCAAGTTATGTGTTTGTTAATATGCAAGATGGCACATTTGGAACATGTTCATTCATATGCAAGTTGACACCTTCTATATGTGTTATATCATGAGAACGAAATTACGTGGGAACGATGGGGTAATTAAATGCATAAGTTAATAAGATTGTGTGAAATTAATATAATTATGCATAACATAAAATAAAGGAACATAGTATGGGAATTTGCCTATTAAGTTAGGTGTACCCATACTATGTGTTGGGAATTTACCTATTGAGTTAGGTCTACCCCATGGGAATTTACCTATTGAGTTAGGTCTACCCATGTTATGAAAAGCTTGACATTAATTAGGGATAATTAATATGGGGGTGATTAATTAGGTGTAATTAATCGACTAAGACACGAGGTTGGACTCATTTGTAGTGTAAAACTGCCCGGACCCGACCGGCTTAACCAGTTGCTACAAATGTCAGCCCAATGTGAGAGGTCTTGGCCATAAATTAAATACGTGATTAAGGTAAAGACACGAGGTTAGACTCTGTTATGACGTAAGACTGCCCGGATTCTACCGGCTTAACCAGGCGGTCATAACAGTCAGTCTAATGTGGGAGGTCTTTACGGGAGATCACGGTCTTAATTAATTAAGAAACACTTAACCATTATAGCATGTAGTGGGACATGAGGGGTTAAGTGGGTGCCTTGGGTGGCATGTGGAATCTTAAGTGGGTTGCCTTGGGTGGCAATAGAAAATACGATTAGAGTACTTAACCAAGAGAAACATGTAATTAAACATGATTAAAGGGTTAAGTGGGATACACTAGATATTTGACAAGCTTAAGTGGGTAGCTTGTGGGGGCCCATTTCAACCAATATCCCAAAACGTATCTTTGTGGGCTCGACCCATGTCGAGTAACGGGACACGCATATTGGGCTTGATTATAAGAGGCCAAAACGGGTTAGCGGTGGCAACGCAAGTCCAACGGGCTTCATATGCGTGAGTGGGCCCGGGCTGGTAGGTAAGCCGTTGTTGCATCGTGTAGATATAAGCCGTGCACCGTTAGTTTTATCAGGTTGCCACGTTGGGGAATGGTACACCCCACGGTGGGGCCAGCACGGGTATCTACGTTAGGGAGCCGATCGAATGGGGAGTAGTGTGTACATCTGGTGGATTGTAGGGCCCCGTGGCGCCTACTTGGTCACCTAGGGGTACGCAAGTACTATTAGGTTAATTTTAAAAGTCCTTGGGTGGGATCAACCTTTAAGTTAGGAACGACTGGTGTGGTGCAGTTTAGTAATTTACCTTAGGAAGGGTAGATGCGTCTTTATCTTTTATCTTGGTTTAGTTAACTGCTTAGTATAGCCGTTCATCCCTATATGTTACCGTATATCAAGTTATGTCTTCTCTGGTTACTTTAACGATTGTATTGTTAAAGTTATAGGACTCACTCAGACTTATGTCTGACCCCGTTGTTTTTACCTTTTTCTCAACCCTCAGGTCCTACGGTGGATCCTAGCAGTAGTGGAGCTTGATCGGATTGCTGTCCCAGTCTTTAGGAGCTTGGATAGATGTAAAGCTCCAGTTATCCAGTTATCTTTTCTTTTGTTTTGGCTATTGTGTGAGAGTGGGATTATGTACTTCTTTATTTTGATGGATATTGTACTTGACTTTTATTTTGGTTTTATGATGTAACCAGACATGTTTTACTTCCGCTGTTATGAGAAGATGTTTTAAAATTTCAAGTACTGTTTATATCTGTCTTGTTGTAATTTTTCTGTTCTATATTCACTAAAATACTCCACCGATGCTATGGCATTCCCTTAGTGAGTGACCCTAGCGGGAGTGGGGTGTTACACGTGGTATCAGAGCGAGGTTACCAGAACAGATAATTTTTTTTTAGAAAAACTATTTTCTAAGAGTATTTTCGAAGAAAGTATTTTCAAAAGCATGTCTTCTAAGAGAAAAAGTTTTTGAAAAAGAAAAGCATAATCCCCAATAGCCATATCTTTATCTTTCGGAATCTCCTTTTTGAATCTTTCCTCTTTCGTTTCAGCATGGCTGAAGATCTTAACATCCCGGAGGGTTTAGTTATACCACTATGGTATAGGAGGTTGCAAGAGGCTAGGGCCGCGGCTGCGGGTCCAGCTAATGCTACTACACCAGAGACAACCGCTCCTCCTCCTCAGCCTAGAGTGGATAATTTTGCTAAGGTTTGCAAGGAGTTCAAGGCTATAGGAGGAAAACCTTTTCTAGGTTCAGAGACTTTCGTAGAGGCTAGAGATTGGCTTAAGGAAGTGGAAGAGTTGCTAGATATCTTTGAAGTGGAAGAGGGAAAGAAAGTCAAGTTGGCGGCTTGGTTAATGAAGGGAGAGGCCTCATTCTGGTGGGAGGTCACTAATGGAGAACGCCCTGTTGACTCTTGGGCGGATTTCAAGCAAAGGTTTGGGGCTAAGTTTCTCTCAAGGGCGGAAGAGAATCTGTTTATGGAGAAGTTCCTGAATTTGAAGCAAGGGAATCTCACGGTGAAAGAATATGTCAACAAATTCAATCAATTAGCAAGGTTTGGCATAGAGTTGGTGAATACACCGGAGAAGAAGGCTTTGAGGTTCGTTAAAGGCTTGAACGAACCATTGCAAGGAATAGCTATGACTCACATTCCTATGGGGGCCACCTTTGAGAAGCTTGTCTACATGGCACTTATGCATGAGGATGATAAGAATTCTAAGGCACCAGAGAAAAAGGGGGATCAGAAGAAACCGCAACAACAACAAGGCAAGGGTGGAAAAGGCAATGGTGACAAGAAGAAGACAAAGAAGAAGTGCTTTAATTGTGGGACACCAGGGCACCTCAGTAAGGATTGTCGCAAAAAGAAGAAGACCGGTTGCTTTCATTGTGGTGAAACAGGGCATCTTGTGAAAAACTGCCCAAAGAAGGGACAGAAAACGGGGTCTACCTCAGGAGGTCAGGTGCAAGCTCTTATAGCACCACCTCAGTCAGGGGGGCAAGTTCAGGTTCTCTCAGTTCCACCGATTCAGCAGAGAGGTAGAACTATTTCCGTTGAAAGTCTGGTTTTTCTGTGTGATCATCCAGTTCGTACTTTGTTTGACTCTGGCGCATCGCATTCTTTTATCTCATCATCGTTAGTTGAGTCACTGCACTTAGACACCAGTCTAGTTGATGATCCCTTGGTTGTTTCAAACCCAATTGGGGGCTCTATATATCTGTCCATGATATGTTTGGGTTTGAAGATTTCTATACTTAGCGTTAAGTTTAGATGTGATGCTTTTGTATTGGGCTTCACGGGCTATGGGTTGATTTTGGGCATGGACTGGTTATCCAGTAATGGTGCCGTTCTTGATTGTGAGAGGAGAGTTGTCAGGCTTATGACCCGCTTGGGTAATACTCTCGAGATCTCTTGTAATCCAATGGAATCTGTTTTGCTAAGTTATCTTGAATCGCTCGATGCTTCGGTCGAGAGTTTGCGTTCTGTCAAAGTGGTCCGGGAATATCCGGATGTGTTTGAAGAAGTGAAGGGTTTGCCTCCGAAGCGGGAGATAGATTTCCGAATTTATTTGGTGGATAATGCCAAACCAGTGTCTTTGCCAGTGCGCCACATGGCTCCTCGTGAGAGAAGAGAACTTCATAAGCAAGTAGGGGAGTTGCTTGAGAAGGGGTTCATAAGGCGAAGTATATCGGAGTGGGGAGCTCCAGTAGTGTTTGCCACGAAGGCAGATGGGTCCCTCAGACTTTGTGTGGATTATAGAGAACTTAATAAGCTCACGAAGAAGAATAGACACCCACTACCAAGGATAGATGATCTTTTTGATCAGTTGGTTGGCGCCTCAGTATTTTCGCAGATGGACTTAGCTACAGGGTTTCATCAGTTGAGGGTGGCGGAGGACAGTATAGAGAAGACTGCTTTCCGGACTCCGGATGGTTTTTATGAGTGGCTTGTGATGCCATTTGGGTTGACGAACGCCCCTGCATATTTCGTTGATTTAATGAGTAGGGTGTTCAGGGAGTTCCTTAATAAATTCGTGGTGGTCTTTGTGGATGATATCTTAGTATTCTCTAAGAGTGAAGAAGAGCATGCCTTACATCTCAAGGAAGTGTTGGAGACTCTTCGAGCACATAGTCTTAAAGCTAAATTCTCTAAATGTCATTTTTGGAGAAGAGAAGTGCGATTCTTAGGGCATGTGGTCTCTAAGGAAGGGATAGCTGTGGATCCCGCAAAGATAGTATCTATCCAGGATTGGAAAGTTCCTAGAAATGCTACCGAAGTAAGAAGTTTCTTGGGGTTGGCAGGATATTATAGGAAGTTCATCAAAGACTTCGCGAAGATATCAGCCCCATTAACCCGCTTGACGAAGAAGAATCTGGTTTTCTTATGGGACGTAGATTGTGATGATGCTTTCCGACGATTAAAGAGAGCTTTGACCACCGCTCCAGTTTTAGTGCTCCCAGATGGGAGTAAGCCGTTTGTTGTTTATACCGATGCTTGTGGGACAGGATTAGGCGCAGTCTTGATGCAGGAGGGAAGGGTAATAGCCTATGGAGGGAGACAATTGAGGGCACATGAGAAAAATTACCCTACCCATGATCTAGAGCTGGCCGCTATTGTTTTTGCGCTTAAGATTTGGCGCCATTATCTTCTTGGTGAGAGATTCGAGTTGTTCACTGACCATAAATCATTGAAGTACTTATTCTCTCAGAAGGATTTAAATTTAAGACAGCAAAGGTGGATGGAGTTCTTAGCATCCTATGATTTTGAGATAGCGTATACCCCTGGCAAGGGTAACGTGGTGGCAGACGCCTTGAGTAGAAAAAGGCTATCTTTGAGTCCATTGTTCGTGGAACGGCGAAGCTTGGAGTTTCTTTCTTTGTTTGACTTCAGACCTTCTGTTGATTTTGTACCTGGTTTGTTGGCATCCTTGGAAGTTAGACCTACCCTTTTGGGACGGATTGGCGAGGCTCAGCGAGACGACCCACAGTTGGTTGAGTTGGTAGAGAAGCTTATAAGGGGGGAGTCGTCCAGCCATTTGGGTAGATACACCATAGATGATAAAGGATGGTTGCATAGAGACGGTAGACTTTGTGTACCGCAAGATGAGGGTTTGAAGAAGGCTATTTTGGATGATGCACATCGTTCAAGAATGACTATTCATCCCGGTGGAGACAAAATGTACCAAGACATGAAGAGAGTTTTCTTCTGGGCCGGTATGAAGAAAGATGTGGCTGAATACGTGGCTAGATGCTTAGTATGCCAACAAGTTAAAGCGGAGCAAAGGAAACCCGGTGGGTTGCTACACCCATTGGAAGTTCCACAATGGAAGTGGGATAGTGTCTCGATGGATTTCGTCGATGGGTTACCGAGATCGAGGAAGGGCAATACGGGAATTTGGGTGGTGGTAGACAGACTTACCAAGAGTGCCCATTTTATACCCGTGAAGAGTAAGAGGACCGCTCCATGGCTTGCTTCAGTCTATGTTAGAGAGATTGTTAGATTGCATGGCGTACCATCCAGCATTGTGAGTGATCGAGATCCTATCTTCACTAGTGAGTTTTGGAGAAGTTTGCAAGAGGCGGTAGGGACTCAGTTGTGTTTGAGCACCGCATATCATCCTCAGACAGACGGCCAGACCGAGAGGGTGAACCGTATCTTAGAAGATCTCTTGAGGCTTTGTATCTTAGATTTTGGAGGTACATGGGAAGAACATCTTCCTTTGGTAGAGTTCGCATATAATAACAGCTTTCAGTCCAGTATTGGCATGGCACCTTTCGAAGCTCTTTATGGAAGGCCTTGTCGATCTCCTACATGTTGGTGGGAATCTACAGATAAGGTCTTGCTTGGGCCAGATATGGTTAGAGAAACTTCAGGGAAGATTGATTTAATTCGTAGAAGGATGAAGGCAGCGCAAGATAGACAGAAGTCTTATGCGGATCGGAGAAGGACGGATCTTGAGTTTGAGGTTGGGGATATGGTTTTTGTCAAAGTATCTCCATTGAGAAATGTTGTTCGATTTGGGTCCGTTGGGAAGTTAGCACCGAGGTTTGTTGGACCATTTCCTATTAAGGAAAGGATTGGACGGATGGCATATAGGGTGGAGTTGCCCGACAGACTTAGTGGTGTTCACGATGTATTCCATGTATCACATTTGAGGAAGTGCTTACATGAGACCGCAGAGGTGGTAGAGCCGAGCTTGCTTAGAGATGTAGAGGTAGAGCGTGATGCGACGATTCGACGAGCTCCTACTCGCATCCTTGGGTCAGAAGCTAGGAAGTTGAGGAATAGAGAGGTTCAGCTAGTGAAAGTGCAATGGGGAGATGACGAAAGCAATGCTACTTGGGAGACGGAAGCGAAGATGCGTTCTTTGTATCCATTTCTTTTTGAGAGTATGTCTTTTAACTTCTCCTTTATCGCTTGTCTAGTACTTATCTTATCTTTAGTATATCCTCTCGCTAGTACCTATGACCTTTAGATAGGGTAAAACCTATGGTTGAAACATGTGTTTGAAACATGTTATGGTTGATGGATGCATGTGGATGCAATTGATTGCTAGCGGTTACTCGTGGATGCATATACACACACATTAGGCACTAGATCGGCTCAGACACTTCATGTTGCATATTGCATAAATGGATGTGGTAGTTAATATTGATGGATGTATCATGGCTGTGTTATCATATGGATGATGCATTTTTGTGTATGGTTGTGCACGCATGTAGAAATTTGTATGTGTCAATAGGGTTTCGCATACATATTGGATGCATGGCACAATCATGGTTTGCATTAAGGTGGTCGACTGAATCAGTAGACCGCCTGATTTTGCATTAGTATACGGACATATACACACACTTTCTGCATATGTTCATACATCATTAGAAGTTTCTAAGGACAATGGTTGCTTGTGGTTGATGGTTTAGTAGATGGTTGTTTGGTTGGTAGGATACGTTCTTCTTAACTTAGAGATTTCGAGGGCGAAATCCTTTAAGTAGGGGAGAATGTAACACCCCGAATTTCAATTAACACTAATGGTTAGAAATTAAAGTATAATTAATCTCAGATGGAAGAACCAGGGGAAACGGGCTGCGTCATTGCGTTCGTCTCGGAAAAATACGCGAAATAGAGTCTGAGTTTTCGAGAATCGGAGTCCGTATGGCCCGGTTATGGCCCAAAGAAGTTTTAGGAAGTTTAAATTTGAAAAGCAGATTTGAAAAACAAGTTTGGAGCCAAAAGAGGAAAGGGGGGAAAAATTCCCGCCTAGCCCCATGTCGACAGCCGTGTCGACAGGGGTGTCGACAGGGGTGTCGACAGCCCTGTCGACAGGGGTGTCGACACAGGGTGTCGGCCCTGCTGGTCTGGGTGCACCAGGTTTGGTCTTGGCTGAGTCTAGGGCTATGTTCTAGAGGGTTCCGAAATCTAAGGGTCCTAATCTAATCTAGGGTTAATCTAAGGGCCTAAAACACTTTCTAATCCTATAAATAAGACCCCAACCCTACCCTAATTCATTCATAATTAAACCTAGTAATTAAACTATGGCAAAATGCAACTTGATCATGGCCTCCACAAATCTATGAAGAGGGTTGCATGCTAATCACTCTCTAATCAACCTCTAATCTCTTCTTAGCATCTTAATCTTCTTCATTTGGTGTGCAAAATTGCTAGTAGTGAGTTTCTATCACTTTGATGATCTTTTGGTAAACTAATTAGATGAGATGTGATGGGATTTATGGTTTTGTATGTGGGTTAATGAGCTTTGAATCATATGATATGATGTTAGCATTAATCTTATGTTTATGCATGTTGAGTATGTATGTTTATGCATGTTGAGTATGTAAGTTTATGCAAGTTTAATATGATGTATGTTATGTTTGCATGATGCTAAATATGCAAGTTGTGGGCTATGTAATCATATGCATGTTATGCAAGTTCATGGTGATATGCTATGCAAGTTACATGTTTGTTAATATGCAAGTTACATGTTTGTTAATATGCAAGTTACATGTTTGTTAATATGCAAGTTACATGTAAGTAAATATGCAAGTTACATGTTTGTTAATATGCAAGATACATGTTTGTTAATATGCAAGTTACATGTTTGTTAATATGCAAGTCACATGTAAGTAAATATGCAAGTTACATGTTTGTTAATATGCAAGTTACATGTATGTAAATATGCAAGTTACATGTTTGTAAATATGCAAGTTATATGTTTGTTAATATGCAAGTTCATGATGACACATTATGCAAGTCTATGAGTTAATATGCAAGTTTGTTATGCAAGTGAATATGTAAGTTATGTGACATATTATATGCAAGTTATGTGACATGTTATGCAAGTGCATGTGCAAGTTATGTGTTTGTTAATATGCAAGATGGCACATTTGGAACATGTTCATTCATATGCAAGTTGACACCTTCTATATGTGTTATATCATGAGAACGAAATTACGTGGGAACGATGGGGTAATTAAATGCATAAGTTAATAAGATTGTGTGAAATTAATATAATTATGCATAACATAAAATAAAGGAACATAGTATGGGAATTTGCCTATTAAGTTAGGTGTACCCATACTATGTGTTGGGAATTTACCTATTGAGTTAGGTCTACCCCATGGGAATTTACCTATTGAGTTAGGTCTACCCATGTTATGAAAAGCTTGACATTAATTAGGGATAATTAATATGGGGGTGATTAATTAGGTGTAATTAATCGACTAAGACACGAGGTTGGACTCATTTGTAGTGTAAAACTGCCCGGACCCGACCGGCTTAACCAGTTGCTACAAATGTCAGCCCAATGTGAGAGGTCTTGGCCATAAATTAAATACGTGATTAAGGTAAAGACACGAGGTTAGACTCTGTTATGACGTAAGACTGCCCGGATTCTACCGGCTTAACCAGGCGGTCATAACAGCCAGTCTAATGTGGGAGGTCTTTACGGGAGATCACGGTCTTAATTAATTAAGAAACACTTAACCATTATAGCATGTAGTGGGACATGAGGGGTTAAGTGGGTGCCTTGGGTGGCATGTGGAATCTTAAGTGGGTTGCCTTGGGTGGCAATAGAAAATACGATTAGAGTACTTAACCAAGAGAAACATGTAATTAAACATGATTAAAGGGTTAAGTGGGATACACTAGATATTTGACAAGCTTAAGTGGGTAGCTTGTGGGGGCCCATTTCAACCAATATCCCAAAACGTATCTTTGTGGGCTCGACCCATGTCGAGTAACGGGACACGCATATTGGGCTTGATTATAAGAGGCCAAAACGGGTTAGCGGTGGCAACGCAAGTCCAACGGGCTTCATATGCGTGAGTGGGCCCGGGCTGGTAGGTAAGCCGTTGTTGCATCGTGTAGATATAAGCCGTGCACCGTTAGTTTTATCAGGTTGCCACGTTGGGGAATGGTACACCCCACGGTGGGGCCAGCACGGGTATCTACGTTAGGGAGCCGATCGAATGGGGAGTAGTGTGTACATCTGGTGGATTGTAGGGCCCCGTGGCGCCTACTTGGTCACCTAGGGGTACGCAAGTACTATTAGGTTAATTTTAAAAGTCCTTGGGTGGGATCAACCTTTAAGTTAGGAACGACTGGTGTGGTGCAGTTTAGTAATTTACCTTAGGAAGGGTAGATGCGTCTTTATCTTTTATCTTGGTTTAGTTAACTGCTTAGTATAGCCGTTCATCCCTATATGTTACCGTATATCAAGTTATGTCTTCTCTGGTTACTTTAACGATTGTATTGTTAAAGTTATAGGACTCACTCAGACTTATGTCTGACCCCGTTGTTTTTACCTTTTTCTCAACCCTCAGGTCCTACGGTGGATCCTAGCAGTAGTGGAGCTTGATCGGATTGCTGTCCCAGTCTTTAGGAGCTTGGATAGATGTAAAGCTCCAGTTATCCAGTTATCTTTTCTTTTGTTTTGGCTATTGTGTGAGAGTGGGATTATGTACTTCTTTATTTTGATGGATATTGTACTTGACTTTTATTTTGGTTTTATGATGTAACCAGACATGTTTTACTTCCGCTGTTATGAGAAGATGTTTTAAAATTTCAAGTACTGTTTATATCTGTCTTGTTGTAATTTTTCTGTTCTATATTCACTAAAATACTCCACCGATGCTATGGCATTCCCTTAGTGAGTGACCCTAGCGGGAGTGGGGTGTTACATTTTATTTGCTTGTTAAAACTGATTTTAATTGCTTGCTAAAACTAATTTGATTTGCTTGTTAAAACTGATTTTATTTGCTTGTTAAAACTGATTTTATTTTCTTGTTAAAACTGATTTTATTTGCTTGTTAAAACTGATTTTATTTGCTTGTTAAAACTGATTCGACATAGTTATTAAAACAGATTTTAATGATAAAGATTTAATTTTGAAATGAATAAAAATATGATTTTTATATAGTGGCGATAATAAAAATATAATTTTTGTACTAGTGGCATATTAAAAATATGATTTTTATATAGGTAGGATAGTAAAAATGTGATTTCTATTCATGTAGAGTAATAAAAATATAATCTTTATTAGGAGAAGAGCAATATAAAAATATAATTTTTATAACGAAGTGAAGATAAAAATTTGACTTTTATATATATGAGGTGAAAATAAAAATTCGATTTTCATATATGTAGCGAAACAAAAATATGATTTTTTTTAGTGAAGTAAAAATACGATTTTTATATTATATAGATAGTAAAGATTTGATCTTTATATTTGAAAAGGCGAAATCTTTATATTTGAAAAGGCGAAATCTTTATATGAAGAATAGCGTGATAAAAATGTGATCTTTATTATATGAACACCGTTGTAAAAAGAGAATTTTTATCTATATAGTAGCGGTATAAAAATATGATTTTATATATATATATAGCAACAATATAAAATTGTGATTTTTATATATGTAGTGGCTACGGGTGTTGAAATTGACAAAACAGCGAGCACGACGAAGATTTCTACATATGAAGAGTCATGGTATTGGATTAGCTAGTCAGTGAGAACTTCTCACTTTAATTTTCTTTTTCTAGTTAATAATATATTCTAGGATGCAGACGATGCTTAGTAGCACCTGAAACCCGTCGTCCACAGACCATGGACGGCTTGTACGCTTGTTTGATGTGTTGTGAAATTTGTTTGTGATGTTGATGTGAAATCGGTAATAAAATATATTCATGTGTTGAAAAGGTTCATATATTGATTAAAATATTTTAAATAATAAAATTTTCATCTTTATCATATTTAAATTTAGAAACTACTTCACGGTGGAGTATGAATAAAAATTAGACGATAGATACCATAATTGTATAAAATATATTACATAACAAAAATAGTCGTGTGTTGACAGTACTCATGTGTTGAGATTAGTCATGTGTTGAAAGAAATATAGATTCATGTGTTGAATAGAATAAATATTCATTTGTTGAATAGAATAACGAATTTATTGAAATATATAAAGCCGTGTAGATTAGAGTTGCGCTATTTCGACGCGAACGATATTTATATCGATTATATTCATTTTTATGATGAATATAGAAAAGAAGTGATTTCAAAATATAACGTTTTGAAAATATTATCATTTATATAGTAATGATATGAAATATCCAATTTTGATTTGAAATTGAATATAGAGTTGAAATGGTTTTGAAAACGAATTTAAAACAATTTATAAAATACGTTTTAAAAGGAAATCGATGAAATATATATAATATACATTATATATATATTAAATGGCCTGAATAGAACGCGCCGCACCGCGGCAGTTCGTGAATTTCGACCATTGACTTCGAATTGATGTTGCGGGAGATCCGACCATCGGATTCTCCTAAAACCGGAACCGTTGGGTTCGTATCGAAAAGACATTTCCAATGAATATTAGAAATTTGAAATCTAACAGTTGGCTTTGGAATTATGTC
The DNA here is from genome assembly GCA_030737875.1 of Allium sativum. NCBI lineage: Eukaryota > Viridiplantae > Streptophyta > Magnoliopsida > Asparagales > Amaryllidaceae > Allium > Allium sativum. The sequence goes on from CM060920.1 coordinate 993,947,546, forward strand.
CAAATCAAATTTGGAAAAGGTCGCTGTAAGTGCAGTTCGATGGCCAATGATGGAAATCGACTGTACGTGCCTCGATAAAATTATTAAAAATATTAATAATTTGTGTAAAATCATAATATGTGAATTAGGAAGAATTAGGATGAAAAATTCCACATTTGAAAAGATAAAAATATATTTTTATCGAAATGAACTAGTTTTGAACTAGAATTAAAATCAAATTATTTTTTAAATAAATAACTTGAATTTGAATTGGTTTTGAAAATAACCAGAATTTCCAATATATATAAAGTGGAAGTGGATTTGAATTGAAATTGGCTTTGGAATATTTCGATGTTGGATTCCGTGATTATACAGATATTGTTATGGGAATTTGAAAGATATATTTATATCGTCATTTCCAATACGATATTTGTTGGTTTCAAAATTTGATATTGAATATAAGCCGGTATATTTTCTATTCAGAGCCTTGTATTTAATATCAAATGTGGTTTGGGTTTGTCGTGAATCGTGTTTTAGATGACATTGGTTCTTTAACCTAGTTAAAGACATGATATTGATTTTTGAAAAGATTAAAACTAAGTGGAGTTTTAACGAATCTTTAGTTAGATTGAAATGTGAGTTGATAATTTAAATTACCAATCTGAAAGGTGATCGAGAATGGAGTACCACCAGTTTTGCTCCAAAGCGATAGTTAAATCTTTAATTAGATTTGAACGTGAAATGGTAGTTAATTTTACCGATAGCACTGTGGTGTTAGATATGGAGTATTACCAGTTTTCCTCTAGTGGATGAATAGGTTGGGATTGGGAAATAAAATAAATAATTACTTCGGTGTGGTTCGCTAATCCCGACTAGTTTGGAAAACCATAACATGGTTTGAAATGATATCCAAAGGAAGAATAAAGAATAAATTTAGAAGAATTTATCTTTGATAAAATTAATGGGAACCTTTCCCTAAGAATGTGATTTTGTGAATAAAAGAATATTCTAAATTGGAATGAGGCGTATGTCATGTTTGTGCAACACGTGTTTATTATATACGCGGGTTATTCGGAAAGGCTAGGTTTCTACCCATTCTGAATAACCGATTCGACGGTATGTCGAAGATGAAGACGGTGGTTGTAGACCGGAAGTCTTCACATTTTTTGGGTGATTACTAATGATCTTGATTGGGCTGTGCACCCAAGAGGAGGGAATCAATCGGTGGTCGTCCAAACGTACTTGTTGATCGATGTATATGCGAGGAAAGTGCCTCCGGTTTCGTTCAGACCCAAAACGAACTTGTAAATGGATTGTGTGTCTGACATTGGATTTTATTCTGTGTTGATTGATCTCTATTAAATATACATCTGTTTGGTGGTGGAGAATTTATTCTCTTTCTCAACGACCTTCTCTGAGACGTACGAGCTCAGAGGTTGTATATCGATGAACATCAGTCGCATGGAGTGAATTGCCTGCATGGCACGCCTAAGTGGCAGATGATCAGGGCTTCTGTTGAAAAGAAAAGTCTTGTGGTTGATGATCAAAGCACGCCTGTGTGGCGCAGCTTTGTGTATAACGTGAATTCGCGAGCCTCACACCTCGGTATGAGTCAAAAACGGGATACAGAGCGTTGGGAGGACACGACGTTTCTTTCTAGCTATGGGTGATGTCAGTGACCTACCAGCCCTGACATTTATATACATTTTACCTGTGTGGATGTTGGAATGCGAGGTGCCTTGGATATAGGTCTGTTAGGACCGGGAAACATGTGTTCAGGAATTGCCAATCCTCCAAAGTTAGGCGAGGACCGGCCCAACCGATTCCAAGGATCATAGTGGGGTCCTGAGACATTTGCTAGAGTGTCTCTAACGGAGAGGAGCTTGCCCCTTGCCTTCACTCATGACGGAAATCCAATTTCCAATACGTGATATTGCGGTTTTATTTGTAGAACCTAGTATGGCGACATAGTGGTATGGGTCATTCATGCCGCCTATGATTGATATTTATGATTGAAATTGTTTTGAGACTATACACTTATAGTAATATCAAAATAATGTTTTTAACCGTATCAAGCATGCTTTGGCTATTATAAGGTAAAAACCCTATCCTCCGGCTTGCGTTGCATTGTGTGATGGGACCTGGGTCTTATAATAGCTTCATTTTTCTTTATTTAGCATTGCGCTGTTTGTTTTATGCACTGGTATTCTTGGGAGGAAACCCGTTCCGTCTTATACGGCGTGGTCCCTTGATTTACCGAACTTTAAAATAAAGATTAATAACTGTTTTAGTTCTCACACCAGTCACATGACTGACCTGGAGTTTATTGTTTTAACCTAAACTCTGGGTGCCCTTATTTTCCACACAGGCAGCTAGTAGTTTTGGTTTTGAAGATTTATATTCACAGGATCCTGGTTTACAGCTGGAACGATACTCGTAAAGCTCTGTATCCGTTTATTACTTCTAGTTGTGTTTTGTATTATTTTCCACTGCGATGTTTCTAAATGTAAGTTAAATCTCTGATATTTTCTGTGTAATATTTATTCATACTCTGTATATTCTTGTATTCTGATGGAATTGTTGTAATAAACAATGAAATGTTCTTCTGTTTGCGTTCTGATTCGTCTTTTCATCAACGCAATTCGTGCTTTCCTTCACGGGGAAGTTCGGGTCGTGTCAGTTTGGTATCAGTGCTTTGGTTTACAGAGCTCCGAATGAAAGAATCCATCAGATATTGGATTAGTAATATCCAATTAGAATAACTCGTTAGAGATGGGATCGGTAGTATCCTAGAACGAGTGTGAAGAGTATGTTTTTAAAATAAAACAAATCTTGTTTTGAAAATTGAATTCAAGTATACGTATTTGAATAGTTATTTGTATTAATTTGGACAATCCAATATATAAAGATTTCGCATATACGCGTCATGAATGTATATTTGAAGTTTCAATATACTGGATAGATATAGAATCACACTCTAGTCGTCCGGACATGGTCCTGATGATGAAGTATACCATCACTAGTATTTATTTTCGTGTGACGAAAGTGGGGTTTCTATATATTTCCATAGACTGGTGTGAGAACCAAAATTAGATAGGTTTAATGTTGTGAATTGGCATCAAAAACATGATTTTCTGTATATGTATCAAAATTATGAATTTGAAATTCTAATTCACTAATTGATTGCTGATTGTGTTGTTTGTTTATTTTTTTGATATTTGAACCGTTTAGCCTAATGGAACCAAATATGGAACTGTATTGAAAAATGATTACAATTGCATGCATATACATGTACTTACATTGAACAAATCATAGCAAGGAGGCTAGAGTAGAAGAATAAAATTTGTTTTCCCGAGAAATAGGTACATGTTTACCATAATTTACTGTTTTGTTTGGGTGATGATGATTTTATGAGCCAATTGTCTAGCTGCTTGGCTTTTTCCTTTTCTTTTGGATTGAAGAAGGCTATGGAGGCTATATGAAATACCCGAAAGTCCCCGGTGCAGGGGAGGTTATGGTGAAATTTTTCGGAAATTTAGGGTGTTAGCCAAATTTTTGAAAAATTTGAAAAGTTTTTAGAAACTGAAAAGTTGAAGAACTTAAGCCGTAAAGAAAATAATGAAAGTTGAGTTGATTAATTAAACAACTTTCGGCTTCGTTCCTTTTCGGGGACGAAAAGTTTTAAGTGGGGGAGATTGTAACAACCTGGAAAATCTGAGCCAATTTAAAATTTTTATTTTGGAAATTTCAGTGAAGTTTGAATATTTAAAATAGATTATATTAAATAATATCAATGAGAAATTTATTTTGAATGAAAATAGAACGTATATATTTATATACGTCGTCGTTAGAATATAAATGTTTATTTATAATTATAAAAGGAATTGAAAATGGCGCGGCAGTTCGATAATTCGATTTCAAATTTCAATTGAACATACCGGGTGCAAAATAAACCGGATTTTAGCGAAACCGAAAATATTAGAATCTATTTGAGAATATCTTTCCAACAAATCCAAAAAATTGAAATTCCATAGCGGGGATCAAAAGATACGCCCAGTTGAAAATTTAGAATAGTCGCTATAGAATTCTGGCCCTTAAAAATGGAAATTTTGCAAACGACCTCGGATTTCGACGAAACCACTTTTGTTGGATCCGTGATGTCAAATTATTGTTAGATTCCAATTTTCATAATTTTTCGAATCAATATGTGAGCGTGGCAAAAGAAAACGCGTTTGACTAGTTTTAGTTGATTTTAATCGACTGGAAAATGGCCATTTTTCAGTCGGTCTCAGAATTCGACGAAATTAGTTTTTTTAGGACCGTATCGTCAATACGAAGCAAGAAAATATTTATTTGGAATTTTTCGAGTTAGTATGTGGCCCCAGTAAATTGAAATATGCGTTCAAATTCAATATATAGAGTTATATGTTGATTTTAACAAAAACTGATCGAAACGATCAAATCAGCTTACGATACATATCCCATTGTGTTAGGAATGGGGGAAATTAGCTAGGGACGATAGTCGATGGGTTTGATTTCAAGTTTGAATAGAAAACGCACTTTTGGAGAAAATTTAAATTAATTGTATAAATTATTATATTATCCATGGCCCTCTCTCCTTTCCCTTCAGTCAAACCATCGATTTCTGAAGAAAAGAAAGAAAGATGAGCGACGAAGAAGGAGGGCGCCACTCCCCTCCGCCTGCGCCGCCGTGGATGGTGCAACCACGACCCCCCTCCAGCCTTCTCTCTCCTCCTCGCGAACGAGAATCACGCCCCTCTCTCCGAGCCCAAGCCCTCCCCCATCGCAAACCCGCCCTTCCGTGCCCTAGCTGACCACCAGAGAATGCGCCACACCTCCATCTCCCGACAGCCCCCTCCTCTCTCAGCCTCCCTCTCCGCGCTAAGAACCACAAACACCCCTACCCAAAGCCTTAGCCCCCAAATTCGAAACCGCAGCACCCTAGCCCGCACCCCCTTGACCTGCGCCCCTCCTCCGCCGTCAATGCCGACAGTACCCCCCCCCCCCCCCCCGGCGATGAAAAGGAGGTAAAAAACTTTAAAACTTATTTTTAGTTTTGCTTTGAATTCAAATTGGATTAAAACTGATTTTATTTGCTTGTTAAAGCTGGTTTTATTTGCTTGCTAAAACTGATTTTATTTGCTTGTTAAAACTGATTTTATTTGCTTATTAAAACTGATTTTATTTGCTTGTTAAAACTGATTTTATTTGCTTGTTAAAACTGATTTGATATAGTTATTAAAACTGATTTTAATGATAAAGATTTAATTTTGAAATGAATAAAAATATGATTTTTATATAGTGGCGATAATAAAAATATAATTTTTATACTAGTGGCATATTAAAAATATGATTTTTATATAGGTAGGATAGTTAAAATGTGATTTTTATTCATGTAGAGTAATAAAAATATAATCTTTATTAGGAGAAGAGCAATATAAAAATATAATTTTTATAACGAAGTGAAGATAAAATTTTGATTTTTATATATATAAGATGAAAATAAAAATTCAATTTTTATATATGTAGCGAAACAAAAATATGATTTTTTTTAGTGAAGTAAAAATACGATTTTTATATTATATAGATAGTAAAGATTTGATCTTTATATTTGAAAAGGCGAAATCTTTATATTTGAAAAGGCTAAATCTTTATATGCAGAATAGTGTGATAAAAATGTGATCTTTATTATATGAACACCGTTGTAAAAATAGAATTTTTATCAATATAGTAGCGGTATAAAAATATGATTTTTTATATACATAGCAACAATATAAAAATGTGATTTTTATATATGTAGTGGCTACGGGTGATGAAATTGAAAAAACAGCGAGCACGACGAAGATTTCTACATATGAAGAGTTGTGGTATTGGATTAGCTAGTCGGTGAGAACTTCTCAATTTAATTTTCTTTTTCTAGTTAATAATATATACTAGGATGCAGACGGTGCTTAGTAGCACCCGACACCCGTCGTCCACAGATCATGGACGGCTTGTATGCTTGTTTGATGTGTTGTGAAATTTGTTTGTGATGTTGATGTGAAATCGATAATAAAATTTGATGGTTGGAATAAATTAATTATCGTTAAAAATATAATTTTTAACGTGAATGTGAATAAATAAATTTTCATTTACAAACCGGACGGTTTTTTTATGTACACCTATTTGAAGGACATTGATTGGGACGATAAATTTTACACATCGCCCAATTGAACAAATAATATTCAGTGTTTGTGGATTGAAACCCCACACGGGTGTTGGGAGGATATTTGGCGTACACTAATCCCAATTATTTAATTGTATGTCGATCGATTGGTCGACAGGCTGTGTAAGCGTTAATTATTTATATTTGATGCTTATGCAGTTGTGTGGTGCACTTTGGATGATGGTTGATTATTTATTGTTTCTATTTATATACATGTGTTGTATTGAAATCCATAAAATTAACATTATATGGTAATTGATTGGGCCTCATTCCAGTTGGGAAAATAAAGAATATTAGACTATAAAAATAGTCATGTGTTGACGATGTTCATGTGTCGAAATTATTAATGTGTTGAGTAAAATATTTTAAATAATAAAATTTACATCTTTATCATATTTAAAATTAGAAACTACTTCATGGTGGAGTCTAATTAAAATCCAAACGATAGATACCATAATTGTATAAAATATATTACATAAAAAAAATAGTCGTGTGTTGACAGTACTCATGTGTTGAGATTAGTCATGTGTTGAAAGAAATATAGATTCATGTGTTGAATAGAATAAATATTCATTTGTTGAATAGAATAACGAATTTATTGAAATATATAAAGCCGTGTTGATTAGAGTTGCGCTATTTCAACGTGAACGATATTTATATCGATTATATTCATTTTTATAATGAATATAGAAAAGAAGTGATTTCAAAATATAACGTTTTGAAAATATTATCCTTTATATAGTAATGATATGAAATATCCAATTTTGATTTGAAATTGAATATAGAGTTGAAATGGTTTTGAAAACGAATTTAAAACGATTTATAAAATACTGTTTTAAAAGGAAATCGATGAAATATATATAATATATGTATTATATATATTAAACGGCCTGAACAGAACGCGCCGCGCCGCGGCAGTTCGTGAATTTCGACCATTGACTTCGAATTGACGTTGCGGGAGATCCGACCGTCGGATTCTCCTAAAACCGGAACCGTTGGGTTCGTATCGAAAAGAGCTTTCCAATGAATATTAGAAATTTGAAATCTAACAGTTGGATTTGGAATTATGTCCAAATCAAATTTGGAAAAGGTCGCTGTATGTGCAGTTCGATGGCCGTTGATGGAAATCGACTGTACGGGCCTAGATAAAATTATTGAAAATATTAATAATTTGTGTAAAATCATAATATGTGAATTGGGAAGAATTGGGATGAAAAATTCCACATTTGAAAAGATAAAAATATATTTTTATCGAAATGAACTAGTTTTGAACTAGAATTAAAATAAATTTTTTTTGAAATAAATAACTTGAATTTGAATTGATTTTGAAAATAACCAGAATTTCCAATATATATAAAGTGGAAGTGGATTTGAATCGAAATTGTCTTTGGAATATTTCGATGTTGGATTCCGTGATTATACAGATATTGTTATGGGAATTTGAAAGATATATTTATATCGTTATTTCCAATACGATATTTGTTGGTTTCAGAATTTGATATTGAATATAAGCCGGTATATTTTCTATTCAGAGCCTTGTATTTAATATCAAATGTGATTTGGGTTTGTCGTGAATCGTGTTTTAGATGACATTGGTTCTTTAACCCAGTTAAAGACAGGATATTGATTTTTGAAAAGATTAAAACTAAGTGGAGTTTTAATGAATCTTTAGTTAGATTGAAATGTGAGTTGATAATTTAAATTATCAAATCTGAAAGATGATCGAGAATGGAGTACCACCAGTTTTTCTCCAAAGCGATAGTTAAATCTTTAATTAGATTTGAACGTGAAATGGTAATTAATTTTACCGATAGCACCATGGTGTTAGATATGGAGTATTACCAGTTTTGCTCCAGGGGATGAATAGGTTGGGATTGGGAAATAAAATAAATAATTACTTCGGTGTGGTTCGCTAATCCCGACTAGTCTGGAAAACCATAACATAGTTTGAAATGATATCCAAAGGAAGAATAAAGAATAAATTTAGAAGAATTTGTCTTTGATAAAATTAATGGGAACCTTTCCCTAAGAATGTGATTTTGTGAATAAAAGAATATTCTGAATTGGAATGTGAGACGGCCCCAAACCCCGTACTGACGGTGGCAAGGGTAATCCGTGGAATATAACACATAAACAGATAATAGCAGAACAGAATTAAATAAATACACCAGATAATGAACAACAGAATATACTGGATAAAAGTAATCATCATAGTTACACAGTATACAGGATCTTACTTAGTACAAATACAGTTCAGCTATACATAAATGTCTACAGCGGAAAACAAACAAAATATGTACAATAGGAGCTGAACAGCATAAAAAGAGATAAATGATAGAATCCATCTTCAGCTCCAGCTATCCAGAAAGAACCAGCTAAACCTGAATACAAGGCTGCCCGTGTAGAAAAAGGGGCACCCGAGTTTGAAAGTGAAACAAACTACGAGTCAGTCATGGGACTAGTATGAGAAATCTACTCAACACTTATATAATATGGCCAATCACAGGACCACGCCACTTTCGTGGAACGGGTTTACTCCATTGGATTGCCAGTGCTTTAAAACAGTTCTTTCTTTTAAACATCGCTATGCTTTTTATAAAAATGAAGCCGTTATAAGACTCAGTTCCCATCACACAATGCAACGCAAACCGGAGGATAGAGTTTTTACCTTACAACGGCTAAGATATGCTTGATATGAATAAAACAAAGGCATTTGATATTATTGCTAGTGTTTATATGTTTTGAAAACAATTTCAAATCATAACTATCAATCATAGACGGCATTAATGCCCCATACCACTATGTCGCCATATATAAGTATACAATCAAAACCGCACGATGTCGTATTTGGAAATTGGGTTTCCATCATGAACCAAGGCAAAAGATAGTCCTTACTGAATTCGAGACTGCATAGCCCGAGTCTCAAGATCAGAGCTCGAGTGACCCTTTGATCGTCAGGGCCGGTCCACCGATGTGGATTAAAATTCCTGGACACTGCATTTCCCTGCCCTTTGGGGCGTAAACGAGCCAACGAATGACTCCATCGGACCCGGATCGTCCGATCTAACCGAGGCGCTTCGCAACAGCAACAACCACATAAGTCAAACTCGTCAGGGCGTGTAAAACCACAGACGCCACTTCTAGCTAGGAAGAAACGCAGGCCCTCCCTGATGTCCTCTCCCGTTTCTGGCTCATACCGGGGTGTGATGCTCGCGGATTCACGTTATACACAAAGCTACGCCGCACAGGCGGTGCTTTGATCATCTCCACAAGACCTTGCTTTTCAACAGAAGCCCTGTTCCTTTGCCACTTAGGCATGCCACACTAGCAATTCTTGCCATGCGACTGATGTCCATCGATATATAACCTCTGAGCTCGTGCGTTTCAGAGAAGGGCGTTAAGCAAAAGAATAAATTCTCCGCCGCCAAACAGATGTATATTTAATAGAGATCAATCGACACAGAATAAAATCCAATGTCAGACACACAGTCCATTTACAAGTCCGTTCTGGGTCTGAACGAAACCGGAGGCACTAAATACCTCGCAAACCCATCGATCACCACGTACGTCGGGATGATCACCACTCATTATCCATATTTCGGGATGCCTCCCAATCAGGACCTCGGTTACCATCCAAACGAGGTGAAGATCTCTGGTCTTCGGCCATCGTCTTCATCTTCGACTTTTAATCGTCGGTCAATTATTTGAAATGAGAATTATCTCGTCCTTTTCAAATAATTCACGTATTTTTAGAATTTCAAATCAATTTATTTCAATGGTTAAACCAATTGACAACACCAATTTTGTTCTTTAATGTAATTTTCACACCAAACACATTCAACCATCAAATACTGCATAAATCGAGCAAATTCAGTTTATTTCCATTCCATATCGTTTATGATATTTTATAACGAATTATCGCTATTTTTATTTATTTTAAAATAGCCAATTTATTCAAAACGAGGCTTCGGGCCATAACGCAGCCGTGGCGCTGTTTTTCTTCAGATTTGATTTACACATATCTGAAAATCTAACTGTTGGATCTTCACAAAATTTACATCATTAGAAAGGTCTTTTCAAAACGAATCCAACGGTTCCAGTTTCGGGAAAATCCGACGGTCGGATCTCCCGGTACAATCGTTTGAAGTTTCGATTTCAAAATACGAACTGCGGCGTCGTTATTCGATTTAATATAATTATATTTATATATATAAATATAATCGTTTCTGGCGCTGTTTTTCTTCAGATTTGAATTAAACATTCCAGACAATCCAACCGTTGGACTTTTACAAAATTGGTGCCGTTGGAAAGATATTTCCAAGGCGAACCCAACGGTTGCGGTTTCAGGAAAATCCAATGGTCGGATTTCCCGCACTAGTTGTTTGAAATCACGGTTTCAAAACACGAACTGCACGGCCACGTTTCGTTTTGATATTATTTATATATATTTATATAAATATAGTTCATTCAACAATTTCAATATCGTTTTCACTTCAAATATTTCACTAACGCCTTTAAATTTTGGAAAATTTTGCCATAACCTCCTTTGTACGGGGGGGGGGGGGGGGCTGGGAAAATTCCCAAATAGCCACACGGGCGTCTCATGTCAAAAAGAAAAAGAAAAAGCCAAGCGGCTAGCCAACAGGCTCATAAAATCATCACCCAAACAAAACAGTAAATGTGTACCTATTTATCGGGCATAAAATTTTATTCCTCTTCTCTAGCCCCTTTGCTATAACCTGTTCAATAAATATGCATGTACATATATACAGTTCTTATCATTTATCATTTTCCATTCAACTTCGTATTTGATTCCATTTGGTTTAAAAACACCATTCATTCTATTGTTGCATGCATAGGCAAAAATAATATCATTAGCTAATTAATGAATATTTTAACTCATGCATATTTATTTGAACGAGTGGCTATTTTTAACACTTCACATTTCAAAAATTCATGTATATAATAAAAATGTGATTTTTATTGTAAAACAATTCATTTCAAAACACTATTATTTTATATAGTTCATATAGGTAATAAAAATAGGATTTTTCTTATAAAACAATTTCTTTTAAAACAAGATTATTTTACATAGTCCATATAGTTGATAAAAGGTGATTTTTATTATGAAACAATTTATTTCAAAATATGAATACCATTCAGCACATGAATTTCAATTCAACGAATGAATTTCGATTCAACACGTGAAGGTTTTCTATAGTTTCTATATATAGATAAAAATGTGATTTTTATATTTAAAACACGAATACCATTCAACACATGAATTTCTAATCAATGAATGAATATTGATTCAACACATGAAGGTTTTCTATAGTTTCTATATATAGATAAAAATGTGATTTTTATATTTAAAACACGAATACCATTCAACACATGAATTTCTAATCAACGAATGAATATCGATTCAACACATGAAGGTTTTCTATTCAATGAATAAATATAGTTTCAGCAAATGAGAATAATTCAAATACTTGAATATTATTTAAAATTTCGGCAGCATAACGGCAGGGTAGTTAAAACCAGGACCGTCCCTAGTATGGCTCCTCGCTCTACCTTAAAACCTCGCGGTTTTTGACAATGGGGATCATGCATCTAGTTCGCACGTAGGCGGCATGTAGATATTTATTTCATTTCCACAAACTAATCCTATGTGGTTTCAACCAAATATTTCTCAACCACAAATGGGTATTTTTCAACCACAATCAATCAATATCAACCACAACCATTCGCTATCAATCAATTTTCACACCAATCACAACCAATAAATATCGTACATGGTTTGTGGACGAGGGGCGTATATATATGTATATATATTTTTATATAGCAATTCACTTCTATTTCAACACATATATAATTTTTACAATGCATATACAACTTATACATCGAACGTACGACTTATACAACGCTTATACATGAGGTGTACAATGCTTATATAACTCATACATCGACTATATAATTTATACATCGCCGTTTTCCATATCGTTTATAAATTAGAAATCTCACATTGGGTTCCACTCCACCAAAAATAGCAGAAGGCTCAGAAAAATATGCGGTCTCTTCTAAAATGTAGAAGACGTCCTCACGGGTCCACTATCTCTTGTTTCACTGAATTTCGACCACATAGCAAAAAGATATGATTTTTACAAAGTTTGCAACGCTTTATAGTGTGAAAATCAGTTTAAAATAGATAAACCCATACCTCAGTTCACGGGTTCGAAACTAGGGTTGGATTTATCTTCGGATTCGTAGCACGAGTTGATGATCGGGCTGCACTGCGATGAAGAGCTAGGCGCAGCGCTCCTATCGGCGGTGGTGGCGTCAGATGCGGTGGCAGATCGGCGGCGGCACTGGCCTCGCAGCTGCTCGACTTTCGAGCAGGATATCTCGAGATCCACGCAACAATATCGGCCGATTCTGGTCTTGATTCGAAGGTCGAAGGACGATCTTCAAAATCACCAAAAGGATCAATGGGTTTAGAGGAACGATCAGAGAGGAATCGAGGGAAGAACGGAAGAAGGTTTTCCGCCGTCAAAATAAGGGTTTACGGGTTTTTTTAGAAAATATAATTAATGAAAGAAAAATTATGATTGGCCCGTATTGATATTTAATTCTAAATAAGTCTTTTCATATCCGGACACCAAATCAAACCCAACGACTGTCGTCTGTAGCGTTTTACCCACATTCCGAACACAATGGAATATGTTTCGTAGGCCCATTCAACTGTTTTAGTCAGTTTTCATTCAATTTAAAATATATAATATTCGATTTGAACGTACATTTCAATATGCCAGGGCCACAAACTGATTCGAAAAATTCCAGAAAAATAAATCTAGCTATGTTTTGACGATACAGTCCCAACAAAACTAGTTTCGTCGAATTCTGAGACCGTTTGCAAAAAGGCCCATTTCTGGTCGATCCAATTTAACCGTAATTGACCAAAACACATTTTCCTTTGCCACGCTCACATACTAGCTTCAAAAATTATGAAATTTGAAACCTAGCAATAACTTCACATCGCAGATCCAACAAAAGTGGTTTCGTCGAATTCCGAGGTCATATGCAAAATGGCCAATTTCACGGGCTATATAAATTCCATAGCGACCTTTCTGAAAATTCATTTTGCCATAACTTTTGCTTTTCGCTATGAAAATTCGATTTTTCAGATTCGTTAGAAAGGTATTCACTAACAGATTCAAATATTTTTGGTTTCACTAAAATCCGTTTGGTTTTGCACCCGGTACAGTTCGACAAAGTTTGAATTCAATTTTTGAAACTGCAGCGCCTTTTCAAGCCTTGTTTATAATTAGAATTAATTATATTCGTTTTCAATTGTCGATTCAAACTCACTTTTCATTGCTATTATTTAAAATATTTAAAATCCATTATTTTAACCAATTTAAAATTTTTAAATTGGTTCAGATTTTCTAGGTCGTTACAGAATGAGGCGTATGTCGTGTTTGTGTGACACGTTTTTATTATATACGCGTGTTATTCGGAAAGGCCAGGTTTCTACCCATTCTGAATAACCGATTCGACGGTATGTCGAAGATGAAGACGGTGGTTGAAGACTCGAAGTCTTCATATCGTTTGGGTGATTATTGATGATCTTGATTTGGCTGTACACCCAAGAGGAGGGAATCAGTCTGTGGTCGTCCAAACGTACTTGGAGATCGATGGATATGCGAGGAAAGTGCCTCCAGTTTCATTCAGACCCAGAACGAACTTGTAAATGTACTGTGTGTCTAACATTGGATTTTATTCTGTGTTGATTGATCTCTATTAAATATACATCTGTTTGGCGGTGGAGAATTTATTCCCTTGCTTAACGCCCTTCTCTGAGACGTACGAGCTCAGAGGTTGTATATCGATGGACATCAGTCGCATGGAGTGAATTGCCTATGTGGCACGCCTAACTGGCAGATGATCAAGGCTTCTGTTGAAAAGCAAAGTCATGTGGTTGATGATCAAAGCACGGCCTGTGTGGCGCAGCTTTGTGTATAACGTGAATTCGCGAGCCTCACACCTTGATATGAGTCAAAAACGGGATACAGACCGTTGAGAGAACACGACATTTCTTTCTTGATATGGGTGACGTCAGTGACCTACCAGCCCTGACATTTATATACTTTTTACCTGTGTGGATGTTGGAATGAGAGGCGCCTCAGATATAGGTCTGTTAGGACCGGGAGACGTGTGTTCAGGAATTGCCAATCCTCCAAAGTTAGGTGAGGACCGGCCCAACCGATTCCAAGGATCATAGTGGGGTCCTGAAACATTTGCTGGAGTGTCTCGAACGGAGAGGAGCTTGCACCTTGCCTCGACTCATGACGGAAATCCAATTTTCAATACGTGATATTGCGGTTTTATTTGTAGAACCTAGTATGGCGACATAGTGGTATGGGTCATTCATGCCGCCTATGATTGATATTTAAGATTGAAATTTTTTTGACACTATACACTTATAGTAATATCAAAATAATGTGTTTTAAACGTACCAAGCATGCTATGGCTATTATAAGGTAAAAATCCTATCCTCTGGCTTGCGTTGCATTGTGTGATGGGACCTGGGTCTTATAATAGCTTCATTTTTCTTTATTTAGCATTGCGCTGCTTGTTTTATGCACTAGTATTCTTGGGAGGAAACTTGTCCGTCTTATACGGCGTGGTCCCTTGATTTACCAAACTTTAAAATAAAGATTAATAACTGTTTTAGTTCTCACACCAGTCACATGACTGACCTGGAGTTTATTGTTTTAACCTAAACTCTGGGTGCCCTTATTTTCCATACGGGCAGCTAGTAGTTTTGGTTTTGCAGATTTATATTCACAGGATCCTGGTTTACAGCTGGAACGATACTTGGAAAGCTCTGTATTCGTGTATTACTTCTAGTTGGGTTTTGTATTATTTTCCGCTGCGATGTATTTAAATGTAAGTTAAATCTCTAATATTTTCTGTGTAATATTTATTCATACTCTGTATATTCTTGTATTCTGATGGAATTGTTGTAATAAACAATGAAATGTTCTTCTGTTTGCGTTCTGATTCGTCTTGTCCTCAACACAATTCGTGCTTTCCTTCATGGGGAAGTTTGGGTCGTGTCAATATCTAATACCACGGTGTTATCGGTAAATTCAATTACCATTTCTCGTTCAAATCTAATTAAAGATTTAACTATCGCCTGGAGCAAAACTGGTGATACTCCATTCTCGATCTTTTCAATCTAATTAAAGAATCATTAAAACTCCACTTAGTTTTAATCTTTAACTGGGTTAAAGAATCAGTGTCATTCAAAACACGGTTCACGATAAACCCGAAATCACATTCCATTCTATCAGCTTTTAACCGTAAAATAACAAGTGAGTAATTCCCTAAATATTAACCCCGAATGCCGAAACCAACATCAGATCAATGCCCAAGGAACCATTCAACTTAACTAATCTTCAGTTAGTTTCTGATTTTCTCAGCTCAGTTGGGTCTAAGAACAGTATTATTTAAGATACCATTCACGACAACCCAAATCACATTTCATTAATTATCGGGTTAAAGAACAATTGTTATTTAGGACACTATTCACGATAAACCCGAAAATCAATACCAATTCAATTCCAATTAAATATTATTTAATTGGTACACTTCATTAAATCTAAACAAAAAGATTTAATCTTTTTCTCAACTGGGCTTAAGAACAGTGTTAATGAAGACACCATTCACGACAAACCCAAATCACATTTGATATTAAATACAAGGCTCTGAATAGAAAATATATAGGCTTATATTCAATATCAAATTCTACGACCAACAAATATCG
The DNA here is from genome assembly GCA_030737875.1 of Allium sativum. Taxonomy (NCBI): domain Eukaryota; kingdom Viridiplantae; phylum Streptophyta; class Magnoliopsida; order Asparagales; family Amaryllidaceae; genus Allium; species Allium sativum. Next base: position 993,963,580 of record CM060920.1, read on the forward strand.
TATTGGAAATAACGATATATATATCTTTCAAATTTCCATAACAACATCTGTATAATCACGAAATCCAACATCAAACTATTCCAAAGATGATTTCGATTCAAATCCATTCCAATTCAATTATTGGAAATCCTGGTTATTTTCAAAACCATTTCAAATCCAATTTATTTATTTTAAAAATAAACAAATTATTATTCTAGTTCAAAAATAGTTCACTTCGATTAAAATCTATTTTTATCTTTTCAAATATGTATTTTTCATCCCACTTCTTCCCAAATCATTTCTTATGATTTTACACAAATTATTACTATTTTTAATAATTTTATCAAGGCCCGTACAGTCGATTTCCATCCACGGCCATCGAACTGCACTTACAGCGACCTTTTCCGAATTTGATTTGGACTTAATTCCAAATCCAACTCTTAGATTTCTAATTTCTCACATTCATTAGAAAGCTCTTTTCGATACGAACCCAACGGTTCCGCTTTTAGAAGAATCCGACGGTCGGATCTCCCGCAATATCCATTCGAAGTCAATGGTCAAAATTCACGAACTACCACAGCGCAGCGCGTTCTATTCAGGCCATTATATATAATATATATATATATATATATTATATTTCGTCGATTTCCTTTCAAAACGTATTTTATAAATCATTTTAAATTCGTTTTCAAAACAGTTTCAACTTCAATTTCAAATTCAAATCAAAATTGAATTTTTCCTTATAAATTCTTTTTAAGTTCATTTCAATTCAAATCGATTTTTAATTCAATTTCAGTTCGTTTTCAATCCAATTCGAATTCAATTCTATTCAATTTCAATTCGAATTCAATTCTATTCAATTTCAATTCGAATTCAATTCTATTCAATTTCAATTTGAATTCAATTCTATTCAATTTCAATTCGAAATCATTTCAAAATATTCGATTTTGAAATGACTTTTCAATATTCATTATAAAAACGAATATAATCGATATAAATATCGTCCGTGTCAAAATAGCGCATATCTAATCAACACGGCTTTATATATTTCTATTTCAAATATTCTATTCAAATATTTCTTCTCAAATATTTTATTCAAATATTTCTCTTCAAATATTTTATTTCAAAACTGGAATGAGGCCCAATCCATTACCATTGATTTTATTTCTATGGATTTCCATACAACGCATGTATATATCAACAATGAAAAATAATCAACCATCATCCAAAGTGCATTCTACACGGTATAAGCATCAAATATAAATATTTAACGCTCATAACAGTCTGTCAATCAATCGATCGACATACAACTAATCATTGGGATTAGTGTATGTCATATATCATCCCAATACCCGTGTGGGGTTTCAAACAATCAAACACAGATTTTATTTGTGCAGTTGGGCGATGTGTAAAATTTATCGTCCCAATCAATATCAGTCAAATCAGTGTATATAAACAAATCGCCCGATTTGTTTATAAATATTTATTTTGTATACACGTTAAAAATTACATTTTTAACTATAAAATATTTTGCATTATAAAATATTTTATTTCATTTCACATCATACAATCAAATTTCATAACATCGCAGCCAAACAAACAAACAAGCCGTCCAAGGTCTGTGGACGATGGGTGTCGGGTGCTACTAAACACCATCTGCATCCTAGTATATATTTCAACTAGAAAAATAAATAAAAGGTGAGGAGTTCTCACCGACTAGCTAAACCAAACGCCCCGACTCTTCATATGTAGAAAATCTTCGCTGTTCTCGCCCTTTTGTCACTTTTGGTAATTGAAACCAATTACCACTAGTTTGATCAATTCAAACTGATCAAGACCGTTCGAAACGCCTGATTGTTTTGAGAACATGATAAATTAGAATGCAGACAGAAGAACATTTCATTGTATATTACAACAATTCCATCAGAATACAAGAATATACAGAGTATGAATAAATATTACGCAGAAAATATCAGAGATTTATACTACATTTAAATACATCGCAGCGGAAAAATAATACAATACACAACTAGAAGTAATACACGGATACAGAGCTTTCCGAGTATCGTTCCAGCTGTAAATCAGGATCCTGTGAATATAAATCTGCAAAACCAAAACTACTAGCTGCCCGTGTCAAAATAAAGGCACCCAGAGTTTAGGTTAAAACAATAAACTCCAGGTCAGTCATGGGACTGGCGTGAGAACTAAAACAGTTATTAATCTTTATTTTAAAGTTAGGTAAATCAAGGGACCACGCCGTATAACACGGAACGGGTTTCCTCCCAAGAATACCAGTGTATAAGTCAACAGCGCAATGCTTAATAAAGAAAAATGAAGCTATTATAAGACCCAAGTCCTATCACACAATGCAACGCAAGCCGGGGGATAGGGTTTTTACCTTATAATAGCCAAGAATGCTTGATACGTTTTAAACAAATCATTTGATACTATTATAAGTGCATAGTGTATAAAACAACTACAAATCATAAGTATCAATCATAGACGGCATAAGTGCCTCATCCCACTATGTCGCTATACTAGGCTCTACAATCAAAACCGCAAAGTCACATATTTGGAAGTTGGATTTCCATCTGCGAACCGAGGCAAAAGATAGTCCTCTACCGATTCGAGACTCTCTAGCCCGAGCCTCAGGACAAGTACTCAGTCAAGCCCTTGGATCCTCAGGGCAAGCCCACCGATGTGGATTAAACTTAAACCCTGAACATGGGTTTCCCCGCCCTATGGGGCGTAAACGAGCCAACGAATGACTCCATCGGACTCGGATCGTCCGATCAAACCGGGGCGCCTCACAACAGCAACAACCACACAGGTGAAAACAATATAAATGTCAGCCAGTTCAAGCACTGACACCACCTCTAGCTAGAAAGAAACGCATGCCCTCCCTGAATTAAAAATCGATTTGAATTGAAATCAATTTGGAATGAATTTAAAACGAAGTTATAAGGAAAAATTCAATTTTGATTTGAATTTGAAATGGAAGTTAAAATTGTTTTTGAAACGAATTTAAAACGATTTATAAATTACGTTTTCAAAGGAAATCGACGAAATATAATATATATATATATATATATATATATATTATATAATGGCCTGAATAGAACGCGCCGCGGTAGTTCGTGAATTTCGACCATTGACTTCGAGTGGACATTACGGGAGATCCGACCGTCGGATTCTCCTAAAACCGAAATCGTTGGGTTCGTATTGAAAAGAGCTTTCTAACGAATATGAGAGATTTGAAATCTAATGGTTGGATTCGTAATTATGTCCAAATCAAATTCGGAAAAGGTCGCTGTAAGTGCAGTCCGATGGCCGTTTATGGAAATCGACTGTACGGGCCTTGATAAAATTATTAAAAATAGTAATAATTTGTGTAAAATCATAAGAAATGATTTGTGAAGAATTGAGATGAAAATTTCCATATTTGAAAAGATAAAAATAGATTTTTATCGAAATGAACTAGTTTTAAAGTAGAATTATAATTCTATTTATTTTTAAAATAAATAAAGTGGATTTGAAATGGTTTTAACAGTAACCAGATTTCCAATAATTGAATTGGAATGGATTTGAATTGAAATTGTCTTTGGAATATTTCGATGTTGGATTTCGTGATTATACAGATATTGTTATGGAAATTTGAAAGATATATTTATATTGTTATTTCCAATACGCTATTTGTTGGTCGTAGAATTTGATATTGAATATAAGCCGATATATTTTCTATTCAGAGCCTTGTATTCAATATCAAATGTGATTTTGGGTTGTCATGAACGGTATCTTTAATAATATTGTTCTTATATCCAACGGAGTTAAGAAAATCAGAAACTAACTGGAGATTTGTAAGTTGAATGGTTTCTTGGGTACTGATCTGATGTTGGTTTCGGCCTTCGGGGTTAATACTTAGGGAATTGCTCACTTGCTAATTTACGGTTAGGGACTAATTGAAATATGATGGGATTTTGGGGATTATCGTGAACCGTGTTTTTGATGACATCGGTTCTTTAACCCAGTTAAAGATTAAAACTAAGTGGAGTTTTAATGAATCTTTAATTAGATTGAAAAGATCGAGAATGGAGTATCACCAGTTTTGCTCCATGCGATAGTTAAATCTTTAATTAGATTTGAACGTGAAATGGTAATTGAATTTACCGATAACACCGTGGTGTTAGATATGAAGTATTACTAGTTTTACTTCATGGGATGAATAGGTTGGGGCTGGGAAATTGAAACAAATGATTACTTCGGTAAGGTTCGTTAATCCCGACTAGTTTGAAGTGATATTCAAAGGAAAATTAAAGAATAAATTTAAAGAATTTATCTTTGATAAAATTAATGGGGGCCTTTCCCTTAGAATGTGAAATTTAGAAACTAACTGTAGGTTAGCTAAGTTGAATGGTTTCTTGGGTATTGATCTGATGTTGGTTTCGGCCTTCGGGGTTAATATTTGGGGAATTATTCACTTGTTAATTTACGGTTAGTGACTGATGAATTGGAATGAGGCGTATGTTGTGTTTGTGTAACACTTGTTTATTATATACGCGAGTTATTCAGAAAGTCCGGGTTTATCCCATTCTGAATAACTGATTCGATGTGGTGTCGAAGAGGAAGACGGTGGATGTAGACCGGAGGTCTTCACGTCATTTGGGTGATTACTGATGATCTTGATTGGGCCATACACCCAAGAGGAGGGAATCAGTTAGTGATCGTCCAGACGTACTTGGAGATCGATGGATATGCGGGGTACTAGGTGCCTCCGGTTTCGTTCAGACCCAGAACGAACTTGTAAATGGATTGTTTGTCTGACATTGAATATTATTCTATGTGATTGATTTCTATTAAATATATATCTGTTTGGCGGCAGAGAATTTATTATCTTGCTTAACGCCCTTCTCTGAGACGTACGAGCTTAGAGGTTATATATTGATGGATATCAAACGCATGGAGTGAATTGCCTGTGTGGCATGCCTAAGTGGAAAATGATCAAGGCTTCTGTTGAAAAGCAAAGTCTTGTGGTTGATGATCAAAGCACAGCCTGTGTGGCATAGCTTTGTGTAGCGTTGATTCGCGAGCCTCACACCTCGGTGGTGAACCAGAAACGGGAGAGGACCTCAGGGAGAACATGCGTTTCTTTCTAGTTAGAAGTTGCGTCAGTGATTTTACACGCCTTGACGAGTTTGACTTATGTGGTTGTTGTTGTTGCGAGGCGCCTCGGGTATATCGGGGACTATGTGAAGCCGATGGAGTCATTTGTTGGCTCATTTACACCCCAAAGGGTGGGGAAACGCAGTGTTCAGGCATTTTAATCCACATCGGTGGACCGGCCCTGACGATCCAAGGGCTTGACTTAGTACTTGTCCTGAGGCTCGGGCTAGAGAGTCTCGAATCGGTAGAGGACTATCTTTTGCCTCGGTTCATAGATGGAAATCCAACTTCCAATACGTGACATGTGCGGTTTTGATTGTAGATCCTAGTATGGCGACATAGTGGGGTGGGGCGCTTATGCCGTCTATAATTGATACTTATGATTTGAAATTGTTCTGACACTATACACTTATAGTAATAATAAAAGTTGAAATTTCACGTACCAAGCATTCTTGGCTATTATAAGGTAAAAACCCTATCCTCTGGCTTGCGTTGCATTGTGTGATGGGTCCTGGGTCTTATAATAGCTTCATTGTTCTTTATTTAGCATTGCGCTGTTGTTCTATGCACTGGTGTTCTTGGGAGGAAACCCGTTTCGTGTTATACGGCGTGGTCCCTTGATTTACCTAACTTTAAAATAAATATTAATAACTGTTTTAGTTCTCACACCAGTCCCATGACTGACCTGGAGTTTATTGTTTTAACCTAAACTCTAGGTGCCTCTATTTTCCGCACGGGCAGCTAGTAGTTTAGTTTTTGCAGATTTATATTCACAGGATCCTGATTTACAGCTGAAGCGGTATTCGGAAAGCTCTGTATCCATGTATCTATTTTCGGTTGTGCTTTGTATTGTTTTCCCAATGCGATGTATTTAAATGTAATTTAAATCTTTGATATTTCTGTCTAATATTTTTTATACTCTGTATATTCTTGTAATCTGATGAAATTGTTATAATAAGCAATGGAATGTTCTTCTATCTGCGTTCTTTTGTGTGTTGTTCTCAACTCAATCTGTGATTTCCCGTAAGGGGGATTTCGGGTCATTTCATCGTGGTATCAGAGAATTTATTTTGACAGTGTTATCCGTGTTAGGGTTTGGATAGTAGCTAAACCAAATCCCCTTATTTTAATTCAATTTGAATTTCAAATTAATTCAATTTCAATTCGAATTCATTTCAATTCAATTTCAATTCGAATTCATTTCTATTTAATTTCAATTCGAATTCATTTCTATTCAATTTCAATTCGAATTCATTTCTATTCAATTTCCATTCGAATTCATTTCTATTCAATTTTGATTCGAATTCATTTCTGTTCAATTTCAATTCGAATTCATTTCAATTCAATTTCAATTCGAATTCATTTCTATTCAATTTCAATTCAATTTCGATTCGAATTCATTTCTATTCAATTTCGATTCGAATTCATTTCAATCCGAATTCATTTTTATTCAATTTCAATTCGAATTCATTTCTATTCAATTTCAATTCGAATTCATTTCTATTCAATTTCAATTCGAATTCATTTCTATTCAATTTCAATTCGAATTCATTTCTATTCAATTCTAGTTCGAATTCATTTCTATTCAATTCCAATTCGAATTCATTTCAAAATATTCAATTTTGAAATCACTTTCTATATTCATTATAAAATCGACAAAATTCCCGTTCGTGTTAAAATGGTATGTAACTACTTAACACGGCTTCACATTTCAATATTCCAAGAATATTATTTTTAAATTATTCGATAATTCTGAACTGGAATCAAACATAGTCAATTACCATATAATTTCAGTTATATGGATTTCATCAAATTCATATATACAACAATGACGATAAACACCCAACCATCATCCAAAGCGCGTTCTACACTGTATAAGCATCAAATATAAATATTCAACGCTTATAACAGCCTGTCAATCAATCGATCGACTTACAGCTAATAATTGGGATTAGTGTATGTCATATATCATCCCAATACCCGTGTGGGGTTTCAAATAAACAAACACAGATTTTATTTGTGCAGTTGGGCGATGTGTAAAATTTATCGTCTCAATCTATATCAATCAAATGTGTGTATATAAACAAATCGTCCGATTTTTTGTATTTATTTCATTTTAAATACACGTTAAAAATTCTATTTTCAATTATAATTTTTTTTAACTATATAAATATTTTATTTCACATCACACTATCAACTACACAACAAAATCAAACAAACAAGCATACAAGCCGTACATGGTCTGTGGACGACGGGTGTCGGGTGCTACTAAACACCGTCTGCATCCTAGGATATATTTCAAACTAGAAACAATAATAATAAAAGTGAGGAGTTCTCACCGACTAGATAAACCAAACGCCTTGACTCTTCATATGTAGAAAATCTCCGCCGTTTCTTCTTTCGTCACTTTCGTCATCCGTATTCACTACATATATAAAAATCGAATTTTTTACTTCGCTATTCAATGTATAAAAATCAAAATTTTACTTCGTTATTCAATATATAAAAATCGAATTTTTACTTCGTTATTCAATATATAAAAATCAAATTTTTATTTCGTTATTCAATATATAAAAATCGAATTTGAAATCAATTTGGAATGAATTTAAAATGAATTTATAAGGAAAAATTAAATTTTGATTTGAATTTGAAATGGAAGTTAAATTTTTTTTGAAACGAATTTAAAACGATTTATAAAATATGTTTTCAAAGGAAATCGATGAAATATATATAATATATATATATTATATATATAATGACCTGAATAGAATGCGCCGCGCCGCGGCAGTTCGTGAATTTCGACCATTGACTTCGAGTGGACATTGCGGACTGTACGGGCCTTGATAAAATTATTAAAAATATTAATAATTTGTGTAAAATCATAAGAAATGATCTGTGAACAATTGGGATGAAAATTTTCATATTTGAAAAGATAAAAATAGATTTTTATCGAAATGAACTAGTTTTAAACTTGAATTATAATTCTATTTATTTTTAAAATAAATAAAGTGGATTTGAAATGGTTTTAAAAGTAACCAGGATTTCCAATAATTGAATTGGAATGGATTTGAATCGAAATTGTCTTTGGAATATTTCGATGTTGGATTTCGTGGTTATACAGATATTGTTATGGAAATTTGAAAGATATATTTATATCATTATTTCCAATACGCTATTTGTTGGTCGTAGAATTTGATATTGAATATAAGCCGATATATTTTCTATTCAGAGCCTTGTATTTAATATCAAATGCGATTTTGGGTTGTCGTGAATGGTATCTTCAATAATACTGTTCTTAGACCCAATGGAGTTAAGAAAATCAGAAACTAACTGGAGATTAGTAAGTTGAATGGTTTCTGGGGTATTGATCTGATGTTGGTTTCGGCCGTCGGGGTTAATACTTAGGGAATTGCTCACTTACTAATTTACGGTTAGGGATTGATTGAAATATGATGGGATTTTGGGGATTATCATGAACCGTGTTTTAAATGACATCGGTTCTTTAACCCAGTTAAAGATTAAAACTAAGTGGAGTTTTAATCAATCTTTAATTAGATTGAAAAGATCGAGAATGGAGTATCACCAGTTTTGCTCCGGGCGATAGTTAAATCTTTAATTAGATTTGAATGTGAAATGGTAATTGAATTTACCGATAACACCGTAATGTTAGATATGAAGTATTACCAGTTTTACTTCATGGGATAAATAGGTTGGGGTTGGGAAATTGAAACAAATGATTACTTCGGTAAGGTTCGTTAATCCCGACTAGTTTGAAGTGATATTCAAAGGAAGATTAAAGAATAATTTTAAATAATTTATCTTTGATAAAATTAATGGGAACCTTTCCCTAAGAATGTGAAATTTAGAAACTAACTGCAGGTTAGCTAAGTTGAATGGTTTCTTGGGTATTGATCTGATGTTGGTTTCGGCCTTCAGGGTTAATATTTGGGGAATTATTCTCTTGTTAATGTACGGTTAGTGACTGATGAATTGGAATGAGGCATATGTTTTGTTTGTGTAACACTTGTTTATTATATATGCGAGTTATTCAGAAAGATCGGGTTCATCCCATTTTGAATAACTGATTCGAAGTGGTGTCGAAGAAGAAGACGGTGGTTGAAGACCGGAGGTCTTCACGTCGTTTGGTTGATTACTAATGATCTTGAATGGGCCGTACACCCAATAGGAGGGAATCAGTTAGTGATCGTCCAGACGTACTTAGAGATCGATGGATATGCGGGGTACTAGGTGCCTCCGGTTTCGTTCAGACCCAGAACGCAATTGTAAATGGACTGTGTGTCTGGCATTGGATTTTATTCTATGTGATTGATTTCTATTAAATATATATCCGTTTAGCGGCGGAGAATTTATTCTCTTGCTTATCTCTCTTCTCTGAGACGTACGAGCTTAGAGGTTATATATTGATGGATATCAAACGCATGGAGTGAATTGCCTGTGTGGCATGCCTAAGTGGCAAATGATCAAGGCTTTTGTTGAAAAGCAAAGTCTTGTGGTTGATGATCAAAGCACGGCCTATGTGGCATAGCTTTGTGTAGCGTTGATTCGCGAGCCTCAGACCCCGGTAGTGAACCAGAAACGGGAGAAGGACCTCAGGGAGGGCATGCGTTTCTTTCTACCTAGAAGTGGCGTTAGTGGTTTTGCACGCCCTGAAGAGTTTTACTTATGTGGTTGTTGCTCTTGCGAGGCGCCTAAGTTATATCAGTCAATCCGGGACCGATGGAGTCATTCGTTGGCTCATTGACACCCCATAGGGTGGGGAAACGCAGTGTTCAGGCAATTTAATCCACATCGGTACACCGACCCTGACGATCTAAAGGCTTGACTGAGTACTTGCCTGAGATACGAGCTAGATCGTCTCGAATTCGGTGGAGGACGATCCCTTGCCTCAGTTCACAGATGGAAATCCAACTTTCAATACGTGACATTTGCGGTTTTGATTGTAGAGCCTAGTATGGCGACATAGTGGGATGGGGCGCTTATGCCGTCTATGATTGATACTTATGATTTGAAGTTATTTTATACACTATGCACTTATAATAGTATCAAATGATTTGTTTTAAACGTATCAAGCATTCTTGGCTATTATAAGGTAAAAACCCTATCCTCCGGCTTGCGTTGCATTGTGTGATGGGACCTGGGTCTTATAATAGCTTCATTTTTCTTTATTTAGCATTGCGTTGTTTGTTTATGCACTGGTATTCTTGGGAGGAAACCCGTTCCGTGTTATACGGCGTGGTCCCTTGATTTACCCAACTTTAAAATAAAGATTAATAACTGCTTTAGTTCTCACACCAGTAACTTGACTGACCAGGAGTTTGTTGTTTTAACCTAAACTCTGGGTACCCTATTTTTGACACGGGTAGCTAGTAGTTTTGGTTTTGCAAATTTATATTCATAGGATCCTAATTTACATCTGGAATGATATCCGGAAAGCTCTGTATCCGTATATCTCTTCTAGTTGTGTATTGTAATATTTTCCGCTACGATGTATTTAAATGTAATTTAAATCTATGATATTTTTCTATGTAATATTTATTCCTACTCTGTATATTCTTGTATTCTGATGGAATTGTTGTAATATACAATGAAATGTTTTTCTGTTTGCGTCCCGATGTGGCTTGTTATCAATTCTATCCGTGCTTTCCTTACTGGGGAAGTTTCAGGTCGTTTCAGCTGGTATATATTATATATATAATGGCCTGAATAGAACGCACCGCGCTACGGCAGTTCGTGAATTTCGAATGGACATTACGGGAGATCCGACCGTCGGATTCTCCTGAAACCGGAACCGTTGGGTTCGTATCGAAAAGATCTTTCCAATGAATATTAGAAATTTGAAATCTAATGGTTGGATTTGGAATTATTTCCAAATCAAAATTTGGAAAAGGTCGTTGTAAGTGCAGTTCGATGGCCGTTGATGGAAATCGACTGTACGGGCCTTGATAAAATTATTAAAAATATCAATAATTTGTGTAAAATCATAATATATGAATTGGAAAGGACAGGGATGAAAAATTTCACATTTGAAAGGATAAAAATATATTTTTATCGAAATGAACTAGTTTGAACAAGAATAAAAATCTAATTATTTTTAAACAAATAAAATTGGATTTGAAGTGGTTTTGAAAATAATCAGAATTTCCAATATATGAATTGGAATGGATTTGAATTGAAATTATCTTCGGAATATTTTGATGTCATATTTCGTGATTATATAGAGATGGTTGTGGAAATTTGAAAGATATATTTATATCGTTATTTCCAATACGATATTTGTTGGTTTCAGAATTTGATATTGAATATAAGCCGATATATTTTCTCTTTAGAGCCTTGTATTTGTTATCAAATGTGATTTGGGTTTGTCATGAATGGTGTCTTCATTAACACTGTTCTTAAGCCCAGTTGAGAAAAATATTAAATCTTTCTATTTAGATTTAATGAAGTGTGCCAATTAAATGATATTTAATTGGAATTGAATTTAAATTTGTTTTTGGGTTTATCATGAGCGGTGTTTTGAATGACACCTGTTCTTTAACCCGATCAACAATGGAAAGTGATTTTGGGTTTATCGTGAACCGTGTTTTAGATGACATTGGTTCTTTAACCTAGTTAAAGACAGGTTATTGATTTTTCAGAAGATTAAAATTAAGTGGAGTTTTAATGAATCTGTAATTAGATTGAAATGTGAGCTGATAATTTAAATTATCAAAATTGGAAAGTGATCGAGAATGGAGTAGCACCAGTTTTGCTCCAAAGCGATAATTAAATCTTTAATTAGATTTGAACATGAAATGGTAATTAATTTTACCGATGACACCGTGGTGTCATATATGGAGTATTACCAGTTTTGCTTCATGGGATGAATAGGTTGGGATTGGGAAATAAAATAAATAATTACTTCGGTGTTGTTCGCTAATCCCGACTAGTTTGGAAAACCTTAATACGATTTGAAATGAAATCCAAAGGAAGATTAAAGAATAAATTTGGAAGAATTTATCTTTGATAAAATTAATGGTAACCTTTCCCTAAGAGTGTGAAAATTTGAATAAAATAATATTCTGGATTGGAATGAGGCGTATGTTGTGTTGGTGTAACATGTGTTTATTATATAAGCGGGTTATTCGGGAAGGCCGGGTTTATACCCATTCTGAATAACCGATTCGACGATATGTCGAAGATGAAGGCGGTGGTGGAAGACCGGAAGTCTTCACATCGTTTGGGTGATTACAGATGATCTTGATTGGGTTGTACACCCAAAATGAGGGAATCAGTTGTTGATCATCCATACGTACGTGGAGATCGATGGATATGCGAGGAAAGTGCCTCCGATTTCGTTCAGACCCAGAACGAACTTGTAAATGGACTGTGTGTCTGATATTGGATTTTATTCTGTGTTGATTGATCTCTGTTAAATATACATCTGTTTGGCGGCGGAGAATTTATTCTCTTGCTTAACGCTCTTCTCTGAGACGTACGAGCTAGTATGTAAGAATATGAGGTTGAAAATAGGGGATTAAAATAGTTTTTGAATTATTTTTAATTCACATAGTTATGCTAGTGTTATTATTTTCATGTGACATAATTAAATCCGAACACAATGGGATTAAAACTATTGAATTAAACGTTTGTCAAAATAATATCGTGTTTGTTGGAAATACCATTATCGAGTGATTATTTTGACAAACGTTTATATCCACTTGTAACTAGTGGACGTGTGCCTGACTATTTTCAAAATAATTATTATAAACATAAGTAAATAGTCTTTCAATAAACATTTATATCCACTTGTAAATGGATGTGTGTCTGACATCGGATTTCATTCACTTAAAACTAAAAAATTTCTTGTGAAAATTCATGCCATAATTGTCTTCATTAACACTGTCATCGTGGCAATGCACTACGCAATATCCATTCGTTCTTTTATATAATTTTTATTATATTACTAGCAAGATAAAAATGTAATTTTTATCATGGAAGTAACGGTGTAAAGGAGTGATTTTTTATGATATGTGATAGAGATATAAAAATTCGATTTTTATATAAGTAGTAGTGGAATAAAAATATAATCTTGATCGATATGAACACCGTAGTAAAAATAGAATTTTTATCTATATAGTAGCGGTGTAAAAATAGAATTTTTATCTATATAGTAGCGGAGTAAAAATAGAATTTTTATCTATATAGTAGCGGTGTAAAAATAGAATTTTTATCTATATAGTAGCGGTGTAAAAATAGAATTTTTATCTATATAGTAGCGGTGTAAAAATAGAATTTTTATCTATATAATAGCGGTATAAATATGTTACTTTTATGTATGTAGTGGCTACGGGCAATGAAAGTGACAAAAGGCGAGAACGACGAAGATTTCTACATAAGAAGAGTCATGGCGTTGGTTTAGCTAGTCGGTGAGAATTTCTCACTTTAAATTTTCTTTTCTAGTTTAAATTATATACTAGGATGCAGACGGTGCTTAGTAGCACCCGACACCCGTCGTCCACAGACCATGGACGGCTTGTATGCTTGTTTGTTGTGGTGAAAATTTATTGTGTGTTGTGAGATGGAATAAAATATTTATGTAGTTAAAAATATTTTATCTTTAAAAATATAATTTTTAACGGGTATGTGAATAAATAAAAATCTGTGTTTGTTGATTTGAAACCCCACACGGGTATTGGGATGATATTTGGCATACACTAATCCCAATTATTTAATTGTATGTCGATCGATTGGTCGACAGACTGTGTGAGCGTTAATTATTTATATTTGATGCTTATGCAGTTGTGTGGTGCACTTTGGATGATGGTTGATTATTTATCATTGCTATTATATACATGTGTTGTATGGAAACCATATAATTAACCGTATATGGTAATTGATTGGGCCTCATTCCAATTGGGGAAATAAAGAATATTATAAAATAAAAATAGTCATGTGTTGATAGTGCTCATGTGTTGAAAGAAATATTTTAACAATAAAATTTACATCTTTATCATATTTAAAGCTAGAAACTAACTGGAAAATAGATAAGATGAGTGGTTTCCTGAATATTGATCTGATATTGGTTTCGGCCTTCGGGGTTAATACTTAGGGAATCATTCTCTTACTGCTTTACAGTTGGAGTCTGATTAAAAATCAAATGATAGATACCATAATTTTATAAAATATATTAAATAACAAAAATAGTCATGTGTTGACAGTGCTCATGTGTTGAGAATATTCATGTGTTGAAAGAAATATAGATTCATGTGTTGAATAGAATGAATATTCATTTGTTGGATAGAATAACGAATTTATTGAAATATATAAAGCCGTGTTGATTAGAGTTGCGCTATTTTGACGTGAGCGATATTTATATCGATTATATTCGTTTTTGAAATGAATATAGAAAAAGAAGTGATTTCAAAATATAACGTTTTGAAAATATTATCATTTGTATATCGATGGTGTGGAATATTCAATTTCGATTTGAAATTGAATATGAAGTTGAAATCGTTTCGAAAACGAATTTGAAACGATTTATAAAGTACGTTTTATAAGGAAATCGACGAAATATATATAATATATATATTATATATATAATGGCCTGAATAGAACGCGCCGCGCTGCGGTAGTTCGTGAATTTCGACCATTTGCTTCGAATGGACATTACGGGAGATTCGGCCATCGGATTCTCCTAAAACCGGAACCATTGGGTTCGTATCGAAAAGAGCTTTCCAATGAATATTAGAAATTTGAAATCTAACGGTTGGATTTGGAATTATGTCCAAATCAAATTTGGAAAAGGTCACTGTAAGTGCAGTTCGATGGCCGTTGATGGAAATCGACTGTACAGGCCTTGATCAAATTATTTAAAATATCAATAATCTATGTGAAATCATAAGAAATGATTTGGGAAAAATTGGGATGAAAAACTCCACATTTGAAAGGATAAAAATAGATTTTTATCGAAATGAACTAGTTTATAAGTAGAAATAAAAATCCAATTATTTTTAAATAAATAAAATGGATTGAAAGTGGTTTTAAAAGTAACCAGAAATTCCAATACGTGAATTGGAATGGATTTGAATCGAAATTATCTTCGGAATATTTCGATGTTGGATTTCGTGATTATACTTATATGGTTATGGAAATTTGAAAGGTATATTTATATCGTTATTTCCAATACGATATTTGTTGGTCGTAGAATTTGATATTCAATACAAGCCGATATATTTTCTATTTAGAGCCTTGTATTTAATATCAAATGTGATTTGGGTTGCCTTGAATGGTGTCTTCATTAACACTGTTCTTAAGCCCAGTTAAGGAAAAGATTAAATCTTTCTATTTAGATTTGATGAAGTGTACCAATTAAATAATATTTAATTGGAATTGGATTTGAATGTGATTTTGGGTTTATCGTGAACCGTGTTTTAGATGACATTGGTTCTTTAACCCAGTTAAAGACAGGATATTGACTTTTGGAGAAGATTAAAGTTAAGTGGAGTTTTAATGAATCTTTAATTAGATTGAAATGTGAATTAATAATTTAAATTATCAAATCTGAAAGGTGATCGAGAATGGAGTACCACCAGTTTTGCACCAAAGCGATAGTTAAATCTTTAATTAGATTTGAACGTGAAATGGTAATTAATTTTATCGATAACACCGTGGTGTTAGATATGGAGTATTACCAGTTTTGCTCCAGGGGATGAATAGGTTGGGATTGGGAAATAAAATAAATAATTACTCCGGTGTGGTTCGCTATCCCGACAAGTTTGGAAAACCATAATACGGTTTGAAATGATATCCAAAGGAAGATTAAAGAATAAATTTAGAAGAATTTATCTTTGATAAAATTAATGGGAAACTTTCCCTAAGAATGTGAAAATTTGAATAAAAGAATATCCTGAATCGGAATGAGGCGTATGTTGTGTTTACGTAACACGTGTTTATTATATACGCGGGTTATTCGGAAAGGCCGGGTTTATACCCATTCTGAATAACCGATTCGACGATATTTCGAAGATGAAGACGGTGGTTGAAGACCAGAAGTCTTCACATCGTTTGGGTGATTACTGATGATCTTGTTTAGGCTGTACACCCAAGATGAGGGAATCAGTTGGTGATCGTCCAGACGTACTTGGAGATCGATGGATATGCGAGGAAAGTGCCTCCAGTTTCGTTCAACCCAGAACGAACTTGTAAATGGACTGTGTGTCTGACATTGGATTTTATTCTGCGTTGATTGATCTCTATTAAATATACATCTGTTTGGCGGCGAAGAATTTATTCTCTTGCTTAACGCCCTTCTCTGAGACGTACGAGCTCAGAGGTTGCATATCGATGGACATCTGTCGCATGGCATGAATTTCCTGTGTGGCACGCCTAAGTGGCAGATGATCAAGGCTTCTGTTGAAAAGCAAAGTCTTGTGGTTGATGATCAAAGCACGGCCTGTGTGGCGCAGCTTTGTGTATAGCGTGAATTCACGAGCCTCACACCTCGGTATGAGTCAAAAACGAGATAGTGACTGCAGGGAGAGCACGGCGTTTCTTTCTAGCTAGTGGTGGTGTCAGTGCTTAAACTGGCTGACATTTATATACTTTTCACCTGTGTGGTTGTTGGATACGAGGCGCCTCGGATATAGGTCTGTTAGGACCGGGAAACATGTGCTCATGAATTGCCAATCCTCAAAAGTAAGAGAGGACCGGCCATGAAGATCCAAGGATCATAGTGGGCTCCTGGGACATTTGCTAGAGTGTCTTGAATTGGAGATGAGCTTGACCCTTGCCTCGACTCATGACGGAAATCCAATTTCCAATACGTGATATTGCGGTTTTATTCATAGAACCTAGTACGGCGACATAGTGGTATGGATCATTCATGCCGCCTATGATTGATATTTATGATTGAAATTGTTTTGACACTATACACTTATAGTAATATCAAATAATGTGTTTTTAATGTATCAAGCATGCTTTGGCTATTATAAGGTAAAACCCTATCCTCCGGCTTGCGTTGCATTGTGTGATGGGACCTGGGTCTTATAATGGCTTCATTTTCTTTATTTAGCATTACGCTGTTTGTTTTATGCATTGGTATTCTTGAGAGGAAACCGATTCCATGTTATACGGCGTGGTCCCTTGATTTACCGAACTTTAAAATAAACATTAATAATGGTTTTAGTTCTCACACCCGTCACATGACTGATCTGGAGTTTATTGTTTTAACCTAAACTCTGGGTGCCCCTATTTTCGACACGGGCAGCTAGTACTTTTTGTTTTGCAGATTTATATTCACAGGATCCTGATTTACAGCTGGAACGATGCTTGGAAAGCTCTGTATCCTTGTATTACTTTCAGTTGCGTTTTGTATTATTTTTCCGCTGCAATACTGTATTTAAGTCTCTGATATTCTTTTTTGTATAATATTTATTCATACTCTGTATATTCTTGTATTCTGATGGAATTGTTGTAAATAACAATGAAATGTTCTTCTGTTTGAGTTCCGATGTGCCTTGTTCTCAAAGCAATCCGGGCTTTCCTTACCGGGTAAGTTACGGGTTACTTCATTTGGTATCAGAGTTTTGGTTTACAGAGCTCTAGGACAAGACACATAAGAACCGAACGAAAGAATCCATCAGATTTTGGATTAGTAATATCCAAATAGAATTACTCGTTAGAGATAGGATCAGTAGTATCGTAGAACGAGTGTGAAGAGTGAAATTTTTGAAATGAAAATCGAAAACAATTTTGTTTTGAAAGTTAAATTCAAGTATACGTATTTGAATATTTTATTTGTATTGAATTTGGACAATTGAGTATATAAAGATTTTGCGTATACGCGTCATGAACGTATGTTCGAAGTTTTAATATACTGGATAGATATAGAATCACATTCTAGACACCCGGGAAATTACGGGTTACTACATTTGGTATCAGAGCTTTGGTTTACAGAGCTCTAGGACAAGACACATTAGAACCGAATGAAAGAATCCATCGGATATTGGATTAGTAATATCCAATTACAGTTACTCGTTAGAGATAGAAACAGTAATATCCTAGAACGAGTGTGAAGAGTGAAATTTTTGAAATGAAAATCGAAAACAATTTTGTTTTGAATCTTAAATTCAAGTATACGTATTTGAATATTTTATTTGTATTGAATTTGGACAATCGAGTATATAAAGATTTCGCGTATACGCGTCATGAACGTATGTTCGAAGTTTTAATATACTGGATAGATATAGAATCACATTCTAGACACCCGGGGATGATTCTAGTGATGTGGCCACATCATCAGTATTTATGTTCGTGTTTCGAAGGTGTGATTTCTATATATTTCCATTAGATTGGTATGAGAACCAAAACTAGATAGGTTTATCGTTGTGATTTGGCATCAAAACATGACTTTCTGTATATATATCAAAGTTATGAATTTGAAACGATAATCCACTAATTGATTGATGGATGTGTTGTTTGTCTATTTGTTTGAAATTTTGAACCATTATGCCTAATAGAATCAAATATTGAACTGTGTTGGAAAATTGTTTGAAAATGCATGCATATACATGTACTTACATTGAACAGGTCATAGCTAGGAGGCTAGAGCAAAAGAATAAAATTGTTTGCCCGACAAATAGGTACATGTTTACAAATTTATTGGGTTTGGATGATTTTATGAGCCGATTGGATAGCCGCTTGGCTGTTTCTTTTTCTTTTTGGATTGATAAGGGCCTTGGGAAGCTATATGAAATATCCCGAAGTCCCCGGTGCAGGGGAGGTTATGGAAAAAAAATTCGAAAATTTAGGGTGTTAGCCAAATTTTTGAAAAATTTGAAAAGTTCTTAGAAACTGAAAAGTTGAAGAACTTAAGCCGTAAAGAAAAACTCCATATTTGAAAAGAAAAAAATAGATTTTTATCAAAATGAACTAGTTCTGAACTAGAATTAAAATCAATTTATTTTTGAAATAAATAAATTGAATTTGAAAGGGGTTTTGAAAGTAACAAGAATTTCCAATACGTGAATTGGAATGGATTTGAATCGAAATTGCCTTTGGAATATTTCGATGTTGAATTTTGTGATTATACAGATATGGTTGTCGAAATTTGAAAGATATATTCATATCGTTATTTCCAATACAATATTTGTTGGTCGTAGAAATGTATATTGAATATAAGCCGATATATTTTCTATTCAGAGCCTTGTATTTAATATCAAATGTGATTTGGGTTTGTCGTGAATGGTGTCTTCATTAACACTGTTTTCTTTATTTCAATTTGTTTCAACCGACATGGAAAAATATTTTATTTCAATACAATATGGGCAACCAGTAGCACGACGTTTGTAAAAATATAGCTAATCCTGACTAGTAGTTTTGATGGTATTCCATGAAAATAATATAAACTATTTTTCTTGTAAATGGATGTGTGTCTAAAATAAATTCTCCGCCCAAAATTAAACGACCCATTACATAAAAACTATTTAATTATTAATTTAAATAATTATTAATTATGTAATTGTAATATCAACAAACACATCCATTTAAAATAGTTATTTTGATTTATTTTAAGTGAATGAAATGCCACGTTTATAATAACGACCTAGAATTCATGTCACGTTTTTAGTTTTCGGGTCCCAAGAATACCACTAGCACGATGTTTGTCAATATATATATAGTGAATGGTGTCAGTTGGAATAAATATTTTCAAAACTGTTCTCAGAATTCGATGAAACTAGTTCTGTTGGGACCGTATCGTCAAGACATAGCTAGATTTATTTTTCGGGAATTTTTAGAATCAGTATGTGGCCCCGGCAAATTGAAATGTACGTTCAAATTAAATATTTAATATTTTAATTTGAAGGAAAACTGACTGAAACAGATGAATGGGCCTATGAAACATATCCCATTGTGTTTTGAATGGGTGTAAAACGCTAGGGACGACAGTCGTTGGGTCTGGATTGGGGTTCGTGTGTGAAAGGGGGTACTTTCGAAAATTAAAAATATATAAATTAAAGAAAAAACGTGATTGGGCCACATAATCTCTCTCTCCTCGAACACAGCCGATCGACTACGGAAATGGGTTCAGATCTTCCCAGCCCGATTCCTCTCTCCACAAGCAAAATTAGCCATAGCTCCAGTTGAAGTTTTTGAATAGCTCCTCCTCCTCTTCAAATCCATACTTGATTCACCTTCCCTCGCTCCGTATTCAGCTCGCATTGACCTCGGGAAGTTTCGTCGTTCGAGCTGGAACTCCTCCTCCCTGGCGCGCGCGAGTTCGACGCGGGTGGCACCCCTGGAGCGGATTTCGAAGCTCTCTCACGTGGCGAAGGCCGATCGACATATCATTGCACGGATTTCAAGAAAGGGCTAAACCTAGTTTTGAAGATTTCAGAGAGGTAAACGGCCTATTTTAAATAAACTATATTATAGAAGTTTAAAGCGCTACGGTTTTTGATTTCACTGTAAAAATCATATTTTTTTCGTTTCTTGATGAAATTCAGTGAAACAAAAGACAGTGGACTCATGTGGAAGTCTTCTACATTTAGAAGAGACCACATATTTTTCTGAGCCTTCTGCTATTTTTGGTGGAGTGGAACCCAATGTGAGATTTCTAATTTATAAACGATATAAAAACGATGATGTATAAATTATATAGTCGATGTATGAGTTATATAAGCGTTGTATACCTCTTGTATAAGCGTTGTATAAGTTGTACGTTCGACATATAAGTTATATATTCGTTGTAAAAATTATATATGTGTTGAAATAGAAGTGAAATGCTTATATATATATATATATACACACACACGCCCCTCGTCCACAAACCAGGGACGATATTTATTGGTTGTGATTGGTGTGAAAATTGGTTGATTATGAATGGTTGATTAGAATTGTTTGTGGTTGAAATTGATTGATTGTGGTTGAAAAATACCCGTTTGTGGTTAAGAATTATTTGGTTGAAACCACATAGGATTAGTTTGTTGAAATGAAAAAAAAATATACATGCCACCTGCGTGCGAACTAGATGCATGAAATCCCCATTGTCAAAAGCTGCGAGGCTTTAAGGTAGAGCGAGGAGTCGTATTAGGGACGGCCCCGGTTTTAACTACCCTGCCGTTATGCTGCCGAAATTTTGTATAATATTCATGTGTTAGAATTATTTTCATGTGTTGAAACTATATTCGTGTGTTGAATAGAAAACCTTCATGTGTTGAATAGAAATTCATTCGTTGAATAGAAATTCATGTGTTGAATGGTATTCGTAATTTGAAATAAATTGTTTATAATAAAAATCATATCTTTATCATCTATATGAACTATATAAAATAGTCATGTTTTGAAATAAATTGTTTTGCAATAAAAATCACATTTTTACTATATATATACAAACTATAGAAAACCTTTATGTGTTGAATAGAAATTCATTCGTTGAATAGAAATTCATGTGTTGAATGGTATTCGTATTTTGAAATAAATTGTTTATAATAAAAATCATATTTTTATCATCTATATGAACTATATAAAATAGTCGTATTTTGAAATAAATCGTTTTACAATAAAAATCACATTTTTACTATATACATGAATTGTTAAAAATAGTGAAGTGTCGAAATAAATGTCTGCTGGATAAAAATATCATTTTTATCAAATATATAAAAAGAATATCGTTTTGAAATCGAAGAATCGATTATATTTATATATATATATATATATATATATAATTAAAATAAATCGAATAACGAAGCTGCAGTTCGTGTTTTGAAACCGTGATTTCAAACGATTTGTGTGGGAGATCCGACCATCGGATTTTCTCGAAACCGAAACCGTTGGGTTCGCTTTGGAAATATCTTTCCAATGACACCAACTTTGTAAAGATACAACGGTTGGATTGTCTGGAATGTTTAATTCAAATCTGAAGAAAAAAAGTATATATATAAATATAATTAAATTAAATCGAATAACGACGCTGCAGTTCGTATTTTGAAATCGAAACTTTAAACGATTGTATCGGGAGATCCGACCGTCGGATTTTCCCAAAACTGGAACCGTTGGATTCGTTTGAAAAGATCTTTCTAATGATATAAATTTTGTGAAGATCCAACGATTAGATTTTCAGATATGCGTAAATCAAATCTGAAGAAAAACAGCGCCACGGCCACGTTACGGCCTGAAGCGTTGTTTAAATAAATTGGCTATTTTCAAATAAATAAAAATAGCGATAAATCGTTATAAAATATTATAAACGATATGAAATGTGAAATTTAGAAACTAGCTGAAGGTTGGATAAATCGAATGGTTTCCTGGGTTTTGATCTGATGTTGGTTTCAGCCTTCGGGGTTAATATTTGGGAAATCGTTCTCTTACTGATTTACGGTTAGTGACTAATGAATTAGAATAAGACTTATGTTGTGTTTGTGTGGCACTTGTTTACCATATAAGCGAGTTGCTCAGAAAGACCGGGTTTAACCCATTCTGAATAACTGAATCGACGATAAGAAATCGAAGATGAAAACGGTGGTTGAAGACCAAAGATCTTCACCTCGTTTGGATGGTAACTGATGTCCTGATTGGGAGGCATCCCGAAATATGGATAATGAGTGGTGATCGTCTAGATGTACGTGGAGATCGATCGGTATGCGAGGTATATAGTGCCTCCAGTTTCGTTCAGACCCAGGACGGACTTGCAAATGAACAATGTGTCTGACATTGGAATTAATTCTGTGTGATTGATAGCCATCAGTTGTATGGTGTGAATTGTCTGTGTGACATGCTAAGATGTAGTAATCAGGGCTTCTGTTGAAAAGCAAAGTCTTGTGGTTGATGATCAAAGCACCGCTTGTGTGGCGTAGCTTTGTGTATAACGTGAATTCGCGAGCCTCACACCCAGGTATGAACCAGAAACGGGAGAGGACCTCAGGGAGGACATGCGTTTCTTTCTAGTTAGATGTGGTGTTGGTGCTTGAACTGGCTGACATTTATAGAATTTTCACCTATGTGGTTGTTGCTGTTGTGAGGCGCCTCAGTTATATCGGTCGATCCGGGACCGATAGAGTCATTCATTGGCTCATTTACGCCCCAAAGGGCGGGGAAACGCAGTGTTCAGGAATTTTAATCCACATCGGTGGACCGGCCCTGACGATCCAAGGGTTTGACTGAGTACTTGCCCTGAGGCTCGGGCTAGAGAGTCTCGAAGTCGGTAAGGACTATCTTTTGCCTTGGTTCATGAACGAAATCCAATTTCCAAATACGTGATTGTATGGTTTTGATTGTATACCTATATATGGTGACATAGTGGTATGGGGCATTAGTGTCGTCTATGATTGATACTTATGATTTGAAATTATTTTTGAAACATATAAACACTAGTAATAATATCAAATGCTTTTGTTTTATTCGTATCAAGCATATTTTGGCCATTATAAGGTAAAACTCTATCCTCCGGTTTGCGTTGCATTGTGTGATGGGAACTGAGTCTTATAATGACTTCATTTTTATAAAAAGCATTGCGATGTTTTAAAACGAATTATTTGTTTTAAAGCACTAGCAATCCGATGGAGTAAACCAGTTCCGCGAAAGTGGCGTGGTCCTGTGATTAGACATATATTAAATGTGTTAAGTAGATTTCTCATACCAGTCCCATGACTGACTCGTAGTTTGTTTCACTTGCAAACTCGGGTGCCCCTATTTCTACACGGGCAACCTTGTATTCAGGTTTTAGCAGGCTTTTTCTGGATAGCTGGAGCTGAAGATGGATTCTATCATTTATCTCTTTTTATGCTGTTCAACTCCTATTGTACATATTATGTTTGTTTTCCGCTGTAGACATTTATGTATAGCTGAACTATATTCGTACTAAGTATGATCCTGTATACTATGTAACTCTGATCATTACGTTTATCCAGTATATTCTATTGTGCATTATCTGGTGTATTTATTCAGTTATGTTATGCTATTATCTGTTTATGTGTTATATTCCAAAGAATACCCTTAACACCGCCATTACGGGTTTTGGGGTCGTCTCAACGTGGTATGTTAAGCCGTGTTAAGCAGTTACACGCCATTTTAACACGAATGGGTTTCCTCCCAAGAATACCAGTGCATAAACAAACAGCGCAATGCTAAATAAAGAAAAATGAAGCTATTATAAGACACAGGTCCCATCACACAATGCAACGCAAGCCGGAGGATAGGGTTTTTACCTTATAATAGCTAAGAATGCTTGATACGTTTAAAACAAATCATTTGATACTATTATAAGTGCATAGTGTATAAAACAACTTCAAATCATAAGTATCAATCATAGACGGCATAAGCGCCTGTTCAGTGTAAGTACATGTATATGCATGCAATTCCAAACAAATTTCAATTCAAATCGATTTTTAATTCAATCTCAGTTCGTTTTCAATTCAATTTGAATTTCAAATTAATCCAATTTATATTCAATATATAAAAATCAAATTTTTACTTCGTTATTCAATAATTCTGAACTGGAATCAGACACAGTCAATTACCATATAATTTCAGTTTTAATTTGGAGTTTTAATGCCATAATTGTAGCTAGTACCTTCAATAATTTTAAAAATAATTATTTTGACAAACGTTTATATCAACAAACACGATTTATTTTAGGACAAACGTTTAATTCTATTTTCCACACGGGCATTTTTAGTGAATGAAATGCCACGTTTAAAATAATTATTAAACCCATTTCATTCACTATGTGAATTCTAGTTTCAATTACATAAAAAGGTCGAAATCAACAAACACGATGTAAAAGGTATAATTTCAAGTGCCCCTATTTTCCACACGGGCAGCTAGTAGTTTTGGATTTGAATCGTCGTTGGAATATAAATATTTTATTTATAATTATAAAAGGAATTGAAAATGGCGCGGTAGTTCGATAATTCGATTTCAAAATTCAAATGAATGTACTGGGTGCAAATTAAACCGGATTTTAGTGAAACCAAAAATATTTGCATCTATTTGAGAATATCTTTCCAACGAATCCAAAAAATTGAAATTTCAAGGCGGGAATAAAAAGTTATGCCCAGTTGAAAATTCAGAATAGTCACTATGGAATTCTGGCCCTTAAAAATTGAAATTTTGCAAACGACATCGGTTTTCGACGAAACCACTTTTGTTGGATCCGGGATGTCTAGTTATTGCTAGATTCCAAAATTCGTATTTTTTCGAATCAGTATGTGAGCGTGGCAAAGGAAAACGCGTTTGACTAGTTTTAGTTGATTTTAATCGAATGGAAAATGGCCATTTTTCAAACGGTCTCAGAATTCGATGAAATTAGTTTCGTCAGGACTGTATCGTCAATACAAAGCTATAAATACTTTTTCTAGAATTTTTAGAGTCCGTATGTGACCACAGTAAATTGCAATGTGCGTTCAAAATCAATATATAGATTTATACTTTGATTTTGACGGAAACTGATCGTAACAGCCGAATTGGCTTACCAGACATATCCCATTGTGTTCGGAATGGGTGTAATTAGTTCGGGACAACATTCGGTGGGTTCGATTTTGAGTACGAAATAAAAGTTGCTTTATGGAATAAATGAAATAAAATAATTATATAAGTATATGGACCCCTCCTCTTTCTTGGTCAAACGGTCAAAAGAAAATTAAAATCAGAAAAAAATAAAAAGACCCGATCCCCTTTCTCCTGTCGTCCCCCCCCCCCCCCCCCCCCGCCGATCTCGTCGTCCGTGCCACCGCCCACCGCCTGACCCTCCCTCCGCCGTGACCAACCCCCTCCGACCCCCTCCTTCTTCCCCACTCTCCACCGAAACCCCCAAAACCCGTTCAGCCCCTGAAAACCCGCCACCATCCAAACCCTAACCGCCTGCGCCCCACGCCTCCAACCGCCACCAGCAACGAGACCCCCCCCCCCCCCCGACCACCCAGCGCCGACGAGCACCCCCCCTCTTCCTCCAATGAACAGTAAGCCTTTATTATTATTTATTATTATTTATTTTATTTTCAATGTTTTCTTTTATATAATTCAAACATTATTTTATATCAGTTTTTATTTGGATTCAACTTTTATTTTTATCAGTTTTTATATGTATATGTAGTTATAGAACGAAAAAGTTCGGCCTTTTTATGTAATGGAAGAAGCGATCTATATGTAGGAGAAGATATTGTTTTTATAGAATAAAAATGTATAATTTTTAATGTTTGAAAGAAGGGATAAAGTTATGATTTTTATAAATGTAGTAGCGAAGGAAAGATTCGATTTTTAATTAGAATAAAAATATAATTTTTATATTATAGAATGGTTAAAAATATAATTTTTATATATGTGGAGATATAAAAATATAATTTTTATTTGTGTAGTAAAGTAAAAATTAGATTTTTTATATATATGAAGTGAAAGTAAAAATTCGATTTTTTAAAGAGTAGCGGATTAAAAATAGAATTTTTATATAATAGAGAATATAAAAATATAATTTTTATATATATAACGAAATAAAGAAGTGGTTTTTATAACAGTGAAATAAAATGTGATTTTTATATATGAACAGC
Source organism: Allium sativum (assembly GCA_030737875.1). Taxonomy (NCBI): domain Eukaryota; kingdom Viridiplantae; phylum Streptophyta; class Magnoliopsida; order Asparagales; family Amaryllidaceae; genus Allium; species Allium sativum. The sequence goes on from CM060920.1 coordinate 993,990,258, forward strand.
GTAGAGAAGACTGCATTGGCATGGCGGGCAAATCCAGACTGTTCTGAATTTCAGAAATATAGAATGGAGGAGTGGATCCCTCGGTGAGAACTTCCCACTTTTAATTTAATTTTCTAGTTAAAATATATACTAGGATGCAGACGGTGTTTAGTAGCACTCGACACCCGTCATCCACAAACCATGGAGGGTTTGTTTGTTTGTTTGTTTGATTTTGATATGTAGTTGATTGTGTGATGTGGATTGAAATAAAAAAATATTTTCATAATTAAAAATAGAATTTTTAACGTGTATAAGAAATGAAATAAATTAATATAAACAAATCGAACAATTTGTTTATATACACACATTTGACTGATATTGATTAGGACGATAAATTTTACACATCGCCCAACTGCACAAATAAAATTTGTGTTTGATTATTTGAAACCCCACACGGGTATTAGGATGATATATGACATACACTAATCCCAATAATTAGTTGTACGTCGATCGATTGATTGACAAACTGTTATGAGCGTTAAATATTTATATTTGATGCTTATACAGTGTAGAGTGCACTTTGGATGATGGTTGATTATTTGTCATTGTTGATATATACATGCGTTGTGCGGAAATCCATAGAAATAAAATCTATGGTAATTGAATGGGCCTCATTCCAGTTTTAAAATAGAATGTTTGAAGAGAAATATTTGAGTAAAATAATTGAAAAGAAATATTTGAATAGAAATATTTGAGATACAATATTTGAAATAGAATATTTGAAAAAGAAGTATTTGGATAGAAATATTTGAAATAGAATATTTGAAAATAAGAATATAGGAAGCTGTCTTGATTAGATTGACGCCATTTTGACATGAACGATATTTATATCGATTTTATTCATTTTATATTGAATACCGAAAGTGATTTCAAAATCTGATATTTTGAAATGAATTGAAATTCGAATTAAACTGAAAAGAATTGAAATTCGAATTAGATTGAGGTAGAATTGAAATCGTTTTGAATTATATTTAAAACGTATTGAAATTGAACTGAATTCGAATTGAATTGAAATCGATTTAAAATGAATTTAAAACGAATTTATATTGGAAAATTCGATTTGGATTTGAATTTGCGATGGAAGTTGAAATCGTTTTGAAAATGAATTTTAAACGATTTATAAAATACATTTTAAAAGGAAATCGATGAAATATATATAATATATATATATATATTATATAATGGCCTGAATGGAACACGTCGCGCTGTGGCAGTTCGCGAATTTCGACCATTGACTTCAAATGAATATTATGGGAGATCCGACCATCGGATTCTCCAAAAACCGGAACCGTTGGGTTCGTATCGAAAAGAGCTTTCTAATGAATATTAGAAATTTGAAATCTAATGGATGGATTTGGAATTATGTCCAAATCAAATTTGGAAGAGGTCGCTGTAAGTGCAGTTCGATGGCCGTAGACGGAAATCCACTGTACGAGCCTTGATAAAATTATTAAAAATAGTAATAATTTGTGTAAAATCATAAGAAATGATTTGTGAAGAATTGGGATGAAAAACTTCATATTTGAAAAGATAAAAATAGATTTTTATCGAAATGAACTAGTTTTGAACTAGAATTATAATTCTATTTATTTCTAAAATAAATAAAGTGGATTTGAAATGGTTTTGAAAATAACCAGAATTTCCAATATATAAAGTGGAAATGGATTTGAATCAAAATTGTCTTTGGAATATTTCGATGTTGGATTTCGTGATTATATAGATATTGTTAGGGAAATTTGAAAGATATATTTATATCGTTATTTCCAATACGATATTTGTTGGTTGTGGAATTTGATATTGAATAAAGGACGATATATTTTCTATTCAGAGCCTTGTATTTAATATCAAATATGATTTGGGTTTGTCGTGAAAGGTGTCTTCATTAACACTGTTCTTAAAAGCAGTTAAGAAAAAGAGTGAATCTTTTTATTTAGATTTAATGAAGTGTACCAATTAAATGGTATTTAATTGGAATTGATTTTGAATTGATTTTTGGGTTTATCGTGAACGGTGTTTTTAAATAACACTTGTTCTTTAACCAGATAATTAATGGAATGTGATTTTGGGTTTTCGTGAACCGTATCTTCAATAATACTGTTCTTAGGCCCAACTGATTTAAGAAAATCGGAAACTAACTGGAGATTAGTTAAGTTCGATGGTTTCTTGGGTACTGATCTGATGTTGGTTTCGGCCTTCGGGATTAATACTTAGGGAATTGCTCACTTGCTAATTTACGGTTAGGGACTGATTGAAATGTGATGTGATTTAGGGGTTTATCGTGAACCGTGTTTTAAATGACATTGATTCTTTAACCCAGTTAAAGATTAAAACTAAGTGGAGTTTTAATGAATCTTTAATTAGATTGAAAAGATCGAGAATGGAGAACTACCAGTTTTGCTCCAGGCGATAGTTAAATCTTTAATTAGATTTGAACGAGAAATGGTAATTGAATTTACCGATAACACCGTGGTGTTAGATATGAAGTATTACCAGTTTTACTTCATGGGATGAATAGGTTAGGATTGGGAAATTAAAATAAATGATTACTTCGGTGTGGTTCGCTAACCCCGACTAGTTTGAAGTGATATTCAAAGGAAGATTAAAGGATAAATTTAGAAGAATTTATCTTTGATAAAATTAATGGGAACCTTTCCTAAGAACGTAAAATTTAGAAACTAACTGTAGGTTAGCTAAGCAGAACGGTTTCCTGGGTATTGATATGATGTTGGTTCCGGCCTTCGGGGTTAATATTTGCGGAATTATTCTCTTGTTGATTTACGGTTAGTGACTGATGAATTGGAATGAGGCGTATGTTGTGTTTGTGTAACACTTGTTTATTATATACGCGGGTTATTCAGAAAGACTGGGTTATCCCATTCTGAATAACTAATACGACGATAAGTCGAAGATGAAGACGGTGGTTGAAGACCAGAGGACTTCACGTCGTTTGGATAATTGCTGATGATCTTGATTGGGCCGTACACCCAATAGGAGGGAATCAGTTAGTGGTCGTCCAGACGTACTTGGAGATCGTTGGATATGCGGGATACTAGGTGCCTCCGGTTTCGTTCAGACCCAGAACGAACTTGTAAATGGACTGTGTGTTTAACATTAGATTTTAGTCTGTGTGATTGATTTCTATTAAATATATATCTTTTTGGCGGCAGAGAATTTATTCTCTTGCTTAACGCCCTTCACTGAGACGTACAGGCTCAGGGGTTTTATATTGATGGATATCAATTGCATGGAATGAATTGCCTGTGTGGCATGCCTAAGTGGAAAATGATCAAGGCTTCTTTTGAAAAGCAAAGTCTTGTGGTTGATGATCAAAGCACGGCCTGTGTGGCATAGCTTTGTGTAGCGTTGATTCGCGAGCCTCACTACCCGATGGTGAACCAAAAACGGGAGAGGACCTTAGGGAGGACATGCGTTTCTTTCTAGTTAGTAGTGGCGTCAGTGTTTTTACACGCCCTGACGAGTTTGTCTTATGTGGTTGTTGTTGTTGCGAGGCGCCTCAGATATATCGGTGACTATGTGAAGCCGTTGTAGTCATTTGTTGGCTCATTTACGCCCCAAAGGGTGGGGGAAACGCAGTGTTCAGGCATTTTAATCCACATCGGTGGACCGGCCCTGACGATCCAAGGGCTTGACTGAGTACTTGTCCTGAGGCTTGGGCTAGAGAGTCTCGAATCGGTAGAGGACTATCTTTTGCCTCGGTTCACAGATGGAAATCCAACTTCCAATACGTGACATGTGCGGTTTTGATTGTAGAGCCTAGTATGGTGAGATTTACATTTCCAAATTTGATTAACCCAGAATTCGTGCTCGCGAAGTGGGGGGATTTTCTGGCGGTCGTGCTCGCGAGGGGGGTTTCTGGCGGCGTGGCTTGGCCGGGGGGAGGGGGGGTTCTGGCGACATGGCTTGGCCGAGGGGGGCGGCGTGGATTTGAGCTGCGCGGGTTTTTTTTTAGATCTGAGTTGGGGGGGTAAAGGAAGATATATAAATATATATATTTAATTATTTATTTTAGTTTTCAAAAAGTAACTTTTATTTTCGAACTCGAAATCGAACCCACCGCCTGTTGTCCATAGCTAATTACCCCCATTCCAAACACAATGGGATATGTATCGTAGGTAGATTCGATCGTTTCGATCAGTTTTCATCAAAATCAACATATAACTCTATATATTGAATTTGAACGCACATTTCAATTTATTGGGCCACATACGAACTCTAAAAATCCCGAAAAATATTTTCCAACTTCGTATTGACGATACAGTCCTAACAAAACTAATTTCATCGAATTCTGAGACCGTTTGAAAAATGGCCATTTTCCAATCGATTAAAATCAATTGAAACTGGTCAAACGTGTTTTCCTTTGCCATGCTCACATATTGATTCGAAAAAATACGAATTTTGAATCCTAGAAATAACTTGACATCACGGATCCTACAAAAGTGGTTTCGTTGAAATCCGAGGTTGTTTGCAAAATGGCTATTTTTAAGGGCCAGGATTCCATAGCGACTATTCTGAAAATTCAGCTGGACATAACTTTTGATCCCCGCTATGAAATTTCAATTTCTCGGATTCGTTGGAAAGATATTCTCATTTAGATTCAAATATTTTTGGTTTCGCTAAAATCCGGTTTATTTTGAACCCGGTACGTTCATTTGAAATTTGAAATCGAATTATCGAACTACCACGCCATTTTCAATTCCGTTTATAATTATAAATAATTATTTATATTCTAACGACGACGTATGTAAATATATACGTTCGATTTCTATTGAAAATAAATTTCTCGTCATTATTATTTAAAATAATTCATTTTAAATATTCAAAATTTGTCAAAATTGCCAAAATAAAAATTTTAATTTGGCTTGCATTTTCCGGGTTGTTACAATTGTAACAACCCAGAAAATGCGAGCCAATTTAAAATTTTTATTTTGGCAATTTTGATGAATTTTGATTATTTAAAATGAACTATTTTAAATAATAACGACGAGAAATTTATTTTGAATTGAATTCAAACGTATATATTTATATATGTCGTCGTTAGAATATAAATATTTTATTTTAAATATAAAAGGAATTGACATGGCGCGGTAGTTCGAAAATTCGCTTTCAAACTTCAAATGAACATACCGGGTGCAAAATAAACCGGGTTTTAGCGAAACCAAAAATATTAGAATCTAATTGAGAATAACTTTCCAACGAATCCGAAAAATCGAAATTTCATAGCGGGGATCAAAAGTTATTCCCAGTTGAAAATTCAGAATAGTCGCTATGGAATTTCTGGCCCTTAAAAATGGAAATTTTGCAAACGACCTCGGATTTCGACGAAACCACTTTTGTTCGATCCAGGATGTCAAATTATTGCTAGATTCCAAAATTCGTAATTTTTCGAATCAATAAGTGAGCGTGGCAAAGGAAAACGCGTTTGACCAGTTTTAGTTGAATTTAATCGACTGGAAAATGGCCATTTTTCAAACGGTCTCAGAATTTGACGAAATTAGTTTTGTTAGGACTGTATCGTCAATACGAAGTTAGAAAATATTTTTCGAGAATTTTTCGAGTTAGTGGCCCCAGTAAATTGAAATGTGCGTTCAAATTCAATATATAGAGTTATATTTTGATTTTGACGAAAACTGATCGAAACGATCGAATCAGCTTACGATACATATCCCATTGTGTTCAGAATGGGGGTAATTAGCTATGGGCGACAGTCGGTGGGTTCGATTTTGGGGTCGAAAATTAAAAGTTACTTTTTGAATTTTAAATAAATTAAATATATAAATTAGATGGCCCTCCCCTTATCTCTCTCCCCTTCCCCCCTTTTCGTTCAGAACGAGAAAAACGAAAATAGAAAAAAGAAAAAAAGAAAAGGGGCGACGGGGTGGGGGGGACCGCTGCCACTTTATTGCACCCTCCCAGGTGGCGCGCCGACCCCCTTGCTGTGCCCTCCTCCTCCTCTACAGCCTCCGCCCTCCTTCCCCGACGCACCCGAGCCGCCTAGAAACCCTAGCGCGCCCCTTTGACCGATGAGACCCCCCACCCTCCTCTGCCTCCGGAGAACCAAACCCCCTCCCCTACGCCTCCACAGTCCTTCAACTCCGGTCACAAAGCCTCCTTCCCCTTCGAACAGTGAAAGGCCACCCTCCACCTTCGAAAAACGTGAGTTTTATTATCTTTTACTTCATGTAATCAGTTAAATTTACTAACTAAGTGGCCATTACATTATATATGACATTGTATATCATATAAAAGCGAAGAGGAAGAGGTTAAAAATATAATTTTTATATTAGTAGTAGGTTAAAAATATAATTTTTATATTAGTAGTAGGTTAAAGATAAATTTTTTATATTAGTAGTAGGTTAAAAATATAATTTTTATATTAGTAAAAAGTTAAAAATATAATTTTTATAGTATAGAAAGAATAAAAAATACGATTTTTATATTATATAGATAGTATAAATTTGATCTTTATATATGTAGCGAAATAAAAATCTGATTTTTATTATATATACGTTGAGATAGAAATGAGATTTTTATAGAAGTATTAAAAATTCGATCTTTATATTAGATATAGATATATAAAAATATAATTTTTATATAAAAAATAGCGTGATAAAAATATAATCTTTATTATATGAACAGCGGTGTAGAAATAGAATTTTATCTATATAGTAGTAGTATAAAAATGTGATTTTTATATACATAGCAACAATATAAAAATGTGATTTTTATATATGTAGTGAATACGGGCAACGAATGTGATGAAAGGCGAGCACGACGAAGATTTCTACCTATGAAGAGTTGTGGCGTTGGTTTAGCTAGTCGGTGAGAACTTCTCACTTTAAATTTTCTTTTCTAGTTAAAAATATATACTAGGATGCAGACGGTGCTTAGTAACACCCGACACCCGTCGTCCACATACCATGGATGGCTTGTATGTTTGATTGTTTGTTGTGGTGAAAAATGATTGTGTGATGTGAAATAAAATAAAATATTTATGTAGTGAGAATATTTAATTGTTAAAAATATAATTTTTAACGGGTATGTGAATATATAAAAATCCGTGTTTGTTGATTTGAAACCCCACACGGGTATTGGGATGATATTTGGCATACACTAATCCCAATTATTTCATTGTATGTCGATCGATTGGTCGACAGACTGTGTGAGCGTTAATTATTTATATTTGATGCTTATGCAGTTGTGTGGTGCACTTTGGATGATGGTTGATTATTTATCGTAGCTATTATATACACGTGTTGTATAGAAACCATATAATTAACATTATATGACAATTGATTGGGCCTCATTCCAATTGGGGAAATAAAGAATATTATAATATATAAATAATCATGTGTTGAAAATTATCATGTGTTGAAAAATATATTTATATTCATGTGTTAAATAGAATAAATATTCATTTGTTGAATAGAATAACGAGTTTATTGAAATATATAAAGTCGTGTTGATTAGGGATGCGCTATTTTGACGTGAGCGATATTAATATTGATTATATTCGTTTTTATAATAATTATAGAAAAGGAAGTGATTTCAAAATATAACGTTTTGAAAATATTAACATTTATATAGTAATGATATGAAATATTCAATTTTGATTTGAAAATGAATACAGAGTTGAAATGGTTTTGAAAACGAATTTAAAACGATTTATAAAGTACGTTTTAAAAGGAAATCGACGAAATATATATAATATATATAAATTATATATATAATGGCCTGAATAGAACGCGTCGCGCTACGGCAGTTCGAGAATTTCGACCATTGACTTCGAATGGACGTTACGGGAGATCCAACCGTCGGATTCTCCTAAAACCGGAACCATTGGGTTCGTATTGAAAAGAGCTATCCAATGAATATTAGAAATTTGAAATCTAACGGTTGGATTTGGAATTATGTCCAAATCAAAATTTGGAAAAGGTCTCTGTAAGTGCAGTTCGATGGCCGTTGATGGAAATCGACCGTACGGGCCTTGATAAAATAATTAAAAATATCAATAATTTGTGTAAAATCATAATATATGAATTGGAAAGAACTGGGATGAAAAATTCCACATTTGAAAGGATAAAAATATATTCTTATTAAAATGAACTAGCTTTGAAATAGAATAAAAATCTAATTATTTTTAAACAAATAAAACTGGATTTGAAGTGGTTTTGAAAATAATCAGAATTTCCAATATACGAATTGGAATGGATTTGAATCGAAATTATCTTCGGAATATTTCGATGTCGGATTTCGTGATTATACAGAGATGGTTGTGAAAATCTGAAAGATATATTTATATCGTTATTTCCAATACGATATTTGTTGGTTTCAGAAGTTGATATTGAATATAAGCCGGTATATTTTCTATTCAGAGCCTTGTATTTGATATCAAATGTGATTTGGGTTTGTCATGAAGGGTGTCTTCATTAACACTGTTCTTAAGACCAGTTGAGAAAAATGTTAAATCTTTCTATTTAGATTTAATGAAGTGTACCTATTAAATGATATTTAATTGGAATTGTATTTAAATTTGTTTTTGGGTTTATCGTGAGCGGTGTTTTGAATAACACCTGCTCTTTAACCCGATTAACAATGGAAAGTGATTTTGGGTTTATCGTGAACTGTGTTTTAGATGACATTGGTTCTTTAACCCAGTTAAAGACAGCTTATTGATTTTTAAAAAGATTAAAACTAAGTGGAGTTTTAATGAATCTGTAATTAGATTGAAATGTGAATTGATAATTTAAATTATCAAAATTGGAAAGTGATCGAGAATGGAGTAGCACCAGTTTTGCTCCAAAGCGATAATTAAATCTTTAATTAGATTTGAACGTGAAATGGTAATTAATTTTACCGATGACACCGTGGTGTTAGGTATGGAGTATTACCAGTTTTGCTTCATGGGATGAATAGGTTGGGATTGGGAAATAAAATAAATAATTACTTCGGTGTGGTTCGCTAATCCCGACTAGTTTGGAAAACCATAATACGGTTTGAAATGATATCCAAAGGAAAATGTAGTGACCCGAAAATCCGGTCCAATTTGAGCTGACTAAATAACACAAGTCCAACCCCAAATTGCACTTGAAATTCAAGAAACTAATAGAAAGAAGATAGAGGGTGAGAATAGATAAGGTAGAACTAATAGAATAGAAGAAGAAGAAGAACATCATCATTAGAGTAAACACGAATCTCACAGCGGAACGAATAAAATATAACATAACTTTTGAAATACAAACCGTTATATATACAATAGCACTTATCAGAGTGCAGCACTTACAACAACAGCGGAAATAATAATAGCTATAGAATCCTGAAGCCTCCTGCTCCAAGCTCTCCAAGTGTATCTGTAAAATCCCGACTACTTGACTGCCCATCCAAAATTAGGCACCCAAGAGTTTAGGGAAAACAAACAAATAAACTCCGGGTCAGTCATGGGACTGGTATGAGTAAAACAGTTTAAAACAGTTTGAACAAGTAAACGATATCTCATAAGACCACGCCGCATAACGGAACGGGTTTTTCCCCTTATGGGAATCCAACAACTTTGTAAACAATATCATCCTGATATTATAATAATGTCTAAATACAATTAGATAACAATCTAGCAGAAACGCTTTCATCTCACGTTCTACAAATATAGTATACAATCAAAACCGCAAGCACGTATTGGGTAATGGATTTCCAACTATGACAAGGTATGGAACCACCTTCCGATCAGTGTACTCTAGGGACGATACACTGGAGTTCAACAAGAACATCTTGCAACTCAGCCACACATGACCGACCACTCATTTCGCTTGAGTGTATCGAATGTACATCACCAACGGTTGGGATCAGCAACCGTTTCCCGTATATATATGGGACAGCATTGATAGATTAAAAGAAGCAAATGAATATTCTCTAGATAGGTGATTATACACCCTACTTCGGTGCGACCAACTTAGCCATGCTGCCTGCCTGATTTCTATCATTTACCGGATGTGAGGCTAGAAGCTACGCTTACTTTCCATTCATTTATAACACGATCACTTTGAATGCCACATTATCTGATCCGTAAATCATTAGTTGGTTTATACAAATATCCTGGATGTTATGCTAAGGGATAAATCCGTTGCAACCATATATATTTATATAGAACAACCCATTCGATCATTGGAAATACTTTGTCAGACATTCGTCCATTTACGTTCGTTCTGGGACTGAACGAAACCGAAGGCACTATTCAGTACATCCATCTTAGTCCATTGTTATCTAAGATTTATACAACAGCCCTTGCACTTTACTCCGTCTTCAATATATTCAGCATATATGATTCGCAATGCTTATGCCAATACCGAGTGGTTCTTTGGATAATAATCCAACCGGTCTCTCCATATTAACAACGTTAAAATGGTCAAAACATTGATAGTCTGTGATTTAACTATCAAAGAAAAACTCGTGCGCAAACAACGATATTATTTCCAGATGGAAATTATATCAACCAATCATCATTTAACATTTATCTCTTTAGTTCATTAATTTACTTATCTCCTGTTTCCATATATTCAACCTTCCTTATTTTCTAATTTTAGAAAATATACTTTATTAACAATGGAAAACATTTCCATTTCCTGTTTCCATATATTCAACCTTCCTTATTTTCTAATTTTAGAAAATATACTTTATTAACAATGGAAAACATTTCCATTTCCTGTTTCCTATATTAGAAAACATTTCTGATTTCTTATTTGGAAAACATTTCCAAAGTTCCTTCATTGGATTTAAACTGATGTTTAAATAAAACATCGCTATGCCAACTCAAACCATTTACCGAATTCACTTAACCATCATTCACTATCAAACCTTACCATTCCTTAGTTAAGAAGGGAGTCAATCAAGTTGGGGTATAATTACCTCTCAGACCTTAACTGAACAACATTATAACTTTGAAATAGTAACAGTTTATCTTTTAAACCTTTAACAACTTCTTTACGTAACCCTCGGATTCAATTTACGAATTCACTTCTTTATTGAAAACATTGATTATAACGATAACGTTATAATCCTTACTTTATAAATATCTAACTTCAATTATAACCTTTATTCTTTAATTCGAATAATTAAACCTAACCCTACTTTATTAGTGTATACTCTTGATTTAAAAACCGGAAAGTAAATATTACTTTCCCGAATTCGATATAATTGAATTCGACGTATAATTCTCTTTCGAGTAATCTCTATTTGATTAACTCTTCTTCGAATATCCTATATTCGATTATCTCTCTTCGAATAACTTATATTCGAAATCTCTCTCTTTCGAATAAACTATATTCGATCTCTTTCTATCGAATACAGTATATTCGATAATCTCCTTTCGATTTAACTAATCGATAACTCCTTTCGATTAAACGATAATCGATAATTCCTTTCGATTGAAACTAAAATCGATAATTCCTTTCGATTAAACTATAAATCGATAACTCCTTTCCTTTAACTCTATTCGAATAAACTATATTTGACTAACTCTATTTAACTCCGTTTAACCCTATTCGAATAACTAATATTCGATAACTCTATTTAGCTCCATTCGAATAACTATTATTCGATTAACTCTATTTAACTCCATTCGAATAACTACTATTCGATTAACTCTAATTAACTCCATTTGAATAACTACTATTCGATTAACTCTATCTCAAATAACTACACTTGATTAACTCTAGTGGTTAACTCTAACTGATTAACTCTACTGGTTAACTCTAACTGATTAACCCTAACTGATTAACTCTAACTGGTTAACTCTATTTGACTAACACGACTCGACTAACCCCTTTCGAATAACATATTCGATTAATTAACTTCGAATACCATATTCGATTAACTAACTTCGAATACCATATCCGATTAACTAACTTCGAATACCATATCCGATTAACTAACATCGAATGCCATATCCGATTAACTAACTTCGAATACCATATCCGATTAACTAACTTCGAATACCATATCCGATTAACTAACTTCGAATACCATATCCGATTAACTAACTTCGAATACCATATCCGATTAACTAACTTCGAATACCATATCAGATTAACTAACTTCGAATACCATATCCGATTAACTAACTTCGAATAACATATCCGATTAACTAACTTCGAATACCATATTCGATTAACTAACTTCGAATACCATATTCGATTAACTAACTTCGAATACCATATTCGATTAACTAACTTCGAATACCATATCCGATTAACTAACTTCGAATGCCATATTCGATTAACTCCTTTCGAATACCATATCCGATTAACTAACTTCGAATACCATATTCGATTAACTAACTTCGAATACCATATTCGATTAACTAACTTATAATACCATATTCGATTAACTAACTTCGAATACCATATTCGATTAACTAACTTCGAATACCATATTCGATTAACTAACTTCGAATACCATATTCGATTTCTCCTTTTTATAACGTTTATCCATTTAAAAAGATCCCCTTTTTAACAACGTTTATTCATTTATAAAGATTCACTTTTTAGTAACGGTTCTTCACTTTATAAATGTTCTTTTAATAACGTTTTCCTTTTTATAACTTCTTATTCCGTTATAAACCAAATTCCTTTTTATTAACTCTATTTATTTTCTAAATATTCCCTTTTCAATTCTATTTGTAAATGGGTTACAAATATTTCCTTTTTCTAATTTGTTCTATTTGCAAATGGTTTGCAAATATTTCCTTTTCAAATTTATTCTAAAAAATATTCTAACTCCTTAAATTTCCGGGAAAATTCGCCATAACCTCCTTTGTATCGGGAGCATCGGGAAAATCCCCAAACCCGCCACACAGGCCTTTCCATTCAAAAAGAAAATGTTTTGAAATTATTCCCTTTCTAAATATCTCCTATTTATAAATATTCCAATTTATAAATATTTCTTATTTATAAATATTTCTATTTATAAATATCTCTTATTTATAAATTATTCCATTTATAAATATTTTATTCTCAATATCACTTTGAAAATCCCTTATCAACATTCCGGTATGTTATGATATTCAATCATATCAAATCACGATGTTCAATATCGTCCAAACACATATAATCGACCACAGATTATATATCACATCATATATTACAATATATGAATCAAAACAGTATTATAAATATTGAGGAACCCAGTTGGGTCCCTCCAACCTGTTTCCCTGCATCCACAGATGTTACACAGTATAATCAACATCCATTACAGTTCAGTACGCATTATTCTGATAAACAGAATAAATAAATAGATAAATATATATATATATAACGGTTTATATATATATATAATTTCAACTAACTGACTAGCAGTTCAATCAACCAACCAACACACAGCAATCAACAGATAATTATTAGTTCTAAGAATACAATATAAAAATATAACTGTTCAGAGTTGGTGAATTTTACTCACATTTGGATGATCATCGTCAATGACGATAACCATCGCTTGATTCAGACAATTTATTTTGCTATAAATTGTAACAGACTCAGATTCACTCCCAGTCAGCTCCATTGTGTTGCTCCCGTCCATACGATCCAAACGGATCTTGTTTTGCTGATTTCCGATAATAAACGAGCAAGTTATCATCGTTACAAGTTTATAGAATAATTAAATGGGTTTTAAATATAAGAATTTAATTAGTGGGCTTTACCCAATTCCTTCCTTGGCCCATATACGGTTTCTAATACCCACCCGTACCTTGTCTTCCCCAAACACCCGTTCGCTCCCTTCACAGCCATTACAGTCGCGTTCTTCCACCCTTTCCTCCTCCCATACTTCACGAAACTTCACACCACCAATCCCGTTCGACTCCTCTTCCATTGCTCAACGACCTCAGCCTCCCACTACACCGCTCGCAACCATGAAGGATGTCGCGACTACCGGTGGTCCACGGTGACAGCATCGATCAGAAAAATCACGGGAGTCCTCCAACTACCACAAATCGAACTCCTTCACATCCTAAACACCAATCCGAACACCATTCTTCGAATTAAGCCCTCAATCTCACCATTAACCCAACCCTAGGTTGGCTGTTGAAAACCCAAACCATCCAAATGGACGTCGAACTCAAAGAAGAGCATACCTGTTTGAAGGGGAAAGCACGGTGAACCCAAATACATGAGTTAGAGGATTTGTAGGATTTTATTTTATTTGTTTTTGATTTTCTTTCTCTTGCAATTGTTGCTGTAAGATGAAAAGGGTGTGGCGGCTCAATGTTTTGATTTTATAACCGGGATGAGAAATCCTGTGTGGCTGAAAGAATGTGTGGGTGGCCTTGTTCAGGACTATAGAAAAATTAGGATATTTTATATTTTTTTTATTGATTTCTTTATATTATATTTGCCTTCTAAAAATCAGTACGATCACATACAGTACCTAAAAATCACCAAACTGGACATACTGCTAGAGTTTGACATTACGGTCCCAATGAAACTGGTTTCGTCGAATTCCGACTCCGTATGCTCACACAGCGTATTTTTAACTGTCAAAATACTGACTGTTTTCCACTCTAAAAATCCGTACGGCCACACAGTGACTCTAAAAATCATGAAACTGGAAATCTAACAAAAATTTGATGTTGCGGATCCAACAAAACTGGTTTCGTCGAATTCCGACTTCGTTTGCAAAAGTGGCTATTTTTAACGCTCTAAATAACCTATTTAAATATATAAATATATTTAAATATAATATAATTTAATATTTAAAAATAAATATTATCGTCTATATTCACAGTGGCATACTATACAGCTCCAGAATATTCCTGTATGTATTTACAACTCGATATTACATTGTCAGAGTTATATCGATGTTCGATTTCTATTTAAATCCTTATTAAAAATATAATTAACTCGTTATGGTCAGGGCGCTGCATTCTTAAGAATTTGATTTGGACGTAACTCAAAATCAACACGACGAAATCCCGATATTTCTCTTGCACTAGAAAGATATACTCCACCAGCTCCACACGTTTCTTATTTCACAGAAATCCGATTTAAAATGGGCCCTGTACATTCAGTTGATGTTCAAATCGCCAAATAGTGAACTGCAGTGCCATTTCGAGCTCGTTCATAAATATATTATAAACTATACGTTCAACTGTCGCTTATATAATATATTCGTTATTCAAATTCAATCCCAAACTGAATTATACCTTATATATAATCCAATTCACACTGTATTGTGAATTCAGCTATTTTTGACTATTTCGACATTATAATATATTGTTATATTATATTTATCAATTAAATATTCAATATTATTTAATTCCAGTTATCGATATCGCAAAAATGATATTTAAATAATTAAATAAATAAATTATTCAAGGGTCAGAAATGCGGGTCATTACAGAAGATTAAAGAATAAATTTAGAAGAATTTATCTTTGATAAAATTAATGGGAACCTTTCCCTAAGAGTGTGAAAATTTGAATAAAAGAATATTCTGGATTGGAATGAGGCGTATGTTGTGTTGGTGTAACACGTGTTTATTATATACGCGGGTTATTCGGGAAGGCCAGGTTTATACCCATTCTGAATAACCGATTCGACGATATGTCGAAGATGAAGGCGGTGGTGGAAGACCGGAAGTCTTCACATCGTTTGGGTGATTACCGATGATCCTGATGTACTTGGAGATCGATGGATATGCGAGGAAAGTGCCTCCAGCTTCGTTCAGATCCAAAACGAACTTGTAAATGGACTGTGTGTCTAACATTGGATTTTATTATGTGTTGATTGATCTCTGTTAAATATACATCTGTTTGGCGACGGAGAATTTATTCTCTTGCTTAACACCCTTCTCTGAGACGTACGAGCTTAGAGGTTGTATATCGATGGACATCAGTTGCATCGCATGAATTTCCTATGTGGCACGCCTAACTGGCAAATGATCAAGGCTTCTGTTGAAAAGAAAAGTCTTGCGGTTGATGATCAACGCATGGCCTGTGTGGCACAGCTTTGTGTATAGCGTGAATTCGGGAGCCTCACACCTCGGTATGAGTCAAAAACGGGATAGTGACTGTAGGGAGAGCACAACGTTTCTTTCTAGCTAGTGGTGGTGTCAGTGCTTAAACTGGCTGACATTTATATACTTTTCACCCGTGTGGTTGTTGGATACGAGGCGCCTCGGATATAGGTCTGTTAGGACCGGGAAACGTGTGCTCGGGAATTGCCAATCCTCAAAAGTAAGAGAGGACCGGCCCTGAAGATCCAAGGATCATAGTGGGGTCCTGAGACATTTGCTAGAGTGTCTCGAATCGGAGAGGAGCTTGCCCCTTGCCTCGACTCATGACGGAAATCCGATTTCCAATACGTGATATTCGGTTTTATTTGTAGAACCTAGTATGGCGACGTAGTGGTATGGGTCATTCATGCCGCCTTTGATTGATAGATATTTATGATTGAAATTGTTTTGACACTATACATTTATTGTAGTATCAAGTAATGTGTTTTTAACGTATCAAGCATGTTTTGGCTATTATAAGGTAAAAACCCTATCCTTCGGCTTACGTTGCATTGTGTGATGGGACCTGGGTCTTATAATAGCTTCATTTTTCTTTATTTAGCATTGCGCTGTTTGTTTTATGCACAGGTATTCTTGGGAGGAAACCCGTTCCGTGTTATATGGCGTGGTCCCCTGATTTACCTAACTTTAAAATAAAGATTAATAACTGTTTTTAGTTCTCACGCCAGTCACATGACTGGCCTGGAGTTTATTGTTTTAACCTAAACTATGGGTGCCCTTATTTTCCGCATGGGCAGCTAGTAGTTTTGGTTTTGCAGATTTATATTCACAGGATCCTGATTTACAGCTGGAACGATGCTTGGAAAGCTCTGTTTTCGTGTGTTACTTTCAGTTGTGTTTTGTATTATTTTTCCGCTGCTATGTATTTTAATGTAATTTAAATCTCTTATATTTATTGAATGTATATTTATTCGTACTCTGTATATTCTTGTATCTGATGGAATTGTTGTAATATACAATGAAATGTTCTTCTGTTTGTGCTCTGATTCGTCTTGTACTCAAAGTAATTCATCCTTTCTCTTCTCCTCGGAGAATGGGGAAGTACGGTCGCTTCAGCTGGTAATTCTTAGGGAAAGGTTCCCATTAATTTTATCAAAGATAAATTCTTCTAAATTTATTCTTTAGTCCCAATGATTAGTTGTATGTCGATCGATTGATTGACAGGCTGTTATGAGCGTTAAATATTTATATTTGATGCTTATACAGTGTAGAATGCACTTTGGATGATGGTTGATTATTTGTCATTGTTGATATATACATGCATTGTATGGAAATCTATAGAAATAAAATCTATGGTAACGGATTGGGCCTCATTTCAGTTTTGAAATAGAATATTTGAGGAGAAATATTTGAATAAAATATTTGAGAAGAAATATTTGAATAGAATATTTGAAATAGAAATATATAAAGCCGTGTTGATTAGATATGCGCTATTTTGATGCGGACGATATTATATCGATTATATTCGTTTTTATAATGAATACTGAAAAGTGATTTCAAAATCGAATATTTTGAAATGAATTCGAATTGAAAGTGAATAGAATTGAATTCAAATTTAAATTGAATAGAATTGAATTCGAATTGGAATTGAATAGAATTGAATTCGAATAGAATTGAAAACGAACTGAAATTGAATTAAAAATCGATTTGAATTGAAATCAATTTGAAATGAATTTATAAGGAAAAATTCAATTTTGATTTGATTTAGAAATAAATGTTGAAACTGTTTTGAAAACGAATTTAAAATGATTTATAAATTACGTTTTAAATAGAAATCGACGAAATATATATAATATATATATTATATATATATATATATATATATATATAATGGCCTGAATAGAACGCGCTGCGCTGCGGCAGTTCATGAATTTTGACCATTGACTTCGAATGGATATTGCAGGAGATCCGACCGTCGGATTCTCCTAAAACCGGAACCGTTGGGTTCGTATCGAAAAGAGATTTCTAACGAATGTGAGAAATTAGAAATTTAACAGTTGGATTTGGAATTATGTCCAAATCAAATTTGGAAAAGGTCGTTGTAAGTGCAGTTCGATGTCCGTGGATGGAAATCGACTGTACGGGCCTTGATAAAATTGTTAGAAATAGTAATAATTAGTGTAAAATCATAAGAAATGATTTGGGAAGAATTGGGATGAAAAATTCCATATTTCAAAAGATAAAAATAGATTTTTATTGAAGTGAACTAGTTCTGAACTAGAATAATAATTTGTTTATTTTTAAAATAAATAAATTGGATTTGAAATTGTTTTGAAAATAACCAGGATTTCCAATAATTGAATTGGAATGGATATGAATCGAAATCATCTTCGGAATAGTTCAATGTTGGATTTCGTGATTATAAAGATGTTGTTATGGAAATTTGAAAGATATATATATATATATATATATATATATCATTATTTCCAATACGATATTTGTTGGTCGTAGAATTTGATATTGAATATAAGCCGATATATTTTCTATTTAGAGCCTTGTATTTAATATCAAATGTGATTTGGGTTTGTCGTGAATGGTGTCTTCATTAACACTGTTCTTAAGCCCAGTTGAGAAAAAGATTTAATATTTTTGTTTAGATTTAATGAAGTGTACCAATTAAATAATATTTAATTGGAATTGAATTGGTATTGATTTTTGGGTTTATCGTGAACAGTGTTCTAAATAACACTTGTTCTTTAACCCGATAATTAATGAAATGTGATTTTGGGTTGTCGTGAACGGTATCTTCAATAATACTGTTCTTAAACCCAACTGAGCTGAGAAAATCTGAAACTAACTGGAGATTAGTTAAGTTGAATGGTTCCTTGGGCATTGATCTGATGTTGGTTTCGGCCTTCGGGGTTAATACTTAGGGAATTACTCACTAGCTATTTTACGGTTAATAGCTGATAGAATGGAATGTGATTTTGGGTTTATCGTGAACCGTGTTTTGAATGACACTGATTCTTTAACCTAGTTAAAGATTAAAACTAAGTGGAGTTTTAATGAATCTTTAATTAGATTGAAAAGATCGAGAATGGAGCATCACCAGTTTTGCTCCAGGCGATAGTTAAATCTTTAATTAGATTTGAAGGTGAAATGGTAATCGAATTTATCGATAACACCGTGGTGTTAGATATGAAGTATTACCAGTTTTACTTCATGGGATGAATAGGTTGGGGTTGGGAAATTGAAACAAATGATTACTTCGGTAAGGTTCGTTAATCCCGACTAGTTTGAAGTGATATTCAAAGGAAGATTAAAGAATAAATTTAAAAGAATTTATCTTTGATAAAATTAATGGGAAACTTTCCCTAAGAATGTGAAATTTAGAAACTAACTGTAGGTTAGCTAAGCAGAACGGTTTCCTGGGTATTGATCAGAAGTTGGTTTCGGCCTTGGGGGTTAATATTTGGGGAATTATTCTCTTGTTCATTTACGGTTAGTGACTGATGAATTGGAATGAGGCGTATGTTGTGTTTGTGTAACACTTGTTTATTATATACGCGAGTTATTCGGAAAGACCGCGTTTTTCCCATTCTGAATAACTGATTCGACGTGGTGTCGAAGATGAAGACGGTGGGTGAAGACCGGAGGTCTTCATGTCATGTGGATAATTACTGATGATCTTGACTGGGTCGTACACCCAAGAGGAGGGAATCAGTTGGTGATCATCCAGACGTACTTGGAGATCGATGGATATGCAAGGAAAAGGTTCCTCCGGTTTCGTTCAGACCCAGAACGGACTTGTAAATGGATGTGTGCCTGTCGTCGGATTTCATTCTGTGTGATTGATATCGGTTGCATAGCGTGAATTGACTGTGTGGCATGCTAGGATGTAAATGATCAAGGCTTCTGTTGAAAAGCAGAGTCTTGTGATTGATGATCAAAGCACAGCCTGTGTGGCATAGCTTACTGTAGCGTTGATTCGTGAGCCTCACACCTTGGTGATGAACCAAAAACGGGAGAAGGACCTCAGGGAGGACATGCATTTCTTTCTAGTTAGAAGTGGCATCAGTGGTTTTACACGCCCTGACGAGTTTGACTTATGTGGTTGTTGCTATTGCGAGGCGCCTCGGATATATCGGTGACTATGTGAAGCCGATGGAGTCATTCGTTGGCTCATTGACACCCCAAGGGTGGGGAAACGCAGTGTTCAGGCATTTTAATCCAAATCGGTGGACCGGCCCTGACGATCCTAAGGTCACTCGAGCTCTGACCTGAGGGGCGGACTAGAGCGTCTCGAATTAGTAGAGGACTATCTTTTGCCTCGGTTCACAAATGGAAATCCAACTTCCAAATACGTGACATTTGCGGTTTTGATTGTAGAGAGTAGTATGGCGACATGATATATGGTACCCATGCCGTCTATGATTGATATTTATGATCGAAATTGTTTTAAACACTATACACTTATTATAGTATCAAATGACTTTTTTTAAACGTATCAAGCATGCTTTGTCTATTATAAGGGAAAACCCTATCCTCCGGCTTGCGTTGCATTGTGTGATGGGACCTGGGTTTTATAATAGCTTCGTTATTCTTTATTTAGCATTGCGCTGTTGTTTTATGCACTGGTATTCTTGGGAGGAAACCCATTCCGTGTTATACGGCATGGTCCCTTGATTTACCTAACTTTAAAAATAAAGATTAATAACTGTTTTAGTTCTCACACCAGTCACATGACTGACCTGGAGTTTACTGTTTTAACCTAAACTCTGGGTGCCCCTATTTTCCGCACGGGCAGCTAATAGTTTTGGTTTTGCAGATTTATATTCATAGGATCCTGATTTACAGCTGGAACGATACTCGGAAAGCTCTGTATCCATGTATTACTTCTAGTTGTGTTTTGTAATGTTTTTCCGCTGCGATGTATTTAAATGTAATTTATTGTAGTCTCTGATATTTAGTAAATGTGTAATATTTATTCATACTCTGTTTATTCTTGTATTCTGATGGAATTGTTGTAATAAACAATGAAATGTTCTTCTGTTTGCGTTCTGATTCGCCTTGTCCTCAACGCAATCCGTGCTTTCCTTCACGGGGAAGTTCGGGCTGTGTCAGTTTTGAATGTAGTAACCCGTAACTTCCCCGGTAAGGAAAGCCCGGATTGCTTTGAGAACAAGGCACATCGGAATGCAAACAGAAGAACATTTCATTGTTATTTACAACAATTCCATCAGAATACAAGAATATATAGAGTATGAATAAATAATATACAACAAAGAATATTAGAGATTTAAATATAGTATTGCAGCGGAAAAATAATACAAAACACAACTAAAAGTAATACACGGATACAGAGCTTTCCGAGCATTGTTCCAGCTGTAAATCAGGATCCTGTGAATATAAATCTGCAAAACCAAAACTACTAGCTGCCCATGTAAAAAATAAGGGCACCCAGAGTTTAGGTTAAAACAATAAACTCTAGGTCAGCCATGTGACTGGTGTGAGAACTAAAACTGTTATTAATCTTTATTTTAAAGTTCGGTAAATCAAGGGACCACGCCGTATAACACGGAACGGGTTTCCTCCCAAGAATACCAGTGCATAAAACAAACAGCGCAATGTTAAATAAAGAAAAATGAAGCTATTATAAGACCCAGGTCCCATCACACAATGCAATGCAAGCCGGAGGATAGGATTATTACCTTATAATAGCCAAAGCATGCTTGATACGTTAAAAACACATTATTTGATACTATAATAAATGTATAGTGTAAAAACAATTTCAATCATAAATATCAATCATAGACGGCATTACTGACCCATATCACTATGTCGCCATACTAGCTTCTACAAATAAAACTGCAATATCACGTATTGGAAATTGGATTTTCGTCATGAGTCAAGGCAAGGGGCAAGCTCCTCTCCGATTCGAGACACTCTAGAAAATGTCTCAGGACCCCACTATGATCCTTGGATCTTCAGGGTCGGTCCTCTCTTACTTTTGAGGACTGGAAATTCCTGAGCACATGTTTCCCGGTCCTAACAGACCTATATCCGAGGCGCCTCGTATCCAACAACCACACAGGTGAAAAGTATATAAATGTCAGCCAGTTTAAGCACTGACACCACCACTAGGTAGAAAGAAACGTCTGGCTCTACCTGCAGTCACTATCCCGTTTTTGACTCGTACCGAGGTGTGAGGCTCGCAAATTAACGCTATACACAAAGCTGCGCCACACAGGTCGTGCTTTGATCAACAACCACAAGACTTTGCTTTTCAACAGAAGCCTTGATCATCTGCCACTTAGGCGTGCCACACAGGCAATTCATGTCATGCGACTGATGTCCATCGATATACAACCTCTGAGCTCATACGTCTCAGAAAAGGGCATTAAGCAAAGGAATAAATTCTCCGCCGCCAAATAGATGTACATTTAATAGAGATCAATCAACACAGAATAAAATCCAATGTCAAACACACAGTCCATTTACAAGTTCATTTTGGGTCTGAACGAAACCGGAGGCACTTTCCTCGCATATCCATCAGCTGAAACGACCCGAAACTTCCCTAGTAAGGAAAGCACGGATAGAATTGAGAACAAGCCACATCGGGACATAAACAGAAGAACATTTCATTGTATATTACAACAATTCCATCAGAATACAAGAATATACAGAGTAGGAAAAAATACTACACTGAAAAATATCATAGATTTAAATTACATTTAAATACATCGCAGCGGAAAATAATACAATACACAACTAGAAGAGATATACGGATACAGAGCTTTCCGGATATCATTCCAGCTGTAAATCAAGATCATGTGAATATAAATCTACAAAACCAAAACTACTAGCTGCCCGTGTAAAAAATAGGGCATCCAGAGTTTAGGTTAAAACAATAAACTCCAGGTCAGTCATGTGGCTGGTGTGAGAACTAAAGCAGTTATTAATCTTTATTTTAAAGTTGGGTAATTCAAGGGACCACGCCGTATAACACGGAACGGGTTTCCTCCCAAGAATACCAGTGCATAAACAAACAGCGCAATGCTAAATAAAGAAAAACGAAGCTATTATAAGACCCAGGTCCCATCACACAATGCAACGCAAGCTGGAGGATAGGGTTTTTACCTTATAACAGCCAAGAATGCTTGATACATTTAAAACAAATCATTTGATACTATTATAAGTGTATGGTGTATAAAAAACTTCAAATCATAAGTATCAATCATAGACGGCATAAGCACCCCATCCCACTATGTCGCCATACTAGGCTCTACAATCAAAACCGCAAATGTCATGTATTGGAAGTTGGATTTCCATCTTTGAACTGAGGTAAGGGATCGGCCTCCACCGAATTCGAGATGCTCTAGCCCGTGTCTCAGGAAAGTACTCAGTCAAGCCTTTAGATCGTCAGGGTCGGTCCATCGATGTGGATTAAAATGCCTGAACACTGCGCTACCCCACCCTATAGGGTGTCAATGAGCCAACGAATAACTCCATCGGTCCCGGATCGACCGATATAACCGAGGCGCCTCGCAACAGCATCAACCACATAAGTCAAACTCGTTAGGGCGTGTAAAACCACTGACGCCACTTCTAGCTAGAAAGAAATGCATGCCCTCCCTAAGGTCCTTCTCTCGTTTCTGGTTCACTACGGTCTGAGGCTCGCGAATCAACGCTACACAAAGCTATGCCACACAGGCCGTGCTTTGATCATCAACCATAAGACTTTGCTTTTCAATAGAAGCCTTGATCATTTGCCACTTAGGCATGCCACACAAGCAATTCACTCCATGCGTTTGATATCCATCAATATATAACCTCTAAGCTCGTACGTCTCAGAGAAGGGCATTAAGCAAGAGAATAAATTCTCCGCCGCCAAACAGATATATATTTAATATGAATCAATCAAATAGAATAAAATCCAATGTCAGACACACAGTCCATTTACAAGCTTGTTCTAGGTCTGAACGAAACCGGAGGCATCTAGTACCCAGCATATCCATCGATCTCCAAGTACGTCTGGACGATCACTAACTGATTCCCTCCTCTTGGGTGTACGGCCCAATCAAGATAATCAGTAATCACCCAAACGACGTGAAGACCTCCGGTCTTTAACTGCTGTCTTTCTCTTCGACACCACGTCGAATCAGTTATTCAGAATGGGATAAACCCGGTCTTTCTGAATAACTCGCGTATATAATAAACAAGTGTTACACAAACACAACATACGCCTCATTCCAATTCATCAGTCACTAACCTTAAATTAACAAGAGAATAATTCCCCAAATATTAACCCCGAAGGTCGAAACCAATATCAGATCAATACCCAAGAAACCATTCAACTTAGCTAACCTACAGTTTGTTTCTAAATTTCACATTCTTAGGGAAAGGTTCCCATTAATTTTATCAAAGATAAATTCTTTAAATTTATTCTTTAATCTTCCTTTGAATATCACTTCAAACTAGTCGGGATTAACGAACCTTACCGAAGTAATCATTTGTTTCAATTTCCCAACCCCAACCTATTCATCCCATGAAGTATAACTGGTAATACTTCATATCTAACACCACCGTGTTATCGATAAATTCAATTACCATTTCACATTCAAATCTAATTAAAGATTTAACTATCGCCTGGAGCAAAACTGGTGATACTCCATTCTCGATCTTTTCAATCTAATTAAAGATTCATTAAAACTCCACTTAGTTTTAATCTTTAACTGGGTTAAAGAATTGATGTCATTTAAAACACGGTTCACGATAATCCCCAAAATCCCATCATATTTCAATCAGTCCCTAACCGTAAATTAGCAAGTGAGAAATTCCCTAAGTATTAACACCGAAGGCCGAAACCAACTTCGGATCAATACCCAAGAAACCATTCAACTTGCTAAACTCCAGTTAGTTTCTGATTTTCTTAACTCCGTTGGGTCTAAGAACAGTATTATTGAAGATACCGTTCACGACAACCCAAAATCACATTTGATATTAAATACAAGGCTCTGAATAGAAAATATATCGGCTTATATTAAATATCAAATTCTACGACCAATAAATAGCATATTGGAAATAACAATATAAATATATCTTTCAAATTTCCATAACAATATCTGTATAATCACGAAATCCAACATCGAAATATTCCAAAGACAATTTCGATTCAAATCCATTCCAATTCAATTATTGGAAATCCTGGTTACTTTTAAAACCATTTCAAATCCACTTTATTTATTTTAAAAATAAATAGAATTATAATTCTAGTTCAAAACTAGTTCATTTCGATAAAAATCTATTTTTCTCTTTTGAAATATGGAAATTTTCATCCCAATTCTTCACAAATCATTTCTTATGATTTTATACAAATTATTACTATTTTTAATAATTTATCAAGGCCCGTACAGTCGATTTCCATCAACGGCCATCGGACTTCACTTACAGCGACCTTTTCCGAATTTGATTTGGACATAATTCCGAATCCAACCGTTAGATTTTAAATCTCTAATATTCGTTAGAAAGCTATTTTCGATACGAACCCAATGGTTCCGGTTTTAGGAGAATCCGACGGTCGGACCTCCCCAATGTCCACTCGAAGTCAATGGTCGAAATTCAAGAACTGCCGCGGCGCGGCGCGTTCTATTCATGCCATTATATATATAATATATATATTATATATATTTTGTCGATTTCCTTTGAAAACGTATTTTATGAATCGTTTTAAATTCGTTTCAAAAACAATTTTAACTTCCATTTCAAATTCAAATCAAAATTGAATTCTTCCTTATAAATTCGTTTTAAATTCATTCCAAATTAATTTCAATTCAAATCGATTTTTAATTCAATCTGAGTTCATTTTCAGTTCAATTTGAATTTCAAATTAATTCAGTTCCAATTCGAATTCAATTCTATTTCAATTCGAATTTATTTCTATTCAGTTTCAATTCGAATTCATTTCTATTCAATTTCAATTCGAATTCATTTCAATTCAATTTCAATTCGAATTCATTTCTATTCAATTCCGAATTGAATTCATTCCAATTCAATTTCAATTCGAATTCATTTCTATTCAATTTCAATTCGAATTCATTTCTATTCAATTTCAATTTGAATACATTTCAATTCAATTTCAATTAGAATTCATTTCTATTCAATTCGAATTCATTTCTATTCAATTCCAATTCAAATTCATTTCTGTTCAATTTCAATTCAAATTCATTTCTATTCAATTCCAATTCGAATTCATTTCAAAATATTCGATTTTGAAATCACTTTCAATATTCATTATAAAATCGACAAAATTCCCGTTCGTGTTAAAATGTCGTGTAACTACTTAACACGGCTTCACATTTCAATATTCCAAGAATATTATTTTTAAATTATTCAATAATTCTGAACTGGAATCAGACACAGTCAATTACCATATAATTTCAGTTATATGGATTTCATCAAATTCATATATACAACAATGACGATAAACACCCAACCATCATCCAAAGTGCGTTCTACACTGTATAAGCATCAAATATAAATATTCAACGCTTATAACAGCCTGTCAATCAATTGATCGACATACAATTAATTATCGGGATTAGTGTATGTCATATATCATCCCAATACCTGTGTGGGGTTTCAAACAATCAAACACAGATTTTATTTGTGCAGTTGGGCGATGTGTAAAATTTATCGTCCCAATCTATATCAATCAAATGTGTGTATATAAACAAATCGCCCAATTTGTTTATATTTATTTCATTTTAAATACACGTTAAAAACTCTATTTTCAACTATAAAATATTTTTAGCTATATAAATATTTTAGTTCACATCACACAATCAACGACACATCAAAATCAAACAAACAAGCATACAAGTCGTCCATGGTCTGTGGACGATGGGTGTCGGGTGCTACTAAACACCTTCTGCATCCTAGGATATATTTCAAACTAGAAATAATAATAAAAGTGAGGAGTTCTCACCGACTAGCTAAACCAAACGCCTCGACTCTTCATATGTAGAAAATCTCCTCCGTTTCTTCTTTCGTCACTTTCGTCATCCGTATTCACTACATATATAAAAATCGAATTTTTACTTCGCTATTCAATATATAAAAATCAAAATTTTAATTCGTTATTCAATATATAAAAATCAAATTTTTACTTTATTATTCAATATATAAAAATCGAATTTTTACTTCGTTATTCAATATAAATTTCTCGTCGTTATTAAACTGGTCAAATGCGTTTTACTTCGCCACGCTCACATATTGATTCAGAAAATTACGAATTTTGAAACCAAGCAATAACTTGACATCACAGATCCAACAAAAGTGGTTTCGTCGAAAACCGAGGTCGTTTGCAAAATTTCCATTTTTAAGGGCCAGAATTCCATAGCGACTATTCTGAATTTTCATCTGGGCATGACTTTTGATTCCCGCTATGAAATTTTGATTTCCCAGATTCGTTTGAAAGATATTCTCAATTAGATTCGAATATTATTGGTTTTGCTAAAATCCGGTTTATTTTGCACCCGGTATGTTCAATTGAAATTTGAAATCGAATTATCGAACTACCACGCGATTTTCAATTCCTTTTATATATATAAATAAATATTTATATTCTAACGACAACGTATATAAATATATATGTTCGAATTCTATTCAAAATAAATTTCTTGTCGTTATTATTTAAAATAATTCATTTTAAATATTCAAAATTCACTAAAATTGCCAAAATAAAAATTTTAAATTGGCTCAGATTTTCCGGGTTATTACAATCTCCCCCACTTAAAACTTTTCGTCCCCGAAAAGGAACGGAGCCGAAAGTTGTTTTACAAACCAACTCAACTTCCATTATTTTCTTTACGGCTTAAGTTCTTCAACTTTTCAGTTTCTAAGAACTTCTCAAATTTTTCAAAAATTGGCAAACACCCTAAATTTTCGAAAAATTTCGCCATAACCTCCCCTGCACCGGGGACTTCGGGATATTTCATATAGCCTCCCATGGCCTTCTTCAATCCGAAATAAAAAGAAAAAGCCAAGCGGCTAGGCAATCGGCTCACAAAATCATCCAAACCCAAAGAAATACAATAAAAATGTACCTATTTGTCGGGTAAACAATTTTATTCTTCTGCTTTAGCCTCTTTGCTATGACCTGTTCAATGTAAGTACATGTATAGGTATGCAAGTGCGACAAATTTTCAATAAACTCACTATTTGATCAATTTGGCTAAAGGTTCAACATTTAATTAATCAAACAACACAATCAGCAATCAATTAGTTGATAACTTTTCAAATTCATAACTTTGATACATAGTCCAAAAATCAGATTTCTGACGCCAAATCACAACAATAAGCCCTATCTAATTTTGATTCTCACACCAGTCTAATGGAAATAGATAGATATCACACCTTCGAAATTCGAACCCAAACGACTGATGTTGTACAGTCATCAATAGTTTCATCTCCGGGCTACTAGAGTGTGATTCTATATCTACCCAATGTATTAAAACTTCGAATACACGCGGATCATACATATACGCAAAATCTTTATATACTGGATAGTCCAAATCAATATAAATAAATATTCAAATACGAATAATTCGATTTAAATTTTCAAAGCAAAAATTGTTTTCACTTTAAAAATATACTCTTCACACTTGTTCTAGGATACTACTGATCCCATCTCTAACGAGTCATTCCTATTGGATATTATTAATCCAATATCTGATGAATTCTTTCATTTGCCTTGTTCTCTGAGCTTTGTAAACCAAAGCTCTGATACCACACTGAGACGGCCCCTGTAAATTGAAATACACGTTCAAATTCAATATATAGATTTATATTTTGATTTTGACAGAAACTGATCGTAACAGCCGAATTGGCTTGCGAAACATTTCCCATTGTGTTCGGAATGGGGGTATTACCCTAGGGGCGACAGTCGTTGGGTCCGATTTGGGGTTCGAATTAAAAGGGTAACTTTTTGAATTAAAAAAAATAAAAATAAATAAATATAATATAATATATTTCCCTTATACTCCCCCCTCTTTTCTTTCTCGTGTGGACTCAAAAGAAAAAAAAGAAAAAAAAAATCCCCGAACCCTCGTAACCCGCTACCCCCTCCGTTGACCTCAGCCCAGGCCGCCGCTCGTGGCGCCTCCGCCCCCCTTACCTCGCCCGACCCCCTCTGATCTCCCCTTTTCTCCCCTCCCCCAATCGCCTCATACCCACGAGACCCCACGCCCTCACGAGACCCGATAGCCCGGCCCACCACCGCGACCACCAAAACCCCCTGCGCCACCCTCTGCCGCAACTGCAACTTCCCCCTCCGCCTGTAGCACTCCGACGCGCCCATCCTCCGCCCAATGCCACAGACCATGAACGACGGTGAAAACCCTCCCTTTCCTCCTTAAAGCAATGTAAGTTTCTTTAATTTATTTACTTTATTTTATTTAATGTGAATAGGTTTTTAAAAATTTGATTTTTTATAAACATAAAAGATTTGATTTTTTAAAAGATTAAAAAGATTATATATTTTTAGAAATATAAAGATTGTATATTTTTATTAGTAAGAAAGGTTTGATTTTTATTTAGATGAATAACACATAAAAGTTTGATTTTTATTTATATGACTAGCATATAAAAATGAGATTTTATTATCATGAAGGCGAATGAAAAATATAATTTTTATATAATGGCGATAATAAAAATATAATTTTTATATAATGGCGATAATAAAAATATGATTTTGATATAATGGCGATAATAAAAATATGATTTTTATATAGTGGCGATCACAAAAATATAATTTTTATAAAGCTGAGATTATAAAAATATGATTTTTATAAGATAGAGAATATAAGAAAATGATTTTTTATATATGGTGTAGCGAAAAGATTTGATCTTTATAAAAATAGCGAAGTGATAAAAATGTGATTATTATTTATGTAGTGAATACGGGCAACGAAAGTGACAAAAGGCGGGAACGACAAGATTTTCTACATATGAAGAGTCGTGGCGTTTGGATTAGTTAGTCGGTGAGAACTCCTCACCTTTAATTTAAATTTCTAGTTAAAAATATATACTAGGATGCAGATGGTGTTTAGTAGCACCCGACACCTGTCGTCCACAGACCATGGACGGCTTGTATGCTTGTTTGTTTGATTTTGATGTGTAGTTGATTGTGTGATGTGGAATGAAATAAAATATTTATATAGTTAAAATTATTATATAGTTATAAATGGAATTTTTAACGTGTATATGAAATAAATTAAAATAAACAAATCGAATGATTTGTTTATATACACACATTTGACTGATATTGATTGGGACGATAAATTTTACACATCGCCCAACTGCACAAATAAAACCTGTGTTTGATTGTTTGAAACCCCACATGGGTATTGGGATGATATATGACATACATTAGTCCCAATAATTAGTTGTATGTCGATCGATTGATTGACAGGTTGTTATAAGCATTAGATATTTATATTTGATGCTTATATAGTGTAGAACGCAATCTGGATGATGGTTGATTATTTATCGTCGTTATTTTATACATGTGTTGTAGAAAATCCATATAATTAACATTATATGGTAATTGATTGGGCCTCATTCCAGTTTTGAAATAGAAATATCTGAAACAAAATATTTGATTAGAAATATTTGAAAAAGAAATATTTGAAACAGAATATTTGAAAATAGAAATATATGAAGCCGTGTTGATTAGATTGACGCCATTTTGACGTGAACGATATTTATATCGATTTTATTCATTTTTCGATGAATATTGAAAGTGATTTCAAAATTCGAAATAAATTGAATTGATTTGAAATTTGAAATAAACTGAATTTATTTGAAATTCAAATTAAATTGAAATTGAATTGAAATCGTTTTGAATTGAATTTAAAACGGATTGAAATTGAATTGAAATCGATTTGAATAGAAATCGATTTGAAATGAAATTAAAACGAATTTATATTGAAAAATTCAATTTTGATTTGAATTTGAATATGAAGTTGAAATCATTTCGAAAATGAATTTAAAATGATTTATAAAATACATTTTAAAAGGAAATCGACGAAGTATATATTATATATATAATATAATGGCCTGAATAGAACGCGTCGCGCCGAGGCAGTTCACGAATTTCGACCATTGATTTCGAATGGATATTACGGGAGATCCGACCGTTGGATTCTCCTAAAACCAGAACCATTGGGTTCGTATCGAAAAGAGCTTTCTAACGAATATTAGAGATTTGAAATCTAGCAGTTGGATTTGGAATTATGTCCAAATCAAATTTGGAAAAGGTCGCTGTAAGTGCAATTCGATGGCCATTGATGGAAATCGACTGTGCGGGCCTTGATAAAATTATTAAAAACAGTAATAATTTGTGTAACATCATAAGAAATGATTTGTGAAGAATTGGGATGAAAAACTCCATATTTGAAAAGATAAAAATAGATTTTTATCGAAACGGACTAGTTTTGAACTAGAATTAAAATCAATTTATTTTTGAAATAAATAAATTGAATTTGAAATGGTTGTGAAAATAACCAGAATTACCAATATATAAAGTGGAAATGGATTTGAATCGAAATTGTCTTTGGAATATGTCGATGTTGGATTTCTTGATTATACAGATATTGTTATGGAAATTTGAAAGATATATTTATATCGTTATTTCTAATACGATGTTTATTGGTCGTAGAATTTGATATTGAATATAAGCCGATATATTTTCTATTCAGAACCTTGTATTTAATATCAAATGTGATTTGGGTTTGTCGCGAATGGTGTCTTCATTAACACTGTTCTTAAACCCAGTTGAGAAAAAGATTAAATCTTTTTATTTAGATTTAATGAATTGTACCAATTAAATGGTAGTTAAATGGGATTGAATTTGAATTGATTTTTGGGTTTATCATGAATGATGTTTTAAACAACACTTGTTCTTTAACCCGATGATTAATGGAATGTGATTTTGGGTTGTCGTGAACGGTATCTTCAAAAATACTGTTCTTAGACCCAAAGGAGTTAAGAAAATTAGAAATTAACTAGAGATTAGTTAAGTTGAATGGTTTCTGGGGTATTGATCTGATGTTGGTTTCGGCCTTCGGGGTTAATACTTAAGGAATTGCTCACTTGCTAATTTATGGTTAGGAACTGATTGAAACGTGGTGTGATTTTGGGGTTTATCGTGAACCGTGTTTTAAATGACACTGATTCTTTAACCCAGTCAAAGATTAAAACTAAGTGGAGTTTTAATGAATCTTTAATTAGATTGAATAGATCGAGAATGGAGTATCACCAGTTTACTCCAGACGGTAGTTAAATTTTTAATTAGATTTGAACGTAAAATGGTAATTGAATTTACCGATAACACAGTGGTGTTAGATATGAAGTATGACCAGTTTTACTTCATGGGATAAATAGGTTGGGATTGGGAAATAAAATAAATAATTACTTCGGTAAGGTTCGCTAATCCCGACTAGTTTGAAGTGATATTCAAAGGAAGATTAAAGAATAAATTTAAAAGAATTTATCTTTGATAAAATTAATGGGAACCTTTCCCTAAGAATGTGAAATTTAGAAACTAACTATAGGTTGGCTAAGATGAATGGTTTCCTAGGTTTTGATCTGATGTTGGTTTAGGCCTTTGGGGTTAATATTTGTGGAAATGTTCTCTTACTAGTTTACGGTTAGTGACTGATGAATTGGAATGAGGCGTATGTTGTGTTTGTGTAACACTTATTTATTATATACGCGAGTTATTCGGAAAGACCGGGTTTATCCCCTTCTGAATAACTGATTCGACGATTAGTCGAAGATGAAGATGATGGTTGAAGATTGTAGGTCTTCACGTCGTTTGGATAATTATTGATGTTCTTGATTGGGCTGTACACCCAAGAGGAGGGAATCAGTTAGTGGTCGTCCAGACGCACTTGGAGATCAATGGATATGCGAGGTACAAGGTGCCTCCAGCTTCGTTCAGACCCAGAACGGACTTGTAAATGGATTGTGTGTCTGACATTGGATATCATTCTGTGTGATTGATGGATATCGGTCGCATGGAGTGGTTTGCCTGTGTGGCATGCTAAGATGCAAATGATCAAGGCTTTTGTTGAAAAGCAAAGTCTTGCGGTTGATGATCAAAGCACGGCCTGTGTGGCATAGCTTTGTGTAACGTGAATTCACGAGCCTCACACCCCGTTGTGAACTAAAAACGGGAGAGGACATCAGGGAGGACATGCGTTTCTTTCTAGCTAGAAGTGGCGTCAGTGGTTTTACACGCCCTGACAAGTTTGACTTATGTGGTTGTTGCTGTTGCGAGGCACCTTGGATATATCGGTGACTATTTGAAGCCGATGGAGTCAATTGTTGACACATTGACACCCCAAAGGATGGGGAAACGCAGTGTTCAGGGATTTTAATCCACATCGGTGGACCGGCCCCGACGATCCAAAGGTCACTCGAGCTCTGAACTGAGGGGCGGGCTAGAGCGTCCCGAATCAGTAGAGGACTATCTTTTGCCTCGGTTCACAGATGGAAATCCAACTTCCAAATACGTGACATTTGCGGTTTTGATTGTAGATCCTAGTATGGCGACATGATATATGGTACCCATGCCATCTATGATTGATATTTATGATTTGAAGTTGTTTTATACACTATGCACTTATGATAGTATCAAATGATTTGTTTTAAACGTACCATGCACGTTTGGCTATTATAAGGGAAAACCCTATCCTCCAGCTTGCGTTGCATTGTGTGATGGGACCTGGGTCTTATAATAGCTTCATTTTTCTTTATTTAGCATTGTGCTGTTGTTTTATGCGCTAGTATTCTTAGGAGGAAACTCGTTCCGTGTTATACGGCGTGGTCCCGTGATTCACCTAACTTTTAAAATAAAGATTAATAACTGTTTTAGTTCTCACACCAGTCCCATGACTGACCTGGAGTTTATTGTTTTAACCTAAACTCTGGGTGCCCTTATTTTGACACAGGCAGCTAGTAGTTTTGGTTTTGCAGATTTATATTCACCGGATCCTAGTTTACAGCTGGAACGATATCTGGAAAGCTCTGTATCCATATATCCCTTTCAGTTGTGCATTGTATTATTTTTCCGCAGTGATGTATTTAATGTAATTTAAATCTCTGATGTTTTCTGTGTAATATTTATTCGTACTCAGTATATTCTTGTATTCTAGTGGAATTGTTGTAATAAACAATGAAATGTTCTTCTGTCTGCGTTCTTTTGTGTGTTGTTCTCGAAGTATCCGCTCTTTCCTTACCGGGGAAGTTACGGGTCCTTACAGTGTAATAACCAGGAAATCTGGGCCAATTTAAAATTTTTATTTGGCAATTTTAGTGAATTTTGAATATTTAATATGAATTATTTTAAATAAAAACGGAAAGAAATTTATTTTGAATAGATTAGAACGTATATAGTTATATAGATCATCGTTACAATATAAATATTTATTTTAAATTATAAAAGGAATTGAAAATGGCGTGGTAGTTCGATAATTCGATTTCAAAATTCAAATGAATGTACCGGGTGCAAAATAAACCGGATTTTAACGAAACCAAAAATATTAGAATCTATTTGATAATATCTTTCCAACGAATCTGAAAAATCAAAATTTCATAGTGGGAATCAAAAGATATGTCCAGTTGAAAATTCAGAATAGTCGTTATGGAATTCTGGCCCTTAAAAATAGCCATTTTGCAAACGACCTCGGTTTTCGACGAAACCACTTTTTTTGGATCCGTGACGTCAAGTTATTTCTAGGTTTCAAATTTCATAATTTTTCGAATCAATATGTGAGCGTGGCAAAGGAAAACGCGTTTGACCAGTTTTAGTTAAATTTAATCGACTGGAAAATAGCCATTTTTCAAACGATATCAGAATTCGATGAAACTAGTTTTGTTAGGACCGTATCGTCTATACGAAGTTAGAAAATATTTTTCGGGAATTTTTAAAGTTAGTATGTGGCCCCGGTAAATTGAA
The DNA here is from genome assembly GCA_030737875.1 of Allium sativum. NCBI lineage: Eukaryota > Viridiplantae > Streptophyta > Magnoliopsida > Asparagales > Amaryllidaceae > Allium > Allium sativum. The sequence goes on from CM060920.1 coordinate 994,025,337, forward strand.
ATGCGCGTTCAAATTCAATATATAGAGTTATATGTTGATTTTGACAAAAACTGATTGAAATGATCGAATCTGCTTACGATACATATCCCATTGTGTTCGGAATGGGGGTAATTAGCTAGGGACAACAGTCGGTGGGTTCGATTCTGAGTTCGAAAATAAAAGTCACTTTTTGAAATTAAATAATATATAAAAAAAAAAATATACACCTAGGTCAAAATAATTAGTCAAACCCCTCATTTCTAATCTCCACGGTCAAAATAGAAAACCGCGCCTGCCCCTTTTGAAACCCCCGTCGCCTCCCTGTTCCTCGACGTCGTGCCTCCTCAGGTGGCGGCGCAGCTCGCCGGACCCCCCCTCTGGCCATTGACCGCACCTCATCCCCCTCCCTTCTCCGATCAACCCGCAACCCTCCAAACCCCCTGAAACCCCACCGCAACCTCGTACATCACCACTGCCGCCCAATTGGACCACTGCCCCACCTCAGCACACCACCAACGAACGTCGCCACTTCCCTTCTTGATCGAAACAGTGAGTCTTCTCTTTTGTTTTATTTATTATCTTGTTTTATAAAAAAATCTGGTTTTTAGGCTATGTAAAATCTGATTTTTAGTTTAGGTAAAAATATGGTTTTAAGTTAAGGTAAAAAAATGATTTTTGATACAAGTAAAGATTCGATTTTTAATTTTCTAAAGATTAGATTTTTGATTAGCGAAAGATGAGATTTTTTATTCGTACGATTTTGATATGAACGGTAAAAATATAAAGATGTGATCTTTATAAACAAAATGATATGATTTCTAAAAATATATAAAAATATCATTTTTATATAATAGAGATTATAAAAATGCGATTTTTATCATATGTGAAATATAAAAATATAATTTTCATATAGAGAAGAGCATTATAAAAATATAATCTTTATTATATGAACACCGTTATAAAAATGGAATTTTTATCTATATTGTATCGGTGTAAAATTGGAATTTTTATCTATATAGTAGCGGTATAAAAATAGAATTTTTATCTATGTAGTATCGATGTAAAAATAGAATTTTTATCTATATAGTATCGGTGTAAAAATAGAATTTTTATCTATATAGTGGCGGTGTAAAAATAGAATTTTTATCTATATGGTAACAATATATAAAAAAAAGTAATTTTTATATGCATAGCAACAATATAAAAATGTGATTTTTATATATGTAATGGCTACGGGCAACGAAATTGAAAAGGCGAGCACGACGAAGATTTCTACATAAGAAGAGTCATGGCGTTTGGTTTAGCTAGTCGGTGAGAACTTCTCACTTTAAACCTTATTTTCTAGTTAAATTATATGCTAGGATGCAGACGGTGCTTAGCAGCACCCGATACCCGTTGTCCACAGACCATGGACGACTTGTTTGTTTGGTTGTGTAGTTGATTAGATTATTGGTTTGAATTTGGTTTGGTGTGTGAAATGGAATTGATTAGATTGGTATGTGTATGGCGTGGGCCATTATTAGACCAGGGATAAGGCTAGGCCTTATCCCGTTTCTAGTATCGTCCTGTTATGCCGCCGAAATTTTCTAAAATATGTTAGAAAAATAAAAATATCATTTTATTGAATAAATGAACTGAATAGAGTATTCATAGGTTGAATAAAATATTTGGTCGTTAAAAATACATTTTTTAACGAGTATGTGAATAAAATAAATATTCATTTACAAATCGAATGATTTGTTTATGTATGCTAATTCGACTGATATTGATTGGGACGATAAATTTCACACATCGCCCAACTGCACAAATAAAATATGTGTTTGATTGTTTGAAACCCCACACGGGTATTGGGATGATATATGACATACATTAATCCCAATAATTGGTTGTATGTCGATCGATTGATTGACAGGCTGCTATAAGCGTTAGATATCTATATTTGATGCTTATACAATGTGGTGCACTTTGGATGATGGTTGATTACTTATCATTGCCATTTATATACATGTGTTGTATGGAATCCATATAATTAACATTATATGGTAATTGATTGGGCCTCATTCCAATTGGGAAAATAAAGAATATTATAAAAATAGTTATGTGTTGACAGTACTCATTTGTTGAGATTAGTCATGTGTTGAAAGAGATATAGATTCATGTGTTGAACAAAATATTTTAACAATAAAATTTACATCTTTATCATATTTAAAATTAGAGTTAACTGGAAAACAGATAAGATGAGTGGTCTCTTGGATATTGATCTGATGTTGGTTTCGGCCTTCGGGGTTAATATTTAGGGAATTGCTCTCTTGCTAATTTACGGTTAGAGTTTGATTAAAAATTTAACAATAGAAATCTAAATTTTATAAAATATATTACATAACAAAAACAGTTATGTGTTGACAGTACTCATTTGTTGAGATTAGTCATGTGTTGAAAGAAATATAGATTCATGTGTTGAATAGAATAAATACTCATTTGTTGACTAGAATAACGAAGTTATTGAAAAATATAAAGCCATGTTGATTAGAGATGCGCTATTTTGACGCGAACGATATTTATATCGATTATATTCATTTTTATAATGAATATTGAAAAGAGATTTAAAAATCGAATATATAAAATGAATTCGAATTGAATCGAATATATGAAATGAATTCGAATTGAATTGAATATAAAATGAATTCGAATTGAAATGAATTTAAATCGAATTGAAAAACGAACTGAAATTGAATTGAAATCGATTTGAATTTAAATCAAATAGAAATGAATGTAAAAAGAATTTATAATGGAAAATTTCAATTTTGATTTGAATTTGAAATAAAGGTCGAAATTGTTTTTGAAACCAATTTGAAACGATTTATAAAATTCGTTTTAAAAGAAAATCGACTAAATAATATATATATATATATATATATATATATATATATATAATGGCCTGAATAGAACGCGCCGCGACAGTTCGTTAATTTTGACCATTGACTTCGAACGGACATTACGGGAGATTCGACCATCGGATTCTCCTAAAACCGGAACCATTGGGTTCGTATCGAAAAGAACTTTCTAAGAATACAAGAGATTTGAAATCTGACGGTTGGATTTGGAGATACGTCCAAATCAATTTCAGAAAAGGTCGATGTAAGTGTAGTTCGATGGCCGTTATTGGAAATCGACTGTATGGGCCGTGATAAAATTATCAAAAATATCAATAATTTGTGTAAAATCATAAGAAATGATTTGTGAAGAATTGGGATGAAAAACTCCATATTTGAAAAGATAAAAATAGTTTTTTATCGAAATGAACTAGTTTTGAACTAAATTAAAATCCAATTACTTTTAAATAAATAAATTGGATTTGAAATGGGTTTTAAATAACCGAAATTTCCAATATATGAATTGGAATGGTTTTGAATCGAAATTATCTTCGGAATATTTCGATATTAGATTCCGCGATTATACAGATATTTTGGAGGAAATTTGGAAGATATATTTTATATCGTTATTTCCAAAGCGATATTTGTGGGTTTCAGAATTTAATATTGAATATAAGCCGATATATTTTCTATTCAGAGCCTTGTATTTAATATCAAATGGGATTTGGGTTTATCGTGAACAGTGTTTTAAATAACACTTGTTCTTTAACCCGATAATAAATAGAATGGGATTTGGGTTTATCGTGAACGGTGTTTTAAATAACACTTGTTCTTTAACCCGATAATAAATAGAATGGGATTTGTGTTTATCATGAACGGTGTTTTAAATAACACTTGTTCTTAAACCCGATAATAAATAGAATGGGATTTGGGTTTATCGTGAACGGTGTTTTAAATAACGCTTGTTCTTTAACCCGATAATAAATAGAATGTGATTTGGCTTTACCATGAACTGTGTTTTAAATGACATTAGTTCTTTAACCCAGTAAAAGGAGTTTTAATGAATCTATAATTATATTGAAATGTAGATCGATAATTTAAATTATCAAATTTGGAAAGTGAGAGAGAATGGAGTATCACAAGTTTTGCTCCAAAGCGATAGTTAAATCTTTAATTAGATTTGAACGTGAAAAGGTAATTAATTTTACCGATAACACCGTGGTATTAGATATGGACTATTACCAGTTTTTCTCCATGGGATGAATAGGTTGGGATTGGAAATAAAAGAAATAATTACTTCAGTGTGGTTCGTTAATCCCAACTAGTTTGGAAAACCATAACATGGTTTGAAATGACATCCAAAGGAAGATTAAAGAATAAATTCAGAAGAATTTATCTTTGATAAAATTAATGGGAACCTTTCCCTAAGAATGTGAAATGTAGAAGCTAACTGTAGGGTAGCTAAGAAGAATGGTCTCCTGGGTATTGATCTGATGTTGGTTTCGGCCTTCAGGGTTAATATTTGGGGAATTGTTCCCTTGCTAATTTACGGTTAGTGACTGATGAATTGGAATGAGGCGTATGTTGTGTTTGTGTAACATTTATTTATTATATACACGCGTCATTCAGAAAGGCCGGGTTTATACCCATTCTGAATAACCTATTTGATGATATGTCGAAGATGAAGACGGTGGTTGAAGACCGGAAGTCTTCACATCGTTTGGGTGATTACTGATGATCTTGATTGGGTTGTACACCCAAGATGAGGGAATCAGTTGGTTATCGTCCAGACGTACTTGGCTATCGATGGATATGCGAGGAAAGTGCCTCTGGTTTCGTTCAGACCTAGAACGAACTTGAAAATGGACTGTATGTCTGACAGTGGATTTTATTCCGTGTTTATTGATCTCTATTAAATATACATCTGTTTGGCGGCGGAGAATTTATTCTCTTGCTTAACGCCCTTCTCTGAGACGTACGAGCTCAGAGGTTGTATATCGATGGACATCAGTCGCATGGAGTGAATTGCCTGTGTGGCATGCCTAAGTGGCAAATGATCAAGGCTTCTGTTGAAAAGCAAAGTCTTGGGATTGATGATCAAAGCACGGCATGTGTGTCGTAGCTTTGTGTATAGCGTGGATTCGCGAGCCTCACAGTTCGATATGAGTCAAAAACGGGATGAGGACCCTAGGAGTGCACGACGTTTCTTTCTAGCTATGGGTGGTGTCAGTGCTTAAACTGGCTGACATTTATATTTTTTTTACCTATGTGGTTTTTGGATGTGAGGCGCCTCGATTATAGGTCCTATAGGGCTGGGAAACATGTGTTCAGGAATAATTAATCCTCAAACGTAAGGGAGGACCGGTGTTGGAGGATCCTAGGGGTTACCCAGAGTGTGTAGTCCTGAAGCATTTGCTAGAGTGTCTCGAATCGGAGAGGAGCTTGCCCCTTGCCTCGACTCATGATGGAATCCAATTTCCAATACGTGACTTTCAGTTTTATTTGTAGAGCCTAGTATGGCGACATAGTGGTATGGGACACTTATGCCGTCTATGATTGATACTTATGATTGAAATTGTTTTGACACTATACACTTATAATAGTATCAAAAGATTTGTTTTAAAACGTACCAAGCATCTTTGGCTATTATAAGGTAAAAACCCAATCCTCCGGCTTGCGTTGCATTGTGTGATGGGACCTGGGTCTTATAGTAGCTTCATTTTTCTTTATTTAGCATTGCGCTGTTTGTTTTATGCACTGGTATTCTTGGGAGGAAACTTGTTCCGTGTTATACAGCGTGGTCCCTTGATTCACCGAACTTTAAAATAAAGATTAACAACTGTTTTAGTTCTCACACCAGTCACATGACTGGCCCGGAGTTTATTGTTTTAACCTAAACTATGGGTGCCCCTATTTTCGACACGGGCAGCTAGTAGTTTGTTTTTGCAGACTTATATTCACAGGATCCTGATTTACAGCTGGAATGATGCTCGGAAAGCTCTGTATCCGTGTATTACTTTCAATTGTGTTTTATATTGTTTTTCCGCTGCTATGTAATTTATTGTAATCTCTGATATTTTTTTCTTTTGTGTAATATTTATTCATACTCTGTATATTCTTGTAATCTGATGAAATTGTTGTATATAACAATGAAATGTTCTTCTGTTTACATTCTATTTTGTCGTGTTCTCAAGGTAATTTGGGCTTTCCTTACCGGGGAAGTTACGGGCTATCACAGTTGCTCTGATACCACGATGAAACGACCCGAAATCCCCCTTATGGGAAATCACGGATTGAGTTGAGAACAACACACAAAAGAACGCAGACAGAAGAACATTTCATTGCTTATTACAACAATTTCATCAGATTATAAGAATATACAGAGTATAAATAAATATTACACAGAAATATCAGAGATATAAATTACATTTAAATACATCGCAGCGGAAAAACAATACAAAGCACAACTGAAAAAAGATACAGAACTTTCCGAATACCGCTTCAGCTGTAAATCAGGATCCTGTGAATATAAATCTACAAAACCAAAACTACAAGCTGCCCGTGCGGAAAATAGGGCACCCAGAGTTTAGGTTAAAACAATAAACTCCAGGTCAGTCATGGGACTGGTGTGAGAACTAAAACAGTTATTAATCTTTATTTTAAAGTTAGGTAAATCAAGGGACCACGTCGTATAACACAGAACGGGTTTCCTCCCAAGAACACCAGTGCATAAAACAACAGCGCAATGCTAAATAAAGAACAATGAAGCTATTATAAGACCCAGGTCCCATCACACAATGCAACGCAAGCCGAAGGATAGGGTTTTTACCTTATAATAGCCAAGAATGCTTGGTACGTGAAATTTCATCTTTTATTATTACTATAAGTGTATAGTGTCAAAACAATTTCAAATCATAAGTATCAATTATAGACGGCATAAGCGCCCCATCCCATTATGTCGCCATACTAGGCTCTACACTCAAAACCGCACATGTCACGTATTGGAAGTTGGATTTCCATTTGTGAACCGAGGCAAAAGATAGTCCTCTACCGATTCGAGACTCTCTAGCCCGAGCCTCAGGACAAGTACTCAGTCAAGCCCTTGGATCGTCAGGGCCGCCGGTCCACCGATATGGATTAAAATGCCTAAACACTGCGTTTCCCCACCCTTTAGGGCGTAAATGAGCCAACAAATGACTCCATCGGCTTCACATAGTCACCGATATATCCGAGGCGCCTCGCAACAGCAACAACCACATAAGTCAAACTCGTCAGGGCGTGTAAAACCACTAACGCCACTTCTAACTAGAAAGAAACGCATGTCCTCCCTGAGGTCCTCTCCCGTTTCTGGTTCACCACTGGGGTGTAAGGTTCGCGAATCAACGCTACACAAAGCTATTCCACACAGGCCGTGCTTTGATCATCAACCAGAAGACTTTGCTTTTCAGCAGAAGCCTTGATCATTTGCCACTTAGGCATGCCACACAGGCAATTCACTCCATGCGATTGATATCCATCAATATATAACCCCTGAGCCCGTACGTCTCAGAGAAGGGCGTTAAGCAAGAGAATAAATTCTCCGCCACCAAATAGATGTATATTTAATAGAAATCAATCACACAGACTAAAATCCAATGTCAGACACAAAGTCCATTTACAAGTTCGTTCTGGGTCTGAACGAAACCGGAGGCACCTAGTACCCCGCATATCCATCGATCTCCAAGTACCTCCGGTCTTCAACCACCGTCTTCATCTTCGACTTATCGTCGTATCGGTTATTCAGAATGTGATAAACCGGTCTTTCTGAATAACCAGCGTATATAATAAACAAGTGTTACACAAACACAACATACGCCTCATTCCAATTCATCAGTCACTAACCGTAAATCAACAAGAGAATAATTTCCCAAATATTAACCCCGAAGGCCGAAACCAACATCAGATCAATACCTAGGAAACCGTTCTACTTAGCTAACCTACAATTAGTTTCTAAATTTTACGTTCTTAGGGAAAGGTTCCCATTAATTTTATCAAAGATAAATTCTTTTAAATTTATCCTTTAATATTCCTTTGAATATCACTTCAAACTAGTTCGGGTTAGCGAACCACACCGAAGTAATCATTTATTTTAATTTCCCAATCCCAACCTATTCATCCCATGAAGTAAAACTAGTAATACTTCATATCTAACACCACGGTGTTATCGGTAAATTCAATTACCATTTCACGTTCAAATCTAATTAAAGATTTAACTATCGCCTGGAACCAAACTGGTAATACTCCATTCTCGATCCTTTCAATCTAATTAAAGATTTATTTAAACTCCACTTAGTTTTAATCTTTAACTGGGTCAAAGAATCAATGTCATTTAAAACACGATTCACGATAAACCCCAAAATCACATCACATTTCAATTAGTTCCTAACTGTAAATTAGCAAGTGAGCAATTACCTAAGTATTAACCCCGAAGGCCGAAACCAACATCAGATCAATACCCAAGAAACCATCCAACTTAACTAATCTCCAGTTAGTTTCTGATTTTCTTAAATCAGTTGGGCCTAAGAACTGTATTATTGAAGATACCGTTCACGATAACCGAAAATTACATTCCATTAATTATCGGGTTAAAGAACAAGTGTTATTTAAAAACACCATTCACGATAAACCCAAAAATCAATTCAAATTAAATTCCAATTAAATACCATTTAATTGGTACACTTCATTAAATCTAAATAAAAAGATTTAATCTTTTTCTCAACTGGGTTTAAGAACAGTGTTAATGAAGACACCATTCACGACAAACCCAAATCACATTTGATATTAAATACAAGGCTCTGAATAGAAAATATATCGGCTTATATTCAATATCAAATTCCACAACCAACAAATATCGTATTGGAAATAACGATATAAATATATCTTTCAAATTTCCCTAACAATATCTGTATAATCACGAAATCCAACATCGAAATATTCCAAAGACAATTTCGATTCAAATCCATTTCCACTTTATATATTGGAAATTCTGGTTATTTTCAAAACCATTTCAAATCCACTTTATTTATTTTAGAAATAAATAGAATTATAATTCTAGTTCAAAATTAGTTAATTTCGATAAAAATCTATTTTTATCTTTTCAAATATGGAGTTTTTCATCCCAATTCTTCACAAATCATTTCTTATGATTTTACACAAATTATCACTATTTTTAATAATTTCATCAAGGCCCGTACAGTCGATTTCCATCTACGGCCATCGAACTGCACTTACAGCGACCTCTTCCAAATTTGATTTGGACATAATTCCAAATCCAACTGTTAGATTTAAAATTTCTAATATTCATTAGAAAGCTCTTTTCGATACGAACGCAACGGTTCCGGTTTTAGGAGAATCCGACGGTAGGATCTCCCGTAATATTCACTCGAAATCAATGGTCGAAATTCGCGAACTACCGCAGCGCGGTGCGTTCTATTCAGGCCAATATATATAATATATATATATATATATTATGTATTTTGTCGATTTCCTTTTAAAACGTATTTCATAAATCGTTTAAAATTCGTTTTCAAAACGATTTCAACTTCCATCGCAAATTTAAATCAAAATAAAATTTTCCAATATAAATTCATTTCAAATCGATTTCAATTCAAATCGATTTCAATTCAATTCGAATTCAGTTCAATTTCAATACGTTTTAAATTTAATTCAAAACGATTTCGATTCTACCTCAATCTAATTCGAATTTCAATTCTTTTCAATTTAATTCGAATTTCAATTCATTTCAATTTAATTCGAATTTCAATTCATTTCAATTTAATTCGAATTTCAACTCTATTCAGTTTAATTCGAATTTCAATTCATTTCAAAATATCAGATTTTGAAATCACTTCGATATTCATTATAAAATGAATAAAATCGATATAAATATCGTTCACGTCAAAATGGCGTCAATCTAATCAACACGGCTTCTTATATTCTTATTTTCAAATGTTCTATTTCAAATATTTCTATCCAAATATTTCTTTTTCAAATATTCTATTTCAAATATACCATCTCAAATATTTCTATTCAAATATTTCTTTTCAAATATTTTATTCAAATATTTCTCTTCAAACATTCTATTTTAAAACTGGAATGAGGCCCAACCAATTACCATAGATTTTATTTCTATGGACTTCCACACAACGCATGTATATATCAACAATGACAAATAATCAACCATCATCCAAAGTGCATTCTACACTGTATAAGCATCAAATATAAATATTTAACGCTAATAACAGTCTGTCAATCAATCGATCGACGTACAACTAATTATTGGGATTAGTGTATGTCATATATCATCCCAATACCCATATGGGGTTTCAAACAATCAAACACAGATTTTATTTGTGCAGTTGGGCGATGTGTAAAATTTATCGTCCCAATCAATATCAGTCAAATGTGTTTATATAAACAAATCATTCGATTTTTTTATATTAATTTATTTCATTTCATATACACGTTAAAAATTCTATTTTTAACTATAAAAATATATTTTTTATTTCAATCCACATCACACAATCAACTACACATCAAAATCAATCAAACAAACAAACAAGCCGTCCATGGTCTGTGGACGACGAGTGTCGGGGGCTACTAAACACCGTCTGCATCCTAGTATATATTTTAACTAGAAAATTAAATTAAAAGTCTTTATTTCGTTATATATATAAAAATTATATTTTTATATTCTCTATTATATAAAAATTCTATTTTTAATCCGCTACTCTTTAAAAATTCGAATTTTTACTTTCACTTCATATATATATAAAATCTAATTTTTACTTTACTACACATATAAAAATTATATTTTTATATCTCCACATATATAAAAATTATATTTTTAACCTTTCTATCGTATAAAAATTATATTTTTATTCTAATTAAAAATCGAATCTTTCCTTCGCTACTACATTTATAAAAATCATAACTTTATCCCTTCTTTCCGACATTAAAAATTATACCTTTTTATTCTATAAAAACCATATCTTCTCCTACATAAAGATCACTTCTTTCATTACATAAAAAGGTCGAACTTTTTCGTTCTATAACTACATATACATATAAAAACCGATAAAAAGAAAAGCTGAATCCAAATAAAAACGGATTTAAAATAATGTTTGAATTATATAAAAGAAAACATTGAAAATAAAATAAATAATAAAAAAAATAAAGGCTTAGTGTTCATTGGAGGAAGAGGAGGGGGTGCTCGTCGGCGCTGGGTGGTCCGGGGGGGGGGGGGGGGGGTCTCGATGCTGGTGGTTGTTGGAGGCGTGGGGCGCAGGCGGTTAGGGTTTGGATGGTGGCGGGTTTCCAGAGGATTGTATTACTAGTACGACGTTTGTTAATTTACGAGGATAGTGACTGCAAACAAATTTCACAATAAACGGGATAACTTTCAATAAACATGAAAATTTATTATATTACATTATTAGCTCAATATTAAAAATAAACTATTTTCAACATATACCGATATCAATGGGATATACTATGTGAATTAAAAAGAATTCGATAATGGTACTTCCACTAGCACGACGTTTGTCAAAATAATATACATTGTGTTTTGAAACTAGCTAGTTTATATTCCCAGAATAATCATTAATAATTATTTTGGTTAAACCCAGAACTAAACTGGGATGAAAAATTCACATTTGAAAAGATAAAATTAGATTTTTATCAAAATGAACTAGTTTTGAACTAGAATTAAAATCAATTTATTTTTGAAATAAATAAATTGAATCTGAAATTGGTTTTAAAATATATCAGAGTTTCCAATATACGAGTTGGAAATGGATTTGAATCGAAATTGTCTTTGGAATATTTCGATGTTGGATTTCGTGATTATACAGATATTGTTATGGAAATTTGAAAGATATATTTATATCGTTATTTCCAATACGATGTTTATTTGTCGTAGAATTGGATATTGACTATAAGCCGATATATTTTCTATTCAGAGCCTTGTATTTAATATCAAATGCGATTTGGGTTTGTCGTGAATGGTGTCTTCATTAACACTGTTCTTAAGCCCAGTTGAGAAAAAGATTAAATCTTTCTATTTAGATTTAATGAAGTGTACCAATTAAATGATATTTAATTGGAATTGAATTTAAATTTGTTTTGGTTTTATCGTGAGCGGTGTTTTGAATAACACCTGTTCTTTAACCCGATTAACAATGGAAAGTGATTTTCGGTTTATCGTGAACCGTGTTTTAGATGACATTGGTTCTTTAACACGGTTAAAGACAGGTTATTGATTTTTTAGAAGATTAAAACTAAGTGGGGTTTTAATGAATCTTTAATTAGATTGAAATGATCGAGCATGGAGTATCACCAGTTTTGCTCCAGAGCGATAGTTAAATCTTTAATAAGATTTAAACGTGAAATGGTAATTAATTTTACCGATAACACCGTGGAGTTAGATATGGAGTATTACCAGTTTTTCTCCATGGGATGAATAGGTTGGGATTGGGAAATAAAATAAATAATTACTTCGGTATGTTTCGCTAATCCCGACTAGTTTGGAAAACCATAATATGGTTTGAAATGATATTCAAAGGAAGATTAAAGAATAAATTTAGAAGAATTTATCTTTGATAAAATTAATGGGAACCTTTCCCTAAGAATGTGATTTTATTTGAATAAAAGAATATTCTGAATTGGAATGAGGCGTATGTTGTGTTTGCGTAACACTTGTTTATTATATACGCGGGTTATTCGGAAAGGCCGGGTCTATACCCATACTGAATAACCGATTCGACGATATGTAGAATATGAAGACGGTGGTGGAAGACCGGAAGTCTTCACATCGTTTGGGTGATTACTAATGATCTTGATTGGGTTGTACACCCAAGATGAGGGAATCAGTTGGTGATCATCCAGACGTACTTGGAGATCGATGGATATGCGAGGAAAGTGCCTCCAGTTTCGTTCATACCCAGAATGAACTTTTAAATGGACTGTGTGTCTGACATTGGATTTTATTCTGTGTTGATTGATCCCTGTTAAATATACATCTGTTTGGCGACGGAGAATTTATTCTCTTGCTTAACGACCTTCTCTGAGACGTACGAGCTCAGAGGTTGTATATCAATGGACATCAGTCGCATGGCATGAATTTCCTGTGTAGCACGCCTAAGTGGCAAATGATCAAGGCATCTGTTGAAAAGCAAAGTCTTGTGGTTGATGATCAAAGCACGGCCTGTGTGGCATAGCTTTATGTATAGCGTTATTTCGTGAGCCTCACACCTCGGTATGAGTCAAAAACGGGATAGTGACTGCAGGGAGAGCACGACGTTTCTTTCTAGCTAGTGGTAGTGTCAGTGCTTAAACTGGCTGACATTTTTATATTTTTCACCTGTGTGGTTGTTGGATACGAGGTGCCTCGGATATAGGTCTGTTTGGACCGGGAAACGTATGCTCAGGAATTGCCAATCCTCAAAAGTAAGAGAGGACCGACCCTGAAGAACCAAGGATCACAATGGGGTCCTGAGACATTTGCTAGAGTGTATCGAATCGGAGAGGATCTTGCCCCTTGCCTTGACTCATGACGGAAATCTAATTTCCAATACGTGATATTGCGGTTTTATTTGTAGAACCTAGTATGGCGACATAGTGGTATGGGTCATTAATGCCGTCTATGATTGAAATTGTTTTGACACTATACATTTATTATAGTATCAAATAATGTGTTTTTAACGTATCAAGCATGCTTTGGCAATTATAAGGTAGAAACCCTATCCTCCGGCTTGCGTTGCATTGTGTGATGGGACCTGGGTCTTATAATAGCTTCATTTTTCTTTATTTAGCATTGCGCTGTTTGTTTTATGCACTGGTATTCTTGGAAGGAAACCCGTTCCGTGTTATACGGCGTGGTACCTTGATTTACCGAACTTTAAAATAAAGATTAATAATGGTTTTAGTTCTCACACCAGTCACATGACTGACCTGGAGTTTATTGTTTTAACCTAAACTCTGGGTGCCCTTATTTTCCACACGGGCAGCTAGTAGTTTTGGTTTTGCAGATTTATATTCACAGGATCCTACCACGATGAAACGACCCGAAATCCCCCTTACGGGAAATCACGGATTGAGTTGAGAACAACACATAAAAGAACGCAGACAGAAGGACATTTCATTGCTTATTTCAACAATTTCGTCAGATTACAAGAATATACAGAGTATAAATAAATATTGCATAGAAACATCAGAGATTTAAATTACATTTTAATACATCGCAGCGGAAAAACAATACAAAGCACAGCTAAAAACAGATACATGGATAAAGGACTTTCCGAATACCGCTTCAGCTGTAAATCAGGATCCTGTGAATATGAATCTGCAAAACCAAAACTACTAGCTGCCGGTGCGGAAAATAGGGGCACCCAGAGTTTAGGTTAAAACAATAAACTCTAGGTCAGTCATGGGACTGGTGTGAGAACTAAAACAGTTATTAATCTTTATTTTAAAGTTAGGGAAATCAAGGGACCACGCCGTATAACACGGAACAGGTTTCCTCCCAAGAACACCAGTGCATAAAACAATAGCGCAATGCTAAATAAAGAACAATGAAGCTATTATAAGACCCAGGTCCCATCACACAATGCAACACAAGCCGAAGGATAGGGTTTTTACCTTATAATAGCCAAGAATGCTTGTTACGTAAAATTTCATCTTTTATTATTACTATAAGTGTATAGTGTCAAAACAATTTCAAATCATAAGTATCAATTATAGACGGCATAAGCGCCCCATCCCACTATGTCGCCATACTAGGCTCTACAATCAAAACCGTACATGTCACGTATTGGAAGTTGGATTTCCATCTATGAACAGAGGCAAAAGATAGTCCTCTGCCGATTCGAGACTATCTAGCCCGAGCCTCAGGACAAGTACTCAGTCAAGCCCTTGGATCGTCAGGGCCGGTCCACCGATGTGGATTAAAATGCCTGAACACTGCGTTTCCTCACCCTTTGCGGCGAAAATGAGCCAACAAATGTCTCCATCGGCTTCACATAGTCACTGATATATCCGAGGCGCCTCGCAACAGCAACAACCACATAAGTCAAACTCGTCAGGGCGTATAAAACCACTGACGCCACTTCTAACTAGAAAGAAATGTATGTCCTCCCTGAGGTCCTCTCTAGTTTCCAGTTCACCACCGGGATGTGAGGCTCGCAAATCAATGCTACACAAAGCTATGCCACATAGGCCGTACTTTGATCATCAACCACAAGACTTTGCTTTTCAACAGAAGCCTTGATCATTTGCCACTTAGGCATGTGACATAGGCAATTCACTCCATGCGATTGATATCCATCAATATATAACCCCTGAGCCCGTACGTCTCAAAGAAGGGTGTTAAGCAAGAGAATAAATTCTCCGCCGCCAAACAGATATATATTTAATAGAAATCAATCACACAGACTAAAATCCAATGTCAGACACACAGTCCATTTACAAGTTCGTTCTGGGTTTGAGCGAAATCGGAGGCACATAGTACCCCACATATCCATCGATCTCCAAGTAAGTCTGGACGATCACTAACTGATTCCGTCCTCTTGGGTGTACGACCCAATCAAGACATCAACAATTATCCAAACGACGTGAAGACCTCCGGTCCTCAACCACCGTCTTCATCTTCGACTTATCGTCATATCAGTTATTCAGAATGGGATAACCCGGTCTTTCTGAATAACCCGCGTATATAATAAACAAGTGTTACACAAACACAACATATGCCTCATTCCAATTCATCAGTCACTAACCGTAAATCAACAAGAGAATAATTCCCCAAATATTAACTCCGAAGGCCGAAACCAACATCAGATCAATACCCAGGAAACCGTTCTGCTTAGCTAACCTCCAGTTAGTTTCTAAATTTTAAGTTCTTAGGGAAAGGTTCCCATTAATTTTATCAAAGATAAATTCTTTTAAATTTATCCTTTGATCTTCCTTTGAATATCACTTCAAACTAGTCAGGGTTAGCGAACCACGCCGAAGTAATCATTTATTTTAATTTCCCAATCCCAACCTATTCATCCCATGAAGTAAAACTGGTAATACTTCATATTTAACACCACGGTGTTATCGGTAAATTCAATTACCATTTCACGTTCAAATCTAATTAAAGATTTAACTATCGCCTGGAGCAAAACTGGTAATACTCCATTCTCGATCTTTTCAATCTAATTAAAGATTCATTAAAACTCCACTTAGTTTTAATCTTTAACTGGGTTAAAGAATTGATGTCATTTAAAACACGGTTCACGATAATCCCCAAAATCCCATCATATTTCAATCAGTCCCTAACCATAAATTAGCAAGTGAGAAATTCCCTAAGTATTAACACCGAAGGCCGAAACCAACTTCGGATCAATACCCAAGAAACCATTCAACTTACTAAACTCCAGTTAGTTTCTGATTTTCTTAACTCCGTTGGGTCTAAGAACAGTATTATTGAAGATACCGTTCACGACAACCCAAAATCACATTTGATATTAAATACAAGGCTCTGAATAGAAAATATATCGGCTTATATTAAATATCAAATTCTACGACCAATAAATAGCATATTGGAAATAACAATATAAATATATCTTTCAAATTTCCATAACAATATCTGTATAATCACGAAATCCAACATCGAAATATTCCAAAGACAATTTCGATTGAAATCCATTCCAATTCAATTATTGGAAATCCTAGTTACTTTTAAAACCATTTCAAATCCACTTTATTTATTTTAAAAATAAATAGAATTATAATTCTAGTTCAAAACTAGTTCATTTCGATAAAAATCTATTTTTCTCTTTTGAAATATGGAAATTTTCATCCCAATTCTTCACAAATCATTTCTTATGATTTTACACAAATTATTACTATTTTTAATAATGTATCAAGGCCCGTACAGTCGATTTCCATCAACGGCCATCGGACTTCACTTACAGCGACCTTTTCCGAATTTGATTTGGACATAATTCCGAATCCAACCGTTAGATTTTAAATCTCTAATATTCGTTAGAAAGCTATTTTCGATACGAACCCAATGGTTCCGGTTTTAGGAGAATCCGACGGTCGGACCTCCCCAATGTCCACTCGAAGTCAATGGTCGAAATTCAAGAACTGCCGCGGTGCGGCGCGTTCTATTCATGCCATTATATATATAATATACATATTATATATATTTTGTCGATTTCCTTTGAAAACGTATTTTATGAATCGTTTTAAATTCGTTTCAAAAACAATTTTAACTTCCATTTCAAATTCAAATCAAAATTGAATTCTTCCTTATAAATTCGTTTTAAATTCATTCCAAATTGATTTCAATTCAAATCGATTTTAATTCAATCTGAGTTCATTTTCAGTTCAATTTGAATTTCAAATTAATTCAATTCCAATTCGAATTCAATTCAATTTCAATTCGAATTTATTTCTATTCAGTTTCAATTCGAATTCATTTCTATTCAATTTCAATTCGAATTCATTTCAATTCAATTTCAATTCGAATTCATTTCTATTCAATTTCGAATTGAATTCATTTCAATTCAATTTCAATTCGAATTCATTTCTATTCAATTTCAATTCGAATTCATTTCAATTCGAATTCATTTCTATTCAATTTCAATTTGAATACATTTCAATTCAATTTCAATTAGAATTCATTTCTATTCAATTCGAATTCATTTCTATTCAATTCCAATTCGAATTCATTTCTATTCAATTTCAATTCAAATTCATTTCTATTCAATTCCAATTCGAATTCACTTCAAAATATTCGATTTTGAAATCACTTTCAATATTCATTATAAAATCGACAAAATTCCCGTTCGTGTTAAAATGTCGTGTAACTACTTAACACGGCTTCACATTTCAATATTCCAAGAATATTATTTTTAAATTATTCAATAATTCTGAACTGGAATCAGACACAGTCAATTACCATATAATTTCAGTTATATGGATTTCATCAAATTCATATATACAACAATGACGATAAACACCCAACCATCATCCAAAGTGCGTTCTACACTGTATAAGCATCAAATATAAATATTCAACGCTTATAACAGCCTGTCAATCAATTGATCGACATACAATTAATTATTGGGATTAGTGTATGTCATATATCATCCCAATACCTGTGTGGGGTTTCAAACAATCAAACACAGATTTTATTTGTGCAGTTGGGCGATGTGTAAAATTTATCGTCCCAATCTATATCAATCAAATGTGTGTATATAAACAAATCGCCCAATTTGTTTATATTTATTTCATTTTAAATACACGTTAAAAACTCTATTTTCAACTATAAAATATTTTTAGCTATATAAATATTTTAGTTCACATCACACAATCAACTACACATCAAAATCAAACAAACAAGCATACAAGTCGTCTATGGTCTGTGGACGATGGGTGTCGGGTGCTACTAAACACCTTCTGCATCCTAGGATATATTTCAAACTAGAAATAATAATAAAAGTGAGGAGTTCTCACCGACTAGCTAAACCAAACGCCTCGACTCTTCATATGTAGAAAATCTCCTCCGTTTCTTCTTTCGTCACTTTCGTCATCCGTATTCACTACATATATAAAAATCGAATTTTTACTTCGCTATTCAATATATAAAAATCAAAATTTTACTTCGTTATTCAATATATAAAAATCAAATTTTTACTTTATTATTCAATATATAAAAATCGAATTTTTACTTCGTTATTCAATATAAATTTCTCGTCGTTATTAAACTGGTCAAATGCGTTTTACTTCGCCACGCTCACATATTGATTCAGAAAATTACGAATTTTGAAACCAAGCAATAACTTGACATCACAGATCCAACAAAAGTGGTTTCGTCGAAAACCGAGGTCGTTTGCAAAATTTCCATTTTTAAGGGCCAGAATTCCATAGCGACTATTCTGAATTTTCATCTGGGCATGACTTTTGATTCCCGCTATGAAATTTTGATTTCCCAGATTCGTTTGAAAGATATTCTCAATTAGATTCGAATACTATTGGTTTTGCTAAAATCCGGTTTATTTTGCACCCGGTATGTTCAATTGAAATTTGAAATCGAATTATCGAACTACCACGCGATTTTCAATTCCTTTTATATATATAAATAAATATTTATATTCTAACGACAACGTATATAAATATATATGTTCGAATTCTATTCAAAATAAATTTCTTGTCGTTATTATTTAAAATAATTCATTTTAAATATTCAAAATTCACTAAAATTGCCAAAATAAAAATTTTAAATTGGCTCAGATTTTCCGGGTTATTACAATCTCCCCCACTTAAAACTTTTCGTCCCTGAAAAGGAACGAAGCCGAAAGTTGTTTTACAAACCAACTCAACTTCCATTATTTTCTTTACGGCTTAAGTTCTTCAACTTTTCAGTTTCTAAGAACTTCTCAAATTTTTCAAAAATTGGCAAACACCCTAAATTTTCGAAAAATTTCGCCATAACCTCCCCTGCACCGGGGACTTCGGGATATTTCATATAGCCTCCCATGGCCTTCTTCAATCCGAAATAAAAAAGAAAAAGCCAAGCGGCTAGGCAATCGGCTCACAAAATCATCCAAACCCAAAGAAATACAATAAAAATGTACCTATTTGTCGGGTAAACAATTTTATTCTTCTGCTTTAGCCTCTTTGCTATGACCTGTTCAATGTAAGTACATGTATAGGTATGCAAGTGCGACAAATTTTCAATAAACTCATTATTTGATCAATTTGGCTAAAGGTTCAACATTTAATTAATCAAACAACACAATCAGCAATCAATTAGTTGATTAGCTTTTCAAATTCATAACTTTGATACATAGTCCAAAAATCAGATTTCTGACGCCAAATCACAACAATAAGCCCTATCTAATTTTGATTCTCACACCAGTCTAATGGAAATAGATAGATATCACACCTTCGAAATTCGAACCCAAACGACTGATGTGGTACAGTCATCAATAGTTTCATCTCCGAGCTACTAGAGTGTGATTCTATATCTACCCAATGTATTAAACCTTCGAATACACGTGGATCAGACATATACGCAAAATCTTTATATACTGGATAGTCCAAATCAATATAAATAAATATTCAAATACGAATAATTCGATTTAAATTTTCAAAGCAAAAATTGTTTTCACTTTAAAAATATACTCTTCACACTTGTTCTAGGATACTACTGATCCCATCTCTAACGAGTCATTCCTATTGGATATTATTAATCCAATATCTGATGAATTCTTTCATTTGCCTTGTTCTCTGAGCTTTGTAAACCAAAGCTCTGATACCACACTGAGACGGCCCCTGTAAATTGAAATACGCGTTCAAATTCAATATATAGATTTATATTTTGATTTTGACAAAAACTGATCGTAACAGCCGAATTGGCTTGCGAAACATTTCCCATTGTGTTCGGAATGGGGGTATTACCCTAGGGGCGACAGTCGTTGGGTCCGATTTGGGGTTCGAATTAAAAGGGTAACTTTTTGAATTAAAAAAAAATAAAAATAAATAAATATAATATATATATTTCCCTTATACTCCCCCCTCTTTTCTTTCTCGTGTGGACTCAAAAGAAAAAAAAGAAAAAAAAATCCCCGAACCCTCGTAACCCGCTACCCCCTCCGTTGACCTCAGCCCAGGCCGCCGCTCGTGGCGCCTCCGCCCCCCTTACCTCGCCCGACCCCCTCTGATCTCCCCTTTTCTCCCCTCCCCCAATCGCCTCATACCCACGAGACCCCACGCCCTCACGAGACCCGATAGCCCGACCCACCACCGCGACCACCAAAACCCCCTACGCCACCCTCTGCCGCAACTGCAACTTCCCTCTCCGCCTGTAGCACTCCGACGCGCCCATCCTCCGCCCAATGCCACAGACCATGAACGACGGTGAAAACCCTCCCTTTCCTCCTTAAAGCAATGTAAGTTTCTTTAATTTATTTACTTTATTTTATTTAATGTGAATAGGTTTTTAAAAATTTGATTTTTTATAAACATAAAAGATTTGATTTTTTAAAGGATTAAAAAGATTATATATTTTTAGAAATATAAAGATTGTATATTTTTATTAGTAAGAAAGGTTTGATTTTTATTTAGATGAATAACACATAAAAGTTTGATTTTTATTTATATGACTAGCATATAAAAATGAGATTTTATTATCATGAAGGCGAATGAAAAATATAATTTTTATATAATGGCGATAATAAAAATATAATTTTTATATAATGGCGATAATAAAAATATGATTTTGATATAATGGCGATAATAAAAATATGATTTTTATATAGTGGCGATCACAAAAATATAATTTTTATAAAGCTGAGATTATAAAAATATGATTTTTATAAGATAGAGAATATAAGAAAATGATTTTTTATATATGGTGTAGCGAAAAGATTTGATCTTTATAAAAATAGCGAAGTGATAAAAATGTGATTATTATTTATGTAGTGAATACGGGCAACGAAAGTGACAAAAGGCGGGAACGACAAGATTTTCTACATATGAAGAGTCGTGGCGTTTGGATTAGCTAGTCGGTGAGAACTCCTCACCTTTAATTTAAATTTCTAGTTAAAAATATATACTAGGATGCAGACGGTGTTTAGTAGCACCCGACACCTGTCGTCCACAGACCATGGACGGCTTGTATGCTTGTTTGTTTGATTTTGATGTGTAGTTGATTGTGTGATGTGGAATGAAATAAAATATTTATATAGTTAAAAATATTATATAGTTATAAATGGAATTTTTAACGTGTATATGAAATAAATTAAAATAAACAAATCGAATGATTTGTTTATATACACACATTTGACTGATATTGATTGGGACGATAAATTTTACACATCGCCCAACTGCACAAATAAAATCTGTGTTTGATTGTTTGAAACCCCACATGGGTATTGGGATGATATATGACATACATTAGTCCCAATAATTAGTTGTATGTCGATCGATTGATTGACAGGTTGTTATAAGCATTAGATATTTATATTTGATGCTTATATAGTGTAGAACGCAATCTGGATGATGGTTGATTATTTATCGTCGTTATTTTATACATGTGTTGTAGAAAATCCAAATAATTAACATTATATGGTAATTGATTGGGCCTCATTCCAGTTTTGAAATAGAAATATCTGAAACAAAATATTTGATTAGAAATATTTGAAAAAGAAATATTTGAAACAGAATATTTGAAAATAGAAATATATGAAGCCGTGTTGATTAGATTGACGCCATTTTGACGTGAACGATATTTATATCGATTTTATTCATTTTTCGATGAATATTGAAAGTGATTTCAAAATTCGAAATAAATTGAATTGATTTGAAATTTGAAATAAACTGAATTTATTTGAAATTCAAATTAAATTGAAATTGAATTGAAATCGTTTTGAATTGAATTTAAAACGGATTGAAATTGAATTGAAATCGATTTGAATAGAAATCGATTTGAAATGAAATTAAAACGAATTTATATTGAAAAATTCAATTTTGATTTGAATTTGAATATGAAGTTGAAATCATTTCGAAAATGAATTTAAAATGATTTATAAAATACATTTTAAAAGGAAATCGACGAAGTATATATTATATATATAATATAATGGCCTGAATAGAACGCGTCGCGCCAAGGCAGTTCACGAATTTCGACCATTGATTTCGAATGGATATTACGGGAGATCCGACCGTTGGATTCTCCTAAAACCAGAACCATTGGGTTCGTATCGAAAAGAGCTTTCTAACGAATATTAGAGATTTGAAACCTAGCAGTTGGATTTGGAATTATGTCCAAATCAAATTTGGAAAAGGTCGCTGTAAGTGCAATTCGATGGCCATTGATGGAAATCGACTGTGCGGGCCTTGATAAAATTATTAAAAACAGTAATAATTTGTGTAACATCATAAGAAATGATTTGTGAAGAATTGGGATGAAAAACTCCATATTTGAAAAGATAAAAATAGATTTTTATCGAAACGGACTAGTTTTGAACTAGAATTAAAATCAATTTATTTTTGAAATAAATAAATTGAATTTGAAATGGTTGTGAAAATAACCAGAATTTCCAATATATATAAAGTGGAAATTGATTTGAATCGAAATTGTCTTTGGAATATGTCGATGTTGGATTTCGTGATTATACAGATATTGTTATGGAAATTTGAAAGATATATTTATATCGTTATTTCCAATACGATGTTTATTGGTCGTAGAATTTGATATTGAATATAAGCCGATATATTTTCTATTCAGAACCTTGTATTTAATATCAAATGTGATTTGGGTTTGTCGCGAATGGTGTCTTCATTAACACTGTTCTTAAACCCAGTTGAGAAAAAGATTAAATCTTTTTATTTAGATTTAATGAATTGTACCAATTAAATGGTAGTTAAATGGGATTGAATTTGAATTGATTTTTGGGTTTATCATGAATGATGTTTTAAATAACACTTGTTCTTTAACCCGATGATTAATGGAATGTGATTTTGGGTTGTCGTGAACGGTATCTTCAAAAATACTGTTCTTAGACCCAAAGGAGTTAAGAAAATTAGAAATTAACTAGAGATTAGTTAAGTTGAATGGTTTCTGGGGTATTGATCTGATGTTGGTTTCGGCCTTCGGGGTTAATACTTAAGGAATTGTTCACTTGCTAATTTATGGTTAGGAACTGATTGAAACGTGGTGTGATTTTGGGGTTTATCGTGAACCGTGTTTTAAATGACACTGATTCATTAACCCAGTCAAAGATTAAAACTAAGTGGAGTTTTAATGAATCTTTAATTAGATTGAAAAGATCGAGAATGGAGTATCACCAGTTTACTCCAGACGGTAGTTAAATTTTTAATTAGATTTGAACGTAAAATGGTAATTGAATTTACCGATAACACAGTGGTGTTAGATATGAAGTATGACCAGTTTTACTTCATGGGATAAATAGGTTGGGATTGGGAAATAAAATAAATAATTACTTCGGTAAGGTTCGCTAATCCCGACTAGTTTGAAGTGATATTCAAAGGAAGATTAAAGAATAAATTTAAAAGAATTTATCTTTGATAAAATTAATGGGAACCTTTCCCTAAGAATGTGAAATTTAGAAACTAACTATAGGTTGGCTAAGATGAATGGTTTCCTAGGTTTTGATCTGATGTTGGTTTCGGCCTTCGGGGTTAATATTTGTGGAAATGTTCTCTTACTAGTTTACGGTTAGTGACTGATGAATTGGAATGAGGCGTATGTTGTGTTTGTGTAACACTTATTTATTATATACGCGAGTTATTCGGAAAGACCGGGTTTATCCCCTTCTGAATAACTGATTCGACGATTTGTCGAAGATGAAGATGATGGTTGAAGACTGTAGGTCTTCACGTCGTTTGGATAATTATTGATGTTCTTGATTGGGCTGTACACCCAAGAGGAGGGAATCAGTTAGTGGTCGTCCAGACGCACTTGGAGATCAATGGATATGCGAGGTACAAGGTGCCTCCAGCTTCGTTCAGACCCAGAACGGACTCGTAAATGGATTGTGTGTCTGACATTGGATATCATTCTGTGTGATTGATGGATATCGGTCGCATGGAGTGGTTTGCCTGTGTGGCATGCTAAGATGCAAATGATCAAGGCTTTTGTTGAAAAGCAAAGTCTTGCGGTTGATGATCAAAGCACGGCCTGTGTGGCATAGCTTTGTGTAACATGAATTCACGAGCCTCACACCCCGTTGTGAACTAAAAACGGGAGAGGACATCAGGGAGGACATGCGTTTCTTTCTAGCTAGAAGTGGCTTCAGTGGTTTTACATGCCCTGACAAGTTTGACTTATGTGGTTGTTGCTGTTGCGAGGCACCTTGGATATATCGGTGACTATGTGAAGCCGATGGAGTCAATTGTTGACACATTGACACCCCAAAGGATGGGGAAACGCAGTGTTCAGGGATTTTAATCCACATCGGTGGACCGGCCCCGACGATCCAAAGGTCACTCGAGCTCTGAACTGAGGGGCGGGCTAGAGCGTCCCGAATCAGTAGAGGACTATCTTTTGCCTCGGTTCACATATGGAAATCCAACTTCCAAATACGTGACATTTGCGGTTTTGATTGTAGAGCCTAGTATGGCGACATGATATATGGTACCCATGCCGTCTATGATTGATATTTATGATTTGAAGTTGTTTTATACACTATGCACTTATGATAGTATCAAATGATTTGTTTTAAACGTACCATGCACGTTTGGCTATTATAAGGGAAAACCCTATCCTCCGGCTTGCGTTGCATTGTGTGATGGGACCTGGGTCTTATAATAGCTTCATTTTTCTTTATTTAGCATTGTGCTGTTGTTTTATGCGCTAGTATTCTAAGGAGGAAACTCGTTCCGTGTTATACGGCGTGGTCCCGTGATTCACCTAACTTTTAAAATAAAGATTAATAACTGTTTTAGTTCTCACAACAGTCCCATGACTGACCTGGAGTTTATTGTTTTAACCTAAACTCTGGGTGCCCTTATTTTGACACAGGCAGCTAGTAGTTTTGGTTTTGCAGATTTATATTCATCGGATCCTAGTTTACAGCTGGAACGATATCTGGAAAACTCTGTATCCATATATCCCTTTCAGTTGTGCATTGTATTATTTTTCCGCAGTGATGTATTTAATGTAATTTAAATCTCTGATGTTTTCTGTGTAATATTTATTCGTACTCAGTATATTCTTGTATTCTAGTGGAATTGTTGTAATAAACAATGAAATGTTCTTCTGTCTGCGTTCTTTTGTGTGTTGTTCTCGAAGTATCCGCTCTTTCCTTACCGGGGAAGTTACGGGTCCTTACAGTGTAATAACCAGGAAATCTGGGCCAATTTAAAATTTTTATTTGGCAATTTTAGTGAATTTTGAATATTTAATATGAATTATTTTAAATAAAAACGGAAAGAAATTTATTTTGAATAGATTAGAACGTATATAGTTATATAGATCGTCGTTACAATATAAATATTTATTTTAAATTATAAAAGGAATTGAAAATGGCGTGGTAGTTCGATAATTCGATTTCAAAATTCAAATGAATGTACCGGGTGCAAAATAAACCGGATTTTAACGAAACCAAAAATATTAGAATCTATTTGATAATATCTTTCCAACGAATCTGAAAAATCAAAATTTCATAGTGGGAATCAAAAGATATGTCCAGTTGAAAATTCAGAATAGTCGTTATGGAATTCTGGCCCTTAAAAATAGCCATTTTGCAAACGACCTCGGTTTTCGACGAAACCACTTTTTTTGGATCCGTGACGTCAAGTTATTTCTAGGTTTCAAATTTCATAATTTTTCGAATCAATATGTGAGCGTGGCAAAGGAAAACGCGTTTGACCAGTTTTAGTTAAATTTAATCGACTGGAAAATAGCCATTTTTCAAACGGTCTCAGAATTCGATGAAACTAGTTTTGTTAGGA
Source organism: Allium sativum (assembly GCA_030737875.1). Taxonomy (NCBI): domain Eukaryota; kingdom Viridiplantae; phylum Streptophyta; class Magnoliopsida; order Asparagales; family Amaryllidaceae; genus Allium; species Allium sativum. The sequence goes on from CM060920.1 coordinate 994,051,694, forward strand.
CCGTATCGTCTATACGAAGTTAGAAAATATTTTTTGGGAATTTTTAAAGTTAGTATGTGGCCCCGGTAAATTGAAATGCGCGTTCAAATTCAATATATAGAGTTATATGTTGATTTTGACAAAAACTGATTGAAATGATCGAATCTGCTTACGATACATATCCCATTGTGTTCGGAATGGGGGTAATTAGCTAGGGACAACAGTCGGTGGGTTCGATTCTGAGTTCGAAAATAAAAGTCACTTTTTGAATTTAAATAATATATAAAAAAAATATACACCTAGGTCAAAATAATTAGTCAAACCCCTCATTTCTAATCTCCACGGTCAAAATAGAAAACCGCGCCTACCCCTTTTGAAACCCCCGTCGCCTCCCTGTTCCTCGACGTCGTGCCTCCTCAGGTGGCGGCGCAGCTCGTCGGACCCCCCCTCTGGCCATTGACCGCACCTCATCCCCCTCCCTTCTCCGATCAACCCGCAGCCCTCCAAACCCCCTGAAACCCCACCGCAACCTCGTACATCACCACTGCCGCCCAATTGGACCACTGCCCCGCCTCAGCACACCGCCAACGAACGTCGCCACTTCCCTTCTTGATCGAAACAGTGAGTCTTCTCTTTTGTTTTATTTATTATCTTGTTTTATAAAAAAATCTGGTTTTTAGGCTATGTAAAATCTGATTTTTAGTTTAGGTAAAAATATGGTTTTAAGTTAAGGTAAAAAAATGATTTTTGATACAAGTAAAAAGATTCGATTTTTAATTTTCTAAAGATTAGATTTTTGATTAGCGAAAGATGAGATTTTTTATTCGTACGATTTTGATATGAACGGTAAAAATATAAAGATGTGATCTTTATAAACAAAATGATATGATTTCTAAAAATATATAAAAATATCATTTTTATATAATAGAGATTATAAAAATGCGATTTTTATCATATGTGAAATATAAAAATATAATTTTCATATAGAGAAGAGCATTATAAAAATATAATCTTTATTATATGAACACCGTTATAAAAATGGAATTTTTATCTATATTGTATCGGTGTAAAAATGGAATTTTTATCTATATAGTAGCGGTATATAAATAGAATTTTTATCTATGTAGTATCGATGTAAAAATAGAATTTTTATCTATATAGTATCGGTGTAAAAATAGAATTTTTATCTATATAGTGGCGGTGTAAAAATAGAATTTTTATCTATATGGTAACAATATATATAAAAAAGTAATTTTTATATGCATAGCAACAATATAAAAATGTGATTTTTATATATGTAATGGCTACGGGCAACGAAATTGAAAAGGCGAGCACGACGAAGATTTCTACATAAGAAGAGTCATGGCGTTTGGTTTAGCTAGTCGGTGAGAACTTCTCACTTTAAACCTTATTTTCTAGTTAAATTATATGCTAGGATGCAGACGGTGCTTAGCAGCACCCGATACCCGTTGTCCACAGACCATGGACGACTTGTTTGTTTGGTTGTGTAGTTGATTAGATTATTGGTTTGAATTTGGTTTGGTGTGTGAAATGGAATTGATTAGATTGGTATGTGTATGGCGTGGGCCATTATTAGACCAGGGATAAGGCTAGGCCTTATCCCGTTTCTAGTATCGTCCTGTTATGCCGTCGAAATTTTCTAAAATATGTTAGAAAAATAAAAATATCATTTTATTGAATAAATGAACTGAATAGAGTATTCATAGGTTGAATAAAATATTTGGTCGTTAAAAATACAATTTTTAACGAGTATGTGAATAAAATAAATATTCATTTACAAATCGAATGATTTGTTTATGTATGCTAATTCAACTGATATTGATTGGGATGATAAATTTCACACATCGCCCAACTGCACAAATAAAATATGTGTTTGATTGTTTGAAACCCCACACGGGTATTGGGATGATATATGACATACATTAATCCCAATAATTGGTTGTATGTCGATCAATTGATTGACAGGCTGCTATAAGCGTTAGATATCTATATTTGATGCTTATACAATGTGGTGCACTTTGGATGATGGTTGATTACTTATCATTGCCATTTATATACATGTGTTGTATGGAATCCATATAATTAACATTATATGGTAATTGATTGGGCCTCATTCCAATTGGGAAAATAAAGAATATTATAAAAATAGTTATGTGTTGATAGTACTCATTTGTTGAGATTAGTCATGTGTTGAAAGAGATATAGATTCATGTGTTGAACAAAATATTTTAACAATAAAATTTACATCTTTATCATATATAAAATTAGAGTTAACTGGAAAACAGATAAGATGAGTGGTCTCTTGGATATTGATCTGATGTTGGTTTCGGCCTTCGGGGTTAATATTTAGGGAATTGCTCTCTTGCTAATTTATGGTTAGAGTTTGATTAAAAATTTAACAATAGAAATCTAAATTTTATAAAATATATTACATAACAAAAACAGTTATGTGTTGACAGTACTCATTTGTTGAGATTAGTCATGTGTTGAAAGAAATATAGATTCATGTGTTGAATAGAATAAATACTCATTTGTTGACTAGAATAACGAAGTTATTGAAAAATATAAAGCCATGTTGATTAGAGATGCGCTATTTTGACGCGAACGATATTTATATCGATTATATTCATTTTTATAATGAATATTGAAAAGAGATTTAAAAATCGAATATATAAAATGAATTCGAATTGAATCGAATATATGAAATGAATTCGAATTGAATTGAATATAAAATGAATTCGAATTGAAATGAATTTAAATCGAATTGAAAAACGAACTGAAATTGAATTGAAATCGATTTGAATTTAAATCAAATAGAAATGAATGTAAAAAGAATTTATAATGGAAAATTTCAATTTTGATTTGAATTTGAAATAAAGGTCGAAATTGTTTTTGAAACCAATTTGAAACGATTTATAAAATTCGTTTTAAAAGAAAATCGACTAAATAATATATATATATATATATATATATATATATATATATATATATAATGGCCTGAATAGAACGCGCCGCGACAGTTCGTTAATTTTGACCATTGACTTCGAACGGACATTACGGGAGATTCGACCATCGGATTCTCCTAAAACCGGAACCATTGGGTTCGTATCGAAAAGAACTTTCTAAGAATACAAGAGATTTGAAATCTGACGGTTGGATTTGGAGATACGTCCAAATCAATTTCAGAAAAGGTCGATGTAAGTGTAGTTCGATGGCCGTTATTGGAAATCGACTGTATGGGCCTTGATAAAATTATCAAAATTATCAATAATTTGTGTAAAATCATAAGAAATGATTTGTGAAGAATTGGGATGAAAAACTCCATATTTGAAAAGATAAAAATAGTTTTTTATCGAAATGAACTAGTTTTGAACTAGAATTAAAATCCAATTATTTTTAAATAAATAAATTGGATTTGAAATGGGTTTGAAATAACCGAAATTTCCAATATATGAATTGGAATGGTTTTGAATCGAAATTATCTTCGGAATATTTCGATATTAGATTCCGCGATTATACAGATATTTTGGAGGAAATTTGGAAGATATATTTTATATCGTTATTTCCAAAGGGATATTTGTGGGTTTCAGAATTTAATATTGAATATAAGCCGATATATTTTCTATTCAGAGCCTTGTATTTAATATCAAATGGGATTTGGGTTTATCGTGAACGGTGTTTTAAATAACACTTGTTCTTTAACCCGATAATAAATAGAATGGGATTTGGGTTTATCGTGAACGGTGTTTTAAATAACACTTGTTCTTTAACCCGATAATAAATAGAATGGGATTTGTGTTTATCATGAACAGTGTTTTAAATAACACTTGTTCTTAAACCCGATAATAAATAGAATGGGATTTGGGTTTATCGTGAACGGTGTTTTAAATAACGCTTGTTCTTTAACCCGATAATAAATAGAATGTGATTTGGCTTTATCATGAACTGTGTTTTAAATGACATTAGTTCTTTAACCCAGTAAAAGGAGTTTTAATGAATCTATAATTATATTGAAATGTAGATCGATAATTTAAATTATCAAATTTGGAAAGTGAGAGAGAATGGAGTATCACAAGTTTTGCTCCAAAGCGATAGTTAAATCTTTAATTAGATTTGAACGTGAAAAGGTAATTAATTTTACCGATAACACCGTGGTATTAGATATGGACTATTACCAGTTTTTCTCCATGGGATGAATAGGTTGGGATTGGAAATAAAAGAAATAATTACTTCAGTGTGGTTCGTTAATCCCAACTAGTTTGGAAAACCATAACATGGTTTGAAATGACATCCAAAGGAAGATTAAAGAATAAATTCAGAAGAATTTATCTTTGATAAAATTAATGGGAACCTTTCCCTAAGAATGTGAAATGTAGAAGCTAACTGTAGGGTAGCTAAGAAGAATGGTCTCCTGGGTATTGATCTGATGTTGGTTTCGGCCTTCAGGGTTAATATTTGGGGAATTGTTCCCTTGCTAATTTACGGTTAGTGACTGATGAATTGGAATGAGGCGTATGTTGTGTTTGTGTAACATTTATTTATTATATACACGCGTCATTCAGAAAGGCCGGGTTTATACCCATTCTGAATAACCTATTTGATGATATGTCGAAGATGAAGACGGTGGTTGAAGACCGGAAGTCTTCACATCGTTTGGGTGATTACTGATGATCTTGATTGGGTTGTACACCCAAGATGAGGGAATCAGTTGGTTATCGTCCAGACGTACTTGGCTATCGATGGATATGCGAGGAAAGTGCCTCTGGTTTCGTTCAGACCTAGAACGAACTTGAAAATGGACTGTATGTCTGACAGTGGATTTTATTCCGTGTTTATTGATCTCTATTAAATATACATCTGTTTGGCGGTGGAGAATTTATTCTCTTGCTTAACGCCCTTCTCTGAGACGTACGAGCTCAGAGGTTGTATATCGATGGACATCAGTCGCATGGAGTGAATTGCCTGTGTGGCATGCCTAAGTGGCAAATGATCAAGGCTTCTGTTGAAAAGCAAAGTCTTGGGATTGATGATCAAAGCACGGCATGTGTGTCGTAGCTTTGTGTATAGCGTGGATTCGCGAGCCTCACAGTTCGGTATGAGTCAAAAACGGGATGAGGACCCTAGGAGTGCACGACGTTTCTTTCTAGCTATGGGTGGTGTCAGTGCTTAAACTGGCTGACATTTATATTTTTTTTTACCTATGTGGTTGTTGGATGTGAGGCGCCTCGATTATAGGTCCTATAGGGCTGGGAAACATGTGTTCAGGAATAATTAATCCTCAAACGTAAGGGAGGACCGGTGTTGGAGGATCCTAGGGGTTACCCAGAGTGTGTAGTCCTGAAGCATTTGCTAGAGTGTCTCGAATCGGAGAGGAGCTTGCCCCTTGCCTCGACTCATGATGGAATCCAATTTCCAATACGTGACTTTCAGTTTTATTTGTAGAGCCTAGTATGGCGACATAGTGGTATGGGACACTTATGCCGTCTATGATTGATACTTATGATTGAAATTGTTTTGGCACTATACACTTATAATAGTATCAAAAGATTTGTTTTAAAACGTACCAAGCATCTTTGGCTATTATAAGGTAAAAACCCAATCCTCCGGCTTGCGTTGCATTGTGTGATGGGACCTGGGTCTTATAGTAGCTTCATTTTTCTTTATTTAGCATTGCGCTGTTTGTTTTATGCACTGGTATTCTTGGGAGGAAACTCGTTCCGTGTTATACGGCGTGGTCCCTTGATTCACCGAACTTTAAAATAAAGATTAACAACTGTTTTAGTTCTCACACCAGTCACATGACTGACCTGGAGTTTATTGTTTTAACCTAAACTATGGGTGCCCCTATTTTCGACACGGGCAGCTAGTAGTTTGTTTTTGCAGACTTATATTCACAGGATCCTGATTTACAGCTGGAATGATGCTCGGAAAGCTCTGTATCCGTGTATTACTTTCAATTGTGTTTTATATTGTTTTTCCGCTGCTATGTAATTTATTGTAATCTCTGATATTTTTTTCTTTTGTGTAATATTTATTCATACTCTGTATATTCTTGTAATCTGATGAAATTGTTGTATATAACAATGAAATGTTCTTCTGTTTACATTCTATTTTGTCGTGTTCTCAAGGTAATTTGGGCTTTCCTTACCGGGGAAGTTACGGGCTATCACAGTTGCTCTGATACCACGATGAAACGACCCGAAATCCCCCTTATGGGAAATCACGGATTGAGTTGAGAACAACACACAAAAGAACGCAGACAGAAGAACATTTCATTGCTTATTACAACAATTTCATCAGATTATAAGAATATACAGAGTATAAATAAATATTACACAGAAATATCAGAGATATAAATTACATTTAAATACATCGCAGCGGAAAAACAATACAAAGCACAACTGAAAACAGATACAGAACTTTCCGAATACCGCTTCAGCTGTAAATCAGGATCCTGTGAATATAAATCTACAAAACCAAAACTACAAGCTGCCCGTGCGGAAAATAGGGCACCCAGAGTTTAGGTTAAAACAATAAACTCCAGGTCAGTCATGGGACTGGTGTGAGAACTAAAACAGTTATTAATCTTTATTTTAAAGTTAGGTAAATCAAGGGACCACGTCGTATAACACAGAACGGGTTTCCTCCCAAGAACACCAGTGCATAAAACAACAGCGCAATTCTAAATAAAGAACAATGAAGCTATTATAAGACCCAAGTCCCATCACACAATGCAACGCAAGCCGAAGGATAGGGTTTTTACCTTATAATAGCCAAGAATGCTTGGTACGTGAAATTTCATCTTTTATTATTACTATAAGTGTATAGTGTCAAAACAATTTCAAATCATAAGTATCAATTATAGACGGCATAAGCGCCCCATCCCATTATGTCGCCATACTAGGCTCTACACTCAAAACCGCACATGTCACGTATTGGAAGTTGGATTTCCATTTGTGAACCGAGGCAAAAGATAGTCCTCTACCGATTCGAGACTCTCTAGCCCGAGCCTCAGGACAAGTACTCAGTCAAGCCCTTGGATCGTCAGGGCCGCCGGTCCACCGATATGGATTAAAATGCCTAAACACTGCGTTTCCCCACCCTTTAGGGCGTAAATGAGCCAACAAATGACTCCATCGGCTTCACATAGTCACCGATATATCCGAGGCGCCTCGCAACAGCAACAACCACATAAGTCAAACTCGTCAGGGCGTGTAAAACCACTGACGCCACTTCTAACTAGAAAGAAACGCATGTCCTCCCTGAGGTCCTCTCCCGTTTCTGGTTCACCACTGGGGTGTAAGGTTCGCGAATCAACGCTACACAAAGCTATGCCACACAGGCCGTGCTTTGATCATCAACCAGAAGACTTTGCTTTTCAACAGAAGCCTTGATCATTTGCCACTTAGGCATGCCACACAGGCAATTCACTCCATGCGATTGATATCCATCAATATATAACCCCTGAGCCCGTACGTCTCAGAGAAGGGCGTTAAGCAAGAGAATAAATTCTCCGCCGCCAAATAGATGTATATTTAATAGAAATCAATCACACAGACTAAAATCCAATGTCAGACACAAAGTCCATTTACAAGTTCGTTCTGGGTCTGAACGAAACCGGAGGCACCTAGTACCCCGCATATCCATCGATCTCCAAGTACCTCCGGTCTTCAACCACCGTCTTCATCTTCGACTTATCGTCGTATCAGTTATTCAGAATGTGATAACCCGGTCTTTCTGAATAACCCGCGTATAAAATAAACAAGTGTTACACAAACACAACATACGCCTCATTCCAATTCATCAGTCACTAACCGTAAATCAACAAGAGAATAATTTCCCAAATATTAACCCCGAAGGCCGAAACCAACATCAGATCAATACCTAGGAAACCGTTCTACTTAGCTAACCTACAATTAGTTTCTAAATTTTACGTTCTTAGGGAAAGGTTCCCATTAATTTTATCAAAGATAAATTCTTTTAAATTTATCCTTTAATATTCCTTTGAATATCACTTCAAACTAGTTCGGGTTAGCGAACCACACCGAAGTAATCATTTATTTTAATTTCCCAATCCCAACCTATTCATCCCATGAAGTAAAACTAGTAATACTTCATATCTAACACCACGGTGTTATCGGTAAATTCAATTACCATTTCACGTTCAAATCTAATTAAAGATTTAACTATCGCCTGGAACCAAACTGGTAATACTCCATTCTCGATCCTTTCAATCTAATTAAAGATTCATTTAAACTCCACTTAGTTTTAATCTTTAACTGGGTCAAAGAATCAATGTCATTTAAAACACGATTCACGATAAACCCCAAAATCACATCACATTTCAATTAGTTCATAACTGTAAATTAGCAAGTGAGCAATTACCTAAGTATTAACCCCGAAGGCCGAAACCAACATCAGATCAATACCCAAGAAACCATCCAACTTAACTAATCTCCTGTTAGTTTCTGATTTTCTTAAATCAGTTGGGCCTAAGAACTGTATTATTGAAGATACCGTTCATGATAACCGAAAATTACATTCCATTAATTATCGGGTTAAAGAACAAGTGTTATTTAAAAACACCGTTCACGATAAACCCAAAAATCAATTCAAATTAAATTCCAATTAAATACCATTTAATTGGTACACTTCATTAAATCTAAATAAAAAGATTTAATCTTTTTCTCAACTGGGTTTAAGAACAGTGTTAATGAAGACACCATTCACGACAAACCCAAATCACATTTGATATTAAATACAAGGCTCTGAATAGAAAATATATCGGCTTATATTCAATATCAAATTCCACAACCAACAAATATTGTATTGGAAATAACGATATAAATATATCTTTCAAATTTCCCTAACAATATCTGTATAATCACGAAATCCAACATCGAAATATTCCAAAGACAATTTCGATTCAAATCCATTTCCACTTTATATATTGGAAATTCTGGTTATTTTCAAAACCATTTCAAATCCACTTTATTTATTTTAGAAATAAATAGAATTATAATTCTAGTTCAAAATTAGTTAATTTCGATAAAAATCTATTTTTATCTTTTCAAATATGGAGTTTTTCATCCCAATTCTTCACAAATCATTTCTTATGATTTTACACAAATTATCACTATTTTTAATAATTTCATCAAGGCCCGTACAGTCGATTTCCATCTACGGCCATCGAACTGCACTTACAGCGACCTCTTCCAAATTTTATTTGGACATAATTCCAAATCCAACTGTTAGATTTAAAATTTCTAATATTCATTAGAAAGCTCTTTTCGATACGAACGCAACGGTTCCGGTTTTAGGAGAATCCGACGGTAGGATCTCCCGTAATATTCACTCGAAATCAATGGTCGAAATTCGCGAACTACCGCAGCGCGGTGCGTTCTATTCAGGCCAATATATATATAATATATATATATATTATGTATTTTGTCGATTTCCTTTTAAAACGTATTTCATAAATCGTTTAAAATTCGTTTTCAAAACGATTTCAACTTCCATCGCAAATTTAAATCAAAATAAAATTTTCCAATATAAATTCATTTCAAATCGATTTCAATTCAAATCGATTTCAATTCAATTCGAATTCAGTTCAATTTCAATACGTTTTAAATTTAATTCAAAACGATTTCGATTCTACCTCAATCTAATTCGAATTTCAATTCTTTTCAATTTAATTCGAATTTCAATTCATTTCAATTTAATTCGAGTTTCAATTCATTTCAATTTAATTCGAATTTCAACTCTATTCAGTTTAATTCGAATTTCAATTCATTTCAAAATATCAGATTTTGAAATCACTTTCGATATTCATTATAAAATGAATAAAATCGATATAAATATCGTTCACTTCAAAATGGCGTCAATCTAATCAACACGGCTTCTTATATTCTTATTTTCAAATGTTCTATTTCAAGTATTTCTATCCAAATATTTCTTTTTCAAATATTCTATTTCAAATATACCATCTCAAATATTTCTATTCAAATATTTCTTTTCAAATATTTTATTCAAATATTTCTCTTCAAACATTCTTTTTTAAAACTGGAATGAGGCCCAACCAATTACCATAGATTTTATTTCTATGGATTTCCACACAACGCATGTATATATCAACAATGACAAATAATCAACCATCATCCAAAGTGCATTCTACACTGTATAAGCATCAAATATAAATATTTAACGCTAATAACAGTCTGTCAATCAATCGATCGACGTACAACTAATTATTGGGATTAGTGTATGTCATATATCATCCCAATACCCATATGGGGTTTCAAACAATCAAACACAGATTTTATTTGTGTAGTTGGGCGATGTGTAAAATTTATCGTCCCAATCAATATCAGTCAAATGTGTTTATATAAACAAATCATTCGATTTTTTTATATTAATTTATTTCATTTCATATACACGTTAAAAATTCTATTTTTAACTATAAAAATATATTTTTTATTTCAATCCACATCACACAATCAACTACACATCAAAATCAATCAAACAAACAAACAAGCCGTCCATGGTCTGTGGACGACGAGTGTCGGGGGCTACTAAACACCGTCTGCATCCTAGTATATATTTTAACTAGAAAATTAAATTAAAAGTGAGAAGTTCTTACCGAGGGATCCACTCCGCCATTCTATATTTCTGAAATTCAGAACAGTCTAGATTTGCCCACAATGCCAACGCAGTCTTCTCTACGCTGTTCATATATAAAAATCACATTTTATTTCACTGTTATAAAAATCACTTCTTTATTTCGTTATATATATAAAAATTATATTTTTATATTCTCTATTATATAAAAATTCTATTTTTAATCCGCTACTCTTTAAAAATTCGAATTTTTGCTTTCACTTCATATATATATAAAATCTAATTTTTACTTTACTACACATATAAAAATTATATTTTTATATCTCCACATATATAAAAATTATATTTTTAACCTTTCTATCGTATAAAAATTATATTTTTATTCTAATTAAAAATCGAATCTTTCCATCGCTACTACATTTATAAAAATCATAACTTTATCCCTTCTTTCCGACATTAAAAATTATACCTTTTTATTCTATAAAAACCATATCTTCTCCTACATAAAGATCACTTCTTTCATTACATAAAAAGGTCGAACTTTTTCGTTCTATAACTACATATACATATAAAAACCGATAAAAAGAAAAGCTGAATCCAAATAAAAACGGATTTAAAATAATGTTTGAATTATATAAAAGAAAACATTGAAAATAAAATAAATAAAAAAAATAAAGGCTTAGTGTTCATTGGAGGAAGAGGGGGGGTGCTCGTCGGCGCTGGGTGGTCCGGGGGGGGGGGGGTCTCGATGCTGGTGGTTGTTGGAGGCGTGGGGCGCAGTCGGTTAGGGTTTGGATGGTGGCGGGTTTACAGAGGATTGTATTACTAGCACGACGTTTGTTAATTTACGAGGATAGTGACTGCAAACAAATTTCACAATAAACGGGATAAATTTCAATAAACATGAAAATTTATTATATTACATTATTAGCTCAGTATTAAAAATAAACTATTTTCAACATATACCGATATCAATGGGATATACTATGTGAATTAAAAAGAATTCGATAATGGTACTTCCACTAGCACGACGTTTGTCAAAATAATATACATTGTGTTTTGAAACTAGCTAGTTTATATTCCCAGAATAATCATTAATAATTATTTTGGTTAAACCCAGAACTAAACTGGGATGAAAAATTCACATTTGAAAAGATAAAATTAGATTTTTATCAAAATGAACTAGTTTTGAACTAGAATTAAAATCAATTTATTTTTGAAATAAATAAATTGAATCTGAAATTGGTTTTAAAATATATCAGAGTTTCCAATATACGAATTGGAAATGGATTTGAATCGAAATTGTCTTTGGAATATTTCGATGTTGGATTTCGTGATTATACAGATATTGTTATGGAAATTTGAAAGATATATTTATATCGTTATTTCCAATACGATGTTTATTTGTCGTAGAATTGGATATTGACTATAAGCCGATATATTTTCTATTCAGAGCCTTGTATTTAATATCAAATGCGATTTGGGTTTGTCGTGAATGGTGTCTTCATTAACACTGTTCTTAAGCCCAGTTGAGAAAAAGATTAAATCTTTCTATTTAGATTTAATGAAGTGTACCAATTAAATGATATTTAATTGGAATTGAATTTAAATTTGTTTTGGTTTTATCGTGAGCGGTGTTTTGAATAACACCTGTTCTTTAACCCGATTAACAATGGAAAGTGATTTTCGGTTTATCGTGAACCGTGTTTTAGATGACATTGGTTCTTTAACACGGTTAAAGACAGGTTATTGATTTTTTAGAAGATTAAAACTAAGTGGGGTTTTAATGAATCTTTAATTAGATTGAAATGATCGAGCATGGAGTATCACCAGTTTTGCTCCAGAGCGATAGTTAAATCTTTAATAAGATTTAAACGTGAAATGGTAATTAATTTTACCGATAACACCGTGGAGTTAGATATGGAGTATTACCAGTTTTGCTCCATGGGATGAATAGGTTGGGATTGGGAAATAAAATAAATAATTACTTCGGTATGTTTCGCTAATCCCGACTAGTTTGGAAAACCATAATATGGTTTGAAATGATATTCAAAGGAAGATTAAAGAATAAATTTAGAAGAATTTATCTTTGATAAAATTAATGGGAACCTTTCCCTAAGAATGTGATTTTATTTGAATAAAAGAATATTCTGAATTGGAATGAGGCGTATGTTGTGTTTGCGTAACACTTGTTTATTATATACGCGGGTTATTCGGAAAGGCCGGGTCTATACCCATACTGAATAACCGATTCGACGATATGTAGAATATGAAGACGGTGGTGGAAGACCGGAAGTCTTCACATCGTTTGGGTGATTACTAATGATCTTGATTGGGTTGTACACCCAAGATGAGGGAATCAGTTGGTGATCATCCAGACGTACTTGGAGATCGATGGATATGCGAGGAAAGTGCCTCCAGTTTCGTTCATACCCAGAATGAACTTGTAAATGGACTGTGTGTCTGACATTGGATTTTATTCTGTGTTGATTGATCCCTGTTAAATATACATCTGTTTGGCGACGGAGAATTTATTCTCTTGCTTAACGACCTTCTCTGAGACGTACGAGCTCAGAGGTTGTATATCGATGGACATCAGTCGCATGGCATGAATTTCCTGTGTGGCACGCCTAAGTGGCAAATGATCAAGGCATCTGTTGAAAAGCAAAGTCTTGTGGTTGATGATCAAAGCACGGCCTGTGTGGCACAGCTTTATGTATAGCGTTATTTCGTGAGCCTCACACCTCGGTATGAGTCAAAAACGGGATAGTGACTGCAGGGAGAGCACGACGTTTCTTTCTAGCTAGTGGTAGTGTCAGTGCTTAAACTGGCTGACATTTTTATATTTTTCACCTGTGTGGTTGTTGGATACGAGGTGCCTCGGATATAGGTCTGTTAGGACCGGGAAACGTATGCTCAGGAATTGCCAATCCTCAAAAGTAAGAGAGGACCGACCCTGAAGAACCAAGGATCACAATGGGGTCCTGAGACATTTGCTAGAGTGTCTCGAATCGGAGAGGATCTTGCCCCTTGCCTTGACTCATGACGGAAATCTAATTTCCAATACGTGATATTGCGGTTTTATTTGTAGAACCTAGTATGGCGACATAGTGGTATGGGTCATTAATGCCGTCTATGATTGAAATTGTTTTGACACTATACATTTATTATAGTATCAAATAATGTGTTTTTAACGTATCAAGCATGCTTTGGCAATTATAAGGTAGAAACCCTATCCTCCGGCTTGCGTTGCATTGTGTGATGGGACCTGGGTCTTATAATAGCTTCATTTTTCTTTATTTAGCATTGCGCTGTTTGTTTTATGCACTGGTATTCTTGGAAGGAAACCCGTTCCGTGTTATACGGCGTGGTACCTTGATTTACCGAACTTTAAAATAAAGATTAATAATGGTTTTAGTTCTCACACCAGTCACATGACTGACCTGGAGTTTATTGTTTTAACCTAAACTCTGGGTGCCCTTATTTTCCACACGGGCAGCTAGTAGTTTTGGTTTTGCAGATTTATATTCACAGGATCCTACCACGATGAAACGACCCGAAATCCCCCTTACGGGAAATCACGGATTGAGTTGAGAACAACACATAAAAGAACGCAGACAGAAGGACATTTCATTGCTTATTTCAACAATTTCGTCAGATTACAAGAATATACAGAGTATAAATAAATATTGCATAGAAACATCAAAGATTTAAATTACATTTTAATACATCGCAGCGGAAAAACAATACAAAGCACAGCTAAAAACAGATACACGGATAAAGGACTTTCCGAATACCGCTTCAGCTGTAAATCAGGATCCTGTGAATATGAATCTGCAAAACCAAAACTACTAGCTGCCGGTGCGGAAAATAGGGGCACCCAGAGTTTAGGTTAAAACAATAAACTCTAGGTCAGTCATGGGATTGGTGTGAGAACTAAAACAGTTATTAATCTTTATTTTGAAGTTAGGGAAATCAAGGGACCACGCCGTATAACACGGAACAGGTTTCCTCCTAAGAACACCAGTGCATAAAACAATAGCGCAATGCTAAATAAAGAACAATGAAGCTATTATAAGACCCAGGTCCCATCACACAATGCAACACAAGCCGAAGGATAGGGTTTTTACCTTATAATAGCCAAGAATGCTTGTTACGTAAAATTTCATCTTTTATTATTACTATAAGTGTATAGTGTCAAAACAATTTCAAATCATAAGTATCAATTATAGACGGCATAAGCGCCCCATCCCACTATGTCGCCATACTAGGCTCTACAATCAAAACCGTACATGTCACGTATTGGAAGTTGGATTTCCATCTATGAACAGAGGCAAAAGATAGTCCTCTGTCGATTCGAGACTATCTAGCCCGAGCCTCAGGACAAGTACTCAGTCAAGCCCTTGGATCGTCAGGGCCGGTCCACCGATGTGGATTAAAATGCCTGAACACTGCGTTTCCTCACCCTTTGCGGCGAAAATGAGCCAACAAATGTCTCCATCGGCTTCACATAGTCACTGATATATCCGAGGCGCCTCGCAACAGCAACAACCACATAAGTCAAACTCGTCAGGGCGTATAAAACCACTGACGCCACTTCTAACTAGAAAGAAATGTATGTCCTCCCTGAGGTCCTCTCCAGTTTCCAGTTCACCACCGGGATGTGAGGCTCGCAAATCAATGCTACACAAAGCTATGCCACATAGGCCGTACTTTGATCATCAACCACAAGACTTTGCTTTTCAACAGAAGCCTTGATCATTTGCCACTTAGGCATGTGACATAGGCAATTCACTCCATGCGATTGATATCCATCAATATATAACCCCTGAGCCCGTACGTCTCAAAGAAGGGTGTTAAGCAAGAGAATAAATTCTCCGCCACCAAACAGATATATATTTAATAGAAATCAATCACACAGACTAAAATCCAATGTCAGACACACAGTCCATTTACAAGTTCGTTCTGGGTTTGAGCGAAATCGGAGGCACATAGTACCCCACATATCCATCGATCTCCAAGTAAGTCTGGACGATCACTAACTGGTTCCGTCCTCTTGGGTGTACGACCCAATCAAGATCATCAACAATTATCCAAACGACGTGAAGACCTCCGGTCTTCAACCACCGTCTTCATCTTCGACTTATCGTCATATCAGTTATCCAGAATGGGATAACCCGGTCTTTCTGAATAACCCGCGTATATAATAAACAAGTGTTACACAAACACAACATATGCCTCATTCCAATTCATCAGTCACTAACCGTAAATCAACAAGAGAATAATTCCCCAAATATTAACCCCGAAGGCCGAAACCAACATCAGATCAATACCCAGGAAACCGTTCTGCTTAGCTAACCTCCAGTTAGTTTCTAAATTTTAAGTTCTTAGGGAAAGGTTCCCATTAATTTTATCAAAGATAAATTCTTTTAAATTTATCCTTTGATCTTCCTTTGAATATCACTTCAAACTAGTCAGGGTTAGCGAACCACGCCGAAGTAATCATTTATTTTAATTTCCCAATCCCAACCTATTCATCCCATGAAGTAAAACTGGTAATACTTCATATTTAACACCACGGTGTTATCGGTAAATTCAATTACCATTTCACGTTCAAATCTAATTAAAGATTTAACTATCGCCTGGAGCAAAACTGGTAATACTCCATTCTCGATCTTTTCAATCTAATTAAAGATTCATTAAAACTCCACTTAGTTTTAATCTTTAACTGGGTTAAAGAATTGATGTCATTTAAAACACGGTTCACGATAATCCCCAAAATCCCATCATATTTCAATCAGTCCCTAACCATAAATTAGCAAGTGAGAAATTCCCTAAGTATTAACACCGAAGGCCGAAACCAACTTCGGATCAATACCCAAGAAACCATTCAACTTACTAAACTCCAGTTAGTTTCTGATTTTCTTAACTCCGTTGGGTCTAAGAACAGTATTATTGAAGATACCGTTCACGACAACCCAAAATCACATTTGATATTAAATACAAGGCTCTGAATAGAAAATATATCGGCTTATATTAAATATCAAATTCTACGACCAATAAATAGCATATTGGAAATAACAATATAAATATATCTTTCAAATTTCCATAACAATATCTGTATAATCACGAAATCCAACATCGAAATATTCCAAAGACAATTTCGATTCAAATCCATTCCAATTCAATTATTGGAAATCCTAGTTACTTTTAAAACCATTTCAAATCCACTTTATTTATTTTAAAAATAAATAGAATTATAATTCTAGTTCAAAACTAGTTCATTTCGATAAAAATCTATTTTTCTCTTTTGAAATATGGAAATTTTCATCCCAATTCTTCACAAATCATTTCTTATGATTTTACACAAATTATTACTATTTTTAATAATGTATCAAGGCCCGTACAGTCGATTTCCATCAACGGCCATCGGACTTCACTTACAGCGACCTTTTCCGAATTTGATTTGGACATAATTCCGAATCCAACCGTTAGATTTTAAATCTCTAATATTCGTTAGAAAGCTATTTTCGATACGAACCCAATGGTTCCGGTTTTAGGAGAATCCGACGGTCGGACCTCCCCAATGTCCACTCGAAGTCAATGGTCGAAATTCAAGAACTGCCGCGGCGCGGCGCGTTCTATTCATGCCATTATATATATAATATATATATTATATATATTTTGTCGATTTCCTTTGAAAACGTATTTTATGAATCGTTTTAAATTCGTTTCAAAAACAAATTTAACTTCCATTTCAAATTCAAATCAAAATTGAATTCTTCCTTATAAATTCGTTTTAAATTCATTCCAAATTGATTTCAATTCAAATCGATTTTTAATTCAATCTGAGTTCATTTTCAGTTCAATTTGAATTTCAAATTAATTCAATTCCAATTCGAATTCAATTCAATTTCAATTCGAATTTATTTCTATTCAGTTTCAATTCGAATTCATTTCTATTCAATTTCAATTCGAATTCATTTCAATTCAATTTCAATTCGAATTCATTTCTATTCAATTTCGAATTGAATTCATTTCAATTCAATTTCAATTCGAATTCATTTCTATTCAATTTCAATTCGAATTCATTTCAATTCGAATTCATTTCTATTCAATTTCAATTTGAATACATTTCAATTCAATTTCAATTAGAATTCATTTCTATTCAATTCGAATTCATTTCTATTCAATTCCAATTCGAATTCATTTCTATTCAATTTCAATTCAAATTCATTTCTATTCAATTCCAATTCGAATTCATTTCAAAATATTCGATTTTGAAATCACTTTCAATATTCATTATAAAATCGACAAAATTCCCGTTCGTGTTAAAATGTCGTGTAACTACTTAACACGGCTTCACATTTCAATATTCCAAGAATATTATTTTTAAATTATTCAATAATTCTGAACTGGAATCAGACACAGTCAATTACCATATAATTTCAGTTATATGGATTTCATCAAATTCATATATACAACAATGACGATAAACACCCAACCATCATCCAAAGTGCGTTCTACACTGTATAAGCATCAAATATAAATATTCAACGCTTATAACAGCCTGTCAATCAATTGATCGACATACAATTAATTATTGGGATTAGTGTATGTCATATATCATCCCAATACCTGTGTGGGGTTTCAAACAATCAAACACAGATTTTATTTGTGCAGTTGGGCGATGTGTAAAATTTATCGTCCCAATCTATATCAATCAAATGTGTGTATATAAACAAATCGCCCAATTTGTTTATATTTATTTCATTTTAAATACACGTTAAAAACTCTATTTTCAACTATAAAATATTTTTAGCTATATAAATATTTTAGTTCACATCACACAATCAACTACACATCAAAATCAAACAAACAAGCATACAAGTCGTCTATGGTCTGTGGACGATGGGTGTCGGGTGCTACTAAACACCTTCTGCATCCTAGGATATATTTCAAACTAGAAATAATAATAAAAGTGAGGAGTTCTCACCGACTAGCTAAACCAAACGCCTCGACTCTTCATATGTAGAAAATCTCCTCCGTTTCTTCTTTCGTCACTTTCGTCATCCGTATTCACTACATATATAAAAATCGAATTTTTACTTCGCTATTCAATATATAAAAATCAAAATTTTACTTCGTTATTCAATATATAAAAATCAAATTTTTACTTTATTATTCAATATATAAAAATCGAATTTTTACTTCGTTATTCAATATAAATTTCTCGTCGTTATTAAACTGGTCAAATGCGTTTTACTTCGCCACGCTCACATATTGATTCAGAAAATTACGAATTTTGAAACCAAGCAATAACTTGACATCACAGATCCAACAAAAGTGGTTTCGTCGAAAACCGAGGTCGTTTGCAAAATTTCCATTTTTAAGGGCCAGAATTCCATAGCGACTATTCTGAATTTTCATCTGGGCATGACTTTTGATTCCCGCTATGAAATTTTGATTTCCCAGATTCGTTTGAAAGATATTCTCAATTAGATTCGAATACTATTGGTTTTGCTAAAATCCGGTTTATTTTGCACCCGGTATGTTCAATTGAAATTTGAAATCGAATTATCGAACTACCACGCGATTTTCAATTCCTTTTATATATATAAATAAATATTTATATTCTAACGACAACGTATATAAATATATATGTTCGAATTCTATTCAAAATAAATTTCTTGTCGTTATTATTTAAAATAATTCATTTTAAATATTCAAAATTCACTAAAATTGCCAAAATAAAAATTTTAAATTGGCTCAGATTTTCCGGGTTATTACAATCTCCCCCACTTAAAACTTTTCGTCCCTGAAAAGGAACGAAGCCGAAAGTTGTTTTACAAACCAACTCAACTTCCATTATTTTCTTTACGGCTTAAGTTCTTCAACTTTTCAGTTTCTAAGAACTTCTCAAATTTTTCAAAAATTGGCAAACACCCTAAATTTTCGAAAAATTTCGCCATAACCTCCCCTGCACCGGGGACTTCGGGATATTTCATATAGCCTCCCATGGCCTTCTTCAATCCGAAATAAAAAGAAAAAGCCAAGCGGCTAGGCAATCGGCTCACAAAATCATCCAAACCCAAAGAAATACAATAAAAATGTACCTATTTGTCGGGTAAACAATTTTATTCTTCTGCTTTAGCCTCTTTGCTATGACCTGTTCAATGTAAGTACATGTATAGGTATGCAAGTGCGACAAATTTTCAATAAACTCACTATTTGATCAATTTGGCTAAAGGTTCAACATTTAATTAATCAAACAACACAATCAGCAATCAATTAGTTGATTAGCTTTTCAAATTCATAACTTTGATACATAGTCCAAAAATCAGATTTCTGACGCCAAATCACAACAATAAGCCCTATCTAATTTTGATTCTCACACCAGTCTAATGGAAATAGATAGATATCACACCTTCGAAATTCGAACCCAAACGACTGATGTTGTACAGTCATCAATAGTTTCATCTCCGGGCTACTAGAGTGTGATTCTATATCTACCCAATGTATTAAAACTTCGAATACACGCGGATCAGACATATACGCAAAATCTTTATATACTGGATAGTCCAAATCAATATAAATAAATATTCAAATACGAATAATTCGATTTAAATTTTCAAAGCAAAAATTGTTTTCACTTTAAAAATATACTCTTCACACTTGTTCTAGGATACTACTGATCCCATCTCTAACGAGTCATTCCTATTGGATATTATTAATCCAATATCTGATGAATTCTTTCATTTGCCTTGTTCTCTGAGCTTTGTAAACCAAAGCTCTGATACCACACTGAGACGGCCCCTGTCAATTGAAATACGCGTTCAAATTCAATATATAGATTTATATTTTGATTTTGACAAAAACTGATCGTAACAGCCGAATTGGCTTGCGAAACATTTCCCATTGTGTTTGGAATGGGGGTATTACCCTAGGGGCGACAGTCGTTGGGTCCGATTTGGGGTTCGAATTAAAAGGGTAACTTTTTGAATTAAAAAAAATAAAAATAAATAAATATAATATATATATTTCTCTTATACTCCCCCCTCTTTTCTTTCTCGTGTGGACTCAAAAGAAAAAAAAGAAAAAAAAATCCCCGAACCCTCGTAACCCGCTACCCCCTTCGTTGACCTCAGCCCAGGCCGCCGCTCGTGGCGCCTCCGCCCCCCTTACCTCGCCCGACCCCCTCTGATCTCCCCTTTTCTCCCCTCCCCCAATCGCCTCATACCCACGAGACCCCACGCCCTCACGAGACCGATAGCCCGACCCACCACCGCGACCACCAAAACCCCCTGCGCCACCCTCTGCCGCAACTGCAACTTCCCTCTCCGCCTGTAGCACTCCGACGCGCCCATCCTCCGCCCAATGCCACAGACCATGAACGACGGTGAAAACCCTCCCTTTCCTCCTTAAAGCAATGTAAGTTTCTTTAATTTATTTACTTTATTTTATTTAATGTGAATAGGTTTTTAAAAATTTGATTTTTTATAAACATAAAAGATTTTATTTTTTAAAGGATTAAAAAGATTATATATTTTTAGAAATATAAAGATTGTATATTTTTATTAGTAAGAAAGGTTTGATTTTTATTTAGATGAATAACACATAAAAGTTTGATTTTTATTTATATGACTAGCATATAAAAATGAGATTTTATTATCATGAAGGCGAATGAAAAATATAATTTTTATATAATGGCGATAATAAAAATATAATTTTTATATAATGGCGATAATAAAAATATGATTTTGATATAATGGCGATAATAAAAATATGATTTTTATATAGTGGCGATCACAAAAATATAATTTTTATAAAGCTGAGATTATAAAAATATGATTTTTATAAGATAGAGAATATAAGAAAATGATTTTTTATATATGGTGTAGCGAAAAGATTTGATCTTTATAAAAATAGCGAAGTGATAAAAATGTGATTATTATTTATGTAGTGAATACGGGCAACGAAAGTGACAAAAGGCGGGAACGACAAGATTTTCTACATATGAAGAGTCGTGGCGTTTGGATTAGCTAGTCGGTGAGAACTCCTCACCTTTAATTTAAATTTCTAGTTAAAAATATATACTAGGATGCAGACGGTGTTTAGTAGCACCCGACACCTGTCGTCCACAGACCATGGACGGCTTGTATGCTTGTTTGTTTGATTTTGATGTGTAGTTGATTGTGTGATGTGGAATGAAATAAAATATTTATATAGTTAAAAATATTATATAGTTATAAATGGAATTTTTAACGTGTATATGAAATAAATTAAAATAAACAAATCGAATGATTTGTTTATATACACACATTTGACTGATATTGATTGGGACGATAAATTTTACACATCGCCCAACTGCACAAATAAAATCTGTGTTTGATTGTTTGAAACCCCACATGGGTATTGGGATGATATATGACATACATTAGTCCCAATAATTAGTTGTATGTCGATCGATTGATTGACAGGTTGTTATAAGCATTAGATATTTATATTTGATGCTTATATAGTGTAGAACGCAATCTGGATGATGGTTGATTATTTATCGTCGTTATTTTATACATGTGTTGTAGAAAATCCAAATAATTAACATTATATGGTAATTGATTGGGCCTCATTCCAGTTTTGAAATAGAAATATCTGAAACAAAATATTTGATTAGAAATATTTGAAAAAGAAATATTTGAAACAGAATATTTGAAAATAGAAATATATGAAGCCGTGTTGATTAGATTGACGCCATTTTGACGTGAACGATATTTATATCGATTTTATTCATTTTTCGATGAATATTGAAAGTGATTTCAAAATTCGAAATAAATTGAATTGATTTGAAATTTGAAATAAACTGAATTTATTTGAAATTCAGATTAAATTGAAATTGAATTGAAATAGTTTTGAATTGAATTTAAAACGGATTGAAATTGAATTGAAATCGATTTGAATAGAAATCGATTTGAAATGAAATTAAAACGAATTTATATTGAAAAATTCAATTTTGATTTGAATTTGAATATGAAGTTGAAATCATTTCGAAAATGAATTTAAAATGATTTATAAAATACATTTTAAAAGGAAATCGACGAAGTATATATTATATATATAATATAATGGCCTGAATAGAACGCGTCGCGCCAAGGCAGTTCACGAATTTCGACCATTGATTTCGAATGGATATTACGGGAGATCCGACCGTTGGATTCTCCTAAAACCAGAACCATTGGGTTCGTATCGAAAAGAGCTTTCTAACGAATATTAGAGATTTGAAATCTAGCAGTTGGATTTGGAATTATGTCCAAATCAAATTTGGAAAAGGTCGCTGTAAGTGCAATTCGATGGCCATTGACGGAAATCGACTGTGCGGGCCTTGATAAAATTATTAAAAACAGTAATAATTTGTGTAACATCATAAGAAATGATTTGTGAAGAATTGGGATGAAAAACTCCATATTTGAAAAGATAAAAATAGATTTTTATCGAAACGGACTAGTTTTGAACTAGAATTAAAATCAATTTATTTTTGAAATAAATAAATTGAATTTGAAATGGTTGTGAAAATAACCAGAATTTCCAATATATATAAAGTGGAAATGGATTTGAATCGAAATTGTCTTTGGAATATGTCAATGTTGGATTTCGTGATTATACAGATATTGTTATGGAAATTTGAAAGATATATTTATATCGTTATTTCCAATACGATGTTTATTGGTCGTAGAATTTGATATTGAATATAAGCCGATATATTTTCTATTCAGAACCTTGTATTTAATATCAAATGTGATTTGGGTTTGTCGCGAATGGTGTCTTCATTAACACTGTTCTTAAACCCAGTTGAGAAAAAGATTAAATCTTTTTATTTAGATTTAATGAATTGTACCAATTAAATGGTAGTTAAATGGGATTGAATTTGAATTGATTTTTGGGTTTATCATGAATGATGTTTTAAATAACACTTGTTCTTTAACCCGATGATTAATGGAATGTGATTTTGGGTTGTCGTGAACGGTATCTTCAAAAATACTGTTCTTAGACCCAAAGGAGTTAAGAAAATTAGAAATTAACTAGAGATTAGTTAAGTTGAATGGTTTCTGGGGTATTGATCTGATGTTGGTTTCGGCCTTCGGGGTTAATACTTAAGGAATTGTTCACTTGCTAATTTATGGTTAGGAACTGATTGAAACGTGGTGTGATTTTGGGGTTTATCGTGAACCGTGTTTTAAATGACACTGATTCTTTAACCCAGTCAAAGATTAAAACTAAGTGGAGTTTTAATGAGTCTTTAATTAGATTGAAAAGATCGAGAATGGAGTATCACCAGTTTACTCCAGACGGTAGTTAAATTTTTAATTAGATTTGAACGTAAAATGGTAATTGAATTTACCGATAACACAGTGCTGTTAGATATGAAGTATGACCAGTTTTACTTCATGGGATAAATAGGTTGGGATTGGGAAATAAAATAAATAATTACTTCGGTAAGGTTCGCTAATCCCGACTAGTTTGAAGTGATATTCAAAGGAAGATTAAAGAATAAATTTAAAAGAATTTATCTTTGATAAAATTAATGGGAACCTTTCCCTAAGAATGTGAAATTTAGAAACTAACTATAGGTTGGCTAAGATGAATGGTTTCCTAGGTTTTGATCTGATGTTGGTTTCGGCCTTCGGGGTTAATATTTGTGGAAATGTTCTCTTACTAGTTTACGGTTAGTGACTGATGAATTGGAATGAGGCGTATGTTGTGTTTGTGTAACACTTATTTATTATATACGCGAGTTATTCGGAAAGACCGGGTTTATCCCCTTCTGAATAACTGATTCAACGATTAGTCGAAGATGAAGATGATGGTTGAAGACTGTAGGTCTTCACGTCGTTTGGATAATTATTGATGTTCTTGATTGGGCTGTACACCCAAGAGGAGGGAATCAGTTAGTGGTCGTCCAGACGCACTTGGAGATCAATGGATATGCGAGGTACAAGGTGCCTCCAGCTTCGTTCAGACCCAGAACGGACTTGTAAATGGATTGTGTGTCTGACATTGGATATCATTCTGTGTGATTGATGGATATCGGTCGCATGGAGTGGTTTGCCTGTGTGGCATGCTAAGATGCAAATGATCAAGGCTTTTGTTGAAAAGCAAAGTCTTGCGGTTGATGATCAAAGCACGGCCTGTGTGGCATAGCTTTGTGTAACGTGAATTCACGAGCCTCACACCCCGTTGTGAACTAAAAACGGGAGAGGACATCAGGGAGGACATGCGTTTCTTTCTAGCTAGAAGTGGCGTCAGTGGTTTTACATGCCCTGACAAGTTTGACTTATGTGGTTGTTGCTGTTGCGAGGCACCTTGGATATATCGGTGACTATGTGAAGCCGATGGAGTCAATTGTTGACACATTGACACCCCAAAGGATGGGGAAACGCAGTGTTCAGGGATTTTAATCCACATCGGTGGACCGGCCCCGACGATCCAAAGGTCACTCGAGCTCTGAACTGAGGGGCGGGCTAGAGCGTCCCGAATCAGTAGAGGACTATCTTTTGCCTCGGTTCACAGATGGAAATCCAACTTCCAAATACGTGACATTTGCGGTTTTGATTGTAGAGCCTAGTATGGCGACATGATATATGGTACCCATGCCGTCTATGATTGATATTTATGATTTGAAGTTGTTTTATACACTATGCACTTATGATAGTATCAAATGATTTGTTTTAAACGTACCATGCACGTTTGGCTATTATAAGGGAAAACCCTATCCTCCGGCTTGCGTTGCATTGTGTGATGGGACCTGGGTCTTATAATAGCTTCATTTTTCTTTATTTAGCATTGTGCTGTTGTTTTATGCGCTAGTATTCTTAGGAGGAAACTTGTTCCGTGTTATACGGCGTGGTCCCGTGATTCACCTAACTTTTAAAATAAAGATTAATAACTGTTTTAGTTCTCACACCAGTCCCATGACTGACCTGGAGTTTATTGTTTTAACCTAAACTCTGGGTGCCCTTATTTTGACACAGGCAGCTAGTAGTTTTGGTTTTGTAGATTTATATTCACCGGATCCTAGTTTACAGCTGGAACGATATCTGGAAAACTCTGTATCCATATATCCCTTTCAGTTGTGCATTGTATTATTTTTCCGCAGTGATGTATTTAATGTAATTTAAATCTCTGATGTTTTCTGTGTAATATTTATTCGTACTCAGTATATTCTTGTATTCTAGTGGAATTGTTGTAATAAACAATGAAATGTTCTTCTGTCTGCGTTCTTTTGTGTGTTGTTCTCGAAGTATCCGCTCTTTCCTTACCGGGGAAGTTACGGGTCCTTACAGTGTAATAACCAGGAAATCTGGGCCAATTTAAAATTTTTATTTGGCAATTTTAGTGAATTTTGAATATTTAATATGAATTATTTTAAATAAAAACGGAAAGAAATTTATTTTGAATAGATTAGAACGTATATAGTTATATAGATCGTCGTTACAATATAAATATTTATTTTAAATTATAAAAGGAATTGAAAATGGCGTGGTAGTTCGATAATTCGATTTCAAAATTCAAATGAATGTACCGGGTGCAAAATAAACCGAATTTTAACGAAACCAAAAATATTAGAATCTATTTGATAATATCTTTCCAACGAATCTGAAAAATCAAAATTTCATAGTGGGAATCAAAAGATATGTCCAGTTGAAAATTCAGAATAGTCGTTATGGAATTCTGGCCCTTAAAAATAGCCATTTTGCAAACGACCTCGGTTTTCGATGAAACCACTTTTTTTGGATCCGTGACGTCAAGTTATTTCTAGGTTTCAAATTTCATAATTTTTCGAATCAATATGTGAGCGTGGCAAAGGAAAACGCGTTTGACCAGTTTTAGTTAAATTTAATCGACTGGAAAATAGCCATTTTTCAAACGGTCTCAGAATTCGATGAAACTAGTTTTGTTAGGACCGTATCGTCTATACGAAGTTAGAAAATATTTTTTGGGAATTTTTAAAGTTAGTATGTGGCCCCGGTAAATTGAAATGCGCGTTCAAATTCAATATATAGAGTTATATGTTGATTTTGACAAAAACTGATTGAAATGATCGAATCTTCTTACGATACATATCCCATTGTGTTCGGAATGGGGGTAATTAGCTAGGGACAACAGTCGGTGGGTTCGATTCTGAGTTCGAAAATAAAAGTCACTTTTTGAATTTAAATAATATATAAAAAAAAATATACACCTAGGTCAAAATAATTAGTCAAACCCCTCATTTCTAATCTCCACGGTCAAAATAGAAAACCGCGCCTACCCCTTTTGAAACCCCCGTCGCCTCCCTGTTCCTCGACGTCGTGCCTCCTTAGGTGGCGGCGCAGCTCGTCGGACCCCCCCTCTGGCCATTGACCGCACCTCATCCCCCTCCCTTCTCCGATCAACCCGCAACCCTCCAAACCCCCTGAAACCCCACCGCAACCTCGTACATCACCACTGCCGCCCAATTGGACCACTGCCCCGCCTCAGCACACCACCAACGAACGTCGCCACTTCCCTTCTTGATCGAAACAGTGAGTCTTCTCTTTTGTTTTATTTATTATCTTGATTTATAAAAAAATCTGGTTTTTAGGCTATGTAAAATCTGATTTTTAGTTTAGGTAAAAATATGGTTTTAAGTTAAGGTAAAAAAATGATTTTTGATACAAGTAAAGATTCGATTTTTAATTTTCTAAAGATTAGATTTTTGATTAGAGAAAGATGAGATTTTTTATTCGTACGATTTTGATATGAACGGTAAAAATATAAAGATGTGATCTTTATAAACAAAATGATATGATTTCTAAAAATATATAAAAATATCATTTTTATATAATAGAGATTATAAAAATGCGATTTTTATCATATGTGAAATATAAAAATATAATTTTCATATAGAGAAGAGCATTATAAAAATATAATCTTTATTATATGAACACCGTTATAAAAATGGAATTTTTATCTATATTGTATCGGTGTAAAAATGGAATTTTTATCTATATAGTAGCGGTATAAAAATAGAATTTTTATCTATGTAGTATCGATGTAAAAATAGAATTTTTATCTATATAGTATCGGTGTAAAAATAGAATTTTTATCTATATAGTGGCGGTGTAAAAATAGAATTTTTATCTATATGGTAACAATATATAAAAAAAAGTAATTTTTATATGCATAGCAACAATATAAAAATGTGATTTTTATATATGTAATGGCTACGGGCAACGAAATTGAAAAGGCGAGCACGACGAAGATTTCTACATAAGAAGAGTCATGGCGTTTGGTTTAGCTAGTCGGTGAGAACTTCTCACTTTAAACCTTATTTTCTAGTTAAATTATATGCTAGGATGCAGACGGTGCTTAGCAGCACCCGATACCCGTTGTCCACAGACCATGGACGACTTGTTTGTTTGGTTGTGTAGTTGATTAGATTATTGGTTTGAATTTGGTTTGGTGTGTGAAATGGAATTGATTAGATTGGTATGTGTATGGCATGGGCCATTATTAGACCAGGGATAAGGCTAGGCCTTATCCCGTTTCTAGTATCGTCCTGTTATGCCGCCGAAATTTTCTAAAATATGTTAGAAAAATAAAAATATCATTTTATTGAATAAATGAACTGAATAGAGTATTCATAGGTTGAATAAAATATTTGGTCGTTAAAAATACAATTTTTAACGAGTATGTGAATAAAATAAATATTCATTTACAAATCGAATGATTTGTTTATGTATGCTAATTCGACTGATATTGATTGGGACGATAAATTTCACACATCGCCCAACTGCACAAATAAAATATGTGTTTGATTGTTTGAAACCCCACACGGGTATTGGGATGATATATGACATACATTAATCCCAATAATTGGTTGTATGTCGATCGATTGATTGACAGGCTGCTATAAGCGTTAGATATCTATATTTGATGCTTATACAATGTGGTGCACTTTGGATGATGGTTGATTACTTATCATTGCCATTTATATACATGTGTTGTATGGAATCCATATAATTAACATTATATGGTAATTGATTGGGCCTCATTCCAATTGGGAAAATAAAGAATATTATAAAAATAGTTATGTGTTGACAGTACTCATTTGTTGAGATTAGTCATGTGTTGAAAGAGATATAGATTCATGTGTTGAACAAAATATTTTAACAATAAAATTTACATCTTTATCATATATAAAATTAGAGTTAACTGGAAAACAGATAAGATGAGTGGTCTCTTGGATATTGATCTGATGTTGGTTTCGGCCTTCGGGGTTAATATTTAGGGAATTGCTCTCTTGCTAATTTACGGTTAGAGTTTGATTAAAAATTTAACAATAGAAATCTAAATTTTATAAAATATATTACATAACAAAAACAGTTATGTGTTGACAGTACTCATTTGTTGAGATTAGTCATGTGTTGAAAGAAATATAGATTCATGTGTTGAATAGAATAAATACTCATTTGTTGACTAGAATAACGAAGTTATTGAAAAATATAAAGCCATGTTGATTAGAGATGCGCTATTTTGACGCGAACGATATTTATATCGATTATATTCATTTTTATAATGAATATTGAAAAGAGATTTAAAAATCGAATATATAAAATGAATTCGAATTGAATCGAATATATGAAATGAATTCGAATTGAATTGAATATAAAATGAATTCGAATTGAAATGAATTTAAATCGAATTGAAAAACGAACTGAAATTGAATTGAAATCGATTTGAATTTAAATCAAATAGAAATGAATGTAAAAAGAATTTATAATGGAAAATTTCAATTTTGATTTGAATTTGAAATAAAGGTCGAAATTGTTTTTGAAACCAATTTGAAACGATTTATAAAATTCGTTTTAAAAGAAAATCGACTAAATAATATATATATATATATATATATATATATATATATATATATATATATAATGGCCTGAATAGAACGCGCCGCGACAGTTCGTTAATTTTGACCATTGACTTCGAACGGACATTACGGGAGATTCGACCATCGGATTCTCCTAAAACCGGAACCATTGGGTTCGTATCGAAAAGAACTTTCTAAGAATACAAGAGATTTGAAATCTGACGGTTGGATTTGGAGATACGTCCAAATCAATTTCAGAAAAGGTCGATGTAAGTGTAGTTCGATGGCCGTTATTGGAAATCGACTGTATGGGCCTTGATAAAATTATCAAAAATATCAATAATTTGTGTAAAATCATAAGAAATGATTTGTGAAGAATTGGGATGAAAAACTCCATATTTGAAAAGATAAAAATAGTTTTTTATCGAAATGAACTAGTTTTGAACTAGAATTAAAATCCAATTATTTTTAAATAAATAAATTGGATTTGAAATGGGTTTTAAATAACCGAAATTTCCAATATATGAATTGGAATGGTTTTGAATCGAAATTATCTTCGGAATATTTCGATATTAGATTCCGCGATTATACAGATATTTTGGAGGAAATTTGGAAGATATATTTTATATCGTTATTTCTAAAGGGATATTTGTGGGTTTCAGAATTTAATATTGAATATAAGCCGATATATTTTCTATTCAGAGCCTTGTATTTAATATCAAATGGGATTTGGGTTTATCGTGAACGGTGTTTTAAATAACACTTGTTCTTTAACCCGATAATAAATAGAATGGGATTTGGGTTTATCGTGAACGGTGTTTTAAATAACACTTGTTCTTTAACCCGATAATAAATAGAATGGGATTTGTGTTTATCATGAACGGTGTTTTAAATAACACTTGTTCTTAAACCCGATAATAAATATAATGGGATTTGGGTTTATCGTGAACGGTGTTTTAAATAACGCTTGTTCTTTAACCCAATAATAAATAGAATGTGATTTGGCTTTATCATGAACTGTGTTTTAAATGACATTAGTTCTTTAACCCAGTAAAAGGAGTTTTAATGAATCTATAATTATATTGAAATGTAGATCGATAATTTAAATTATCAAATTTGGAAAGTGAGAGAGAATGGAGTATCACAAGTTTTGCTCCAAAGCGATAGTTAAATCTTTAATTAGATTTAAACGTGAGAAGGTAATTAATTTTATCGATAACACCGTGGTATTAGATATGGACTATTACCAGTTTTTCTCCATGGGATGAATAGGTTGGGATTGGAAATAAAAGAAATAATTACTTCAGTGTGGTTCGTTAATCCCAACTAGTTTGGAAAACCATAACATGGTTTGAAATGACATCCGAAGGAAGATTAAAGAATAAATTCAGAAGAATTTATCTTTG
The DNA here is from genome assembly GCA_030737875.1 of Allium sativum. NCBI lineage: Eukaryota > Viridiplantae > Streptophyta > Magnoliopsida > Asparagales > Amaryllidaceae > Allium > Allium sativum. The sequence goes on from CM060920.1 coordinate 994,082,606, forward strand.
ATAAAATTAATGGGAACCTTTCCCTAAGAATGTGAAATGTAGAAGCTAACTGTAGGGTAGCTAAGAAGAATGGTCTCCTGGGTATTGATCTGATGTTGGTTTCGGCCTTCAGGGTTAATATTTGGGGAATTGTTCCCTTGCTAATTTACGGTTAGTGACTGATGAATTGGAATGAGGCGTATGTTGTGTTTGTGTAACATTTATTTATTATATACACGCGTCATTCAGAAAGGCCGGGTTTATACCCATTCTGAATAACCTATTTGATGATATGTCGAAGATGAAGACGGTGGTTGAAGACCGGAAGTCTTCACATCGTTTGGGTGATTACTGATGATCTTGATTGGGTTGTACACCCAAGATGAGGGAATCAGTTGGTTATCGTCCAGACGTACTTGGCTATCGATGGATATGCGAGGAAAGTGCCTCTGGTTTCGTTCAGACCTAGAACGAACTTGAAAATGGACTGTATGTCTGACAGTGGATTTTATTCCGTGTTGATTGATCTCTATTAAATATACATCTGTTTGGCGGCGGAGAATTTATTCTCTTGCTTAACGCCCTTCTCTGAGACGTACGAGCTCAGAGGTTGTATATCGATGGACATCAGTCGCATGGAGTGAATTGCCTGTGTGGCATGCCTAAGTGGCAAATGATCAAGACTTCTGTTGAAAAGCAAAGTCTTGGGATTGATGATCAAAGCACGGCATGTGTGTCGTAGCTTTGTGTATAGCGTGGATTCGCGAGCCTCACAGTTCGGTATGAGTCAAAAACGGGATGAGGACCCTAGGAGTGCACGACGTTTCTTTCTAGCTATGGGTGGTGTCAGTGCTTAAACTGGCTGACATTTATATATTTTTTTACCTATGTGGTTGTTGGATGTGAGGCGCCTCGATTATAGGTCCTATAGGGCTGGGAAACATGTGTTCAGGAATAATTAATCCTCAAACGTAAGGGAGGACCGGTGTTGGAGGATCCTAGGGGTTACCCAGAGTGTGTAGTCCTGAAGCATTTGCTAGAGTGTCTCGAATCGGAGAGGAGCTTGCCCCTTGCCTCGACTCATGATGGAATCCAATTTCCAATACGTGACTTTCAGTTTTATTTGTAGAGCCTAGTATGGCGACATAGTGGTATGGGACAATTCTGCCGTCTATGATTGATACTTATGATTGAAATTGTTTTGACACTATACACTTATAATAGTATCAAAAGATTTGTTTTAAAACGTACCAAGCATCTTTGGCTATTATAAGGTAAAAACCCAATCCTCCGGCTTGCGTTGCATTGTGTGATGGGACCTGGGTCTTATAGTAGCTTCATTTTTCTTTATTTAGCATTGCGCTGTTTGTTTTATGCACTGGTATTCTTGGGAGGAAACTCGTTCCGTGTTATACGGCGTGGTCCCTTGATTCACCGAACTTTAAAATAAAGATTAACAACTGTTTTAGTTCTCACACCAGTCACATGACTGACCTGGAGTTTATTGTTTTAACCTAAACTATGGGTGCCCCTATTTTCGACACGGGCAGCTAGTAGTTTGTTTTTGCAGACTTATATTCACTGGATCCTGATTTACAGCTGGAATGATGCTCGGAAAGCTCTGTATCCGTGTATTACTTTCAATTGTGTTTTATATTGTTTTTCCGCTGCTATGTAATTTATTGTAATCTCTGATATTTTTTTCTTTTGTGTAATATTTATTCATACTCTGTATATTCTTGTAATCTGATGAAATTGTTGTATATAACAATGAAATGTTCTTCTGTTTACATTCTATTTTGTCGTGTTCTCAAGGTAATTTGGGCTTTCCTTACCGGGGAAGTTACGGGCTATCACAGTTGCTCTGATACCACGATGAAACGACCCGAAATCCCCCTTATGGGAAATCACGGATTGAGTTGAGAACAACACACAAAAGAACGCAGACAGAAGAACATTTCATTGCTTATTACAACAATTTCATCAGATTATAAGAATATACAGAGTATAAATAAATATTACACAGAAATATCAGAGATATAAATTACATTTAAATACATCGCAGCGGAAAAACAATACAAAGCACAACTGAAAACAGATACAGAACTTTCCGAATACCGCTTCAGCTGTAAATCAGGATCCTGTGAATATAAATCTACAAAACCAAAACTACAAGCTGCCCGTGCGGAAAATAGGGCACCCAGAGTTTAGGTTAAAACAATAAACTCCAGGTCAGTCATGGGACTGGTGTGAGAACTAAAACAGTTATTAATCTTTATTTTAAAGTTAGGTAAATCAAGGGACCACATCGTATAACACAGAACGGGTTTCCTCCCAAGAACACCAGTGCATAAAACAACAGCGCAATGCTAAATAAAGAACAATGAAGCTATTATAAGACCCAGGTCCCATCACACAATGCAACGCAAGCCGAAGGATAGGGTTTTTACCTTATAATAGCCAAGAATGCTTGGTACGTGAAATTTCATCTTTTATTATTACTATAAGTGTATAGTGTCAAAACAATTTCAAATCATAAGTATCAATTATAGACGGCATAAGCGCCCCATCCCATTATGTCGCCATACTAGGCTCTACACTCAAAACCGCACATGTCACGTATTGGAAGTTGGATTTCCATTTGTGAACCGAGGCAAAATATAGTCCTCTACCGATTCGAGACTCTCTAGCCCGAGCCTCAGGACAAGTACTCAGTCAAGCCCTTGGATCGTCAGGGCCGCCGGTCCACCGATATGGATTAAAATGCCTAAACACTGCGTTTCCCCACCCTTTAGGGCGTAAATGAGCCAACAAATGACTCCATCGGCTTCACATAGTCACCGATATATCCGAGGCGCCTCGCAACAGCAACAACCACATAAGTCAAACTCGTCAGGGCGTGTAAAACCACTGACGCCACTTCTAACTAGAAAGAAACGCATGTCCTCCCTGAGGTCCTCTCCCGTTTCTGGTTCACCACTGGGGTGTAAGGTTCGCGAATCAACGCTACACAAAGCTATGCCACACAGGCCGTGCTTTGATCATCAACCAGAAGACTTTGCTTTTCAACAGAAGCCTTGATCATTTGCCACTTAGGCATGCCACACAGGCAATTCACTCCATGCGATTGATATCCATCAATATATAACCCCTGAGCCCGTACGTCTCAGAGAAGGGCGTTAAGCAAGAGAATAAATTCTCCGCCGCCAAATAGATGTATATTTAATAGAAATCAATCACACAGACTAAAATCCAATGTCAGACACAAAGTCCATTTACAAGTTCGTTCTGGGTCTGAACGAAACCGGAGGCACCTAGTACCCCGCATATCCATCGATCTCCAAGTACCTCCGGTCTTCAACCACCGTCTTCATCTTCGACTTATCGTCGTATCAGTTATTCAGAATGTGATAACCCGGTCTTTCTGAATAACCCGCGTATAAAATAAACAAGTGTTACACAAACACAACATACGCCTCATTCCAATTCATCAGTCACTAACCGTAAATCAACAAGAGAATAATTTCCCAAATATTAACCCCGAAGGCCGAAACCAACATCAGATCAATACCTAGGTAACCGTTCTACTTAGCTAACCTACAATTAGTTTCTAAATTTTACGTTCTTAGGGAAAGGTTCCCATTAATTTTATCAAAGATAAATTCTTTTAAATTTATCCTTTAATATTCCTTTGAATATCACTTCAAACTAGTTCGGGTTAGCGAACCACACCGAAGTAATCATTTATTTTAATTTCCCAATCCCAACCTATTCATCCCATGAAGTAAAACTAGTAATACTTCATATCTAACACCACGGTGTTATCGGTAAATTCAATTACCATTTCACGTTCAAATCTAATTAAAGATTTAACTATCGCCTGGAACCAAACTGGTAATACTCCATTCTCGATCCTTTCAATCTAATTAAAGATTCATTTAAACTCCACTTAGTTTTAATCTTTAACTGGGTCAAAGAATCAATGTCATTTAAAACACGATTCACGATAAACCCCAAAATCACATCACATTTCAATTAGTTCCTAACTGTAAATTAGCAAGTGAGCAATTACCTAAGTATTAACCCCGAAGGCCGAAACCAACATCAGATCAATACCCAAGAAACCATCCAACTTAACTAATCTCCAGTTAGTTTCTGATTTTCTTAAATCAGTTGGGCCTAAGAACTGTATTATTGAAGATACCGTTCACGATAACCGAAAATTACATTCCATTAATTATCGGGTTAAAGAACAAGTGTTATTTAAAAACACTGTTCACGATAAACCCAAAAATCAATTCAAATTAAATTCCAATTAAATACCATTTAATTGGTACACTTCATTAAATCTAAATAAAAAGATTTAATCTTTTTCTCAACTGGGTTTAAGAACAGTGTTAATGAAGACACCATTCACGACAAACCCAAATCACATTTGATATTAAATACAAGGCTCTGAATAGAAAATATATCGGCTTATATTCAATATCAAATTCCACAACCAACAAATATTGTATTGGAAATAACGATATAAATATATCTTTCAAATTTCCCTAACAATATCTGTATAATCACGAAATCCAACATCGAAATATTCCAAAGACAATTTCGATTCAAATCCATTTCCACTTTATATATTGGAAATTCTGGTTATTTTCAAAACCATTTCAAATCCACTTTATTTATTTTAGAAATAAATAGAATTATAATTCTAGTTCAAAATTAGTTAATTTCGATAAAAAACTATTTTTATCTTTTCAAATATGGAGTTTTTCATCCCAATTCTTCACAAATCATTTCTTATGATTTTACACAAATTATCACTATTTTTAATAATTTCATCAAGGCCCGTACAGTCGATTTCCATCTACGGCCATCGAACTGCACTTACAGCGACCTCTTCCAAATTTTATTTGGACATAATTCCAAATCCAACTGTTAGATTTAAAATTTCTAATATTCATTAGAAAGCTCTTTTCGATACGAACGCAACGGTTCCGGTTTTAGGAGAATCCGACGGTAGGATCTCCCGTAATATTCAGTCGAAATCAATGGTCGAAATTCGCGAACTACCGCAGCGCGGTGCGTTCTATTCAGGCCAATATATATATAATATATATATATATATATTATGTATTTTGTCGATTTCCTTTTAAAACGTATTTCATAAATCGTTTAAAATTCGTTTTCAAAACGATTTCAACTTCCATCGCAAATTTAAATCAAAATAAAATTTTCCAATATAAATTCATTTCAAATCGATTTCAATTCAAATCGATTTCAATTCAATTCGAATTCAGTTCAATTTCAATACGTTTTAAATTTAATTCAAAACGATTTCGATTCTACCTCAATCTAATTCGAATTTCAATTCTTTTCAATTTAATTCGAATTTCAATTCATTTCAATTTAATTCGAATTTCAATTCATTTCAATTTAATTCGAATTTCAACTCTATTCAGTTTAATTCGAATTTCAATTCATTTCAAAATATCAGATTTTGAAATCACTTTCGATATTCATTATAAAATGAATAAAATCGATATAAATATCGTTCACGTCAAAATGGCGTCAATCTAATCAACACGGCTTCTTATATTCTTATTTTCAAATGTTCTATTTCAAATATTTCTATACAAATATTTCTTTTTCAAATATTCTATTTCAAATATACCATCTCAAATATTTCTATTCAAATATTTCTTTTCAAATATTTTATTCAAATATTTCTCTTCAAACATTCTATTTTAAAACTGGAATGAGGCCCAACCAATTACCATAGATTTTATTTCTATGGATTTCCACACAACGCATGTATATATCAACAATGACAAATAATCAACCATCATCCAAAGTGCATTCTACACTGTATAAGCATCAAATATAAATATTTAACGCTAATAACAGTCTGTCAATCAATCGATCGACGTACAACTAATTATTGGGATTAGTGTATGTCATATATCATCCCAATACCCATATGGGGTTTCAAACAATCAAACACAGATTTTATTTGTGCAGTTGGGCGATGTGTAAAATTTATCATCCCAATCAATATCAGTCAAATGTGTTTATATAAACAAATCATTCGATTTTTTTATATTAATTTATTTCATTTCATATACACGTTAAAAATTCTATTTTTAACTATAAAAATATATTTTTTATTTCAATCCACATCACACAATCAACTACACATCAAAATCAATCAAACAAACAAGCCGTCCATGGTCTGTGGACGACGAGTGTCGGGGGCTACTAAACACCGTCTGCATCCTAGTATATATTTTAACTAGAAAATTAAATTAAAAGTGAGAAGTTCTTATCGAGGGATCCACTCCGCCATTCTATATTTCTGAAATTCAGAACAGTCTGGATTTGCCCACAATGCCAACGCAGTCTTCTCTACGATGTTCATATATAAAAATCACATTTTATTTCACTGTTATAAAAATCACTTCTTTATTTCGTTATATATATAAAAATTATATTTTTATATTCTCTATTATATAAAAATTCTATTTTTAATCCGCTACTCTTTAAAAATTCGAATTTTTACTTTCACTTCATATATATATAAAATCTAATTTTTACTTTACTACACATATAAAAATTATATTTTTATATCTCCACATATATAAAAATTATATTTTTAACCTTTCTATCGTATAAAAATTATATTTTTATTCTAATTAAAAATCGAATCTTTCCTTCGCTACTACATTTATAAAAATCATAACTTTATCCCTTCTTTCCGACATTAAAAATTATACCTTTTTATTCTATAAAAACGATATCTTCTCCTACATAAAGATCACTTCTTTCATTACATAAAAAGGTCGAACTTTTTCGTTCTATAACTACATATACATATAAAAACCGATAAAAAGAAAAGCTGAATCCAAATAAAAACGGATTTAAAATAATGTTTGAATTATATAAAAGAAAACATTGAAAATAAAATAAATAATAAAAAAAATAAAGGCTTAGTGTTCATTGGAGGAAGAGGGGGGGTGCTCGTCGGCGCTGGGTGGTCCGGGGGGGGGGGGTCTCGATGCTGGTGGCTGTTGGAGGCGTGGGGCGCAGGCGGTTAGGGTTTGGATGGTGGCGGGTTTCCAGAGGATTGTATTACTAGCACGACGTTTGTTAATTTATGAGGATAGTGACTGCAAACAAATTTCACAATAAACGGGATAACTTTCAATAAACATGAAAATTTATTATATTACATTATTAGCTCAGTATTAAAAATAAACTATTTTCAACATATACCGATATCAATGGGATATACTATGTGAATTAAAAAGAATTCGATAATGGTACTTCCACTAGCACGACGTTTGTCAAAATAATATACATTGTGTTTTGAAACTAGCTAGTTTATATTCCCAGAATAATCATTAATAATTATTTTGGTTAAACCCAGAACTAAACTGGGATGAAAAATTCACATTTGAAAAGATAAAATTAGATTTTTATCAAAATGAACTAGTTTTGAACTAGAATTAAAATCAATTTATTTTTGAAATAAATAAATTGAATCTGAAATTGGTTTTAAAATATATCAGAGTTTCCAATATACGAATTGGAAATGGATTTGAATCGAAATTGTCTTTGGAATATTTCGATGTTGGATTTCGTGATTATACAGATATTGTTATGGAAATTTGAAAGATATATTTATATCGTTATTTCCAATACGATGTTTATTTGTCGTAGAATTGGATATTGACTATAAGCCGATATGTTTTCTATTCAGAGCCTTGTATTTAATATCAAATGCGATTTAGGTTTGTCGTGAATTGTGTCTTCATTAACACTGTTCTTAAGCCCAGTTGAGAAAAAGATTAAATCTTTCTATTTAGATTTAATGAAGTGTACCAATTAAATGATATTTAATTGGAATTGAATTTAAATTTGTTTTGGTTTTATCGTGAGCGGTGTTTTGAATAACACCTGTTCTTTAACCCGATTAACAATGGAAAGTGATTTTCGGTTTATCGTGAACTGTGTTTTAGATGACATTGGTTCTTTAACAGGGTTAAAGACAGGTTATTGATTTTTTAGAAGATTAAAACTAAGTGGGGTTTTAATGAATCTTTAATTAGATTGAAATGATCGAGCATGGAGTATCACCAGTTTTGCTCCAGAGCGATAGTTAAATCTTTAATAAGATTTGAACGTGAAATGGTAATTAATTTTACCGATAACACCGTGGAGTTAGATATGGAGTATTACCAGTTTTGCTCCATGGGATGAATAGGTTGGGATTGGGAAATAAAATAAATAATTACTTCGGTATGTTTCGCTAATCCCGACTAGTTTGGAAAACCATAATATGGTTTGAAATGATATTCAAAGGAAGATTAAAGAATAAATTTAGAAGAATTTATCTTTGATAAAATTAATGGGAACCTTTCCCTAAGAATGTGATTTTATTTGAATAAAAGAATATTCTGAATTGGAATGAGGCGTATGTTGTGTTTGCGTAACACTTGTTTATTATATACGCGGGTTATTCGGAAAGGCCGGGTCTATACCCATACTGAATAACCGATTCGACGATATGTAGAATATGAAGACGGTGGTGGAAGACCGGAAGTCTTCACATCGTTTGGGTGATTACTAATGATCTTGATTGGGTTGTACACCCAAGATGAGGGAATCAGTTGGTGATCATCCAGACGTACTTGGAGATCGATGGATATGCGAGGAAAGTGCCTCCAGTTTCGTTCATACCCAGAATGAACTTGTAAATGGACTGTGTGTCTGACATTGGATTTTATTCTGTGTTGATTGATCCCTGTTAAATATACATCTGTTTGGCGACGGAGAATTTATTCTCTTGCTTAACGACCTTCTCTGAGACGTACGAGCTCAGAGGTTGTATATCGATGGACATCAGTCGCATGGCATGAATTTCCTGTGTGGCACGCCTAAGTGGCAAATGATCAAGGCATCTGTTGAAAAGCAAAGTCTTGTGGTTGATGATCAAAGCACGGCCTGTGTGGCACAGCTTTATGTATAACGTTATTTCGTGAGCCTCACACCTCGGTATGAGTCAAAAACGGGATAGTGACTGCAGGGAGAGCACGACGTTTCTTTCTAGCTAGTGGTAGTGTCAGTGCTTAAACTGGCTGACATTTTTATATTTTTCACCTGTGTGGTTGTTGGATACGAGGTGCCTCGGATATAGGTCTGTTAGGACCGGGAAACGTATGCTCAGGAATTGCCAATCCTCAAAAGTAAGAGAGGACCGACCCTGAAGAACCAAGGATCACAATGGGGTCCTGAGACATTTGCTAGAGTGTCTCGAATCGGAGAGGATCTTGCCCCTTGCCTTGACTCATGATGGAAATCTAATATCCAATACGTGATATTGCGGTTTTATTTGTAGAACCTAGTATGGCGACATAGTGGTATGGGTCATTAATGCCGTCTATGATTGAAATTGTTTTGACACTATACATTTATTATAGTATCAAATAATGTGTTTTTAACGTATCAAGCATGCTTTGGCAATTATAAGGTAGAAACCCTATCCTCCGGCTTGCGTTGCATTGTGTGATGGGACCTGGGTCTTATAATAGCTTCATTTTTCTTTATTTAGCATTGCGCTATTTGTTTTATGCACTGGTATTCTTGGAAGGAAACCCGTTCCGTGTTATACGGCGTGGTACCTTGATTTACCGAACTTTAAAATAAAGATTAATAATGGTTTTAGTTCTCACACCAGTCACATGACTGACCTGGAGTTTATTGTTTTAACCTAAACTCTGGGTGCCCTTATTTTCCACACGGGCAGCTAGTAGTTTTGGTTTTGCAGATTTATGTTCACAGGATCCTACCACGATGAAACGACCCGAAATCCCCCTTACGGGAAATCACGGATTGAGTTGAGAACAACACATAAAAGAACGCAGACAGAAGGACATTTCATTGCTTATTTCAACAATTTCGTCAGATTACAAGAATATACAGAGTATAAATAAATATTGCATAGAAACATCAGAGATTTAAATTACATTTTAATACATCGCAGCAGAAAAACAATACAAAGCACAGCTAAAAACAGATACACGGATAAAGGACTTTCCGAATACGCTTCAGCTGTAAATCAGGATCCTGTGAATATGAATCTGCAAAACCAAAACTACTAGCTGCCGGTGCGGAAAATAGGGGCACCCAGAGTTTAGGTTAAAACAATAAACTCTAGGTCAGTCATGGGACTGGTGTGAGAACTAAAACAGTTATTAATCTTTATTTTAAAGTTAGGGAAATCAAGGGACCACGCCGTATAACACGGAACAGGTTTCCTCCCAAGAACACCAGTGCATAAAACAATAGCGCAATGCTAAATAAAGAACAATGAAGCTATTATAAGACCCAGGTCCCATCACACAATGCAACACAAGCCGAAGGATAGGGTTTTTACCTTATAATAGCCAAGAATGCTTGTTACGTAAAATTTCATCTTTTATTATTACTATAAGTGTATAGTGTCAAAACAATTTCAAATCATAAGTATCAATTATAGACGGCATAAGCGCCCCATCCCACTATGTCGCCATACTAGGCTCTACAATCAAAACCGCACATGTCACGTATTGGAAGTTGGATTTCCATCTATGAACCGAGGCAAAAGATAGTCCTCTGCCGATTCGAGACTATCTAGCCCGAGCCTCAGGACAAGTACTCAGTCAAGCCCTTGGATCGTCAGGGCCGGTCCACCGAGGTGGATTAAAATGCCTGAACACTGCGTTTCCTCACCCTTTGCGGCGAAAATGAGCCAACAAATGTCTCCATCGGCTTCACATAGTCACTGATATATCCGAGGTGCCTCGCAATAGCAACAACCACATAAGTCAAACTCGTTAGGGCGTATAAAACCACTGACGCCACTTCTAACTAGAAAGAAATGTATGTCCTCCCTGAGGTCCTCTCCAGTTTCCAGTTCACCACCGGGATGTGAGGCTCGCAAATCAATGCTACACAAAGCTATGCCACATAGGCCGTACTTTGATCATCAACTACAAGACTTTGCTTTTCAACAGAAGCCTTGATCATTTGCCACTTAGGCATGTGACATAGGCAATTCACTCCATGCGATTGATATCCATCAATATATAACCCCTGAGCCCGTACGTCTCAAAGAAGGGTGTTAAGCAAGAGAATAAATTCTCCGCCGCCAAACAGATATATATTTAATAGAAATCAATCACACAGACTAAAATCCAATGTCAGACACACAGTCCATTTACAAGTTCGTTCTGGGTTTGAGCGAAATCGGAGGCACATAGTACCCCACATATCCATCGATCTCCAAGTAAGTCTGGACGATCACTAACTGATTCCGTCCTCTTGGGTGTACGACCCAATCAAGATCATCAACAATTATCCAAACGACGTGAAGACCTCCGGTCTTCAACCACCGTCTTCATCTTCGACTTATCGTCATATCAGTTATTCAGAATGGGATAACCCGGTCTTTCTGAATAACCCGCGTATATAATAAACAAGTGTTACACAAACAAAACATATGCCTCATTCCAATTCATCAGTCACTAACCGTAAATCAACAAGAGAATAATTCCCCAAATATTAACCCCGAAGGCCGAAACCAACATCAGATCAATACCCAGGAAACCGTTCTGCTTAGCTAACCTCCAGTTAGTTTCTAAATTTTAAGTTCTTAGGGAAAGGTTCCCATTAATTTTATCAAAGATAAATTCTTTTAAATTTATCCTTTGATCTTCCTTTGAATATCACTTCAAACTAGTCAGGGTTAGCGAACCACGCCGAAGTAATCATTTATTTTAATTTCCCAATCCCAACTTATTCATCCCATGAAGTAAAACTGGTAATACTTCATATTTAACACCACGGTGTTATCGGTAAATTCAATTACCATTTCACGTTCAAATCTAATTAAAGATTTAACTATCGCCTGGAGCAAAACTGGTAATACTCCATTCTCGATCTTTTCAATCTAATTAAAGATTCATTAAAACTCCACTTAGTTTTAATCTTTAACTGGGTTAAAGAATCAATGTCATTTAAAACACGGTTCACGATAAACCCCAAAATCACATCACATTTCAATCAGTCCCTAACCGTAAATTAGCAAGTGAGCAATTCCCTAAGATTAACCCCGAAGGCCGAAACCAACATCAGATCAATACCCAAGAAACCATCCAACTTAACTAATCTCCAGTTAGTTTCTGATTTTCTTAACTCAGTTGGGCCTAAGAACAGTATTATTGAAGATACCGTTCACGACAACCCAAAATCACATTCCATTAATTATCGAGTTAAAGAACAAGTGTTATTTAAAAACACCGTTCATGATAAACCCAAAAATCAATTCAAATTCAATTTTAACTAAATACCATTTAATTCGTACACTTCATTAAATCTAAATAAAAAGATTTAATCTTTTTCTCAACTGGGTTTAAGAACAGTGTTAATGAAGGCACCATTCACAACAAACCCAAATCACATTTGATATTAAATACAAGGCTCTGAATAGAAAATATATCAGCTTATATTCAATATCTAATTCCACAACTAACAAATATCGTATTGGAAATAACGATATAAATATATCTTTCAAATTTCCCTAACAATATCTGTATAATCACGAAATCCAACATCGAAATATTCCAATGACAATTTCGATTCAAATCCATTTCCACTTTATATATTGGAAATTTTGGTTATTTTCAAAACCATTTCAAATCCACTTTATTTATTTTAAAAATAAATAGAATTATAATTCTAGTTCAAAACTAGTTCATTTCGATAAAAATCTATTTTTATCTTTTCAAATATGGAGTTTTTCATCCAAATTCTTCACAAATCATTTCATATGATTTTACACAAATTATCACCATTTTTAATAATTTTATCAAGGCCCGTATGGTCGATTTCCATCTACGGCCATCGAACTGCACTTACAGCGATCTCTTCCAAATTTGATTTGGAAATAATTCCAAATCCACCCGTTAGATTTCAAATTTCTAATATTCGTTAGAAAGCTCTTTTCGATACGAACCCAATGGTTCCGGTTTTAGTAGAATCCGACGGTCGGATATCCCGTAATATTCATTCGAAGTCAATGGTCTTAATTCGCGAACTGTCGCTGCGCGGCGCGTTCTATTCAGGCCATTATATAATATATATATATATATATATATTATATTTCGTCGATTTCCTTTTTAAACCGTATTTTATAAATCGTTTAAAATTCGTTTTCAAAAGGATTTCAACTTCCATCGCAAATTAAAATCAGAAAAAAATAAAAAGACCCGATGCCCTTTCTCCTGTCGCCTCCCCCCATCTCGCCGTCCATGCCACCACCCACCGCCTGACCCTCCCTCTACCGTGACCAACCCCATCCGATCCCCCTCCTTCTTCCCCTCTCTCCCCTCTCTCCACCGAAACCCCCAAAACCCATTCAGCCCCTGAAATCCCGCCACCATCCAAACCCTAACCGCCTGCGCCCCACGCCTCCAACCGCCACCAGCATCGAGACCCCCCTGACCACCCAGCGCCGACGAGCATCCCCCCTCTTCCTCCAATGAACAGTAAGCCTTTATTACTATTTTTATCTATTTATTTTATTTTCAATGTTTTCTTTTATATAATTCAAACATTATTTTAAATTAGTTTTTATTTGGATTCAGCTTTTCTTTTTATCAGTTTTTATATGTATATGTAGTTATAGAATGAAAAAGTTCGACCTTTTTATGTAATGAAAGAAGCGATCTTTATGTAGGAGAAGATATGGTATTTATAGAATAAAAAGGTATAATTTTTAATGTCAAAAAGAAGGGATAAATTTATGATTTTTATAAATGTAGTAACGAAGGAAAGATTCGATTTTTAATTAGAATAAAAATATTTTTTTATATTATAGAATAGTTAAAAATATAATTTTTATATATGTGGAGATATAAAAATATAATTTTTATATGTGTAGTAAAGTAAAACTTAGATTTTTTATATATATGAAGTGAAAGTAAAAATTCGATTTTTTAAAGAGTAGCGGATTAAAAATATAATTTTTATATAATAGATAATATAAAAATATAATTTTTATATATAACGAAATAAAGAAGTGATTTTTATAACAGTGAAATAAAATGTGATTTTTATATATGAACAGCGTAGAGAAGACTATGTTGGCATTGTGGGAAAATCCAGACTGTTCTGAATTTCAGAAATATAGAATGGCGGAGTGGATCCCTCGGTGAAAAATTCTCACTTTTAATTTAATTTTCTAGTTAAAATATATACTAGGATGCATACGGTGTTTAGTAACACCCGACACCCATCGTCCATGGACCATGGATGGCTTGTATGTTTGATTGTTTGTTGTGGTGAAAATTGATTGTGTAATGTGAAATAAAATAAAATATTTATGTTGTGAAAATATTTTATCGTTAAAAAAATAATTTTTAATGGGTATGTGAATAAATAAAAATCCGTGTTTGTTGATTTGAAACCCCACACGGGTATTGGGATGATATTTGGCATACACTAATCCCAATTATTTCATTGTATGTCGATCGATTGGTCGACAGACTGTGTGAGCGTTAATTATTTATATTTGATGCTTATGCAGTTGTGTGGTGCACTTTGGATAATGGTTGATTATTTATCGTTGCTATTATATACACATGTTGTATGGAAACCATATAATTAACATTATATGACAATTGATTGGGCCTCATTCCAATTGGAAATAATGGAAGTTGGGTTGATTTGTGAAACAACTTTCGGCTATCTTACAATGCTAATGGGGGGGCCTTCCGGCGGTCGTGCTCGCGAGGGGGGGGGGGGTTCTGGCGGTCGTGCTCGCGAGGGGGGTGGGTGGGTTCTGGCGGCGTGGCTTGGCCGGGGGGGGGGGGGGGGGGGTCTGGCGGCGTGGATTTGAGCTGCGCGGTTTTTTTTATATTCTCTATTATATAGAAATCATATTTTTGTGACTACGCTATATGGATAAAATTTCTATTTTTATACCGCTACTATATAGATAATAAATACACAGCCCGAACTTCCCCATGAAGGAAAGCACGGATTGCGTTGAGGACAAGACGAATTAGAACGCAAACAGAAGAACATTTCATTGTTTATTACAACAATTCCATCAGAATACAAGAATATACAGAGTATGAATAAATATTACACATTTACTAAATATCAGAGATTACAATAAATTACATTTAAATACATCGCAGCGGAAAAACAATACAAAACACAACTAGAAGTAATACACGGATACAGAGCTTTCCGAGTATCATTCCAGTTGTAAATCAGGATCCTGTGAATATAAATTTGCAAAACCAAAACTACTAGCTGCTTGTGCGGAAAATAGGGGCACCCAGAGTTTAGGTTAAAACAATAAACTCCAGGTCAGTCATGTGACTGGTGTTTGAACTAAAACAGTTATTAATCTTTATTTTTAAAGTTAGGTAAATCAAGGGACCACGCCGTATAACACGGAACGGGTTTCCTACCAAGAATACCAGTGCATAAAACAACAGTGCAGTGCTAAAAAAAGAACAATGAAGCTATTATAAGACCCATGTCCCATCACACAATGCAACGCAAGCCGGAGGATAGGGTTTTCCCTTATAATATCTGAAGCATGCTTGATACGTTTAAAACAAGTCATTTGGTACTATAATAAGTGTATAGTGTTTAAAACAATTTCAATCATAAATATCAATCATAGACGGCATGGGTACCATATATCATGTCGCCATACTAGGCTCTACAATCAAAACCGCAAATGTCATGTACTTGGAAGTTGGATTTCCATCTGTGAACCAAGGCATAAGATAGTCCTCTACCGATTTGAGATGCTCTAGTCCGCCCCTAAGTTCAGAGCTCGAGTGACCTTTGGATCGTCAGGGCCGGTCCACCAATGTGGATTAAAATGCCTGAACACAGCATTTCCCCACCATTTGGGGTGTCAATGAGCCAACGAATGACTCCATCGGCTTCACATAGTCACCGATATATCTGAGGCGCCTCGCAACAGCAACAACCACATAAGTCAAACTCGTCAGGGCGTGTAAAACCACTGACGCCACTTCTAACTAGAAAGAAACGCATGTCCTTCCTGAGGTCCTTCTCCCATTTTTGGTTCATCACCAGGGTGTGAGGCTCGCGAATCAACGCTACACAAAGCTATGGCACACAGGCTGTGCTTTGATCATCAATCACAAGACTCTTCTTTTCAACAGAAGCCTTGATCACTTGCATCCTAGCATGCCACATAGGCAATTCACGCTATGCAACTGATATCAATCACACAGAATGAAATACGATGTCAGGCACACATCCATTTACAAGTTCGTTCTGGGATCGAAACTGGAGGAACATTATTCCTTGCATATCCGTCGATCTCCAAGTTCGTCTGGACGATCACCAACTGATTCCCTCCTCTTGGGTGTACGACCCAATCAAGACCATCAGTAATTATCCACACGACGTGAAGACCTCCGGTCTTCACCCACCGTCTTCATCTTCGACACCACGTCGAATCAGTTATTCAGAATGGGATAAACCTGGTCTTTCCGAATAACTCGCATATATAATAAACAAGTGTTACACAAACACAACATACGCCTCATTCCAATTCATCAGTCACTAACCGTAAATTAACAAGAGAATAATTCCCCAAATATTAACCCCGATGGCCGAAACCAACATCAGATCAATACCCAGGAAACCGTTTTGCTTAGCTAACCTACAGTTAGTTTCTAAATTTCACATTCTTAGGGAAAGGTTCCCATTAATTTTATCGAAGATAAATTCTTTTAAATTTATTCTTTAATCTTCCTTTGAATATCACTTCAAACCAGCCGGGATTAACGAACCTTACCGAAGTAATCATTTGTTTTAATTTCCCAACCCCAACGTATTCATCCCACGAAGCAAAACTGGTCATACTTCATATCTAAACCACAGTGTTATCGGTAAATTCAATTACCATTTCTCGTTCAAATCTAATTAAAGATTTAACTTTCGTCTGGAGCAAAACTGGTGATACTCCATTCTCGAACTTTTCAATCTAATTAAAGATTCATTAAAACTCCACTTAGTTTTAATCTTTAACTGGGTTAAAGAATCAGTGTCATTCAAAACACGGTTCACGATAAACCAAAAATCACATTCCATTCTATCAGCTTTTAAACGTAAAATAGCAAGTGAGTAATTCCCTAAATATTAACCCTGAAGGCCGAAAGCAACATCAGATCAATGCCCAAGGAACCATTCAACTTAACTAATCTCCAGTTAGTTTATGATTTTCTCAGCTCAGTTAGGTCTAAGAACAGTATTGTTGAAGAACCATTCACGACAACCCAAAATCACATTTCATTAATTATCGGGTTAAAGAACAAGTGTTATTTAGAACATTGTTCACGATAAACCCAAAAATCAATACCAATTCAATTCCAATTAAATATTATTTAATTGGTACACTTCATTAAATCTAAACAAAAAGATTTAATCTTTTTCTCAACTGGGCATAAGAACAGTGTTAATGAAGACAACATTCACGACAAACCCAAATCACATTTGAAATTGAATACAAGGCTACGAATAGAAAATATATCAGCTTATATTCAATATCAAATTCTACGACCAACAAAAATCGTATTGGAAATAACGATATATATATATATATATCTTTCAAATTTCCATAACAACATCTGTATAATCACGAAATCTAACATCGAACTATTCCGAAGATGATTTCGATTCAAATCCACTCCAATTCAATTATTGGAAATCCTGGTTATTTTCAAAACCATTTCAAATCCAATTTATTTATTTTATAAATAAACAAATTATTATTCTAGTTCAAAACTAGTTCACTTCGATAAAAATCTATTTTTACCCTTTCAAATACGGAATTTTTCATCCCAATTCTTCCCAAATCATTTCTTATGATTTTACACAAATTATTACTATTTTTAATAATTTTATCAAGGCCCGTACAGTCGATTTCCATCAACGGCCATCGAACTGCACTTACAGCGACCTTTTCCAAATTTGATTTGGACATAATTCCAAATCCAACCGTTAGATTTCTAATTTCTCACATTCGTTAGAAATCTCTTTATGATACGAACCCAACGGTTCTAGTTTTAGGAGAATCCGAGGGTCGGATCTCCCGCAATATCCATTCGAAGTCAATGGTCGAAATTCACGAATTCCCGCTGTGCGGCGCGCTCTATTTAGGCCATTATATTTATATAATATATATATTTCTTCGATTTCCTTTCAAAACGTATTTTATAAATCATTTTAAATTCATTTTCAAAACAGTTTCAACTTCTATTTCAAATTCAAATCAAAATTGAATTTTTCCTTATAAATTCTTTTTAAATTCATTTCAAATTGATTTCAATTCAAATCGATTTTTAATTCAGTTTCAGTTCATTTTCAATTCAATTCGAATTCAATTCTATTCAATTTCAATTTGAATTCAATTCTATTCAATTTCAATTCGAATTCAATTCAATTCAATTTCAATTCGAATTCATTTCAAAATATTCGATTTTGATATAACTTTTCAATATTCATTATAAAAACGAATATAATCGATATAAATATCGTCCGCGTCAAAATAGCGCATATCTAATCAACACAGCTTTATATATTTCTATCTCAAATAATCTATTCAAATATTTCTTCTCAAATATTTTATTCAAATATTTCTCTTCAAATATTCTATTTCAAAACTGGAATGAAGCCCAATCCATTACCATAGATTTTATTTCTATGGATTTCCATACAACGCATGTATATATCAACAATGACAAATAATCAACCATCACCCAAAGTGCATTCTACACTGTATAAGCATCAAATATAAATATTTAATGCTCATAACAGTCTGTCAATCAATCGATCGACATACAACTAATCATTGGGATTAGTGTATGTCATATATCATCCCAATACCCGTGTGGGGTTTCAAACAATCAAACACAGATTTTATTTGTGCAGTTGGGCGATGTGTAAAATTTATCGTCCCAATTAATATCAGTCAAATGAGTGTATATAAACAAATCGTCTGATTTGTTTATAAATATATTTTTATATACACATTAAAAATTATATTTTTAACTATAAAATATTTTCCACTATAAAATATTTTATTTCGTTTCACATCATACAATCAAATTTCACAACATAGTAACCAAACAAACAAGCCGTCCATGGTCTGTGGACGATGATTGTCGAGTGCTAGTAAACACCGTCTGCATCCTAGTATATATTTCAACTAGAAAAATAAATAAAAGGTGAGGAGTTCTCACCGACTAGCTAAACCAAACGCCCCGACTCTTCATATGTAGAAAATCTTCGTCGTTCTCACCCTTTTGTCACTTTCGTCATTCGTGCTCACTACATATATAAAAATCACATTTTTTTTATTTTCTCTATTATATAGAAACCATATTTTTATAACTACGCTATATGGATAAAATTTCTATTTTTATACCGCTACAATATAGATAAAAATTCTATTTTTACTTCACTAAAAATCATATTTTTATTATCTTTCCTATATAAAAATCATATTTTTATTATCTTTCCTATAGAAAAACCATATCTTTATCCCTTCTACATAATAAAAATCAGATTTTTAATACTTCTATAATATAAAGATCCTATTTTTATTCTTATCAAACTCTAGTCTTTGTTTGTGATAAAAATATAATCATTCCATAAGCAAGAACCACCTTTTTATATAAAAAAATTCGAACTTTACATGCACTAAAATTCGATCTTTCATTACAATAAAAACCACATTTTCCCTACCCAAAATTGCATTTTTATTCTCAGATTTTTCATATTAAAATCACAACTTTATTTTTAGATTTCAAATAGGAATAAACTAAAGTAAATAAAGTAAACAAAGGCTTACCGGTTTGAGAAGGGAGGGGTTGAAGCTGACGATGGGGAGGGTCCAGCGACGCTCAGCCGGGGGGGGGGGGGGGTGAGGCTTCCGGCGGTCGTGCTCGCGAGGGGGTGTTCTGGCGGTCGTGCTCGCGAAGGGGGTGTTCTGGCGGTCGTGCTCGCGAGGGGGGTTTTGGCGGCGTGGCTTGGCCGGGGGGGAGGGGTGTGGATTTGAGCTGCGCGGGTTTTTTTTTTTAGATCTGAGTTGAAGGGGGGGTAAAGGAAGATATATAAATATATATATTTATTTTAGTTTTCAAAAAGTAATTTTATTTTCGAACTCGAAATCGAACCCACCGCCTGTCGTCCATGGCTAATTACCCCCACTCCGAACACAATGGGTTATGTATCGTAGGCTAATTCGATCGTTTCGATCAGTTTTCGTCAAAATCAACATATAACTCTATATATTGAATTTGAATGCACATTTCAATTTACTGGGGCCACATACAAACTCTAAAAATCCCGAAAAATATTTTCTAATTTCGTATTGACGATACGGTCCAAAAAAACTAATTTCGTTGAATTCTGAGACCGTTTGAAAAATGGCCATTTTCCAGTCGATTAAAATCAACTAAAACTGGTCAAACGTGTTTTCCTTTGCCACGCTCACATATTGATTCGAAAAATTACGAATTTTGAAACCTAGCAATAACTTGACATCACAGATCCAACAAAAGTGGTTTCGTCAATGTAACGACCCGCATTCTACGCATCATAGGATTGTAGAATATTTTTTTTTTCTGTCACATACGAAGTCGTATGGTCATGTAACTTTGGGAGACGACTATTAGGTTCATTTCCCATGTCCATGATTTTTCCCGATTTTTAAATGACCATTTTACCCCTAGTTGGTACTGTTTTGGCCATAACTTTTGACTGAAAAGGAAATTTGACCTAAAACCACTTCCACTGGCTTCGGATGATGGTTTCTCTTTCCGTAGAGTTGTCATAATAGCCAAACGGACTTACCGTTTGGGAGATATGGCCGAATTAAGATTTAGAGGGTTAATTTCAGCTAATTGGGCTTAACCGGGTGATTAGCAGCTAGGCCCAGAGGGGAATTTCGGGTTTAGGGGTATATAGGGGCTGATTAGGGTTAGAAAACATTTCTTTAGACATTTTCCAGCCGCCACTTTCATCCTTAGACACTCTAACAATGGCCTCCTACATCTAAAACACCCCAAATCACTTTCTAATTTAAGATTAGGCTTAGCAACATCAAATTAAGAAGAAAAAGCACCAAAGCAAGGTTAGAGCTGCTGTTGGACATCAGTATTCGCCCCAAATCAGAGGAGTTTCAGTTCTGAGAATTTTGTTTGTGGCCAAGGTGAGTGGTTAGCAATGTTTTGACACTAATTACAGTTAATCAAGGTGATTAGTGATAATTAGTAAATTCTTACACTATAAAATTCTGGAAAAATATTCTAAAATTCTGAAATGTTATTTTAGACCTCTGTTAGAAGTTTGTGATGATTTGGTTAAGTTTTGCTAATCGTACCATTAGATTTGCTTAAACATGCTTAAGGGGAAAACATGGGTTTTGGGTACGTTTGATCCATTTTTACATGTTATATTGCTGTTTTGGTGTTTATGGTCGATTTTATATGTTGCTATGACTGTTTGGAATGATTTATGATTGATTAGAAAAGTTAGATTGGTCAAAAACGTCGTCGTATGGCGTAAATAGCTTGCTGGAAGAGTTGCAGGAATTTGGACCAGATCGGATCGCCCCCACACTCGGACCGTGGGGTATGACCACGATCCCACACTCGGACCGTGGGGTATGACCACGATCCCACACTCGGACCGTAGGGTATGACCACGAACCGCACACCTGGAGCGTGACGAAGTATAGCGATCCGCACACTTGGAGCGTGGAGATGGAGCACGATCCGCACACCTGAAGCGTGAGGATGACCACGATCCGCACACCGCGACTGTGAGAAAGACCACGATCCGCACACCGCGACCGTGAGGAAGACCACGATCCGCACACCGCGACCGTGAGGAAGACAAGGAGCTTGGATATGAGAAGACTAAAACCCGAGATGCAAAGGTAGTCCAAGTTTGAAGTTAAAGCTCGGGATCCAGATGAGAACCAATGAGTTCACTTCATGAGTTGGGCTTTGCTGCAGGACGTGTGCAAAGGGGTTGTCGATGTCTGTAGCTTTGGATCATTATGTATGGGAAGTACGTGAACGGACTCAGGGTCACAGTATGTCGTGACCTAGGTACGACTAAAGTGGCTATATACCAATGGAGTGGGGTCATTTGTAAAGGTGTAGTCATGACTCCGTGTGGGTAAGCTTGGTAGTAGCAGTAGTTGTACAAGCCGAACTCTGTTACTACTTCGATGGGTCTAGTGATTGACAGTGGTAGACATCGTATACTTTACGCACTGAGTGAGAGACGTGAGGATGGTTGCTATGCTTGATTGTTTGACATACACACCCCCACCCCCCGTATTTCTACACCATATGTTGTTGGCATCCTAGAGTATTGTACGGTATGTAGTATTGACTCTTTGGTTGCAGGTCCAGGTTCAGGTATGGTTTAGTATACCTGTTATTGTTCTGTTTAGCTGCTTATCGCTCATACCAGACTTTTTGTCTGACCTAGAGTTTTATCTCTCTTCTTATTACTCTGGGTGCTCTCACGAGCAGACTAGAGACAGGTTAACTGGTGATGCACGAGTAGCCGTACCGGAGACGAGCAGGAGGCTTCCACGTATGATATATATATATATATATATATATATTCTCCCTGTGTTGCTGCGGTCACTACTTTGGGCATTAGTAGTGTACCTCTCTTTTACTTTGCTTTAGAGACAATTTTGAAAGTTGTGATAAGCTGTATTTTGTTTTTCCGCTACTCTGATGATGTTGGTTTTAGTTTTCAGCTTATGCACTGTCTCGCCTGTTTTGTGTCAAGTATGTTGTTATTATATTTTATTCCATGCGCTATGAGGCATTCTACAGGTTTTGTGTTAGTTCTTCACTCCTTTCCTTTCTTTGGCGACCGTTCCGTGCTAATCTGGCACGTGTACAGCGCACTTTCGGAGGAAATGCCGACTGGTGCGGGGCGGGCCGTCACATTTGGTATCAGAGCTCTAGGTTGCGTAGTTAACCTAGGGAAGTTATCAGGGAGAGATAATATACGTATACGAGAGAGCGTATTTGTTATTACTTTGGTTTTTAAAAGCTATATATATATACTATTACTAGTATAAGTATGAAGTCGTACTGCACTAGCACCACTATGGAGTCGTTAATCGTTTCTTTTTTCAGATTGACGATGAGCCGAGATACTAGAGGTGCTGGTAGGGGAGCCAATAATGGGAATGCTGCTGACATAAGGACGATGTTTACTGACCTCATGAGAGAGATGCTTAGAGATGTACGGAGGGCAGCTCCCAATGGTGGAAATGGTGGTGGTCCAATAGTGCAGGCGCCAAGAGTCGACTTCGCCAAGCTGAATAAGGATTATACCAGCCTTGGTGGGAAGCCGTTCCACGGAACGGAGTCGGCCACAGATGTTCAGGATTGGTTGGATAGTTGCGAACGTATCTTCGAGGATTTGGGTATCGAGGATGCGATGAAGAGAAAGCTAGCGTCCCGTCAGCTGCAAGGGCGGGCAATGAATTGGTGGAATGCTATAAAGGCAGCTACTCCCGAAGATCAGATTACTTGGGAGCAGTTTAAAGCTCGCTTTAGCGAGAAGTTCATTCCAGCTGCTCAGAAGTCAGTGCTGTTTAAGAAATTCTTGGAGCTCAAACAGAATGGCAGGGCTACCTCAGAGTATATTGCTGAATTCGACACTTTGTCAAAGTATGGGTTATCTGTTATTGATACTGCCGAGAAGAAGAATGAGAAATTCATAACTGGTTTGGATCAGTACTTGGGGGAAAAGCTTATTAACCACATCGATGAGACGTTTGAGTCGATTATGGGGAAAGCATTAAGATCAAAAAGTCTCTACCCTAAGCCGAAGACTGAGGTTGCATCCGCAGATGAGCCAAAGCCACAAGCAAGTGGTGGAGGCAAGGGTGGCTCCCAGAATAAGAGAAAGCAGAACCAAGCTAAGGATGGCCAGAAGAAAAAGAATAAGCAAGATGTTGAGTGCTTCAGCTGTGGTAAGAAGGGCCATTATGCTAGTAATTGTCGGGCCAAGCCAGCGGATAGGAAGTGCTTCAACTGTAGCCAAATGGGACATCACAAGGACAAGTGTCCACAGCCCCCTAAAGAAAAGAAAATGGTGAAAGCATATGCTCTTAATGCTATTCCTTCTTCGTCGAATGCCCCAACTGCGGCGGAAAAGGGAAAGAATGTCGTCATTCAAGGTATGCTTTCTGTTTATGATGTTCCTGTTAGAGTTTTGTTTGATACCGGAGCTTCCAGTTCTTTCATATCTAGTGACCTGGTAGATAGGTTAGGATTGGAGCCCGAGATCGTCGATAGACCTTTAGTAGTGACGAACCCGATTGGTGGTTCGACTAGCCTTAGCATGATTTGTCGTAATGTGGTCTTATCGAGTCATGGATGCATGTTTGTTTGTGATTGCTTTGTTTTGGGCTTTACTGGGTTTGGCATTATTTTGGGAGTAGATTGGCTCCGAAGATACGGGGTGGTGGTAGACTGTGAGGGCTTTTTGGTGACAGCTAGAGCGGATGATGGGCGGAGGATAGTGTTTGGTGTTCTACCCAGTGAGGGGGTATTGGCTAGTTTTCTAAACTCCCTCGACATTCCGCATAGTGAGTTCTCAGGTTTGCCCGTGGTTGGCCAGTATCCGGATGTTTTCGAAGAAGTGACCGGACTTCCACCACACCGAGAGATTGAGTTCCGTATTGATTTGGTAAAAGATGCCAGACCTATAGTGATGCCACTTCGTCGTATGGCACCAAGAGAGCAGCGAGAGCTCGAAGTGCAAGTCAGCGATCTTTTGAAGAAGGGATTTATCAAAAGGAGTGTTTCTGAATGGGGAGCACCAGTTGTGTTTGCTACCAAGGCAGATGGTTCCCTTCGTTTGTGTGTAGACTACCGCGAGTTGAATAAAGTGACGAGGAAGAATAAGTATCCTCTACCGCGGATAGTTGATTTGTTCGATCAGTTGAGTGGCGCGAGAATATTTTCTCAGTTGGATCTCGCGACAGGTTTTCATCAGCTTAGAGTGGAAGCTGAGAGTATAGCTAAAACGGCATTTCGGACGCCGTCTGGATTTTATGAGTGGTTGGTCATGCCATTCGGGCTGACCAATGCCCCAGCATATTTTGTGGATCTTATGAATAGGGTATTCAGGGATCAGTTGAATAAGTTTGTCCTTGTGTTCGTTGATGATATTTTGGTCTATTCGAGGACAGAGGAAGAACACAAGGAACATTTAAGAGTAGTGATGGAGGTGTTGAGAAAACACCAATTAAAAGCAAAGTTTTCTAAGTGTCACTTTTGGAAGAGGGAAGTGAGGTTCTTGGGCCATGTTGTATCAAAGAATGGTATTGCCGTGGACCCGGCGAAGGTGGCCACGGTACAGGATTGGCCTACGCCCAAGAATGCAACAGATGTAAGAAGTTTCTTGGGATTAGCCGGATATTATCGTAAGTTTATCCAAGGTTTCTCCAAGATAGCAGCACCATTGACCCAGTTGACCAAGAAGAATCAAGCTTTTGTTTAGGATGAAAGGTGCGAGAATGCGTTCAAGAGTCTAAAGGACAAGTTGACAAGCGCACCAGTGTTAGTCATTCCTAAGGGGAATGAAGAGATGACGGTATACACGGATGCCTGTGGTACCGGACTGGGTGCTGTATTGATGCAAGGCGGTAGGGTTGTAGCTTATGCAAGTCGGCAATTGAAACCGCACGAGAAAAGATACCCTACCCATGATTTAGAATTGGCAGCGATCGTGTTTGCATTAAAGATGTGGAGACACTATCTCTTGGGAGAAAGATTTGAGCTGTTTACAGATCATAAGTCGTTAAAGTATCTCTTCTCTCAGAAAGATCTGAATCTCCGTCAGCAGAGATGGTTAGAGTTCTTAGCTTCCTATGATTTTGGCATCGCATATACACCGGGAAAGGGCAATGTGGTGGCAGATGCACTGAGTAGGAGACATGCCAGTTTAGGGGCCATGTTTCTAGAATGGAAGCAACTGGAGTATATCGCGAGGTTTGATTTAAGACCCAAGTGCGAATTGAATCCAAAAATGTTAGCAAGTTTGACGATCAGACCCACTTTGATTGAGCAGATCGGCTCTAGTCAAAGGGACGATCCTAACCTATTGGAAATCATCTCCAAGTTAGAGATGGGTATCGATGAGGAGATGAAAAAATATGGGCTTGATCGAGATAGATGGCTTAGAAAGGATGGAAGACTAGTCGTACCCAATGTCAATGGATTGAGAGATGAAGTGCTTAGAGAATGTCATCACTCAAAACTGACTATACATCCCGGTGGTAATAAGATGTATCGAGACATGAAGCAGACTTACTACTGGGAAGGGATGAAAAGAGACGTTGGGAAGTTTATATCCAAATGCATGAATTGCCAGCTAGTTAGAGCCGAGCAAAAGTATCCTAGTGGGTTGTTACAGCCATTAGAAATTCCCGAATGGAAATGGGAGCAAGTCTCGATGGATTTCATCGATGGTTTACCAAGGACTAGATCGGGACATGATAGCATTTGGGTGATTGTGGACCGATTGACCAAAAGTGCAAGATTTATACCAGTCAGATCGACTAGAACAGCAGCTAAGTTAGCAGAATTGTATATGAAGTGGGTAGTGAGATTCCATGGAGTACCTAAAAGCATTGTGAGTGACCGAGACCCGTTGTTCACTAGTGGGTTTTGGAAGAGCTTACAAGAGGCTCTAGGTCAGAGTTACATCTCAGTACCGCATATCATCCTCAGACCGACGGTCAGACGGAGAGGGTGAATCGTATTTTGGAAGATCTCTTGAGAGCATGCATATTGGATTTTGGTGGATCATGGGATGACCATTTGCATCTAGTAGAGTTTGCATATAATAATAGCTACCAATCCAGTATCGGTATGGCTCCGTTTGAAGCTTTGTACGGAAGACCATGCAACTCGCCATCATGTTGGATAGAGACTGGCGAGAAGTTTGTGCTTGGACCAGATGTGGTGAGGGAAACTTCAAATAAAATCAAGACCATTCAACAACGAATGAAGGCTGCCCAAGATAGGCAGAAGAGTTATGCTGATAAGAGGAGAAGAGACTTAAAATTCTCCGTTGGCGACTTGGTGTTTGTCAAGATTTCTCCGTTGAAGAGCGTAATACGATTTGGCAGGAGAGGCAAGTTGGCACCAAAATTCGTTGGCCCATTCCCTATTCTCGAACTAGTCGGAAATTTGGCATATAAAATTGACTTACTAGAGAAAATGGCGGGAGTTCACAATGTATTTCATGTTTCCCAACTAAGGAAGTTCGTTCATGACCCAGATATAACTATTTCACCTGATCAGTTAGAGGACTTCGAAGTAGAACCCGAGGCGGTTGGAAACCGCAAGCCGGCCCGTATTGTCGAGCACGACATGAAACAACTTCGAAGGAAGGCGGTGAAGCTAGTCAAGGTTCAGTGGGGCGAGGACGAGAATGATTGTACTTGGGAGACAGAGGAGAACATTAGGAAGACTTATCCAGGACTCTTTGCCTGGTAAGATTTTGACTTCGATTTAGTTTTCCGCATGCTCCGGTAGGCTTGTTTGTTTGTTTTGCATGTTTGATTGTTGTATATGGCTGTTAGGCATGCGGGATCTTTTGTATGTTTTGGGTTAAGGAATTTCGGGGACGAAATTTCTTAAGGGGGGGGAGAGTGTAACGACCCGCATTCTACGCATCATAGGATTGTAGAATATTTTTTTTTCTGTCACATACGAAGTCGTATGGTCATGTAACTTTGGGAGACGACTATTAGGGTCATTTCCCATGTCCATGATTTTTCCCGATTTTTAAATGACCATTTTACCCCTAGTTGGTACTGTTTTGGCCATAACTTTTGACTGAAAAGGAATTTTGATCTGAAACCACTTCCACTGGCTCCGGATGATGGTTTCTCTTTCCGTAGAGTGGTCATAATAGCCAAACGGACTTACCGTTTGGGAGATATGGCCGAATTAAGTTTTAGAGGGTTAATTTCAACTAATTGGGCTTAACCGGGTGATTAACAGCTAGGCCCAGAGGGGAATTTCGGGTTTAGGGGTATATAGGGGCTGATTAGGGTTAGAAAACATTTCTTTAGACATTTTCCAGCCGCCACTTTCATCCTTAGACACTCTAACAACGGCCTCCTACATCTAAAACACCCCAAATCACTTTCTAATTTAAGATTAGGCTTAGCAACATCAAATTAAGAAGAAAAAGCACCAAAGCAAGGTTAGAGTTGCTGTTGGACATCAGTATTCGCCCCAAATCAGAGGAGTTTCAGTTCTGAGAATTTTGTTTGTGGCCAAGGTGAGTGGTTAGCATTGTTTTGACACTAATTACAGTTAATCAGGGTGATTAGTGATAATTAGTAAATTCTTACACTATAAAATTCTGGAAAAATATTCTAAAATTCTGAAATGTTATTTTAGACCTCTGTTAGAAGTTTGTGATGATTTGGTTAAGTTTTGCTAATCGTACCATTAGATTTGCTTAAACATGCTTAAGAGGAAAACATGGGTTTTGGGTACGTTTGATCCATTTTTACATGTTATATTGCTGTTTTGGTGTTTATGGTCGATTTTATATGTTGCTATGACTGTTTGGAATGATTTATGATTGATTAGAAAAGTTAGATTGGTCAAAAACGTCGTCGTATGGCGTAAATAGCTTGCTGGAAGAGTTGCAGGAATTTGGACCAGATCGGATCGCCCCCACACTCGGACCGTGGGGTATGACCACGATCCCACACTCGGACCGTGGGGTATGACCACGATCCCACACTCGGACCGTGGGGTATGACCACGATCCCACACTCGAATCGTGGGGTATGACCACGAACCGCACACCTGGAGCGTGACGAAGTATAGCGATCCGCACACTTGGAGCGTGGAGATGGAGCACGATCCGCACACCTGAAGCGTGAGGATGACCACGATCCGCACACCGCGACTGTGAGAAAGACCACGATCAGCACACCGCGACCGTGAGGAAGACCACGATCCGCACACCGCGACCGTGAGGAAGACAAGGAGCTTGGATATGAGAAGACTAAAACCCGAGATGCAAAGGTAGTCCAAGTTTGAAGTTAAAGCTCAGGATCCAGATGGGAACCAATGAGTTCACTTCATGAGTTTGGCTTTGCTGCGGGACATGTGCAAAGGGGTTGTCGATGTCTGTAGCTTTGGATCATTATGTATGGGAAGTAGGTGAACGGACTCAGGGTCACAGTATGTCGTGACCTAGGTACGACTAAAGTGGCTATATACCAATGGAGTGGGGTCATTTGTAAAGGTGTAGTCATGACTCCATGTGGGTAAGCTTGGTAGTAGCAGTAGTTGTACAAGCCGAACTCTGTTACTACTTCGATGGATCTAGTGATTGACAGTGGTAGACATCGTATACTTTACGCACTGAGTGAGAGACGTGAGGATGGTTGCTATACTTGATTGTTTGACATACACACCCCCACCCCCCGTATTTCTACACCATATGTTGTTGGCATCCTAGAGTATTGTATGGTATGTAGTACTGACTCTTTGGTTGCAGGTCCAGGTTCATGTATGGTTTAGTATACCTGTTATTGTTCTGTTTAGCTGCTTATCGCTCATACCAGACTTTTTGTCTGACCCAGAGTTTTATGTCTCTTCTTATTACTCAGGGTGCTCTCACGAGCAGACTAGAGACAGGTTAACTGGTGATGCACGAGTAGCCGTACCGGAGACGAGCAGGAGGCTTCCACGTATGATATATATATATATATATATACATATATATATATATATATATATATATATATATATATTCTCCCTGTGTTGCTGCGGTCACTACTTTGGGCATTAGTAGTGTACCTCTCTTTTACTTTGCTTTAGAGACAATTTTGAAAGTTGTAATAAGCTGTATTTTGTTTTTCCGCTACTCTAATGATGTTGGTTTTAGTTTTCAGCTTATGCACTGTCTCGCCTGTTTTGTGTCAAGTATGTTGTTATTATATTTTATTCCATGCGCTATGAGGCATTCTACAGGTTTTGTGTTAGTTCTTCACTTCTTTCCTTTCTTTGGCGACCGTTCCGTGCTAATCGGGCACGTGTACAGCGCACTTTCGAAGGAAATGCCGACTGGTGCGGGGCGGGCCGTCACAGTCAAAATCCGAGGTCGTTTGCAAAATGGCTATTTTAAGGGCCAGGATTCCATTGCGACTATTCTGAAAATTCAGCTAGACATAACTTTTGATCCCCGTTATGAAATTTCAATTTCTCGGATTTGTTGGAAAGATATTTTCATTTAGATTCAAATATTTTTGGTTTTTCTAAAATCTGTTTTATTTTGAACCCGGTACATTCATTTGAAATTTGAAATCGAATTATCGAACTACCGCGCCATTTTCAATTCCCTTTATAATTATAAATAATTATTTATATTCTAACGACGACGTATATAAATATATACGTTTGATTTCTATTCAAAATAAATTTCTCGTCGTTGTTATTTAAAATAATTCATTTTAAATATTCAAAATTCGTCAAAATAGCCAAAATAATTTTTTTAAATTGGCTCGCATTTTCCGGGTTGTTACAATCTCCCTCACTTAAAACTTTTCATCCCCGAAAAGGAACGAAGCCGAGAGTTGTTTAACTAATCAACTCAACTTCCATTATTTTCTTTACGGCATAAGTTCTTCCACTTTTCAGTTTCTAAGAACTTTTCAAATATTTCAAAAATTTGGCTAACACCCTAAATTTCCGAAAAATTTCGCCATAACCTCCACTGCACCGGGGACTTCGGGATATTTCATATAGCCTCCCATGGCCTTCTTCAATCCAAAAGAAAAAGAAAAGGCCAAGCAGCTAGCCAATCAGTTCATAAAATCATCATCAACCAAACAAAACAGTAAATTATGGTAAACATGTACCTATTTGTCGGGCAAACAATTTTATTCTTATGCTCTAGCCTCCTTGCTATGACCTATTCAATGTAAGTACATGTATATGCAAGCAAATGCGACCAATTTTCAGTACTCTTTGCTATTTGGTTCAATTAGGCTAAATGGTTTAACATTTAATTAATCAAACTATAATCAAACAACACAACCAGCAATCAATTAGTGAATTAATGTTTCAAATTCATAATTTTTGATATATATACAGAAAATCATGTTTTTGATGCCAAATCACAACAAAAAATCATATGTAAGTTTTGGTTCTCACACCAGTCTAATGAAAATACATAGAAATCTCACCTTCGGCACTCGAACGTAAATACTGATAATGCGACCGCATTACCAGAATTATCCCCGGGCGACTAGAGTGCGAATCTATATCCATCCAGTATATTAAAACTTCGAATATACGTTGATGACGCGTATATGCAAAACCTTTATATACTCGATTGTCCAAATTCAATACAAATAAATATTCAAATACGTATAAAATGGTTTAAATTTCAAAACAAAATTTGTTTTCATTTGAAAAATATACTCTTCACACTCGTTCTAGGATACTAATGATCCTATCTCTAACGAGTCATTCTAATTGGATATTACTAATCCAATCTCCGATGAATTCTTTCATTTAGTTCTAATGTGTCTTGTTCTCGAGCTCTGTAAACCAAAGCTCTGATACCAAACTAACACAGCCCGATCTTCCCCGTGAAGGAAAGCACGGATTGCGTTGAGGACAAGACGAATTAGAACGCAAACAGAAGAACATTTCATTGTTTATTACAACAATTCAATCAGAATACAAGAACATACAGAGTATGAATAAATATTACACAGTTACTAAATATCAGAGATTACAATAAATTACATTTAAATACATCGCAGCGGAAAAACAATACAAAACTCAACTAGAAGTAATATACGGATACAGAGCTTTCCGAGTATCGTTCCAGCTGTAAATCAGGATCCTGTGAATATAAATCTGCAAAACCAAAACTACTAGCTACCCGTACGGAAAATAGGGGCACCCAGAGTTTAGGTTAAAACAATAAACTCCAGGTCAGTCATGTGACTGGTGTGAGAAATAAAACAGTTATTAATCATTATTTTTAAAGTTAGGTAAATCAAGGGACCACACCGTATAACACGGAACGGGTTTCCTCCCAAGAATTCTTGTAACAACCCGTAAATTCTGGGCCAGTTTAAAATTTTTATTTTGGCAATTATGGCGAATTTTGATTATTTAAAATGAATTATTTTAAATAATATCGACGAAAATTTATTTTGAATATAATTCGAGCGTATATATTATATACGTCGTCGTTAGAATATATAAATATTTATATATAATTATAAATAGAATTGAAAATGGCGCGGTAGTTCGATAATTCGATTTCAAACTTCAATTGAATGTACCGGGTGCAAAACAATCCGGATTTTAGTGAAACAAAAAATAATGGAATCTAATAGTGAATATCTTTCCAACGAATCCGAAAAATCAAGATTTCATATCGGGAATCAAAAGATATGTCCAGTTGAAAATTCTGAATAGTCGCTATGGAATTCAGGCCCTTAAAAATGGACATTTTGCAAACGACCTCGGATTTCGACGAAACCAGTTTTGTTGGGTCCGTGATGTAAAGTTATTGCTAGATTCCAAATTTCATAATTTTTCGAATCAATATGTGAGCGTGGCAAAGGAAAACGCGTTTGACCAGTTTCAGTTGATTTTAATCGACTGGAAATTGGCCATTTTTCAAATGGTCTCAGAATTCGACGAAACTAGTTTTGTTAGGACCGTATCGTCAATACGAAGCTAGAAAATATTTTTCTGGAATTTTTCTAGTTGGTATGTGGCCCCGGTAATTTGAAATGTACGTTTAAAATTCAATATAGTGATTTAAATGAAAATTCAAAAGGAAACTGATTGTGACAATCGAATCAGCTTGCGATACATATCCCATTGTGTTCGAAATGGGGGTAAAACGCTATGGACGACGGGCGGTGGGCCTCGTTTAGAGGTCGTATGTAAAAGTCAACTTTTTTCGAATAAAATAATTAAATTAATAAAAAAAAAAATCTTTCTCCTTTAACCCGCTGGCCCCTCCCCCCCCCCTTTTATTATTTCCCAATCGATTTTAATCAGAGAAAAGAAGAAAAAAAAAAACCCCAAAGTCGAAATCGCGCCTCTCCCTCACGTCGACGACCACCATCGACGTTCTTCCTCTCCCCTGCTCCTCAGGCCAGGCGCCACCACCACATCGTAGCCACCCTTCTCCCGCTCCCTTCTTCCTCGAGCCAGAGACCCCCCCTCCCCCAAAGACCCCGAAGGCCTCAAGTTCGAACCGCCAACACCCGATGCCGCCACGTCACAGTTGGTATCAGAGCTTTGGTTTACAAAGCTAGAGAACAAGACACATTAGAACCGTACGAAAGAATTCATCAGATATTGGATTAGTAATATCCAATGAGAATGACTCGTTAGAGATAGGATCAGTAGTATCTTAGAACGAGTGTGAAGAGTATATTTTTAAAATGAAAGTCAAATTTGTTTTGAAAATTTAAAATCAATTATTCGTATTTGATTATCTATTTATATTGATGTGGACAATCCAGTATATACAGATTTTGCGTATACGTCTGATCCGCGTGTATTCGAATTTTTAATATACTGGATAGATATAGAATTACACTCTAGTCGCCCGGGGATGATTCTGATGATTGATCGATCATCATCCGAATTTATGTTCGAGTGACGAAAGTGGACTTTCTATATATTTCCATTAGACTGGTGTGAGAACCAAACCTATATATATAGCTAGGACACATTGTTGTGAATTGGCATCAAAAACATGATTTTCGTATATGTATCAAATTATGAATTTGAAACTCTAATTCACTAATTAATTGATGTTTGAGTTGTTTGTTTATTTGTTTGCTAATTTTTAGCCATTTAGCCTAATAGCATCAAATATTGAATTATATTGAAAAATTGGTTGCATTTGCTTGCATATGCATATATATCATTGAACAGGTCATAGCAAGGAGGCTAGAGCAGAGAATAAAATTTGTTTGCCCGACAAATAGGTACATGTTTACTACATAATTTCCTGTTTTGTTTGGGTGATGATGATTTTGTGAGCCTATTAGCTAGCTGCTTGGCTTTTTCTTTTTCTTTTTGAGATCTGAAGGACCGGGGAAGCTATTTGAAATTCCCCGATGCTCCCGGTGCAGGGGAGGTTATGGCGAAATTTTTCAAAACTTTAGGGTGTTAGCCAAATTTTTGAGATTTTGAAAATTCTCAGAAACTGAAAAGTTGGAGAAAGGAAGTCAGATCGAGCGTAGAGTTGATTAATCAAACCACTTTCGACTTTGTTCCTTTTCGGGGACGAAAAGTTTTAAGTGGGGGAGATTGTAACAACCCGTAAACTCTGGGCCAGTTTAAAATTTTTATTTTGGCAATTATGGCGAATTTTGATTATTTAAAATGAATTATTTTAAATAATATCGACGAAAATTTATTTTGAATATAATTCGAGCGTATATATTATATACGTCGTCGTTAGAATATATAAATATTTATATATAATTATAAATAGAATTGAAAATGGCGCGGTAGTTCGATAATTCGATTTCAAACTTCAATTGAATGTACCGGGTGCAAAACAATCCGGATTTTAGTGAAACAAAAAATAATGGAATCTAATAGTGAATATCTTTCCAACGAATCCGAAAAATCAAGATTTCATATCGGGAATCAAAAGATATGTCCAGTTGAAAATTCTGAATAGTCGCTATGGAATTCAGGCCCTTAAAAATGGACATTTTGCAAACGACCTCGGATTTCGACGAAACCAGTTTTGTTGGGTCCGTGATGTAAAGTTATTGCTAGATTCCAAATTTCATAATTTTTCGAATCAATATGTGAGCGTGGCAAAGGAAAACGCGTTTGACCAGTTTCAGTTGATTTTAATCGACTGGAAATTGGCCATTTTTCAAATGGTCTCAGAATTCGACGAAACTAGTTTTGTTAGGACCGTATCGTCAATACGAAGCTAGAAAATATTTTTCTGGAATTTTTCTAGTTGGTATGTGGCCCCGGTAATTTGAAATGTACGTTTAAAATTCAATATAGTGATTTAAATGAAAATTCAAAAGGAAACTGATTGTGACAATCGAATCAGCTTGCGATACATATCCCATTGTGTTCGAAATGGGGGTAAAACGCTATGGACGACGGGCGGTGGGCCTCGTTTAGAGGTCGTATGTAAAAGTCAACTTTTTTCGAATAAAATAATTAAATTAATAAAAAAAAAATCTTTCTCCTTTAACCCGCTGGCCCCTCCCCCCCCCCTTTTATTATTTCCCAATCGATTTTAATCAGAGAAAAGAAGAAAAAAAAAACCCCAAAGTCGAAATCGCGCCTCTCCCTCACGTCGACGACCACCATCGACGTTCTTCCTCTCCCCTGCTCCTCAGGCCAGGCGCCACCACCACATCGTAGCCACCCTTCTCCCGCTCCCTTCTTCCTCGAGCCAGAGACCCCCCCTCCCCCAAAGACCCCGAAGCCCTCAAGTTCGAACCGCCTACACCCGATGCCTCCACGTCACAATTCTAGTGCATAAAACAACAGCGCAATGCTAAATAAAGAACAGTGAAGCTATTATAAGGCCCAGGTCCCATCACACAATGCAAGGAAAGCCGGAGGATAGGGTTTTCCCTTATAATAGCCAAAGCATGCTTGATACGTTTAAAACAAGTCATTTGATACTATAATAAGTGTATAGTGTTTAAAACAATTTCAATCATAAATATCAATCATAGACGGCATGGGTACCATATATCATGTCACCGTACTAGGCTCTACAATCAAAACCGCAAATGTCATGTATTTGGAAGTTGGATTTCCATCTGTGAACCGAGGCAAAAGATAGTCCTCTACCAATTCGAGATGCTCTAGTCCGCCCTCAGGTCAGAGCTCGAGTGACCTTTGGATCGTCAGGGCCGGTCCACCGATGTGGATTAAAATGCCTGAACACTGCGTTTCCCCACCCTTTGGGGTGTCAATGATCCAACGAATGACTCCATCGGCTTCACATAGTCACCGATATATCTGAGGCGCCTCGCAACAGCAATAACCACATAAGTCAAACTCGTCAGGGCGTGTAAAACCACTGACGCCACTTCTAACTAGAAAGAAACGCATGTCCTCCCTGAGGTCCTTCTCCCGTTTTTGGTTCATCACCGGGGTGTGAGGCTCGCGAATCAACGCTACACAAAGCTATGCAACACAGGCTGTGCTTTGATCATCAATCACAAGACTCTGCTTTTCAATAGAAGCCTAGATCATTTGCATCCTAGCATGCCACACAGGCAATTCACGCTATGCAAACACAGAATGAAATCCGATGTCAGGCACACATCCATTTACAAGTCCGTTCTGCGTCTGAACGAAACCGAAGGAACCTTTTTCCTCGCATATCCATCGATCTCCAAGTACGTCTGGACGATCACCAACTGATACCCTCCTCTTGGGTGTACGGCCCAATCAAGATCATCAGTAATTATCCACACGACGTGAAGACCTCCGGTCTTCACCCACCGTCTTCATCTTCGACACCACGTCGAATCTGTTATTCAGAATGGGATAAACCCGGTCTTTCCGAATAACTCGCGAAATTAACAAGAGAATAATTCCCCAAATATTAACCCCGAAGGTCGAAACCAACATCAGATCAATACCCAGGAAACCGTTCTGCTAAGCTAACCTACAGTTAGTTTCTAAATTTCACATTCTTAGGGAAAGGTTCCCATTAATTTTATCAAAGATAAATTCTTTTAAATTTATTCTTTAATCTTCCTTTGAATATCACTTCAAACTAGCTGGGATTAACGAACCTTACCGAAGTAATCATTTGTTTTAATTTCCCAACCCCAACCTATTCATCCCATGAAGTAAAACTGGTCATACTTCATATCTAACACCATGGTTTTATCGGTAAATTCAATTACCATTTCTCGTTCAAATATAATTAAAGATTTAACTATCGCCTGGAGCAAAACTGGTGATACTCCATTCTCGATCTTTTCAATCTAATTAAAGATTCATTAAAACTCCACTTAGTTTTAATCTTTAACTGGGTTAAAGAATCAGTGTCATTCACAATATGGTTCACGATAAACCCAAAATCACATTCCATTCTATCAGCTTATAACCGTAAAATAGCAAGTGAGTAATTCCCTAAATATTAACCCCGAAGGCCGAAACCAACATCAGATCAATGCCCAAGGAACCATTCAACTTAACTAATCTCCAGTTAGTTTCTGATTTTCTCAGCTCAGTTGGGTCTAAGAACAGTATTATTGAAGATACCGTTCACGACAACCCAAATCACATTTCATTAATTATCGGGTTAAATAACAAGTGTTATTTAGAACACTGTTCGTGATAAACCCAAAAATTAATACCAATTCAATTCCAATTAAATATTATTT
Organism: Allium sativum; assembly: GCA_030737875.1. Lineage (NCBI taxonomy): Eukaryota > Viridiplantae > Streptophyta > Magnoliopsida > Asparagales > Amaryllidaceae > Allium > Allium sativum. The sequence continues at coordinate 994,120,158 of CM060920.1, forward strand.
AATTGGTGCACTTCATTAAATCTAAACAAAAAGATTTAATCTTTTTCTCAACTGGGCTTAAGAACAGTGTTAATGAAGACACCATTCACGACAAACCCAAATCACATTTGATATTAAATACAAGGCTCTGAATAGAAAATATATCGGCTTATAGTCAATATCCAATTCTACGACCAACAAATATCGTATTGGAAATAACGATATATATACATATATAAATATATCTTTCAAATTTCCGTAACAATAACGATATATATATATCTTTCAAATTTCCATAACAACATCTGTATAATCACGAAATCCAACATCGAACTATTCCGAAGATGATTCGATTCAAATCCATTCCAATTCAATTATTGGAAATCCTGGTTATTTTCAAAACCATTTCCAATCCAATTTATTTATTTTAAAAATAAACAAATTATTATTCAAGTTCAAAACTAGTTCACTTCAATAAAAATCTATTTTTATCTTTACAAATATGGAATTTTTCATCCCAATTCTTCCCAAATCATTTCTTATGATTGTACACAAATTATTTCTATATTTAATAATTTTATCAAGGCCCGTATAGTCGATTTCCATCAAGGGCCATCGAACTGCACTTATAGTGACCTTTTCCAAATTTGATTTGGACATAATTCCAAATCTAACCGTTAGATTTCTAATTTCTCACATTCGTTAGAAAGCTCTTTTCGATACGAACCCAACGGTTCTGGTTTTAGGAGAATCCGACGGTCGGATCTCCCGCAATATCCATTCGAAGTCAATAGTCAAAATTCACGAACTGTCGCAGCGCGGCGCGTTCTATTCAGGCCATTATATATATATATATATATATATATATATATATATATATAACATATATATTATATATATTTCGTCGATTTCCTTTCAAAACATATTTTATAAATCGTTTTAAATTCATTTTCAAAACAGTTTCAACTTCTATTTCAAATTCAAATCAAAATTGAATTTTTCCTTATAAATTCTTTTTAAATTCATTTTCAAATTGATTTCAATTCAAATCGATTTTTAATTCAATTTTAGTTCGTTTCCAATTCAATTCGAATTCAATTCTATTCAATTTCAATTTGAATTCAATTCTATTCAATTTCAATTCGAATTCAATTCTATTCAATTTCAATTCGAATTCATTTCAAAATATTCGATTTTGAAATCACTTTTCAATATTCATTGTAAAAACGAATATAATCGATATAAATATCGTCCGCATCAAATTAGCGCATATCTAATCAACACAGCCTTATATATTTCTATTTCAAATATTCTATACAAATATTTCTTCTTAAATATTTTATTCAAATATTTCTCTTCAAATATTCTATTTCAAAACCGGAATGAGGCCCAATCCATTACCATAGATTTTATTTCTTTGGATTTCCATACAACGCATGTATATATCAACAATGACAAATAATCAACCATCATCCAAAGTGCATTCTACACTGTATAAGCATCAAATATAAATATTTAACGCTCATAACAGTCTGTCAATCAATCGATCGACATACAACAAATCTTTGGGATTAGTGTATGTCATATATCATCCCAATACCCGTGTGGGGTTTCAAACAATCAAACACAGATTTTATTTGTGCAGTTGGGCGATATGTAAAATTTATCGTCCAAATCAATATTAGTCAAATCAGTGTATGTAAACAAATCGTCCGATTTGTTCATAAATATTTATTTTAGATACACGTTAAAAATTATATTTTTAACTATAAAATATTTTCCACTATAAAATATTTTATTTCATTTCACATCATACAATCAAATTTCACAACATAGCAAACAAACAAACAAACAAACAAGCCGTCCATGGTCTGTGGACGACGGGTGTCGGGTGCTACTAAACACCGTCTCCATCCTAGTATATATTTCAACTAGAAAAATAAATAAAAGGTGAGGAGTTCTCACCGACTAGTTGAACCAAACGCCCTGACTCTTCATATGTAGAAAATCTTCGTCGCTCTCGCCCTTTTGTCACTTTCATCATCCGTGCTCAGTACATATATAAAAATCACATTTTTTTATATTCTCTATTATATAGAAATCATATTTTTATAACTATGCTATATGGATAAAATTTCTATTTTTATACCGCTACTATATAGATAAAAATTCTATTTTTACTTCACTAAAAATCATATTTTCATTATCTTTCCTATATAAAAATAATATTTTTATTATCTTTCCTATATAAAAATCATATCTTTATCTCCTCTACATAATAAAAATCGGATTTTTAATACTTCTATAATATAAAGATCCTATTTTTATTCTTATCAAACTCTAATCTTTGTTTGTGATAAAAATATAATCATTCCGTAAGCAAGAACCACCTTTTTATATAATTAAAAATTCGAACTTTACATGCACTAAAATTCGATCTTTCATTACAATAAAAACCACATTTTCCCTACCCAAAATTTCATTTTTATTCTCAGATTTTTCATATGAAAATCACAACTTTATTTTCAGATTTCAAATAGGAATAAACTAAAGTAAACAAAGGCTTACCGATTTGAGAAGGGAGGGGTTGAAGCTGACGGGGGGAGGGTCCAGCGACGCTCAACGGTGGGGGGGGGGGGGTGTCTTCCGGCGGTCTTGCTCGCGAGGGGGGGTTCTAGCGGTCGTGCTCGCGAAGGGGGGGGGGGGGTTCTGGCGGTCGTGGTTTGGCGGGGGGGGGGGGGGGGGGGAGGGGGCGTGGATTTGAGCTGCGCGGGTTTTTTTTCTTTTTAGATTTGAGTTGAAGGGGGGGTAAAGGAAGATATATATATATAATTATTTATTTTAGTTTTCAAAAAGTAACTTTTATTTTTGAACTCGAAATCGAACCCACCGCCTGTCGTCCATAGCTAATTACCCCCATTCCAAACACAATGGGATATGTATCGTAGGCTGATTCGATCGTTTCGATCAGTTTTCGTCAAAATCAACATATAACTCTATATATTGAATTTGAACGCACATTTCAATTTACTGAACTCTAAAAGTCCCGAAAAATATTTTCTAACTTCGTATTGACGATACGGTCCTAACAAAACTAATTTCATCGAATTCTGAGACCGTTTGAAAAATGACCATTTTCCAGTTGATTAAAATCAACTGAAACTGGTCAAACACGTTTTCCTTTGCCACACTCACATATTGATTCGAAAAATTACGAATTTTGAAACCTAGCAATAGCTTGACATCACAGATCCAACAAAAGTGGTTTCGTCGAAATCCGAGGTCGTTTGCAAAATGGCTATTTTTAAGGGTCAGGATTGCATAGTGACTATTCTGAAAATTCAGCAGGACATAACTTTTGATCCCCGATATGAAATTTCAATTTCTCGGATTCGTTGGAAATATATTCTCATTTAGATTCAAATATTTTTGGTTTCGCTAAAATCTGGTTTATTTTGAACATGGTATATTCATTTGAAATTTGAAATTGAATTATCGAACTACCGCACCATTTTCAATTCCCTTTATAATTATAAATAATTATTTATATTCTAACGACGACTTATATAAATATATACGTTCGATTTCTATTCAAAATAAATTTCTCGTCGTTATTATTTAAAATAATTCATTTTAAATATTCAAAATTCGTCAAAATTGCCAAAATAAAAAATTTAAATTGGCTCGAATTTTTCGGGTTGTTACAATATAGTTGTGTGAATTTATTGCCCAGGCATGTAGGATTTTAGTAGCCTGCATGAACACTCGTTTCACAAATCCTAGGCTGTCTTTGTGTGTTTTCATATCAGTGTGTACCCGCACAGCTGTGTTTTCATTTCAGTAGGTGTAGCTGCTTTGAGTTTTCATCGCAATTGTGTGATGGTGAAGGTCTATAATGGAGAAGGTGCCACATGATTTGAAATACATACTGGTACGTGATGGTGAAGCTCTGAGCTACTTTCGAGTCTGTAAGTTTTTGGATGAAAATAGTGTAGCTTCATTACTTTAGGATGAAGGATGACGGCATAGCATGTGTTTTTGGCAATAGAAGGCTATGCGATGGTGAGGTGAAAGTCTGCTCTATGGTGAAGTGAGGGTCTACATAAGTCATGTTGTTAGCCTGTGCGTGTTGTCTTTGTAGACAGTCATGTGATTTGCTATGCACTTGGTTTACTTAGGCATAAAGTGCAAGTGTTTGCAGTGTATTCCTTTCACATGTAGGATAGCCTGTCCTAGCTAAGGTCTGCTGCGTGTATACTATTCACTTTACTTTACTTAGAGCTCTGTACTTTAATTAGTCTGCATATATATATATAATATAACCTTGTAATTGTTACACATTCCTGGGTTGGACATAATATAAACTAATTCTTACGTACTTTATAAGTTCTTACTGTGCTACGTCCCATAAATTCGTATGTGTGAAAAGAATTATGAAAACACTATCTCCAGATACCTTCTACACTGGGCTCGCTCCAAAATGTGTAGAAAAATACTCAGGAATCAGCATAGAGGTTGACTTACGCATAGCATAATAGACATTAACCAAGGATCTTCTTTATTTTATTTTATTACGCTGGGGCATTAAATTTTACGGCTAACCGTTAACCATTAACCATTAAATTCGTATTGTTTTATGCAAATCCCAAACATAGTAAAAATGGACGCATCGCTCTGTTTCAACGTTCCGGTCCCAATGAAATAATTTCATCGAAAACGGGCTCTTTCTGCATAACAGTGTTATTTTAAATTATCGGTTCACCTTTAAATTATGCACACCAATAAAATAATTCCGATTGGTTCCAAACTGGAAATATAGCAATAATTAGCTATACGCATTCCAATAAAACTTGTTTCGTCGAGGACGGAGGTCGTATGAAAAGAAAACATTTTTAAGGCTTATATAATATATCGAACAGATTCTCGTGTGCGAAGCATGTGCCTCATCATAAGGTAAACAACGTACTGATTTGAATGTTCCGTGGTATGATTATTTAATTTCATCGTCAATTATCATTGAGCGTTTTATATTTGTACCAATATACATGAAATTTCAAATCATAAATTACGAAATACCGCGATGTTGACGAGTTTGAATTATATAAAAATACGTTCAATCTTCGTCATTTAAACAAATTATATGTTATAAATCCATTTAAAATACCAAATCGATATTTAAAATAATAATATAATTTTAATATCTAGGCAGCAAAAATACAAGACGTTACATTCTTTCCCCCTTAAAAGAATTTCGTCCGCGAAATTACGAAGTTAGAAGAAATGCTACAAATCCCAATTTATTAACTTTTCAAAAATCCAGTTTATTAAAAATCGAAAACTAATTCATTCATATATTAAATCCTTTGATGACTTTACATTCATCCTATCTAGCAAATAATCAATAAATAATTTATAACCAATGCACAACCAACTTAATCAAACCCATTCGATTTATATTCGATATTAATATTCACTTTGGGTCTAACATGTTGTAATTATCAACTGATTACCATCCAATTGATTTTTATTCTATTATTATCAATTCGATTTCTAAATTCGAAATCTATTTTATTTAATTTCAAATTTCAAATTCCAAATCTATCTTCACTTAACCAAGATAAGTTTCAACTACACATTCAATTGATTAATTGATCTTCTAATTAATCCATCTTTACTTTAGAATCCAATTTCTGATTCATTCAATCTTATTTACTAATTTCACCTTGAATTTCTTGTGGTTATATTAAACCATTTTAAATTTTAATCCGACGAATCCCATTCAAATCAAGCAATCAATCAAACACACCAATATTTCAATAATTTGATAAAATTATTGTCTTTTATGTATTCAAAATTATAATTTGGACAAAATTATTTCATTTACCCAATTTACAAAACAGTATCGTGTCAATTGCCACTTCAATATTGAACCGATCAAATAACACAATCTAAAACATTTTTGTATAAAATTTACATATATGCCCTCATATATATACATTCAAACTCAATCTAAGGTATTACTAACCCCATCTCTATCGAGTTACGCCACAGAGCCAGGGTTATCACTAAACCATTGCTCTGATACCACTGTAACTGCCCGAAAATTCGATGCTCAAATTTTCGACACAATTACATCCAGTGTCCAAACTCGAGTACCAAACATCTAGAAAGTTAATAGAAAGAAGGTAGAGGGTGAGATAAGAAAGAAAGAAATATTAGAATAGAAGAAGAAGAAGATGAACCAACACAATACAGAGTCTCACAATGCAGCAGAACAAAATATATTATAGAAATAATCTTTATTCAGAGCATGAAAATACTTACAAACATCAGAGTTCAACTTACAATCAATACATCTGGATAGTTATAATAATCTGTCCTCATATACAACACACAACAGAATAATGTAATATCATACGTCTGAACCCATCCAGCTCGTCTCTGGACTTCGCAGCATCTGATAACCTGGACCTGTACAACCGGTCTAACCCGAGCATTACAAATACTGGGTCAGTCTAGTGAACCAAAGTGAGAACAACTCGCAAGTTTTAAGGGGGTCATACAACTTGATTATAAAGTTCAAAATCTTTTTGAAAGGAACGGATAATAGTAAGACCAGCCAACACATAAACACGGACAATTTTTACCTTACTATAACCCAAAACATTTTTGAAATCATATATTTCTCTAATATTATAATAGTGTCTAAATACAATAAATAACAATCTAGCGGAACGCTTGCATCTCACACTCCGCATATATAGTGTACAATCAAAAACCGCGGGAGCTTATTGGAGATTGGATTCCAACTATGACAACGTATGGAATTACCTATCGATAGTGTATATCTAGAGGCGAATAAACTAGGTTCAACAAGAATGTCTTGCAACCCGGCCACACATGACCGACCACTCATTTCGCTTGAGTGTATCGAATGTATATCACCAACGGTTGGGATCAACAACCATTTCCCGAAAAGGGATAGCATCGATAGATTAAAGAAGGATACAGAATTTCTCTATATAGGTGATTATACACCCTAATGGGTGCAACCACATATCCATGCTGCCTGCCCGATTTTTGTTATTTTCCCGTTTGTGAGACTTGAGGTCATAACGTATCTTTTGGAATACCTGGCCACCATTCACTTTGAATGCCACATCGTCAAATCCAACAGAAATCACTAATTGATTTCCACAAAAATAATTGGGTTGTTAAGTTAAGAGAAGGAGTCTTCTCCGCCGCCACAGAAATACGTTTGAGTAAATCAACGTACATAATCCCTTTTGGAAATACTCTGTCAGACATCCGTCCATACAAGTTGTCCTGGGACTGGACAAACCGAAGACACTCTTCTACTGCATCCAAATGATTAGTAGCGATTAGTCCTTGCAAATCTGTAAAATCTCAACCACGACCAAATCACATCAGAGTATCTCTGGTTGTATGGCCAGAGAATACACGATAGCAATCCTTCCGCTTATGAAGATCCACGTTCTTCGATTGCTCCATCTTGCTCAACATCTGATATCTTCAACGTTTACGTATTCATTGGTCAGAATGGTTTTCAAATATAAATTTGATCCCGGTCTTTCCGTACCAACAATCGTATTGGCCATATTTGATAGTTGATTATTTAACTATCAAACAAACAACCATTCAACCATGAAACTAAAATGAATTCATTCATTCATTACTCAGCAACATTTGGCCCTTTTAATTATAAATAATTATCAATTGATAAATTTAAATTCTGAATCTTTTAATAATTTAAAATATGGTATTCACTTCTTAGTAATATTCTCAAAACCATTTCATTGCAATATTTGGGGAAAAACATCTTATAACTATATACAATTTTCCATCTTACTATCACTACTACAAATTATATCTGTTGCTCCACCTCATTTGCACCGGTTGTGTCAACAACCAATGCAAATACTGTTTTTTACCCTGGTTCTAGGATAACAACCGGTGCAACTGGTAAAGGAAAAAACAACAGTATACGACAAAAACAATTTGCTTTGGTTTTAATTGAAAACCAGTGCAAATAAGGAGAAGTAGATACCTTTATTTGCACTGGTTTTATGTTTAACCCGTGCAAATTTTATATTTGCATTGGCTTTCCACTTGGTCTCAAGCAACCAGTGCAATTTGAAATTATTTTGAGCTATCAACCCTAGAATAAATTGCATTTCGCGGTTTGCTTTCTTTTCACTGCCTCCAGTTACTTTCTGCCGCCATCTTTCCCCCAGAAATTTTACAAAACTCTCAAAAAAAACCAAAAATTATTCAGTCGTTGGCGTCTGCTGGGATTTTGATTTCGCCACGAAACCCTAGTTTTTAATCATCTGTGCTAGCTCGTTGATTCTCTAAATCAAATTAGTATCACACTGCTCTCAATTTGTTTGTTATTCTGAACGCACCCAGCCTTCTGTATATACTAATTTGAATTTTTTTAGTATATGATAATTTCAATTTTTAAGCTAATTTCTATTTTTTTTTTTAGTATATGCTAATTTCAGTTTGTTTAGCTAATTTCAATCCCGTGAGTATTTATTTTAGGTCAACTAATCCATTAAAAAAACAAGTTAAAATGATAGTTTGTTAAAAATTTGAACTTGAACAAAGCGATAGTGTAGGATTGAGGTTAGCTTTAGATCTGGATCACTAGGCAGAAGTGAATTTTTATCGGCCTATTCTACTACAATAGAGCTACCTATGGGATCTCTACTGGCTACTGTGAAATGATCTGAACCTCCATAGCGATAGCATAGCTTATTGTGATTCTGGCGTACGATGCCAAGGGGGATGCGAAGTCGATTTTGTGGACAGTCGTTGTTTTTGATGCCTACAATAGAACCTTTGATTAGAGAGGAGGACATTAGCCATTTAGCAAGCTGTACTTTATAACTAGCTTTTCATGGGTCTTATGGGTATGTCTCTTTGATTTTTATTTCTTTATTTTTTAGTTGATTCATGTTGATTACACATTAAAAAATGTGGAAACTTGACAATATATCTTATTAGTCTTTTAATATTTAATTATTTTGAGACTAAAAATCAGAATCCACGCAATTGTGTTTAGTTTAAATTGGTTTTCTACTGTAGGTTCCTCATTTGGATCAACTTTTGTGGCCTTAAGCGTTGTAAGTACTGAACCAGTGGCGGATCTAGACTCTCAGTTCAGGTATGGCCAAATTTAAGTCCCACATCGCCTATTTTTCTTTACTCCCTACATATATATACTGGTATGTATACTAGCTTAACAAGTTGCAATGAACTGTGTAAATCTGACCAATGAATTGGACAAAAGGACTTGCTTCCCCCTTCAGCTAGGGCCACGCCTTGATTTCAGGTATGGCAGGTTTGCCTTCCTTCACATTTTTTTGCCAGTTTGCATTTTCTCAGGTAGGGCCTTGGCCCTTGCTGGCTCTACCTTGCATCCGCCCCTGTACTGAACCTTGTGATTAAATCATTGGGCATATGAACCTACTTGTTATTAAACTGATACTGCGATATTAGAGTAGCCTGCAAGATTTCTATGGAAACTGATGCTGAATCACCGATGCATATATAATCAAAATATTCGGTCCAAATAATCTTGTCATGAAAGGGAAAAAAATATACCTTATAACAGTAATGGTAGCTTGTGAATTTATCTTTGTTAAAACTATATCACTGGAAAATGCATCAGGACCAAATTTCCAAAATAGTAGGAAACAACTAATAAAAAAATCTTGTCTGACTAGCCCTTCTTTAATTCAACATTTCAAGTACAAGAAGAGATGCCTGATTGCGATGAAACAATGACCACCCTTTATTTTCACCCAAATTTATGTGGTGCCTACTTCCTTTTAGAGATCAACTTTTTTTTTTTTGAACGAAAACATGTTATCAGCAGTGCTCAACTATTTAAGTACAACCTGTTCCATATCTCTTGGTAAAACTGGATATTCGAATAGTGGAAAAAAAGAAAAAACTACTGCATAATAAACAGAAATAGCATCGACTGTTCCTAGTATTTTTAAAATTTTAAGAGTTTTTCTTCTTCTTTTTCTCCTTTTTCCAAAAATACTACTCTACTAAGATGCCTTAATATTTGTGGCTTGTGTTCTATAGACTTTCGGTTTAGTCTCTGAAGTAATCAAAATTAGTGTTCTATCTAAATTAAGTATATCTTTTGTTATTATGCGTAGATAAATGAAACGCATCAAACTGGTCAAAAATGAAAGTAAAGCATCACTCGGTTTCAATTACATGGAGGTTATCGTGAAAGGTGGGAGGTGGATCTCATATGTCTTATAGTATTTAAGTAGCAGTTTTTGTTCTCCCTGCACATGAAAGTTTTCATTCTCAAGTTTCATTTCCTGAATCCTTTCAACCATCTTTTTACCTTAAAGGGATCTCTTACTGAGGTAATTCATGCATTTGTTTCCATTGCCTCCTCTTAGTTGTCAATACATATCAACAATTATAATATGTGCCAAAATTCAAAATTATTGTTTCGAGATTTGGCAGTTATGGTTTGTGAAACCATTGCGTCTTTTGATTTTTCAACCTAGATTTGTTTTAGTGTGCAGTTATTCTCATAGATCTACTCTATTACATTAGAACTAGAAGTATACATGTTTCATCTAAATAGAGTCTCTTAAATTCATATGAATTCTAGATCTGTGTTTCCAACTTCAGATCTGCACATTTTTAATCAATCACTCATATATATTTATATGATTCTTTATTATTGATGGTTTGGACTTTGGATTCACTATGCATGCATCATCAATCTACAATCTAAATTCGCAGAACAAATCATGGTGAAAATATGCTGCATTTGTGCCGGATAAGTAGGTGGAACAACCTGGCACTAATCGTCCTAAAGTGCCCGACAACCGAAGTAGTGGTCGTTGGCATCTTTGTCTCTCGCGTCACAACATGGAACAGTGACACGCTTCCCATTTATGAGCCAGGCCTTGATGGAGTGGTCAAGGAATATCATGGCAGAAATCTTTTCTTCAGCACAGACGTTGAAAAGCATGTTTCAGAATGCGACATCATCTTCGTCTCTGTAAACACACCAGCCAAAACCCACGGTCTTGTGTCGTTAAAGCCACGGACCTCACCTACTTGGAATCTGATGCTCGCATGATTGCTGATGTCTCAAAATCTGACAAAACCATGGTCGAAAAGTCCTTAAGTACATTATCTTTGCCTGCAATTGTGTGAAACCGTGGTCGAAATCTGAAAAACCATGGTCGACTATCTCTCATAATGGTACTGTTTTCAAGTATTCATCTTTCGTAGAAATAATGAAAAATATTTGATTGCAGTATTTGTTGCAAATTCATTCTGCTCTCATGAATAAAAAATAACAAATACAAATAGATTCCAGTTTTTGGATGACTTTGAAAACCAATGAAATTTAGTTGCTTCATATTACAAGCAAGCCTTGACAATGTATATGGTGCAATTACCATGGTTTTGCTCCATTATTCCTATCCAAAAAAAGGAAAAATAACAGAAATATCAATTTAGGACAATTATTGAAAATGCTGCAAATTTCTAGAGAATTCCCAAGTATTGAAGATAATACAAATTTCTAGAATTCTCAAGAGATTAATAAATTGCTTTGTATTATTGAATAAGTATTTCTTGCTTTATCTAGAGTATTGTATCTAGAATATTCTTATGTATTATTATTAAATAAATTACTTGATGAATGTGGAATGTTCTCTCTAGAGAATTCTACATAATTGTAATGAGATGCCTATAAATATGAGCATGGCACATTGTAAGGTTGTAGCAAAAACTATAAGCAATAAAATTGATGTATTACAAAAACCATTGAGTAATTTCTCCATCAAACTTTCTTTCAACTATTCAACTATTTCAATCATTTATCCACAACAACTATTCAACTATTTCCTCTACTACAACTACCAACAGTGGTATCAGAGCCCAGGTCAACTAATTCAACTAGTTCAACTAATACGTATGTGCTTAACCGCCATACGTGCGCCACTCCATCCGAAATAGCATGATCACGTAGATGGCTCAAATACGCCACACGTGAAGGGGGAGTGATGAAAATGTAAGTCCCACATCGGGAAATGTTCAACTAAAATCCTGGATATATACTAAGAAGCTACAGTTCACATCAACCAATTGGTTTTGTGAACAAACTATGTAGCTCTCTAAACTATAAAATGCCAATAGTGTGTATCGGAGCTTCGTTCGTTCGCATATTGGGCGAAAAAACATTGCAACAATTATAAGCTATGGCAAACATTGCTCAATCACCATCACCTTCTGTCCCTATTTTTGCCGGTGAAAATTATGATTTTTGGAGCATAAAAATGAAGACATTTCTTAGCTCTCAAGATCTATGGGATATTGTAGATGAAGGGTTCACTATTCCTGAAGATACTTCAACTCTTAGCCAAGCTCAGAAAAAGGAGATAAAGGAAAATAAACTAAAAAATTCAAAAGTGTTAAGTTTTCTACAACAAGCGGTGACCGACGCTATCTTTCCTAGAATAATGGGAGCTTCAAACGCCAAAGAAGCATGGACCACATTACAGGAAGAGTTTCAAGGAAGTGCAAAGGTACGCGCCATTAAACTTCAAACATTAAGGCGTGAGTTTGAATTAATAAAAATGAAGGAGTCGGATACCGTAAAGGATTATTACTCCAAAATAAAAAAACTAGTTAGTCAAATAAGAGCTTATGGGGATAATATTCTTGACAAGAGAATTGTTGAGAAAATTTTAATTTCAATTCCCCGTAAGTATGATCCCATCGTGACTATGATCGAGCAAACTAAAGATCTGTCTACCTTATCGGTGACTGAATTAATGGGCTCCCTTGAAGCATTTGAACAAAGAATAAGCAGACATGACGAAGAATCGGTTGAAAATGTTTTTCAGTCGAAACTCAAGCTATCATCCCAAAATAAAGCATATGGAGAAAATAAGAATGATGGAGAAGATTCTAGAAACAAAGGAAATTCTAGAAATTTCTCAAAGAATAAACAAGGCAAATATCCTCCATGTGGAATTTGTAAGATGACAAATCACTTGGAGAAGTTCTGTCGGAATCGTGGAAAGCCGCAATGTCGACACTGTAAGAAATTTGGACATTTGGAGAAGAATTGTTTCAGCCTAAATAAGCATCAAGCAAATTTCATTGAAGAGCATGACAGAGAACAACATCAATATGATCGAGATCAACATCTTTTTTATGCTACCCAAGATTCTAGTGAAGAAAATGGAGGAAACTGGTACTTGGATAGCGGTTGCAGCAATCACATGGCTAAAGATGGGAGCATCTTCAAGGATATTGATGATACTGTCAAAGTAAAAGTACGATTGGGGAATTGCACCATCGTGGAATCAAAAGGCAGAGGCACTGTTATGGTGGAAACAAAGAAAGGTACAAAATTTATCAAAGATGTTTTACTTGTTCCAAATTTAAAAGAAAATTTGTTGAGCATTGGTCAGATGATGGAGAAAGGCTACGCTCTTCACTTCGAAGGAGACATTTGCAAAATATATGATAACAACAATAAAAGACTAGAGATAGCTCAAGTAAAAATGGAGAAGAGAAATAGAAGTTTTCCAATAAGTTTTAAATATGCTACTAATATAGCCATGAAAGCACAAGTTGATGATTCATGGTTATGGCATCAAAGATTTGGCCACTTCAACATTCAGGCCTTGAAATTGTTGTATCAAAAGAATATGATGAGAGATTTTCCATGCATAAAAGAAAATAATGAAGCCTGTGAAGGATGTCTTCTCGGAAAGCAACACAGATCATCATTTCCATCACGAAGCACTTGGAGAGCAAAAGACTTGTTGGAGTTAATTCACACCGACGTTTGTGGACCAATGAGAACACCTTCACTTCATAACAACAGGTATTTCATTCTCTTTATTGATGATTTTTCTAGAATGACATGGGTCTACTTCATTAAAGAAAAATCAGAAGTTTTTGGAATATTCAAGAAGTTTAAAGCTCTTGTCGAAAATCAAAGTGGAAAACGTATAAGGAAGCTGCGAAGTGATCGTGGTAAAGAGTACAACTCCCATGAGTTTGATAAATTTTGTGATGATGAAGGCGTTGAGAGGCAACTTACAGTTGCATATACTCCACAACAAAATGGAGTATCTGAAAGAAAAAATCGCACAGTCATGGAGATGGCAAGATCAATGCTGAAGGAGAAGGGCTTACCCAACACTTTTTGGGCAGAAGCAGTTTATACTGCTGTCTATATACTCAACCGATGTCCAACTAGAGCAGTTGAAGACAAGACTCCTATAGAGGCATGGAGTGAACGAAAGCCAACAGCCAATCATCTAAGAATTTTTGGATCGATTTGCTACGTACATATTCCAGACCAAAAGAGACACAAACTAGAAGAGAAGACCATACGAGGAATCTTTTTGGGGTATAGCACACAATCAAAAGGATATAGAGTTTATAACTTGCAAACAAAGAAACTGACGATTAGTCGAGATGTCGAAGTTGATGAGAATGCTTCTTGGAATTGGGATGAACAAAAAGTTGAAAAAAGAAACATTTCTATTCCAGTACATCAATCTCATGAAGATGTAGAAGTGGAAGAAATGGAAGAACCAACAGAAGAACCAGTTACGCCCCTTTCACCTTCTCAACAACAAACTTCTTCACCAGAGTCTACTCCAAGAAGAGTTAGATCTTTGGTAGATATATATGAAACTTGCAACATGGCTATATTTGAACCCGAAAGCTATGAAGTAGCATCTAAACAAGAAGTATGGATCAAAGCAATGGAAGAAGAGATAAAAATGATTGAAAAAAATAATACTTGGGAGCTTGTAGATTGTCCTAAAGATAAAGAAATCGTTGGAGTGAAATGGGTTTATAAGACAAAGCTAAATCCAGATGGCTCAATACAAAAACACAAGGCTAGGCTCGTAGCAAAGGGCTACTCGCAACAATATGGAGTCGACTATAATGAGACATTTGCTCCAGTTGCACGTCTGGACACAATTAGAGCTTTAGTTGCTCTTGCAGCTCAGAAAGGGTGGAATGTTTTTCAACTAGATGTCAAATCAGCCTTCTTAAATGGAGTATTAGAAGAAAAGATCTATGTGGAGCAACCACAAGGCTTCATAAGTAAGGGCAATGAAGACAAAGTGCTAAGACTAAGAAAAGCTTTATATGGCTTGAAGCAAGCACCTCGAGCATGGTACAATAGAATCGACCAATACTTCATTAATCAAGGATTTAGGAGGAGCAAGAGTGAGCCTACATTATACATCAAGACACAAGGTCAGTATGATACTCTCATTGTCTCTCTATATATGGATGATCTTATCTATATGGGAAACAATATGAAGATGATAACTGCATTCAAAGAAGACATGATGAAAACATTCGAGATGACCGATCTTGGCTTGATGAATTACTTTCTTGGCATCGAGGTGAAACAACATAAAGAAGGTATATTTATCTCTCAAAAGAAATATACTGAAGAACTATTGAAGAAATTCAAGATGAGTGAATGCAAACCAGTAGCTACTCCACTCGTAACAAATGAGAAGTTGCAAAAGGATGACGGAGCCCCAGAAGCTGATGCATCTCGCTACAGAAGTTTGACTGGAAGTCTTTTATATCTTACTGCTACGCGACCGGATATCATGTACGCTACAAGTCTTCTATCAAGATTCATGCAAAGTCCAAGTCAAATTCATCTTGGAGTTGCTAAAAGAGTTTTAAGATATTTGCAAGGAACAAAGGAGTATGGAATATGGTACAAGACCATAACCAACTCAAAGTTGATTGGCTACACTGATAGTGATTGGGCAGGTTCAGTAGATGACATGAAAAGCACGTCGGGCTATGTCTTTTCACTTGGATCAGGAATACTCTCATGGGCATCAAAGAAGCAAGAAACAGTTGCACAATCAACAGCTGAAGCAGAATATGTGGCAGCAGCGGAAGCAACAAGTCAAGCTATATGGCTTCGGAGGATATTTGAAGAAATAGGTGAGCATCAAGATCAACCTACTACAATCTACTGTGACAGCAAATCAGCAATAGCAATCACAAAGAATCTGGTTCATCATAATCGAACTAAGCATATAGCTATCAAGTATCACTTCATCAGAGATGCAGAAGCGGCAAAAGAAATTCAGCTCAAGTACTGCAGAACAGAAGATCAAGTTGCAGACATCTTCACAAAGGCACTGCCAAGAACAAGATTTGAGCAACTACGAACTATGCTTGGAGTATCCGAAATTTGCATCAAGGAGGAGTATTGAGAATGCTGCAAATTTCTAGAGAATTCCCAAGTATTGAAGATAATACAAATTTCTAGAATTCTCAAGAGATTAATAAATTGCTTTGTATTATTGAATAAGTATTTCTTGCTTTATCTAGAGTATTGTATCTAGAATATTCTTATGTATTATTATTAAATAAATTACTTGATGAATGTGGAATGTTCTCTCTAGAGAATTCTACATAATTGTAATGAGATGCCTATAAATATGAGCATGGGCACATTGTAAGGTTGTAGCAAAAACTATAAGCAATAAAATTGTTGTATTACAAAAACCATTGAGTAATTTCTCCATCAAACTTTCTTTCAACTATTCAACTATTTCAATCATTTATCCACAACAACTATTCAACTATTTCCTCTACTACAACTACTAACAACAATTAATCTGCTTAACGTAGGCACAGAAGTGATAACAAAATTAGTCAACTTAAACAGGTTTATCATCTGTAAGGGTAATCACAATTGCTTCAAATTGAATGGAGAAGACTAGCTGGACACACATTTCTTATATTGGTTCGTAAATGTGATCATGCTCATTTGTCGAAAACATGTCTATTTTTTCCTTTGGTCATTCAGGTATATATTACATCATCTTTTCCCTCCACCTAAGCACTCATTGTTGACTTTGCATTTGTTATAGGCATACTATCTCTGATTTTATTGATTGCTGAGAGACACTGCTCAATCTACTCACTCCTCTCTCTATTGGAAAGATTGTCCTCTATCCGGAGGTGTAGTAGTTTGTTCACCTCACTTTTAAGTGAGGTGAACAAAACACTTCACCCTATTGGTGGAATTCAAGTGGGTCCATATGGACCCCCCTGATTTCCACCAATAGGATCCGGTGTTTTGTACACATCTTTGAAAAAGATGTGTACAAACTCGGACTCTATCCGGAGTGCCAATTTCAAATTGTTGACTGCCACCTTAAGCGATCATCATTGGCTTTGCATTTTCTTTAGGCGCATTATCTTTGCTTTTACTGATTCCTGAGGGACATTGTTTTGATTCAAACTAGAAACGTTATTGTTACTGGCACAGTTGGCATCGAGTTTTTTCGATATTGGCTATGAACAAAAAGACACTTTCCTTCCCATTAGACATGTAACAAAGAAATGTAGGCCCTGTCGTACTAGCCTTACTCTTTGCAGGTAGCTTTTTTCACCTTAGTAATTGCTTCCTACCCTTATTTTTTATACTTCAATCACTGTTGGTTTTTTAACCTGTCACTAATTTGTTTGTTCATTTCAGAGTACCTATCCGAGTGCAAATGAAGTGTAACCTTAGAGAACATTTCAAATGATCATACTTCGCTCACACCACTAGATTCCAGTACCAAACAAAAAACATGTAAGTTTTTATTGTTTGCATTTTCTATTATGTTCTATAGTGTGATGCATGTGTCAATATTTATTTTACTCTTTTTTTTAACCAAAATGATGCGCATGAAAGATGTGGAGATGATAAGTTCAAAATTTCTCATTACTGAAGTATTTCTACCAAATGCATTTAATGCATTACCGCTTCTAAATATATATTTTCTAATCAACACAGCATGTTGTTATTGCAGTTTTTCGATAAGTCAGCTATATCTCACACAAGTTCATCAAATGACAGAAACGTGCTTCGTTGGCAACAGTATTCTATTAGGCTATTTTTCTTCCGATGCAGCGAATTGCATCATTCGTGAGCATGTAATTGGAAATCAAACTATGATTTCGGGAATGCAGTATATTTCCCAACTCTCAGGGAAAAAAACCTAACTTATTCAGTCATGTTTTTATTTTATAGTTTTCATCTTTCAGCTCAACTTAGGTTCATATTTTACAGTTTTATCGTCTTTCTCTTTTGTATATCTAACTTTGCGTATAGTCACATTTTGGGGTTATACATAAGTCCAGCTCTATTTAAGAGAGGTCATTTAGTTGGTTGTAACATGTTCTTTAATTTGGTTAAACACTCTCAAATGGGGTCTGGGTCTGGGAATAAAAAAACTATTTGCATGCCGAGGTTGAATTTCCAACTGTGAAATGTTATATGTTTGTAGTAAAGGGGATACCTATTTTGATTCTTCCATCTTTCAGTTTATTTATTTTAAATGTCCTGATGGGGTCTGCTTAATTGATGTATTTTCCGTATATCCAACAGTGGCCTTATGAAACTGCAGCTGTAGCGTTTGTGGCCATCCCCCAAACTTTAGCTCAAAATTGCAGTGTAAACGTGATACGTGCTATGACCGCTCTTCAAGGAAAGGTAAGAAAATCCAGCTTATATTTCCTTTAGTAGTAGGTCACGAATACACGTACACTAAAACTGATTTTAACATAAACAATGAAATTTGATGAATAGGCATAACTTATAAACTAGGATGCCAAAAAAATAGAAGGGATGACATACATGAGATAACATAGTTATTTTTGGATTGTTTGGTTTTTCTTTTCACAATGTGCATTTTTATTTTAGGCTGGACTAGAGAATTATTTTAGATTGCCATTGAATTGTTTAATAAATAATAAGTACTATCAATTTCATAGCTTAATGATTCGTGGTATAATATTGAAGCTATGATGCCAATTTTTTTATATCACGTTGACCTGCATATTCATCAAGATATGTACAAATAATTGAGGTGACTGTTCAGATTTTGATCGTCTATGAAATCTTAGTCCAATGCCACCTAAAACGAAACTGAATTGTAGATCAAAGTTGATTTTACTGTACATCTCTAAAAATTGAAATGCACGAGTAATGGTCCTATTTGAAAGTTGATTCCAATTTATATTTAGATAGAAAAATTATATCTCTAGAAGCATGATAAAAATGCAAGTAACTGCAGACGATGGGATTACAGTATAGTATGGACTGATAAAATAAAGCACCTGGTCCTTTTGAACACTGTTATAGTTGTTAATTGATCATAAGCAAGTTGGATAAACTGTTGTGCGTGCATTTAACAAGTTGGATGGACTGAATTTACTTATAGTTATCACTGGCGGTGCGTAGTTATCGTTTAAACCATGAACATGCTCTTGCATAGAAGAAAAGAAGAGAGAAAATCACTGAAAATGTGTATGCATTGTCTGGTCTTGTTCTAGGTTTGAAGAAGGTACGTAATATGCATATTGTATGACTTCTTTGTTTATTAGACACTCACATTCTTGACTTTACTGAACATTTGGATAATGTAGAGAGACAATGCGTCATTGTTGACAAAAACCATTGAATACATGAAACAAATGCAAGAAAGAGTGAAGAAATTGGAAGAGCAAGTGGTGGAAGACAAGAATGACGAAGATCAGCCTACAGTTGAACTATGAATCCTTAGGTAAAATTTTCTGGATAGATTCTTGATTTAAATATTACTCCTTAGGTAAAAAAATATTATTCTTTTAGTCTTTTTTATTGATCATAATTGTGGAGTCTGGTTATGCTTGAGAGTCACAAGGCAACAAAATAAAATATTCATGTCCAATTTGTATGGAGTTTTGTAAATATTTCACCCTTTTTAAACTAAAAAGCTGTAGAGATGATAAGTTCAAAATGTATCATTATTGAAGTATATCTACCAATGCATTAAGTGCATTACCGCTTATGTTTTCTAATCAACGCAGCATGTTATTATTGCAGTTTTTCGATGAGCAAGCAAGCTGTACCTCGCTTTTTTGGCAACGGTATTCTATTAGACTATTTTTCTTTCGATGTAGTGAATTGCATCATTCATGAACATATAGTTGGATATTAAATTGTGATATGGGAATGCAGTTTATTTTTTCAAAATTTGCATTGCATTAAGTTTATTATTTGTTTGTCAATGCATTTATTTGTCAATCATGTATAATATTTATTTGATTTCTGTTTGTTCATTGTATGATATGATTTTATTGTTTGTTCGATAAGATTTGTAGTAATAAGCATCTATGGAAATTTAAATTTAATTTGATACCTTTTCAGGTTTTAAAACAACCTGAAAAGGTATCAAATTTTATTTTACTTCAGGTGGAATTTGCACCGGTTGTTTCTAACAATAACAACCAGTGCTACATTTCCATCTCTTGCATTGGTTGTAAAAAATAATCAGTGCAAAAAATTAAGTTCTTTCTAAGAAACATAACGTTTTTTGCGCTGGTTTTTTGTAAAAACCAGTGCAAAAAATTCATCTTTTGCACTGGCTATCACTAACAACCGGTGCAAAAAACTCATTTTTTGCACTGGCTGTTACTGATAACCAGTGCAAAAAACATTTTCTTACACCGGTTCTAAAACCAGTAGAAAAGAAAAAAGCCATTTGCACTGGTTGTAGAACGGATGCAACATGAGGTAAACAACCAGTGAAAATGACCTATTCTTTAGTAGTGTATTATCTTCAAAACATTAATTACAACATTTTTCTTGTATATCTTCACTCTAATAATCATTAATCCCTAACCGTAAATTGGTAAGCGAATGACTTCCCGAGTATCTATCTCGAAGACCGAAATCAATATCAGATTAACACTTAGGAGATCACTCAATCAACCAATGTCCAGTTAGATTCTAATTCTTATTTCAACCTATTCACAACCCATATTATCCCACTTCAAATTCAATTAGCCATTTCCACATTGAAAATCTCATTTCAAATTTCATTGTTAAGTACATTAATTTAAAATTTAATGTTTTAGCCTTACGCTTCCGTTTGATAAACCTCGTTTGTACAAACTCAAGTTTTACGTACAACCCCTTTTTATCCCGCTTCCCTGTACTTAATTCCTATATTACAGAAACATTTATTTAAGAGATCACTCTGCTTAAATTCTCCTTTTTATACTTTGTTATTAAAAATTTGGTTTTAAATGTAAAACCCGTTGATCAACTCTTTTCAAAAATCTAATTATAATTCACTATCAACTTGGATCGCTTACCTTAATGAATCTCATTTACGAATTTATCACCAAAGTTATTATTCGTCAAAATAATAATTTACATCATCTTTAGCTATCGTAGAAATAATTACTTCATATTTAACCTAAACAAATCGTACACTTCTTTTTAAAATATTATTAAAGTTAAAGCACTATCCATTAATTTATTTCATTATATTAATTAATACCAAACCAAATTAATCAACTCTAAAATATGATCATCTCGTTAACCAATTCAAATTTAAATAAATTCTATTTAATTTTTTCTTCTAATTTAACTATTGCATTAGTTTCTGCTCGTCTCCTTATAAATTTCATTACCGTAACACTTTGATTAATAATACTTAAAACTTATAAAATAAATAATAAACCTTAATTTCCTTTATTGAACTTTTATTTAAATATATAGATTAAAAATCTATTTTCGTTTATAAAATAAATTTCATAACTTTATTGTCGTCGATTCAACCGATGGTAAATCAATATTTGTAACACCATTTATTTTTAGGCCAACTGTTGCCAATTACCCAATCAATACTGTTTATTGGTTAAAATAAGACAAACGTTAAATTTAGAATTCAACAATTAGTAATCAAGTAAATCACCCAATCATATCAGTTAAACATTTCATATAATCGTAATATGAAAATAAACAATAAATGTGAGGAATTCAGTTGGATCCCTCCAACCTGTTTTCCTTGCATCCAAATATGTTATTTCAACAATATCATTTACTTCAATAATATCCAACCATCAAACAATAACAGCAATCCAACATCCATCAACCAATTAACAATCATAGCACACAAATATTTAAAACCCAAGTCAAATAAAATATAAGTAGGATAAAACTGAGTGAGTTGAACTCGCCTTATTCGTCCGCTGCTGAAACAGTTTGTTTTAATTAAATTAAACTGACATTTAATTTAATTACAAACTCCAATAGCTGTTAACTCTGATCAAACCAGTTTCATCGTTTTTCGCTTGTTGACACGCTTCCACGCTCCTTGTTTGATCCGATTCTGTGTACGTATGACATAGTTATTCACTTATTTAAATAATATTATAAAATTTAAATAATACATTATTATCTAATTACCACTTAATCGTTATATATACATTAGGCATTTTATTTAATACTTTTAAAACCGATTGACCTGTTATAAATTATACTCAGGATAAATAATGGGCACGTTATCACTATGTAGCACCAACAAAATGGTTAAGCCCATTATAAGCAGCCCCCGAGTAATTTAGATTAGGCAACAACAAATCCTGAGGCTAGGTTTATACCCTTGTTAACTGTCCACCTTTATCTTACTATAACTGACCCTTTTATTTCGTTCATTAACTTAGCAATATATACATGTATCCCCAGGCAACGTGACTAGGATACTTTGAAATTTAATTAGGCGCTGCAAAATATTTTTAGATAGAGTTAAACATGACTTACATCCTACTGTTTTAATATTTTAATAACTTGATATATACTATGTACTATTAACTAAAACGCTAAGCGTTCATTAATCTCGATTTGGCACTAAACGTTATTGGGCATGTAAGAATTGTACTGTTTATCTTTCTTTTATATGATTACCTGCTGTAGCCATACAACTTTTCCACACATGAATTCCTTGCTCTAGAATGAAAGCTTGTGACCGACTGTACACATTTTCCGAACCCAAACTGTTTTCATCACCAATCCACCGTGCCCATTTGTACCATCTGACCCTATTCTTAAGTGAAAAAACAAGCTACTCTTAACTTCTTCCTCAACGCCTTTTTCACCATCCTCCACGTTATTTCCACGGAACCCATGCCAAAACGGAAGAGACAACACATCGCACCCCAAACACGGACTACCACGCCTCTCGCACCACTCCTCCTCGTACACTGCTCCCTTCTATTTCTTCTTTGCTAACTCTTCACCACATCCAACCCATTTTCCTTTATTTCCTTACCACCCACGAGTTCCATCAGCTCCTCACTTCCTATACAACTCCTTGCTTCCCTATACTGTACATCTCTACTTCATGCGGAACCACCAATGCCACCTCCCGAGTCTGACCTCCCTCCACCCACTCCCGTCCACTTCTTCAACCTGCTTGTACCATTTTTCGCTTGCCTGCTGCATGCGAAATCATCATCCACCATGTTGCTCACTGTTTCCCTCAACACGCCATGCCTTGCTCGCATATAACCACCTCCCTATTGTCGAACCGCACTTCCCCTTCGACGCCAAATAACCCTAGACCCAATTCATTGGTTCGAAGCTTTTGTATACATACAAGGATGGTTGTTTACGGTTTCATGTTTATAAGTGGGCTTCATTTATTTGTAATTTTATTTTTATTGTCATAGATTGAGGTTCGGTTATATTGTCGCTTTTTAGAAACAAAGTATGGACGGGTATAAATAAAAGAGCAAGTGTGATAAGAACAATGTCTTTCTAGACAGGACAGACATATGGGAAGACATATAGTTGTGTGAGTTTATTGCCTAGGAATGTAGGATTTTGGTAGCCTGCATGAACACTAGTTTCACAAATCCTAGGCTGTCTTAGTATGTTTTCATATCAGTGCGTACCCGCACAGCTGTGTTTTCATTTCAGTAGGTGTAGCAGCTTTGAGTTTTCATCGCAATTGTGTGATGGTGAAGGTCTATGATGAAGAAGATGCAATGTGGTTTGAAAATACATACTGGGACGTGATGGTGAAGCTTTGAGCTACTTTCAAATCTGTACATTTTTGAATGAAAATGGTGTAGGTTCATTACATAAGGATGAAGGATGACGGCATAGCATGTGTTTTAGGCATTGCGATGGTGAGGTGAAAGTCTGCTCTATGGTGAAGTGAGGGTCTGCATAAGTCATGCTGTTAGCCTGTGCATGTTGTCTTTGTAGACAGTCATGTGATTTGCTACGCACTTGGTTTACTTAGGCATAAATTGCAATAGTTTGCAGTGTATTCCTTTCACATGTAGGATAGCCTGTCCTAGCTAGGGTCTGCTGTGTGTATACTATTCACTTTACTTAGAGATGAAGTTCTCTGTACTTTAATTAGTCTGCATATATATAATATAACCTTGTAATTGTTACACGTTCCTGGGTTGGACATAATATAAACTAATTCTTACGTACTTTATAAGTTCTTACTGTGCTATGTCCCATAAATTAGTATGCGTGTAAACAATTATGAAACCACATAGCTCCAGATAACTTCCACATTGAGCTCCCTCCAAAATGTGTAGAAAAATACTCAGGAATCAGCATACAAGTTTGACTTACGCATGGCATACTAGACATAAACTGAGGATTTTCTTTTATTTTATTATGCTAGGGCATTAAATTTTACGGCTAACCATTAACCATTAAATTCGTACCGTTTTATGCAAATCCCAAACACAGTGAAAATGGATGCACCGCTCTGTTTCAACGTTCCGGTCCAAATGAAATTATTTTCATTGAAAACGTGCTCTGTCTGCATAATAGCGTTATTTTATATTATCGGTTCACCTTTAAATTATGCACACCGATAAAACAATTCCGATTGGTTCCAAACTGGAAATATAACTATAGTTAGCTATACGCATTCCAATAAAACTTGTGTCATCGAAGACAGAAGTCGTATGAAAAGAAAACATTTTTAAGGCTTATATAATATATCAAACAGATTCCTGTATGCAAAGCTCATGCCTCATTATAAGGTAAACAACGTACTGATTTGAACGTTCTGTGGTATGATTATTTAATTTCA
This sequence comes from Allium sativum, assembly GCA_030737875.1. Lineage (NCBI taxonomy): Eukaryota > Viridiplantae > Streptophyta > Magnoliopsida > Asparagales > Amaryllidaceae > Allium > Allium sativum. Next base: position 994,145,123 of record CM060920.1, read on the forward strand.
TCGACAATTATCGTTAAGCGTTTTATATTTGTACCAATATACATGAAATTTCAAATCATAAATTACGAAATACCGCGATGTTGACGAATTCGAATTATATAAATATACGTTCAATCTTCGTCATATAAACGAATTATATGTTACAAATCCATCTAAAATACCAAATCGATATTTAAAATATTAAAATAATTTAAATATCTAACCAGCAAAAATACTGGACGTTACAGTAACCCATTTTATCTAAATAAACATGTTAAAAAAACATTTTTAATGCCAACTCCTATTTTAGCATATTATTCTTTTTATCTATTTAATCAAAACATACACTAAAAATGTCATTTTTAATAATGAATCATTTTTAATGAAACTAATCATACATTAAAAATGTCCTTTTCAATATCTAAACAATTTTTAATGAACATGCCATTTTTAATAATGAATCATTTTTAATGAAACTAATCATACATTAAATTTGTCCTTTTCAATATCTTAACAATTTCTAATGAGCATGTCATTTTTAATAATGAATCATTTTTAACAAAACTAATCATACATTAAAAATGTCCTTTTCAATATATAACACTAATGAACATGTCATTTTTAACAATGAATCATTTTTTGAAACTGATCATATATTATAAATATCCTTTTCAATATCTAAACAATTTCTAATGAATATGCCATTTTTAATAATGAATCATTTTTAATAATGAATCATTTTTAATGTTTAAACAATTTTTCTCTAAGACGTGATAAATTTGCGATTCATATATATGTACAATGAAAAGTAAAATTTTATTGTATAAACAATTCTTTCCAACATTATAGTTTCTATGATCCATATATGCAATAAAAAGGAATTTTTAATTGTATAAACAACTATGACCAATTCTATGATTCATACATACAATAAAAAGGTAATTTTATTGTATATATATTTTGACAAAATCAATGTTCACATATACAATAAAAAGATATTTTTTATTATATAAATATTTTGACAAATTCCATGTTCACATATACAATAAAACGATAATTTTTATTGTATGGAGATTTTAACAATTCTATGATTCACATGTACAATAAAAAGATAATTTTTATTGTATAACAATTTTAACAATTCTATGATTCACATGTATAATTAAAAGATAATTTTATTGTATAAATATTTTTGATAAATTCTATGATTCACATGTACAATAAAAAGATAATTTTTGTTGTATAACAATTTTAACAATCCTATGATTCATATGTACAATAAAAAGATAATTTTTATTGTATAACAATTTTAACAATTCTATGATTCACATGTATAATAAAAAGATAATTTTTATTGTATAACAATTTTAACAATTCTATGATTCACATGTACAATAAAAAGATAATTTTTATTGTATAACAATTTTAATAATGCTATGATTCACATGTACAATAAAAAGATAATTTTTATTGCATAACAATTTTAACAATGCTATGATTCACATGTACAATAAAAAGACAATTTTTATTGTATAACAATTTTAAAAATTCTATGAGTCACATGTACAATAAAAAGATAATTTTTATTGTATAACAATCTTAACAATTCTATGACTCACATGTACAATAAAAAGATAATTTTTATGGTATAACAAATTTAACAATTCTATAATTCTCATATACAATAAAAAGATAATTTTTATTATATAAATATTTTTGACAAATTTTTCTACCGAATTCAATCCAACGGATCATCGCAATCAAAATCAATCAATCCAAATCTCGTACAACACGTATATAAATTTTAACAGCGTATATAAAAAAATTCACATCGCAATCAGAATTAATTTTAAATTTTAAATTAGAAATCTCACAGTGATTTGAATTCTTCAAAAATTGTAGATCGTTTTAAATTTCCCTGGTCACTCCTAAAATGTAGTAGGCACTGCCACGATCCCAACGGTCCCTGTTTCATGTGATTTCGACATTGTATGAACACGTTATGATTTTATCGCGTTAATAATATTTTATCTTTAATTAACTAAATAAGAAATCACCTTCTTCTACCTTCAGTAAAACAAGGCCGCAACTTTTCTGATTTTTTCAAACTTAGGGTTCAACCTTTCACGAAATCTAAGAGGTGAGAAGACAATCAGAACGCACCACGTCGGAAGGGGAAGTGCGGCGCACCAGGGGGCCTACAATGAACAGCTCGATCAGCTGATGGAGGCGGGGCCGTGGTTTGGGTGTCCAAATCGAGCAAAATACAAACCTCCAGGCGATCATATCGTACGGATGTAAAGAGCAAGAAGAGATCTATAATATTTCCTTAAGGATGGAATGATATTATAGAGAGGATTGAGTGATTTCAATAGAGGAAGTTTCGGATGTTCATGGCTATGGAAAGAGGAAGATGGCGGCGGGTATAGACGAGAGATTAGGATTTTGATAATCCTATATTTATAATATTATATTATTTAATTATCTAATTTTCAAAAAAGCCCGTTAACTCATATTAACTCCAAATCCAACCCAGCGATTGTCGCCTCTAGACAAATACCCCCATTCCGGACACAATGGACCAGGTTTCATCAGCCCATTTGACCAATTCATCCTATTTTTCTTTAAATTAAAATATAAAACATTTAATATTAAATTTGATTGTACATTTTAATTTACCGAGGCCACATACTGATTCCAAAAATTCCCGAAAAATAAATCTAGCTATGTTTTAACAATACGGTCCTAACAAAATTAATTTCGTTGAATTTGGAGACCATTTGAAAAATGGTCTTTTTATTGGTTGATCCAATTCAACAAAAAATATCAAATGTATTTTAATTTACCACGCTCATATATTAATTCAAAAAATTATGAAAATTTAAATCTAGCAATAATTTGATATTCCGGATCCAACCAAAATTGTTTCATTGAAAACATAGGTCGTTTGACAAATGGCTATTTTTAATAGCTTTGTCATTATTTAAAAATGAAAATTTTAAATTCTGACGCATTTTCTGTTAAAATTTCTAAAAATAATTTTTTTAAGTTGGTTCTGATTTTCCGGGTTGTTACAATCTCCCCGAATTAAAAAAATTTCATCCTTGAAAAGTAAACAATAGTAAAGTAGGAAACAAACTGGAAAATGCAAAATATTGTAAATGTACCTCAACACAAGAGCTAATCGAAGATGTCCACTTTGCACTTGGGATATACCTGTTTAATGCTATCCTCGGTCACCCATGTACAGTCTCTCAGATCTCCGCTCCACTGCACTTTGACTAAATGGATTCTCTTGTTTCTCAAAACTCTGGTTTCTTTGCCAATAATTTTCACTGGCTCTCTTCTCACTATTAAGCTTGGGGTAATCTCCAAATCTTGTTGTGTTGCTTCCTCCACAATCAAGTTTGGATCATGTACATGCTTTCAAAGTTGAGACACGTGAAATACATCAAGTACCCCTGGCAACCAGTCAGGCAACTGAACCCTATAAGCAAGAGTTCCAATTCTTTTGAGTATAGGGAATGGACCAATGAATCTAGATGCCAACTTCCCTGTCTTTCCGAAACGGACTACTCCTCTCCATGGGTAAACTCTCAAGTATACATAATCACCACCAACAAATGCTAAATCTCTTCTCCTCGAATCTGCATAACTCTTCTGTCGGCTCTGAGCTGTTTGCAGTCGCTTCTTAATGAAATCGACTTTATACGAAGCTTCTCGAATCATGTCGGGACCCAATACTAGTCGGTTACCTGGTTCTACCCAAGATGCGAGAGATCTACATGGTCTGCCATACAGTTCTCCGAATGACGACATTCGTAAGCTTTCTTGGTAACCGTTATTATATGAAAACTCAACCAAATGCAAGTGATCTTACCACGATCCAACAAAATCAAGAATTCATGCCCGCAACAAGTCTTCCAGTATACGGTTCACCCTCTCAGTCTGGCCATCCGTTTGAGGATGATATGCGGTGCTCAGATTTAACTTTGTCCCCAGCTCCTCTTAGAATGCTTCCCAGAATTTACTAGCGAATATCAGATCACGATCACTAACAATGCTACTGGGACCTCCATGTAATCTGACAATTTCTCTGAAATAAATCTGTGCCAGACTTTGAGCTGTTCTAGTAGACCTGACAGGGATAAAATCGGCGGTCTTTGTGAAATGATCTACGATCACCCATATACTATCATTGCCTTTCCTGGTTCGGGGCAAACCATCAATGAAATCCATGGAAATTTGATCCCACTTCCAATCTGGAACCTCTAGTGATTGCAACAATCCTGCGAGTTTCTGTTGGTCACTTTTAACTTGTTTGCAAGCAAGACACCTGCTAACATATATGGAAATGTCTCTTTTTATAGATCTCCACCAGAATGTACGCTTGAGATCATGATACATCTTACTCACGCCTGGATGAATACTAAGCTTGGACTTGTGACATTCATCCATCACTTCCCTTCTGAGCTCAAGAATGTTCGGAACACAAATTCGGCCTAATAACCTCAAAACTCCTTTGTTATCAATCTGGAAACTCGAGGGTTCGCCTTCCCGAACTATTTTTCTAATCCTATGAATAAATTCATCATTCTTCTGAAGAGCAGAGATATTTTCAATCAATGAAGGCGTAATAATGAGATTGACGATGATCGCATTCTTCCTGCTGAGCGCATCAGCTACAACATTGCCTTTTCCTAGAGTATACAAAATATCTAGATCATATGCCACAAGAAATTCTAACCAACGCTGCTGCCTCAAATTCATGTCCTTCTGGATGAATACATACTTCAATGACTTATGATCTGTATATAATTCGAACTTCTCACCTAAAAGATAGTGCCTCTATATTTTCAAAGCAAAAAAGACGGCTAACAACTCAAGATCATGAGTAGGATATCTCTTCTCATGCGGCTTCAACTGACGGCTATCATAAGCAACTACTTTGCCTCTTTGCATCAATACCGCACCAACACCTTCAAGAGAAGCACCTGTATAGACGGACAAATATTGATTTCCATCAATAATAGTCAACACTAGAGCAATGGTCAGCCGTAATTTCAGCTCTTGGAAAGCTCCCTAACGTCCAGGCGTCCAATTAAATTTTGTATGCTTCTTGGTAAGCTTCGTTAATGGACAAGATAGCTTCAAAAAATCTTTATCGAATTTCTAATAATAGCCAGCCAATCCTAGAAAACTTTTGACTTCCGTATGAGTGCTAGGCTACTTCCAATCTCAAATGGCTGTGATTTTGCCCGGATCCACTGAAATTCCATTCTTCAATACTACATGACCAAGGAACTTTACTTCTTCTCGCCAGAATATGCATTTAGAAAATTTGGCTTTGAATACATTCTTTCTCAGAATTTCCAAAACTTCTTCCAAATGCTTTTCATGCTCAGCAGTGGACTTAGAGAAGATTAAGATGTCGTCAATGAAAACCAGCACAAATCTATTCAAGACATCGCGGAATACTCTGTACATTATATTGACAAAGTAAGCAGGAGCATTACATAAGCCGAACGACATTACTAACCACTCATAGAATAAGTCTGGACCTCTGAAAGCTGTCAAAGGAACACACTCTTCAACAATGCACAATTGATGGAAATCCGTCGCTAGGTCCATTCTAGAAAACACTTGCGCTCCATTCAAGTGATCTAATAAATCATCACTACAAGGGAATGGATATTTATTTTTCAGTGTTTGCTTATTGAGGTCTCGGTAATCCACACACAATCGGAGAGTACCGTCTGACTTTGGAACAAACACTACTGCTGCACCCCAATTTGAAAAGCTAGGTCTGATCAGATCTTTCCACAAAAGATGTTTAGTTTGATTGCTCGGTTCTTCTTTCTGTTTCAATGTCATTCTTCGAGTAGCATTCACAACTGGCCTTGCATTCTGAACTAAGTCAATCTTGAAGTCAATTTCTCTTCGCGGAGGTAAGCTATCAAATTCTTCAAACACATCCGCGTAATTTTTAACTACAGGAATACTCTCAATAGAAGTAGGAGTAACTTCTAGAGAAGACCTAAAATCTTCTCAATCAGTTTTTGAGCTGTGGCATGGTATAGAAATAATATTCCCCAATTTGGTTTTAGCCTTAACAATTTTTTCAGCGCATAATACTTCAGCCTCATACTTCGTTAACCAATCCAGCCCAAGAATAACATTGTACTCTGAAAAATTCATGACGATTAGATCAAAAGAAAACAGGTAACAAGAATAAGAGATCGGTACTCTACAGTATAAACCGAGAACAAGAGAACCTCCTATTGGATTATGGACGCTAATTGATTCTTTAAGATCTCCCAGTTTTAAATTTAACTTTTTCACGGTGTTACTAGAAATGAAACTTCGTGATGCACCACTGTCAAATAATACCGTAACAGGAATATTCTTAATAGTAAGGGTACCTCCCAAAACATTTGGTTTACCTGTTACTTCGGAAGAAGCTGGTGCACTCGCCCCATCATACACGTGAGCCACCTCGGACTTCTTCCTCAATGGACAATCCTTGATTAGATTCCCTAGCTTGTGACAATTAAAGCATTCCTTAGTACCGCAAGGATTCTAACTGGGCCCTGATTCGCTCCTCCTTGGCTTCTTCAGAGCTATGCATTCAAAATTATAGTGTCCGAGTTTTTGACAGTTGAAGCATTTGACCTTGGCCTTTTTATTTTCTTGAGGCTTAGTGGCTGCAGTGTTGCTCGCCTTGGGCTTCTTATTAGAATGTTTCCTCTTATTATTAGCTTGATTTCTTTCTCGGTCATGCTGAGAATTTTTCTTATTAATCTCCTCGTATCTACAAGCCATCTCAATCACTTTGGCAAATGGGAGCTCAATATGTGTTGTCACCCTGTTGTGATACTTCCTCGAAAGACCATTAATGGACCTCTTGTTTTCTTGGAGCGGGACCTGAATCAATTCAGGTGCATATCGGGAGAGCTCTTCTAATCTTCTTGCATACTCAGTAATAGTTTTTTCCCCTTGTTGGTGATTAGAAAATTCATCATGAAGGCGTTCGACTTCTTGTCGAGGGATGAACTTCTCATTAAAGAGCTCTTTGAACTTCACCCAAGATATGTCAGCAGCAATATCTCCAATCGTAGCTGTCTCCCACCAAATTAAAGCCTCATCCTTTAGCAGCCATGATGCCATGAATCTCGTCCGATGGTTCTCTAGTTTCAAGCATGCAAACATTTTCTCGCATGTGTTTAGCCCAGCCTGAGCTTCGGTCACTGTCTCACAGCCAGTGAATGGCACGCCTCCCAAATTCTTGAATTTCTTTGCCACTTTATCCAGATTGAAAGGTTGTGGTGGTGGTGGTGGTGGCGACACTACAGCCTCTAGATTAGGGTGGTTCTGAGCAGTGGGGATTTCACCCCTTCCCTGGCCTCTGCCTGCTCCACCTCTACCTCTAGCTCTAGCACTCATCTCAGTCTGTTATGTACCATCAAGGAAAGAGTCAAACAAGCAGAAATGATAATTTTTAGGGAATGGTAAAAGTAGGACATATGGAAAAATGATGATGTAATGACTGATTATTATGTGCTATTTTGCTGCGCACATTCTAGGACATTACTAATCCTATCTCTAATGAGCTACTCGCCTTAGAATACTGCAGATTCTATTTTGATGAATTGTTTTAAATATGTTATAATTCTGAGCTAAGGTTAACCTAAGCTCTGACACCAACTGTGATGACCCCAAACTCCCATGCCATGGAAGCAAGGATAATCATTGGAATATAACACTTTTATCACAATAACAGAATTATAGATAACAACATAACACATGAAATCATAGGATAATATCATCATCATAGCAGCGGAATCATAAATGTCATCGACATCATAGTTGCACAGACAAAGGATACTACTCAGTACATAATAAGTTCCAACAGATAGAAAATAAGTCTAGAACTTCCTCAAATACAGCCTAAATAAAGTGATGTCTACAAGTCCCAATATAGAGATAAAAGATAAAGATAGTCTTCATCTTCTGCCAAAAGAGCACACCATGCTGCGGTGCATATCCAAAATAAGCATGTTACCTGTTTACTTGGCTGCCTGTGTAAAAATAAGTGCACCCGAGTTTGCAAGTGAAAACAAACTACGAGTTAGTCATGGGACTGGTATGAGAAATCTTACCTAACTTATCTAATAATAAAGTTAATCACGGGAACACGCTGCTAACACGGAACTGGTTTACTCCATCGGATTGCCAGTGCATAAAATAAGTAAATCTTTTAAAACAATGCAATGCTTTTTAGAAAAATGAAACCATTATAAGACTCATGCTCCATCACACAATGCAACACAAATCAGAGGATAGAGTTTTACCTTATAATGATCAAACATGATTGATACGTATAAAACAATAATCATTTGATATTATTATTAGTGTCAAATTAGTTTAAAACACTTTCAAAATAAATGTATCAATCCTAGACGGCAGAGCTACCATATACTATGTCGGCATATATAGGTTTACAATCAAATCCGTAATGACGTATTGGAAATTGGGTTTCCATCATGAATAGAGGATAGGAGTCATCCTCACCGATTTTGAGACACTCTAGCAAATGCCTCAGGACTCGGGCTCTCCCGAGCCCTAGTTAGCAGCAGGGCTGGTCCACAAATACTTTAGTGGATTGGTTATTCCTGAACAATACGTTTCCCAGTCCTAGTGGACCTATCACTTGGCCAGTAGAGACCAATATCTGAGGGCCCTCACAATCCAACATCCACATAAGTAAAAATGTCTGGGCTCTATACCATAACACCACTTCTAGCTAGAAAGAAATGTATGCACTTCCTACCATCCTCATTCCATTTTTGACTCATACTGAGGTGTTAGGCTCGTGTTGTAACGCTATACACAAAGCTATGCTAAATAAAGTTATGCTTTGATCAACAAACACATGGCTGTGCTTTTCAACAAAAGCCTTGATCATTTGCATCATGGCATGCCACATTGACAATCCACGTCATGCGACTGATGTCTATAAATATATAACCACTAAGCTCGTACGTCTCAGAGAAGGGTGTTAAGCAAGAGAATAAATTCTTCGCCACCAAACAAATATATATTTAATAGAAATCAATTCACACATAACGAAGTCCAATGTAAGACACACATCCGTTTACAAGTCTGTTCTTGGTCTGAACGAAACTGGAGACACCTTATACCTCGTCTAGTATGTCCAATACGGAAGAGAGGTTCTCGCATATCCGGTCAATCAACAAGTACATCTGGACAACTACCACTTTAACCCTTTCCTGGGAGCAAACCAATCCAAGGCATCAGTAGTCATCCATTCGATGTGAAGATCGCCAGTCTTCAACCACCGTCTTCAATGTCTTCGATTTTAAATCGTCGTATAATCATTTGAAATGAGATTGAACTCTGTCTTTTCAAATAATTCTCGAATATATATAATTCAAATCCTTTCATATCGTTAATATTATTTTATAGTGTTTTATCACTATTTTTATTTATATAAAAATAGCTCATTTAATTCGAACGACGTTTCAGGTCGTTACGTGGCTCTGGCACTATTTTTATCCAAATTTGAATTACACATTTCTCGAAATCTAACCGTTGGATCTTAACAAATTTAATGTCTTGGAAAGATATTTCCAAAGAGAAGCTAATGGTTCCCTTTCTGGGAGAAATCCGACAGTCGAATTTTTCGGTATAATCGTTTAAAGTTACGCTTCCGAAACGCGAACTACCATGCGTAGTTCGTTTAATTTTAATTTATATTTATATATTATATATAAATAAATACAAATCGTTCGAAGATTTCACTAACATGTTAAAAGTGATGTTTTCAACAAACAAAACATATATTAACATATAAACATTTTCCTACTTCACTAACATGTAAGTGACTACATTTTAATGAATCAAAACATGTAAATCTTTTCATCTAAAAAAACATGTTAAAAGTAACATTTTTACGGCAAATTCTATTTTAATGTGTCATTCTTTTTAATCTAAATGAACATGTAAAATGTAACATGTTAATCACAAATTCCATTTTAATATGTCATTCTTTTTAATCTAAATAAACATTTTAAATGCAACATTTTTTTTATTACAAATCCTATTTTAACATGTAACCCTTTTTATTTAAATAAACATGTTGAAAGAAACATTTTTATGGAAAATTCTACTTTAATGTGTCATTCTTTTTAATCTAAATGAACATGTAAAATGTAACATGTAAATGACAAATTCCATTTTAAAATGTCTTTCTTTTTAATCTAAATGAACATTTTAAATGTAACATTTTTGATTACAAATCCTATTTTAATATGTAACCCTTTTTATCTAAATAAACATGTTAAAAGAAACATTTTTAATGACAAGTCCTATTTTAACATATTATTCTTTTTATCTATTTAATCAAAACATACACTAAAAATGTCATTTTTAATAATGTATAATTTTTAATGAGACGAATCATACACTAAAAATGTCCTTTTCAATATCTAAATAATTTCTAATGAACATGTCATTTTTAATAACGAATTATTTTTAATGAAACTAATCATACATTAAAAATGTCCTTTTCAAAATCTAAACAATTTCTTGTGAACATGTCATTTTTAATAATGAATCATTTTTAATGAAACTAATCATATATTAAAAATATCCTTTTCAATATCTAAACAATTTCTAACGAGCATATCATTTTTAGTAATGAATCATTTTTAATGAAATTAATCATACATTAAAAATGTCATTTTCAATATCTAAACAATTTTCAATGAACATGTCCATTTTAATAATGAATCATTTTTAATGTTTAAATTTTTTTTCTCTAAAACATGATAAATTTGTGATTCATATATATATACAATAAAAAGTAAAATTTTATTGTATAAACAATTATTTCCAACATGACAATTTCTATGATCCATATATACAATAAATAGGAAATTTTAATTGTATAAACAATTATGACCAATTGTATGATTCATACATACAATAAAAAAGATAATTTTATTGTATAAATATTTTTGACAAAATCTATGTGCACATATACAATAAAAAGATAATTTTTATTGTATAAACATTTTTGACAAATTCTATGTTCACATATACAACAAAAAGGTAATTTATATTGTATAACAACTTTAATAATCCTATGATTCACATGTACAATAAAAGGATAATTTTTATTGTATAACAATTTTAAAATTTCTATGATTCACTTGTACAATAAAAAGATAATTTTTATTATACAGCAATTTTAACTATTCTATGATACACATGTACAATAAATAGATAATTTTTATTGTATAAATATTTTTGACAAATTCTATGTATAGTAAAAAGATGATTTTTATTTGTATAATAATTTTAACAATTCTATGGCTCACATGTACAATAAAAAGATAATTTTTATTGTATAACAATTTTAACAATGCTATGATTCACATGTACAATAAAAAGATAATTTTTATTGTATAACAATTTTAACAATGCTATGATTCACATGTGCTATAAAAAGATAATTTTTATTGTATAACAATTTTAACAATTCTTTGATTCACATGTACAATAAAAAGATAATTTTTATTGTATAGCAATTTTAGCAATTTTATTATTCACATGTATAATAAAAAGATAATTTTTATTGTATAACAATTTTAGTAATTCAATGATTCACATGTACAATAAAAAGATAATTTTCATTTTATAACAATTTTAACAATTCTATGATTCACATATACTATAAAAAGATAATTTTTATTATATAAATATTTTTGACAAATTTTTCTACCTAATTCAATCCAACGGATCATCGCAATCAAAATCAATCAATCCAAATCTCGTACAACACACATATAAATTTTAACAGCGCATATATAAAAATTTCACATTGCAATCAGAGTTAATTTTAAATTTTAAATTAGAGATCTCACAGTGATTTGAATTCTTCAAAAATTGTAGATCGTTGTAAATTTCCCTGGTCATTGCTAAAATGTAGTAAGCACTGCCACGATCCCAACGGTCACTGTTTCATGTGGTTCCAACATCGTATGAATATGTTATGATTTTTATCACGTTAATAATTTTTTAACTTTAATTAATTAAATAATTAAATAATTAAATAAGAGATCACCTTCTTCTGCCTTCAGTAAAACAAGACTGCACCTTTTCTGATTTTTTCAAATTAGGGTTCAACCTTTCACGAAATCCAAGAGGCAAGACGACAATTAGAACGCAACACGTCGAAGGGGAAGTGAGGAGCACCAGGGGGCCCGTGATGATCAGATCGATCAAATGATTGAGGCAGGGCGGCAGTTTGGGTGTCCAATTCGAGCAAAATACAAACCTCCAGGCGATCTCACCATACGGATGTAAAGAGCAAGAAGAGATCTACGATATTGCCTTAAGGATGGAATGATTTTATAGAGGGGATTGAGTGATTTTAGTGGACGAAGTTTCGGATGTTCATGGCCATGGAAAAAGGAAGATGGCGGCGGATATAGACAAGAGACTAGGATTTTGTTAATCCTATATTTATAATATTATATTATTTAATTATCTAATTTTCAAAAAAGCCCGTTAACTCATACTAACTCCAAATCCAGCCTAGCAATTGTCGCCTCTAGACAAATACCCCCATTCTGGACACAATGGACTAGGTTTCATCAGCCCATTTGACCAATTCATCATATTTTTCTTTAAATTAAAATATAAAACATTTAATATTAAATTTGATCGTACATTTTAATTTACCGAGGCCACATACTGATTCCAAATATTCCGGAAAAATAAATCTAGCTATGTTTTGATGATACGGTCCTAACAAAATTAATTTCATTGAATTTGGAGACCGTTTGAAAAATGGTCTTTTTATTGGTCGATCCAATTCAACAAAAATTATCAAACGTATTTTAATTTACCACGCTCATATATTAATTTAAAAAATTATGGAAATTTAAATCTAGCAATAATTTGATATTCCAGATCCAACCAAAATTGTTTCATTGAAAACAGAGGATTAAAATTTCTAAAAATAATTTTTATAAATTGGTTCTGATTTTCCAGCTTGTTTCAATAGTAGCGTAATAGCCTTATAACAACGATCTATGACAAACAACCATGGTGAAATTCAGGGGGTGTGATACCCACGGGCACAAGCGATTCTACTGGGATAATAGCGTAACTACCGTGCGTCTGCGATTCATGGGGGAAGTGAAATACTTTCCATATCTAATTTTTAAAAGAATTATAAAGTATTTTCACTGGAAGTTGAAACAAGTATATTTTTGGTACTTGGAGATTTTTTATCATGTATTGGATCCATGTGTGTCAAAATTTCTGTAAGAACAAAAATAACTTGTTAAACTTTGATTATCAAGTATTTTCAAACTTTAAATAACAAATCAATATTTTTAAAGTTAAACTTGTATAGTCTAAATAATAAACTAAGGAAGATGGTTTTGAAGTGTTTGCAAGTACAAAGCTTTGAAATATAACAAAATACCTTTTTTTTTAATTTCCAACACGAGAATTACAAGTTTAAGTTTATGTTTTGTTATAACATAATGGAAGTTTATAAAAGAAGAGTTGTGAAATTGAATTAAATTTTGGAAAGTTAATAAATAAATTTAATAGGAAATGAGTATTGTAAAATTTATAAAATCGAACGAACATAAAGAAAAAAAGCGATTCACTAATGAGTTCAACATTAAAGGGAAAATATAAATTTAAGATTGGAACCAATCTACGCGAATTTAATGAGATCAATCCTAATGAAAACAAATTGGAATTACGGGGAAAATGGATGTGATAATGAGAGATAAGAAGATATGAATTTGATGAATATGAATCCATTAAGCGACTAAGTAAATAAAAATTTATAACTTGGTAAGTGAAAATTTATCAGATGGAATGAATGAAATTGAACTTGATTGAAAAAAAATTATGGATTGAATAAATTAAAGAAAATTTGAATGATACATTTAAGGTTAAATATAAGTTAACTAAATAAAATCGATATATTAGAGTTTGACGATTCATTAAGAATTTGTATATGAAGTCGATCAAATGTTAAGTGAATTCAATAAGAATGAATGGACAAATAAATGACTAGTATGGCAATCTATTGATGTAGGTGAATTTAATATGAATGACAAGAATATGGGACGGTAGTGTAAGAAATAGTAAAGTGTATGGCTTGGGATAAATGAGGTTAATATTGATGTTTTGTTAACATTAGCATTGTAGATAAATTTTGCTTTATGTACATCAATATTTACATACCATGCTTACCTATGTTTTATACATAATGAATTTACTTTGTACCCATGAATCTCATCATTTTTTGAGTATTTTAGTAAGAAGCCATGGCGTGCGCTTCACATTAGAGCTCGCTTTTGCGCTAAATGCTAGATATTAAACGTATATATATTTATAAATGCTAATATAAGGTATGCATCTCGATTTAATACCGTACTTGAGTTTTTTGTGTTGTTTCCTCTATTTAGAGATGCCTCATCGTATAGATGAGATGTATACTTTGTGTTTTTGTGTACGGGAAATTTTGCCGATCGAACTGTGCAGGGGAGGTGCTGCCGAAACTTTCCGTAAATCCGAGCGTTAGAAAAAATTCAAGTCCTAAAATTCTATAACTTATTTTTGTTCAAATAAGTTGTAATATGGAATAATTAGAATGTAATTTGAATAGAAAGGAATATTTTGAAAATATAACATTGTTCCTTCGCCTGTTGACGCGTTTAGTTTTTCCCTTGACCTGCTCACCTTTTGCTTATTATTCGATCTATTCGTGCTTGAATTTTTAGTTGCTCAGTTTTATTCCTAAATCTTTTTCCTTTCTTTGATAAATCTGTGGACAACCTGGGTTTTTGAAAAGAAACTTCGATGACTTGAAATACCGATATTTTGAGATGTTTAGAAACGATAATACTATTTGAAAGTATTTGAAAATTTGAATTTTCGAAATGGTTTATAACTTCAGGATATAAAATGAAATGATTTGTTACTGAGATTCGAGTAACCCATGACTAAAGAAAGGTACATATACTTGGTGCTTTATATTCGCTGTCCGAGTCTGGATTTTAACCAGGAGATACTTAGCTTGTGTTTGTGAATAACGTATATATGGTATCCGATGACTGGATGAAAACCGGGATATATACTTTGCGCTCTGTATTCGGTGTCCGAGTCTAGATGTTAGCCAGAAGATACTTGGCGTTATATCGATACATGCGTAGGCCATGCCTAGTGGCCTTGTCACTGGGAGAAACCTCTCGAATTGAGGCAAAAATGTTTTATGTCATTTATCTTGAAATATTTGAAATTTTCAAGGTAATTTTGGTTTTAAAATTCCGAAGTATAATCCAATATGAAATAAAATGTAGTATATTTAAATGATTTGAAACCAAAACCGGGATTTAAGTCGAAGAAATGATACCATGCTTTGATTTAAAATTTTCAATTTATATTGCTTACCTTGTTTTAAAATTTAACCTAGTATTGAAGATATTTGTTATATATATATATATATATATATATATATATATGTATGGTTTAACAATCTCTCCTTTTCGAGGACGAAAAGCCTTAAGGGGGGAGATTGTAACGAACCAAGATTCTCAACGTTTTAAAATTTTGGAATTTATTCGGATTTGGTATTTGAGAAATTTATATTAATTTATAATTTTGAAATTCTATTCTAATTTTTGACTTGGTTTTGAATTAATTTTTATTTCAGTAAATTTAAATTTTTGTCTTCGAATCAAAATTTGTTTTGTTATCTTTAACGATTTTAACATTATAAACTAATTGAATATATATATTTGAGAAATTATAAATTTTGAATTTTAATTTTTACTTGGGTATTTAAATTTAAATAAGTTTGTTGGATTTGAGAATATAAAATACTAGTATGGTTTTATATAGGTATAGTATGATATATGGTATCAATGCTTAAAAGAAAAATATTTGTTTAAATTGTTTTAACACTTGTTTGTCTCTCCTTTATGTGTAAACCACATAGTATCCTATCCCTGTTTTCAACACCATGCGTCCTTGTCTTCTGCTATTATCGTTCCTCTTCGTTTTGTTCTCAACTGGTTTACTTTTCTTGCCCAATTCACCTTGCTTCCCCAAATCGTTGAAATTAGTGGCGTCCAGAAAAAATTCAAATCCATCTCTAGTGTCCTTGAAATATCAAAATCACCAAATTGAAAATAATGTCCTCTACTTGCAGTCTTCATTCCCTTCGCCTCTTAAGGTTTCCACCTAGCGCTTTCTCTCCATCACGTCATCAACCACCTTCCATCGCTCCACCTTTCACTGTGTCAGCCCCCTCCACCGCTAATCAAAGTTGTGCCCACCACAACTCCAAAACGGCGTAACCACCAGTGCAGCAGCCCATCTTCATTCATCGTCCATCACCCATACTCACCGTGCAACTTCAGAGCATTGTCCCGAACTCGAGCCACCACCTGCACCTTCTGCCTTCATCGCTTTTCTAATTTGAGTTTTAATTCACTCACAATTAGCTTGTTTTCATTTTGTTTAACTTCGATAGTTATTGAAATTAAATAGTTAATTGAATTATTTTCCGGTTGGTTATTAAGTTCATTTTGGTATAATGCTCTGGCTATTGCTTAGTTGTTGAGGCTTTTGCCGATTTGCATTTTTTCCCTGAACACTTGATTGTCCCATTTTGCCTTAAAACCAAAAGGAAAACATGTTACATTGTTAATGGAACCTGAAGCTTTCCTTTTTGAAATTGTAAAACTCAGTTCACACTTGTTTGTGATGGCTTTGATCTTCCTGCACTTAGCTGTGTATTTAATAGACCTGTGATACATTAGAGTATACACTCTTGATTTGCTATAAATATGAGTAACTTGACCACATGAGGCTAGTATGAACAGACATGCACTTGACTTGATACTGCACTTGATTACTAATGTCCATTTGGAATGGGGTTGACATGTCGTACACCAGTTATACCATGATTTTTCTTCAATCTGGAATTAAGCTACCTTGCTATATTCGACTATGTGTACATGATATTGGATATATCCTAAAATTTAGTAATCATATAAACAGAAATTTGGACATTTATATAAACTGAAATAAATACAGCAAATTGCAATTTTTTTTGTTGCTATATAGATTTGCTGGAGACCCTGATTTTTGGGGACATGCATGAAAATATTGGGAATGTTTCATTTTTAAATTATATATATATATATATATGTACATATATATATGTTGCTTTATCTATGTGTGCCTGGATTTGTAAAATGGTCCACCTGCTAAACCCCTTTTCAGATGTAACATGAATATGTTAACATGCATATGCGCTAGATCTTTTGTTAACTTAGGAAAAATATAGCATATATATGTATGTATGTATGTATGTATGTGTTTTAATACATACATGAGGGGTTTGGCCTGCAAACTCCCGACCAGTGACCTGCTTCCTTGTTTCATAACCTACTTAGTTAGCAAACATCAATCATGTTGCCATGCTTTGTTTTAAATATGAGTTACATACACCTGGCTCATATACTACCTAAATGTACCTTGTTTTGAAATGCATGTGAGAACAGGGTTTTTACTAACCCGTTTTGTATATAAAAAGAAACGCATAAAACCCTTTTTGTATATAAAAAGAAACGCGTACATTAAGTATATGGTTGATACATTCAACCTGTAGAGTGTTGGTCTTCAACTTGCATATAAATTTGTGTTGTGAATTAAACTAATATGAGGTGTTTTTTTTCCTATTTAACGTAAGTGCAGCAATTTTTTTTTGTAAAATAGTACATTAGTATGATATTGGGTTATGAATTTAAACTTTAAATATGCGATAGAATTAACTATGTTATTTCAGTTCCATTGAAGTTAATTTACTTGAACAATGATTAATCCTGACTCGAGTATTTTATGTTTTTGCATGGAATGCTCGGGTAAGATACGAGTGTTGTAGATTTTATATTATTCAGCTCGCAATACTAGAGAGGAATGTGAAGATGCATATGCACACGCTAGGCCTGACTAAGACTATAAACTTTAATTTTTAAGGTTTATGTACATATTATTTTTCCTTCAATTGAATTCTATTTTGTAAACTCTGATTTTGTATATTAAAATTCCGATGTGAGATATACTGTTATTTTTCTGTTATGTGATTCTGCGTGTATTATCTATTTAAACCCGCTAAGCTAAAACAACGAGCTGTCATTTTGAACCTTCTAAGTTTGTTTAAATACGACTTGGGGTGGTCAAAAAGGCAGGTCTTTACATTATCATAATCTAATTTTTTGAAAATTTAGTAAATGGCTAGTGACACTAGTAACACCATTATTAATTCTTTTATAAAAGGGCAATCTACCACTAGACCTCCTCTGTTTGATGGTAGTAATTATGCTTATTGGGCTTGTAGGATGAAATTTTATTTGCAGTCTAACGGTTTGGATATTTGGAATATTACCCAAGAAGAGTATATAGAGACTCAAACTGAATATTCAAAATAGACACTAGACCAAAAGACACAAGCGCTTAATAATTCTAAGTCTATAAACATTTTATTTTTCTCTTTAGATTGAAATGAATTTAATAGAGTTTCTATATGTAATTCTGCATATGAAATTTGGAGAATACTAAAAGTCACACATGAAGGCACCAATAAAGTATAATAGACAAAAATATATATATGCTAATTCATCAGTTTCAACTCTTTCAAATGAAATCGAATGAGTCTACTTCTGATATGCATTCTAGATTTCAAGATATTGTACATGCCTAAATATCAATAGAAAAGAAAATTACTGAATAAGACCAAGTCAGAAAGATATTGAATTCACTTCCTAGTGAATGGGATCGGAAGACACCGACAATTGAAGAAGCCAATGATATTAGTACTATGTCAATAGAAGAATTAATTGGTAATCTAGTATCCTATGAAGTAATGTTGCTGGTTAGAAAAGATAATCACGGAAATGAGAAGAAATCACTAGCACTTAATGCAATGATAGACAAAGATGAATTAGATGATGATGCTATTGATGATGATCTCAAGTTTATTACCAAGAAGATTAAGAAATTCTTGAAGTGCTGGATAACGAAAAAACTTCGAAAACTAACAACAACAAATCCAAAAATGGAAATGTTGTTAAATTTTTCGAATGTGATAAACCAGGTAGTTTGAACAGTGATTGTCCCATCTTGAGAAAACCAAAGTACTTTTCAAACACTTTCGACAAGGAGAGGAAACAAGCATTCAATGCAATATGGGATGATTCGGATAGTCAAGTGATAGCGATTCAGAAATGGAAAAGGCCAATGTATGCTTCATGGCAATGGATGACCAATTATGGAATTTTGAAAAAGAAATTACTAAAGTTTAAGTGATATGCATCGAGATAATGAAACAATTAGGAAAAAGTACAATAATAGTTTGGCATAAATAGATAGATTATAAATATCTAATGAAAAATTGAGTAAAGAAAAAACAATGTCCAAAAGATGAAATTGAAAGATTTAGTGCTCATAAAAATGGAAAGGATTTAACAATTGGAAGTTTTGAAAAAAAGAAAAGTGAAATTGAGTCCTTAAAATCAGAAAATCTTTCAATGAAGTCACAGATCACTAATCTGAATGAAAAAATAACATCTCTAGACAATGTTATTCTTAATCGTAGTAAGGATTTTGATGAAATGAATATTGATATTGATAAATTTGACAAAGGGAAAGATAATCTAAAGAAATTATTATCTGCACCTAAAAACAATAGAAATACATATGAAGTTTGATACACCCTTAAGGTTAAATCAAAGAAAAATAGTACTCAATGTACTAAGTTTTTTAAAGCCTCTAAGTTCAAACCAAAACCTAGAAAATTAAAATTAAATCCTCCAAATAGGTTCATTAACTTATGGGGTTCCAAAATGGTTGGATAATACTAAAAAATAAAAATATATTGATAATTTTATTAATAAGGTTAATTATCTAATGATTATATTTTGAAAGGGCATTCAAACTCTTCATGGGTATGTCATACCAAAACCTAACTCTATGGACCTCGAAATAAAAGGGGTACTAGTGTGCATATTTTATAATTTTAGGTACCAAATAGTTAATGCTCAAAGCTTATGACAAGAAATCAATTAAACCTTGGATAAATCTGAAAATGATTAGTTATTGGCATCAGCAAAGTAACCCTCAAACTCATCTGATTATTTAGTTTATTTCATGTTTTGATTTCCCCAATTGTGTTTTATTTATATGCATATACAAACTCTAATATTGTCTAGCAGTAAACTAAATAATTCTTTTTACCTTTTTGTTGATGACAAAAGGGGAGAAAAGGTATAAATATCCAAGACAAAATGATAGGGGGAGTGTTAATAGTTAGGTGGAGTCAAATATAAAAAATATTATATTTTATCTCTTAAGTATTTATATGGTTGTCATCATCAAAGAGGGGGAGATTGTTAATACCCTAGGTGTAATAACCCGGAAAATCCGAACCAATTTAAATTTTTTATTTTGGCAATTTTAATGAATTTTGAATATTTAGAATGATTTATTTTAGATAATGACGACGAGAAAGTTATTTTGAATAGAATTAGAACATATATATTTATTTAAATAGTCGTTAGAATATAAATATTTATTTTAATTATTAAAAGGAATTGAAAACGGCGCAGTAGTTCGAAAATTCGATTTCAAATTTCAAATGAGTGTACAGGATTCAAAATAAATCGGATTTTAGCGAAACCAAAAATTTAGATTCTATTTGAGAATATCTTTCCAACGAATCCTAAAAATTGAAATTTCATAGCGGGGATAAAAAGTTATGCCCAGTTGAAATTTCAGAATAGTCGTTATGGAATTTTGGCCCTTAAAAATGGAAATTTTGCAAACGACCTCCGTTTTCGATGAAACCACTTTTGTTGGATTCAGGATGTCAAGTTATTTCAAGATTCCAAAAATTCATAATTTTTCAAATCAATATGTGAGCATGGTGAAGTAAAATTGTTTTGACAGTTTTAGTCAATTTGGATCGACCAGAAAATGGCCATTTTTCAAACGGTCTTCAAATTTGACAAAATTAATTTTGTTAGAACCGTTTCATCAGTACGAAGCTAGAAAATATTTTTTGGGATTTTTTAGAGTCCGTTTGTGGCACCGGTAATTGAAATGTGCATTCAAATTCAATATATAGATTTATATTTTGATTTTGACGGAAAGTGATCGAACCGATCGAATCAGCTTACGATACATATCCCATTGTGTTCGGAATGGGGGTAATTAGCTACGGATGATAGTCGTTGGTTCTCGTTTGGGGTTCAAAAGAAAAGTCAACTTTTTGAAATATAAAATAATTAAATAAATTATATAATATAACCTCCCTCTTCTCTCTCATCCTTTATCACTTCAGATCGAAACCGAAATAGAAAAAAAGAAGAAGAAGAAAACGTCGTGCCCTCCACGCTCCACTGCCACATCCACCACCGCGCCTCGCCCCGGGACCTCGCCGCCGCCTCCATTTCCTTCCCCTCTCTCGCGCCTCGCTCCCATTCTTCTCCGTTGAGAAACCCATGACCCTCCTCCCTCCACCGCACCTCCTTGCACCAGTCCCCACACCCCTGCGCCTCTGTTTCTTTTTCTCCCCCCCACCGATGAACTTGCAACCCTCAGCCTCCAACGTGGAAAAAATGTGATCTTTATTCTTTCCATTATCTTATTTTATTTATTTAAAGCATGTTTAATGTATAGAAAGGAATTTTTTTTAATGTACATGAATGGTATAAAAAATAGGATTTTTATTTTATGATTAGCAATATAAAAATCCTATTTTTATATATATTTCTATCGAATAAATATACGATTTTTAAAACTGAAATTATATGATTTTTATTAGATTAAAAAGAGAGATCTTTATTGGTTTAAAGATAAGATTTTTTAAATCGATTTTTTTTATTTTTATTAGAAAAGATTATATTTTTATATAATAGAAAAGATTATATTTTTATAATGGAAAAGACTATATTTTTATCATTAGAAAGATTAGATTTTTGTGTATAGAAAGAATAAATTTTTAGCAAAGAAAAGATTAATTTTTTAATCGATGTAAAGATTGAATTTTTAGCAAAGTAAAAATAGGATTTTTATATGAATGAAAGGTAAATAAAGATAAGATTTTTATCTTTTAAATGGCAGTATAAAAATGTGATTTTTATATATTCATTAGCGATAGAAAGATTCGATTTTTATCTATGTAGCGTTGTTATAAAAATATGAAATTACTTTTAGAAAGATAAAAATATAATTTTTAGCCTATGTATGTTATTTATAGAATAATCATACAAAGAAATAATTATTGCTTAGTTAAAAATATAATTTTTTAACGTAGGTATACTACATAGATCAATAATAAAAGAACGGCGGAGTGGAACCCAAAGGTGAGAACTCCTCACTTTTATTTTATTTTCTAGTTTGAAATATATACTAGGATGCAGACGGTGTTTAGTTGCACCTGACACCCGTCGTCCACAGACCATGGACGACTTGTTTTTTTATTGCATGTTGTTGTGAAAATTGTTTGTGATGTGGAATGGATAAATAAAATATTCATGAATGGGAAAAAAAATTTATAGTTAAAAATATAATTTTTAACGTGTATATGAATGAAATAAATATTTATAAACAAATCGAACGATTTGTTTTTGTACACACATTTGACTAATATTGATTGGGATGATAAATTTTACACATCGCCCAACTGCATAAATAAAATTCATTATTTGTTGATTGAAACCCCACACAGGTATTGGGATGATATATGACGTACACTGATCCCAATAATTAGCTGTATGTCGATTGATTGATTGACAGACTATTATAAGTGTTAAATATTTATATTTGATGCTTATACAGTGCAGAATGCACTTTGGATGATGGTTGATTGTTTATCATCATTATTGTATACATGTATTGGATGAAATCCATATAACTAAAATTATATGGTAATCGATTGATTCTGATTCCAGTTCAGAATTAACAAATATTTCAAAATAATATTCAGTAAAAGATCAAAATCTAATTTTGATGCCCGATTTGGGATGAAAACAAATATATTTCAATTTACAAAGCCGTGTTGATTAGATTAACGCCATTTTGACGTGAACGATATTTATATCGATTTTATTCATTTTTATAATGAATACCGAAGAGGAAATGATTTCGAAATATAATGTTTTGAAAATATTATCATTTATATATCGATGATATGGAATATTCAATTTTGATTAGAAATTGAATAGGAAGTTGAAATTGGGTCGAAAACGAATTTAAAACGATTTATAAAATACGTTTTAAAAGGAAATCGATGAAATATAATATATATATATATTATAAATATAATGGCCTGAATAGAACGCGCCGCGCCGCGGTAGTTCGTGAATTTCGACCATTGACTTCGAACGGACATTACGGGAGATCCGACCACCGGATTCTCCTAAGACTAGAACCGCTGGTTTCGTATCGAAAAGAGCTTTCCAAAGAATATTAGAGATTTGAAATCAAATGGTTGGATTTGGAATTACGTACAAATCAAATTTGGAAAAGGTTGTCGTAAGTGCAGTTCGATGGCCATTTATGGAAATCGACTGTACGGGCCTTGATAAAATTATTAAAAATATCAATAAAATGTATAAAATCATAATAAATGATTTGGAAAGGACTGGGATGAAAAATTCCATATTTGAAAAAAATAAAAATATATTTTTATCAGAATGAACTAGTTATGAACTAGAATTATAAATCCAATATTTTTAAAATAAATAAAAATGGATTTGAAATGGTTTTAAAAATAACTTGGATTTCCAATATATTAATTGGAATGGATCTAAATCGAAATTATCCTCGAAATATTTTGATATTGGATTTCATGATTATACGGATATTATGGAGGAAATTAGAAGATATATATATATATATATATATATTGGTTTCAGAATTTGATATTGGATATAAGCCGATATATTTTCTATTCAGAGCCTTGTATTTAATATCAAATTGGATTTTGAGTTTGTCGTGAATGATATCTTTAATAATACTGTTCTTTAACCGAATTTAGTTAAGAAAATCAGAAACTAACTGGAGATTAGTTAAGTTGAATGGTTTCCTGGGTATTGATCTGATGTTGGTTTCGGCCTTCAAGGTTAATACTTAGGGAATTGTTCTCTTACTAATTTACGATTAGAGACTGATTGGATTTTGGGTTTGTTGTGAACTGTGTTTTTAATGACATTCATTCTTTAACCCGATTTACGGTGAAATGAGATTTGGAATTTTTAAGTTTTTTTATTAAGATTTAACGGGAATTTTCCAAAGTAAAGTTTTCCAATTTTATATATTTAATCGGAATTGAAATGAAATTGGTTTTTGGGTTTATTGTGAACGGTGTTTTAAATAACACTAGTTATTTAACCCGATTAACAAAGGAGTTAGGAGAATCAGAAGCTAACTGGAGATTAGTTAAGTTGAATGGTTTCCTGGGTATTGATCTGATGTTGGTTTCGGCCTTCGGGGTTAATACATAGGGAATTGTTCACTTGCTAATTTTCGGTTAGAGGCTGATGGGATGGAATGTGATTTTGGGTTTATTATGAACCATGTTTTAAATGTCATTGGTTCTTTAACCCAGTTAAAGAAAGGATACGGTTTGAATTAAAATCCAAAGGAAGCTTAAAGAATAACTTTTAAAGAATTTATCTTTGATAAAATTAATGGGAACCTTTCCAAAATAATGTGAATATTTGAATAAAATAATATTCAGAATTGGAATGACGCGTATGTTGTATGTTTATAGCACTTGTTTATTATATACGCGAGTTATTCCGAAAGGCCGGGTTTATACCCATTCTGAATAACTGATTCGACGATATGTCGATGATGAAGACAGTGGTTGAAGAGGGAGGTCTTCACATCATTTGGATGATTACTGATGTCTTGATTGGGTTGTACACCCAAGCCGAGGTAATAAGTGGTGATCGTCCATGCATACTTGGAGATCAACGGATATGCGAGGACCTCTCCCCGGTATTGGACATGTAGGGGAGGAATAATGTGCCTTCGGTTTCGTTCAGACCCAGAACGGATTTATAAATGGATTGTGTGTCTGACATTGGATTTTATTTTGTGCTGATTGATTTCTATTAAATATATATCTGTTTGGCGGCAGAGAATTGATTTTCTTACTTAAAGCCCTTCTCTGAGACATACGAGCTCAGAGGTTATATATCGATAGATATCAGTCGCATAGCATGAATTACCTGTGTGGCATGGTGAGATGCAGTGATCAAGGCTTTTGTTGAAAAGCAAAGTCTTATGGTTGATGATCAAAACATGGCTTTGATACATCGTAGCTTTGTGTATAGCGTTGATTCGCAAGCCTCACACCTCGGTATGAGTTAAAAACGAGATAAGGACCGCTGAAAGAACACGACGTTTCTTTCTAGTTATGGGTGGTGTCAGCGTTTTACTAGCCCTGACATTGTTGATTATTATACCCTTGTGGATGTTGGAATGCGAGGCACCTCGGATATATCGGTCTATTCGGAGCCGATGGATAGGTCTGATAGGACCGGGAAACGTGTGTTCAGGAATTGCCAATCCTCAAACGTAATGGTGGACTGGCCCAGCCGATTCCAAGGGCTACCTAGAGTGTGTAGTCCTGGGGCATTTGCTTGAGTGTCCCGAAGCCATTGAGGAGCTTTCCCCCGGCCTCGACTCATGACGGAAATCCAATTTCCAATACGTGATATTTCGGTTTTATTTGTAGAGCCTAGTATTGGCAACATAATAACATGGGATGCTATGCCGTCTATGATTGATACATTTATATTCAAAGTTGTTTCATACACTTTACATTATAATAGTATCAAAATGATTTGTTTTAAATGTACCAAGCATGTTTGGCTATTATAAGGTAAAATTCTATCCTCCGTCTTGCGTTGCATTGTGTGATGGGACCTGAGCCTTATAATAGCTTCATTTTTATAAAAAGAATGCGCTGTTTGTTTTATGCACTGGTATTCTTGGGAGGAAACCCATTCCGTGTTATACGGCGTGGTCCCTTGAATTACTTTCCTTTAAAGTGAAGTTTTAAATAACTGTTTTAGTTCTCACACCAGTCACATGACTGACTTGGAGTTTATTGTTTTAACCTAAACTCTGGGTGCCCCTATTTTCCATACGGGCAACTTTTAGTTTTGGTTTTGCAAATTTATATTCATAGGATCCTGGTTTACAGCTGGAAAGATATTCAGAAAGCTCTGTATCTGTTTATCTCTTTTAGTTGTGTTTATGTATTATTTTCCGCTACTATGTAATGTATTGTAATCTCTGATATTTACCGAATGTAATTTATTTGTTCATACTCTATATATCCTTTTATTCTAATGGAATTGTTGTAATAAGAAATGCAATGTTCTTCTGTTTGTGTTCTGATTTGTCTTGTCCTCAACTCAATCTGTGCTTTCCTTCACAGGGAAGTTCGGGTCGTTTCAGTTTCTTATCAGAGCTTTGGTTTACAGAGCTCGAGAACAAGGCACATTAGAACCGAACGAAAGAATTAATCAGAGATTGGAATTAGCAATATCCAACAATGTATGACTCGTTAGAGATGGGATCAGTAGTATCCTAAAACGAGTGTGAAGAGTATATTTTTAAAATGAAAACAAATTTTGTTTTGAAAATTTAAACCTTATTCTATGTATTTGAATATTTATTTGTATTGAATTTGGACAATCCAATATATAAATATTTTGCATATACGCCTTGCAAACGTGTATTCGAAGTTTTAATATATTGGATAGATATAGAATCACACTCTAGTCGCCTGGAGATAATTCTGGTAATGCGGCCGCATTTCAGTATCTGTGTTCGAGCTTCGAAAGTGGGATTTCTATATATTTCCAAGTGACTGGTGTGAGAACCAAAACTAGATAGGTTTACTTGTTGTGAATTGGCATTAAAAACATGATTTTCTGTATATGTATCAAAATTATGAATTTGAAACGTTAATTCATTAATTGATTGATGGATGTGTTGTGTGATTATTCATTTAAACCATTCTGTGAAAGAACGACATATTTAGCCAAATTGAACCAAATATTGAAATAAACTGAAAATTATTTGCAATTACGTGCATGCATATATATATACATATATATACATTGAACAAGTCATTGCAAAGAGGCTAGGGCAGAAGAATAAAATTGTTTGCCCGACAAATAGGTACATGTTTATTGATTTCTTGGGGTTTTTGATGATTTTATGAGCTGACTAGCTGTTTCTTTTCTTTTTGGATTGGAGAGGCATGTATGGCAATTTCGGGATTTTACCGGTGCTCCCATACACGGGAGGTTATGGAGAAATCTTTCGAAAATTTAAGGTGTTAGCTAAATTTTTAAAAAATTTGAAAAGTTCTTAGAAATTGAAAAGTTGAAGAACTTAAGCCATAATGAAAGTTGAGTTGGTTTGTAAAACAACTTTCATCTTCATTCTTTTGCGAGGATGAAAAGTTTTAAGTGGGGGAGATTGCAATAACCCGGAAAATCCGAACCTATTTAAAATTTTTATCTTGGCAATTTTAATGAATTTTGAATATTTAAAATGATTTATTTTAGATAATGACGACGAGAAATTTATTTTGAATAGAATTAGAACATATATATTTATTTGAATCATCATTAGAATATAAATATTTATTTTAATTATTAAAATGAATTGAAAATGGCGCGGTAGTTCGAAAATTCGATTTCAAATTTCAAATTTCAAATGAATGTACAGGATTCAAAATAAACCGGATTTTAGCAAAACCAAAAATATTAGAATCTATTTGAAAATATCTTTCCAATGAATCCAAAAAATTGAAATTTCATAGCAGGGATAAAAAGTCATGCCTAGTTGAAATTTCAGAATAGTCGCTATGGAATTTTGGCCCTTAAAAATGGAAATTTTGCAAACAACCTCCGTTTTTGACGAAACCACTTTTGTTGGATCCGAGATATCAAGTTATTGCTAGATTTCAAAAATTCAAAATTTGTCGAATCAATATGCAAGCGTGGCGAAGTAAAACGTGTTTTGATAGTTTTAGTCAATTCGGATCGACTAGAAAATGGCCATTTTTCAAACGGTCTTAAAATTTAACGAAATTATTTTTGTTAGAACTGTATCGTCAATATGAAGCGAGAAAATATTTTTCGAAAATTTTTAGATTCCGTATGTGGCCCTAGTAAATTGAAATATGCGTTCAAATTCAATATATAGATTTATATTTTGAATTTGACGGAAATTGATCAAAACGATCGAATCAGCTTATGATATATATTCCATTGTGTTCGAAATGGGGGTAATTAGCTAGGGATGACAGTCGTTGGGCCTCGTTTGGGGTTCAAAAGAAAAGTCAACTTTTTGAAATATAAAATAATTAAATAATTTATAGAATATAACCTCCCTCTTCTCTCTTCTCCTTTATCACTTCAGATCGAAACCGAAATAGAAAAAAAAAGAAGAAAACGTCGCGCCCTCCACGCTCCACCGCTACATCCACCACCATGCCCCCCAAGGACCTCGTCGCTGCCTCCATCTCCTTCCCCCTCTCTCGTGCCATGGCCCCCCTTCTTCTCCGTTGAGAAACCCACGACCCTCCTCCCTCTACCACACCTCCTTGCACTAGTCCCCGCACCCTACGCCGCCGTTTCTTCTTCCCCCCCTCCGACCAACCTGCAACCCTCGGCCTCCATCGAGGAAAAATATGTGAGTTTTATTCTTTCCATTATTTTATTTTATTTATTTAAAGCATGTTTAATGTATAGAAAGGAATAATTTTTAAAGTGCATGAATGGTATTAAAAAATAAGATTTTTATTTTATGATTAGCAATATAAAAATAGGTTTTATATATATATATATTTCTATCGAATAAATATATGATTTTTAAAACTGAAAATATATGATTTTTATTAGTCTAAAATGGCGAGATCTTTATTGGTTTAAAGATAAGATTTTGTAAATAAAAAAAATTGATTTTTATTAGAAAAGATTATATTTTCCTATAATAGAAAAATTATATTTTTATCATTAGAAAGATTAGATTTTTGTGTATAGAAAGAATAAATTTTTAGCGAAGAAAAGATTGAATGTTTTAGCGATGTAAAGATTGAATTTTTAGCAAAGTAAAAATAGGATTTTTATATGAATGAAAGGTAAATAAAGATACGATTTTTATTGTTTAAATGGCAATGTAAAAATGTGATTTTTATATATTCATTAGCGATAGAAAGATTTGATTTTTATCTATGTAGCGTTGTTATAAAAATATGAAGTTATTTTTAGAAAGATAAAAATATAATTTTAGCCTATGTATGTTATTTATAGAATAATCATACAAAGAAATAATTATTGATTGGTTAAAAATATAATTTTTAACGTAGGTATACTACATAGATCGACAATCAAAGCACAGCAGAGTGGGACCCAAAGGTGAGAACTCCTCACTTTTATTTTATTTTCTATTTTGAAATATATACTAGGATGTAGACGGTGCTTAGCAGCACCCGACACCCGTCGTTCACAGAAAATGGCCAACTTGTTTGTTTTATTGCATGTTGTTGTAAAATTATTTGTGATGTGGAATGGATAAATAAAATATTCATAATTAAAAAAACATTTTATAGTTAAAAATATAATTTTTAACGTGTATATGAATAAAATAAATATTTATAAACAAATCGAACGATTTGTTTATGTACAAACATTTGACTAATATTGATTGGGACGACAAATTTTACACATCGCCCAACTGCATAAATAAAATTCATTATCTGTTGATTGATACCCCACACAGGTATTGGGATGATATATGACGTATACTGATCCCAATAATTAGCTGTATGTCGATCGATTGATTGACAGACTGTTATAAACGTTAAATATTTATATTTGATGCTTATATAGTGTAGAATGCACTTTTGATGATGGTTTATTATTTATCATCATTGATGTATACATGTATTGGATGAAATCCGTATAGCTGAAATTATATGGTAATCGATTGAGTCTGATTCCAGTTCAAAATTAACAAATATTTCAAAATAATATTCAGTAAAAGATCAAAATCTAATTTTGATGTCCGGTTTGGGATGGACACGAATATATTACAATATATAAAGCCATGTTGATTAGATTAAAGCCAGTTTGACATGAACGATTTTTATATCGATTTTATTCATTTTTATAGTGAATACCGAAGAGGAAATGATTTCGAAATATAATATTTTGAAAATATTATCATTTATATATCGATGATATGGAATATTCAATTTTGATTAGAAATTGAATAGGAAGTTGAAATCAGTTTGAAAACGAATTTTAAACGATTTATAAAATAGGTTTTAAAAGGAAATCGACGATATATATATATAACATATATATATATATAATGGTCTGAATAGAATGCGTCGCGCCGTGGCAGTTCATGATTTTCGACCATTAACTTCGAATGGACATTAAGGGAGATCTGACCGTCCGATTCTCCTAAGACCGGAACCGCTGGGTTCGTATCGAAAAATGCTTTCCAAAGAATATTAGAGATTTGAAGTCGAATGGTTGGATTTGGAATTATGTCCAAATCAAATTTGGAAAAGGTCGCTAGAAGTGCAGTTCGATGGCCGTTTATGGAAATCGAATGTACGGGCCTTGATAAAATTGTTAAAAATATCAATAAAATGTGTAAAATCATAATAAATGATTTGGAAAGGACTGGGATGAAAAATTCCTTATTTGAAAAGATAAAAATATATTTTTATCGAAATGAACTAGTTATGAACTAGAATTATAAATCCAAAATTTTTAAAATAAATAAAAATGGATTTGAAATGATTTTAAAAATTACCAGGATTTCCTATATATGAATTGGAATGGATTTGAATCGAAATTATCCTCAGAATATTTCGATATTGGATTTCGTGATTATACGGATATTGTGGAGGGATTTGGAAGATATATATATCGTTATTCCAATACAATATTTGTTGGTTTCAGAATTTGATATTGGATATAAGCCAATATATTTTTTATTCATAGGCTTGTATTTAATATCAAATTAGATTATGGGTTTGTCGTGAATGGCATCTTTAATAATACTGTTGTCGAACCGAATTTAGTTAAGAAAATCAGAAACTAACTGGAGAATAATTAAGTTGAATGGTTTCCTGGGTATTGATCTGATGTTGGTTTCGGCCTTCAAGGTTAATACTTAGGGAATTGTTCTCTTACTAATTTACATTTAGAGACTGATTGGATTTTGGGTTTGTTGTGAATTGTGTTTTTAACGACATTCGTTCTTTAACCCGATTTACAGTGAAATGAGATTTGGAATTTATAAATCTTTTTATTAAGATTTACTGGGAATTTTCCAAAGAAATGTTTTCCAATTTAATATATTTAATTGGAATTGAATTGAAATTGTTCTTTGGTTTTATCATAAATGGTGTTTTAAATAACACTGGTTCTTTAACCCAATTAACAATGGAGTTAAGAGAATCAGAAACTAACTGGAGATTAGTTAAGTTGAATGGTTTCCTGGGTATTGATCTGATGTTGGTTTCGGCCTTCGGGGTTAATACATAGGGAATTGTTCACTTGCTAATTTACAGTTAGAGGCTAATGAAATGGAATGTGATTTTGGGTTTATCGTGAACCGTGTTTTAAATGACACTGGTTCTTTAACCCAGTTAAAGATAGGATACGGTTTGAATTGAAATCCAAAGGAAGATTAAAGAATAAATTTTAAAGAATTTATCTTTAATAAAATTAATGGGAACCTTTCCCAAAGAATGTGAATATTTGAATAAAAGAATATTCAGATTTGGAATGAGGCATATGTTGTGTTTTTATAGCACTTGTTTATTGTATACGCGAGTTATTCGGAAAGGCCGGGTTTATACCCATTCTAAATAACTGATTCGACGATATGTCGATGATGAAGGCGGTGGTTGAAGACCGGAGGTCTTCACATCATTTGGATGATTACTGATGTCTTGATTGAGCCGTACACCCAAGCCGAGGTAATAAGTGGTGATCGTCCATGCATACTTGGAGATCCATGGATATGCGAGGACCTCTTCCCTGTATTGGACATGTGGGGGGGGGGAATAAGGTGCCTTCGATTTCATTCAGACCCAGAACGGACTTATAAATGGATTGTGTGTCTGACATTGGATTTTATTCTATGCTGATTGATTTCTATTAAATATATATCTGTTTGGCGGTGGAGAATTTATTCTCTTGCTTAACGCCCTTCTCTGAGACATACGAGCTCAGAGCTTATATATCGATACATATCAGTCGCATGGCATGAATTGCCTGTGTGGCATGCTGAGATGCAGTGATCAGGCTTTTGTTGAAAAGCAGAGTCATATGGTTGATGATCAAAGCACGACTTTAATACAACATAGCTTTGTGTATAGCGTTAATTCGTGAGCGTCACACTTCGATATGAGTTAAAAAGGGGATAAGGACCGCTCGGAGAACACGACGTTTCTATCTAGTTATGGGTAGTGTCAGCATTTCACTAACCCTGACATCATTGATTATTATATCCTTGTGGATGTTGGAATGCAAGGCGCCTCAGGTATATCGGTCTCTTCGGAGCTAATGGATAGGTCTGGTAGGACCGGGAAACGTGTTCGGGAATTGCCAATCCTCAAACGTAACGGAGGACCGGCCTAGCCGATTCCAAGGGCTACCCAGTGTGTGTAGTCTTGGGGCATTTGCTAGAGTGTCCCGAAGCCGGTGAGGTACTTGCCTCTGGCCTCAACTCATGACGGAATTCCAATTTCCAATATGTGATATTTTGGTTTTATTTGTAGAGCTTAGTATTGGTGACATAGTGGCATGGGATGCTATGCCGTCTATGATTGATACATTTATATTTGAAGTTGTTTCATACGCTTTACATTATAATAGTATGAAAATGATTTGTTTTAAACGTACCAAGCATATTTGGCTATTATAAGGTAAAACTCTATCCTGCGGCTTGCACTGCATTGCGTGATGGGACCTGAGTCTTATAATAGCTTCATTTTTATAAAAAACATTGCGCTATTTGTTTTATGCACTGGTATTCTTGGGAGGAAACCCGTTCTGTGTTATACGGCGTGGTACCTTGAATTACTCTCCTTTAAAGTAAAGTTTTAAATAACTGTTTTAGTTCTCACACCAGTCACATTATTGACCTGGAGTTTATTGTTTTAACCTAAACTCTGCTGGCCCCTATTTTCCACACGGGCAGCTAGTAGTTTTGGTTTTACAGATTTATATTCACAGGATCTTGGTTTACAGCTAGAACGATATTCGGAAAGCTCTGTATCCGTTTATCTCTTTAAGTTGTGTTTATGTATTATTTTCCGCTGTTGTGTAATGTATTGTAATCTCTGATATTTACCGAATGTATTTTATTTATTCATACTCTGTATATTCTTGTATTCTGATGGAATTTTTGTAATAAGCAATGAAATGTTCTTCTGCTTGTGTTCTGATTTGTCTTGTCCTCAACTCAATCCGTGCTTTCCTTCACGGGGAAGTTCGGGTCGTTTCAATTAGTACCTTAGGTATTGATTTTGATGACAATAGCCATACAAACATTACTGCTAACATATATTTGAGTTGTGTAGTTACATTAGATATATTATGGAGATATTTAAACAATAGTACAAAAGAATAATTACAGAAGAAGGATAATCAGAACACTTGAAGACTAAAGAAGACCAAAGTCTATTAGAGAAGAATGCTAAAGAACAGTGGTGTTTGAAGTAATGAGGAGTTGGTTGGACCTTAGAATATCTTATTAAAGATCCCATGGCAATTGTACTTGAAGATAATCAACCATTGACCTCAACCAAGTAGCCAAAATCCACAAATATAAGCAAATTTGAAGTGCAGAAAATTTTAAACAGTTATAATTTTTGTTGTGTATATTTGGAGCACTTATACGTCGACATACACATTTATGTATGCAGAGCCGGTCCTGAAGTTTATAATGCCCAGTGCGAATTTTCAAATGATGCCCGATGCTGTAGAAAATTGATCAACGATATTAAATATAATTGTTATATATTTAGTAATTTCCAAAATTTTAACTCAATCTTAGTTTTCATAATCAACAGTATGCTCCACGCAAAACAAAGTTTATATTCACACTAAGATTAAATCATAAGATTTGACAATAATATTTGACTGCAAGTCGATTTAATTCGATTAAATAAAAACAATCATTTCTAAACTTAAGTAGGCATAAATTAGTAGCTAAATTCATTCTCAGCTCCAAATTGTAATTTTCAATTAATTGTAAATTTAAGCATAAAAATATTTGACAAAAATATTAAAATCCCTATTCGTTTGTAGCTAAATCCGTTTTCCTCTTTAAACTCCTATAGGAAATCAATAATACAATTCAAAAAAAAATTAATCTAAAAAATAAGTACAACAAATTAACAATATCAATCTATCACATTTTGAAGGGTAAAATATCTAATCCATAAATAATTGACATTCTATTCATATTAGACTATACTAGCAACTCAAGTATAACAAATTGTTGTTAATATCATTTTAAAAGGTAACTAGTATTACCGTACAACGGTGGGAAAACCGAACGTTAAAAGTGTTCAATATAAAATAAAAAATTATTTATTAAGACATATTTCAGATCATATTTTATTGAAAATGGTATAATGTAGTTTAAGAGAAAACATAGGAACTTAAAAAGTGAAAATCCAATTAAACTAAATTTTACATGTAAACCAACTTAAAACTAATAGCATACCATTAATGTATTAATTTGAATCTGTCATAAACACATACAACATTTTTATTTGGCTAATATAGGGTATTGTTATATACACTCCAAATATTGTTAAGGGGTGGCCTAATCTTTTGTTTTTGCTTTTTTACTAAGAGGGGGACTTTCAAAAGTTGCCACTCTTTAACACAAAATTATATTTTGACCAAATTACCCCTTATGCATTTTCAATCCTAAATTTAATTATCGTTGTAATAAATGCTTATCTCTTTAATCACCTTTTTTTTTAGAGAAATCCCTAATTCCAATCAACGAAGGAAATAAACCGTAATTCTTCAACTGAGAAAACAACTTGATTTGCATTAAACGTTTGATATCATATGATGAACAAGCAACAATTGCTATGGTATTTTTTATTTTTTATTTTTTTTCCTTTCAAATTTATAGATTCGTACTACTGAATATGTAAGTTTTCATGATGTACAGGAAAAACGCTAAAGTGTAGTTGAAATTGTGTTATATTTTCGGCATTGATTGTAAGAATGAGATTGTTCCCATAAACATTGTTTATATGTATATTCAGTGGCATTGCACTGTTTTATATTAATAAAAATGGTGTTGATTGATCATTTTTTATTTTATCATTTGATGTATCCGCGTTAATGTTTTCCAAATTTTCTGATTTAATGTATTGGTAATTTTTGATGCGAGGGCAGTTTGGTACCTAATTTTTCATTTCAAAGCCTCCCCTTAACAATTAAAATTGTGTATGGAGTCCCCTTAAAATTGACCATCCCTTAACCATATTTGGAGTGTCGATAACAATACCCCTAATATAGACTCAAAATATATCATCATATCAATGAATATTTAATTGAAATAAAAAAATGCAATAGCAGATATAAACACTTATACATGTTAGTCTAACGGTGGAAAAAACCGAAAAGTAATTTGTTTAATATTAAATTATTTATTAAGAATTATTTTAATTCAGATTTTAGTGTAAAAATATAGACACAAAATTATCAATACTTTCTTATTTTTCAAAAAGTAGATGCCCACAAAATACCAACTAGTGACATCATGCAGGTAGCAATACACATTTTATCAGCAGTTGCTTTGTAGCATTGCCATATTCAACATCCATAACTTGAACTAAACCAATGTACCTACTATATTTTATTATTTATAAGCCACTAATTGTTAATGCATAACCTATAGTTTCATGAGAGGATAGCATAAATGGCAACCTTGGAAAATATTGATGAATTTTTTTGGATTTGCTTCTAATGTATTCCTCAAAAACCAAGTGTTAGTATAGAAATATGCATGCATCTATGTGTAACGACCCGTATTTTTACGGTATATAAATAATTTATTTAATTATTTAAATAAGGTTTGTTTATTTAAAATGACCAGAATTTAATAATAATGAATATTTAATCAAAATAAATAATATAATAATATATTTAATTCTTAAATAATCAGAAATTGCGGAATTCACAATATTCTGTGAACTGGACAATTCGAAGTACATAATTTAGTTTTGAGTTGAATTATAATAACGAATATATTATTTGAATGAAGTTTGAACGTATAATTATATTATAATTAAAATCGAGCTTGAAATGGTGCTGCAGTTCGTAATTTGGCGATTCAAACTTCAACTGAATGTACATGATTCATTTTAAGCCGGATTTCTGTGAAACAAGAAACGTTCGGAGCTGGTGAAGCATATCTTTCTAGTAGAAGAGAAAAATCGAGATTTCGTCATGTAGATTTTGAGATATATCCAAATCTAATTTTAGAAAAGTCACTATGGAATTCCTTTATAATTTATAAAAGAATTATTTATATTTTTAAAAGGGATTTCATTATAAATCGAATATCGATTTAATCGGGATTTGAAATATTAATTTAGAAATTCATATAGGAATATTCTAAAGCTGTATGGTATTCCACTGTGAATATATACGATAATATAAATTTATTTATATTTAAAAATATTTATATATTTAAATGGGTTATTTAGAGCTTTAAAAATAGCCACTTTTGCAAACGAAGTCGGAATTCAACGAAACTAATTTTTTTGGATTCGGAACATCAAATTATTGTTGGATTCCAAGTTTCTTGATTTTTAGAGTCATTGTGTGGCCGTACGGGTTTTTAGAGTGAAAAACAGTCGATATTTTGACAGTTTAAAATACGCTGTGTGAACAAACGGAGTCTGAATTCGACGAAACCAGGTTCCTTGGGACCGTAGTGTCGAACTGTAGCTGCATGTCCAGTTTCGTGATTTTTGGGTATCGTGTGTGATTACAGGAATTTTAGAGGACAAATAAAAGCAGCGTTTGCTTAAAATTTAATATAATATTCGAAAATAAAATATCCAAAATTCCTATAAATACCCTCTAAATATTCCTTAACCTAATTTTCTCATTTCTCTGGTCAACGAGATAATACGCCGTCTGTATTCTTCCTCAAACCAAGATCAATTACTTCCAAAATCAATATCAAATTAAATAAAAATCTAGAAATTTCAAGATAGGTATATATGGATTCGTTAAACCATCCTCTTCCAACTGAGATGCATTTCACTAAGTTCGACGTTAGTTTATGGTGTGCGATATCGTACAGCGTTGGGTTTCCTAGATCTAGGGTTTGCGGTTTAGTGAGATTAAGGTTTCAATTGAATAAAAGGTGATTGGATTTGTGTTTGTGGTGTTAAGGAGGTGCGGTGGTGTCAATTCGGTTAAGAATCACCAGAAAAGGGGTCGCGATAGTGAGCCGTTATGCGTGGAGCTTGTAGCTCGAACGCTATCTAAATGATGAAGTCGAGCTTTGTTCTATGAGGTCAGATGTGATGTTCTTGCTGAGAGAAGGACGTTGATGTGTCTGGTTTGCAAATTCATAGAGGAACGATGGAGAATGGGAGCTCAAAACGTTGGCTAATGGCTTTGGGAGCGGATTGGTTATGCTAGAACAAAGGGGTTACGGGGAAGAAGATGCTTGAACGGGTCGGGTTTTAAAAGGAGCGGCTTGGGCTGGGCTGAAATGGATAGTGTGAGGGCCCAATTTATTCAATCCATTTGAATTTGTTTTTACATACACAAACTTATATAAACCATATCTCATGCAGACGATATCGGTTTTCAGCGAAACACGATCTGTTGGGATCGTATGGACGGGAGCTCCACAATGAGACTGACTGGAAGTGAATCGAAGCTCGTTACAATTTATGGAGAAATAAATTGTCCGTCTGAATCAAAAGAAGCAAATCGTTATTTAACGGTTAACGCGAAATGTGAGTAAAACTCACCAACATTGAACAGTTATATTTTTTTCTAACGTATATTTAGAACTGATAATTATCTGTTGATTGATGTGTGTTAACTGTTTGGTTGAATTGCTTGTGTATTGGTTGAAATTATAGATAACGATATATATATATATATAAATCATTGGTCAAATATTGATTCTGTTTAGCATAATATTTCATATTGAAATGAAATCGATGTTAGTTGTATTGTTTAACATCTGTGATGTAGGGAAACAGCTTGGAGGGGTCCAACTGGACTCCTCAATATTTATAATACTATTCTATTCATATATTGTAATATATGATGTGATATATAATCCGTTGTTGATTATGTGTGTTTGAATGATATCGATCACTGTTAATTGGTATTTTAAATACCGTGGAAAATACTAGGATGTAAAAAAGGGATTTTCAAAGTACACTTTGAAAATAATTTATTTATATAAAATCAATGGATTTTATATAGGAAAGGAAAAGGATTTTATAAAAAGGAAATAAATTATAAAATCAAAAGAGTTAAAAAGAATACATTTGTAAAACAAATATAAAGGAAAATATTTGTAAAATAAATATAAAGGAATACATTTATAAAACAAATATAAAGGTAAATATTTGTCAAACAATTAGAAAGAGAAATATTTGTAAACCATTTACAAATGGAATAGAAAAAGGAATATTTGTAAAACAATTACAAATAGAAATAAAAAGGAAAAACATTTACAAATGGAATTGGAAAGGAAGTATTTGTAAAACATTTACAAATATATTAAATGGAAATATTTATTTATAGGAAATAAATAGAAAAGATAAAGGAAATATTTATTTGTTAAATAAATAGAAAAGATAAAGGAAATATTTACTTGTTAAATAAATAGGAAAGATAAAAGAAATATTTATTTGTTAAATAATAGAATTTAAAAAGGGAATAATTATTTGTTAGGTAAACAAATAGAAAAGGAATTATTTGTATAAACAAATAGAAAAGGAATTAATCAAAGGAGTTAATCGAAAAGAGTTAATCGAAATGAGTTAATCGAATATTAGTTATTCGATTAGAGTTAATAGATTAAAGTAAATGAGTTAGAGTTAACCAGTTAGAGTTAATCAATTAGAGTTTATCAGTTAGAGTTAACCAGTTAGAGTTGATCAGTTAGAGTTGACCAGTTAGAGTTAATCAGTTAGAGTTGATCAGTTAGAGTTAATCAGTTAGAGTTGATCGGTTAGAGTTAACTAGTTAGAGTTAGAGTTAACCAATAGAGTAATTAAATAGAGTTAATTGAATTAGAATAAATTGATTAGAGTTAGTCGAATTAGGAGTTATCGAATATTGGTTATTCGAAGTGAGTTATCGAATCTAGTTATTGAATAGAGTTAATCGAATATAGTTTATTCGAATAAAGTTAAAAAGGAGTTAATCGAATATAGTTTATTCGAATAAAGTTAAAAAGGAGTTAATTGAATATAGTTTATTCGAATAGAATTAAAGGAGTTATGGAATATCGTTTATTTGAAAGAAGTTAAGTGAAAAGAGTTAATCAAATAGAGATAATCGATTAGAGTTAATCAAATAGAGTTAATCAATTTGAGTTAATCGATTAGAGTTAATCCAAAGGAGTTAATCCAATAGAGTTAATCCAATAGGGTTAATTGATAAGAGTTAATTGAATAGAGTTAATCAAATATAGTTTATTCGAAGAAAGGTTCGAATTTAGTTATTCGTAAGAGAGATTATCGAATATAGTTATTCAAAGGGGGAAGTTATCGAATAGAGATTTACTCGAAAGAGAGTTACGTAAGGAAGTTTGTTAAAAGTTTAAAAGATAAACTTTGTCTATTCTGAAGCTAAAACGTTGTTCAGTTAAGGTCTGAGAGGTAATTATACCCCAACTTGATTGACTTCCTTCTTAACTAAGGAATGGTAAGGTTTGATAGTAAAGGATGGTTAAGTGAATTTAGTAAATGGTTGGAGTTAGCATAGCGATGTTTTATTTAAACATATATTTAAATCCAATGAAGGAACTTCGGAAATGTTTTCCAAATAAGAAGTCAGAAATGTTTTCTAAAATAAGTAACAGGAAATGGAAATGTTTTCCATTGTTAATAACGTATATTTTCTAAGTTTAGAAAATACCAAATGTTGAACATAGGGAAACAGGAGATAAGTAAATTAATGAACTAAAGAGATAAATGTTAAATGATAATTGATCAATATAATTTCCATTTGGAAATAATATCGTTGTTTGCACACGTGTTTTTCGTTAATAGTTAACTCACTGACTATCGAAGTTTTCGACCATTTTAACATTGTAAATATGAAGAGACAGGTTGGATTATTATCCGAAGAACCACTCCGTATTGGCATAAGCGTTACGAATCATATATGCCAAAGATAAATGAAGACAGAGTCAAGTGCAAGGGCTGTTGTATAAATCTTAGGTAAAGATTGCCTAAGATGGTTGTACTGAATAGTGCCTTCGGTTTGTCCAGTCCCAGGACGACCTGTATAGAAGCATGTCTGACAGAGTATATTTAATAGATCGTGTAAGTTGATCTCTTCAAACGTATTTACGTTTGGTGGTGGAGGAATTCATTTTTCTTAGCTGTATACCCGTGATATTTTTGGGGAAATCAATTTGTGATTTGGCAGGTATGACGATGTGACATTCAAAGTGAATAAACGAGTGATCTGTCAGAGATAAGCGTGGCCTCTAGCCTCACAACTGGGAAATGACAGAAATCGAGCAGGCAACATGGCTATGTAGGTCGCACCTATTACGGTGTATAATCACATGATCTAGAGTTTCATTTACTTCTAAAAATCTATTGTTGATGCTGTCCCATTCGGGAAACGGTTGTTGATCCCAACCATTGGTGATATACATTCGATACACTCAAGTGAAATGAGTGGTCGGACATGTGTGGTCGGTTTGCAAGATGTTCTTGTTGAACCCAGTCTATTCCTCTCTAGAGGTACACTAGCGAAAGGTGGTTCCATACCTTGTCATAGTTCGAAATCCATTACCCAATACGTGCTTGCGGTTTTGATTGTATACTATATATGTAGAACGTGAGATGAAAGCGTTTCTACTAGATGATTATTATATTGTGGTTGATAGACATTATTATAATATTAAAAGGTTTTTGATATAAAGATAATTTGGATTCTCATAAGGGAAAAACCCGTTCCATTATACGGCGTGGTCTTATGAGATATCGATTATTTGTTCAAATTGTTTTAAACTGTTTTACTCACACCAGTCCCATGATTGACCCGGAGTTTATTTTGTTTTGTTTTCCCTAAACTCTTGG
This sequence comes from Allium sativum, assembly GCA_030737875.1. Taxonomy (NCBI): domain Eukaryota; kingdom Viridiplantae; phylum Streptophyta; class Magnoliopsida; order Asparagales; family Amaryllidaceae; genus Allium; species Allium sativum. The sequence continues at coordinate 994,186,626 of CM060920.1, forward strand.
GTGCCCAATTTTGTACGGGAAGTCAAGTAGTGGGATTTACAGATACTTGAAGAGCTGGAGCAGGAGGCTTCAGAATTAAATAGCTATGGTTATTTGTCCGCTGTGTTGTAAGTGTTGTACTTTGGAAATGATATGTATATTCAAGTACAGATTTATATTTCAAAGTTATGTTATATATTATATGTTATTCATTCCGCTGTGAGGTTCGTGTTACTCTGATGTTGTGTTGTTCTTCTTCTTCTATTCTAAGTTTCTATCTTATCTATTCTCACCCTCTGTTTTCTTTCTATTAGTTTTCTGATTTTCCAGTGTAAATGGGGTTGGACTTGTGTTATTTGGTCAGCTCAAATTGGACCGGAATTTGGGGTCACTACACTATGCTTCAGTTTTATTTGATGATATGGGCTTTATGATATATGATGTGACTTACGTTCTTTAATCCTTGGCCAGTGTTAATGGTAGATGTAAAAATGACATTTTTACCTATACTTCATACATATGCACTGTCAATTTTCCTAGTAATGTTTCTCAGAGTTCTTGGATCAACCAATGGAAGCTACTATGATTGCCCCACAAGGCCGCAAGACTTCCCCTCTTAAGATATCAAGTGCAAAGCTTTCCATATATTTGAAAGTACAAAACCACTATAAATTATGTAAATTTTGATGTTTTATAAGATGGTTGTGATCTCCCTATCACCATCTTTTATGAGTGCATATCTCTAGCATTCAAATATTTTATATTTATAAACTATAGAAAAAAATGGCTCCGATTTCTGATGATTTGACTTGGAGGTCATGAAGAAAAAGAATGCTTTTTCGGTTGAACAGGTTGGAATAGCCATGCTATGATTTAGTTTAGAAGGAGAAGTACAATTGAGACCCCACCCATGCTTATTACAAAATAACAAGCAAAACAAAGTGAAATGCAGAAATTCCACCAAAATAGAAAAGCATACTTACTTTTTATCAGACACAAATGCATAGTCCAAATTGATGCAATGTAATATCAGCACCAAAAGCTCTCAAACAAATATGAACCAGAAGCTATTATAAAATACAAAATGCACTGGAGAACATATAGTCATTTACAATACAACAAAAATGAAGAAAACACAACGGACGCAGTTCGGTGCAATTCGCAAGCAATGTAAGATACTAATTCTACCTTTAAGAAGGAGAAAACCCAACTGGGCACTTAATTCGCAAGCAATGTAAGTTTAGCGGTTTTGTTTGTGAAAATCTAAGTTCCGACTTGACATGGCCAAAAAAACACACAAAAAGAAGAACTGGGCACTTATAATCCTTTTAGAAATAATATAGGAAGTATAATGTTTATCAAAACGATGTTTGTGCATGTACAACTCCATCAGTTAGCAAAATTTAAATATTCACCCTTTTCCCATATACTTTAGGATGATATTTCCCAGCAAGCAGCCTATTTATTCTCTGGGAAATATGTCTAAAAACAGCAAGGAAATTATCCTTGCAGACATTGGTTTCTCAAAGACCGGTACAACCAATAATACAGTAAGTAACAAGAATTTAAAATTACGGAAACTGAATATATTAGTCTATAAAAAGAATCGTATTCGCATGCTAGAAATCCCATAATGAACAGAAGGGACATCAAAGCCCACATGACCTATGGACATCTGAGAGATGGAAGTGTTCCAAAAGGATTTGAAATATAAGGAGCCGATTGCATAACCATATTATGAACAGATGAAGCACCGCAACTAAGTGCATGAGACATCGATTTACAGCATGGGGAACAAACATTGTTGCGATCTTTTATTTAGATGGACAAAACATGCCATCGAAAGTAACCAACAATTAGATCTAAAATCCCTATTTGCTAGTAAGATATGATGTGGATAATAAGAAAATGATCAATGGCAACTTTATAGGTTCTTGGTCCCATTTCATCTCAATTAATCCAACCCATACCGACTTTTTTCCTTTATGTAAAATCTTCTCTTAGACTTCTTTCTTATAATTATATCACCCATCTGTAATGACCTGGATTTTTATCCATTTAATATGAATATTTAATATCATTTTAAATATTTATTTGATAATATACTTGAATTTTTATATTTATTTTATCTATTTAAATATAAATGTCGATTTAATATTGAATTTATTAATTTATCGAAATACTAAATATAATTGAAATCGGAGTTAAAAACTGAATTAAAACAACCCATTTGATTAGTATAAATTCTGTTTGAATATATACAATAATAATTTATTATCGAGAAATTATTTGTTTGAATTTAAATTATATTTATTATGGTCATTTTATATATAGGTTTAAATTTAATTTTGGAATATATTCTGTTGAACGCAAAACACCGTTATTACATTGGAACGATTGTCAGTATGTTAAAATAGCTATTCACGATTTTTAAATGTGAACCCCGAGATATTTATAATGGATAAGATCAAAATCAAATCGAAAATCAAATCGATATCTATTTAAAAAGAATAAAATTCTCTTTGTGCCTAATCGAAGTAAATTAAAAGATTTTTAAAATCCAATTCCTTAGTGCCAAAGTATTTACCATTTATAAATACGCGATCACTCACTTCGTTCTCTTCTTCAATTCATATCGCTCAGAAGAAATCGATGAGAATTAAATGGTCGATTCCAAAATCAAATATAGAAAGGAAATGAATGTCGTCCCTCTTAGAAACCATAGCTCCACATTCTTTTGTAAATTCGAAAACTAAGCTTCTTAAGTAAAATGGCCACCAACGCCTCTGTTAAAAATGAAACCACGAAGACAAATCCTAGCTTCCTTCTATTCGTTTTCTTTTCCCAGTAGATCGAAATCCAAAAACCGTCCCTTTCCCCAAATCTGCAAAACCTGATTCACTCAAATAAATTCACCACTTAGATCGCGATTTTTGATAAAGCAAAGGGAAGGGTTCAGGATTTAAAATAGGCACCGTGATGCTTTCTGAATTCGATGCCAGGGGGAAACTTGCAATGTCAATAAAGTGGGACAGGGGACTCCGTTCGAAGCTGGGGGTTTTAGCAGTCTCGCGATTATTGTTTTTGGAAGAGGTATTGAGAATTTTGAATTGGATTTGGAGATTTTGCACTCGATAGAATATGGGAATTGGTGTTGTTGTTATCGCAATGGCATAAGTGGTTCACGGTTGATGTTCGATAGGAGGATTATGACTTTCACGAATATGATTTAGGGTTTGGACCTACCTGCGTTGAAGGTGGAATCAGGGAGCGAGATTGGTGTGGAGTATTCAACTAGAACAGGAATTAAGTTCGAAGTTTGAAAAAAATATAATAATATAGCGTTGACAGTAAAGCCATGATCAAAGGGATGGCCGGAGTGAGTTCAAATGTTGATTTGTAGTGATGAGATGTAGCTCAGCATTTGCTTGTGCAGGTGGGAGGCGAGATCGCTGGAATTTCTTTCCTGGAAGAGGCCTTACCATTCTAGGATGGTAGTGAAGGAGGGTAATCCCTTTTGGTAAATTAATTCAAATTTTAGGATTTCAATTTATATATAAGTTTAATGGTGATAATTTATTTGATTTACATATGGAGGTTGGTTTGGGTTTCAAATCCTTAAGCTAATTTGAAATCGTGAATTCCGAAACTGGATTAGAAGGTAGTTAACTTTAACAATTAATTTATTTAATTTGTTTATTTTTTTTATAATCAAAAATCTATAATGCATTATACTAAATTTATTCAAGGTGGGAAAATCGTATAATATAATTCATAATTTGCAGATTTAAGGAGCCAATCAGCATTGACTGGAAATTTATTTAAATTGAATGGTATTCGATTTAACTTAAATTTGGATATTCAGCGAATTAAAATCAAGGTGGGTAAATCTCACTCAATTTATTTATTTAAAATTATTTTTAGTCATTAAAAATAATTGATGGTTGTTTGGTGGCATAAAAATATTTTTGGCTGTTAAAAATATATTAGTTATGTAGGATTTGTGTTTGTGGCTATTATATGTATATATTGGTGATTGGTTGGATTCCCACTGTACCATTAGCGGATGCCCGCAGTATCATTAGCGGATGACCCTATACGCCCCCACGCTACGATAGTAGATGACCTTCTATACTGCGATATTCTGCCTCGAAGCAGGATGGGTATTATTTATGTGACTAACATCTGTGGATGCAGGAAAATAGGTTGGAGGGATCCAACTGGATTCCTTAAAAATATTATCATTTGTTTGGTTTCATATATGTTATCTTATATGATGTGTTAGAAAAACCCATGATTGATAATTTGGTATTTTTGGATGTTTGAAATATCACTGGGGCCTGAATATCGATTTATAAAAATATCGTGAAAAGGAAATTTAAGATTTAAAAAAGGGAAATCTATTTTTAAAAATAGAATTTGAATTTTGAATGGGCTATAAAAATATTAACTTGTTTTGAATATAAAACAAGTATTGGAATTCATAAACGTTGTTTATAAATCGAATGCGGGATTTGAAATGAATTTATAAACGTGGTTTATAAATTAATAATGCAGAGAAGTGAAATGATTTAATAAACGGTGTTTATAATGAAGTGGAAAAAAGTATCATTTGATAATTTGAATATTTAAATTCAAAAGCGAATTTAAAAATAGAAATGGGGAAATCATTTTAAAGAAATAAACGATGGAATTTATTCTGATGTTCAGAATATAAGTTGAACTAAAATAAATCCATAAGGATTTATGATTTGAATTCGATTAATTTGAATTTATTTAAATAGTGTTATAAATTTGGTGAAATAAATTATCATTTGGATAATCTAAACCATTTAATTTCAAATAGGAATTTAAATGTAAATTGGGAAGTGTTTTGAAACAAAATGATTGATTATATTCCGGAGTTGGGATATAAACTAAATTAAGAAAAAATTGAATCGGTTTATAATTGAAATTCGAGTATATCGAATTTTATATAACAATTTGTTTCAAAAGGAATTGGAGTTCAGTATAGAAAATTGAGTTATAAATAAATTTATAACAAAGTAATGAAAAATCGTCGGTTAGAGATAATCGAAAATGTTAAGTTGAATTTGGAAACTGGATTTATATATTAAAATATATATTAGAATGGAGTTGAAATTTAAATTAAACGAAGTTTAAAAGTTTATATATATATATATATAATAAAACAAACTCGTTGCGGCGCGGCAGTTCGTAAATTGGCGTTTTGAACTTCAATTGAGTATACAGAACTCAAATTAAGATGGAATTCTTTGAAACAAGAACCGTCTGGACTGGCTGAATAATAGTTTTCTAATGGAAGAGAAAATTTTGAATTTCATTGTATATATTTTGAGTTATATCAATATCAAATTTCTAGAAAAACAGTTCCATAACCATTTAAAAAACCATAACGGTTTATTTAATTTTATAAAATGATTTTAAGTGAATAAAACCCGAATTTCTATTTAGAAAATTTCAGATTTGAGTTGTAAATTATATGTGAACTCAAGTGGAGTAATGAATTGATTTTTGAAACAGAAATCAGATTTTTAATTATTGAGTAGAATTAACTAATTTGAATAGTAATTAGTTACTGAGATTTTGAATTGATATTGGGCTTTGAATAAGTGAATTCGATTTGGAAATTTATATTCGAAATCGCAAAGGGAACTAAAATTGAAATTGGAATTCAATTTGGTAATAAGCAAGTTAAATATTTTATTTGAACATGTTATGTTCAAACTAAGAAGTGAAAAAAGCAAAATAGCTAATTAGAAAATAAATTAGCAAATTGGGTTAAGAAGAATGGATTGAGTTGAAACCAAATAGGAATATTTGGATACATGTTAAGAAGGTTTGGAATGAAGTATATGAAGAGATATAAATTGAGATATCCAACCAAAAGGTACATGTTTAAATTCCATATGAGATTTCATGCGCCGAATCAGCAAGCCACTTGGCTTTTTGATTTTCTTTTTCAATGGAAAGGGACTAGAGAGGTGAGTTGAGGTTTGAACTATTTGCCGATACAAAGGAGGTTATGGCGAAATTTTCCAGAAATTTAAGGAGTTAGAATATTTTTAAGAAATTTTGATAGTTACAAATCAATGTATTGATATATATAGAATTCAATAAGGAAACGAACTTGAAAATAGAATACTATAAACAAATAGAAAATCTATAACAAAATCTGGTAAAATTAGAAAGAGAAATGTATACAGGTAAAAATGAAATATTTTGGGTTGTTTGTAACGATGTTTTACACAACATTCGTTTTGACCCAAATAAGTGGAATTTTGGAAATGTAATAATATATATTTCCTAAGAGTATAATTAAATGAGTCGAGCAAGAGATAAGTAATTGGAATGTTCTCCAATTATAAATAGAAAATATTTTCTAAGTATAGATAATAAAAGAAGACGATATATGGAAATGTTTTCCAAATAGCGTAAGAGGCCAAGATGATTATTAAAAATATTTGCTTAACATATATTGATAAGGAAATGGAGAAGTGATTTAATTAATGGAATACTAATTAAGGGGTCCAGTGATTGTTTGATGATATGGATGAATGTTTGTTTGTTGTTTTTCTTCGATAGTTAAATAACCGACTATCGAAGTATTTGCCAATATCGTTGTCAATATGGAGAGACCGGTTGGATTATTATCCGAGAACCACTCCGTATTGGCAGTAGTGTTGCGAATCAGATTATATGAAGATAATTGAAGACGAAGTAAAGTGCAAGGACTTTTTCTATTCATGGAAATTGTTCCTTCGGTTTTGTTCAATCCCAGAACGAAGTGTATGGACGAATGTCTGACAGAGTATTTCCAATGATCATATATGTTGGCCTGTATAAATACATATGGTGGCCGAGAATTTATTCTCTTAGCATAATATCCTGAATATATTTGTGCAAATCAATTAATGATTAATAGATTTGACAATGTGGCATTCAAAGTGATTGTGTTATCAATGAATGATAAGTAATCGTAGCCTCAGGCCTCAACAACCGGGAAATGACAAAAATCGGGCAGGCAGCATGGCTATGTGGGTCGCTCCCATTAGGTTGTATAATCGCCTATCTAGAGAAATTCCTTTTAATTCTTTAATCTATCGATGTTGTCCCTTTTCGGAAAACGGTTGCTGATCCCAACCGTTGGTGATATACATTCGATACACTCAAGCGAAATGAGTGGTCGGTCATGTGTGGGTCGGGTTGCAAGACGTTCTTGTTGAACCCAGTGTATTCCCCTCTAGAGATACACTATTGGAAGGTGGTTCCATACCTTGTCATTTTGGAAATCCAATCTTCAATAAGCGCCATGCGGTTTTTAATTTTATACTATATATAGAGCATGAGATGCAAGCATTCCGCTAGATTCTATTTATTTGATGTAGACATTATTATAATATCACTGGATTTGATATCAAAAATATTTTGGGTTATCGTAAGGTAAAAACCATGTGTTTATGTGTGGATCGGTCTCACAATTATTATTTCTTTCAAAAGGATTTTTAAAGTTAAACAAATGGTTGGAGTTTACTCGCACCAGTCCCATGACTGACCCAGAGTATTTTTTTCCCTAAACTCTTGGGTGCCCAAATTTGTACGGGCAATCAAGTAGTCGGGATTTTTCAAATTCACTTAGAAGAGCTGGAAGCAGGAGGCTTCACCAGTTAGCTATAGACTATCATATTTCCGCTATGTACCATGTTTGTATCTGAAAACACGTGTTTATAATTATTCCAGAAATAGCCGTTGTTTTCTGATGATGGTATGTATATAAAGTTACCGAATTGTATTTCAAAGTTTATGTTACTTAATATATTTTATTTGTTCCGCTGTGAGTTTGTGATCTTCATTTTCTTCTATTCTAATATTTCTTTCTTTCTAGTTCTCATCCTCTAACTTCTTTCTAATAATGATTCGTATTTCTATGCAATTTGGGTTGGACGTGTGGTGTTATTAGTCAACTCAGATAGTACGGATTTGCGAGCCATTACAGTTGGTATCAGAGCTTAGGTTGAGCGAATACCTAGGCTTGATGGGGTTGTGCTCATTAGAGATAGGATCAGTAGTATCCTAGAATGAGTTGAGTGTATATATACGAGAGAGCGTATTTGTAAATTGATATAAAAATTGTTTTATATTGTGTTGGCTAGTCTGTTGAGTGGTTTATGAATTCTGATCAAATCGTGGGACGCCACGACGTCGATAAGAGTTTATAAATACTTGAATAGAAGATTGAATAGGGTATTGTTTTAAGGGGGTAAATGAAATAATTTTAACAAAAAATTCTATTTTTGATAGGAAAAAAATATATTTTCTGAAATTATTATAGTATATGATGTTTTGGATGTTAATATTATAATCAAATGAGATTATAAATGTTAGAATGGTTAAATATAACCAAAATAGAATTTGTATATGAATTAAATATACAAATGAGATGAATTAAAATTGAATTCAAACCAGAATTTGGAATTTTAAAATCCTGGGAAGTTTTAAAAAAATTCTAAAGTATATTAAAATAATATAGCTTTGTTTTGCAAGGGTTTTGAATCAAAATCATATTTGAGTGGATTTTGAAAGTGATAAAGCACTGAACTCACTTCAGTGACTGGGAAATAATTCTGATGATGATCGCGACATCATTAGTGTTCATTTTAGAGTTTTTAAGTAATCGATTGCTACCTTAGAAGAATTTTGATGGAAATTTGTTTCAAAGAAAACAAGTTGTTTTGGAAAATTCAAATATTTTGAATTTGAGATGATTATAAATATATGTCTTTGTCTATATGATTTCAAAAGGATTTGAAACAGAAACTTGGGAATTTAAATTCTAGAATTTAAATTTAGCTTAAGCAAGTTAAATTGATCGAAGTGAATAAATTGATCAGAATCAATTTGAATAGATTAATGAAATACAGATTGGATGTAAATGTGTTGATTGTAGATCATTCGAATTAAATGATTGAAAACCAAAAGTTTTGGTTGGAACTAAAATTGTAGAAATATGAAAGGTTAAATTTCAACATAAGTAGTTTTTGAAAAGTTAATAGGTTCGAAGTATTTCTCCTACCTTAGTAATTTCGGGGACGAAAATCTTTTAAGGGGGGAAGAATGTAACGACCTGGATTTTTATCCATTTAATTTAAATATATAATATCATTTTAAATATTTATTTGATAATATACTTGAATTTTTATATTTATTTTATTGATTTAAATATCAATTTTGATTTAATATTGAATTTACTAATTTATCGAAATACTAAATATAATTGAAATCGGAGTTAAAAATTGAATCAAAACAACCCATATGATTAGTATAAATTTTGTTTAAATATATACAATAATAATTTATTATCGAGAAATTATTTGTTTGAATTTAAATTATATTTATTATGGTCATTTTGTATATATAGGTTTAAATTTAATTTTGGAATATATTTTGTTGAACTCAGAACACCGTTATTACATTGGAACGGCGGTCGGTATGCTAAATAGCGGTTCACGATTTTTAAATGTGGACCCCGAGATATTTATAATGGATAAGATCATAATCAAATTGAAAATCAAATCGGCATCTATTTAAAAAGAAAAAATATCTCTTTATGTATAATCGAATTAAATTAAAAGATTTTTAAAATCAAATTCCTTAGTGCCTAAGTATTTACCATTTATAAGTACGTGATCACTCACTTCGTTCTCTTCTTCTATTCCTACCGCTTAGAAGAAATCGATAAGAAATAAATGGTTGGTCTCAAAATCGAATACAGAAAGGAAATGAATGTCGTCCCTCTTCGAAACCATAACTTCGCATTCTTTTGTAAATTTGAAAATTAAGCTTCTTTAAGTAAAATGGCAACCAACGCCTCTGTTAAAAATGAAATCACGAACACAAATCCTAGCTTCCGTCTATTTGTTTTCTTTTCCTAGTAGATCGAAATCCAAAACCTGCCCCTTTCCCCAAATCTGCAAAACCTAATTCGCTCAAATAAATTCACCACTTAGATCGCGATTTTTGATAAAGTAAAGAGAAGGGTTCAGAATTTCAAATTGGGGCTGTGATGCATTCTGAATTCGACGCCAGGGGAGCAACTCGCGATGTCAGTAAAGTGGGACGGGGGACTCCGTTCGAAGCTGGGGGTTTTAGCAGTCCCGCGAATATTGTTTTTGGAAGAGGTATTGAGAATTTTGAATTGGATTTGGAGGTTTTGCACTCGGTAGAAGATGGGAGTTGGTGCTATTGTTGTTGCGATGGCATAAGTGGCTCACAGTTGATGTTTGACAAGAGGAGTACGACTTCAGTAATGTGATTTAGGGTTTGGACCTACCTGCATTGAAGGTGGAATCAGGGAGCGAGATTGATGTGGAGTATTCAACTAGAAGAGGGATTAAGTTCGAAGTTTGAAAAAATAATAATAATATAGCGTTGACAGTAAAGCTGTGATCAAAGGGATGGTCGGAGGGAGTTCAAATGTTGATTTGTAGTGATGAGATATAGCTCAGCATTTGCTCGTGCAGGTGGAAGGCGAGAACGTTGGAATTTCTTTTCCGGAAGAGGCCTAACCATTCTAGGATGGAAGTAAAGGAGGGTAATCCCTTTTGATAAATTAATTCAAATTTTATGATTTCAATTTATATATAAGTTTAATGGTGATAATTTATTTGATTTAGGTAAGGAGGTTGGTTTGGGTTTCAAATCCTCAAGCTATGTGACGACCCTAAAACCCCGTACGACAGTGGTAAGGGTAATCTTTGGAATATAACACATAAACAAATAACAGTAGAACAGAAATAAGTAAATACACTAGATAATGTACAATAGAATACACTGGATAAACATAATTATCCAAGTTACACAGTATACAGGATCATACTTAGTACAAAATACAGTTCAGCTATACATAAATGTCTACAGCGGAAAACAAAACATAATATGTACAATAGGAGCTGAAAAACATAAAAAGAGATAAATGATAGAATCCATCTTCAGCTCCAGCTATTTAGAAAGAGCCTGATAAAACCTGAATACAACGCTGCCTGTGTAGAAAGAGGGGCACCCGAGTTTTCAAGTGAGACAAACTACGAGTCAGTCATGGGACTGGTATGAGAAATCTATTTAAAATATTTTATAATATGGCCAATCACAGGACAACGCCACTTTCGCGGAATGGGTTTACTCCATTGGATTGCCAGTGCTTTAAAACAAGTAAATCTTTTAAACATCGCAATGCTTTTTATAAAAATGAAGCCATTATAAGACTTAGTTCCCATCACACAATGCCACGCAAACCAGAGGATAGAGTTTTACCTTATAATGGACAAAATATGCTTGATACGAACAAAACAAAAGCATTTTATATTATTACTAGTGTTTATATGTTTCATAAACAATTTCAAATCATAAGTATCAATCATAGACGGCATTAATGCCCCATACCACTATGTCGCAATATATAGGTATACAATCAAAACCGCAAAGTCACGTATTTGGAAGTTGGATTTCCATCATGAACTAAGGCAAAAGATAGTCCTTACCGAATTAGAGACGCTCTAGCCCGTGTCTCAGGATTAGAGCTCGAGTAACCCTTGGATCGTCAGGGACGATCCACCGATGTGGATTAAAATGCCTGAACACTGCGTTTCCCCGCCCTTTGGGGTGTCAATGAGCCAAATGACTCTCTCGGCCCCACACAGTCATCGATATATCTGATGCGCCTCGCTACAGCAACAACTACATAGGTGAATATAATATAAATGTCAGGGATGGTAGGTCACTGACACCACCCTAACTACAAGGAAACGCATGCTCTCCCTGAGGTCCTCTCCAGCTTGTGGTTCATACCGGGGTGTGAGGCTCGCGAATCAATGTTATACACAAAGCTATGCCACACAGGCCGTGCTTTGATCATCAACCACAAGGCTTTGCTTTTCAATAGAAGCCTTGATCATTTGCCACTTAGGCATGTCACACAGGCAATTCACTCCATGCGACTGATTTCTATGGATATATAACCTCTGAGCTTGTACATCTCAGAGAAGGGCGTTTAGCAAGAGAATAAATTCTCCGCCGCCAAACATATGTACACTTAATAGAGATCAATCAGCACAGAAAAAAATCCAATGTCAGACATACAGTCCATTTACAAGTTCGTTTTGGGTCTGAACGAAACCGAAGGCACTATATACCTCGCATATCCATCGATCTCCATGTACGTCTGGACGGTCACCGCTTATTATCTATATTTCGGGATGCCTCCCAATCAAGACATCAGTAACCTTCCAAACGAGGTGAAGATCTCCGGTCTTCAACCACCGTCTTCATCATCGACTTCTTACTGCCGATCAGTTATTTGAAATGAGATTTAACTCGGCCTTTTCAAATAATTCACGTATATTTAGAATTTAAATCAATTCATTTCAATGGTTAAATTATTCGACATCAATAATTCTGTTCTTAAATATAATTTTCACGCCAAACACATACAACCATCAAATATTCAATAAACCGGGTAAATTCGGTTTATTTCCATTACATATCGTTTATAATATTTTATAACGATTTATCGCTATTTTTATTCATTTAAAAATAGCCAATTCATTCAAACGACGCTTCAGGCCATAACGTGGCGGTGGCACTGTTTTACTTAAGATTTGAATTACACATATCTGAAAATATAACCGTTGGATCTTCACAAATTTTATAACATTAGAAAGATATTTTCAAAACGAATCCAACAGTTTCAGTTTTGAGAAAATCCGACGGTTGGATCTCCAGGTACAATCATTTAAAGTTACAATTTCAAAATATGAACTACAGCATCGTTATTCGATTTAATTTAATTATATTTATATATATATGAATATAATCGATTCTGGCGCTGTTTTTCTTTAGATTTGAATTAAACATTCTAGACGACACAACCGTTGGATCTTTATAAAGTTGGTGTCGTTGGAAAGATATTTCCAAAGCGAACCCAACGGTTTCGGTTTCGGGAAAGTCCGATGGTCGGATCTTCCGCACTAATCGTTTGAAATCACAGTTTCAAAACATGAACTTCAGCTTCGTTGTTCGATTTATTTTATTTTTATTTATATATATAAATATAATTCATTCCTCGATTTCAAAACCGTATTCACTTCATATATTTGATAAAAATGATATTTTTATCCAACAGATATTTATTTCAACAAATCACCATTTTTAACACTTCATATATTTGATAAAAATGATATTTTTATCCAACAGATATTTATTTCAACACATCACCATTGTTGACACTTCATATTCACAATAAAAATGTAGTTTTTATTGTTCAGTCTATATATATTCAACACATGAATATTTTCAACTTCACACATACGATAAAAATATGATTTTTTTCGTTCTAGTCCTTTATTCAACACATGAATTCATCTATAGTTCATATATATAATAAAAATGTGATTTTTAATGTAAAACAATATATTTCAAAACACGATTATTTTATATAGTTTATATATATCATAAAATGTGATTTTTAATGTAAAACAATTTAATTCAAAACACGATTATTTTATATAGTTTATATATAAGGTAAAAAAATGTTATTTTTATTTTTCAAAGGATTTATTCGACACATGAATTCCTATTTAACACATGAATTTTATTCAACACATGAATTCCTATTCAACACATGAATTTTATTTCAACACATGAATTTAATTTCAACACATGAATTTTATCATACACAGAAATATTTCTGAAAATTTCGGCAGCATAACGGCAGGGTAGTTAAAATCGGCACCGTGCCTAGTACGGCTCCTCGCTCTACCTTAAAGCCTCGCAGCTTTTGACAATGGGGACATTCAACATCTAGTTCGTACGCAGACGAATTTTCCCATATACTAATCCTATTGGGATTTCAACCACAATCAATCATTTCAAATCAACCATTCATGATATTCACCAAATTTTCACATCAACCAATAATCCAAACAATATCACTAGCAATATATATCGTCCATGGTCTGTGGACAAGGGAAGTGTGTATATATATATATACCTATATAACTATATTTCGATTTCATTTCAATATCATTTCAATTTATTTTAACGCATATATAATTTATACATCGGACATACAACTTATACAACGCTTATACATGAGGTGTACAAAGCTTATATAACTCATACTTCGACTATATAATCTATACATCATTGTTTTCCATATCGTTTATAATTCAGAAATCTCACATTGGGTTCCACTCCACCAAAAATTGCAGAAGGCTCAGAAAAATATCCGGTCTCTTCTAGAATGTAGAAGACATCCGCACGAGTCCACTGCCTCTTGTTTCACTGAATTTCGACAAGAAACGAAAAAGATATGATTTTTACAGTGAAATCATAAACCATAGTGCTTTAAAGTGCTATAGGCAGTTAAAAATATATACGTCGTACCTTCAACTAAACCCTTCAAAACTAGGTTTAGATTTTCTGGCCAAACCGTCACTCGAGGTCAAGATCGGTCGGCGCCACATGAATCTGCTCCGAAATCCACGCTAGGGGGTCCCCACGCCATTGAACTCGTCGACGATCTGGAGGAGTGGCAGCACACTAAAGGTTCGGACTTTGGAGAGGTCGGTCTTCAACCACAATCTTCATCATCGACTTCTTACCGCCGATCAATTATTTGAAATGAGATTTAGCTCGTCCTTTTCAAACAATTCACGTATATTTTGAATTTAAATCAATTCATTTCAATGGTTAAATTATTCGACATCAATAATTCTGTTCTTAAATGTAATTTTCACGCCAAAGACATTTAACCATCAAATATTCAATAAACCGGGTAAATTCAGTTTATTTCCATTCCATATCGTTTATAATATTTTATAATGATTTATCGCTATTTTTATTCATTTAAAAATAGCCAATTCATTCAAACGACGCTTCAGGCCATAACGCGGCCATGGCGCTGTTTTTCTTCAGATTTGAATTACACATATCTGAAAATATAACCGTTGGATCTTCACAAATTTTATATCATTAGAAAGATCTTTTCAAAACGAATCCAACAGTTTCAGTTTTGGGAAAGTCCATCGGTCGAATCTCCAGGTACAATCGTTTAAAGTTACGATTTCAAAATACGAACTGCAACGTCGTTATTCGATTAAATTTAATTATATAAATATATAAATATAATCGATTCTGGTACAGTTTTTCTTCATATTTGAATTAAACATTCCAGACGATCCAACTGTTGGATCTTTACAAAGTTGGTGTCATTGGAAAGATATTTCCAAAGCGAACCCAACGGTTTTGGTTTCGGGAAATTTCGATGGTCGGATCTCCCGCACTAATCATTTGAAATCACAGTTTCAAAATACGAACTGCAGCTTCGTTATTCGATTTATTTTGTTAATATACATATATATATATATACATATAAATATAATTCATTCCTCGATTTCAAAACCATATTCACTTCACATATATGATAAAAATGATATTTTTATTCAACAGATATTTATTTCAACACATCACCATTTTTAACACTTCATATATTTGATGAAAATGATATTTTTATCCAACAAATAATTATTTCAACACATCACCATTTTTAACACTTCATATTCACAATAAAATGTAGTTTTTATTGTTCAATCTATATATATTCAGCACATGAATATTTTCGACTTCACACATACGATAAAATATGATTTTTATCGTTCTAATCCTATATTCAACACATGAATTTTTCTACAGTTCATATATATAATAAAAATGTGATTTTTATTGTAAAACAATTTATTTCAAAGCAAGGTTATTTTATATAGTTTATATGTATCATAAAAATGTGATTTTTAATGTAAAACAATTTATTTCAAAACATGATTATTTTATATAGTTTATATATAAGGTAAAAAATGTTATTTTTATTTTTCAAAGAATTTATTCAATATATGAACTCCATTCAACACATGAATTTTATTCAACACATGAATTCCTATTCAACACATGAATTGTATTTCAACACATGAATTAAATTTCGATACATAAATTTTATTTCATAACATGAATTTTATTTCAACACATGAATTTTATTTCAACACATGAATTTTATTATACATAGAAATATTTCAGAAAATTTCGGCAGCATAACGGCAGGGTAGTTAAAACCGGCACCATCCCTAGTACGGCTCCTCGCTCTACCTTAAAGCCTCGCAGCTTTTGACAATCGGGATTTCCAATATCTAGTTCGTACGCAGACGAATTTTCCCATATACTAATCCTATTGGGATTTCAACTGCAATCAATCATTTCAAATCAACCATTCATGATTTTCACCAAATTTTCACGTCAACCAATAATCCAAACAATATAACAACCAATATATATCGTCATGTCTGTGGACGAGGGGAGTGTATATATAGATATACATATATAACTATATTTCGATTTCATTTCAATATCATTTCAATTTATTTCAACGCATATATCATTTTTACAACGCATATATAATTTATACATCGAACATACAATTTACGCAACGCTTATACATGAGGTGTACAACGCTTATATAACTCATACTTCGACTATATAATTTATACATCGTTGTTTTCCATATCTTTTATAATTCAGAAATCTCACATTGGGTTCCACTCCACCAAAAAATGCAGAAGGCTCAGAAAAATATCCGGTCTCTTCTAGAATGTAGAAGACGTCTGCACGAGTCCACTGTCTCTTGTTTCACCGAATTTCGACAAGAAATGAAAAAGATATTATTTTTACAGTGAAATCATAAACCGTAGCGCTTTAAAGTGCTATATGCAGTTAAAAATATATACGTCGTACCTTCAACTAAACCCTTCAAAACTAGGTTTAGATTTTCTAGCCAAACCGTCGCTCGAGGTCAAGATCGGTCGACGCCACATGAATCTGCTCCGAAATCCGCGCTATAGGGTCCCCACGCCATGGAACTCGTGGGCGATCTGGAGGAGTGGCAACTAGCTAAAGGCTCGGAC
The DNA here is from genome assembly GCA_030737875.1 of Allium sativum. NCBI lineage: Eukaryota > Viridiplantae > Streptophyta > Magnoliopsida > Asparagales > Amaryllidaceae > Allium > Allium sativum. Next base: position 994,203,632 of record CM060920.1, read on the forward strand.
TTTGGGGAGGTCGTTCTCTCCGATGGTGCGATGATAGGGGGTGAAGTCGATGTTGATTTGAAGAGGAGGGAGAGAGCTTCGAAAAGTTGAACTGGGGTGGGGGTCAACGTTGAAGGGATCGGTCGGATTTTCGCCAAGAAGAACGGAGCACTCTTTTGCCGTCGATCGTGTTTAAGGGGGGGGGGTGGGGTTTCCTATTTTTTTAATATTTTTAATTTATGAAAGAAAATATATGATTGGTCGATATATATATTATTCAGAAAATTAGGGTTTTCATAAACGAACACCAATTCAAACCCAACGACCATCGCCCCTAGCTAAATACCCCCATTCCGAACACAATGGGATATGTTTCATAGGCCAATTCGACTGTTTCAGTCAGTTTTTCTTCAAATTAAAATATAAAACATTCAATACTTGTTTGAACGTACATTTCAATTTGTCGGGGCCACATACTGATCCCAAAAATTCCAGAAAAATAAATCTAGTTATGTTTTGATGATACAGTCCCAACAAAACTAGTTTCATCGAATTCTGAGACCATTTGAAAAATGACCCTTTTCTGGTAGATCCAATTTAACAGAAATCGACCAAACACATTTTCCTTTGCCACGCTCACATACTAACTTCAAAAATTATGAAATTTGAAACCTAGCAATAATTTGACATCCCGAATCCAACAAAAGTGGTTTCGTCGAATTCTGAGATTGTTTGCAAAATGGCTATTTTCACGGGCTATATAAACTCTATAGCGACTTTTCTGAAAATTCATTTGGTCATAACTTTTGATTCCCGCTATGAAATTTTGATTTTTCAGATTCGTTAGAAAGATATTCGCTAACAGATTTAAATATTTTTGGTTTTACTAAAATCTGTTTTATTTTGCACCCGGTACAGTCAGTCAAAGTTCGAATTCAAATTTTGAAACTACCGCGCCATTTCAGGCCTTGGTTACAATTAAAAATAATTATATTTATTTTCAAATGTCGATTCAAACATACTTTTCGTCGCTATTATTTAAAATATTTTATTTTAAATATTAAAAATCCACTAAAATAGCCAAATTAAAAAAATTTAATTGGCTCAGATTTTCCGGGTTGTTACAATCTCCCCCATTTAAAACTTTTCGTCCTTGAAAAGGAACAAAGTAGAAAGTCGTTTAATTAACCAACTCAACTTCCCTTCTAGCTTCCATTCTCGAACTTTTCAGTTTTCAAGAATTTTCAAATTCTTCAAAAATCTGGCTAACACCCTAAATTTCGTCATAACCTCCTTTGTATGGGGAGCTTCGGGATATTTCAAATAGCCTCTCATGGCCCTCACCAATCCAAAAGAAAAAGGAAAAAGCCAATCGGCTCGTAAAATCATCAATCCCAAGGAATACAATAAATGTGTACCTATTTTCGGGCAAACAATTTATTCCTTTGCTTAGCTTATCCATAACCTGTTCACACATATATAATGCACATGTATATATTTCTATCTATTTTCAATTCAGTTCAATATTTGTTCAATTTGGCTAAATGGTTCAAAATTCTAATTAATCAACCAAAAATCAAACAACACAACCAGCAACCAATTTGTTTTTATCTTTCAAAAATATACTAATTAATTCATATACTCTTTGGAAAACATCCAGACGATATAACTAAAAAGTTTACATGCATGAAAAGAAAACAACAGCAAAGTAGAGAACAAAATGGAAATGCAAAATATGGTAAATGTACCTTGCACCGGAGTCAATCAGAGATATCAACCCTGCACTTAGGATAGGCATTCCTAATGCTTTCCTTAGTTTCCCAAGTACAATCTCGCGGATCTCCACTCCATTGCACTTTGACTAAGCCTTCTTGTTCCTCAATTCTTCGGTTTCTTTGCCAATTATCTTTAGCGGTTCTCTTCTCACAGCCAATTCTGGAGTAATTTCTATATCCCATTGTGCTGCTTCTTCCACGATCAAGCTTGGATCATGAACATGCTTTCGAAGTTGAGATACGTAAAATACATTATGTACTCTAGGAAACCAATCCGGTAATTGAACTCTATAAGCGAGAGTTCCAATCCGTTCAAGTATAGGAATGGACCAATAAGTCTGGGTGCCAACTTTCCAGTTTTGCCAAATCGAATCACTCCTCTTATCGGAGAAACCCTTAGATACACATAGTCACCAACAGCAAATGCTAAATCCCTCCTTCTCGAGTCTGCATAGCTCTTCTGTCGGCTTTGAGCTGCTAGCAATCGTTTCTTAATGAAATCGACTTTATCCGCAGCTTCGCGAATCATATCTGGTCCCAATACAAGCCTACTACCAGGTTCTACACAACAAGCAGGAGATCGGCATGGTCTACCATACAATGCTTCGAATGGTGACATTTCCAGACTCGCTTGGTAGCTGTTGTTGTATGAAAACTCAGCCAAATGCAAATGGTCTTCCCATGATCCACCAAAATCAAGAACACAAGCCTGCAATAAATCTTCTAGAATATGATTTACCCTCTCAGTTTGACCATCTGTTTGAGGATGATATGCAGTGCTTAGATTCAGTTTTGTCCCCAGTTCTACTTGAAATGCCTCCCAGAATGTGCTAGTAAATATTGGATCTCTATCACTAGCTATACTGATCGGCACTCCATGTAACCTAACAATTTCCTTGGAATAAATCTATGCCAGACTTTGAGTGGTTCTATTGGATCTGATAGGTATAAAATGGGCGGTCTTCGTGAAGTGATCTATGATCACCTAAATACTGTCATTTCCTTTCTTGGTTCTGGGAAAACCATATATGAAGTCCATGGAAATATGTTCCCACTTCCAACCTGGAATGTCCAGTGGTTGCAACAATCCGGCAAGTTTCTGTTGGTCGCTTTTGACTAGTTGGCAAGTAGGACACTTGCTAACATATATTGAAACGTCCCTTTTCATAGCCTTCCACCAGAATGTTCACTTGAGATCGTTATACCTTTTTCTCACACCTGGATGAATACTCAGCTTGGACTAGTGACATTCGTCTAGCACTTCTCTTTTGGGTTCGGGGATGTTTGGAACACAAATCCTTCCTCTTCGTCATTCAAAAGACCTTTCTTATAGAGATCTTCATACCGATAAGCCATGTATATCATTTCAGAAAAAGGAAGCTTCACATGCCCCATTACTCTACTTTGGTACTTCCTGTGAAGCCCGTTAATAAATCTCAAATTCTTCCTCTTCGGATTTTGAATTAGATGTCGGGCAAAATGAGAAAGTTCATTGAATTTCTTATGATATTCTGGAATGCTCATATCCCCTGGTATCAGATAAAAGAATTCATCACATAACCGCTCAATTGCTTCTGGAGGAGTAAATCTTTCACTGAAAATCTCTTGGAATCAATCCCAGGTGATATCACCTTCTAGATTATCCTTAATGATTGTTTCCCACCAGATTAAAGCTTATTCTTTGAGCGCCCAAGATGCCACTAATCTTTTCTGATCATCTCTCAGCTGGAAACGCTCAAAAATTCTTTCAACAGAACTCATCCAAGCTTGAGTTTGAATAATCGATTCATTGCCCGAGAATTGTGCTCCACCCAGATTTCGATATCTCTTAAATAGAGCCTCTAGATCTGGTTCTGCATTCCTTCTGTTTCTGACACTCATTTTCTAGTACTTCTGCAAATAGAAGACCAAGTGTCAGGTCAACAGAAAGGATATTATAAAGCATAGAAACATATACTTGAATGCAAATGCATCTATCGAGGTGTATTCCATTCTGTTATACTCATACTAGGATATTACTGATCCTATCTGTAATGAATTATTCGTCCTAGAACACTACTGGTTCTATTTCTGATGAATTCGTTAATATGTTATAATCCAGAACTAAGCTTAACCAAAGCTCTGATACCACGTTGTGACGACCCCAAAACCCCGTACGACGATGGCAAGGGTAATCTTTGGAATATAAAACATAAACAAATAACAGCAGAACAGAAATAAGTAAATACACCAGATAATGTACAATAGAATACACTGGATAAACATAATCATCAGAGTTACACAGTATACAGGATCATACTTAGTACAAAATACAGTTTAGCTATACATAAATGTCTACAGCAGAAAACAAAACATAATATGTACAATAGGAGATGAATAGCATAAAAAGAGATAAATGATAGAATCCATCTTCGGCTCCAGCTATCTAAAAAGAGCCTGCTAAAACCTGAATACAAGGCTGCCCGTGTAGAAAGAGGGGCACTCGAGTTTGCAAGTGAAACAAACTACGAGTCAGTCATGGGACTAGTATGAGAAATCTACTTAACATATTTTATAATATGGCCAATCATAGGACCACGCCACTTTCGCGGAACGGGTTTACTCCATTGGATTGCCAGTGCTTTAAAACAAGTAAATCTTTTAAACATCGCAATGCTTTTTATAAAAATGAAGCCATTATAAGACTCAGTTCCCATCACACAATGCAACACAAACCGGAGGATAGAGTTTTACTTCATAATGGCCAAAATATGCTTGATACGAACAAAACAAAAGAATTTGATATTATTACTAGTGTTTATATGTTTCAAAAACAATTTTAAATTATAAGTATCAATCATAGACGACATTAATGCCCCATACCACTATGTCGCCATATATAGGTATACAATCAAAATTGCAAAGTCATGTATTTGGAAATTGGATTTCTGTCATGAACCAAGGCAAAAGATAGTCCTTACCGAATTCAAGACGCTCTAACCCATGTCTCAGGATCAGAGCTCGAGTGACCCTTGGATCATCAGGGTCAGTCCACCGATGTGGATTAAAATGCCTGAACACTGCGTTTCCCCGCCCATTGGGGCGTCAATGAGCCAAACGACTCCATCGGCTCCACAGAGTCACCGATATATCTGAGGCGCCTCGCAACAGCAACAACCACATAGGTGAAAATAATATAAATGTCAGGGCTGGTAGGTCACTGACACCACCCAAGCTAGAAGGAAACGCATGCCCTCCCTGAGGTCCTCTCCCGTTTCTGGTTCATACCGGGGTGTAAAGCTCACGAATCAACATTATACACAAAGTTGTGCCATACAGGCCGTGCTTTGATCATCAACCACAAGAATTTGCTTTTCAACAGAAGCCTTGATCATCTACCACTTAGGCATGCCACACAGGAAATTCACTCCAAGCGACTGATTTCTATCGATATATAACCTTTGAGCTCGTACGTCTCGGAGAAGGGCGTTAAGAAAGAGAATAAATTCTCCGCTGCCAAACAGATGTATACTTAATAAAGATCAATCAGCATAGAACAAAATCCAATGTCAGACACACAGTCCATTTACAAGTTCGTTCTGGGTCTGAACGAAACCGAAGGCACTATATACCGTGCATATCCATCCATCTCCAAGTACGTCTGGACGATCACCACTTATTATCTATATTTCGGGATGCCTCACAATCAAGACATCAGTAACCATCCAACCGAGGTGAAGAACTTCGGTCTTCAACCACCATCTTCATCATCGACTTCTTATCGCCGATCAATTATTTGAAATCAGATTTAACTCGTCCTTTTCAAACAATTCACGTATATTTTGAATTTAAATCAATTCATTTCAATGGTTAAATTATTCGACATCAATAATTTTGTTCTTAAATGTAATTTTCACGCCAAACACATTTAACCATCAAATATTCAATAAACTGGGTAAATTCGGTTTATTTCCATTCCATATCGTTTATAATATTTTATAATGATTTATCGCTATTTTTATTCATTTAAAAATAGCCAATTCATTCAAACGACGCTTCAGGCCATAACGCGGCCATGGCGCTGTTTTTCTTCAGATTTGAATTACATATATCTGAAAATATAACCATTGGATCTTCACAAATTTTATATCATTAGAAAGATCTTTTCAAAACGAATCCAACAGTTTCAGTTTTGGGAAAGTCCATCGGTCGAATCTCCAGGTACAATCGTTTAAAGTTACGATTTCAAAATACGAACTACAACGTCGTTATTCGATTAAATTTAATTATATATATATATATATATATATAAATATAATCGATTCTGGTACAGTTTTTCTTCATATTTGAATTAAACATTCCACACGATCCAACTGTTGGATCTTTACAAAGTTGGTGTCATTGGAAAGATGTTTCCAAAGCGAACCCAACGGTTTCGGTTTCAGGAAATTCCGATGGTCGGATCTCCCGCACTAATCATTTGAAATCACAGTTTCAAAATAAGAACTGCAGCTTCGTTATTCGATTTATTTTGTTAATATATATATATATATATATATATATACATATAAATATATTTCATTCCTCGATTTCAAAACCATATTCACTTCACATATATGATAAAAATGATATTTTTATTCAACAGATATTTATTTCAACACATCACCATTTTTAACACTTCATATATTTGATGAAAATGATATTTTTATCCAACAAATAATTATTTCAACACATCACCATTTTCAACACTTCATATTCACAATAAAATGTAGTTTTTATTGTTCAATCTATATATATTCAACACATGAATATTTTCGACTTTACACATACGATAAAATATGATTTTTATCGTTCTAATCCTTTATTCAACACATGAATATTTCTACAGTTCATATATATAATAAAAATGTGATTTTTATTGTAAAACAATTTATTTCAAAACAAGGTTATTTTATATAGTTTATATGTATCATAAAAATGTGATTTTTAATGTAAAACAATTTATTTCAAAACATGATTATTTTATATAGTTTATATATAAGGTAAAAAATGATATTTTTATTTTTCAAAGAATTTATTCAATATATGAACTCCATTCAACACATGAATTTTATTCAACACATGAATTCCTATTCAACACATGAATTTTATTTCAACACATGAATTTAATTTCGACACATAAATTTTATTTCAACACATGAATTTTATTTCAACACATGAATTTTATTTCAACACATGAATTTTATTATACATAGAAATATTTCAGAAAATTTCGGCAGCATAACGGCAGGGTAGTTAAAACCGGCACCATCCCTAGTACGGCTCCTCGCTCTACCTTAAAGCCTCGCAGCTTTTGACAATCGGGATTTCCAATATCTAGTTCGTACGCAGACGAATTTTCCCATATACTAATCCTATTGGGATTTCAACTACAATCAATCATTTCAAATCAACCATTCATGATTTTCACCAAATTTTCACATCAACCAATAATCCAAACAATATAACAACCAATATATATCGTCATGTCTGTGGACGAGGGGGGTGTATATATAGATATAAGTATATAACTATATTTCGATTTCATTTCAATTTATTTCAACGCATATATCATTTTTACAATGCATATATAGTTTATACATCAAACATACAATTTATACAACGCTTATACATGAGGTGTACAACGCTTATATAACTCATACTTCGACTATATAATTTATACATCGTTGTTTTCCATATCTTTTATAATTCAGAAATCTCACATTGGGTTCCACTCCACCAAAAAATGCAGAAGCCCAGAAAAATATCCGGTCTCTTCTAGAATGTAGAAGACGTCCGCACGAGTCCACTGTCTCTTGTTTCACCGAATTTCGACAAGAAATGAAAAAGATATGATTTTTACAGTGAAATCATAAACCGTAGCGCTTTAAAGTGCTATATGCTGTTAAAAATATATACATCGTACCTTCAACTAAACCCTTCAAAACTAGGTTTAGATTTTCTAGCCAAACCGTCGCTCGAGGTCAAGATCGGTCGACGCCACATGAATCTGCTCCGAAATCCGCGCTATAGGGTCCCCACGCCATTGAACTCGTGGGCGATCTAGAGGAGTGGCAGCGCGCTAAAGGCCCGGACTTTGGGGAGGTCGTTCTCTCCGATGGTGAGATGATAGGGGGTGAAGTCGTTGTTGATTTGAAGAGGAGGGAGAGAGCTTCGAAAAGATGAACTGGGGTGGGGGTCAAGGATGAAGGGATCGGCCGGATTTTGGCCAAGAAGAATGGAGCACTCTTTCGTCGTTAATTGTATTTAACGGGGGGGATGGGGGGTGCGGGTTCTGATTTTTTTTATATTTTTAATTTGTGAAATAAAATATATGAATGGTCGATATATATATTATTTAGAAAATTAGGGTTTTCATAAACGAACACCAATTCAAACCCAACGACTGTCGCCCCTAGCCAAATAACCCCATTCCGAACACAATGGGATATGTTTCGTAGGCCAATTCGACAGTTTCAATCAGTTTCTCTTGAAATTTAAAATATAAAACATTCAATATTTGTTTTGAACGTACATTTCAATTTGCCGGGGCCACATACTGATCCCAAAAATCCCAGAAAAATAAATCTAGCTATGTTTTGATGATATGGTCCCAACAAAACTAGTTTCGTCGAATTCTGAGACCGTTTGAAAAATGACCCTTTTTTGGTCGATCCAATTTAAGAAAAATTGACCAAACACATTTTCCTTTGCCACGCTCACATACTAACTTCAAAACTTATGAAATTTGAAACCTAGCAATAATTTGACATCCCGGATCTAACAAAAGTGGTTTCGTTGAATTCTGAGGTCGTTTGCAAAATGGCTATTTTCACCAGCTATATAAACTCTATAGCGACCTTTCTGAAAATTCATTTGGCCATAATTTTTGATTCCCGCTATGAAACTTTGATTTTTCAGATTCGTTAGAAAGATATTCGCTAACACCAGGTACAGTCAGTCAAAGTTCAAATTCTAATTTTGAAACTGCCGCGCCATTTCAGGCCTTGGTTATAATTAAAAATAATTATATTTATTTTCAAATGTCGATTCAAACATATTTTTCGTCGCTATTATTTAAAATGTTATATTTTAAATATTAAAAATCCACTAAAATAGCCAATTAAAAATTTTAAATTGGCTCAGATTTTCCGGGTTGTTTCAAGCTAATTCGAAATCGTGAATTCCTAAACTGGATTAGAAGGTAATTAACTTTAACAATTAATATATGTAATTTGTTTAATTTTTTTATAATCAGAAATCTATAATGCAATATATTAAATTTATACAAGGTGGGAAAATCGTATAATATAATTCATAATTTGCAGATTTTATAATATGGAATTTGTTGGAGCTGATCAGCGCTGACTGGAAATTTATTTAAATCAAATGGTATTCGATTTAACTTAAATTTGGATATTCAGTGAATTAAAATCAAGGTGGGTAAATCTCACTCAATTTATTTATTTAAAATTATTTTTAGTCATTAAAAATAATTGATGGTTGTTTGGTTTCCTAAAAATATTTTTGGCTGTTAAAAATATATTAGTTATGTAGGATTTGTGTTTGTGGCTATTATATGTATATATATATTAGTGATTGGTTGGATTCCCGCAGTACCATTAGCGGATGCCCATAGTATCATTAGCGGATGACCCTATACATCCCACGCTATGATAGTGGATGACCTTCTATACCACGATATTCTGCCTCGAAGCAGGATGGGTATTATTTATGTGACTAATGTCTGTGGATGCAGGAAAAAAGGTTGGAGGGATCCAACTAGATTCCTCAAAAATATGATCATTTGTTTGGTTTCATATATGTTATCTTATATGATGTGTTTGAAAAACCCGTGATTGATAATTTGGTATTTTTTACGTTTGAAATATCACTGGGGCCTGAATATCGATTTATAAAAATATCATGAAAAGGATATTTGAGATTTAAAAGGGCAAATCTATTTTTAAAAATAGAATTTGAATTTTTAATGGGCTATAAAAATATTAACTTGTTTTGGATATAAAACAAGTATTGGAATTTATAAACGTTGTTTATAAATCGAATGCGGGATTTGAAACGAATTTACAAACGTGCCTTATAAATTACTAATGCAGAGAAGCAAAATGTATTTATAAACGGTGTTTATAAATGAAGTGGAAAAATTATCATTTGATAATTTGAATATTTAAATTCAAATGTGAATTTAAAAATTGAAATGGGGAAATCGTTTTAAAGAAATAAACGATGGAATTTATTCTGATGTTCAAAATATAAATTGAACTAAAATAAATCCATAAGGATTTTTGATTTGAATTCGATTAATTCGAATTTATTTAAATAGTGTTATAAATTTGGTGAAATAAATAAACATTTGGATAATCTAAACCATTTATATTCAAATAGGAATATAAAGGTAAACTGGGAAGTGTTTTGAAACAAAACGATTGATTATATTCCGGAGTCGGGATGTAAACTAAATTAAGAAAAAACCGAATGGGTTTATAATTGAAATTCGATTGTATCGAATTTTATAAAATAATTTGTTTCGAAAGGAGTTGGAGTTCAGCATAGAAAGTTGAGTTATAAATCGGTTAGAGATAATCAAAAATGTTAAGTTGAATTTGGAAACTGGATTTATATATATTAAAATATATATTAGAATGGAGTTGAAATTTAAATTAAACAAAGTTTAAAAGTTTTTATATATATAATAAAACGAACTCGCTGCAGCGCGGCAGTTCGTAAATTGGCGTTTCGAATTTCAATTGAGTATATAGAACTCAAATTAAGTCGGAATTCTTTAAAACAAGAATCGTCAGGACCGGTTGAATGATAGTTTTCTAATGGAAGAGAAAATTCTTAATTTCGTTGTATATATTTTGAGTTAAGTCAAAATCAAATTTTCAAAAAAACAGCGCCATAACCATTTAAAAAACCATAACGGTTTATTCAATTTTATAAAAGGACTTTAAGCTAATAAAATCCGAATTTCTATTTAGAAAATTTCAGATTTGAGTTGTAAATTATATGTCAACTCAAGTGGAGTAATGAATTGATTTTTGAAATAGAAATCATATTTTTAGTTATTGAATAGAATTAACTAATTTGAATAGTAAATAGTTAATGAGATTTCGAATTGATATTGAGCTTTGAATAAGTGAATTCGATTTGGAAATTTATATTCGAAATCGAAAAGGGAACTAGAATTGAAACTGGAATTCAATTTGACAATAAGCAAATTAAATATTTTATTTGAACATGTTATGTTGAAACTAAGAAGTGAAATAGGAAAAATAACTAATTAGAAAATAAATTAGCAAATTGGGTTAAAACGAAAGGATTGAGTTGAAACCAAATAGGAATATTTGGATACATGTTAAGCAGGTTTGGAATGAAGTATATAAAGAGATATATATTGAGATGTCCAACCATATGAGATTTCATGTGCCGAATCGGCAAGCCACTTGGCTTTTTGATTTTCTTTTTGAATGGAAAGGGTCTAGAGAGGCGAGTTGAGGTTTGAACTATTTGTCGGTACAAAGAAGTTAATGGCAAAAAAAATCGTAAATTTAAGGAGTTAGAATATTTTTAAAAAATTTTGATAGTTAGAAGTCAATGTATCGATATATATAGAATTCGATAAAGAAACGAATTTGAAAATAGAATACTATAAACAAATAGAAAATCTATAACAAAATCTGGTAAAATTAGAAAGAGAAACGTATACAGGTAAAAATGAAATATTTTGGTTTGTTTGTAATGATGTTTTACACAACATTCGTTTTAATCCAAATAAGTGGAATTTTGGAAATATAATAATATATATTTCCTGAGAGTAGAATTGAATGATTCGAGCAAGAGAAAAGTAATTGGAATGTTCTCCTATTATAAAATAGAAAATATTTTCTAAGTATAGAAAATAAAAGAAGACGATATATGGAAATGTTTTCCAAATAGCGTAAGAGGCCAAGACGATTATTAAAAATATTTGGTTAACAAATATTGATAAGGAAATGGAGAAATGATTTAATTAATGGAATATTAATTAAGGGGTCCAATGATTGTTTGATGATATGGATGAATGTTTGTTTGTTGTTTTTCTTCAATAGTTAAATAACCGACTATTGAAGTATTTGCCAATATCGTTGTCATATGGAGAGACCGGTTGGGTTATTATCTGAGAACCACTCTGTATTCGCAGTAGCGCTGCGAATCAGCTTATATGAAGATAATTGAAGACGGAGTAAAGTGCAAGGACTTTTTCTATTTATGGAAATTTTTCCTTCGGTGTCGTTAAATCCCAGAATGAAGTGTATGGACGAATGTCTGACAGAGTATTTCCAATGATCGTATATGTTGGCCTGTATAAATATATACGGTGGCGGAGAATTTATTCTCTTAGCATAATATCCAGAATATATTTGTGCAAATCAATAAATGATTAACGGATCTGACAATGTGGCATTCAAAGTGATTGTATTATCAATGAATGATAAGTAATCATAGCCTCAGGCCTTAATAACTGGGAAATGACAAAAATCAGGCAGACAACATGGCTATGTGGGTCGCTCCCATTAGGGTTTATAATCACCTATCTAGAGAAATTCCTTTTACTTCTTTAATCTATCGATGCTGTCCCTTTTTGGGAAACAGTTGCTGATCCCTACCGTTGGTGATATACATTCGATACACTCAAACGAAATGAGTGGTCGGTCATGTGTGGGCTGGGTTGCAAGACGTTCTTGTTGAACCCAGTGTATTCCCCTCTAGAGATACACTATCAGAAGGTGGTTCCATACCTTGTCATGTTGGAAATCCAATCTTCGATAAGCGCCATGCGGTTTTTGATTTTATATTATATATAGAGCATGAGATGCAAGCATTCCGCTAGATTCTATTTATTTGATGTAGACATTATATATTTCCACTGTGTACTATGTTTGTCTCTGGAAACAAGTGTTTATAACTGTTCCAGAAATAGCCGTTGTGTTCTGATGATGGTATGTATATAAAGTTACCTAACTGTATTTCAAAGTTTATGTTACTTAATATATTTTATTCGTTCCACTGTGAGTTTGTGATCTTCATTTTCTTCTATTCTAATATTTCTTTCTATTTCTCATCCTCTAATTTCTTTCTAATAATGATTCTTATTTCTGTGCAATTTGGGTTAGACGTGTGGTGTTATTAGTCAACTCAAATAGTACGGATTTGCGGGCCATTACGCTATCCATTAGAATGAAAATTAAAAATTAAAATTAGAGCAATGATTTATATAAGGAGGAATATTAACAAAGAAAACCAAATGAAGTAGGAACGCCAGAAGCAGCACATATGCATGAAAAATGAAAGCCTACATAGTATAGTCACCCATGAAAAAATATGCAACTGCAATTGAGTGATAAGGAGAGATGCCAAGTTATGTTCACCAATGGCTCAAATTCATCAATACTGTAAAAGTTTCCATTTTAATGCTTTTTTTTTTTAATTTCATCAATATTATTACCTAGCATAGTCTGATACAACTTAGTATCAAACATACAATTTATTTTCCATCTATTATGATATATATTTCTAAATTGATGTATCAAATTAGCATGGAAATGTAATCAAGTGATAAGGAAATATGCCAAATTAAGTTTGATAATAACTCGAATTCACAAATTTGTTAATACTAATTTGCATGAACAGGTGTTTGGTGACACTTGCCGAAAAAATAATGGAAAGAGCATGCATAATGCTTGGAGCAAATAAATAAATGTAATATTTTAATTTATCAAAAAAAATCAAAATGGTACAAACAAATAAATTTATGGTAAAATAAGAACTTGCCTTGGATACATTTAAAAGCAAAGTGGATTACATATGTCTTATTTTAACTTTTAGCTTATTTTTCGAAAACCTTGAAAGTCAGGAAAAAATTAAAGAACTTGAAGTTGACTTTAACATCCAATTTAGTACATATCCTTAGTAGTAATGCCAGCACAAATATTGTTCCAGCTGATATGTTAGAAATCAGATCATGCATTATTCAAGGAATTGAATTTAAGATACAAAAAATGCTAACATACTACCTTTCACTAATTTGAAAAAGGTTGCATACACCCCTTCGATAATTTTAGATGATGAACTGCAGCAATGTTCAAAGACTCCAAACTAAAAGAAACATTCTTCTGATATGAAAGTAGTATGCATTTTCCAGCATCTGATTAGTGATTACTATTAGAGAAAAACTATTTCAAATACTATGTAATAATATGTTACTGGATGAAATTGCATGTAAAAATTAAGCAAACCGTCCTTTTTCTCTTTAATCAATGTCCGCACCATAGGAACTCACCGGACTTCACTAAATAACCATCAATACAGTACAATTAATATATCTCTCGTTTCCAATGCTATAAGACAGACAAAATAACACACATTGTGATTAAATTGTGTCTTAGAGTGATAATCATATCCCAATCACAACCAAAAGCTATGCAATAATATATAGTATTGCAAATTCAATACCTAGACTGAAGCTTCAGCTGATATCAATTGTATACGAAGGATAGAAAAAAATACCATATATGCATGTTATCAAGAAACACATGAAATGCCTTGCCAAAAAGAAAAGAAACACATGAAATATTGTTGATAAGCCGAATGATCAACTTAATACGCATTTGTCCTAAATTGCGCGAAGTTTTTTACCAAAACCAGGTAAAATAGTTGTTTTTACAAACTTCTCAAGTTGGCACCACTCCTGCAAATTTCGTATGACAAAATATCCACAAATAACAGAAAATATGAAATTTTTGGATAAACATGTATCAGACAGAAAATAACCATATCTTCAGATGAAAAGGAAGAAAGGCGCTGACTTGCAATTTTTTCACAATGAAAAGTAGCTACCATCACCTATCATCAATGATAGAAATTTTAGGTCCTTACATTATTTCCTTCATAATGATTAGCCTGGAAACTACATATCGATACCTAATGGGCAGGTAAGTCAAGATCCTTATTCGCCTTGATGACTTTCCAAATTTGTCATGCGCTAAAAGAGAGTCCAGAAGAAGGAACAACCCCATGGCCTATTCCTATCACCAGCCAGTCCATCAGGAGCAATGGAAAGAAAAGAAAAAGAGAAAAACCTTTGCTTGAGATTTGCAACCTTTGAATAGTACGTAACATACCATTGCAATTAGGCATTTAGGCTACATCCTAAATGATGCAATTCTCAAAATTATGCTTTTCCAAATGTTCCTTATTAAGGGCCTTTCCGAGGTAACTCAGTTTATATTCAAAAGTTTCACTAGGTTATCCAACAATACAGTTTACAGAGGAGACCAAGACCAATATAGGAAATTTAAATCAATAACTGGAAGATATTGAAACAACGGTATATTAAAAAAAAAAAAAATTTGTCTAGGGAAAGTCAATCTCCAATGAAATAATGCACAATAAAAAGGTTTCACTTATGAAACTTGAATAAGATATGTAATATTTCACCTAATCCTTAAACTGTTCTTTCTGTTCATAATTTGTAACGATCCGCCCCGCACCAGCCGGAATTTCCTCCGAGAGTGCGCTGTACACATGCCCAAGTAGCACAGAACGGTCGCCAAAGAAATGAAAGAAGAGAATGAACTAATCGAAAAACTGTAGAATGTATCACAACGCATGGAACAAAATATAATAATAATGTACTTGACATAAAACAGGCGAGACAGTGCATAAGCTGATAAATAAAACCAACATCAACATTAGAGTAGCGGAAGTCTAAATACATCTTATTAAAACTTTCCAAATTACTATCTCTAAAACAAAAGAAAGTTGAAGTAGAAGATGCACTACTAATGCCCAAGCAGTGATCTTCAACAACACAGGGAGAATATCTATATGTATCATACGTGGAAGCCTCCTTCTCGTCTCTGAATCAGCTACTCGTGCATACCCAGCTAACCTGTCTCTAGTCTACTCGTGAGAGCACCCAGAGTAATAAGAAGAGACATAAAACTCTGGGTCAGACAAAAAGTCTGGTATGAGCGATAAGCAGCTAAACAGAACAACAACAGGTATACTAAACCATACCTGAACCTGGACCTGCAACCAAAGAGTTAGCACTACATACCGTACAATACTCTAAGGTGCCACTGAACAGATGGTGTAAAGATAACGGGGGTGGGGGTGTACATGTCATAGTAATGGCAATCAAATCAAACATAGCAATCATCCTCAAATCTCTCACTCAGTACGTAAAGCATACGATGTCCACCATTGTCAATCACTAGACCCATCGAAGTAGTGACAGAGTTCGACTTGTACAACTACTGTTACTACCAAACTTACCACATGGAGTCATGACCAAACCTTTACAAATGACCCCACTTCATTGGTCTATAGCTCTTTAGTTGTACCTAAGCCACTGTGGCCCTGGATCCATTCACGTACTCCCTACACATAGTGATTCAAAGTTACAGACATCGACAACCCTTAGCACACGTCCTGCAGCAAAGCCCAACTCATGAAGATAACTCGTTGGTTCCCAACTGGGTCCTGAGTTCTACTTCTTATTTGGACTTCCTTTGCATCTCGGGTTTTGGTTGAATTGGTGTTGGTCTTCAGAAGAGCCATCGCGTAGTTGGAGTACAGGTTCAAACTCGGTTTGGTTCAGTCTGTGGTGCTCAGGCTCCCCATTTAGTTCAGCTTATTTCCCCTCCTTTGCCATGGTTTAGGTTCACCTCCTCCATGCGGTTCGGTTCGGGTTCAGCTCCCCTCTTCAATGTTGTTTGGTTCGGGTTCCCTCTTCAATGCGGTTCGGAACGGGTTCCCTCTTCAATGCGGTTCGGAACGGGTTCTCACTTCAATGTGGTTCGGATCGGATTCCCTCTTCAATGCGGTTCGGAATGGGTTCCCTCTTTAATGCGGTTCGGAACGGATTCCCTCTTTAATGCGGTTCGAATCGGGTTCCCTCTTCAGTGCGGTTCGGAACGGGTTCCCTCTTCAATGCGGTTCGAAACGGGTTCCCTCTTCAATGCGGTTCGGATCGGATCCGATCCAGTCCGGTTTGGGTACTTTCCTGCACTTTTCCTGCAGCTTCCAACGACTGTTTATACGCCACTCGACGGCGTTTTTGACCACTCTAACTATTTTAGTCAATCACAAAGCATACCATACAGTCATAACAACAAAAAGAAGTGACCACAAACACCAAAACAACAATATGACAAGGTTAAACAGATCAAAAATAGCCAAAATCCCATATTTTCCCATAAGCATGTTTAAGCTAAATTAATGATATGATTAGCAAAACTTAATCAAATTAAACCAAATTTGTAACAGAGGTCTAAAACATAATTTTAGAATTTATAAATATTTTTCCAGAAT
This sequence comes from Allium sativum, assembly GCA_030737875.1. Classification (NCBI taxonomy): domain Eukaryota; kingdom Viridiplantae; phylum Streptophyta; class Magnoliopsida; order Asparagales; family Amaryllidaceae; genus Allium; species Allium sativum. The sequence continues at coordinate 994,220,782 of CM060920.1, forward strand.
TTATTAGTGTATAAATTGGCTAATCTTCACTAATTACCCTTAATTAACCGCAATTAGTGAGGAACTATGCAAATCACTCATATTGGCCACAAATAAAATTTTCAGAACTGAAACCTCGCTGATTTGGGCGAATACTGATGTCTAACAACAGCTCTAATACTGACTTGGTGAAGATCTTCTTTGATTTGTTGTTGCTAAGCCTAATCCTTGATCAAATGGTGATTAGAGATGATTCTAGATGTTGGCGGCCATTGTTAGGGTTCAAGAATGAAAGTGGCGGCTGAAAAATGAAAATAATATCATTCTCTAACTGATTTCAGCCGCCTCATAACCCAAATCCCAAAATGGGTGTTGGGCCCTCTTGCTAATCACCCTAATTAGCCCGGTTAAGCTGTTTTTCACCATCTGAAACTTGTTTCAGCCATATCTCCCAAACGGTAAGTCTGTTTGGCTAATGTGACCAATCTACGGAATTTCAAACCATCATCTGGAGCCAATGGAAGTGGTTTTAGGTCAAAATTCCTTTCCAGTCAAAAGTTATAGCCAAAACAGTATCAGCTAGGGGCAAAACGGTCGTTTAAAAATCGGCAAAAATCATGAACATGGGAAATGACCCCAATAGTCGTCTCCCAAAGTTACATGACCACACGACTTCGTATGTGAAAGAAATAAATATTTTACGATCATGCGATGCGTAGAATGCGGGTCATTACACTCTCCCCCTTAAGAAATTTCATCCCCGAAATTCCTTAACCCAAAACATACAAAGGACCCCGCATGCCTACAAGCCACAAACAACAATCTAACATGTATAACAAACAAAACAAGCCTATCCTAGCATGTGAAAAGACTAAATCGAAATTGAAATCTTACCAAGCGAAGAGTTATAGATACGTCTTCCTAATGCTCTCTTCGGTCTCCCAAGTACAGTCATTCTCGTTCTCGCCCCACTGAACTTTGACTAGATTCACCGATTTCCTTTGATGTTGCTTCGTATCGTTCCCAACAATACGCATAGGCTTGCGGTTCCCAACCGCCTCGGATTCAACTTCGATATCATCTAACTGATCAGGTGAAATAGTCATATCTGGGTCGTGCCCGAACTTCCTTAACTGGGAAATATGAAATACGTTGTGAACTCCTACCATTTTCTCTGGTAATTCAACTTTGTAGGCCAAATTCCCGATTTGCTCGAGAACTGGGAATGGACCATCAAATCTTGGTGCTAACTTGCCTCTCCTGCCAAATCGTATCACGCTCTTTAATGGAGAAATCTTGACAAACACCAAGTCGCCAATGGAGAACTTCAACTCTCTTCTCCTCTTATCAACATAATTTTTTTGCCTATCTTAGGAAGCTTTCATTCGCTGTTGGATAATCTTAATCTTAGCTGAAGTTTCTCTTATCATATAGGGTCCAAGCACATACTTCTCACCAGTCTCTACCCAACATGACGGTGAGTTGCACAGTCTTCCGTACAAGGCTTCAAATGAAGCCATACCGATACTGGATTGATAACTATTATTATATGCAAACTCTACTAGATGCAAATGGTCATCCCATGATCCACCAAAATCCAATACACAGGCTCTCAAGAGATCTTCTAACACTCGATTCACCCTCTCTGTCTGTTTGTCGGTTTGAGGATGATACGCGGTACTGAGATGTAGTTCTGATCCTAACGCCTCTTGTAAGCTCTTCCAAAATCCACTAGTGAACGACGGATCTCGGTCACTCACAATGCCCTTGGGTATTCCTTGAAATCTTACTACCCACTTTATATATAGTTCGGCTAACTTAGTCGGTGTCCTGTTCGACTTGACGGGTATAAATCTTGCACTCTTGGTCAATCGGTCCACAATCACCCAAATGCTATCATGGCCCGATCTAGTCCTTGGTAACCCATCAATGAAATCCATTGACACCTGTTCCCATTTCCATTCTGGGATTTCTAATGGTTGTAGCAAAACACTAGGCTTCTTTTGCTCAGCCTTAACTAGCTGGCAGTTCATGCAGTTGGACATAAACTTCCCAACGCCTCTTTTCATCCCTTCCCAGTAGTAGGTCTGCTTCATGTCTCGATATATTTTGTTACCACCAGGATGTATAATCAGCTTTGAGTGATGACATTCTCTAAGCACTTCATCTCTCAATCCATTGACATTGGGTATAACTAGTCTTCCATTCTTTCTAAGCCATCCATCTAGATCAAGCCTATACTTGTTCACCTCTCCGTCGATTCCCATCTTTAACTTTGAGATGATTTCCAATAGGTTAGGATCGTTCCTCTGGCTGGAACCAATCTGCTCAATCAAAGTGGGTCTAATCATCAAACTTGCTAACATTTCTGGATCCAAATCGCACTTTGGTCTGAAATCATACCCAGCGATGTACTCCAGTTGCTTCCATTCTAGAAACATAGCACATAAACTGGCATGTCTTCTACTAAATGCATCAGCTACCGCATTGCCCTTTCCTGGTGTGTATGCGATATTGAAATCATAGGAACTCTATTGTCGAAGATTTAGATCCTTTTGAGAGAAAAGATACTTTAACGATTTATGGTCAGTAAACAACTCGAATGTTTCTCCCAAGAGGTAATGTCTCCACATCTTCAATGCAAACACGATTGCTGCCAGTACCAAATCATGGGTAGGGTACCTTTTCTCATGCGGTTTCAATTGTCGACTTGCATAAGCTACAACCCTACCTCCTTGCATGAATACAGCACCTAGTCCGGTACCACATGCATCTGTATATACCATCATGTCTTCATTCCCTTTAGGAATGACTAATACTGGTGCACATGTCAACTTTTCCTTTAGACTCTTGAATGCATTCTCGCACCTTTCGTCCCAGACAAAGGCTTGATTCTTCTTGGTCAACTGAGTCAACGGTGCTGCTATCTTGGAGAAATCTTAGATAAACTTACGATAATATCCAGCTAACCCCAAGAAACTTCTTATGTCCATTGCATTCTTGGGCGTAGACCAATCTTGTACCGCAGCCACATTCGCGGGATCCACGGCAATACCATTCTCTGAAACAACATGGCCCAACAATCTCACTTCTCTCCTCCAGAAGTGATACTTAGAAAACTTTGCTTTCAATTGGTGTTTTCTCAACAACTCCATCACTATTCTTAAATGTTCACTGTGTTCTTCCTCTGTCCTTGAATATACCAAAATATCATCCACGAACACAAGGACAAACTTATTTAACTGATCACTGAATATCCTATTCATAAGATCCACAAAATATGCTGGGGCATTGGTCATCCCAAATGGCACGACCCACCACTCATAAAATCCAGACGGCGTCCGAAATGCCGTTTTAGCCATACTCTCAGCTTCCACTCTAAGCTGATGAAAACCTATCACGAGATCCAACTGAGAGAATACTCTTGCGCCACTCAACTGATCAAACAAATCATCTATCTGCGGTAGAGGATACTTATTCTTCCTCGTCACTTTATTCAACTCGCGGTAGTCTACACACAAATGAAGGGAACCATCCGCCTTGGTAGCAAACACAACTGGTGCTCCCCATTCAGAAACACTCCTTCTGATAAATCCCTTCTTCAAAAGATCGCTGACTTGTACCTCGAGCTCTCGCTGCTCCCTTGGTGCAATACGACGATGTGGCATCACTATAGGTCTGGCATCTTTCACTAAATCAATACGGAACTCAATCTCCCTGTGTGGTGGAAAAGACATCCGGATACTGGCCAACCACAGGCAACCCTGACAACTCACTATGCGGGATTTCGAGGGAATTTAGAAAACTAGCCATTACCCCATCATCGGGTAGACCACCAAACACTTCCCTCCGCCCATCATCCGCTCTAGCTATCACAAAAAAGTCCTCACAGTCTACCACCACCCCATATCTTTGGAGCCAATCGACTCCCAAAATAATGCCAAACCCAGTAAAGCCCAAAACAAAGCAATCCCAAACAAACATGCATCCATGGCTCGATAAGACCACATTACGACAAGTCATGCTAAGGTTAGTTGAACCACCAATCGGGTTCGTCATTACTAAAGGTCTATCGACGAACTCGGGCTCCAATCCCAACCTATCTACCAGGTCACTAGATATGAAAGAACTAGAAGCTCCGGTATCAAACAAAACTCTAACAGGAACATCATAAACAGAAAGCATACCTTGGATAACAACATTCTTTCCCTTCTCCGCCGTAGCTGGGGCATTCGACGAAGAAGGAATAGCATTAAGGGCATATGCTTTCACCATCTGCTTTTCTTTAGGGGGTCGAAGACACTTGTCCTTGTGATGTCCCACTTGGCCACAGTTGAAGCATTTCCTATCCGCTGGCTTTGCCTGACACTCTTTGGCATAGTGGCCCTTCTTACAACAACTGAAGCACTCAACATCTTGCTTATTCTTTTTCTTCTGGCCATCCTTATTCTGGTTCTGCTTCCTCTTATTCTGAGACACTCTTACCTCCACCACTTGCTTGTGGTTTTGGCTCCTCTGCAGATGCAACCTCAGTCTTTGACTTAGGGTAAAGACTCTCTGACCTTAATGCTTTCCACACAATTGATTCAAACGTCTCATCGATGTGGTTAATAAGCCTTTCCCCCAAGTACTGATCCAAGCCGATTATGAACTTCTCGTTCTTCTTCTCAGTAGTATTAATAAGAGATAACCCGTACTTCGATAAAGTGTCGAATTCAGCAATATACTCCGAGATAGCTCTGCCATTCTGCTTGAGCTCTAATAATTTCTTAAACAACACTGACTTCTGAGCAGCTGGAATGAACTTCTTGCTAAAGCGAACCTTAAAATGCTCCCAAGTAATCTGATCCTCAGGAGTAGCTGCCTTTATAGCATTCCACCTATTCATTGCCCGTCCTTGCAGCTAACGGGATGCTGTCCTTCTCTTCATCGCATCCTCGATACCCAAATCTTAGAAGATACGCTCGCAGCTATCCAACCAATCCTGAACATCCATGGCCGACTCCGTTCCGTGGAATGGCTTCCCACCAAGACTAGTATAATCCTTATTCAACTTGGTGAAATCAGCCCTAGGTGCATACACTATTGGACCACCACCATTACCACCATTAGGAGCTTCCCTCTGCACATCCCTAAGCATCTCCCTCATGAGGTCAGTAAACATTGTCCTCATGTCAGCAGCATTCCCATTATTGGCTCCTCTACCGGCACCTCTTGCATATCGGCTCATCGTTTAATCTGTAAAGAGAAAATGATTAACCATCTCCATAGTGGTGCTAGTGCAGTGCAACTTCATCCTTAGCTATACTAATAGTGTATATATAGCTTTGAAATCCAAAATAATCACAAATACGCGCTCTCATATGTGTCCTATCTCTCCCTTGTGTCCTTCCCTAGGTTAACTATGCAGCCTAGAGCTCTGATACCAAATGTGATGGACCGCCCCGCACCAGCCGGCATTTCCTCCGAGAGTGCGCTGTACACATGCCCAACTAGCACAGAACGGTCGCCAAAGAAATGAAAGAAGAGAATGAACTAATCGAAAACCGGTAGAATGTCTCACAGTGCATGGAACAAAATATAATAATAATGTACTTGACATAAAAGAGGCGAGATAGTGCATAAGCTGATAAATAAAACCAACATCAACATCAGAGTAGCAGAAGTCTAAATACAGCTTATTACAACTTTACAAATTACTGTCTCTAAAACAAAAGAAAGTTGAAGTAGAAGATGCACTACTAATGCCCAAGCAGTGATCTTCAACAACACAAGGAGAATATCTATATGTATCATACGTGGAAGCCTCTTGCTCATCTCTGAATCAGCTACTCGTGCATACCCAACTAACCTGTCTCTAGTCTGCTCGTGAGAGCACCCAGAGTAATAAGAAGAGACATAAAACTCTGGGTCAGACAAAAAGTCTGGTATGAGCGATAAGCAGCTAAACAGAACAACAACAGGTATACTAAACCATATCTGAACCTGGATCTGCAACCAAAGAGTTAGCACTACATACCGTACAATACTCTAAGGTGCCACTGAACAGATGGTGTAAAGATAACGGGGGTGGGGGTGTACATGTCATAGTGATGGAAATCAAATCAAACATAGCAATCATCCTCACATCTCTCACTCAGTACGTAAAGCATACGATGTCCACTGCTGTCAATCACTAGACCAATCGAAGTAGTGACGAAGTTCGACTTGTATAACTACTGCTACTACCAAGCTTACCACATGGAGTCATGACCAAACCTTTACAAATGACCCCACTTCATTGGTCTATAGCTCTTTAGTCGTACCTAAGCCACTGTGGCCCTGAATCCGTTCATGTACTCCCTACAGGTAGTGATTCAAAGTTACAGACATCGACAACCCCTTAGCACATGTCCCGCAGCAAAGCCCAACTCATGAAGATAACTCGTTGGTTCCCAACTGGATCCTGAGTTCTACTTCCTATTCGAACTTCCTTTACATCTCGGTATTTGGTTGAATTGGTGTTGGTCTTCAGAAGAGCCATCGTGTAGTTAGAGTAGAGGTTCAAACTCGGTTTGGTTCGGTCTATGGTGCTCAGGCTCCTCGTTTAGTTCAGCTTATTTCCCATCCTTTGCCATGGTTCGGGTTCACCTTCTCCATGCGGTTCAGTTCGGGTTCAGCTCCTAAATGCGGTTCGGTTCGAGTTCCCTCTTCAATGCGGTTCGATTCGGGTTCCCTCTTCAATGCGGTTCGGAACGGGTTCCCTCTTCAATGCGGTTCCGAACGGGTTCCCTCTTCAATGCGGTTCCGAACGGGTTCCCTCTTCAATGCGGTTTGGAACGGGTTCCCTCTTCAATGCGGTTCGGAACGGGTTCCCTCTTTAATGCGGTTTGGATCGGGTTCCCTCTTCAATGCGATTCGGAACGGGTTACCTCTTCAATGCGGATCGGTTCGGAACGGGTTCCCTCTTCAATGCGGTTCGGATCGGATCGGATCCGGTCTGGTCCGATTCGGATACTTTCCTGCACTTTTCCTGCAGCTTCCAGCGACAATTTATACGCCACTCGACGGTGTTTTCGACCACTCTAACTATTTTAGACAATCACAAAGCATACCATATAGTCATAGCAACAAAAATAAGTGACCACAAACACCAAAGCAACAATATGACAAGGTTAAACGGATCAAAAATAGCCAAAATCCCATATTTTCCCTTAAGCATGTTTAAGCAAAACTAATGATATGATTAGCAAAACTTAATCAAATTAAACCAAATTTGTAACAGAGGTATAAAACATTATTTTAGAATTTATAAATATTTTTCCAGAATTTATTAGTGTATAAATTCGCTAATCTTCACTAATTACCCTTAACTACGTGCAATTAGTGAGGAACTATGCAAATCACTCACCTTGGCCACAAATAAAAATTTCAGAACTGAAACCACGCTGATTTGGGCGAATACTGATGTCTAACAGCAGCTCTAATATTGATTTGGTGAAGATCTTCTTTGATTTGGTGTTGCTAAGCCTAATCCTTGATCAAACGGCGCTTAGAGGTTATTCTAGATGTTGGCGACCATTGTTAGGGTTCAAGAATGAAAGTGGCGGCTGAAAAATGAAAATAAGATCGTTCTCTAACTGATTTCAGCCTCCTCATAACCCTAATCCCAAAATGGGTTATGGGCCCTCTTGCTAATCACCCTAATTAGGCCCGGTTAAGCTGTTTTTTACCATCTAAAACTTGTTTCAGCCGTATCTCCCAAACGGTAAGTCCTTTTGGCTAATGTGACCACTCTACGGAATTGTAAACCATCATCCGGAGCCAATGAAATCGGCTTCAGGTCAAAATTCCTTTCCAGTCAAAAGTTATGGCCAAAACAGTATCGGATAGGGGCAAAACGTTCATTTAAAAATCAGCAAAAATCATGAACATGGGAAATGACCCCAATAGTCATCTCACAAAGTTACATGACCATACGACTTCGTATGTGAAAGAAATAAATATTCTACGATCATGTAATGCGTAGAATGCGGGTTGTTACATAATTACTAAGAGCCACTGCGTCTACCTGATCATCCATAGAAGTTGAGAGAAGAAATATTAGTACAAAATTTAAACTTAGAGCATGATTTTAAAATTTGAACTTACAATAAAAAAAACTCATTATAAAGTGTTTATTTGTAAACTTGTGGCTTAGGAACTAAATCCCATACCTGAAAACAAACAAATAAAAGATACAATACAATGATTTGTAACATAAGATAATCGATAAAGAATGTGATACAAAATTACCTTTTGAATATCCCCTCTCAGAATGAGTTCTAGATTAAAATCAATTTAGAATCGTAGTAATTCAAAAGACTACCTTAGTTTGCAAACGCCAGCGGAACAACCTTATCACCGAATTCATGAATGAATTGATGAACAATTGAACTTTTTTTTTTTTTTTGCAGATCTAGAGAATCTGAATTCGGAAACCTCTCGATAAAATGAAATGGCGATAGAAGATGAAAAAAGAAAGGAAAACGCAGAATTTAGATTTGAGGAAGAAAGAAGTGGTAGAAAATAAAATTAAAAGAAGGAAAACGCGGAAAGAAATTTGGAGAAAGAATCGAAGTTGGATATATTTGAGAAAGAAGGAAACGACGGAGAAAATACTGGATGAGCAAAAATTATGCTGAAATTCGTTAGTTCAGACAATAATAGCGAAACCTCCCTAATGGTCGGTTTGAAAATCTAATAACATGCTACTTCTATTGAACAATGTCATTTTAGTAAAGATTTCATATGCTTGAAAAATTATTCTCACGTGTTTATCTCATCTTCGTTGGAAATTAATTGTTTTCTCTTTCCTTCTTTTCTTTATTAGCCACTCCCTCACCTCATCAAAAACAGTAAACACAGAAGCCTAATTATTATACATAAATCCCCTTACTACAAAAACAAAACACTCTCTGGCCATCACCCAATTAAATCCAAAAAAGCTCATCCTAAATCTGCATCAAAGCCAGATTCATAACCAATTCTTCCATCTTAAACCCAACAAAACTACAGTCGCCTGGATTACTACCCAACAATTGCGAATTTGCGGTTTCCAATAATCTATCTTGTCAGTCTTCATCCTTACATGAAACACCTCATCTCATCGAGACCCACACCTACCATAACCCACTTCCATTATACTGCAAGCCAAATGTGAAACCTCCAGTTCCACCAACAATGAAGTTGCATCTCAAAGTTGTTCTCTTTCTACGCAATTTTTCTGTGTTTATTTGATTACTTTATGCAACAAAATTTTGATGCCCATATATTTTTGATGCCCCGTGCGTGGACACAGTTGGCAGTAGGCCAGAACCGGCCATGTATGTATGTCGACATATAACGATTTTCCATATTTTTAAATTCAAATTGAGAAATTATTTCCCTCCACCCTTTCACCAAGAGTGTAAAGGCCCGCAAATTCATGCTGTCTAAGTTGGCAACATACATCACATGTCTAACCCAAATTGCATAGAAATACGAATCATTATGAAATAAGAAGAAAAAGATAGAAGAAGAACAGAAATAACAACACAAAATCTCATGTCGCAATGGAATAAAATATAATATATCATAAATTTTGAAATAAAAAAAATTAAATTGTATAACTTACAATTTTCAGAGTACAACACTTTCAATACAGTGAAAATAACAATACTAGATAGTGTATCTCTAGAGAAGAATATTCTGGGTTCAACAAGAACATCTTATAACCCGGCCACACATGACCGACCACTCATTTCGCTTGAGTGTATCGAATGTATATCACCAATGGTTGGGATCAGCAACCGTTTCCCAAAAAGGGACAACATCGAATAGAATAAAAAATGAAGTGAATTTCTCTAGATAGGTGATAATACACCCTATTTGGGAGCTACCCACTTAGCCATGCTGCCTGCCCAGTTTTTGTCATTTCGCGGTTATTGAGGCCTGAGGCTTTGATCTCCTGCCTTTCATTGATAGCACAAACACTTTGAATGCCACATTGTCAGATCCATTGATCACTAAATGATTTGCCAAAATATAATATGGATATTATGCTAAGAGAATAAATTCTCCGTCACCATATATATATTTATACAGACCAACATATGCGATCATTGGAAATACTTTATCAGATATTCGTCCATATAATTTCCTTCTTGGACTGAACAAAACCGAAGGCATAATTTCCATTAATGCATCTAAGGAAATTTCTACCTAGGAATAATAGAAAAAAGCCCTTGCACTTTACTCCGTCTTCGATTGTCTTTATAAATCTGATTCGCAACGCTACTACCAATACAGAATGGTTCTCGGATTATAATCCAACCGGTCTCTCACAATGATATTGGAAAATACTTCGATAGTCGGTTATTTAACAATCGAAGAAACACAAACATCCATTCAAATCGTCAAACTATAACTGGGCCCCTTAATTTATATTTTATTAATTAAATTTATCACTTCTCCATTTCCTTATCAAGATTTGTCAGCCCAATATTTTCAATAATTATCTTGCCCTCTAACGCTATCTGGAAAAGGTTTCCATATATTGCCTTTCTTATTTTCTATACTCAGAAATATCTTCTATTTATAATTGGAAAATATTCCAATTATTTAATTCTTTCTCAAACTCGGTTATTTTTATACTTAGGAAATATTTATTATATATTTCCAAAATTCAAATTGCTTGGGTTAAAACGAATGCTGTGTAAAACATCAACAACCCAAAATACTTAATCTTATTCAAACATTGATCTTCGAGACTGAATCTTGCTATTTATCGGTTAATAATGAAATCAATCAAGTTGGGGTATAACTACCTCTCAGACCTTGACTGAATAACATTCTTAACTTCAAAACAGACTAGACTACTTATCTCGAAAAATCAACATCATATTGAACCAATTATCCATTTCTTCTAAACGTGTACACGTTTCTCTTTCTATTCTTACCAGATTTAAATTTATAGAATTTTTTTTATAATATTCTATTTTAAGTTTGTTTCCATATCAAATTCTATAAACATCGATATATTGATTTATGGTTATCAAATTATCTTAAAAATATTCTGACTCCTTAAATTTTCGGAAAATTTCGCCAGCACCTCCTTTGTATCGGTCAATAGCTCAAACCTCAACTCACCTCTCTAAGTCCTTTCCATTCAAGAAGAAAATCAAAGAGCCAAGCGGCTTGCCGATTCAGCACAAAAAATCTCATATGGAATTTAAATATGTACCTATGACGAAAAGGAATTTCGCTCCATCCGAACCAGTCGCTAAACCGATCCAGACCGTTCGAAACGCCTGATCATTTCGAGAACAAGACAAATCAGAACGCAGGCGGAAGAACATTTCATCGTATATTACAACAATGCATCAGATTACAAGAATATACAGAGTACAAATGAATATTACACAGAAATATCAGAGATTTAAATTACATTTAAATACATCGCAGCGGAAAATAATACATTACACAACTAGAATGAGATATACGGATACAAAGCTTTCCGGATATCGTTCCAGCTGTAAACCAGGAACCTGTGAATATAAATCTGCAAAACCAAAACTACTAGCTGCTCATGTCAAAATAAGGGCACCCAGAGTTTAGGTCAAAACAATAAACTCTAGGTCAGTCATGTGACTGGTGTGAGAACTAAAACAGCTTTTAATCTTTATTTTCAAAGTTAGGTAAATCAAGGGACCACGCCGTATAACACGGCTCCCAAGAACACCGGTGCATAAAACAAACAGCGCAATGCTAAATAAGGAAAAATGAAGCTATTATAAGACCCAGTTCCCATCACACAATGCAACGCAAGCTGGAGGATAGGGTTTTTACCTTATAATAGCCAAGAATGCTTGATACGTTTAAAAGAAATCATTTGATACTATTATAAGTGCATAGTGTATAAAACAACTTCAAATCATAAGTATCAATCATAGGCGGCATGAATGCCCCATACCACTATGTCGCCATATATAGGTTATACAATCAAAATCGCAAAGTCACGTATTTGGAAATTGGGTTTCCATCTATGAACCGAGGCCAGGCATCGTCCTCTACCGATTCGAGACAATCTAGCCCATGTCTCAGGCAAGTACTCAGTCAAGCCTTGGAGCGACAGGGCCGGTCCACCGATGTGGATTAAAATGCCTGAACACTACGTTTCCCCACCCTTTGGGGCGTAAATCAGCCAATGAATGACTCCATCGGACCCGGATCGTCCGATCAAACCGAGGCGCCTCGCAACAGCAACAACTACACAGGTGAAAAGTATATAAATGTCAAAGCTGGTAGGTCACTGACACCACCCTAGCTAGAAGGAAACGCATGCCCTCCCTGAGGTCCTCTCCCGTTTTTGGTTCACAACCGGGGTGCGAGGCTCGCGAATTCACGTTACACAAAGCTGTGCCACACAGGCTGTGCTTTGATCATCACCACAAGACTTTGCTTTTCAACAGAAGCCTTGATCAATTGCCACTTAGGCATGCCACACATGCAATTTACTCCATGCGTTTGATATCCATCAATATATAACCTCTGAGCTCATACGTCTCAGAGAAGGGCGTTAAGCAAGAGAATAATTCTCTGCCGCCAAACAGATATATATTTAATAGAGATCAATCACACGGACTAAAATCCAATGTCAGACACACAGTCCATTTACAAGTTCGTTCTGGGTCTGAACGAAACCGGAGGCACCTAGTACCCCGCATATCCATCGATCTCCAAGTACGTCTGGACGATCACCAACTGTTTCCATCTTCTTGGGTGTACGGCCCAATCAAGATCATCAGTAATCACCCAAACGACGTGAAGACCTCTGGTCTTCTACCATCGTCTTCATCTTCAACTTATCGTTGTATCAGTTATTCAGAATGGGACAAACCCGGTCTTTCCGAATAACTCGCGTATATTTTAAGTAAGTCTTACACAAACACAACATACGCCTCATTCCAATTCATCAGTCACTAACCGTAAATTAATCAAGAGAATAATTCCCCAAATATTAACCCCGAAGGCCGAAACCAACATCAGATCAATATCCAGGAAACCATTTTACTTAGCTAACCGACAGTTAGTTTCTAAATTTAACATTCATATGGGAAGGTTCCCATTAATTTTATCAAAGATAAATTCTTTATATTTATTCTTTAATCTATTTTTGAATATCAATTCAAACTAGTCGGGATTAGCGAACCTTACCGAAGTAATCATTTGTTTTAATTTCCCAATCCCAACCTATTCATCCCATGAAGTAAAACTGGTAATACTTCATATCTAACACCACAGTGTTATCGGTAAATTCAATTACCATTTCACGTTCAAATCTAATTAAAGATTTAACTATCGCCTGGAGCAAAACTGGTGCTACTCCATTCTCGATCATTTCAATCTAATTAAAGATTCATTAAAACTCCACTTCGTTTTAATCGTTAACTGGGTTAAAGAATCAATGCCATTTAAAATACGGTTCACGATAAACCCAAAACCACATTCCATTAATTATCCGGTTAAAGAACGAGTGTTATTTAAAACACTGTCCACGATAAACCCAAAAATCAATGTCAATTCAATTAAATATTATTTAATTGGTACACTTCATTAAATCTAAAAAAAAGATTTAATCTTTTCTCAACTGGGTTCAAGAACAGTGTTAGTCAAGACACCATTCACGAAAAACCCAAATCACATTTGATATTAAATACAAGGCTCTGAATAGAAAATATATCGGCTTATATTCAATATCAAATTGTACGACCAACAGATATCGTATTGGAAATAACGATATATATCTATATCTTTCAAATTTCCATAACAACATCTGTATAATCACGAAATCCAACATCGAAATATTCCGAAGACAATTTCGATTCAAATCCATTCCAATGCTATCATTGGAAATTCTGGTTATTTTCAAAACCATTTCAAATTCAATTTATTTATTTAAAAATAAATAGAATTATAATTCTAGTTCAAAACTAGTTCATTTCGATAAAAATCTATTTTTATCTTTTTCAAATATGGAGTTTTTCATCCCAATCCTTTCTAAATCATTTCTTATGATATTACACAAATTATTAATATTTTTAATAATTTTATCAAGGCCCGTACAGTCGATTTCCATCAACGGCCATCGAACTGCACTTACAGCGACCTTTTTCAAATTTGATTTGGACATAATTCCAAATCCAACCGTTAGATTTCTAATTTCTAATAATCGTTAGAAATCTCTTTTCGATACGAACCCAACGGTTCCGGTTTTAGGAGAATCCGACGGTCGGATCTCCCGTAATATCCGTTCGAAGTCAATGGTCGAAATTCGCGAACTGCCGCGGCGCGGCGCGTTCTATTCAGGCCAATATATTATATATATAATATATACTTCGTTGATTTCCTTTTAAAACGTGCTTTATAAATCGTTTTAAAATTCATTTTCAAAATGGTTTCAACTTCATGTTCAATTTCAAATCAAAATTGAATATTCTAATATAAATTCGTTTTAAATTCGTTTCAAATCGATTTCAATTCAAATTGATTTCTAATACAATTTCAGTTCTAATTCAATTCAATTCAATTTCAATTCGAATTCATTTATATTAAAAAAAATTAGATTTTGAAATCACTTTCGATATTCATTATAAAATGAATAAAATCGATATAAATATCGTTCACGTCAAAATGGCGTCAATCTAACCAACACGGCTTCATATGTTTCTATTTTCAAATATTCTATTTCGAATATTTCTATCTCAAATATTTCCTTTCAAATATTTCCTTTTTCGAATATTCTATTTTGAAATATTTCTATTTCAAAGGTTTTTGTTTCAAATATTTCTTTTTCGAAACTGGAATGAGGCCCAATCAATTACCATATAATGTTGATTATATGGATTTTCTACAACACATGTACATATCAACAACGATGAATAATCAACCATCGCCCAAAGTGCATTCTACACTGTATAAGCATCAAATATAAATATTCAACGCTTATAACAGTCTGTCAATCAATCGATCGACATACAACTAAATAATCGGGATTAGTGTACGTCAAATATCATCCCAATACCGGTGTGGGGTTTCAAACAATCAAACACAGATTTTATTTGTGCAGTTGGGCGATGTGTAAAATTTATCGTCCCAATCAATGTCCTTCAAATAGGTGTACATAAACAAACCGTCCGGTTTGTAAATGAATATTTATTTATTCACATTCACGTTAAAAATTATATTTTTAACGATCAAACTATTTTATTCAACCTATGAATATTCTATTCGGTTCATTTATTAAATAAAATGTTATCTTTATTTTTCTAACTTATTTTTAGAAAATTTCAGCGGCATAACGGCACGATACTAGAAACGGGACGAGGCCTAGCCTTATCCCCGGTCTAGTGAAGGCCCACGCCATTCACACATCAATCAAATCAATTTATTTCACCAAACAATTCAATTCAAACCAAATAATCTAACCAACTACACAACCAAACAAACAAGTCCATGGTCTATGGACGATTGTGTCGGGTGCTACTAAACACCGTCTGCATCCTAGTATATATATATATATATATATATATATATATATAACTAGAAAAGAAATTGAAGAGTGAGAAATTCTCACCGAAAGCTATCCAATACCACGACTCTTCATTTAGAGAAATCTTCATCGTTATCGCATCTTTGTCAACTTCATTGGCCGTAGCCACTACATATATAAAAATCGAATTTTTTACTTCGCTATTCAATATATAAAAATCAAATTTTTACTATGCTATTCAATATATAAAAATCGAATTTTTACTTTGTTATTCAATATATAAAAATCGAATTTTTACTATGCTATTCAATATATAAAAATCGAATTTTTACTATGCTATTCAATATATAAAAATCGAATTTTTACTTCGTTATTCAATATATAAAAATCGAATTTTTACTATGCTATTCAATATATAAAAATCGAATTTTTACTTCGTTATTCAATATATAAAAATCGAATTTTTACTTCGCTATTCAATATATAAAAATCGATTTTTTTACTTCGCTATACAATATATAAAAATCGAATTTTTACTTCGCTATTCAATATATAAAAATCGAATTTTTACTTCGCTATTCAATATATAAAAATCGAATTTTTACATTGTAAAGATTTCGCCTTTTCCCATTTCAAAAATCTAATCCTTTCTATTTTAAAAATCTAATCTTTTCTATATTAAAAATCAAAT
The DNA here is from genome assembly GCA_030737875.1 of Allium sativum. Classification (NCBI taxonomy): domain Eukaryota; kingdom Viridiplantae; phylum Streptophyta; class Magnoliopsida; order Asparagales; family Amaryllidaceae; genus Allium; species Allium sativum. The sequence goes on from CM060920.1 coordinate 994,237,002, forward strand.
CTTTTCTATTTTAAAAATCAAATTTTTCTATATTAAAAATAAAATATTTTCTATTTTAAAAATCAAATCTTTTCTATTTTAAAAATCAAATCTTTTCTATTTTAAAAATCAAATCTTTTCTATTTTAAAAATCAAATCTTTTCTATTTTAATAATCATATGATAAAAATCTAAACTTTAAGGCCTTTTTTATATTTAAAAACCAAATTTTTATTTCTATGCAATTATATTTTATAATAACAATTTCATATATGTTAATAAAAACAATATCATACCTACTAATAAAAATCACATTTTTATTAATCCAATGTTATACATATCAAGAACTGAAATTTAAATAATGTGAGTTAAATTAAAAACTGAAATTTGAATTCAATGCTAATTAAATTAAAACTGAAATTTGACAAAGTTAATTACCTCTTCTAATCGTTCTTCTCTTTCACTGTAAAACTGATCCTCTTAAACCCATTTGCTCGTCATTGTTTTCATCATTGCGAAGGCCACCAATCGTCGAGTTGTGGGTATGGATGGGGGATCGCTGGCGGCATCGGGTGTTGCAGGGGAGGCGGTCAGACGATGGTAGTCGGAGGCGGATTCGTGGTGAAGTAGTTAATTTTGTGGAGCTAGGGTTCGTGGGAATCAGGGCTTAGGGGTTCGGTAGGAGGGAGGAGCGAGGAGGGAGGCTGACGCGGTCGTGGGGGGATGCGGAGGCGTAGGCGCAGGTGGCCGGATTGTGGAAGCGTCGATCGTCGATCCCGTTTTTTTTCCAATCGGGTTTTATCTGTAAAGAGCGTTGACCAAGGGTAAAGGATGGGGGGGGGGAGGAATAATTATATATATATATATATATTTATTAATTTTATTCTAAAAAGTAACTTCAAAATTCGAACTCAAAATTGAGCCCAACGACTGTCGTCCCTAGCGTAATACCCCCATTCCGAACACAATGGGATATGTATCGCATGCTGATTCGAAAGTTTCGATCCATTTCCGTTAGAATCAACATATTACTCTATATATTGAATTTGACCGCACATTTCAATTTACCGGGGCCACATACTAACTCGAAAAATTCAAGAAAAATATTTTCTAGCTTCGTATTGATGATACGGTCCTAACAAAACTAGTTTCGTTGAATTCTGACACCATTTGAAAAATGGCCATTTTCCAGTCGATTAAAATCAACTAAAACTGGTCAAACACGTTTTCTTTTGCCACGCTCACATATTGATACGAAAAATTATGAAATTTGGAATCTAGCAATAATTTGACACTACGGATCCAACAAAAGTGGTTTCGTCGAAATCCGAGGTCGTTTGCAAAATTCCCATTTTTAAGGGCCAGAATTCCATAGCGACTATTCAGAATTTTCAACTGGACATATCTTTTGATTCCCGCTATGAAATTTCAAGTTTTCGGATTCGTTGGAAAGATATTATCAATTAGATCCTAATTTTTTGGTTTCACTAAAATCCGGATTGTTTTGCACCCGGTACATTCAATTGAAGTTTGAAATCGAATTATCGAACTACCGCGCCATTTTCAATTCTATTTATAATTATATATAATTATTTATACTCTATTGTCGATCTATCTAACTATATACGATTGAATTTTATTCAAAAGAAATTTTCTCGTCGATATTATTTAAAATAATTCATTTTAAATAATCAAAATTCACTAAAATTGCCAAAATAAAAATTTTAAACTAGCCCAGATTTTCGGGTTGTTACAATCTCCCTCACTTAAAACTTTTCGTCCCCGAAAAGGAACAAAGTCGAAAGTGGTTTGATTAATCAACTCAACGTTCGATCTGGCTTTCATTCTCCAACTATTCAGTTTCTGAGAATTTTCAAATTCTTCAAAGATTTGGCTAACACCATAAATTTTCGAAAAATTTCGCCATAACCTCCCCTACACCGGGAGCCACGGGAAAATCCCGAAATTGCCATACAGGCCTTCTGATCTCAAAAAGAAAAAGAAAAAGCCAATAGGCTCATAAAATCATCATCACCCAAACAAAACAGTAAATTATATAGTAAACATGTACCTATTTGTCGGGCAAACAAATTTTATTCTCTGCTCTAGCCTCCTTGCTATGACCTGTTCAATGTAAGTACAAGTATATGCGAGCAAATGCGACCAAATTCCAATACAATTCAATATTTGATACTATTAGGCGTAATGGTTCAAAATTATCAGACAATTAAACAAACAACACAAACATCAATCAATTGTGGATTAACGTTTCAAATTCATAATTTTGATACATAGTCGAAAATCAGATTTTTGATGCCAAATCACAACAATAGGCCCTATCTAATTTTGGTTCTCACACCAGTCAGTTGGAAATATATAGAAATCCCACTTTCGTCGCACGAACATAAATTCTAATGATGGAGCTCCATCATCAAAATCATCTCCGGGCGATTAGGGTGTAATTCTATATCTATCCAGTATATTAAAACTTCAAATACACGTTTGCAAGGCGTATATGAAAAATCTTTATATACTGGACTATCCAAATCTATACAAATAAATAATCAAATACGAATAATTGATTTAGATTTTCAAAACAAAATTTTTTTTCACTTTAAAAATATACTCTTCACACTCGTTCTAGGATACTACTGATCCCATCTCCAACGAGTCATTCCCGTTGGATATTACTAATCCAATTATCTGATGAATTCTTTCGTAGGGTTCTAATGTGTCTTGTTCTCTAAGCTTTGTAAACCAAAGCTCTGATACCAACTGTGACGAAAAGGAATTTCGCTCGATCCGAACCAGTCGCTAAACCGATCCAGACCGTTCGAAACGCCTGATCGTTTCGAGAACAAGACAAATCAGAACGCATGCGGAAGAACATTTCATCGTATATTACAACAATGCATCAGATTACAAGAATATACAGAGTACAAATGAATATTACACAGAAATATCAGAGATTTAAATTACATTTAAATACATCGCAGCGGAAAATAATGCATTACACAACCAGAATGAGATATACGGATACAAAGCTTTCCGGATATCGTTCCAGCTGTAAACCAGGAACCTGTGAATATAAATCTGCAAAACCAAAACTACTAGCTGCCCGTGTCAAAATAAGGGCACCCAGAGTTTAGGTCAAAACAATAAACTCCAGGTCAGTCATGTGACTGGTGTGAGAACTAAAAAAGTTTTTAATATTTATTTTTAAAGTTAGGTAAATCAAGGGACCACGCCGTATAACACGGCTTCCAAGAACACCAGTGCATAAAACAAACAGCGCAATGATAAATAAGGAAAAATGAAGCTATTATAAGACCCAGTTCCCATCACACAATGCAACGCAAGCCGAAGGATAGGGTTTTACCTTATAATAGCCAAGAATGCTTGATACGTTTAAAAGAAATCATTTGATACTATTATAAGTGCATAGTGTATAAAACAACTTCAAATCATAAGTATCAATCATAGGCGGCATGAATGCCCCATACCACTATGTCGCCATATATAGGTTATACAATCAAAATCGCAAAGTCATGTATTTGGAAATTGGGTTTCCATCTATGAACCGAGGCCAGGGATCGTCCTCTACCGATTCGAGACAATCTAGCCCATGTCTCAGGCAAGTACTCAGTCAAGCCTTGGAGCGACAGGGCCGGTCCACCGATGTGGATTAAAATGCCTGAACACTACGTTTCCCCGCCCTTTGGGGCGTAAATGAGCCAACGAATGACTCCATCGGACCCGGATCGTCCGATTAAACTGAGGCGCCTCGCAACAGCAACAACCACACAGGTGAAAAGTATATAAATGTCAGGGCTGGTAGGTCACTGACACCACCCTAGCTCGAAGGAAACGCATGCCCTCCCTGAGGTCCTCTCCCGTTTTTGGTTCACAACCGGGGTGCGAGGCTCGCGAATTCACGTTACACAAAGCTGTGCCACACAGGCTGTGCTTTGATCATCACCACAAGACTTTGCTTTTCAACAGAAGCCTTGATCAATTACCACTTAGGCATGCCACACAGGCAATTTACTCCATGCGTTTGATATCCATCAATATATAACCTCTGAGCTCGTACGTCTCAGAGAAGGGCGTTAAGCAAGAGAATAAATTCTCTGCCGCCAAACAGATAAAAATTTAATAGAGTTCAATCACACGGACTAAAATCCAATGTCAGACAGACAGTCCATTTACAAGTTCGTTCTGGGTCTGAACGAAACCAGAGGCACCTAGTACCCCGCATATCCATCGATCTCCAAGTACGTCTGGACGATCACCAACTGTTTCCATCTTCTTGGGTGTACAGCCCAATCAAGATCATCAGTAATCACCCAAATGATGTGAAGACCTCCGGTCTTCTACCATCATCTTCATCTTCGACTTATTGTTGTATCAGTTATTCAGAATGGGATAAACCCGATCTTTCCGAATAACTCGCGTATATTTTAAGTAAGTGTTACAAAAACACAACATATGCCTCATTCCAATTCATCAGTCACTAACCGTAAATTAATCAAGAGAATAATTCCCCAAATATTAACCCCGAAGGCCGAAACCAACATCAGATCAATATCCAGGAAACCATTCTACTTAGCTAACCGATAGTTAGTTTCTAAATTTAACATTCATATGGAAAGGTTCCCATTAATTTTATCAAAGATAAATTCTTTATATTTATTCTTTAATCTATTTTTGAATATCAATTCAAACTAGTCGGGATTAGCGAACCCTACCGAAGTAATCATTTGTTTTAATTTCCCAATCCCAACCTATTCATCCCATGAAGTAAAACTGGTAATACTTCATATCTAACACCACGGTGTTATCGGTAAATTCAATTACCATTTCACGTTCAAATCTAATTAAAGATTTAACTATCGCCTGGAGCAAAACTGGTGCTACTCCATTCTCGATCATTTCAATCTAATTAAAGATTCATTAAAACTCCACTTCGTTTTAATCGTTAACTGGGTTAAAGAATCAATGCCATTTAAAATACGGTTCACGATAAACCCAAAACCACATTCCATTAATTATCCGGTTAAAGAACGAGTGTTATTTAAAACACTGTCCACGATAAACCCAAAAATCAATGTCAATTCAATTAAATATTATTTAATTGGTACACTTCATTAAATCTAAATAAAAAGATTTAATCTTTTCTCAACTGGGTTCAAGAACAGTGTTAGTCAAGACACCATTCACGACAAACCCAAATCACATTTGATATTAAATACAAGGCTCTGAATAGAAAATATATCGGCTTATATTCAATATCAAATTGTACGACCAACAGATATCGTATTGGAAATAACGATATATATCTATATCTTTCAAATTTCCATAACAACATCTGTATAATCACGAAATCCAACATCGAAATATTCCGAAGACAATTTCGATTCAAATCCATTCCAATGCAATCATTGGAAATTCTGGTTATTTTCAAAACCATTTCAAATTCAATTTATTTATTTAAAAATAAATAGAATTATAATTCTAGTTCAAAACTAGTTCATTTTGATAAAAATCTAATTTTATCTTTTTCAAATATGGAGTTTTTCATCCCAATCCTTTCTAAATCATTTCTTATGATTTTACACAAATTATTAATATTTTTAATAATTTTATCAAGGCCCGTACAGTCGATTTCCATCAACGGCCATCGAACTGCACTTCCAACGACCTTTTTCAAATTTGATTTGGACATAATTCCAAATCCAACCGTTAGATTTCTAATTTCTAATAATCGTTAGAATGCTCTTTTTGATACGAACCCAACGGTTCCGGTTTCAGGAGAATCCGACGGTCGGATCTCCCGTAATATCCGTTCGAAGTCAATGGTCGAAATTCGCGAACTGCCACGGCGCGGCGCGTTCTATTCAGGCCAATATATTATATATATAATATATATACTTCGTCAATTTCCTTTTAAAACGTGCTTTATAAATCGTTTTAAAATTCATTTTCAAAACGGTTTCAACTTCATGTTCAATTTCAAATCAAAATTGAATATTCTAATATAAATTCGTTTTAAATTCATTTCAAATCGATTTCAATTCAAATTGATTTCTAATACAATTTCAGTTCTAATTCAATTAAATTAAATTTCAATTCGAATTCATTTATATTAAAAAAAATCAGATTTTGAAATCACTTTCGATATTCATTATAAAATGAATAAAATCGATATAAATATCGTTCACGTCAAAATGGCGTCAATCTAACCAACACGGCTTCATATATTTCTATTTTCAAATATTCTATTTCGAATATTTCTATCTCAAATATTTCCTTTCAAATGTTTCCTTTTTCGAATATTCTATTTTCAAATATTTCTATTTCAAAGGTTTTTGTTTCAAATATTTCTTTTTTCGAAACTGGAATGAGGCCCAATCAATTACCATATAATGTTGATTATATGGATTTTCTACAAAACATGTACATATCAACAACGATGAATAATCAACCATCATCCAAAGTGCATTCTACACTGTATAAGCATCAAATATAAATATTCAACGCTTATAACAGTCTGTCAATCAATCTATCGACATACAACTAAACAACGAGATTAGTGTACGTCAAATATCATCCCAATACCCGTGTGGGGTTACAAACAATCAAACACAGATTTTATTTGTGCAGTTGGGCGATGTGTAAAATTTATCGTCCCAATCAATGTCCTTCAAATAGGTGTACATAAACAAACCGTCCGATTTGTAAATGAATATTTATTTATTCACATTCACGTTAAAAATTATATTTTTAACGATCAAACTATTTTATTCAACCTATGAATATTCTATTCGGTTCATTTATTAAATAAAATGTTATCTTTATTTTTCTAACTTATTTTTAGAAAATTTCAGCGGCATAACGGCACGATACTAGAAACGGGACGAGGCCTAGCCTTATCCCCGGTCTAGTGAAGGCCCACGCCATTCACACATCAATCAAATCAATTTATTTCACCAAACAATTCAATTCAAACCAAATAATCTAACCAACTACACAACCAAACAAACAAGTCCATGGTCTGTGGACGATTGTGTCGGGTGCTACTAAACACCGTCTGCATCCTAGTATATATATATAACTAGAAAAGAAATTGAAGAGTGAGAAATTCTCACTGAAAGCTATCCAATACCACGACTCTTCATTTAGAGAAATCTTCATCGTTATCGCATTTTTGTCAACTTCGTTGCCCGTAGCCACTACATATATAAAAATCGAATTTTCACTTCGTTATTCAATATATAAAAATCGAATTTTTACTATGCTATTCAATATATAAAAATCGAATTTTTACTTCGTTATTCAATATATAAAAATCGAATTTTTACTATGTTATTCAATATATAAAAATCGAATTTTTACTATGCTATTCAATATATAAAAATCGAATTTTTATTTCGTTATTCAATATATAAAAATTGAATTTTTACTATGCTATTCAATATATAAAAATCGAATTTTTACTTCGTTATTCAATATATAAAAATTGAATTTTTACTTCGCTATTCAATATATAAAAATCGAATTTTTACTTCGCTATTCAATATATAAAAATCGAATTTTTACTTCTCTATTCAATATATAAAACTCGAATTTTTACTTCGCTATTCAATATATAAAAATCGAATTTTTACATTGTAAAGATTTCGCCTTTTCCCATTTCAAAAATCTAATCCTTTCTATTTTAAAAATCTAATCTTTTCTATATTAAAAATCAAATCTTTTCTATTTTAAAAATCAAATCTTTTCTATATTAAAAATCAAATCTTTTCTATTTTAAAAATCAAATCTTTTCTATTTTAAAAATCAAATCTTTTCTATTTTAAAAATCAAATCTTTTCTATTTTAAAAATCAAATCTTTTCTATTTTAAAAATCATATGATAAAAATCAAAACTTTATGGCCTTTTTTATATTTAAAAACCAAATTTTTATTTCTATGCTATTATATTTTATAATAACAATTTCATATATGTTAATAAAAACAATATCATACCTACTAATAAAAATCACATTTTTATTAATCCAATGTTATACATATCAAGAACTGAAATTTAAATAATGTGATTTAAATTAAAAACTGAAATTTGAATTCAATGCTAATTAAATTAAAACTGAAATTTGACAAAGTTAATTACCTCTTCTAATCGTTCTTCTCTTTCACTGTAAAACTGATCCTCTTAAACCCATTTGCTCGTCATTGTTTTCATCATTGCGAAGGCCACCAATTGTCGAGTTGTGGCTGTTGATGGGGGATCGCTGGCGGCATCGGGTGTTGCAGGGGAGGCGGTCAGACGATGGTAGTCGGAGGCGGATTCGCGGTGAAGAAGTTGATTTTGTGGAGCTAGGGTTCGTGGGAATCAGGGGTTAGGGGTTCGGTAGGAGGGAGGAGCGAGGAGGGAGGCTGACGCGGTCGTGGGGGGAGGCGCAGGCGCAAACGCAGGTGGCCGGGGGTTGGAAGCGTCGATCGTTGATCCCTTTTTTTTTCCAATCGGGTTTTATCTATAAAGAGCGTTGACCAAGGGTAAAGGATGGGGGGAGGAATAATTATATATATATATATATATATTTTTATTAATTTTGTTCTAAAAAGTAACTTTAAAATTCGAACTCAAAATTGAGCCCACCGACTGTCGTCCCTAGCGTAATACCCCCATTCCGAACACAATGGGATATGTATCGCATGCTGATTCGAACGTTTCGATCCGTTTCCGTTAGAATCAACATATTACTCTATATATTGAATTTGACCGCACATTTCAATTTACCCGGGCCACATACTAACTCGAAAAATTCCAGAAAAATATTTTCTAGCTTCGTATTGACGATACGGTCCTAACAAAACTAGTTTCGTTGAATTCTGACACCGTTTGAAAAATGGCCATTTTCCAGTCGATTAAAATCAACTGAAACTGGTCAAACACGTTTTCTTTTGCCACGCTCACATATTGATTCGAAAAATTTTGAAATTTGGAATCTAGCAATAATTTTACACTACGGATCCAACAAAAGTGGTTTCGTCGAAATCCGAGGTCGTTTGCAAAATTCCCATTTTAAGGGCCTGAATTCCATAGCGACTATTCAGAATTTTCAACTGGACATATCTTTTGATTCCCGCAATGAAATTTCAAGTTTTCGGATTCGTCGGAAAGATATTATCAATTAGATCCTAATTTTTTTGTTTTCACTAAAATCTGGATTGTTTTGCACCCGGTACATTCAATTGAAGTTTGAAATCGAATTATCGAACTACCGCGCCATTTTCAATTCTATTTATAATTATATATAATTATTTATACTCTATTGTCGATCTATCTAACTATATACGATTGAATTTTATTCAAAAGAAATTTTCTCGTTGATATTATTTAAAATAATTCATTTTAAATAATCAAAATTCACTAAAATTGCCAAAATAAAAATTTTAAACTGGCCCAGATTTTCGGGTTGTTACAGTACCTATATGTTGGGCACTTGAATTATAATCTTCCTACACTTCATTCCATACCTATGTAACACATGTTCACCTATTTCCAATTTATCCCAAATAAATCCAGTCATTCCAAACTCAATTCGCTAATTTATTCTTTAATTAGCTCTTTCGCCAAATCCCTTTAGTTTGAACATATCATGTTTAAATATATTTTAATTCGCTTATAAACAAGTCGAATTCCATTTTTGATTCAAGTTTCATATTCAGTTTCGAATATAAATTTATAAACATCTTTTACTTACCCAAGTCCAATTTTGCTTCAAAATCTCACAAACTAATTATTCTTCAAATTAGTTAATTCTATTCCATAATTAAAAATATGATTTTTGTTTCAAAGATCATTTCTTTTACACAACTTGAGTTCATATTTATTTTACAACTAAAATATGGATTTTTAAATTTAAAATCCATATTTTTTAACTTAAAATTCATCGATTTTAATTAATAAACCGTTATGTTTTTATAACGGCTATACCGCTGCTTTTCTGGAAATTTGAATTTGACATAACTCAAAATCTATAAGAAGAAATCCATATTTTTCTCTTCCATTAGAAGACTATTATCAAATCGGTCCAGACGGTTCTTGTTTTAAAGAATTTCGAATTAAATTGAGTTCTATATACTCAATCGAAGTTTGAAACGCCAAATTACAAACTACTACGCTTCGGCAAGTTAGTTTTAATTATATTTAAAAATAAACGTTAAAATTCGTTTATTATATAAATTCCAGTTCTATTTCTTATATTTTGAATATAAATTCAGCACATTTACCAAACCCAACTTAATATTCTCGATTATCCCTATCCGTTGATTATTTCATAACTCGATTATAAATTATTTATAACTTAATCTTCTACATCTAATTCTAATTCATATAGAAATAAATTGTTTTATAAAATTTGATATGATCGAATTCCAATTATAAACCTGTTGGATTTTTCTTAATTCAGCTTATATTTCGAATTCCGAAACATAATCAATCGTTCTGTTTCAAAACACTTCCCAATTCACTTTTAAATTCGTATTTGAATTTAAATATTTAAATTATCCAAATGATAATTATCTCACTTAATTTATAAATGTCGTTTATAAATTTAAATTCCTTGTTTTATATATTAAAACAAGATTCCACTTTAAATCCACTTGAAACCTAGTTCCTATTTTGGAATATTTTATTGATTATAACTTATATATACCATGAGTCTATTTTCATATTTAAAATTAAAATTCTATTTAATACAATCCTAATATGTTTTCTGAAAATGTTTTATTTAAACAAATTTGATCTAATCGAATTCAAATCATAAATCCATATGGATTTATTTAATTCGATTTACATTCTGAACCTTAGAATAGATTTCATCGTTTACTTCTTAAAACTAATTTCAATTCCCTTTTTAAATTCACATTTGAATTTAAATTTCCTAAATTATCCAAATGATAGCTTTCCTATTTCATTTTAAACACTGTTTATAAATTTACTTCAATTTCCTACATTATTTAATTTATAAACATCATTTATAAATTCACCACTTTAATTTCCTGTATTATTTAATTTATGAACGTTGTTTATAAATTTCAACAGTTTTTATTTATATTAAAAACAAGTTAATTTTTCTATATCCCATTCGAAATTCAAATTCTATTTTAAAAAATAGATTTCCCCTTTTAAATCTTAGAATCCCTTTTCACGATATTTTTATAATTCAACATTTAGGCCTAGTGATATTTAAACATTCAAAAAAACGCAATTATCAATCATATGTTTTCTTACACATCATATATGATTATACATATGAAAACAAACAAATTATAATATCTTTGAGGATTCCAATTGGATCCCTCCAAACTGATTTCCTGCATCCACAGACGTTAGCCAACATAAATAATACCCATCCTGATTCAAGGCAGGATATAGTGGTATAGAAGGTCATCAACTATCATATTGTTGGGTGCATAGGGTCATCCGCTAATGATACTTCGAGCATCCGCTAACGGTATTGCAGGAAATATCCAACCACCAATATATGTATAATAGCCACAAACACCAATCCTATATTACTAATAAATATATAGGATATCCATAAAAATATTTAAACGCATTAAATCAACCAACAAATAGTATATAATATTATATTAAATAAAAATTCGATTATAATAAATTATAATCGAAATAGAGAGTGAGTTTACCCACAGTGATTTTATCTTTTTGCTGAATACCCGATTTAAATCCCATATCTCGCGGTTACGAAATTACCCGCATCGTCTCAAATGGTTTTATCTAGCATGTAAAATTATTTATTTTTAACGATTAAGCTATTATTAATTCAAACTCACTACTAAAATAATTAACTAAATTATTCTATGTATATTTTAAATTCATAAAAACTTATACCTATTGCTACTCCAACTTCTTGATTAATCCATGAAACAAAACTCCGAACATCGTCAAAAGCTACCACTAGTCCACTACGACATTGCATCAAGCATCTTGCTGTTAAATACCATCCTCTTTTACAATCAATCTTCTGGTTACTTATACACCACCAGATCAACCACTCCGTCGCTGCTAATTCCCAACCCCGGTCAGTATGCCTCTTAACCATCCTCACCATTCCCATTAATACAAGACTAATCTCCCTTAAATTCGATAGTCAAACCCTCAGTCTCCATGTTCATCATTAACATATTTCGACCTACTCCTAGTTCGAACTCCAGTTTTTCCTCCAAACTGGCATCGCCTCTAGAAACCCCAACGCTTCCATCAAGTCCCGTATCTCCTCTTCAACTCAGCACAAACCTACGATGTTTCCAATCGCATTGAACCTACTGGCGCTACCTGCACACGAGCGCTTCTAACTGTTGTTGCTCTTTAGGGGATGCACGATTTCAACTCATGATTCCAAATCGGTTCTCGATTTCATTATATGTGTGTGTGTGTATATATTAAAACACTGGACGGATTTCGATTTTTGATTGGAAGAAAAACACGGTTTTGGTTTGTTGAGACGAAGAAGAACGAAGGAAATTATCTTCTGGTTTGAGAAAGGAAACTATACAAGGGCAATAGGCTGTAATTCGAACAGGGAAAATGGCCACTTTAATTGAAGCATCCGATTTTTATAATAAGGGAGGAGTGGCATTGAAAAATGTTTGGAGAACTAAAAGAGAGAAAGGGAAAAATTGTTGCGATGCGTTACCATTAAGGAAATGTTCTGCGTAAGGTACATATAGGTTATAAGTTTACAATGTACTTTCAATTAATGTAAGGAGGAAGGAATTATATTTTTATTTTATTTTATTTTGATGAGGTGATTTTAACCCTTTTAAAATCTCGCTTGTGGTCGAACTCCTATTTAAACGCAACTTAATATAAAAATTCATTTATATTAACGACTCAATATTTAAAACCATATTAAATATTTTAAAAAATCGACTAAATATCCAAGTCGTTACAAAGAGACACACCCTTTCATACACTATTTAAAGGGTCCTAGAAATGAATTTTTGCACAATAATTTCACATTTTCTTATACTCCTTCTCCATTTATTCTCTACAAAAATCCATTGAATACTATCTTATCATTCTTGAAAATCCACTCTCTTTCACTCCTATTCTTTATTGATTTGCAAGCCACACAATATCAGGGAGTTAACTTGAATTCATACCGTTCTCTCTTTGATTTTATCCTATTTCCTCAAAGAATTCAAAGATATATTTCCATTGGAGGTCTATAGGATCATTGTACCAAATCTGCAAGAATTTGTATTGACGATATGACTGCTTTTCATTGTTTGTTGCTGTTGATAAGGAGAAAGTGTATCTTGTAGCCCATGAAATCAAGATTGTAAAGGTGTTTTTGCCTCCCGTGGAAAGCAAGCGATTAAAGTGAAATTCTGCACGGTGAAGTGCACGAACAGATATAGGATTGGTTAATCCGAAACAGTATAAAAATCCTGGTATTGTTTACTTTATTGCGTTTTATTTTATTTCTATTTGAATTTGAAAAGATATAGTAAATACACTTCATCTCTCTAGTGTCTGAATAGCTATATGATCCATTAACATTGGGTTATAGAAACCCAAGTTCCCTAACACAGGTTTCAAATTCAAAACAATCGGAAGTACTAACTTCCTTCCAACCATCTCCTTAAAAACACATGAGGGCATCGCATGAAGAACCTGTCATGCTTATACACACTCAGCTTACTCCACTTCCCCTCGAAAAATCGAGTGTTAGGCAAAGCTTCCAAAAAATACCGAGATGGGGTAAAATTGGCCATCATCATTAACTGAAAAAGATATCGGATGTCCTCTCCAAGGGGTTCTAGCTACAGTTACTGTTTGTAGAAAACACAGGAGCCTAAAAGGAAAGCATACGCATTTGGGTGGAGCTGCGATGGCGCAAGACTAAAATAGTGCAATATATCTCGAATGAAGTTGTTAGCGGGGGCACGCACCTAAGAGTGCACACCTGTCTGTTCCAGGCATTGTACCCTTACGGTTGTGCATGAGACCTATCGTCCTTTCCATACAAGTGAACATATATTTAAGGAATATCGAACCGCATCGCCATGCGCCTCACCGCCGTCTCATCGGTATGCACTGGCACTGAATCCGTCAGGTTCTCAAGTATAACCTTTCCCGCCATCATATCCGGCACCACCAAAGTGCTTCCTCCTATGATTTCTACATGCTCTTCCTCTTCATGCTGACCTCCAGTTGTTCCAAGCCTTCCCTGAGCCGGTAACTCCGCCGAATGCGCAACTGGCGGTTGCTGTCTTTCCGGCGTTCCACGATCGAGCGCTTTCGGTGAACCTATCGATTGAGAAGGAGTGGACTCTCCGGAGGTCTCAAGCTCGCTGCCTCCTGAGCTAGCATCGCTAGTCGAGCAGGATGGGGACAGTGGATGTTGTGAAGCTTTGGCTTCTAAAATATGTTGTGTCTTAGATCTTGTTTCCATTGCTAACTATACTTTCAATATTCTTGCATTAAACATCGCACTATTTAACCTATACCCCTCCTGTTGGTATAAACTAACATGTACGTGCAGTATCATGCTAATACAACCATGACTTAAGAAGTTGCGACATAGCGACGATCACAAGTCCTTGGGACTATAACCAATGCCACCGGATTCACATTGAGCCATGACTATATTATGACTAGAATCAAGAAAATGCATTTGATGCTTCAATAATTCAGTCAAAGTCCAAGTATATGCTCAAATCCTATATGCAAGGCTGAATTGTCAATTAAGTTACGGTTAAAGTAAGCGTCGATTCAATCGCGGAACATCGTGGAAGAAATACGAATCCCGAGGAAAGGAGTCGAAAAGTCAAAGTCCCGGGTGAGAAACATAAAACGTCGCTGGAACGAGGCACGAAGTGCCCGGGCCAACAAGAAGTTTCATACCCCTAATGATACGAAATTTCGAACCCCTAAAGGGATTCAAAATCTCATATCCACGGGGACACGAAACTTCGAACCCTTAAAGGGATTTGAAATTTCGTACCTTAAACAGTGGGATACAAATTTCATCTTATCGGGGCCTAACCTTTGGTCTACCCCTCCAAAGCATTATCTCTTCTCATCCATCACTTAACTAAAGTTTCGACCCCCCACTTCTACATCTCCAAACTCCTTCTCCCCCGAATCGACTCCCTCGACAGTTACAATCCCAAACCCGGGCGCCTAACTCAAAGAAGAAAATCAAGAATTGATCTCGATCTCAATTCAAAAACCGCTCGTGAGCCTCTTGAGCTCTGATCTCGAGCCCGAGAATACGAACAGTCTCGAATCCATGTCGAGCCGGTTGGAACACGAAATCTCATATCCTGGTTGGAACACGAAAATTCGTATCCCCACGTAGGGATATGAATATTTCAGTCCCCATTGTGTGGGGTACAAAACCCCTTTAAATACATACATACATATATATATATATGTATGTATATGAATATGTATGAAATGATTACGTGAGTATATATGTTATATGTGCACGTGCATATTTTTCACAAGCAAGTTTTTGTGTTCCAAGCGATCAAGTATTCACAAACATGTACTCATATATATTCACACTCATGCGTGTGCGTGCATTACATTTTATTTTCACTTTCCCATTGCATCACGCAAAACCACGTGAAAACCGATGTGCGTATACGTGACGCCGCATCGATAACAACTCATCTATGTTACGATGTAAACGCGAGTCGATGACTAACATCTATATTGATGAATCAATAGGAATTAGGTGATTCAAAAAAATATTTCTTTCACCTCAAAACATATCATGTCGAGACAAGACGTACTTTGGGACGCAAATGTTAACCGCTTTTTGGTCTGATTCCCAAAAGTACACCAGGCACGCTCGACTCAACACATCGCTTGGTGTTAAAGCCCGAAGTGTCACCAACACATTAGGGAGTCAAGGTTAAGAGAAATCAACCAAGCGCGAGCGTCACAACTCAACAAAATAGTGTACACCAGTATATTTCGTATCCCTCAAAGAACATATCTCATATCCCTCACCAAGCAACTTTTGAACCTCTTCGCTTCGTGTCAGGAAACTTTGGATCCCTTGGTTCGAGTCCCACCAACTTCGATTCCCTCTCCCTCACTATGTAAAACTTTTGATCCCTTGACAGTGATACTTTTGTATCCCTTTCCCTCTAATATTTTGACCCCCTCAACAATATGAAGTTCGAGCCCCAGACATGATGCAGACATCGTATCCTCAAGGATATGAATTACTCGTATCCCCCGGGGATATGGGATAACCATATCCCTATGGGGATACTCCATTTTGCATCCCAAGGTATACGAAATTTGTATCCTAAGAAAGGGGCACGAGTTTTGTCGGACACGTTGTAAGGAGTCGAAATTCCTGATGTCGCCTCCCACGGATATGGAAATTTGCTGTGTGGTCCCCAAAGCCTACCTACTACCACCAACCCTTCAACTATAAATACCCCTTTTCTCACACTTCAAAGGGGTTGGATTCTTGCTAATTTGACATCTCTTGAGAGATCCATGAACTCATTAATGGAAGCATAGTGCTTGAGGAAGATGAGGCACAAAATCACTTTTCCCAAGACTCATATATGATAGCTATGACTCCAAGTTACTTTGAAACACTCGTAATTAAATGCCTAGATGATGTCCATCGCTTTTAATCCATTGTTGTGAATAAAATATCAGCGAAATCCTTCAAAGTGGACGTACGTCCCTCATGGGACCGAACCACTAAAAACCTATTATGTTATTTATTGCTTTTTGCACTTACTTTCATATATGAAAAATAATTCTCTAAGTAACAGAGAATCTTTGGGGGTTACGACATTTTTTGCTTTCAAAAATTGGTTTAAAGGGATTTTATAATTCGAGGTGGCTAGTCATATCTAGTGTCATTTACACATCTCAAATATGGGTATCTTTAATAATATCAATTGCATTTAAATGCAATTGACTATATAATACATGTATATATACATATTGACTAAAATTTTACATATATGCCTATTTTGATCTTTTGAACATTTCAAACATTTGTCATCAAAAGATTTGTATAAACTATTGTAAACATTGCCCACGAAAACCCACATGAGATAGGTCACGTTGATTATATAAGCTATCATCATATATGACAGGCATACTACAGTATATTAACAATGTAACATTTGCAGAATTAAACGGAATAGAGTGCAACCCCTAATTTTAATAGTATATTAATATAAGCCCAAAAAAAATTAAGTCCCAAACTAGTAACATCTTCATATACATAGGAAAATAAAAATATATTAACACGGTATGTTTCAATAACTATGTATATGACTTTACATTCATTTCAAAAGAAATGAAATTAACATACCTTATTTCAATATTACTTATACATATATGCATATACATCAAAATGTACTCTATAGAAATATAAATATATATGCTGACCCATGTAATAAGATACAAATTTATAAATATACAAACATTTAGAAAGTAAAAGAAAGTCAAACTTGTTTATCTCTCAAAACTTGCTTGTAGTAGTAGCAATTTCCAAACCCTGATTTTGAGTTGCCTTTCCTACTGAAACAGTTTCAGGAAGCACAACTATTGCTCTGTTAAAACAATTTTAATTCACAGGGTTAACATGATTTAAATATATCAAACGTATATAATATATATTTAGTAACTCATATACATCAAATGTATATGTTATATAATTGTTGCAACTCATATATACATCAAATGCGTGTATAATACATATGTTGTAACTCATATACATCACATGTATATATTTGTTGTCTCATATATACATCAAATGTATGTATAATACATGTGTTGTACTTCACATATATTACATGTATATATAATTCAATGTGTTTACATCAAACTAATGGTAGAGTATAATCTCACTTTATTAAAATAATATGGGATATTGTAAAGCAATGTGCTTGTTTCCAGGCTAGGATGAGAAAACCATGCCTTTTTATATATAAATATGTCTAAATGTGACATGTATGACAACATAGTTTGGCTCAGTGGAAAGACGTGCTCCTGCCTGGTAAGAAGTCAAAAGTTCGATGACCACCATGTTGGCATATTAACCAATTTGCAAAAATAATAATAATGTGACATGTATAACTATATCACCATATAGCTGGAAATAAAAGAATAAAATATAAGTCCAACTTTTATATAACTACATGTATTAGCATCATATACATTTTTACAATAGACCTGGCTTAACATTTATAACAATATGCTTTTTACAGATATAACACAAAATGTATTCTTCTGGATATATTAATATCTCTTACTTATACATTACACTGTTTATTTTAAAATCGTGCATACACAAGTTGTAATCTGTATGTATGTATATATATATATATATAGCACAATGACCTATAGGATAAATAATGTACGTCTGCCCATCCATATGCACAGGTCATTCAAGAGGTGACCCATATCAATCCATATTGACAAAATATGTATGCATGCTAGTGATTATATATATATATATGTGTGTGTGTGTGTGTGTGTGTATCATTGAAAACTTTTAAAAATGTGCATAACTTGATTTTTTAAATTGCAAGCCGTATATGCCGTCGTAAGTACATCTCAAAGAAAAACACGAAATATATGTGTGCATACATATGTATATATGTATCATGATACAGTGTATATATATGTGTGTGCACGCATTATCCATGTACTAAACTAGAAATCAAATTTTCAGTGATAATTTTTTTGAACATAACCAGTATGTCTTATTATGAAATATATATATGTATGTATATATGTATGTATATGTATACATATATATATCGTACTTTATAAAAACAAATTTTTTTATATCAAGTATTATGTCTGAATTTATCTATATATATTTCAAGTAAATATATGATAAATAAGAAATATCAATCAACATTGCATGCTAGCCCAGATTCAGGCAATAATGACAGGTACCATTACCATGGATTCAATATATAAAACTGTTTCATTTATTTCAGTAACTATATACGTTCATTAGAAACTGTTTCAAATAGTATAGTGTTCATATCCTATATTTTATACACTTACGAAAGCAAATATATATACACAAAACCACCATTGAAATGCAAATTTTCATATATGTACCTAAATCATATGTAAATTGATAATATAAAATTGCAAATCATATTTGCAGATAACATTTATCAATATACACTCAAATGATTGATTCAAATGGTTTATATATATATATATGTATGCAGCATGTAATATAATCGATTCCAAAAAAAGTTTAAAGCAAATGTTCTAACATATTTATGTGTATATATATATATATATATATATATATATATATATATATATATATATATATAGTACATACAGCTATCAAAGCTTTATTCTATATATATGCAAAATCAAAACATGTACATTGAAAAATTAAAATTGCAAATCACATTTGCATTTATCTATGTACAAATGAAAACAGAAAGTCATAGATAGTTAGGGTCCTGTGTGTATATGTGTGTGTGTGTGTGTGCATGCGCGCGCGCCCAGAATTCAAACAGAACACCTATATGTCTAGAAATTGGTAAATAATGTCCAAGTATGTTATATTAGCAGATCACACTGGAACTCATCAGTGTAAACATTAAAACAAAGTTAATACACATGCCTGTTAGCATCTGAGTATAAGAAACAACAAAACTTAGATATATAATTAAAATTTTTGGAATATTGCACTTTTGTTCCTGGGCAACAACATTTCTTGCATGACTTTCATCCCGTAATGTATATCACAGATTCAATATAACATATATATATATATATATATATATATATATGTATGTGTGTGTGTGTGTGTGTGCATTTACATAACTCGATAAGAGGTAACTTACACATTGTTATGCTGAAAAGTAATTACATACAGATTGGGTTCCAAACATCAAATTATATGAATTCATTCCCCAGAATTTAATGTTTATATATGTACTGACACAAGTCATACTTGCCAAAGTACATATACATACTTGCAACATCATTTCGTTTCAAGTATTAACATCACACAGAGGATATTTAAATGATCAAATGATCAAAACAACTGGCATTTCAACCAAGTATACAGTAGATTCATATTTATTGGAAGTGCTTACTCACATATTAGAGATAGATGTTAATTAAGTTCATTAGCACATTAATCAATATTTTACCCAAAATTGTTTCAGTGAGTTTAAAAAAATGGGTTTTGATCCAAAACTTATTCAGATTAGAGCCATTTCTAATCCATTTCAATCAAACAAATTCGTTATAGAGTTCATGTAACTTGCAGATCCAAACGCATGTTAAATCACACACATGGAACAATTTAAACATATGCTTTAGTTTAACAATTTGTAGGATTTAGAAATATAGATATAATACTGTATTAATACCAAATATTAATCAAACAGTAATATCAGATTTCATTTCATATCAAATATAAAATGATTTTTTATAGTGAAACGATTTCACATCCGAAATAAAACATACATATATTATATCCCTTTTTAATTATATACAAGTGTTCATAACACTATCGGGTTTTTCTATGAATCCATCATACAAAAAACCTTAATTAAACTCAACCTACAATTTATAATAACATGGCTTTGATACCATTGTAAGAAATTTTGTTTGAATTCACGTCAAATAAATAAAATTTCAACCAAAGTAAACATGATCTATGCTATAAATTGTAAATCGGGTGATATACCTTTTGTGACTTTCACGAATTCATAAAATTGGAATTGGATCTGAAATTGAATCAAACCTTAGCATGACAGAAGGTGCCGCCAACTCTAGAGGAGTACACGAACATCTTTTGATGAAGTGTAATAACTTGGATCTCGACAGAACGATTTTTTTTTCAAAAACCCAATCCATCGAAACCCGTGTTGGTTTGCTCTGGCATCCTACAGAAAAAGACAAAGACATAAAACATGCTAGAATTCGGAAAACATCTCACAGCGGAAGGAACAAAATATAATATAATCAAAACGTAGCTTTACCTTAACAATAATACTGCCTAGCCAGTATCCAAGCTATAACATCTCTGTCTCATGCCTAACCTGCAACTGTGTTATGAGGAGGGGTTCAGAACATAGGTTCTTTGTAAATGAATTTAAAGTAAACACTTTGGATAATCCTACATATACCATTCAGTTATATTTTCTTATTTATTAGGTTATTGGTGTCAACAGTGCTCCACGCTTACACACACTCATTGTACCTATCTACTCCCTAGTAGATTAACCTAATATAATGCATATATAGCTACCCCCAAATTAAAGTACACCACTAGTATCCTACTCGCACGGTCCTTAACATATCATCGTAGGTACCTATGTAGTCCCTCATCCTACGTCCGAGTGACATATTGATCTCTGTATATAACGACGCTACGTCTGCATGGAACTACTATAACTATATTACGTAGGCGTAATGACCGCCATTATCGAATAATGTCCTCTAGTCTACGATACACCACCCAAAGTAGACAGTGTGTACCTAGACTTTCCCATGTACGTATTGCCAAACGTATTTTATGCCTAACCCGCACACCTATCATGTGTGCGTGCCCGAGTTCCATGGCAGGTCTACACACGGATCTCGGTCAGGAGCTTTCGTTATATTTGTGTAGGCCCACCTTTAAGAGCCTCTCACAAAATATCCCTAGGGTCTGTTTTTCTATGGTGGCTATGGCCCCACCTCGGCCCCTCCCTTAACTACTAAAGACTACAAGAGCTAAGCGACAAGCCCCTAAGCAAACAATCTAAACATCCATGTGGCATCTACCCTCAACCACCGCCTCGATAGTGAAAGGTCGATGGCCTCTTGGGTTTAGCTCTAGTCTTTCCACATCTTCCTGGCTGCCGATGATAGGTTCTCAAGGACCTATACTATCTTTGTGGATCCTGACACTCCGCCTCTGAAGTGAGGCAGCCGCCGAACTGCCCTTAATGCCACTACGTCACAGCATTCTGACTGCCCCTACTTGTGCAGTCAAGGCCCACCCATATGATAGTTACGCGCATACCCATACTCTTTAATCCTAGACCGAATCTAAACCACCAAAGAGGACTATCAGGAGCACCTTTATCATCTCAGGAAGTCGCGTGCTTCCCCTTCCAGTCCGTTGGAGCTAACAAACTAGTCAAATGTATGTGCGCCCTCCTCGTGCCTTACGACACCATGATGATCTACCCCATTTGGTTATTCATCCTCTAACATGCGAACCGTCCCAAGCGCCTCTAGTTTACTATGTTATTAGATCCTATGTATAATCATCAATTACACGCTTGCTCCACCTCGGCAGATTTCCCGTTAACTTGGTTGTTCCCATTTTCCCTTGACTTCTTATTCAAGTTACTAAGTTTCTCTTGCTTATTAACCTCATTCATAACTTAATTCATTTAAGTTCATTAATAAGCCCACAACATGTTATTCTATATATTGTAATTCAATATTCATAATTCATTCTCTTTGCACTATTCTTTTTCCCATCTCATGATTGCAATAACATGTTCTACTTAAGTTATAATTAAGTGCATCTCAATTTACATGTTTTCTATTAACATGTCGTTCAACTTTTATGATTAAATACAACTTACTTATCTCCATAAGTTTGCCTTCTTCTTTCTCATTTAATCATAATCTCGTCTTACACCGTCATTACAATTTGTCATAATTTACATATTAACTTATTTTTCTTAACTAAGGTTTACTAATAAGTTTCTCTTTTCATTCATATAACTTATGTTATCCTCATTTGTAGATTTATTCTTATTCTCGCTAATTACTTATTCTTTGATTGAGTACAACTTTATTACATAAGTTATTTCATCTTCCCCTATCGTTCATTATAACTTACCTTATTATTTAAGATTAACTTTATCCTTCCCACTTCTTTAACACGTTTACTTAACCCATACTCCATTGAATTGGTTCGTAACACCACTATAGATTTAATTAGGTTACGTATTCCAATTTAACGAATTATCCGTGATACCCATGTTACCCACTTAACCCTTTATTATTCCCATGTCTTACCACATGTCTTATCTTGGTTAAGTGCCTATTATTTATTTTATACATGATACCCATGTAATCCAAGCTACCCATGTCACCCACTTAAACCTTTTATTATTCCCATGTCTTCCCATAAGTCTCATCTTGGTTAAGTGTTTATTAGTTCATTATACCCGTAATTGTGCAAGACCTCCCACATTAGATTACCGCTTGCGGTTGATGGATATGCTGGGCGGTTCTCGACAGACTTCTAGCACAATCCAAATCTAACCTCGTGCCTAAGCACTATTAAGCATCTAATTTCTGCCTTCGACCTCTCACATCAGATTACCAGATTGCGGTTGTTGGATAAGCCGGTTGGTTCCGGGTAGACTTATACCGCAATCCGAATCTAACTTCTTGTCTTGGGCATATAAATTATTATTATTACTTATACCTATAATTCAAACCTTGGATTATAATTTATATATCGATTACCCATAAACCCTAATTCATGTTTGTGCTTATAATTCCATCAATAGGTTATGCCTATAATCCCAATTCAACTTATAATCCCAATTTACATTCATAGTTCCTGTTTGATTCATATACCTGTAGTTATATTTATTATTCCAATTTGATTCATATACCCACAGTTATATTCATAATTCCAATCAAAGTTATTCCCAAAACCCCATTATAAGTTATGCCCCTAAACCTCCCAACAACATATAATACCCAAATCGACCTTTTCCCTTTTATTCTCAATATCGTTCAATCGCATAAATCCATAATAGACAAAGGCTCGAAGATAGCCTAGATATAAAAATAAAAGGGAAGAATAAGAGGAGGAAACCCAACGTAGGCGTAAAATAACTAATCACAATTAACCATATGATAACACTATTAAGCATAGGTGAACTTTATCAGATTAGATCTTTCAATAGGGTTATTATATGTGTAAATGGGGAATGCCGAACGATAGATCCATTATTATACAAAAATGTATTTTAAATCCACTCACTTGTATGTTCTTCAATTCTAGATCTGATCCATGGCTTTCTCCCTTTTTTTGCAACGTAGATCTAGGCATCTGAATTCTTTTCCTTCATTGTAGCCATGGTTCTCTAAAAGAATTCCTTTCTAGTTTGTATAAACGCCTCTTTTTTTTTTGAATGCATATATATATATACTTTTATTTTCTTGAAGAAAATATTTGAGAGAGAGAGAGAGAGCGAAATGGAGGCTAAGTTTTTATTTTTGAGTAAAGAAATTATGTCAAACCAAGGCTGGATTTATAGGATTTTGTGTGCGTTTCGGACCACTAGATTAAGGTTTCTAGAAACTTCTGCTGCTAAATTATAAATGCCCTCTTTATTTAAAGAAAATTAATGAAGATTTATTTAGCAAAACCATTCCTTTGTTTATACCTTAACCGTATAAAATTTGTTTACCTTTTTCTTTTATTTAGACGAAGCAATAATTTATTTTTCTCTACCTTTTTAACATAACTATTATTTATTTATGTAAATAAATACCATACGTTTACTTACACTCATGTTCTTATCAAATATGGTATCCAACTATGCCTTTATTTTTTAATTGTAGGAAAATATAGTATGTGTTAACTATTTTGCTAAAGAGAATTTAATATCTTTTTTATTTTTTCCTCCTCATAGCCATTATTGATGGCTATTTATTCATTGTTTTTCTATTCATTTCATATTTGAAACACCTAAATGCATTTACTACATGTACTTTCTTTTTCCATATTTAATGTAACCATTATATTATCCCTAAATATAACATTAATGTCTTTAATTTACCAATTTCATTTCTTACCATTAAAATAGATTCCCCTAATCTCAAATTAGTGTTGCCTCTTATACATATATATATATATATATATGCCTCTTATATATATATATATACACACACACACACATATATATATATATAATACCAAATACTTAACATTTAGTCAACCTCAACTCAATTTGTTAATGTCATAAATATGCATTATTTTTATTTACATATTTGCTATAAATAATCACATGTGCATTCATCTAGTCTCCAAACATTTGAATTGAGCAATGTTCATACTAAAAAAAAGCATGCCACATGTATTTCAACCTCTGTCGATTCCAAAAAGAGTACTTAATGCTTTCTTCTCAAATACATTCAACCGTCTAAGTGCATAATAATTTCTACAATGAACGCGCATATGAATTTATTTCCATTCTCCTCTTTAAACGCGCATTCCTTATTGTACATTACTTCTGTTTCCTTAATATGTCAATGCATATAATATATGAAACATCCCACCTCCGTTAAGCTCACTTACAATGGGAATGCCTTTACTTTGGCAGAGCATTATAGGTATAAGACACAGATAATTTATAAGACAGACATATATAAGCAACAGAAAAACTAACTTTATTTCAAATGTAGTTCATAACAAAAACATTACAGCAAATTGTCTCAAAACAACTTCCAAATCATTACATCAGAATCTCTGTCTAGATTACAAGATAAAGAAGCATAAAACACAATAAAACTTCATAAATCCCCAAGTAGTAGTGTTTCCAAAGCCGTAGCCAAAAATAAGAGGTTCCAAGCTATACATCACAAAGTCTTCAAGCTTGGAAAGATGAACAGTTCAAATTAAGCTGAGCTATTCCCTCCCTGGGTACCTGAGAGGGGGAGAACGGAAGAAAAGAGAGCGAAAGAAAAATGGGTCAGACATAAGTCTGGTAAGTCCAGTGATTATTCAGTATGTAAACTGATAAGAGAACCATGACTTGAATAAGCTGGACACCGGACAATAACAAGGAAATAAGGTAACATAGGATATGGCAAGATAAACAAGGTAAGATAAACTAATCATACTATCGCACTCATATCCATATTTTATGCACCTACTAGATATTTCAACCATTATCATGAGTTCAAACCCAGTGATCCCTTTTCATTGATTGGCTCCTACTCACACGCATTTACTACTTGTGTCCTACGGCCCTGCTCGATTGTAGATACCTGTGCTGGTCCCACCATGGGGTGTATCAAATCCTATAGTGGCAACCTGACATGATTCAAGATGCACAGTGTATAACTATTGATGCCTAGTGCCTGGTTTTTCCACTCCAGAGTACGTACACGCCCGTACTCAGTCGGAGCCTGATGCACCAACTGCCGTTGTTTTGACCGCTTATATTCAGCCCAGTAATCGTGCCCTACACTGCCTAGTTCAGGGTACATGATACATCTATGTGGGTTACTGCTGAAATGGGTCCCCGTTACTAGGGTTTTCTAACCAACATGTTAAATTGATTAAGTGTCCAAGTTAACCTAATCCCACCCATTAGTTTAGTTAACAAGTTGCATTGGTTAAGTGTTGCCTTAATTAACATAACCCTACCATTCCTGACTTAGCTTTATTTCATTCATTAAAGCGCCAACCACTCACATTAGATAGGTATTGTTGCGATTACTTGATGTGTCGGTCAGGTCCGGGCAGTTTTACACCGCAACTCAGTCTAACCTCGGGTTCTTTTGGGCTTGATGCACTAACCTCCCACATTAGATATATATTGTTACGGTTGCTGGATGTGCCGGGCGGTTCCGGGCAGTCTTACATCATAACTCAATCTAACCTCAGGTAAGGCATATTCGGCTTTTCTAAATTTACATATTTACCTCTTTATATTTATATGTAAATTATTGTCATTCAAGTCAAGCCCCACTTTACCTTTAAATCAAGTACATAATTTTAAGTATAAAAATTTATACCACTTTAAGCCATAAAACATTTACATGTTTATGAGCCAAATATGCCAATTATTTATTATTTCATATTTTTCCCCAACATTACCCCCGTTACACGTTCGCATAAATCACATAAAATGTTAGGCTCGATACATAGCCTAACTTATACACAAAAGGAAAAAAAGAGGAACATGTAATAATTCCAACATCATAAAAACATGGATCTAACTACACATGTATCATTTGAATTTGGCATAGAACAATATACATTTAATTATGAATTTGCAAATTTAGATCTATTCAACATGAATCATGAAATAGGGGTTTTACATAGAACTACATAAACTTAAAATTTGGCATGTAGTTGCGAACTTGCAAATTAGTTGGATTAAATTTAACATGAACCTAATCATCTTAGCATGTAGTTTTGGTCATATATGTGATCATGGTTGAACTTGCATAAACATAGCAAAATTCCCAAATTGTCATAAAACATATAGGTGTCATTACCAAATCATACAACATGAAATGTCATTGCCAAATTATACAACATGGTATGTCATCGTCAAATTGCACAATATGATATCCATCGCCAAATTATACAACATTGTATGTCATCGCCAAATTACACAATAGGATATCCATCGCCAAATTATACAATATGGTATGTCATCGCCAAATTACACAATATGATATGCCATTGCCAAATTATAATATGTCATCGCCAATTTATGTCATCGGCAAAGTATGCAACATAATATGTCATTGACGGATTATACAACATATGGATTCATTGTAAAGCATTTAACATTTATCATTAAATTACAAACAACATGATCACAAACTTAACATGATAAGAGTCATAGTCTTAATCAATTCGGTTTTTAACAAAAAGGACAGGCATAGATTTACATTAGGCGATGTTCTACATCCAGTTATTTAGTCACAATTCAAACATTGTTTAGGTATAAATGATAAATGGACTTACAAAAAGGAGACTAGTCTTGTGTTCTGCGATCTGTATTCTGAAATTGAATAGCTCACCTTTGTTGTAGACGTTGAATTCTCTTAGTTGCATTAGACTTCATTTGTAATTCCTAACTTGCTTTCTAGTTGAAGGAGAATGGCGGCTATTCTAGGCTAAGTACTGACAACATGAGAGTCTTAGGAATATTTTTGTGTGGCTTAGGGTTTAGATTTAGGCGGCTTATATAGAAATTTGATTTAATGAGCTGTCAGATTAACCTAGAGCAAATCAAAGCCATTCAAACCTAAGAGAACCAACCAGAACTTGCCACACAAGCCCTAATGACACAGTAGATCGTCACACAAAGAAAAACGTTAGATTTTAGATCTGACCCGAGGGGGAGGTCGACCCCCTGGTCGACCTGTATGGGGGGAGGTCGACCCCCTATTAGACCTGGCCTTGGGAGGGAAAATTCCCGCCCAGTCTGCTTCTGCTTCTGATTTTAAAATTTGAATTTTCTGAACTTTAGTCTGAGCTGTTTATTTAAATTCTTGAATTTACTGAAAGTCATAACTCCTTCATACAGAGTCCGATTTACGCAAACTCGGACTCTATCTCAAGCAGAATTCCGAGACAAACGCAATGGCGTAACCCGTTTCCCTTAATTCTCACATTTTAATTAATATTCTTTAATTCATAACTTTAATGTTTATAGAAAATACGGGGTGCTACATTCTACCCTCCTTAAAGGATTTCGTCCCCGAAATCTTCAAGTCAAGAAGAACGTATATCCTTCCATCCAATCTTCCATATACTCAACCATCAAACACAGGCGTCCATTTTCCTTAAAAAGACTTCTAATGCTTCCATGACTATATGCATAGTGTGTGTACAAGTCCTTATCTAATGCAAAATCGGGCGGTCTACTGATTCATTTGACCTCCTTAATGCAATTCATGTTGGTGCCATGAGTCTATTATGTATGCGATCATCCCCTAATCATACTTTCTACATGAGTGCACAATCATTCATACAAATGCAACATCCACATGATAACACATCAAGTTTCAATCGTATACAAGTACATATATGCATATGCAATATGAAAGTGACTTAGCCGATCTAACACCTAATGTGTGTGTATATGCATCCACAAGCAACCACTAGCAATTACTTGCAACCATCAATCATAACATGTTTACATCCATTGGTTTCTACCTAAGGATCGAAAACATCACTGAGGAAAATGCTAAAAAAAGATAGATATGAGCATGAACAAACTTAAGGAAAAAAGATCAAAGATGTACCCTCAAAAAGTAAAGGGTAGGCTGTGCGTATCTTGGCCTCAGTCTCCCAAGTCGTATCTTCCTTAGTGTCACTCCATTGAACTTTAACAAGTTTGACTTCGCAATTGCGTAGCTTTTTGACTTCTGTACCCAAGAAACAAGTTGGAAACCTTCTCACAGTTGCCTCTCGTTCTACTTCTACTTCCTCTAATATGCTTGGTTCCTCCACTTCCGCAGACTCATGTAAGCACTTTCATAGGTAAGAAACATGTAATACATTTAAATCCAGCTAATCTTTCGGGCAGCTCTACTCTGTAAGCCATCTTCCCAATCTTCTCAATGTTAGAAAACGACCCTACAAATCTTGGTGCCAACGTTCCTGCGGATCTGAAGCGAACGACATTCCTCAAAGGAGACACTTTAGGGAAAAACCTTGTCCCCAACCTCAAACTCAAGGTCGGTCCTTCTTTTATCTGCGTAGGACTTCTGTCTATCTTGGGAAGTCTTCATTCTTCTTCATATCAAGTCCACTTTCATTGAAGTTTCTCTAATTATATCTGGTCCAAGTATGAGCTTGTCTGTAGCCTCCCACCAACAAGTTGGTGACCGACACGGTCTTCCATATAAAGCTTCGAAGGGTGCCATGCCTATGGTGGCTTGGTAGCTATTGTTGTAGGCAAACTCCACCAAAGGAAGATGATCCTCCCATGTTCTTCCGAAGTCAAGAATGCATAATCTCAAGAGGTCTTCTGATACTCTGTTCACCCTTTTCATCTGACCATCACTTTGGGGGTGATAGGTTATGCTTAAGCATAGTTGTGTCCCTACAACCTCTTGCAAGCTCTTCCAAAACTCGCTCGTATAAATAGGATCTCGGTCACTTACAATGCTGGAGGGTATCCCATGGACTTGAACTATCTGTTTAAGATAAACGTATGCTAAAGATGAGGCAGTCCTTCTACTTTTAACGGGTATAAAGTGAGCGCTTTTTGTGAGCCTACCCACTATTACCCAAATGTTGGTATTGCCCCTTATTGACCTAGGCAGCACATCAATAAAGTCCATTGAAATGTTATCCCATTTCCACTGTGGAAACTCTAGAGGATGAAGAAAACCACCAGGCTTGTTTTGCTCCGCCTTGACTTGCTGGCATATTAAGCACTTAGACATGAATTCAGCTACATCCCTCTTTATGCCATTCCAAAAGAAAACTCGTTTTATGTCTTTATACATTTTGTCTCCACCTGGGTGTATGGT
The DNA here is from genome assembly GCA_030737875.1 of Allium sativum. NCBI lineage: Eukaryota > Viridiplantae > Streptophyta > Magnoliopsida > Asparagales > Amaryllidaceae > Allium > Allium sativum. Next base: position 994,267,314 of record CM060920.1, read on the forward strand.
CAACTTTGAATGGTGTGCCTCTTTGAGAACCTTCTTCACCAAATCCCTTGCTTGTGGGACGCATAGCCTTCCATCTCGCCTTAACCAACCCTTATTATCGATGGAATATCTATTGAGGTGACTAGAAGTCTCACCCCTAATTACCTTATCTATCACATCAACTAGCTGAGGGTCTTCAAGTTGCGCGGTTCCTATTAAGTAAAAAAGAGTAGGCCGCACTTCGGTGATGCGAACAAACCAGACACATGATCAACAGAGGGCCTAAAGTCAAAATTGTCTATGTACTCCAAGCTCTGCCTTTCTACAAAGAGAGGGCTTAAGGTCAGCTTCTTTCTACTCAAGGTGTCTGCTACTACATTGCCCTTGCCAGGGGTATAGGAAATCTCGAAATCGTAGGATGCTAAGAAATCCATCTACCTTTGTTGCTTAAAGTTAAGATCTTTCTTTGAGAAAAGGTACTTCAACGATTTATGGTCAGTATACAATTCAAACTTCTCACCTAGGAGATAATGGCGTTAAGACTTAAGAGCAAAGACGATGGCAGCCAGCTCTAGATCGTGGATTGGGTAGTTTTTCTCATGCACTTTCAACTATCTGCCTCCATAAGCTACTACCTTCCCTTCATGCATCAAGGAAGCACCTAGCCCCTTACCACATGCATCCGTGTATACGGTAAACATCTTGATCCCATCCGGCAATGTAACATCCCGTATTTTTTGTAAACATATAAGTAACAAATCATAGAATAATTAAATTATAAAATAAGAATCAAGGGAAACGGGTTGCACCATTGCGTTCATCTCGAAATTCTGCTTGGAAACGAGTCGACAGGCCAAAATTCACTCGGTCGACAGTTTTACTCTCTGTTTGACAACGGTCGACCGGTGACATTTTGGCGGTCGACCGGTTTCAACCCGAAGGGAAGCGACGCTTCAGAAGCGTTGCAAAACTGAAATGGTGCATATGTTCAGATCCGAACAGAAATGACTATTGCAATTAAATGGTTGCCTAATAGAATCTGAGGTGCTTCCAGAACCCCAGTATATTAATTGGGCGGGAACTTGATAAAGTCGAAGGGCCACCATCTGAATCAAAATAAATTACACCAGCTACTGCAATTGCTACAGCAACAATAGAGGACTCCGGCTTAAGAGGAACTTCCGAGACGTGACTAAGGCTTTCGAAACTATAACCCAAGGGTATGTTTAAAGCACAGTTTCGCCCAGAAGCTCATAGGTCAGGTCGAATACCGGGTTTCTCTCCTTAGCCTATGGATCTGCCTTGCTTTGGCCGAGGCTTCCTTCTATCCCATTAGCTGTAGAGCATCCAGTTCAAGCAGAATCCTAACTTGAGGATGGCACCTTCTTACCAAAATTTACCCGGAACTAAATAAAAAAGAAACGGAGTCCGTATAAGGGAGATATGGCCCTCTGAAGTTTCAGAGAATTTCAGAATCGAAAACAACTCGAAAATTCGAATTCAATATCCCAGAACAGGCTGGGCGGGAAAATTCCCACCCATGGACCAGGTCGACCTAGGGGTCGACCATAATGTCGACCTCCCAGGGGCCAGGTCGACCATAGTGTCGACCTGGGGGTCAATCTGGCCAAACCAGGTCGACCATAGTGTCGACCTGGGGGTCGACCTAGCCAGACCAGGTCGACCATAGTGTCGGACCTGGGGGTCGACCTGCCTCCCGATTCCACTTTCTTAACTTGATGCATTCTAATATATTTAGACTCGTTTTCTGTCCAGACTCGTCTACCTAATCCTATATAAACAGCCCCCTAGCCTCATTTTCTCTACACAATCACATTCTGTCTATATTCTGCCACTGTTCTAATTAAAAATAAAAATGGCATCGATACTCTGTTGGAATAAAAACTTGGACTGATGCATCTTCTTCCAACCTGATTAGAATTAAAAGCTAAATCAAGTCTCAAATCAAAGTTTAGAGCTACAACAATAATTTAATTTCCTCTCTTAAAACCACGAAAGGCAAGTACAGTTATTTTCCGCTATAAACTGTAATTATAATTGTGACATGATTATAAATCTGAATCTGAGGTAATGTATATTCTTATTTATCAGATCTGTTTTTCTGTGACTATTCTTTACCTCTTTCTTCTTTCTGTTCTATAGCCAGGCTACTACGAGCCTGCGCCGAATCTCATAAGAGATTAACGCATGAACGCTAAATTTTGGGACAAATAATAATGCATAATTGGACATGAAACTGTTGCCTATGAGACTATTGCCCATGACTATAATTCATTGCCTATGAGACTATTGCCCATGACTATGATTCATTACCTATGAGACTATTGCCCATGACTATGATTCATTGACTATGGGACTATTGCCTATGACTATGATTCATGACTATGAAACTATTGCCTATGACGTTGAATAAGAAACTATTGTGATTAGTCGCCCATGACTATGGTGGTTAGTTGCCTATAACTGCTGTAGTTAGTTTCTTATGCCTATTCCCTTAATGATGTTAGATCTCATATTTAGGATGTAACTTTGTTAGTTTATTTCCATTCACTGTTATGTACATCGAGCCTATAGGGCCATTTCATGAGTATTTAGAGAACTTGTGGAAACATGTTATACGGGGATTGGGCGTAGCATAATTAAGTAAAAACTTGGCATAGCAAATATGTTGGCATAATCTGATTTGGCTATAATAGTGAATGATTTACATGTGTACTATTCTTGGACATAAATGACATGAACTGTAAAAAGGAATATTAAGGCTATGATTTGGGGCATATATTGTTTACGAATTATGACCTTGATTTAGGCATGTAAGTTTAGGCTAAATTTATGATTAGGCAAGATATGGTATATAAAATCCGCAAAATCTGTTATCTGCTAAATCTGTTATATTGCCCAATCTGCTAGTTCTATTATATTGCCTAAACTACTAATTGGATTTGATGGCCTAATCAGCTAAATTGCCTTATCTGCTAAATCTATTAAATAGCCTAATCTACAAGATCTGTTATTTGTTTAATCTGTTGAATGACGTAATCTGTTAGAACTGAAATGCTGAAATTTGAAGTATGTAAATCTGTAGGCTCGACTTAAAATTGAGCAAAACTTTTTAATAGAACCTCGAATAATCTGCTGTAACTTGTACAGAAGTTTAATCTGTTAAATAAACTTAGTCTGATATTTGAAAAATCTGTATTGGAATGAATTGGCTATGACACGAGGTTAGACTCTGTTTGCGGTAGAAACCTGCCCTAAACCAACCGGCTTAACCAACGACCGCAAAATGTCAGTCTAATGTGAGAGGTCGTAGGCATAACTAAAATATGCTTAGACACGAGGTTAGGTCTGGCTTGTGGTAGAAGTCTGCCCGGAACCGCCCGGCATATCCAGCGGCCACAAGCTACCAACCTAATGTGAGAGGTATGTGCATTAATATTTAATTAATGCAAATCTGGGATAAATATGATGTCTAAAACGTGTTGGGTGGATAGGGTTAAACTAATTGGACTAATGAATTTAACAAACCCGTTTCTTGAATTTGCAGGCCCAATTGCAAAGTTAGACAAATCTGTTAAATCCGTATATCTGGTCCGTTAGTCTAAAAACTTGTCTGATCTGCGAACAAGTTGATCTGAACTCTGTATGTTTGAACTTGTAAACAAGTTAATCTGAAAATCTATTAGTCTGGGGACACAATGTTAGGAGGGAAATTACTTGTGGCGTCTGTTGTTTAGGACCCATATTAGTCAGTAACCCTTTCTGGTATCAAACTTCGACCCAACAGCAGGTAGGGTCCGGGCACACTTACTGAACTAATTATAAGTGGTTCATTCTGATAATGGCGAGGGGTGCTGATGGTGCGTTCCAACCGGGTCATGTGCGTGCATGGATCTCGGTCTTCCTCTGAGGATGTAAGACGCCGTGACATCTGTAAATAAGCCTATGCCAATTGGTTGTCACTTTAGGGAGTGATACACCCTATTGTGTAGCCGACACAGGGTATTTATGTATTAGGGAGCCGATCGCTTGGGGTAGGGTTTTTGGGTACACTTAGTTCTGTCTGTTTCTGGTGTACCGTCTGTTTCTGTTGGGTGGTAACACCTGTCTGTTTCTGCATGGTACCGTCTGATCGGGTGGTAAAGGCCTATTTACTAGTGTACACCTAATTCTAAATTCTGTTTCCGTAGGGATTAATCTGTTTCTGTTTCTGTCTGTCTTTGTTTGAGTAGTAAAGGCCCATTATTAGCATTCTGTTTCTGTCTGCTTCTGTTCGTGTTGTAAAGGCCCATTATTAGCATTCCGTTTTCTATGGAAATTATTCTGTTCCCATTTCTGTTTCAGTTTAGACATTAGGGTGACACCTAATCCAGTTATACTAGTATTAGTGCAGAGAAATAAAAAGTAATATTATTCTGTTCCTTCTGTTTAACCTAAGTACACCTGCTGCTCGTGTTACTGTTATCTCATCCAGTTTTATTTGCATGCCATGATTATTATTATCTGTTCATATGCTGAAAGTCACTGGACTTGCCAGACTTTATGTCTGACCTTGCTTGTTTTCGCCCCTTTTACTTCCGTTCCCCCCAGGTTTTCCGAGGAGGGAACACTTTAGCTTGATCCGGATTTCTTCTGCTTGAAGTACTTAGAATGCTTAAAGTATGGCTTGACTCCTTATGGAAGCTTCTGTGGGGATTATGATTTTAAAGTTTTGTACTCTGATGATTTTCTGAACAAGACTGATATTTCTGTACCTGAGTTTTTGGGAAAGATGTAACCAAACTGATTTCTGTTTTCCGCTATAACAAAGTTATAATTTCTCAAGTATTGTTTATCAGTCTTGTAAATTTCTGTTCTGTCTATTAAAACGCTCCACCAAAGTTAAGGCATTCCCTTTGTGAGTGTCCTTAATGGAGGTGGGGTGTTACACTTGGTATCAGAGCCGAAGGTTACCAGATTAGGTAAAGTTTTTGAAAACTATTTTCAAAAAGGTTTTAAAAAGGAAGTATTTTCGAAAGTAAATCTTATTTTTGAAAAACATAATCCCCAAAAAGCCATATATCTATCTTTTCAGTTCTCCATTTTAAATCTTTTTCTTTCATTCCAGCATGTCTGGGAATCTTAACTTTCTAAAGGGCGTGCCAATACCTGGCTGGTTCAGGAGGTACTTAGAGGCTAGGGCCAACATTGCAGGCCCAGCAGATATTCCTCCTCCAGCTGCAGCGATTCCTCCTCCTCAGCCCCCTCCTCGTGCAATTGCTTTTTCAAAGATCTATAAAGATTTTAGGGCCATGGGTGGAAAGGATTTCAAGGGAACTGAATCATTCGTAGAAGCAAGGAACTGGCTCAAAGAAACTGAGGATCTGATCGTTATCTTCGAGGTGGACGATAGGCAGAAGGTACAATTGGCGGTGTGGTTTCTCAAGGACGAAGCTTCCTATTGGTGGGAAGTCACTAATGCTGAAAGACCTGTTGAAACATGGATGGATTTCAGAACAAGGTTCGAGACGAAATTCCTCTCGCAAGCTGAATGAAGTCTACAACTGGAAAGGTTCTTATCTTTTAAGCAAGGAAGTATGAAGGTCAAGGAATACGTCAACCAGTTCAACCAACTGGCTAGGTTCGGACTAGATTTAGTCAACACCCAGCATATAAAGGCTCTCCGCTTTGTTAAAGAATTGAACGAGCCACTACACAGCCTAGCCATGACCCATGTACCCATGGGAGCAACTTACGAGAGATTGGTGGATATGCCACTACTGCACGAGGAAGACAACGACAAGAAAGAGGCAAAGAAGGAAGAACCACAGAACAAGAAAGCTTGGCCCAAAAAGGAAACACAAAAGAAGGGTGAAAAGTCTGAAGATAAGAAGGAGAAAAAGTGCTTTACTTGTTGAAGCTCGATTCATTTGAACAAGGATTGCAGAAAAAGAAAGGGAACTTGTTTCAATTGTGGTGAGATGGGACACTTCACTAGGGGCTGTCCGAAGAAACGAGGGCAAGGGCAGAGGGAAGGACCAACTTCTGGAAGGCAGACGAACACTCTCGAGGCTAGTGCATAGGATAGAAATAGGAAAACTTTCTGTGGGAGGTTTAATTTCTTTATCTGATTGTTAAGTTGAAACTCTTTTTGATTTTGGCATTTTGATTCTGTAACCGATACTCTGCACTTTAATACTAGTATTGTTTCTAATTCCAACGTAGGCTCAAACCCATAAGGGTTACGACTTATCTTCTTGTGATAGATTGGGGTTTGAGAGATATCTGTATTAGTTGTCAAGTAGGACGCATACATTCTGGGTTTTATCATGCTTAGTTTCCTAAGAATCATTTGGTAATCTGATCTATACCAGTAGTCTGTAAGTATCTGAATATTTCTGGTAAGGTTAAGGTTTCCAGTTTTGATATTGTCTAAGAAGGGTAATCCTTTGGGTGTCAATCTGATGTTGATTTCGGTCTTCGAGGTTGATACTTAGGGGAGTTTGTCTCTCAACCAGGGTCTAATGGAAACCAAGTTTTTGTTTTATCTGTACTCGCTTCCATCATTCGACTGTATCCTATCGATCGAATCTTCGAACTTTAGGTAGAAACTAATGAGTGTAAACATGTGTTTGAGACATGTTATGTTTGATGGTTGCAAGTGGATGCAAGTGGTTGCTAGTGGTTGCTCGTGGGTGCATATACACACACTAGGCACTAGATCGACTCGAATACACTCTCATACTGCATATGGATGTGTGAGCATTTTCAATTTCTGTGGATGCAAAATGATTGACTCATCACATGGATGTTGCATATGAATGAATGGTTGTCACTCATATAAGAATGATATGTATCAAATAAGAAAATTGCATACATGTTGGACTCATGGCACTGACATAATTCGCATTAAGGAGGTCAACTGAATCAGTGGACCGCCTAATCTTTGCATTAGATAACGAACATATACACACACTTTTTCATATGTTCATATGACATTAGAAGTTTTCTAAGGACAACGGATGCTTGTGGATGATGGTTGAGTAGATGGATGACTGGATGGTAGGACACATTCTTCTTAACTTGAAGATTTCAGGGACAAAATCCTTTAAGGAGGGGAGAATGTAACACCCCGTATTTTCTGTAAACGTATAAGCAACAAATCAGAGAATAATTAAATTATAAAATAAGAATCAAGGGAAACGGGTTGCACCATTGCATTCATCTCGAAATTATGCTTGGAAATGAGTCCGAGTTTTCGAGAAACGGAGTCCGTATAAGGGATATATGGCCCTCTGAAGTTTCAGAGAATTTCAGAATCGAAAACAGTTCGAAAATTCGAATTCAAAATCCCAGAACAGGCTGGGCGGGAAAATTCCCGCCCATAGACCAGGTCGACCTAGGGTCGACCATAGTGTCGACCTCCCAGGGGCCAGGTCGACCATAGTGTCGACCTAGGGGTCGACCTGGCCAGACCAAGTCGACCATAGTGTCGACCTAGGGGTCGACCTGCCTCCCGAATCCACTTTCTGAACCTGATGCATTCTGATGTATTTGGACTCGTTTTCTATCCATATTCATCTGCCTAATCCTATATAAACAGCCCCCTAGCCTCATTTTCTCTACACAATCTCATTTTGTCTATATTCTGCCTCTGTTCTAGTTAAAAATAAAAATGGCGTCGGTACTCTGCTGGAATCTAAACTTGGACCGATGCATCTTCTTCCAACCTGATTAGAATTAAAAGCTAAATCAAATCTCAAATCAAAATTTAGAGCTACAGCAACAGTTTATTTTCATCTCTTAAAACCACGAAAGGCAAGTATAGTTATTTTATGCTGTAAACTGTAATTATAATTGTGACATGATTATATATCTGAATCTGAGGTTATGTATATTCTTATCTGTCAGATCTGTTTTTCTTTGACTATTCTATACCTCTTTCTTCTTTCTGTTCTATAGCCAGGCTACTACGAGCCTGCACCGAATCTCATAAGAGATTAACGCACGAACGCTAAATTTTGGACAAATAATAATGCATAATTGGACATGAAACTGTTGCCTATGAGACTATTGCCCATGACTATGATTCATTGCCTAGGAGACTATTGCCCATGACTATGATTCATTGCCTGTGAGACTATTGCCCATATCTATGATTCATTGACTATGAGACTATTGCCTATGACTATGATTCATGACTATGAGACTATTGCCTATGACATTGAATAAGAAACTATTGTGATTAGTCGCCCATGACTATGGTGGTTAGTTGCCTATAACTGCTGTAGTTAGCTTCTTATGCCTATTCCCTTAATGATGTTAGAACTCATATTTAGTATGTAACTTTGTTTGTTTATTTCCATTCACTGTTATGTACATCGAGCCTATAGGGACATTTCATGAGTATTTAGAGAACTTGTGGAAACATGTTATACGGGGATTGGGCGTAGCTTAATTAAGTAAAAACCTGGCATAGCAAATATGTTGGCATAATCTGAATTGGCTATAATAGTGAATGATTTACATGTGTACTAGTCTTGGACATAAATGACATGAAATGTAAAAGGGAATATTAAGGCTAAGATTTGGGTCATATATTGTATTATGAATTATGACCTTGATTTAGGCATGTAAGTTTAGGCTAAATTTATGATTAGGCAAGATATGATATATAAAATCCGCAAAATCTGTTATCTGCTAAATATGTTATATTGTCTAATCTGCTAGTTCTGTTATATGCCTAAACTACTAATTGGATTTGATGGCCTAATCTGCTAAATTGCCTTATCTGCTAAATCTACTAAATAGCCTAATCTGTAAGATCTGTTATCTGTTTAATCTGTTGAATGACGTAATCTGTTGGAACTGAAATGCTGAAATTTGAAGTATGTAAATCTGTAGGCTCGACTTAAAATTGAGCAAAACTTGTTAATAGAACCACGAATAATCTGTGTTAACTTGTACAGAAGTTTAATCTGTTAAATAAACTTAGTCTGATATCTGAAAAATCAGTATTGGAATGTATTGGCTATGACACGAGTTTAGACTCTGTTTGCGGTAGAAGCCTGCCCGGAACCAACCGGCTTAACCAGCGACCACAAACAGTCAGTCTAATGTGAGAGGTCGTAGGAATAACTAAAATATGCTTAGACACGAGGTTAGGTCTGGCTTGTGGCAGAAGTCTGCCCGGAACCGCCCGGCATATCCACCGGCCACAAGCTACCGACCTAATGTGAGAGGTCTGTGCATTAATATTTAATTAATGCTAATCTAGGATAAATATGATGTCTAAAACGTGTTGGGTGGATAGGGTTAAACTAATTGGACTAATGAATTTAACAAACCCGTTTCGTGAATTTGTAGGCCCAATTGCAAAGTTAGACAAATCTGTTAAATCCGTATATCTGGTCCGTTAGTCTGAAAACTTGTCTGATCTGCGAACTAGTTGATATGAACTCTGTATGTCTGAACTTGTAAACAAGTTAATCTGAAAATCTGTTAGTCTGGGGACACAAGGTTAGAAGGGAAATTACTTGTGTCATCTGTTGTTTAGGACCCATATTAGTCAGTAACCCTTTCTGGTATCAAACTTTGACCCAACAGTAGGTAGGGTCCGGGCACGCTTACTGAACTAATTATAAGTGGTTCATTTTGAAAATGGCGAGGGGTGTTGATGGTGCGTTCCAACCGGGTCATGTGCGTGCATGGATCCCGGTCTGCCTCTGAGGATGTAAGACGCCGTGACATCTTTAAATAGGCATGTGCCAATTGGTTGTCACTTTAGGGAGTGATACACCCTATTGTGGAGCCGACACAGGGTATTTATGTATTAGGGAGCTGATCGCTTGGGCTAGGGTTTTAGGGTACACTTAGTTCTGTCTGTTTCTGTTGGTACCGTCTATTTCTGTTAGGTGGCAACACCTGTCTATTTCTGCATGGTACCGTCTAATCGGGTGGTAAAGGCCCATTTACTAGTGTACACCTAATTCTACATTTTGTTTCCATAGGGATTAATCTGTTTCTGTTTCTGTCAGTCTCTGTTCGTGTAGTAAAGGCCCATTATTAGCATTCTGTTTCTGTCTGCTTCTGTTCGAGTGGTAAAGGCCCATTATTAGCGTTCCGTTTTCTGTGGAAATTATTTTGTTCCCGTTTCTGTTTCAGTTTAGACATTAGGGTGACACCTAATCCTGTTATACTAGTATTAGTGCAGAGAAATAAAAAGTAATATTATTCTGTTCCTTCTGTTTAACCTAAGTACACTTTCTGCTCCTGTTACTGTTATCTCATCCAGTTTTATTTGCATGCCATGATTATTATTATCTGTTCATATGCTGAAAGTCACTGGACTTGCCAGGCTTTATGTCTAACCTTGCTTGTTTTCGCCCCTTTTTCTTCCGTTCCCCTCCCCCAGGTTTTCCAAGGAGGGAACACTTTAGCTTGATCCCGATTTCTTCTGCTTGAAGTACTTAGAGTGCTAAAAGTATGGCTTGACTCCTTATGGCAGCTTCTGTGGGGATTATGATTTTAAAGTTTTGTACTCTGATGATTTTCTGAACAAGACTGATATTTCTGTACTTGAGTTTTTGGGAAAGATGTAACCAAACTGATTTCTGTTTTCCGCTGTAACAAAGTTATAATTTCTCAAGTATTGTTTATTTGTCTTGTAAATTTCTATTCTTTCTACTAAAACGCTCCACCAAAGTTAATGCATTCCCTTTGTGAGTGTCCTTAACGGAGGTCGAGTGTTACAGGCAATGTCAGAACTGGGGCTGTTGTTAAAGCCCTCTTTAATCATTGGAAAGCAACATCGCAATCCAAATCCCAATTGAAAGTTAGGTTCTTCTTCGTCAACCTTGTAAGTGGAGCTGAGATTTTCACAAAGTCTTTGATGAACTTTCGGTAAAAGCCAACTAGCCCGAGGAAGCTTCAGGCTTCGATCACATTGTGTGAACCTTCCAATTTTGTACCACAACTACTTTTGTGGGGTCCACAGCTAACCCTTACTTGGATACCACATGTCTAAGAAATCATACTTCCTCTCTCCAGAAGTGGCATTTGGAGAATTTGGCTTTCAACTGATGTGCTCGAAGAGTATCCATTACTTCTTTTAAATGCTGAGCATGCTCTTCCTCACTCTTTGAGAAAATCAAAATGTCATCTACAAAGACCACCACAAACATATTGAGGAACTCCATGAACACCTGATCATCGAATCAACGAAGTAAGAGGGTGCGTTTGTCAGGTCGAAAGGCATGATAAGCCACTCGAAGAAACCATCTAGAGTTCTAAATGCGGTCTTATCAATACTATCCTCAGCCACTCCTAGTTGATGAAATCCGGTAGCCAAATCTAGTTGGGAGAAAACCGATGCATCCGCAAGCTGATCGAACAAGTCATCTATTCTTGGAAGTGGGTGCCTATTCTTCTTGGTCAGCTTTTTTAGCTCCCTATTATTAATGCATAGGCGAAGCGAACCATCTGCTTTGGTTGCGAATACTACTAGAGCACCCCATTCAGAAATACTCCGCCTTGTAAACCCTTTCTCAAGCAATTCTTTAACTTGCTTGCTGAGTTCTTTCCTCTCCCTTGGAGCCATGTGTCTAACGAGTAAAGCAATGGATTTTGCATTATCAACGAGGTATATGCCGAAGTCTATCCCCCGCTTCGGAGTTGACCCCTTCACCTCCTCAAAGACATCTGAGGATTCATGGACTACTCTAACAGACTGCAAATTCTCAATTGACGTATCAAGAGATTCTAGATAGCTAATCATAACAGAGTTCACGAGATTACAAGAAATTTCGAGAGTATTACCGAGGCGAGTCATGAGCCTAACAACTCTCTTTTCACAAGCGAGGATGGCACCATTACTGGATAGCCAATCCATGCCTGGAATCAACCCATAGCCCGTGAAGCCCAAAACATAGGCATTATATCTAAACCCCACACTTAGTGTAGAAATTTCCAAATCCAAACAAATCATTGACAAATAAGTTGATCCCCCAATTGGATTTGAAACAACCAAGGGATCCTCTACTAAACTGGTTTCTAGGTGCAGAGATTCAACTAAAGAAGTAGATATAAAAGAGTGCGATGCGCCAGAATCAAAGAGTGTACGAACAGAATAATCAAAAAGATAAACTAAACTCTCAACAGACATTTCTACCTCGTTCTTGCGGAGGTGCCATGAGAGTGTGAACCTGCCCTCCAGAAGTAGATCCAGCTCTCTGCCCTTGCCCTTGCTTTCTTGGGCAGTCCTAGCCATGTGTCATGTCTCGCCGCAATGGAAACAACCACCTGTCTTCCTCTTCTTCTTTCTGCAGTCCATAACCAGATGTCCAGGAATGCCACAAAAATTACACTTCCTCTTGTCACGGGGTTTGTTGTTCTTCCTGCCCTTCTTGGAATCTGCCTTCTTTCTCTGTGATCCTTTCCCTTTCTTATCTTGAGGTACTTCCACCTTTGTCTCTTTCTTGCCAGCCTTATCTTCTTCTTATAACAGTGCCATGTCCACCAGGCTCTCGTAAGTCGCACCCATAGGTGTATGGGATATAGCTACGTTGTGCAGTGGCTCATTTAATCCTTTAACAAAACGGAGACCCTTCTTATGTGGAGTGTTCACTAACTCCAATCCGAATCTAGCCAGCTGATTGAATTGGTTAACGTATTCCTTGATCGACATACTCCCCTATTTGAGAGCTAAGAACTTCTCCATTTGTAGGCTTCGTTCAGCTTGTGAGAGGAATTTCATTTTAAACCTCATTCTAAAATCCATCCAAGTTTCAATTGGTCTTTCAGCGTTAGTAACTTCCCACCAATAGAAAGCTTCGTCTTTGAGCAACCATGCGGCTAACTGTATCTTTTGTCTATCATCCACTTCGAAGATATCAAACAAATCCTTAGTTTCTTTGAGCCAGTTTCTTGCTTCCACAAGGGATTCATTTCCATTGAAGTTATTTCCGCTCATGGCTCGAAAGCCCTACATATTTTTGAGAAAGCATTTGCACGCGGAGGAGGAGGAACCGCAGCAGCCAGGGGAGGAGGAATGTCTGCTGGGCCTGCGACATTAGCCCTAGCTTCTAAGTACCTTCTGAACCAACCAGGTACCGGCACGCCCTCTGGAAGGTTAAGATCTCCAGACATGCTGAAATGAAAAAGGAAAGATTCAAAACAAAGGATATAAAGATAGTGCATTTGGCTTTGGGGGATTGTGTCTTTTTAAAATAAAACACTTTTTCTTTAAAATTGCTTCTTTAAACTTCTTTTTGAAAACAATTATCAAAAATTTTATCTGGTCTGGTAAACCTTTGCTCTAATACCAAGTGAAACACCCTACCTCCGTTAAGGTCACTCACAAAGGGAATGCCTTAACTTTGACAGAGCATTATAGGTAAAAGACACAGATAATTTACAAGACAGACATATATAAACAGCGAAAAAACTAACTTTCTTTCAAACGTGGTTCATAACAAAAACATTACAGCAAACTATCTAAAAACAACTTACAAATCATTACATCAGAATATCTGTCTTGATTATAACATGAAGAAGCATAAAACACAATAAAACTACATAAATCCCTAAGTAGTTGTATTTCCAAAGCCATATCCAAAGATAAGAGGTTCCAAGCTATACATCACAGAGTCTTCAAGCTTGGAAAGATGAACAGTTCAAATTAAGCTGAGTTATTACCTCCCTGGGTACCTGAGGGGGAGGGGAAACGGAAGAAAAGAGAGTGAAAGAAAAATGGGAAGAAAAGAGAGTGAAAGAAAAATGGTCAGACATAAGTCTGGTAAGTCCAGTGATTATTCAGCATGTAAACTGATAAGAGAACCATGACTTGAATAAGCTGGACACAGGACAATAACAAGAAAATATGGTAACATAGGATAAGGCAAGATAAACAAGGTAAGATAAACTAATCATACTATCGCACTCATATCCATATTCTCTGCACCTACTAGATATTTCAACCATTATCATGAGTTCGAACCCAGTGATCTCTTTTCATTGATTGGCTCCTACTCGCACGCATTTACTACTTGTGTCCTACGGCCTCGCTCGATTGAAGATACCTGTGTTGGTCCCACCGTGGGGTGTATCAAACCCTATAGTGGCAACCCGACATGATTCAAGATGCACAGTGTATAATTACTGATGCCCAGTGCCTGCTTTTTCCACTCTACAGTACGTGCACGCCCTTACTCTGTCGAAACCTACACTGACGCATCAACCGTCGTTGTTTTGACCTCTTATAATCAGCCCAGTAATCGTGCCCCACCCTGCTTAGTTCAGGGTACCATGATACATCTATGTGGGTTATTGCTTAAATGGGTCCCCGTTACAAGGGTTTTCTAATCAACATGTTAAATTGGTTAAGTGTCCAAGTTAACCTAACCCCACGCATCAGTTTAGTTAACATGGTGCATTGGTTAAGTGTTTCCTTAATTAACTTAACCCTACCATTCCTGACCTAGCTTTACTTCATTCATTAAAGCACCAACCACCCACATTAGACTGGTATTGCTGCGGTTACTAGATGTGTCGGTCGGGTCCGGGCAGTTTTACACTGCAACTCAGTCTAACTTCGGGTTCTTGTGGGCTTGATGCACTAACCTCCCACATTAGATATATATTGTTACGGTTGCTGGATGTGCCGGGCAGTTCCGGGCAGTCTTACGGCGCAACTCAATCTAACCTCGGGTTAGGCATATGCGTCTTTTCTAAATTTACATATTTACCTCTTTATATTTATATGTAAATTATTGTCATTCAAGTCAACCCCACATTCCCTTTAAATCAAGTTCATAATTTTAGGTATAAAAATTTATATCACTTTATGCCATAAAACATTTACATGTTTATGAGTCAAATATGCCAATTATATGTTATTTCATATTATTTTCCCCAACGTTACCCCCGTTACACGTTCGCATAAATCACATAAAATGTTCGGCTCAATACATAGCCTAACTTATACACAAAAGAGAAAAAAAAGTGGAACATGTAATAATTCCAACATCATAAAAATATGGATCTAACTACTCATGTATCATATGAATCTGGCATAGAACAATATACATTTAGTTATGAACTTGCAAATTTAGATCTATTCAACATGAATCATGAAATAGGTGTTTACATAAAACTACAAAAACTTAAAATTAAGCATGTAGTTGCGAACTTGCAAATTAGTTGGATCAAATTTAACATGAACCTAATCATATTAGCATGTAGTTTCGGTTATATATGTGATCATGGTTGAACTTGCATAAACATAGCAAAATTCCCAAATTGTCATAAAACATATAGGTGTCATTACCAAATCATACAACATGAAATGTCATTGCCAAATTATACAACATGGTATGTCATCGCCAAATTACAAAATATGATATCCATCGCCAAACTATGCAATATGGTATGTCATTGCCAAATTACACAATATGACATCCATCGCCAAATTATAAAATATGGTATGTCATCGCCAAATTACACAATATGATATGCCATCACCAAATTAAAATATGTCATCGCCAATTTATGTCATCGCCAAAGTGTACAACATAATATGTCATTGACGAATTATACAACATATGGATTCATTGCAAAGCATTAAACATTTATCATTAAATTACATACAACATGATCACAAACTTAACACGATAAGAGTCATAGTCTTAATCAATTCAGTTTTTAACAAAAAGGATAGGCATAGATTTACATTAGGCGATGTTCTACATCCAGTTATTTAGTCATAATTCTAACATTGTTTAGGTCTAAATGATAACTGGACTTACAAAAAGGAGACTAGTCTTGTAAACTGGGATCTGCATTCTGAAATTGAATAGCTCTCCTTTGCTGTAGAAGTTGAATTATCTTAGTTGAATCAGACTTGATTTGTAAATCCTAACTTGCTTTCTATTTAAAGGAGAATGGCGGCTATTCTAGGCTAAGTATTAACAGCATGACGGTCTTACGAATATTTTTGTGTGGCTTAGGGTTTAGATTTAGGTTACTTATATAGAAGTTTGATTTAATAGGAGCCGTCAGATTAAGCTAGAGCAAATCAAAGCCATTCAAACCTAAGAGAACCAACCAGAACTGGTCGCACAAGCCCTAATGACACAGCAGATCGTCACACAAAGAAAATGTCAGAATTCAGATCTGCCCGAGGGGGAGGTCGACCCCCATGTCGACCCCTGGTCGACCTGTATAGGGGGGAGGTCGACCCCCTGGTCAAACTCCTAGTCGACTTGGCCTTGGGCGGGAAAATTCCCGCCCAGCCCACTTCTGCTTCTGATTTTGAAATTTGAATTTTCTGAACTTTAATCTGAGTTGTTTATTTAAATTCTTGAATTTTCTGAAAGTCATAACTCCTTCATACGAAGTCCGATTTACGCAAACTCGGACTCTATCTCAAGCAGAATTCCGAGACGAACGCAATGGCGTAACCCATTTCCCTTAATTCTCACATTTTCAATTAATTATTCTTTAATTTATAACTTCAATGTTTACAGAAAATACGGGGTGTTACAATATATATATATGTATGTATACATACATACATATATATATATATATATATATATATATACATATATATATATATATATTATCTAACGTGTATATAAACTTCTTCGGCTTACAACTTCTTCATACGTTATCTGTTATACGCAAACTTGGTGTCCATCTGAACCACAATTTTGAGGCGAACGCTCTGATGATGTCCGTTTTAATTAATTCCTGATCTTTAAATTAAGTATCTTTATTTTATTATCTTTTTCTATTACATACATTGTTATCATACAAATTTTTCTTCTCTTCAACGTATGCATTATTCTAAACTGCGTATCACCATTATTTATATATCCATGCATATAAATATATTTAATTACATTAAAAATACGGGGTGTTACATTCTCCCACCCTTAAAGAACTTCGTCCCTGAAATTCGATAAGGGTAAAATAGAAAATACCTCACATAATATCCAACCATCATGTGTGCATCCAATTTTTGCAAACATTGTGCACATGTGCAAAGTGAAATACATCATAGTAATGCATGTATGCTTAATTCTACCACCTATATATATATGCAAACTTTTAAACTCTTTCAAAGCATGATGCTCCCATCCTAAATATACTTGCGTTCTATATGAGTGCAATATTTTGGAAAAATCAAAACATTTTTCACCTAAATTTTTCCCATTCTTACAGAATAAGAGCACAGTTCATCCAATTGTTGCATCCAAAACCCTACCAACCATTATTGTATTCGAAATTTAAAAAAAAAAACTAATTTTCCAAATTCGATTTCTTATGTTACAAAAAAGTATAAAACGAAAAATTCACATCTTCCGTTTTTTCTTTTATGTACTGTTTTTAACTGCACTTGAATTATTATATAACTATTCTATAAAAACTTCTTACTTTCCTATCCAAGCACAACTACATAAGAAAACATTCTTTTCTTTTTCATCTTATCTTGGAAAATTTTCATTTTTATCCAATTTTTCTTTAGACTTTCATTTTCTTTTCCCGTTACATTTGTTGCTTTATTTAATTTGTTGTTTTCTTCTTAGTTAGGCTATTTTCTTTCTTAGCTTATTTTTCCATTAAGCCTTTCCATCTTTCAACATCCTACACAGCTACTACCAAGGGCCAAGAATCATAAGACTATTTCACTAAAGAAAAAGTCCAACCACAAACTCTCAACACTTACTTGCCCTTCCACTATCTAGTAGTCGCTACTAGTCCTTGCTGTGTATTACTAGCCTATTTTTTTTTCAAGCAACGACTCTAGGCCTCACAATGCTTATACATTCTACGGGAATTTTCCACTATTCCAAGATGGTCCTTGCTATTTACTTCATAGCCTCAAACTTCTTCTCGTTCTTTTTAGGCACTAATCCTTACCTACTCCATTCTTTTCAAAACATGGTTTGACCTCTTTTTTTTTCAAACATCAAAAATAATTTTAAGATTAAAACATGAAAACACCATAAACTCTTTCGCCAAAAAATTTAAAATTTCAAGTTCTTAAAAGTTAACAAATGGGTTAGACTCATAGTGGACTTCCAACTTACCTAGGCTTTCCTAGACACCCCCACGAATTAAATTCTCTCAACTATATATATCCCTAATCCATTTTCTAATTTATAAGGTTTCACTTCCAAACCGACTAATATGAAATATTAACATTTCAGTTTCTATCATATGGGATACTTTCTTTTTCCAATACCAAACCATATTGTACACTTTTAACTAAACCACCTAAGGGTCTCAAAATTTCTAGGTTCATTCCTTTAGTCCACAAACCAGTATCCCAACTCTTTGCATATTACTCCTTCTACTTTGTGGGCTCCTTATGGATCTAGGTTTTTATATATTTATATTTTTGAAAATACAAATACGCTAACTCATTATCTCCCTAAGATCCCTAAACAGAAGCTTTAATACCAGATGTAACAACCCAGATCTCGACATACTGATTTTTTTTCTTCAAAAACCCAATCCATCGAAACCCGTGTTGGTTTGCTTTGGTATCCTGCAGAAAAATACTGAGACATAAAACATGTCAGAGTTTGGAAAACATCTCAAGGCAGAAGGAACAAAATATAATATAATCAAAACGTAGCTTTGCCTTAATAATAATACTGCCTATCCAGTATCCACGCTATAACATATCTGTCTCAAGCCTAACCTGCAACTGTGTTATGAGGAGGGGGTCAGAACATAAATTCTGTGTGAATGAATTTAAAGTACACACTTTGGATAATCCTACATATACTGTTCAGTTATATTTTCTTATTTATTAGGTTATTAGTGTCAACAGCGCTCCACGCTTACACACACTCGTTGTACCCGTCCACTCCCTAGTAGATTAACCTAATATAATGTATATGTAGCTACCCCCAAATTAAGGTACACCCCATGGTACCCCACTCGAACGGTCCCCACTGTATCATCGCAGGAATATACGCAGTCCCTCATCCTACATCTGAGTGACGTACTGATCTCTGTATATAACGACGCTACGTCTGCATGGAACCACTTAACTATATTACGTAGGCGTAATGGCTGCCATCATCGAATAATGCCCTCTAGTCTACGATACACCACCCAGAGCAGACATGTGTGTACCAAGACTTTCCCACGTACGTATCGCCAAACTTATTTGATGCCTAACCTGCACACCTATCATGTGTGCGTGCCCGAGTTTCGTGGCAGGGCTACATGAGGAACTCAGTCGGGAGCTTTCGTTATATTTGTGCAAGCCTGCCTTTAAGAGCCTCTCACACAAATATCCCTAGGGTCTATTTTTATATGGTGTCTATAGCCCCACCTCGGCCCCTCCCTTAACTCTTAAAGACTACAAGAGATAATCGACAAGCCATAAGAAAACAATCTAAACATCCATGTGGCTTATACCCTCAACCACCGCCTCGATAGTGAAAGGTCGATGGCCTCTTGGGTTTAGCTCTTGTCTTTCCGCATCTCGCTGGCTGCCGATGACAGGTTCTCGATGACCTCTACTATCTTTGTTGGTCCTAACCCTCCGCCTCCGAAGTGAGGGAGCCGCCGAGCTACCCTTAATGCCACCAGGTCACAACGTTCTGACTGCCTCCTACTTGTGTAGTCAAGGCCTAACCACCTGATAGTTACAAGAAGACCCAACCTCTGTAATCCTAGCATGAAGCTAAACCACAACAGAGGACTATCAGGAGCACATTTACCGTCTCAGGAAGCCGCCTGCTTCCCCTTCTATTCCGTTGGGGCTAAGAAACTAATCAAATGTATGTGCGCTCCCCTCGTGCTTTACGACACCACGATGATCTACCCCGTTTTGTTATTCATTCTCTAACATATGGACCGTCCCAAGCGCCTCATTTTACTGTGTCATTAAATCCTATGTCTAATCATCAATTATGCGCTTGCTCTACCTCGATAGATTTCCCGTTAACTTGGTTTTTCCCATTTTCCCTTGACTTCTTATTCAAGTTACCAAGTTTCTCTTGCTTGTTAACATCATTCATAACTTAATTCATTTAAGTTCATTAATAAGCCCACAACATGTTATTCTCTATACTGTAATTCAATATTCATAACTCATTCTCTTTACACTACTCTTTGTCCCATCTCATGGTTGCAATAACATCTTCTACTTAATTTATAATTAAGTTCATCTCAACTTACATGTTTTTGTTAACATGTCATTCAACTTTTATGATTAAATACAACTTGCTTATCTCCATAAGTTTGCCTTCTTCTTTCTTATTTAATCATAATCTCGTCTTACACCGTTATTACAATTTTTCATAATTTACTTATTAACTTAGTTTTCTTAACTAAGGTTTACTAATAAGTTTCTCTTTTCATTCATATAACTTATGTTATCCTCATTTGTAGATATATTCTTATTCTCGCTAATTACTTAATCTTCGATTAAGTACAACTTTATTACATAAGTTATTTCATCTTCCCCTATCGTTCATTATAACTTACCTTATTGCATAAGTTATAATTCCTACTTGTCCCTAGGATAAGCCTACCAATTATATTTCCTTTTCTTATTCAAGTTCATTTATAATAGGTTATTATCATTCCCCATTTTGATATTAATTAAGATTAACTTAATCCTTCCCACTTTTTTAAAACGTTTACTTAGCCTGTACTCAATTGAATTGGTTCGTAACACCACTACAAATTTAATTAGGTTAATTATTCCAATTTAAAGAATTATCCATGCTACCATGTTACCCACTTAACCCTTTATTATTCCCATGTCTTACCACATGTCTTATCTTGGTTAAGTTCCTATTATTTATTTTATACATGTTACCCATGTCACCCACTTAACCCTTTTATTATTCCCATGTCTTCCCACATGTCTCATCTTGGTTAAGTGTTTATTAATTCATTATACGCGTAATTGTGTAAGACCTCCCACATTAGATTACCGCTTGCGGTTGCAAGATATGCCAGGTAGACTTCTACTGCAATCCAAATCTAACATCGTGTCTTAGCACTATTACGCATCTAATTTTTGTCTTCGACATCTCACATTAGATAACTAGATTGAGGTTGCTGGATACGCTGGTTGGTTCCGGGCAGACTTATACAACAATCTGAATCTAACCTCGTGTCTTGGGCATGTAGGTTCTTATTATAGCTTATACCCATAATTCAAATCTTGGATTATAATATATAACAATTACCCATAAAACCCAATTCATGTTTATGCTTATAATTCCATCAGTAGGTTATGCCTATAATCCCAATTCAACTTATAATCCCAATTTACATTCATAATTCCAATTTGATTCATATACCCATAGTTATATTTATAATTCCAATTTGATTCATATACCCACGGTTATATTCATAATTCCAATCAATGTTATTCCCAAAACCCCATTATAAGTTATGCCCCTAAACCTCCCAATCACATATAATACCCAAATCAACCTTTTCCCTTTTATTCTCAATATTGTTCAATCGCATAAATCCACAATAGACATAGGCTCAAAGATAGCCTAGCTATAAAAATAAAAAGGGAAGAATAAAAGGAGGAAACCCAACGTAGGCATAAAATAACTGATCATAATTAAGCATATGATAATAATATTAGGCATAGGTGAATTTTATCAGATTAGATCTTTCAATAGGTTTATTATGTGTGTAAAGAGGGAATGGCGAACGATAGATCCATTATTATACAAAAATGTATTTTAAATCCACTGACTTGTATGTTCTTCAATTCTAGATCTGATCCATGGCTTTCTCCCTTCTTTTTTGCAGCATAGATCTAGACATCTGAATTCTTTTCCTTTCTAGTTTGTATAAACGCCTCTTTTTTTTAGTGTATACATATATACTTTTATTTTCTTGAAGAAAATATTTGAGAGAGAGAGAGCAAAATGGAGGCTAGGTTTTTATTTTTGAGTAAAGAAATCATGTCAAACCAAGGCTGTAATTATATGATTTTGTGTGCATTTCAGACCACCAGATTAAGGTTTCCAGAAACTTCTGCTACTAAATTATAAATGCCCTCTTTCGTTAAAGAACATTAATGAAGATTTATTTAGCAAAAACATTCCTTTGTTTATATCTTAACGTATAAAATTTGTTTCCCTTTTTTTTATTTAAACAAGGCAACAATTTATTTTTTTCTACCTTTTTATCATAACTATTATTTGTTTATGTAAATAAATACCATACGTTTACTTACACTCATGTTCTTATTAAATATGGTATCCAACTATGCCGTTATTTTTTAATTGTAGGAAAATATAGTATGTGTTAACTATTTTGCTAAAGAGAATTTAATATCTTTTTATTTTTTCCTCCTCATAGCCATTATTGATGGCTATTTATTCACTGTTTTTCTATTCATGTCATATTTGAAATGCCTAAACGCATTTACTACATGTACTCTCTTTTTCCATATTCAATGTAACCGTTATATTATCCATAAATATAACATTAATGTCGTTAATTACCAATTTCATTTCTTACCATTAAAACCGATTCCCCAAATCTCAAATTAGTGTTGCCTCCTATATACACACACACACACACACAAAAATATATATATATATATATATATAATACCAAATACTTAACATTTAGTCAACCTCAACCCAATTTGTTAATGTCATAAATATGATTTTTTTTATTTACATATTTGCGATAAATAATCAAATGTGCATGCATCTAGTCTCCAAACATTTAAATCGAGCAATGTTCTACCGAAAAAGACATGCCACATTTATTTCAACCTCTATCGGTTCCGAAAAAAGTACTTAATGCTTTCTTTTCAAACACATTCAACCTTTTAAGTGCATAATAATTTCTACAATGAACGCGCATATTAATTTGTTTCCATTCTCCGCTTTAAACGTGCATTCCTTATTGTACATTACTTTTTTTCCTTAATTATGTCAATGCAGATAATACATATACACACACACACACACACACACACATATATATATATATATATATATATATATTATCCTACACGTATATAAACTTCTGCGGCTTACAACTTCTTCACACATTATCCGTTTTATGCAAACTTGGTGTCCATCTGAACCAGAATTTTGAGTTGAATGTAATGATGACGTCTATTTTATTAATTCCTGATATTTAAATTAAGTATCTATATTTTATTATCTTTTTCTGTTACATACATTGTTATCGTACAAATTTTTCTTCTCTTCAACCTTTGTATTAATCTAAACTGCGTATCACCATTATTTATATATCCATGCTTATAAAAATATTTAGTTACATTAAAAATGAGGGGTGTTACATGAAGTCTCCACGAAATCGAAACAAAAGGGAGCGGTACTAGCTGTTAATGATATTTTTCGTTAACACCGGAAATGGATCAGTGGGATAAACCTTAAGGGAAAATTAGATGGGTTGTTTCCCTTTCTCGTTAGATTTTAATGATGGATTGGGAAGTTAAGGCTATTAGGCGCGGGCTTACTGTGATCTACTAGATTGGATCTAGGCTTAAGGAATGGGATTCAGTCGCCATTCAAGGGTATGATGATTGTAAACCTGAGCTCCACTATTAAATGGATAATAGATTGCGATGATAACAATTAAAGAAATAAATGTGCACACTTATAGAGCAATTTTACCAAGAAGTTCTCCCTTTATTAAGCTTTTAATGAGAATACATAGATGTTGTAGAGAAAGAATTCTCCATTGATAATTTCTAAGTTATTTCTAAGGATACAAAAGTAAGAAGAAGATCCCCCCTCAATGTGGCATCTAGGGCCCTATTTATAATGATTCAGGACTCCTCACGTCGATCGGCTGGTGGGCCCCGAAGGATCCTTGTCGGTCGCTTCCTTCTCGGCGTCGGGTGCGAGATCTTTGGCCGCTTTCGGTGCATTGGTCACGGTCCCTGAACGGTAATTGAATCTTTGAAAGTGAATCGTGAATGTAGGCTTGCGAATATGAGCTTCCGGAAGTAGGCCTCCGGCTTTACAGTGAATACGTGGAGGAACTGGGCCTCGCGGTGTATATTGATATCTGTCGGTTCGAAACCGCCACGGGTTTCGGTACTAAGTGAATTGGTACCGGTAGCCTATGTATCCTCTTGGGTCTCGGTTGACCTTTGGTGGGGTTTCCGTAGTAGCCTGGATTCCTGATGGATGGCTTCCGATGCTACACCTATTATTTGTGACTTCATCCTTTCGTTGTCTATGCAGTAGGTGATCCAGGGGTTGGTTCTGGGTAGCATTCGTGCTCCTTTGGTTTAGTGCTTCTAGTGATTTCGCCTTTGGATGTATCGGCTTATAGATATGTTGTTATTGAAGATTTCCTATCGGGCTTTGTTTGTCGGGTTTGTCGCCTCTGATTTCTTCGATTCTAGATCAGAGTCGATCTTTACGTGGAGCCTTTTGTCGGGTTGATACCTCGAGAGAGTCCTGTCGGACTGACTATGGCGGAGGGGTCCTGTAATTTTTTCTCTCTAGTCTTTCCCGACTTTCTCCTTTAGGAGGAATAAAAGGTTGCGGTTTATACGGTCTTTCGGATTATGTCTTCCCGCACTTTTTCTTCACATTGTTAGGCCCCACTTTATATTCAGCCTACTGCGAACTTTCGGTTATCCGATACGCCTTCATTGTCAGCATTCTTCAATGTTGAGTTTGGTAGCAACATTTGCCCCCATACCTTAGTGAAGAGGTGTTTCGACTTTTCAAGTCAAACTTTTCTCTTTTCTTCAAAATGTCATGTCAGAGTCTCCTGATCTTCTCCAATTGGAAGCGTCGAATGGCTTTTATTTGTGCATCCCAGATTGACCTTGGAATTTGAACCTAACTTTTTCCTTCTTCATCATTCCCGTCTTTCATCTGCAAATAAAACTTTTAAACAAGATCACTATTCTTACAAAAGAAAATACTCGAATTCTCCTCTTTCTTGAAGATAAGACTCGAGCTTGATTACCAGTTAGTATTTTTTACATCTTCTATAAACAGCGGTTCTAATTACACGATAGAATTGACACAATGGTTAGCTAAGGTTATGCTTAGGTCATCAAGATATTTGTGCTAGGAACAATCGTACACTAGTTATGGTATAAAAGAACATGACTTTCCCCGTCCCCTCATCTGGATTTGATTTAGGGTTCTACCTACTTGACCTCTGTCAATCGAGGTGTAATGACACTTAATAATATTAAGAATACCCTTGGTATGTGTATTTGTGTAAGGGATATGCATACCGATCATATTACTATTAAACGATGTCACCTGGCCGAAACATGTTATACAAAAGCTCTGCTAAGGGGGAGGCCATGGGTTCCACGATTTCCTGCCCTAAAGAGGTGTTTACGTCCAAGTCGTTCTTGCTTTTATCCAATAGCCTGCAGATGCCATATCGGATGGTTTTAGTATAGTGGGCACGGTTGCTGGGATTGCTGCATCTCCAACGTTCTTTAGGTATTTCCCAGAAGGATTTTCCATATACTCGGCCATTTGTAGATGGCGTGGGGATTTTCACCTTTATTTGCTTGCTCTACACTTTTAACTCTTTTTTTTGGAGAAAACGTATTAATGGTAACCACTTTATTTTCCCTTTTATATAATCCTTCTTTTCCTTTGGTTTGGTAATACATGCTTTAGTAGGGATAAGTTTTCACTATGCTCCCTTGAACCTTTTTCCATATGGTTATCGGACGTAGTTTGTGTTGTTATCGATCCTCCTCTTCTCTTGTTCTTCAATTTTGTACATATGGTATGTCTGTCAAAACACCTTAAACAGCCTTCCAATTTTATGATTATGTGCACATGGTTTGGCCCCAGCCATTGCATTCGAAGGAGTGCGAACTGTTGAGTCACGTATCCCTGTTTGGGCTTGACATTGTTGCTATTATTTACGCTTTGGTTCAATTCTTATGGTTGCTCAAGCTAATTTGGCAAAGGGTTGTTTCTATTCAAACCCGAGTCAGTCCTGAACTGTCCTGCATGAGCGACCGTTTGGCGTCAAGAATGCGAGTATAATATGAGCTTGTCATACGGGGCCAGGGCTGGAGGGGTCGATCGTTCGCCGCTTTTCCTTCGATCGCAATGCTTATTTTTATCTTGACTGACCTTTAAATCCGTGAATTGCATGATCATTCATTGGTTTATTTGTACAGGATCGAAACACCTCAGAAGTGGTGTGAGCAGGAGAAACTTTTTGATTTAGACGCCCGTAGAACCGAAGTTCAAACAATCGGCCAACCATCCGTGAATTCCCCCTTCGTCAGTCCTACCCATCCAGAACTTAAAACAATTATTAGTAGGCCCCACCATGCCCCAGGGCCATGGAATCCTAAGCTTGCCAAGCGATTCAGGGGTTAGGACCTGTAGGGAATATCTTCTAATATTGATATTTCTCTATATGACCAACAAACAATTTCGAGCAAGATGGTTGTTGCAAAGTCCCAGATGCTTGCTAGATTTGAGACCGCCATGCATCAGTTCATGGAACACATGGACATGCTCAAGGATCATACTGCAGAACAAATTAGCGATTGGCACACACTAGCCTATGGCCTCCAAAGGTTACACAAGGATAATCTTGAGCGCATCACCATCTTAGAGAAAGACTAGGCGAAGTTAATCCAAGCTCTTTGATCCTGGGATAGTGTTGTTGCCTCTTTCGCTCAAAGAGACATTAAGTTGGTAGGTCCAGAACGCAGAAAGCCCTTGGCTAGTGAACCTCTGTCTTCCTCTAATCAGCCTAAAAGGAAGGTTGGTAGGCCCAGGAAGAACAAAGATCTGTAGTCTTCTTATCCCGTCGATGATTGCCTTTTCATGCGAATTATGCTTATAATCGGTTGTATAAGTGACTGCCGGTCCTTGCTTTTAACTTTGTGTTGGTATATGTTGTGACTTTGTTAGTATGGGACGGTACCTCTGTTTATCGTATCGCAGCCTTTCACTCCGTTTTATCGTATTACTATCCGTACTTTGCGTATTGTACTTGCATCACCATTCACTTTGTCGATCATGTTGTTGTAGCGTGAATACGATATGGCCAGTTTGCTTTCGATGTTGTAGTAGCCTACTATAGCTTTGCTAGACTGGGAATGATCATTATTTCTAGTGGACCTTTATTATGTGCCTATAAAGGGACTCCTTCTTGAAACAACCTTTCTTGAAATATATCCTAATAAAAAATCGTTTAGAACAAAATAAAAGGGTTTGTTACTCATAGGATGAGACACCCCACATCCATTAATGTCACTCACTATGGGAATACATTAAGTTTTGTGAAGCGCTATAGGTAAACAGACACAGAATAATTACAAGACATATATAAATAAGGCAGCAGCGGAAAATTTTAAACTTTTATTTCAAACATAAGCCATAATACCGTGGTCCACAATTTTATAAGTCACAAGAACCATTACAATAAAATAACATCTGTCTTGCACCATCAGAGTACATAAGTAAATAAAAAGTATCATTCCCCCAATAAAAAGAGTTAGCCCATAGTAGAGATGAGAACTTGAGCCATACTTCAGAAGTAGCTCCTAGCAAGAGGATATCTGATTCCTGATTAAGTCTGAGTGTTTCCTCCCTGAGAACCTGGGGGGAACGAAAGAAAGATGGAGAAACAACAGGGTCATACATAAAGTCTGGCGAGTCTAGTTACTTTTAGCCAGTAGATAAATAAAAGCAACATGATAGGCATATAAAGTGGATAAGAGAGATCACTACATAAATGGAAGGTGTGACAAGGTAAGTAAGATAGGGTGTATGTCCCTCACTAATGATTACTCTGCATTATTACTAGTATAACTAAATGAGATGATCCCTTCCACTATGAGTTGGTAGGCTTAGATCATACGTCTAAGTGTACAATAACCACTACCCCAATCGATCGGCTCTCTGCCCTATAGATATCCTGTGCTGGCCCCACAGTAGGAGGTATCACTTCCTAAAGTTGCAACCCATGGTGTACCCGGCCGGTTTGCACCGCCCACACCATCCGCCCATTTTGGATCTCTTATAAGCAATCACTAAGCATGCCCCTTCTCCACCTAGTACGGAGGTCTTTACTTGATACCAACTCCGGATTACTGACTGAATGGGTCCCACACAATATGATACAAGCTCTCCCCCTTGTCTTGTATCCCTACTAGGTTTTCCACTGACTATGTATACCCTTAGGTGTCTTTAATTACATAGCCCTATACTAGTTATGCTCACCCTAAAGGTTGTCTTTAATTACATAACTTCATTACATTATCTACCGGTTATGTATACCATTAGGTGCCTTTAATTACATAACTTTATTGGGTTTAGTTCGTGGGCCTATATGTAAATATTACCCACCCCCTCTTAACCCACCCACTACCCATCAAATTTTACTTAACCCTAACTTAAGTTCATAGTAATATTAAATTTGGTTAAGTAGTCCATTTCATTACCATGTCCAATTATGGTTATAATGGGCTAGACGTCCCACATTAGGCCTTCAACTTGTGGACGTTGGATATGCCAGTCGGGTATGGACAGTATTATTCCACAGTTGGGCCTAACCTCGTGTCTTGGCTCGATTCGTATTTGCGTATTTAGACCTCCCACATTAGGTTCAACATTAGTAGTTGTTGGATATGCCGGTCGGGTCCGGGCAG
The DNA here is from genome assembly GCA_030737875.1 of Allium sativum. Classification (NCBI taxonomy): domain Eukaryota; kingdom Viridiplantae; phylum Streptophyta; class Magnoliopsida; order Asparagales; family Amaryllidaceae; genus Allium; species Allium sativum. The sequence goes on from CM060920.1 coordinate 994,295,950, forward strand.
ACTTCCACCACTAATGTAACCTAACCTCGTGTCATAGGTACAGTTTACAATTCCTAATTGTAAATTACTAAACATTCCAAATTAATCCAAATCTACCTATGTCATTATAGGTAACTATTTCTATGTTTCCCCATTTGACTTACATGTCCCATTTCATATAAACATTACATAAATCATGCCAAATATAATCCCTTTTTCCTTGTTTCCTCTGTAACGTATTCGTACATATTTTAGCGGCATTTAGGCTATAAAGTAGCCTAGCTATAACAATAAAAAGGGAATATGACAAGGGTGATAGTTTCAACATGTCTTGGCATAAACATGAACATAAATTGGCATAATAACAATGTGAATGGAGATGTGATTGTCATCATAATAAAGTGGACATCAAACTAGTAACTTGTGGCAATCACTATGATGTTCAAGAAAGCATAATAAGATCTAGATTAAACATTAGGTGTCCAATTACTTAGATCTAGCATAGTTAGGGTGACATGGTAACATGTTTAGATCTAACGGTGGATTCACATGTCAAGTTTACAACATATCCCATGTATCACAATATAACAGGAGAAAGGTGATCAACATAAAGATCTAGATCCAAGTAACGTCACAATTGTCCAAATTAATAGATGTACATCCACCATAACATGGTTACAAGCCAAGATCCACATGAGTAACAAAATTGTATCACCCAATTTTATTAGATCTAGGAAAATAAATCAGTCATGACATGGTATAGAATTTCACATTAACACAGAATCATACTTTACAACATATCCAATTCATAGTCTTTTAAAGTATACTTTTATTTATCAAAACCTGAAGTAATCTAGAAACTCACAGCGTTAGGTTTAAAGAATTTAGGAAGAACGGATTTAGAATTTCTAAATTGGATTTGTAGAACATGTTATTGTAAAAAACGGTTCAATTTGCACTCCAGCAGCATATGGCCTCCATGACTCCCAATGAAGAAAATATAAGAAATAGGACACGTATATATAGCTGCCGAACCCCTTGAAACCGAGTGCCACCTCAGCCCTAGGGGTGTCGACATCCCTGTGGGTGGGTCGACCCCTAGGTTGACACCCCTCTAGGGGGGTCGACCCCCTAAAGCGGGAATTTTGCCGCTCAGAGGAATTTTCCAACTTGGAATCCTCTGGATAGGATTCTGACTCATCTCTGACTCACCTCTGAGTCATGCATATATATAAAATATTTCTATGCGTATACAAACTTAAAACCCTCGTAACTTCTTCATATGGTGTCCGTTTTACGCAAACAAAATGTATATCTTGACCAGAATTTCGAGGCAAACGCAATAGTGCAGTCTTTTTCTTTTGAATATTAAATTAATTATTATTTAATTTATTCTCTTTAATGTCGTTAAAAATTTTGGGGTGTTACATTCTCCCTTACTCAAAGGATTTCGTCCTGAAATCTCTAAGTCGAGAAGAATGCATATCCTACCATCCATCATCCACCAATCACTGGCATCCATTGCCTTAAAGATTTCTAATGCTTATATGAATACATGCAAAGGTGTGTGTATATGTCCCAACACTAATGCAAAGAATAGGCGGTCTACTGATTCAGTTGACCTCCTTAATGCAATGTATGTTAGTGCCATGAATCCAATATCTATGCAAATAAACCTATCGTATCATATAAGTTCGATATGTGTGCATACGCATTCATCCAAATGCGACATCCATATGCCAATTCATCCATTTCCATCCATAAAAGAAAAGAAAATGCACAAACATCCATATGCAATATGAAAGTGATTTGTAATGACCCGCATTGGCAGAGGTGTTAAAATTTATTTATTTAATTATATAAATGGTGGTTTAGTAAATTTAATGGTGGTTTAATTAAATAATGATGAATATTTAATTAAAATAATAAATTAAATAATATATTTAATTCTGAAATAATCAAAATTAGCTGAAATGGCGATATGGTGTGAACTGGATCATCTGTGATATTTAATTCAGCTTGGGATTGAATTTGAGTAACGAATAAATTCAATCGACGTCAGTTTGAACGTAGAATTAAAATTTAATTAAAATAGAATGCGTAACGACGCGGTAGTTCGTAATTTGGTGATTTGAACTTCAACTGAATGTACATGATTCGTTTTAGATCGGATTTATGTGAAACAAGAAACATACGGAGCTGGTGGAGTATATCTTTCTAGTGGAAGAGAAAAATCGGGATTTCATCGTGTAGATTTTGATTTATGTCCAAATCAAATTCTAGAAAAGTCGCTGTGGAATTCCTTTATAATTTATAAAGGAATTATTTATATTTTAAAAAGGAATTTCAATATAAATCGAATATCGGGTAGACCGAGAAGTGAATATCAAGTTAGAAATTCATATAGGAATATTCTAGAGTTGTATGGTATTCCACTGTGAATATGGACGATAATATTTATTTTTAAATATTTAATTTAATCATATTTAAATATATTTATATTTTTAAATGGTCATTCAGAGCTGTAAAAATAAGCCACTTTTGCAAACGAAGTCAGAATTCGACGAAACCAGTTTCGTTGGATCCGCAATGTCAAATAGTTGTTAGATATCCAGTTTCGTGATTTTTAAAGTCAATATGTGGCCGTACGGGATTTTAATGTGAAAAACAGTCGATAAATTGACCTTTAAAAATACGCTGCGTGAGCAAACGAAGTCAGAATTCGACGAAACCAGTTTCGTTGGGTCTGCAATGTCGAAGTGTAGGTGCATGTCCATTTTCGTGATTTTTGGGTATCGTATGTGATCGTGGGAATATTAAAATGATAAGTACAAACAACGATGGACTAAAATGGAATATAAAAATATTATAATCCTCCTATATAAACACCCCAACAAAATCATAAACCTAATTTTACATTTCTCTGGTCAAACTTTTCTACGCCGTTGTGTTCTTTCTGAAACCAGAAAATAAAACGTGAGAGTTCTTCTTCTTCAATTCTTAACAATTCAAAATAAATTCATCCCAAAAATCTATAAATCAAAATAGATGTGCCTTTGAACTCTTGGAAAGAAGATCTTCATCCCCATGTAGTTTTCAATTGGTGCGACGGGGTTCTGGATGCTCGAAAATGGCAACAGTAAACTAGGGTTCCAGTTTTTGGGCTATGAAAGCTTCAATTGAAGAAACAAATAACATTTTTGGGTTTTTGGTGAAGTTCCGAAGCCGGTGGAAAATTCTTGTGGAATACGATCACAAAATGACGCGGGTCCTAATCGACTCGGCTTTGAGTTGAGGTAAAGTGGGTCGGGATTGTAGAGGCTTGAACGAGATGGTGGTTGGTGAGATTGGTTTGAAAATCGATAAAGGGAAGAAGGAGTGAAGGGCGGTCAACGGATGGCCATTTCGTGGAGTTTGGTTTTACTGAGGGCGTCGGTATATTGAGGAAGACGGGTTTTAAATGGTGGAGCGGGTATGGGCTTGGCAGAGAGGAGTTGGGTCAAGCTATGAAGGTATAGGCCCAAGTTTAATTAAAATCCATGTTTAATTATTTAAAAATATATTTACTTCGAATGTGTATAACTCTACCATACGAAATCAGAATCCAGCGAAACAAGATCCGATGGGATCGTATGGACGGACCCTACACAATGGAACTGACTGGGAGTGAATCCGAGCTCGTTACAATTTATAGCAAAATAAATTGTCCGTCTGAATCAAGCGATGGTTATCTATATCAATGATGATCGTCCAATGTGAGTAAATCTCACAAACTCTGAACAATTTATAATTTCATGTTGTATTTTTAGAACTGTTACGTATTGGATGTTTGACTGTTTGTTGACTTTTTGATTGAACTGCTAGTCAGTTAGTTGAATTTCTATATGATTCTGTTTAACAGAATATATCATATTGAAATGAAAGTGATGTTATATTATATTGTTTAACATCCGTGGATGCAGGAAGACAGTTGGAGGAATCCAACTGGATTCCTCGACATTTATTTTACAGTTTTTCATATATTGTGATATATGATGTGTTATATAATCTGTTATGGATTATGTGTGTTGGAATGATGTTGATCATTGTTATTCGATATTTTAAATATTATAAAAGACCCTGGGATGTAAAAAGAATTATTTCAATGTATATTGAAATAAAGGGATTTTATAAAATCAACAGATTTTATAAAAGGAAATATTTCGAAAGTAAATAAAAGGGAAAATGTTTTTAAAACGAATAGAGTTTTATAAAAGGGAAATTATTTATAAAGTGAAGAACTGTTACTAAAAGTAAATCTTTATCAATGAATAGTTTAATCGAGTTAAAAGGAGTTAATCGATGTTAGTTTAATGGGAAGGGGTTAATCGATGTTAGTCAAATCAAAAGGAGCTAATCGATGTTAGTTTAATCAATTAGAGTTAAAGCAAATGAGTAAATCGAATATAGTTATTCAAATAGAAAGTAAAATGAGTTAATCGAATATAGTTTATTCGAATAGAAAGTAAAAGGAGTTAATCGAATATAGTTTATTCGAATAGAAGCAAATGAGTTAATCGAATATAGTTTATTCGAATAGAAAGTAAAAGGAGTTAATAGAATATAATTTATTCAAATAGAAGCAAATGAGTTAATCGAATATAGTTATTCGAATAGAAGCAAATGAGTTAATCGAATATAGTTTATTCGAATAGAAAGTAAAAGGAGTTAATCAAATATAGTTATTCGAATAGAAGCAAAGTAGTTAATCGAATATAGTTTATTCGAATAGAAGCAAAGGAGTTAATCGAATATAGTTTATTTGAATAGAAAGTAAAATGAGTTAATCGAATATAGTTTATTCGAATAGAAAGTAAAATGAGTTAATCGAATATAGTTTATTCGAATAGAAAGTAAAAGGAGTTAATCGAATATACTTTATTCGAATAGAAGCAAATGAGTTAATCGAATATAGTTTATACAAAGAAAGTAAAAGGAGTTATCGAATATAGTTTACTCGAAAGAAGTTAAGTGAAATGAGTAAATCAATAGCATTAGTCAAATAGAGTTAATCCAATAGTGTTAGTCCAATAGAGTTAATTGATAAGGGTTAATCGAATAGAGTTAAGTGAAAAGAGTTAATCGAATATAGCTATTCGAAGGAGGGTTAAGTAAGGAAGTTAGTAAAAGGAATATAAAGTGAATTTGCCTATTTCAAAGTTAGAAATGTTGTTCAGTTAAGGTCTGAGAGGTAGTTCTACCCCAACTTGATTGGCTTCGTTTTTAACTAAGGAATAGTTAAGGTTCGGCAGTAAAGGAAATGGTTTGAGTTGGCATAGCGATTGTTTGTTTAAACAACTATTTAAGTCCAATGAAGAAGCTTTGGAAATGTTTTCCAAATAAGAAACCAGAAATGTTTTCTAATAAAGAAAACAAGAAATGGAAATGTTTTCCATTGTTAATAACGTATATTTTCCAAATGTAGAAAATAAGAAATATTGAATATAGGGAAACAGGAGATAAGTAAATTAATGAAATAAAGAGATAAATGTTGAATGATGTTTGATCGATATAAATTTCCATTTGGAAATTATATCATTGTTTGCACACCTGTTTTTCTTTGATAGTTAAATCACAGACTATCGAAGTTTTGACCATTTTAACGTTGTTAATATGGAGAGATCGGTTGGATTATTATCCAAGGAACCACTCCGTATTGGTATAAGCGTTGCGAATCATATATGCCAAAGGAAATTGAAGACGGAGTTATGCAAGGGCTATCCTGTTTTCAGAATAGTGCCTTCGGTTCATCCTGTTCCTGGATGACTTGTATGGACGGATGTCTGACAGAGTACTTTCAGACGATCACGTGTATTGATTTCTCCAACCGTACAAAGAGTGGAAGCGGAGAAGGAAGCTTCTTTTAGCTAACAAATAATGTATGGTTGAGGACGTCAATCGGTGATTTGATGGATTTGACGATGTGGCATTCAAAGTGAATCTGGTGTGATGATAAAGCGTAGCTTCTAGCCTCACATCCGGTAAATGACAGAAATTGGGCAGGCAGCATGGCTAAGTCGGTCGCACCGAAGTAGGGTGTATAATCACATGATCTAGAGTTTCATTTACTTCTAAAAATCTATTGTTGATGCTGTTCCATTCGGGAAACAGTTGCTGATCCCAACCGTTGGTGATATACATTCGATACACTCAAGCGAAATGAGCGGTCGGTCATGTGTGGCCGGGTTGCAAGATGTTCTTGTTGAACCCAGTGTATTCCTCTCTAGAGGTACATTAGCGAAAGGTGGTTCCATACCTTGTCATAGTTGGAAACCCATTACCAAATACGTGCTTGCGGTTTTGATTTGTATACTATATATGTAGAACGTGAGATGGAAGCGTTTCTGCTAGATGATTATTATGTTGTGGTTGATAGACATTATTATAATATCAAACGGTTTTTGATATTTGGATTCTCATAAGGGAAAAACCTGTTCCGTTATACGGACGTCTACCTTGGGTGATTTCCCACCAAAATGAAGCTTCGTCCTTTAACAGCCAAGCAGCTAATTGAATTTTCCTTCGATCCTCCAATACAAAGATTACAAATAAGTCCTCTGTCTCCTTAATCCAATTCTGAGATTCTACGAATGTCCTATTACCATGGAACGACCTTCCTCCCGTAGCCCGGAAGTTTTTGCAGATCTTGGCAAAGTTATCAGCTCTTTGAGGGGGAGGAGGAATGACTGGTGCAGCTGGGGGAGGAACGTTTTCTTGGCCTTCGACAGGTGTCATGGCCTCCAAATACCTATGGAACCATCCAGGTATTGTGACGCCCTCCGGGATATTAGGGATGTTTTGTTCCCCAGACATGCTGAAAAAGGGAAAAGGAAGAAATTTAGATAACGAACCGAAGGATGCTACATATGGCTTTTTAGGGAATGTTTTCCAAAATAGACTTTTCTTTTGAAAATGCTTTTCCTTTAAAACCTTTTTGAAAATAATTTCCAAAAACTTTTATCTAATCTGGTAACCTTCAGCTCTAATACCAAGTGAGACACCCCACGTCCATTAATGTCACTCACTAAAGGAATGCATCAAGTTTCTTGAAGCGCTATAGGTAAACTGACACAGAATAATTACAAGACAGATATAAATAAGGTAGCAGCGGAAAAATTTACACTTTTATTTCGAACATAAGTCATAATACCGTGGTCCACAATTTCATAAGTCACAAAAACCATTACAATAAAATAACCTCTGTCTTGCACCATCAGAGTACATAAGTAAAAAAAAGCATCATTCCCCCAATAAAAATAGTTAAGCCATAGTAGAGACAAGAACTTGAGCCATACTTCAGAAGTAACTCCTAGCAAGATGATATCTAATTACTGATTAAGTCTGAGTTTTTCTGCTCTGAGAACCTGGGGGGAAAACGGAAGAAAGAAGGAGAAACAACATGGTCAGACATAAAGTCTAGCGAGTCCAGTTACTTTTAGCCAGTAGATAAATAAAAGCAAAAAAATAGGCATATAAAGTGGATAAGAGAGATCACTATATAAATGGTAGGTGTAACAAGGTAAGCAAGATAAGTGTATGTGCCTCACTAATAATTACTCTACATATTACTAGTAAAACTAAAATGCGATGATCCCTTCCACTTTGAGTTGGTAGGCTTAGGTCAAACGTCCAAGTATACCCTAACCACTACCCTAATCGATCGGTTCCCTACCCCGTAGATATCCTGTGCTGGCCCCACAGTAGGAGGTATCACTTCCTAAAGTGACAACCCATGGTGTGCATAACCATATCTACTGGTGTCGCGGTGGTCTTAGCCCCCTCTGCCCGGCCCATGCACGCACATGTCCTTGGTCGGTTTGCGCCGCCCACACCATCTGCTTCATTTGGATCTCTTACAATCAATCAGTAAGTGTGCCCCTTCTCCGCCTAGTCCGGAGGTCTTTACTTGATACCAACTCCAGATTACTGGCTGAAATGGGTCCCATACAACATGTTACAAGCTCTTCCCCTTGTCTTGTATCCCCGCTAGGTTTTCCACTGACTATGTATACCCTTAGGTGTCTTTAATTACATACATAGCCCTATACTAGTTATGCTTACCCTAAAGGGTGTCTTTAATTACATAACTTCATTACATTATCTACTGGTTATGTATACCATTAGTTGTCTTTAATTACATAACCTTATTGGGTTAAGTTCGTGGGCCTATATGTAAATATTACCCACCCCCTCTTAACCCACCCACTACTCATCCAGTTTTACTTAACCCTAACTTAAGTTCATAGTCATATTAAATTAGGTTAAGTAGTCCATTTCAGTACCATGTCCAATTATGGTTATAATTGGCTAAACCTCCCACATTAGGCCTACAACGTTTGGATGCGTGATATGTCGGTCAAGTCCACGCAGTCTTATTCCACAGTTGCACCTAACCTCGTGTCTTAGCCCAATTCGTATTTGCGTACTTAGACCTCCAACATTAGGTTCAACAATAATGGCTGATGGATATGCCAGTCAGGTCAGGCCAGACTTCCACTACTAATGTAACCTAACCTCTTGTCATAAGTACAATTTACAATTCCTAATTGTAAATTACTAAATATTCCAAATTAATCCAAATCTACCTATATCATTATAGGTAACTATTTTTTATTTTTCCCCATTTGAATTACATGTCCCATTTCATATAAACATTACATAAATCATGCCAATTATAATCCCTTTTCCCCCGTTACCTCTCTAATGTATTCGTACGTATTTTGGCGGCATCTAGGCTATAAATTAGCCTAACTATAACAATAAAAAGGGAATATGACAAGGGTAATAGTTTCAACATGTCTTGGCATAAACATGAACATAAACTGGCATAATAACAAAGTGAATGGACATGTGATTATCGTCATAATAAAATGGACATCAAACTGGTAACTTGTGGCAATCACTATGATGTTCAAGCAAGCATAATGAGATCTAGATTAAACATTAGGTGTCCAATTACTTAGATCTAGCATAGTTAGGATGATATAGTATAATATAAAGATCTAAAGGTGGATTTTCACATGTCAAGTTTATAGCATATCCCAATGTATCACAATATGACAGGTGAAAGGTGATTAACAAAAAGATCTAGATCCAAGTAACGTCACAATTGTCTAAATTAATAGATGTACATACACCTAACATGTTTACAAGTCAAAATCCATATAAGCAATATAATTGAATCACCACAATTTTATGAGATCTAGGAAAATAGATCAATCATGACATAGTATAGAATTTCACATTGATACAGAATCATACTTTACAACATGTCCAATTCATAGTCTTTCAAAGTATACTTTTATTTATCTAAACCTAAAAGTAATCTAGAAAAACACAACATTAGGTTTAGAGAATTTAGGAAGAACGGATGTAGAATTTTTGAATTGGATTTGTAGAATATATTGTTGTAGAAAACAGTTCAGTTCGCACTCCAGCAGCATTTGGCCTCCATGACTCCCAATGAAGAAAATATGAGAAACAGGACACGTATATATAGCCACCAGACCCCCTGAAACCGAGTGTCGCCTAAGCCCTAGGGTTGTCGACACCCCTTCAGGGGGGTCGACCCGAGGTCGACACCCCTCTAGGGGTGTCAAGCCCCTAGAGCGGGAATTTTTCCGCTTAGAGGAATTTTTCGAATTTGAATCCTCTAGATAGGATTCTGACTCACCTCTGACTCATGCATATATATAAAATATTAATGTGTGTATACAAACTTAAAACCCTCGTAACTTCTTCATACGATGTCCGTTTTATGCAAACCAAATGTCTATCTTGTCCAGAATTTCGAGACAGATGCAATGGTGCAGTCTGTTTCCTCGAATTCTGAATATTAAATTAATTATTATTTAATTTATTTTCTTTAATGTAATTAAAAATTTCAGGGTGTTACGTAGGATGTTGTTGAAATCATTTACGATTTTTTTTCAGAGTTGCGTAAGGGTTTGATATACTAGCAAAAAGTAAAATAACTAACGGATATACAAGTTGAAGGTACTTTCTGTTTTCACCAAAAATGGTTCAAACACCAAAAGTACAATGAATGTACTTCACCAATATGATTAGAAAATAAGTGGAGGCGCTCTTAACAATAATTGAAAGTGAAAAATGCAAAGAAAACAAAATGGATACGAGGTTTTATAGTGTTTCAGCCTTGTATCTGGCCCACATCCATTGTGAATAGAGTTTGCATTATCATGATGATGATTAAAAGAAACATTAGCTCTTGCACTTTATACATTTTTTTCATCCACTCAATATAATTTCAATTTACATACAAATTCCGTTTAGATTCGCGAGATTCGATGGAGGAATGGCAAGATCGGTGATAAAGAAGGACGGATAGGCGACCGAGAAGGAAGAGGATGTCTTGGATCTTTCACTCTTATCAGATTTTGACAGATACCATGGCTTAATGGATGAAGGATCTTCGGATGATGATAATGGCTAGCAATGTTTAAGGAATGGCTAAGGATGGAACTTGGCATCACTTCGTGGTAGTCGGATCCCCCCTTTCTTGATGGAGGGCATGTCCTATTTATAGGTGAGCCTCTATGGAGATTTGAACTTGAATTCATCTGAGTCGCTTGTCCCATTCATTACAATCATTCCACCGCCTAATTGTATCCAGGTGTCAGTGACCGTCCCCAATCATTTAGAGAAAGTAACTTTAAGAGCGGGTGACTTTGTGAGAGTGAGCAACCTCCCAAGTCGCGAATATCTTTAGGTTAGTGGTCCTTAATTTGGCGAAAAACATCTGATTGAAATAGTAGCGGCAGGTCAAGGAGCAAACGACTATGGTTATAATCTATAAATGGACATAGGTGCATGCGCAGCCCCTGGTTTCTTTGAACTTTTGTCTAACTGATGGGGAGGTTGTCTTCTTTGCTCTGTTCAATCAAACTTTTTGATACAAGAATGAGCGAGGGACCCATTCATGACGTGTGAACCTTTGTGTCGCGCCATTCTTGGTATGGTTTTGCATGCACGACTACTTTGTATCTTTAAACTGTTGAGTCAAGGATTTCATAGAGTTTTGGTCTCTGACAAAAAGATAAGTTGTGATCGGCAAAAAGAAGATAATCATTAGTTTGAAAAGACATAAAGAGCTGCATATGGTATTTCACATTAGAGGTTGATTACTTGGTGTTTTAGTAGTGTTACCTATGTTAAAATCTATCCTCAAATAATCCCATACCTCAAAATTATTATTATATATACAAATATATATGTATACACATTAATTGTGCACATTGGGTGAAACCAGTCGGCGCCTGGTTTTTTACCAGTCGACCGTTTTTGCCTAGTTTGCACAATAAACATGTACACATAAATATAACGTATATATATTCTAATTTCTGTCTACTGGTCCTTTTTAACATGTCGACCGTTTTCTTTTAGAAAGCAACCTTTCGTATAGACACTTCCTTTTCATCAATGGTTGCTTCTCTTTTTCTTCACCAACAATCATGGCCATTGTTTGTAACTCTTCACAAAGGGTTACAACTGTTTATTCCTTATATAAGCACCATGAAATCATCATTTCTATCATCGATTTCTATTATACTAACTTGACTTATTGCTATTTACATTCTTGATCTCATTTCTACATTCTCAAGTTCTAAATTGCTCATATTCAATACAATATCGTTTGAATCCTAGAATCTATTTAATATTCTATTGATTCAATACGATATCCACTTCCAAATCTTTATATACACAAATATTCTATTTGAGGATAAGATATGGGAAGGTTGTACCACAAGTGACAAATTCGTGTTATCAAGAACACATATTGTCAACAACAATTATATTCATCTTTGTTGAAGTCCTCGGTGTTGTAAGAGGCAAGTGTTGAAGTCCTCGTTGTTATTAGAGGCGTGAAATCCCATTCATCTGCCCGGGTGTTGTATACCTGTTCCTCCAGGTGAAGTGAGATGCTTGCTAGTGAAAATCCAGATAGAAGTCTGGGACTGGACGTAGGACGGTGCTCCGAACCAGTATAAAAATCCCTGGTGTGATTTTTCAATTTTATCACTTTTGTTGTTTTATACATTTCTGTGATAAGCTATTATTTCTACTTGAGTGTGGTACATCATATTACATGATCCGTATGTACTATACTAAGCAGTACATGCACTTTCATTTGGTATCAGAGCAAGGTTATCATATAACCATAACACGGTTATTTGATATATTCTTGTAATATAGCAAATAAAGTAAGTACTAGCACTCAAAACACCACTTACACGGAAGATCAATCAACATAAAGACCTCCATTCTTCAATGGTCTCAACTATAGCTATTGGGCAACACGTATGTCATTCTTCATGCAGTCAAATAGCCATGATGCCTGGAATGCTACCCAAAAAGAAATAGTGAATCCAACAACTGATTATTCAGAATGGACACCGACTGAGAAAATGACAGCAGTCGTAAATGCAAAAGCAATAAACATGTTGTTCTATGCATTAGACCAAAATGAATACAACCGTGTTAGTATCTCCACCACTGCATATCAAATTTGGAAAACGCTAAAAAAAACTCATGAAGGTACTAACAAGGTTAAACAAGCCAAAATATCCATGCTGAAAAGTCAGTTTCAAAATTTCAAAATGAAGCCAAATGAGACAATTAATGATATGTATTCATGGTTTCAAACTATTCATCATGCGCTTATTGGTTTAGGACAAAAATATTCGGATTTTGATGTTGTTTCGATAGTCCTACATTCTTTGACTAGTGAATGGAAAGGAAAAGTATTAGCAATTGAAGAAGCTAATGACCTTTCCATCATGAAGCCAGATGAATTGATAGGAAATCTAATCTCCTATAAAGCTAATTTGCAGGCTTGAAAGGAACAGAAAGAAGAAAAGAAAAATGTAGCATTTCATACTGAAAAAGATGAAGATGAATCAGATTCTAAAGATGAGGACCTAGCATTCGTTGCAAAAGGTTTCAAAAAATTCTTCAAACAACGAAAAGCAAGTCGGTATAACAAAAAGAAAACTGGATCAAATAAACCATCTTCATCCGCTATAGAATGTTTCAACTGCCATAAAAAAGGGCACATGCTCAAGGATTGTCCAAAGCAAAAAAAAAGTTAGAAAAATGACAAATTCAAATATAAGAAGGACAAAACAAAGAAATGAGCATTCTCAGTTACATGGGATGATTCAGACTCATCTTCATCAGAAAGTGAAAGTGTTACAGAAAATGAACAAGCAAACGTTTGTTTCATGGCAGCAGAAGATGAGGTACAAATTACTACATTTGATGAAGTACTTGATATTATTGCCGAATTGATAGTTAAATATAAAGACATGAAATGACAATTCAAAGAAGCCAAAGCAGATTTGAGTAGACCAGAGTTTGAACGAGATATGTTAAAACACAAGAAGAAAATATTTGAAGAAGAACTTGAAAAACTTCAAGAATCATCATCTAATATTGACTCTTAATTATCTCTTTTGAGTCAAGAAATTGAAATTCAAAAAGAGAAAAATCATTCTCTTACTATTGAAAATCATGAGCTTAAGGCAAAAGTCAAAATTCTGGACCTATAAAAGGCTAGTTTACAAACTAAGTTAGATGATATTACTCAAAATGGTTCTAACTTTAACAAGGTCGAGAAAATTTAACAAAAATCATTGAAAGTTCATAACCTGCTTCAAAAAAAAGGTTTGGGATATAAGAAACAAGAAACCAAGAAAAAGAAAGATGTGGCTAAGAAAAATCTTAGTTTATTATATTCTAAGCCAAAACCAGTTGTGAAATTTCAAAAGAGAAATGTCAAGACTACCAAGATATGGGTTCCTAAAACAAATAACATTTTGATTAGGAACAAATATATTCGACATTTCATGAATACTGTGCATCTGAATTCAAATTGTTTATTTAAAGGGGATACTGGACCCGTATGGGTTTGGACTCCTAAGACCTAACTCTTAGGACCCTATTAAAAGGTGGGTACCATAGACTTAATTTTATTTATTGCAGGTCCCACTTAAGAAAAGCGGAAATTGGATATTGGACAGTGGTTGCTTGAAGCACATGATAGGAGACAAGAGCTTATTGACAAATATTACATACTCAGATGGTGGCTCCATCATTTTTGGAGATAATTCAAAAGGCTATATCATCGGCAAAGGCGATGTGGGCAATTGCAGTACATCTAAATTAACTCTTATTACCAATGTCATGCTAGTTAGAAATTTGAAACACAATTTACTTAGTATTAGTCAGTTATGCGACAAGGGTTTTACAATTTCCTTTTCAAATAATAAGTGTAGTATTTTAGATAAAGAACATAATTTAGTTTTCAAAGGTTATAGAGACAGAAATATATATTCTGAATATGAATATCAATCATAATTTAAATGTGTGTCATGTGGCTAACGATAATGATCCATGGCTATGGCACAAACGCTTTTGTCATATAAACTTTAGAACTATCGACAAGCTAGCCAAAAATGATCTAGTTAGAGGACTACCCAAAATGAGCTTTAAGGTTGAAAACATTTGTGATGCATGTCAATTAGGAAAATTGACCAAATCATCTTTTAAATCCAAGAAAGTCATATCAACATTACAACCACATGAGTTACTGCATATGGATTTATTTGGACCAACTAAGGTTCAGTCAATAAATCATAGTCGATGTGTGTTTGTAATTGTTAATGATTACTCTCGTTACACCTAGACAATTTTCATGAAAAACAAAAGTGACACTTTCGAACAATTCAAATCTTTCGTCAAAAGAATTCAAAAATCAAAAGGGCTTAAAGTTAAAAATATAAGAAGTGATCATGGCGGAGAGTTCGAAAATAATGAATTTGAACATTTTTGTACAAAGAAAGGTATATATCATAATTTTTCATTTCTTAGGACTCCACAACAAAACGGAGTTGTAGAACGGAAAAATCGGACCTTACAATAATGTGCAAGAACGTATTAAATGGAACCACTTTAGCAGAACATTTCTGGGCAGAAGCTGTTGCAACTGCATGTTATGTTTTGAATTGTGTATCCATTCGACCTCTTACAAAGAATACGTCTTATGAATTATTTAACCAAAGAAAGTCCAATATCTCATACTACAAAGTCTTTGGTTCCAAGTACTTTATTTTAAATACGAAAGACCAGCTCGGCAAATTTAATCCAAAGGCCGATGAAAGAATATTTGTCGGTTATTCGGAACATAGCAAGGCCTATCGTATATTTAATAAACGAACCAAAACTATTAAATAATAACTTCATGTCTCATTCGATGAATTCTATCACCACCCTCATAATATATCAGATGATGATGAAACTATAGTCACGGATAATTCAGTCATCACAAATGTTGATTCTAACTCAGAAATAACTGTTGAGGATATTCCTCAAACATGTATGTTACAATCTCCACCAAAAATACGATCTCCTCCAAGAATATTTAGAGATCATCAGGTTCAAAATATAATCGGGGAAGTAACATCACAAATAAGAACAAGGAGTCAACTCCATTAAATGGGCCATGTTGCGTTTCTTTCAAATATCGAAACTAAGAATCCAAAAGAGGCTGCAACAGATGATTATTGGATCATTGCCATAGAAGAAGAACTAAATCATTTCGAGCGCAATGATGTGTGGGAACTTGTTCCAAGACCAACTGATCAGTCAGTTATTGGTACTAAATGGGTCTATAAAAACAAGGCTGATGAACAAGGAAATATTACCCGAAATAAAGCAAGATTAGTAGCATAAGGGTATAATAAGGAAGAAGGTATCGATTATGAAGAAACATTTGCACCTGTTGCTCGACTAGAAGCTATTAGAATCTTATTATCTTTTGCTTGTCACCACAATTTCATACTTTATCATATGGATGTCAAGAGCGCTTTTCTCAATGGATTTATCAAAGAGAATGTATATGTCGAACAACCTCCTTTGTTTGTACATGAAATATCCTGACTATGTGTACAAACTTAAGATCTGTATGGTCTAAAACAAGAACCTCGTGCTTGGTATGAATGACTACGTAGTTATCGTATTAACTCAGGATTTCAAATAGGCAAAGTTGATCAAACTTTATTTATCAAACATTCTCGGAAATATATTTTACTTATCCAGATATACTATCTTTGGTTCAACAAACGATAAACTCTGCAAAGAGTTTGCAAATATTATGACCAGAGAGTTTAAAATGACTCATATGGGAGAACTATCATATTTTCTTGGACTTCAAATCAAACAACTTCCGAATGGTATTTTTATTAATCAAGAAAAATACTGTGGAAATCTTATCAAATGCTTCGGATTAGAAAACACATCTGGTAAACCTACTCCCATGAGTACAACTACACATCTTGAAAAAGATGAAAATGGTAAGAATGTTGACCAAAACTATATCGAAGCATGATTGGTTCTCTTCTTTATCTTACAGCCAGTCATCCAGATATAGTGATGAGTGTTTGTCTATGTGTACGCTTTCAAGAAGATCCAAAGGAGTCACATCTACGAGCAGTGAAACGTATAATTCGTTATCTTAATAATGCCAAAGATTTCGGTCTTTTCTACCCAAAAGAATGTCCATTCGAATTAATATCATATAGTGATGTTGATTTCGGAGGCTCTCGAACGGATGGAACGAGTATACATGCCATTTTATTGGAAAATCACTTGTCTCTTGGTTCAGTAAGAAACAGAATTGTGCTTCACTATCAACATGTGAAGCTGAGTATATATCAGCAGCTCTTGCTTGTACTCAAGTAATATACACGACAACAAACATTTCAAGATTTTGATATTCATTTATCAAATTTTATTATATACTGTGATAACACCAGTGCTATAAACTTATCAAAAAATCCTGTAAACCACTCTCAACCAAACACATTGATATCTGTCATCATTTTCTAAGAGACAATATCGAAAAGGGAAATATATGTCTCGAATATGTCCAAACTGAAAATCAACAAGCGGACATTTTTACTAAGCCTCTACCTGAGTCTAGTTTCATTAAGTTACGTAAAGAGCTTGGACTTACCTCCAGAAAAGAACTTGACAAGTAATGTTATCACTAATGTCATATTTTGTAGTTCTTTTCATTTTCGGTTTATATTTACTCAAAACATTAGCTATTTTTAGCTATTGTTATATTGGGAAAATTGAATATGAGCTGTTAAATTCTTCTACGGCCAAGTATTCCTGGTAGTTCTTAGCCTCAAGTTTATATATAGAGAAAAACCTATATAAAATTGGTATTCCCTCCATTTTAATCTCCCAAGCTAACCATGGCACATATATGTGATGAGTGTGCTCAAAAATCCCATATTTCTGTTACAAGTTCTGAGAAGGAAGAGTACTACTCTCCCGAAACTCCAAAACACAAATCAAAGCATCATCAATTTAAACATACCTCTGGCAATACATCATCTTCAAAACGGGCAAAGAAAATGTTGTTTTATCCAGCCCGTACCAGAGAAAAGATCGACGATATTCATCATTACCAAAAACATCAGATTGATCTTCAAAGATAGCTACATTACGAGCAAAGACTGACCTTGGATAGACTATCTCTTTTAGAGAAAATGGAAATGTTCTTTTGTGGCTCTAATAAACATAATGTACATGAGCCTATGCCAAACATGCCTTCATCCTCTACAAGTCCGAATTCATGGGATAGAAATTATAATAAGAACAAAGGAGCAAGAGAAAATTGGTTACCATAGACACCACTTATATCCGATACCAAAAAAGTGTCTACCGATCACAATTCATCTACTTCACATTAAACATATATCGTGGTTGTATTATCTCGTATAACTCATGTACTATTGTATACATCCTATATATAAGTAAACTCTATTTCTTTTGGACTGATTAATATCAGAAATAGTATGAAAACTAAGAAAAAACAGCCCAGACTAAAACCACTTGACATGTCATTTTTTACCAGTCGACCATTTTGATCTCTGGTCAAAAACGGTCGACCAACTAAAAATGAACGGTCGCCAAGTAAAAGAAAAACTGTTTATATATATGTATATATGGTCACTTCTTCAACCCATCTATTCATTCCTTCCTTCAATCAGTTCCATTTTCAAAACCCCAAAAACCCTAGAAATCGAAATTCTTCATCCAATATCATTCAAATGGCACCTCATCAAAAGAAATCAAAGAAAGCTTCAACTACTGAACTATAACCTATTGATATCTCAGTAAAAGAAATGGTTAGTTGATCCAATTGAATTCAAAAGGTGGAATGAGATGAAATATTTCACAATTCATCTGGGTTCATTTGTTAAATTCTCTGATTTCTCTAGTTATCATGTTCTTAACTTAGCGAAGAGTTCTAATATTGAAACCCTAATTGATTTTGATCGAAATAATGTGGAAATTAACCATCTTATAATCAAATTATTCTACACTAAGTTGAATTTAGAGAAATACAAGCCAGAAAATCCCAAACAATGCCTTTGGTCTGTTGTATGTGGCAAACAAGTATTTATCTCATGTGAAAGATTGGCAACTGTTCTTGGTTATTCATTTTTGGGTGAAAAATTCTCGAGAATTTTGCAATGTCCATGTCCGTAATCTAATTAGTCAACAATTCATTAAAGATGACAAGGATAGCACAAAATTCGTAGGTTTACGACCTACATCGAGAGTTCTTCATCATACCCTTATGCACTCTCTATTACCAAGCATAGGAAATTTTGATGCCGTCTATAAAACAAATTTCAAGGCATTATATGCAATCTATGGGGATATTCATATCAATTGGATTGAAATGATTTTTGATGAGATTTTGCAAATGAACGATTGTATTAGGCCACATTTATTCTATAATGAATATATCATGCGTCTATTGCTTGATTGTGGCATCACACCTCCTGAGTTGTCTATTTCAAGGCCTAAATGCATCAACAAAGCATCAATTAAACGGATGAAGCTTCCCCACCCATACTCTAGTATTATGCCTTTTGAACAATGAAAGAACAAGGACATCAAGGAACTTCATAACGATCATCCCGCCCTAAACCTGAAGAAGTTAAACTTCTAAGATCATCTTCTTCTACAAAGGACTCGCTTAATACCATTCTCGGAATCAATTTCTCCTCGAAGCAAGAATTTAACGAATGGATACAAAGAATGACAAACTCTTTAATGAAATTAAGTATTTCTTCGGAACTCTATGGGAAGCAATGTCATGTGGTGCATCATCTTCTATACAAGCTCAAGATCCCGGCAAACGTCCAGCCCCTCCTATTTTTGCTTGGACATCTTCGGAGGAGGGTACAAGCTCAGAAACTAGATGTGGTCGTGGAAAAACTCAAATTATTGAAGAAGAAGAATATGATGATGATGATGAGATGTAATCCAAATCTTCTAAGTTTACTTCTTAGTTTATCTCTTAATATGCACTTATGACTTTATTTCGCGTTCAGACTTGATACGGCACTTGTATCTAAATAGTGCCTTGTTTTATTCATTTTAGACTTATCTGTGTGTGACTTTTGGTATGACTTATGGTATTAGTTTATGTTGCTTATAACTCTAATATTATCATTTACATCCTCACTTATTTATCTATTAGCAACTCCTTTTTGTCGATGACAAAGGGGGAGAAAGTGGTACTAACAATATATATGAAGGAAAATATAGTTTATATACAAGCACAATTTCGGGGGAGATCATATACAAGGGGGAGAATCAGACCTATATTGTCATAAATCAAAAAGGGGGAGAATGTTGAGTCAAGGATTTCATTGAGTTTTGATCTCTGACAAAAAGATAAGCCGTGATCGACAAAAAGAAGATAATCGTTAGTTTGAAAAGACACAAAGAGCTACATATGGTATTTTATATTAGAGATTGATTATTTCGTGTTTTACTTGTGTTACCTATGTTAAATCTATCCTTAAATAATCACATACCTTAAAAAATTTAATATATATACAAATATATGTGTGTACACATTAATTGTGCACATTGGGTGAAACGGGTCGACCGCCTGGTTTTTTACCTGTCAACGTTTTTTCCCAGTTTACACAATAAACGTGTACACATAAATATAACGTATATATATTCAAATTTCTGTCTACTGGTCCTTTTTAACATGTCAACCGTTTTCTTCCAGAAAGCAACCTTTCGTATGGACACTTCCTTTTCATCAATGGTTACTTGTCTTTCTCTTCACCAACAATCATGGCCATTATTTATAACTCTTTACAAAGGTTTACAACTGTTTATTTCTTATATAAACACCATGAGATCATCATTTCTGTCATCGATTTCTATTATTCTAACTTGACTTATTGCCATCTACATTCTTGATCTCATTTTTATATTCTTAAGTTCTAAATTGCTCATTTTCAATACAATATCGTTTGAATCCTAGAATCTATTTAATATTCTTATGATTCAATACGATATCCACTTCCAATCTTCGTATAAACAAATATTCTATTTGAGGATAAGATTATAGGAAGGTTGTACCACAAGTGAGAAATTCGTGTTATCAAGAACCCATATTGTCAACGACAATTATATTCATCTTTGTTGAAGTCCTCGATGTTGTAAGAGGCAAGTGTTGAAGTCCTCGTTGTTATTAGAGGCATGAAATCCCGTTCGTCTTCTCGGGTGTTGTATACCTGTTCGCCTAGGTGAAGTGAGGTGGTTGTTAGTTAAAACCTAGACAGATGTTTGGGACTGGACGTAGGACGGTGCTCCGAACTAGTATAAAAATCCCTGGTGTGATTTTTCTATTTTATTGCTTTTACTGTTTTATATATTTCTGTGATTAGCTACTATTTCTACTTGAGTTTGTACATCATATTACACGATCCGTGTGTACTATACTAAGCACGTACACGCATTTTCACAAATCATGTCATACAACTGACCCTGGCTGTGTTTGAGCGGTCCCCTTGATCGTTTTTACATGTGCAACCTTTCCTAGCCGTACTTTAAACCTTCGTAATGTGTGGTCGCCCCCGACCTTTCACAGATTGTTTGAGTATATTGTGAAGATTTTTTCATGATCGATCCTAATGGCACCCGATCCAGGATTCTAACACTTGATTAATAAACCAATATATTTGTGGTTTTTAAGGGATAAACATTTTCCCCTCAAAGTTCATAATTTTATTTTGCAAAAATTATTAGCTTCGAAATATCTGATCACAACATAGTTTGGTAAGCTAAATCAGGTTTATTAAGGAACGGTCATGCAAGACTTAGGGTCATTCTTAGGGAAAAGAAACAGCTGAAATTGTACCTCCTCGTGGGCAGAAGTCTAAGTCACTCTTCTTATTTCGATTGGTCAAATCATGGGAGGCGGGCAAGACAACTGGCCTTTGATGTGCTACGCGCAATCAAGTACTATGCTGACGCAGCAGGAAAGGTCTGGATGCATGTCTCTTAATCTTTTTGGTCACTTTCCTACCCTTCATTTATTTTATTCTTATTTTCCAATATAAAAACACATCGATAGCAGCTATTCCAGTTTCTAAAATCTTAACTTCTGCTTTAACTTCATTGTGACTAGATTATCCCGATAAGGATTTTCGTACTTTTTAATCTGCGAAGTGCAGGTTTGCCATTCTTGCTTGCACTTGTTCTTCTTCTGAATTTATAATGCATGCTTTTAGTATAAATGAGTCCTTTTAGGTTTTTTAGAGCCGCTTTCCAAAATCTTTTGTGATCATTAGATATGATTCATGATGTCACTGATCCTTCTGCGATGAGAATAGTCGAAATTTTGGAATGGTTTCGCTTCATTTTTGCACTCATCTTTAGAGCGTTCATTCACCGTTCCTGCTGATTCTAAACTTTTTACATACAATATGCTTGCTAAAATGTTCAGGACAAGTTATAATCCCTGATACTATGACCATGTGTTGATTACTTGTTCCCTGTTGCTAAAATACTTTAAGGCATGCTGCCTTGATACCGTTGTTACGATTTATACTTTCGGTTTTGAATCCTATGACCACTCAAGTGTATTTTGGTGAAAGATCATTCTTGCTTTGCTCTTGAGTTGACTTTGAACGATTCTGATATGTGAGAACAAACAGGCTTGTTGTACACAATCAGGATTGAAGGAGTCGGTTGTTCATAATTTTCTTTTGATCGCTTCCCTTGTTTAACCTCAACCGACCCTTCTAAACCCTAATTACACAATTATTCACTAATCCATCCTGCAGGATGGATTCGTCTCCAGAACACCATCGGATAGAAAGGTTCTTTGATTTAGATGTTCAAATAGCTGATGTTCAGTCGACGGGGCAGCCGTCTGCGGACTCTCCTCTCAGTCCCTCTTAATCAGAACTTCAAACTATCATCAACAAGCCATGTTATGATCCTGGACCATGCAATCCCAAGCTTGCTAAGCGGCTTAAAAGTTGGAGCTTACAGGGTATATCTTCTAATGCGGACATATCTCCATTTGATCATCAGACTTTTTCTTATGACATGATTGCTGCGAAGTCCCAGATGCTTGCCCGCTTCGAGGCTGCTATGTACCAATTCGGAAAGCAAATGGACTTGCTCAAGGACCATTCCGCGAAGCAATGGCACTCTCTAGCTTGCAACCTTCAAAAGCTCTATAAGAACAATCTTGAGCACATTTCTGCTTTAGAGAGAAAGAGGAGGCAAAGCTGATTCAGGCTCTGAGGTCCAGAGATAGCGTAGTTGCTTCTTTTGTCCCAGGAGGTGTTGAGTCGGTAGCTTCAAAGCATGCTCATGAGGCTCCATCCTGCTCTGCTCTACGTAAGAGGAAAGCTGGCATGCCCAGAAAGAATAGAGGTTTGTAGCTTTCCTTTCTTTTTTTCGATGGTTCCTTTAGCCGACTATGTTTTAAGATCGGTTTGTAAGCGGGTGCCGATCCCAGCATCTGACTTTTTGTTGGTCTGCTCTATGACTTGTGCACATTCTGTTGTTTTGGTGGTTCGGTGGATGACTTGTGATGATGCTTCTATGTTTTGTTTTGCTCGATGAAAGGCAGTACTCATATTTATTCCATTTTGACCCTTCACCTTGTTTAATAGAATTTTTATTTGTATCTCTGTGTTTTCATTTCCGACGGTCGCAAGTTAGTTTCGTATTTACGATGTGTAGCTTTAGTGCTACCGGCTTGTTTTTCGGTTTTAAAGCGGCTTATTTTAATTTTATTGAATTGGAAGCGGTCAGCACCTTAAAATTTAGTTTGGTTAATTAACCTTATGCCACCCCTTTTCTTTTGAATTAACACGCTCATACGTTTGCGGACCCGGTGGCATAAGTCTTTCGAACTTAAATATATATTGCTGTTGATTTAGGTGTAGTCAAATCCGCGTCTCGTTAGCTTGGTGACTCAAATTCTTCGGAGATTGGTTCTGAGTACGTGCCCTCATGGGAGGGCTTGGGTTCCAAATTTCAATCCAATTTTGGTCTTGTTTGATTTGGTTATCAGAAAGACATAAATTGGATAACCCCTTTTGGTTAGGATTTCTGTTACCACCTTTCGGCTAGGATTTCTACTTTGCGCTAGTCCTTCCAGCAAGTTTTGTCGGTCCTTCCGGCACTAGGACTGGTGTTTCTAGCCTAGGTTTTTTTCTTTTCTTTTTTTAAAAAATCTTTGTGCTTCGTCCTGGGAGGTGGGCACTAGCTCCTCTTATCGAATTTTTTCTCGATTCGAAGAAATCGTGTTCTACACCTAACAAGATGCCTCCTTTTGGATTGGCAAAAAGAATAAATCCATGGGACATGTTAAGCTGCCTTTGATTTAATTCTTCATTTTGGGAGGTGGATACTATCTCTTGTCATCGACTTTTTGCTTGACTTAAAGAATTCGCTTCCTACACTTGAGAAGGTGCCTCTTTCATGGGATTTAACAATCTTTTATTTGTGAGACATGTTGAGTTGTTTCTGCCTTCATATAGCTGGGTACCAATCATTTTGTTGGATGCTTGCAAAAAGAGGCTGGCATTTTGTGTGATGAAAAGCAGAATTTTCTGGCTCAGTGTCCACTTTTTGCTCGTTTGCCAACACAAAGAAACCAATTTTAGCAGAAATCTGTGAATACATGATTCGTGCATGCAAATGGAGATCCTTACTCATTTTTTTATGTATATAGCTTTAAATGCGAATTTTGTAAATATCTACAACTTTTCCTTTTAATGAATTTGTACAATGCATTAAAGAAAATAATGACGGATGTGATGTTTGTTCCAAGCTCGAGGAATTTGGATTCCATCTGTTGTGGTAAACTTGAAAGTGCCATCCCGATGTTTTTGGTTTATAATATAAGGCCCACCCCAATTTGGTCCAAAAACTCCGGTTCCAGTCATTATTTTTTCAGCACAAGATCCCCGATCTCAAAAGTCCTATGCCTGACTTTTGCATTAAAATGTCTAGCTACTCTTCTTTGATGTGCTGCCATTCTAAGTTTGGCTTCCTTCCTTTTTTCCTCTATTAGGTCGAGGGCCTCGAGTTGTAACCTCTCATTTTCCTCCTAGTTAAAGTGAGTCCTCCTGTGAGTGGGAACTTCCAATTCCACAGGAATCATAGCTTCGGATCCGTAGTCTAAGGAAAAGGTGGTGTGCCCAGTCATAGTTTTATGGGTGGTACGGCATGCCCATAATGCTAGTGGAAGCTCATCTGTCCAACCACCTTTATATTTCTCTAACCGCTTTTTAATAGTTGTCTTAACGATTTTTTTTTACTGCTTCCACTTGCCCGTTCGCTTGTGGATGGGCAACTGCTGAAAAGCTTTTCTGGATTTTATACTTGGCACAGAAATTTTGGAACTCTTCGCTCTTGAATTGGGTTCCCTTGTCTATAATTATCTTTTGTGGCACCCTAAACCTACATATGATATTCTTCAAGACAAAGTTAATAACTTTCTTTCATGTTATGGTTGCCAATGGTTATGCTTCAGCCCATTTTGTAAAATAATCAGTAGCGACAATGGCATATTTGAAACCAGATCTTGCAGTGGGAAGTGTCCCTATGAGATCAATGCCCCAGATAGCGAATGACCATGGGCTGACCATGTGAGTTTTGTCTGTGGATGGCATCCGTGGGATCTTTGCAAACATTTAACATCTATCTCACTTCTTAATATAGGCCAAAAAATATTTGTTTATATCTGGCCAAAAATAACCGTATCGTAGAATTTTCTTAGCCAAGGTTTGACCCCTAGTATGACCTCCGCATACACCTTCATGTATTTCTGTCATGATCGCTTTCGATTCACTTTCGGTGACATAGTGAAGCAAGGGCGTAAAAAACCCTCGTCTGTACAACACTCCATCCTGAATAAGATACATAGGGGCCTTCCGTAGGACCTTCTTTCTGTTCTTCGTTTCTTTTGGGAGCGCACCAGTCATGAGATATTCTTTGATTAGTGTCATCCATGAGTCAGGCTCATCGATTGCTTCCATGATCGAATCCATCTCAATCTGTTTTGTGCTGGGGATAGAAAGGACCGCTACTGAAACTAATCCTGTGAGTTGTGCATCTCTTGTGCTTGCATATTTCGCCAGTGAATCTGCCTTGGTATTTTCTTCCCTTGGAATATGGGATATGGTGTAATGTTCGAAAATTTCCAGTAGATCCAGTGCCTTAGTTAGATAGGTCGGCAAATTAGCCATTTTGGCTTAGAACTCTCCTTTGACTTGACACACCACTAGCTGTGACTCACTGAAAATTTGAATGGTTTTTAGATGTAATTCTCTCGCTAGCCTTATCCCTGTAATGACGGCTTCGTATTCAGCTTCATTATTTAGTGTCGAAAATTCTAGTCTTATCGCATAACATATGGATCTTCCTTCAGGGGTTTCCAGTACATCTGCTCCAGAGCAAAAATCATTTTATGCTCCATCAACAAATAATTTCCATTAGGTGTTGGTTTCAGTATTAGATTCCTCTTTCATTTCTCCTCGATCGGTAAATTCGGCGATAAAGTCAGCAAGTGCTTGTCCATTGATTTCCTTTCGGGGTTGGTATGTAGTATCATATTGACTGAGCTCAATATTCCATTTCATAAATCTCCCGGAAGTCTCTGGTCGGGACAAGACTTGTCTTGGAGGCTTGTCCGTGAGAACCTTAATAGGGTGAGCCTGAAAGTAAGGCTGAAGCTTTTTTGAGGCAATGAGTAAACAATAGATGAGTTTTTCAAGCTTTGGATAATTCAGTTCTTCCCCAGTTAACCTTTTACTGATGTAGTAAACTGGTCTTTGAACCTTCGACTCGTCCCTTACCAATGCCATGCTTAGAGCATGGGTAGACACGACCAGATACACAAAAAAATACTCTTCATCGTTAGGCTTTGACAACATCGAGGGTGTTGCCATATGTTAGATTAATTCTTCGAAAGCTTTCTGGCATTCAGGGGTCCATTGTATCTCTTTCTTCCTTTTCCTAAGGCCATTGAAGAATGGAAGACATCTGTCTGTTGCTCTAGATATGAAGCAACTTAAAGCCGCATTCTTCTCATTCAAACGCTGAAGCACTTTCTTGGTTCTTCGGGTGCGAATTTCTCTTAAGGCTAATATTTTAGCTGGATTGGCCTCTATGCCCCGACCATTGACCATAAACCCTAAGAGCTTACCTGAACTGACCCCGAAAGAATACTTTATAGGATTCAGCTTCATGCCATATTAGCGTAGAATATTGAACATCTGAGCCAGATCTTCCAAGTGATCTTCTGCTCTTGTCGATTTTACCAACATATCATCGACATAAACCTCCATTGTCCTACCAATCTGTTTTTTTAACATAGTATTCACCAATCGCTGGTAGGTTGCCCTGACATTCTTTAGGCCAAATGGCATCACCTTGTAGCGATATAAGCCAAGATCAATAATGAAACTTGTGTCTTCTTGGTCCGCCCGTACATCATAATTTAGTTGTAACCAGAATACGCATCCATAAAAGACAGCAATTCATGTCCAGCCATGGAATCCACAAGTTGATCTATTCTGGGAAGAGGGGAACTATCTTTTGGGCAAGCTTTGTTGAGATTTGAATAGTCTACGCAGACTTGCCATTTACCGTTTGCCTTCTTCGCCAGCACAGGATTGGAAACCCATTTTGGGTAAGTAGATTCTCTGGTGAAGTCGTTCTCCATCAACCTATCGACTTCCTCATTCAAGGCATGCGATCTCTTTGGCCCCTGAGTCCTCCTTCTCTGCATGAGAGGAGGTACTTGAGGATCAATGTTAAGTTTATGGACTGCGACATCTGGAGATATGCCACACATGTCGGAATAGTTCCATGTGAACATATCTAAATTGGCCTTTAAAAAGATAAGCAACTGACTTTTTAGTTCTAGGCTCAATTTAGAGCCAATATTCAGCAAACGGTTTGGATCTTTTGGATTAACAGATATGGGAATTGGGATCTCAGCCGGAGCTGCTCTTTCGTCCTCTTCACTAGCGTTCCTGGGGTCAAATTCCTTTCGTGCTCCGCTACGCTTGCCAGTGCAGGGACCCTTCTTTAATTGCTATAAAGGAAGTTTGGGAATGCGGAGCGTAGCTTCCGTATCCTTTCCCAAATCTTTTCTCCTGGCCTCGCGTAGCTCTATTACGTAGCATTCCCTTGCAGTGATCTGATCACCTTTAATTACACAAATTCTCCTCTCAGTTGGAAACTTCATGTGCAAGCATTATAGAGCTAAACCGATCTTAAAGAATGTGAGAGATGATCTTCCAAGGAATGCATTGTAGGATGAAAACTCATCTATCAGGACAAAGGTCTGCACCATAGAAGCCTTGCATTCTCCATCTGCCAGTTCCACCAGTAGGTCTATTGTACCAATGGGTTGTGTGGGTTGTCCGATAAACCCGTGGATTTTATTCGGATAGACTTTTACTTCTGCCGTAGAGAGATTCATCTTCTGAAACGTGTTGATGAAGATCACATTAACGGATGCCCCCATATCAACTAGGACTCTGTTCACAACTGTAGGACCTAGACCGATTGTAATCACCATAGCATCAATAGTTTATGTAACTAATCCGTCGGCGTCCCTACCTTTGAACACCACATCATCAGTTGAGGTTCGAGGCATCTTCGTTGGTGATTCATTGTTCAGGATCATGCATCTTTCTTCTTTTGAAGCTCCTTTTAGTTCGTTAGCGCACTTTTCCATGTCTGCCCAGGTGCTTCCTGCCGGATGAGGCCCTCCAAATATCGTATTGATTACCGGTCTCGAATCAACATATACTTGAGCTTTCTCTGTTGAATCGGGTTGGCTAACGGTGTTATCGTGTCCTTGTGCAACTGGAAAGCTTTGGGGATCTTTCACATACTATTGGAGTTGATTCTTCCTGATGAGCTCCTTGATTAAACTCTTCAGGTGTCGACATTCATTAGTGTTGTGGCCGGGTTGGTTATGGAACTGGCGGAACTTGCTAGAGTTCGCTTGTTGCTCAGTAATCTTATGAGGCTTCATCTGGGGATAGATGCCTGAATCCTTAGTGGCGGAATAAATTCTCTCTGGAGTTTCATTTAAAAGAGTCAGTTCTGAAAGCTTGTAAAGTCGTGTTTTCTTATAAGCTTTGTTGTCTTTCTCATCACTCCCCCTCTTTTGCCAGAGTCATTTTTCTGCTATGTTCGGAACTCGTTGCTTTTTCCTTCTTTCGCAGTGTTATTTTCTATGACGTTCTGGACGTTTGGAGCGTCATCTTCCACGCTCATATACTCCTCATCTTTTTTGTAAAACTTCTTAAGAGTTTTGGGTTTCTTCATTTTGAGCCCTTTTCCGAATTCTGATTTCTTATCAATAGCACCTTTTAGGGCTGCCAGCAAATACCAGGGTTCTGGTTCAATGACTTCGACCGCTGCGGCATGGAAATGCGTAAGAAAAACTTTAATGGTTTCTCCAGGCTTCTGTTCCATCTCACTGAGCGACATCACATCTCTTGCTTTGGTAGTTTGTAGGCGGAACTGGTCTTGAAATCTTCTCGCTAAGTCGGCAAATTGATCAACACATTTAGGTGGGAGTCTGGTGAACCATAGCGAGGCTACACCTTCCAGGCATATGGGAAAGTATAAACACTTTATCTCATCGGTCGCCCTGGCTCTGTTTATGTATTGGTCATATTTGAACAGGAAGGTATTTGGATCCCCTGTTCCACCATAAGGCACTATTGTTGGGGGCGTGAATTTCTTGGGGAATTTTGCTTGACGGATCCATTCTGTGAATGGCTTTTTGTTGGGAGAAAATTTCCACTCTTTTTCTTCATCCACCCGGGTTGTTTTCTCTTTCATTATCCGTTGGATCATGTCTGCAATGCATTTCTCGTCATTCATTCGCCCTCCGGACTTGCACCTGAGTTTTTGCTAGTGCGAACACGATTCGAGCTCCGATGCTTTTCATTCCTTTTGGGAGGACTTGTGGTACTTTGCATCGCACGCTTCTCCATAGGTTTCGGAGATCTGACCTTAGAGACCTCAACGCCGGCCTCCCCCTTATCTTCCACTAAGAAGTGGGGTCAATTAGGGTCCGAGGCTGAAGAGTCCTCTCTCTCATCAGCAATGTTCACATCATTAAGTGGTGAAAGATTGGATCGAGTACCAATCAAGGCATCAATCCTTTCCATCAACATTTTGGTCGTGGCATCCATTTTTTCATTCAAACGGTCATAGCCACATTCAATTCATCACGTGTTACAGATGGCCTGGAGAGTTCTTTAACTTCTTGATTCAAAGTTTGCGGCGTGGTTTCATCACCGCGAGCTTCTCCAACAGCTGTGGTAGTTTTACTGGATTTGTTAGTTTTCCTTGAACCGGCTATGGCTTTGAGGAAAGAGGGAAGTTTATGATTTGGAGGTAAGTTATTGAAATTTTGAGGGAAATGTGAAGGAAGGATATGAGAATCGGCCTCATGGTGGATGCCAAATGTTTTCACCAAAAATGGTTCAAACAGCAAAAGAACAATGAATGTACTGCACCAATATGATTAGAAAATAAGTGGGGGCAATCTTAACAATAATTGAAAGTGAAAAATGCAAAGAAAACAAAATGGATACGAGGTTTTATAGTGTTTTAGCCTTGTATCTGGCCCACATCAACTATGAATAGAGTTTGCATTATCATGATGATGATTACAAGACACATTAGCTCTTGCACTTTATACATTTTTTTCATCCACTCAATATAATTTCAATTTACATACAAGTTCCGCTTAGATTCACGAGATTCGATGGAGGAATGGCAAGACCGGTGATGAAGAAGGACGGATAGGCGACCGAGAAGGAAGAGGATGTCTTGGATCTTTCACTCTTATCAGATTTTGACAGACACCATGGCTTAATGGATGAAGGATCTCTGGATGATGATGATGGCGATGGCTAGCAATGTTTAAGGAATGGCTAAGGATGGAATTTAGTAGCACTTCGTGGTGGCCGGATCCCCCTTTCTTGATGAGGGGCATGTCCTATTTATAGGTGATCCTCTATAGAGATTTGAACTTGAATTTATCCGAGTCGCTCATCCCATTTATTACAATCATGCCACCGCCTGATTGCAGCCAACTTTCAGTGACTATCCCATATCATTTAGAGAAAGTAACCTTAAGAGCGGGCGACTCTGTGAGAGTGAGCGACCTTCCAAGTTGCGAATATATTTAGGTTACCGATCCTTAATTTGGCGGAAAAAAACATCTAATTGAAATAGTAGCTGCAGATCAAGGAGCAAACGATTATGACTGTAATCTATAAATGGACATAGGGCACATGCGTGACCCCCAATATCTTTGAACTTTTGTCTAACTGATGGGGCGGTTATCTTCTTTGCTTTGTTCAATCAAACTTTTTGATACAAGAATGAGTGAGGCGACCCT
This sequence comes from Allium sativum, assembly GCA_030737875.1. Lineage (NCBI taxonomy): Eukaryota > Viridiplantae > Streptophyta > Magnoliopsida > Asparagales > Amaryllidaceae > Allium > Allium sativum. The sequence continues at coordinate 994,326,788 of CM060920.1, forward strand.
TTCATGACGGATGAACCTTTATGTCGCGCCGTTCTTGGGATGGTTTTGCATGCATGACTTCTTTGTATCTTCAAACTATGTCGTGCGACTGACCCTGGCTGTGTTTGAGCGGTCCCCTGATTGTTTTTACATGTGCAACCTTTCCCAGCCGTATTTTAACCCTTCATAATGTGGGGTCGCCCCCAACCTTTCACAGATCATCTGAGTATATTGCGAAGCACTTTGCATGGCTGATACTAATGACTCCCAATCAATGATTCCAACGCAGGATTAATAAACCAATATATGTGCGGTTTTAAAGGGATAAACACTTCACTGAGGGGTTTGTAAGCCTATTGTTAGCTTCAAACCTTGAACCTTCGCTGGAATTCCCGAAAGGGGCAAGCGATTCCTTTTCTGTTTGAATCAGGAATTGTATTCATATGCTTGGTGCAGCCTTGGTGACTCCACATCTAGTGGATATTTTTCTTTTTGTGGGATTGCCCCGGGTTATGACATGTGAGATCGTCAGCTTGCTTTGGGACTTCATTGAGAAATCGATTTAACCAAGATTCGGGCATTGAGTGGCTAGACCCCTTTCCGACTTTGGTCCAGAGCTAAATGGATCAAGATTTAGGTATTAGCACAGAAGACCGGAACCCCTTCCAGTACCGATAAAGTGTTAGATCGACCCAAATTCAGGAATTCATCATAGGATGCCGGAACCACTTCCGATATTAATGAAGTGCTGAATCGACCCTAATTCGTATTTTAAGATAGAAGATCGGGACCCCCTCCAGTATTGAGAAAGTGTCGGATCGACTCAGATTCGGGTATTACTATGGAAGATCGAAACCTCTTTTGGTATTAAGGAAACGCCGAATCGACCAAGATTTGGGTATTAGCATAGAGAATCGAAACCTCTTTCGGTATTGATAGAGTGTCGAATCCACCCACATTTGGGTATTAGCATAGAGAACTAAAACCTCTTTCGGTAATGATAAAGCGCCGAATCGACCCAGATTCGGGTATTAGCATAGAGAACCAAAACCTCTTTCGATATTGATAGAGCGCAGAATCGACCTAGATTTGGGTATTAACATAGAGAACCGAAGCCTCTTTCGGTATTAATAGATCACCGAATCGACCCAGATTCGGGTATTAGCATAGAGAAGCGAAGCCTCTTTCGGTATTGATAGAGTACCGAATCGACCCAGATTCAGGTATTAGCATAGAGAACCAAAACCTCTTTCGGTATTGATAGAGCACTGAATCGACCCAGATTCGGGTATTAGCATAGAGAATTGAAACCTCTTTCGGTATTGATATAGCGCCAAATCGACCCAGATTTGGGTATTAGTATAGAGAATCGAAACCACTTTCGGTATTGATAGAGCGCTGAATCGATCCAAATTTGGGTATTACCTTCGGACTTTATTTAGGAAGCAGAGGTCGTACATGCTTCTTGAGCGTCCTCTTGGTCTTTCATCGTCAAAGTAGAGGATGTACGTGCTTTTTCGGCCACTCTCTGGGCTTGGGCATCCGGTGTGCCTGGCTAGCTATCCACAAGCATGGCCTAAGGACTTATCCGACCTCCCTCCAGGAGGCTCCTCATTCTTACCATCGTAGGCGATAATGAGGGCTTAGAAACTTAGACGGGGCCATCTAGGCACATAACTAAGGTTTACTCTTTTGACGTTCTACACGGGCCATTGTAGGCACTGATAGTGGCTTATATGCCACCCCTTCGAGGGGTGCACTATCCTGACCATCGTAGGCGATGATAGGGGTATGCGCTCCCTTCTGCGGGTAACGTGGAATATAAGCATAGGTAGGATGTGCTCTTCTGCGAGCAGAGGTAGGACGTGCTTAGTTCAAGTAGAGGCAGAGCGTACTCTTCTACAAGAAGAGGCAGGACGTGCTAATTTTTAGATGCACTACCACGACCATTTCTGGTGTGAAACGGCGGCTTACGCTTTTGATGCTTTAACCCTTACCCCCTCTGGTTTGGGCAAGGAGAAAGACTAACACAATCATCCCCCCTTCGGGGGGAAGCCTCGCCCTGGCCAATTTTGGCGATGACATGGGATTTAATCCATTGATAATTGGACCCTTTTGGGTTTTCCTTTTTTTAGAAAATTCTAGGGAATAGGCTTCTGTACACCGACACACATGCATTGACCCTTTTCCTAAGTATTTTCTTAAATCCACCTCAACTTCTCGATAAAATCTGTGGTCGGCCTTGACTAACGAATCTGACAATAGCTTCCCCGAGAGTTCTGCAGTGATTAGTCTCGTGTCCATTCATCAAGTGATAATGACAGTAAGGCCCTCTTGTCTTTCTTTCGTATTTAGATCTTTCCTTCATGGAGCTCCAATAGTCGAGTTCGTGTTTTGCATATCCCTTATACATATGTTGGTCTACGGGTCAAGCGTCGTTGGGGTCGGTCGAGCATAGTCCACTCCAATCTAGTACACCTAGACAGATTGTGAAGAGTAAGGAACGATCACATAGAACAAAGTTCAAGTGCCAACTAAGGGTTAAGCACGACAAGGAAGGTCGCATAATCAAAACAAGTTCGGTCGTCCACTCAACACAGTTAGGATTGGTCATATAGCATAATACAATCATACAGAGGGGTCGTGCGCACGAAGCCATCTCAAGAATGGTACTGCCCATGGATGGTGAGGCTCGTACATCCTACAAAGATCGCCCATATTAAGGAAATTTCTCATTCTTATACCAAAGAAATCGGTTGTACAAGACGAAGAGAAGAATTGGTTCTGGTCACATGTTCCATTCTGAAGTCGTTTGTCCATGCTACCACGATTGATCATACGTAGCAGGGAACGCAAAGATACAAGAAGTTACAAACGTATCCCATGTCCGCTCATGGATTGCAACCTCAATCGCTCACTCATTCCTTAATCAGTCACTAATGCTACAATCATATGTCATGTACCGATCCGATAGATATCAACTACAGAACGATCGCACATATGACTGCTCTACAAGTTTTGATCGGTCGCCCATCTACCATCAGATACAAATGCTCCAACTAGATGGTGTATGTTAGTCAATTACAAAAGTCTTAACATGATGATCTGGTTGGTTGTTCTTATACTAACCAAGAAGCTTTGACAATCCGCCTATACGCTCATCGACTTTCCACCCATTTAATTTATTCAAACTTATGCAACCACTTGCTCCCATGAAGTCGCTCGTATAGGACAACTGAATAGAGCTATCGACAGATTTGCTATAGTTAGGCAGTGGCAATTTTGTAATTAATAAGACGAAGGAACCCTAACCTGCATATATGGATTTTAGCTCATTTCTTTAGAGGAGTCCACCTATAAACCATGGCTTCCACCATAAAGGGGATAGAGACCTTGCAACCACGAAGTGCTACTAAGTTCATTCCTCCTCCATTCCTTAAACATTCTCAATCATCATCATCTCCACTTGAAGGATCTTCATCTATTTGGCCATGGCATCCATTAAGATCTTATAAGTGAAAAAAGGTCAAAGACATCCTCCTTCTCCGTCACTCATCTGTTCTTCTCCTCCACAGCTTCTACCATTCCTCCATTGAATTCTATGAACTTAAGCGAGATTTGTATGTAAGGGCGAGAATATGTTGAGAGTTGAGAGAATGAGAAAATGTATGAACAAAGAAAATTTACATGCTTTGTAATCATCATGATAATGCAAACTACCTTCATAGTGGACGTAGGCCTAGCTTAGGGCTGAACCACTCTAAAACCTTGTCTCCATTTTACTTTCAACTTTTGTTGAGTGCGTCCCCATTCACTTTCTAACCATGTTGGTGAAGTAAGTTTCTTGTACCCTTGGTGTTTGAGCCATTTTTGGTGAAAACATTTGGCGCCCACTATGGGGCTGTGTTCGTATTTCCTTCCTTCACATTTTCCTCCAGTTCCAACAGCCTACCCTTGAAGTCCTAAACTACCTCCATCCTCGAAGCCATGGCTGGTTCGAAGAAAAATAACAAATCCATTAGAGCTACCCCAATTATTGAGGATATTCAGGGTGATGAGGCTACACCGCAAACTTTGAATCGAACAGTTGAGCAGACCTCTAGGCCATCTGTAACGAGAGATGAATTTATTGTGGCTATGTCTGTCTTCAACAAAAAAATGGATGCTACGAGAAAAATGATGATGGAAAGGCTTGATGCCCTGGTTAAGGCTCAAGCCAATCTTCGGCCACCGAATGTTATAAATAATGTTGACGAAAAAGAGGACTCTTCAGCCTCAGACCCTAGTCGATCACACTTCTTAGTGGAAGACAAAGAGGGGGCCGGTGTTGAGGACGCTAAGGTCAAATCCTCACATCATAAGGAGAACCGAGCAACTTAGAGTGTCGCAAGTCATCGGAGCTTGAACAGCGATCGCCCCAATAAAAGCATCGTTGCCAATCTTGTGGAACGAACGAGCAACGAGAAGCGCATTGCTGATATGATCTAGCGAGTAATGAAAGAAAAAAATTATCCGAGAGGATGAAGAGAAAGAATGGGAATTTTCACCCAATAAAAACCCATTTACAAAAAAATCCATCAAGCGAAGTTTCATAAGAAATTCACACCCCCGACGATAGCATCTTATGGTGGAATTGGAGACCCAAACATCTTCCTATTCAGTATGATCAACACATGAACGGGGCTAGGGCAACTAGTGAGATAAAATGCTTGTACTTTCCCGTATTCCTAGAAGGTGTGGCTTCACTATGGTTCACTAGGCTTCCACCTAAATGCATTGATCAATTTGCCGATTTGGCGACAATATTTCAAGAACAGTTCCGTTTTCAAACAACTAAAGCATAGGATGTGATGTCGCTCAATGAGATGGAATAGATGCCTAGAGAAACCATCAATGATTTTCTTACACGATTCCATGCTACGGCAGCCGAAGTCATAGAACTGGAATCGTGGTACTTATTGGCAGCCTTGAAGGGTTCTATCGATAAGAAATCGGAATTTGGGAAATGGCTCAAGATGGAGAAATCCAAAACTATAAATAATTTCTATAAGAAAGCCGAAGAATATATGAGCATGGAAGATGATGCGCCGAATGTTCAGAAGGTCGTAGAAAGTAGTACCACCAAAGAAGGGAAAGGCAATGGGTTCCAAACTGACTAGAAGAATGACTCTGGGCAGAAGAGAGGAAGTGATGAGATGGATAGCAAAGCCTATAAGAAAACACGACTCTACAAGCATTCAGAATTGACTCTCTTACATGAAGCCCCAGAGAGGATCTACACCACCACAAAGGATTCAGGCATCTTTCCTCAAATGAAACCTTAGAAGATTACTAAGCAGCAAGCCAACTCCAGCAAATTTTGCCGATTTCACAATTTTTTCGAGGCATAGCACTAATGAATGTCGACACCTGAAATGTTTGATTGAAGAGCTCATTAGAAATAATAAGCTTCAACAATATGTGAAGAATCCTCAAAACGCTCTGACTGCCCCTGGACAGAATAATACCTCTAATCAATTCGGTTCTAGTGAGAAAGCTCAAGCACCCATTGATTCGAGACCGGTAATCAACATGATTTTTGGAGGGCCCCACCTAGCCGGAAGCAGCTGGGCAGACATGGAAAGGTATGCTAATGAGCTGAAGGGTGTCTCGAAAGAACTAAGGTGCATGGTTCTATGCAACGAGCTCCCAATGAAGATGACGACGACTTTCAGAAGATGATGTGGTATTCAAGGATAGAGACTCTAACGGACTACTTGCACCAACTGTCGATGCCATGGTAATCACAATGGGTATTGGCCCTGCGGTTGTGAAGATAGTCCTAGTTGACATGGGGGCATCCATTAATGTGATCATCATAAATACATTTCAGAAAATGAGCCTTTATATGATAGAAGTGCGAGCTTATCCAAACAAAATCCATAGATTTACCGGACAACCCACGCAATCCATTGGTACAATTGACTTTCTCGTTGAACTAGCAGATGAGGAACACAATGTCTATATGATGCAAATCTTCATCTTGGTGGACGAGCTCTCCGCCTACAACGCGTTCCTCAGGCGACCGACCCTCGTAGGCTTTAAAATTGCGCTAACTCCATGGTGTTTAACTATGAAGTTTCCAACTGAGAATGTAACTGGTTTAAATAAGGGCGACCAGACCACTGCAAAGGATTGCTATGTGACAGAGCTGCGTGAGGCAAAGAAGAAAGACTTGGGGAAGAATGCGAAGGCCCCGCCTCACGTTCACGAACTCCCCTTATAGCAATTAAGGAACGGTCCCTGCATAAATGAACATAGTGAAGCGCAAAAGGATATTGATCCTAGAAAAGTGAGTGCAGAGGACAAAAGAGCAGTCCGGGCTGAGATCACAATTCCTATAGCTGTTAATCCGAAGAATCCAAACCGTGTGCTAAATATAGAATCTCAGTTGAGCCCTGAATTGAAGAGTCAACTAATTATCTTTTAAAAGCTAATTTGGACATGTTGGCATGGAATCATTCTCACATGAACAGCATATCTCCAGATGTTGTTTTTCATAAACTCAATATTAATCCACATGTTCCATCTATCAAACTAGAAAAGAAGGACCCAGGGGCCAGAAAGATCAAAGGCCTTGAAAGAGGAGGTTGACAGGCTAATGGAGAACAACTTCATCAGGGAATCTACCTACCCAAACTAGGTTTCCAATCCTGTACTTGTAAAGAAAGTAAACGGAAAATGGCGAATCTGTGAATACTACTCGGATCTTAATAAAGCTTGTCCAAAGGATAGTTTCCCTCTTCCTAAAATAGATCAATTGGTGGACTCCACGGCAAGGTATGAATTGTTGTCTTTTATGGATGCGTATTCTAGCTACAATCAAATCATGATGTACGGACCAGATCAAGAGGACATAAGTTTTATCACTGATCTTGGCCTATATTGCTACAAAGTGATGTCATTTGGCCTAAAGAATGCAGGGTCGACTTACCAGCGATTGGTAAGCTATGTTCCTAAAACAAATTGGCTGGACCATGGAAGTTTATTTTGATGATATGTTGGTAAAATCAAGAAGGGATTTGATCATTTAGAGGATTTAGCCCAGATATTCGATATTCTACGCTGATATGGTATGAAGCTAAATCCTTTAAAATGTTCCTTCGTGGTCAGTTCGGGAAAATTCCTAGGATTTATGGTTAATGCTAGGGGCATAGAAGCTAATCCAGCAAAAAAAAGACAACTTAAGGGAAATGCGCTCCCCGGGAACCAAGAAAGAGCTTCAGCGTTTAAATGGGAAAATCGCAGCTTTGAATCGCTTCATATCCAGAGCAACGGATAGATGTCTTCCCTTCTTCGATGCCCTTAGGAAAGGAAATAAAGAGATATAATGGACTTCTGAATGCCAGAAAGCTTTCGAAGAACTAATCCAACACATGGCGAAATCTCCAATGCTATTGAAGCCTAGTGATGGAGAAGATTTGTTTGTATATATGGTAGTATCCGCCCATGCCATAAGCGCAGCATTGGTAAGGGAGGATTCGAAGGTTCAGAGACCGGATTATTACATCAGTAAGAGATTATCTAAGGCAGAACTGGACTACCCAAAGCTCGAGAAGCCCGCTTATTGTCTACTTATCGCATCAAAGAAGCTTCGACCCTACTTCTAGGCTCACCCTATCATGGTCTTCACAGATCAACCTTTGAGGTAGGTGTTGTTTCGACTAGAGACTTCCGGAAGGTTATTAAATTGGAATATTGAGCTTAGTCAATATGTCATTACATACCATCCCCGGAAAGCAATTAATGGACGAGCACTTGCAGATTTCATCGTAAAATTTACTGATCGAGGAGATATAAAAGAGGAACCTCACACTAAAACCACCATCCAATGGAAATTATTCGTTGATGGAGCATCAAACGGTTATTGCTCTGGGGCAGGGGAAGTCCAAGAAACCCCTGAAGGAAGATCAATATGTAATGCGCTAAGACTACAATTTCCATCAATAAATAACGAAGCTGAATATGAAGCCCTCTTTGTAGGAATAAGCTAATAAGAGAATTACAGTTGAAAACCATACAAATCTTCAATGACTCCCAGCTAGTGGTATGTCAGATCAGGGGAAAGTTCCAGGCCAAAATGGGTAACTTACCGACTTACCTATCTAAGGCCTTGGAACTACTAGAGAACCTCGAGCATTATATCATATCTCACAATTCGAGAGAATAAAATTCCAAGGCAGCTTCACTAGCGAAGTACGCAAGCACAAGAGATGCACAACTTATAAGATTAGTCCCAGTGGAGGTCCACCCTAGCCCTAGCACGGAACAAATTGAGATGGATTGGGTCATGGAGGTGGATAGTGAGCCATACTCGTGGATGACACCAATTATAGAGTACCTCATGACCAGTGAGCTCCCAGCAGAAGTTAAGAAGTGAAGGAAAATCTTATGAAAAGCCCTTATGTATCTCGTTCAGGATGGATGGCTATACAAACGAGGATTTTCTATGCCCTTACTTCGTTGTGTCACCAAAAAGGAGTCGAAAGCAATCATGACAAAATTACATGAGGGTGAATGCGGAGATCATACTGTTGGTCAGAAATTGGCCAAGAAAATTTTGCGATATGGTTATTTCTGGCCAAACTAAGGATTCTGTGGCTATACAAAAAAATGTGGTAGATGCCAGAGGTTTGCAAAAATTCCAATGCCATCAACAGCTATAACCCAGATAGTCAGCCCATGACCATTCTCTATCTGGGGCACCGATCTTATAGGAGCACCTCCCACCACATAATCTGGTTTTAAATATGTCGTTGTTGCCGATGATTATTTTACAAAATGGGTTGAAGCCGAACCATTGGCAAATATAACCTCAAAGAAAGTTATTAACTTTGTCTTGAAAAATATCATTTGTAGGTTTGGAGTGCCACAAAAAATAATCACATACAATGGAACCCAATTTGAGAGCGAAGAATTCCAAAAGTTTTGTGCTAAGTATAAAACCCAAAAAAGTTTTTCTGTAGTTGCCCATCCATTAACAAACGTGCAAGTGGAATCGGTAAACAAGATCATTAAATCAACCATTATGAAGCGATTGGAGAAATCCAAAGGTGGTTGGGCAGATGAGCTTCCACTAGCACTATGGGCATACCGTACCACTCATAAAACTACGACTGGGCACACTCCCTTTTCCTTAGCTTTCGGCTCGGAAGTCATGATCCCTATGGAACGGGAAGTTCCCACCCGTAGGAGTATTTACTTCAACCAGGAGGAAAATGAGAGGCTACAACTTGAGGCCCTCGACCAACTTGACGAAAAAAGAAAGGAAGAAGAACTCAGTGTGGCTGCACATCAGAGAAGGGTGGCTAGGCATTTCAATTCGAAAGTCATACATAGGACTTTCGAGATCGAAGACCTTGTGTTTAAGAAAGTAATGACCGGAACTGGGGTTTTTGGACCAAATTGGGAGGGACCCGATGTTATAAACCAAAAACTTCGGGAGGTAATTTCAAATTTACCACCACAGATGGAGTCCAGATTCCTCGAGCTTGGAATAGCGAGCACATCCGCTGTTACTTTCTATAATGCATTGTTCAAATCTATCGTAAAAGTTGTGAATATTTGCAAGAAATTTCGCATTCGAACTATGTACATAAAACACGAGTGAGAAACTCCATTTTCTTGCACTAATCATATATTTTAGAACTTCTGATAAAAGCAGACTTCTTTATGTAGGTAAACAAGAATAGTAACGCTCTCAAAATCCAACCATAGTTGGAGACTTCCCAAGCATATCCTAGCAGGAACAATTCAAAAACATTTAGTGTAGGAGCTTCATTCCAACTAAGAAATGAGTGAGTGACAAATCAAAAAGCTGCATCTTTCATCGCAAAAAACACAAAATCCTCTGTAAGCATCTAGCAAAAGAACTGGTGCCAAACTACGAAAATAATGCAAAGGTGGAAACAACCAAATTTATCCCACGGATAAAAGATTGCCGGTCCCAAAAGAGGCACCTTGTTAGGTGCAGGACACGAATTCTTCAAATCGAACAAAAACTCGGTAAGATGAACTAGTGTCCACCTCCCGGGATGACACACAAAGTCGGAAGGACCAACAAAACTTAGGTTGGAAGCACTAATCCTAGCACCAGAAGGACTGACAAACATGCAGGATGGACCAGCGCAAACAGAAATTGAAACATCCCACCTCCGTTAAGGTCACTCACAAAGGGAATGCCTTAACTTTAGTTGAGCGCTTTAGGTAAAATATGCGGATAAATTACAAGACAAACAATCAATGTAGCGGAAAATAAAGTCATTTTATAAACAATGTGGTTCAGTCAAGCTTTTACAACAATTGTCTCAATCATACTTAAAAGTAATACATAGAAATTCTGTATTGATTCAAAAACATCCAAGTATAAAAGAATCATAAAAATAAAAATGATATTAAACCAGCCATAGCAGTGAAGAGAGAGTCCAAAGCAATACATCGACTATCTTCGAGCTTGGAAGGAAAACTAAGCTAAGTGGTAACATTTCCAACCTGTGAACCTGGGGGGAGACGGAAGAAAAGAGGCGAAACAAAACTAGGTCAGACATAAGTCTGGTAAGTCCAGTGAGTTTCAGCATATAAACAGGCAAAAGCATCAGGACATGAATAAACTGAATATAAGACAATACCGTGATAACAGGGATAACATGATAACATAGGATAAGCATAAGGTATGATAAGGCAAGATAAACTGACTCTTTTTCTGCTTCGCTACTACCTTGTTATTCCGATTTCTATATCTCTGCACCACCTAACTAGTGTCCCAATTAGAAATCTGTATAAAATGATAATATGATAACGTGATTCCAATCTCCGCAATTGCGGTATCCTTCAGGTGTACATCTATTATGAGGATTCCTCCTCAATTTGCCTAATTGCCGTGAACATGTTAGATATACCCTTACTACCCTATCGATCGGCTCCTTACTTGCATTAATGTTCCATGTGTCTGTGTCAATCGGCCCTCTCTTGCGTGTAGATACCCTGTGCTGGTCCCATCATAAGGTGTATCAATCCTTATGATAGCAACCCGACACGATTCAAGATGCACAGTGTATAATTACTGGTACCCAGTGCCTGCTTTTTCCCACTTCGGAGTACATGCACGCCCGTAAACTGTCAGAACCTACACTGATGTACCTCCTGCCGTTGTTTTGACCGCTTATAATCAGCCCAGTAATCATGCCCCACCCTGCCTATTTCATGGTAGCATGATACATCTTCGTGGGTTACTGTTGAAATGGGTTCTCGTTACTAGGGTTTCCTATTGGTTAAGTTTGTGGGCCTATATATACAAATATTACCCACCTACACGAGATGTACTTAACCCTCCTACCGATTCTAGCATGTTTACTTAACGGTTAAGTTTGTGGGCCTATATGTACTAATATTACCCACCTACACGAGATGTACTTAACCCTCCTACCGATTCAAACATGTTTACTTAACGGTTAAGTTTGTAGGCCAATATGTACAAATATTACCCACCAACCCGATATGTACTTAACACTCCCCCACATTATGTCGTATTGGTTAAGTGTTGTCCATTCATGTTAACTTAACTCACCCATTTATCATGTCATGTTGGTTAAGTGTTTCCTATTAACTTAACTCTTCTCGCTTATCATGTTGGATTGGTTATGTGTTTCCTATTAACTTAACCCCGTTCGTTCATCAAGTTATATTGGTCAAGTGTTTCTTGTTAACTTGACCCTACGTGTTCATTATGTTGTATTAGTTAAGTATCATCAATCAATTCAAGTTAACTTAACCCACCTACTTGTCATGTTACTTTGGTTAAGTGTTTCCATCATGTGTTACCTTAACCCTACCACAAATCAAGTTATATTGGTTAAGTGTTGCTCTCTCGTGTTAACTTAACCTTACCACAAATCAATTTATATTGGTTAAGTGTTGCCCTCTCGTGTTAACTTAACCTTACCACAAATCAAGTTATATTGGTTAAGTGTTACCCTCTTGTTTTAACTTAACCTCACCACAAATCAAGTTATATTGGTTAAGTGTTGCCCTCTTGTTTTAACTTAACCTTACCACAAATCAAGTTATATTGGTTAAGTGTTTCTTTTTAACTTAACCCTACCCATTTATCATGCTATACCGGTTAAATATTTCCTATTAACTTAACCCTAGTCATCCATCTTGTTATATTGGTTTAAGTGTTCCTCATTAACTTAACCCTAGTCATTTTCTTAGCATGTCTTGTTCATTAGCATTAATTGATTTATTAATGCACCAACCTCTCACATTAGATATGTGTTATTGCGGTTACTGGATGTGCCGGGTGATTCCGAGCAATTTTACACCACAACTCAATCTAACCTTGGGTTTTTCTTAGGCATTATGCACTAGCCTCTCACATTAGATAGGTGTTGTGGTGGTTACTGGATGTGCCGGGCGGTTCCGGGCAGTTTACACCACAACTCAATCTAACCTCGGGTTAGGCATATTCATCTTTTCACTAATTTACATGTTTACAGTACATGTCCAAGTCTAGATTTTATATGCTAATCATCCCAAATTTATAAAACTAGTCATGTCCCAATCCTCAAGTTATACCCCAACAAAATTGATTTCAAGTTATGCCCCATAAATTCAAGTTATTACTCAAAATAGGTTACACCCAATTTTTCCAACTTTGCAATAATAGTCATGCCCCAAAAATCACAATATACACATGCCCTAAGGTTTATTCATATGCACCATACAAAATATTCTCCAAAAGCCCCCAATCATGATTCACAGTATAAATTATGCCAAACTGTAGTCTTTAATTACATGCAGGCCAATTACCTAAAATCCCAATTTAGGCGTGTTCACATTTGACAATTATCCCTATCTTACTATAGGTTTTCATGCCTAAGCCATAAATCACTGTACAAAATAATCTCCTTCTTCCAAGTCATGAACTATATTATATAATATGCCCCAATTTTAGGTCTTAAACCACATCATGTACTATGCCTTACATGTTTACAGTTCAATTTACACCCCAAATCCCGAGTCATATGTCCAATATACTTTATGCCTCAAATCTCAAGTCATATGTTCGATACACTTTATGTTTTAAATATAACATGTGTTATGTCCTCAAATCCGTTACAAATCCATTATGCCCAATTATACGTCGTATGTTCGATACACTTTATGTTTTAAATATAACATGTGTTATGTCCTCAAATCCGTTACAAATCCATTATGCCCAATTATACATAATTTAATACTTCCCAATTTTAGCGCTAGTCATGTCCAAATCATATATTATGCCAAATTTTAGCACAGGCCATGTTCAAATCATATATTATGACCAATTTTATTTCCAACGTACATTCATCTCTTATGAGATTTGGCTCAGGCTCGCAGTAGCCTGGCTATAAAACAAAAGGGAAGAAGGAAAGAAGAGACAAAGAATGGAAATAATATTATCAATGAGATAGATCCAATGTATATAGAAAGACAGATAGAAATAGGCATAATCTCAGATTCAGATTTATTTCAATGTCAGAATCACAATTAACTTTTATTTCTGAAAGTAACATGAACTTACAAATAATAGAACGGTCTTGAATTCTGGGATCTAATTTCTAAAACTGAAAAGCTATCCCTTGACGTAGATTATCGATTCTCTAATTTAGATTTGATTCTTAGAAAATAGTTGTTGAAGTCGTTGAATTAGCCTTTGAATCTCTACTAGAATTCAAACTTGATTTCACGAAGAACTTGAGCAGCATAACCTCGTCTTTGATTTGTTTTGATATGATTTATGGTAGAGTATAGGCGTAATGAAATTTTGTAGAGAAAACTATAGCCTTATGGGTGTTTATATAGCATAGGGATCAACGAATCTGGTCAGAATAGGCGTCCAAATGCAGAAAAATGAACTAGCCCTCGGATCTGGAAATAGGGGGAGGTCGACCCCCTGGTCGACCTATGTGACCCAGGTCGACCCCCAAGTTAACTCGCTAGTCGACCTGGGTCCTAGTTGGGAAACTTCCTGCCCAGCCCGGGTGCATGATTTGAATTTCGAATTTAAATTCGAGATGTTTTAATTTATTTAAATTCCTGAAGCTTCTGAGTGCCAAAACTTTCTCATACGAAGTCCGATTTACGAAAACTTGGACTCTGTTCCAAGCAGAATTCCGGGACGAACGCAATGACATAACCCATTTACCTTAATTCTTCTTTTAAAAATTAAGTATACTTTGACGTTCACAGAAAATACGGGGTGTTACATTCTCCCCTCCTTAAAGGATTTCGTCCCCGAAATCTTCAAGTTAGGAAGAACGTATATCCTACCATCCCATCGTCCATCTACTCAACCATCAAACACAGGCATCCATTGTCCATAAAAGGTTTCTAATGCCATATGAACGTATGTAGAGTGTGTGTATATGTTTCTTATGTAATGCAAAATCAAGCGGTCTACTGATCCAGTTGACCTCCTTAATGCGAATCATGAGATTGTCATGCGTCCAATATGTATGCAAATATCCCTAATCATGTAAATACTATATGTGTGCATATTCAATCATCCATATGCAACATCCATATGATAACACATCAAGTTTCAACTAATATACAAATACATCCATATGCATATGCAATATGAAAGTGACTGAGCTGATCTAGTGCCTAATGTATGTGTATATGCATCCACGAGCATCCACTAGCAACCACTTGCAACCATCAATCATAACATATTTCAAATACATGTTTCCATCCATTAGCTTCTACCTAAGGATCGAAGATATGACCTAGAGGATATACCTGAAAAAAGATAGAAACAAGCATGTATAGAAATCCTAGAAAAAGAGATCAAGGATATACCCTCAAGAAAAAGGGTATGATGCGCGTATCTAGTCTTCAGTCTTCTAAGTTGCATCTTCTTGAGCTTCACTCCATTGTACCTTAACTAATTTAACTTCATGATTGCGAAGCTTCTTGACCTCCATTTCGAAAACCCACTAGTAAAATAGGACCTCGATCAATTACTATGCTAGAGGGTATCCAATGTAGTCGAACTATCTTTCCAAGATAAACAGATGTTAACCATGATACCAAGAGCATATACTAAGATGATTAGAGGTATCTCTTCTACTTAGCTTATCCATCATGTCACAACTCTGAGGGTCTAAAGCTAAAGGTTGCTATGTACTTATTACCTCTCTTAAGGTCAGTCTTACTTAGGGCGCCTGCCACAACCATTTATTTCTCACGCAAACCATCCTAGTCGAACTCGACATTCCTCAAGTACCAGCCCCAAAGTCCTAAACCAATATCAGACAAGCACCCAAGGAATACCTCCTCCGAATTTGGACGATTTATGTGAGATGATACTAGCAAAACAACTAAACAATTGAGCACTTAACCGACTCTGGCTATCCTCGTCAATCTTGTTCCAAAACTATCATTGATCGCATAACTGGCTTTTCATTGTCAACTAATATATGTGGAAGTCTATCTCGAGTTTTAGGGGGCAAACCGCTAAACTAATCAAAAACATCAGTGTGCTCATGGACTACTCTAACGGATTGCAAATCACCGATAGATGCATTAAGTGATTCTAGGTAGTTAAGCCTAACTGATCCTTTAGGATCGCACGAAATCTCGAGGGTATTCCCGAGGCAAGTCAAAATCTAACTACCCTCCTTACACAATCACTAGCTAACTAATCCATGCCTAGAATCAACCCATAGCCTATGAAAACACATAAGTATTACACTTAGACTCTTAACATAGCTATTCTCATATCCTTACAAACCAAAGATAAATGAGCCGAACCACCAATTAGATTTGAGACAACAATGGGATCTTCTACTATACAAGTACTAAGGTGCAGAGACTCAACTTATAGAAGAAGACATAAACGAATGTAAAGCTCTAAAATCAAAAAGAGTACTAACAGGATGATCAAAAAGGAAAAACTAAACTCTTTCAACAGAAACCTTACTACCTCTCTCTCAGGTACGCTGGCGGTGAGAGCATGCATTTGCCCTCCCGAAAATCCTGTCATTTGTTCTTTCCCTTGTCCTTAATTATACGACCCGTTATACCATAATAAAGATACTTCCTCTTGTCTTAGGTTTTACTATTCTTTCGTCCCCTCTTATCTTGTGATTCTTCCACTTACACCTCTTTCTTTTTACCTCCTTTGTGAACCAAGTCCATATCCATGAGTTGCTCATCCTTGGGTTGTGTTCCTTAGCAAAACTCCCTCAGTCTCATCTTTACTATCCTTGTGTAACACGTTGACAAGTCTCTCGAAAGATGCCTTCATCGCACGGTAAATCATACAAAGCTCGAAAGAAAATTAGCCGCAGGTAAAACTACAGCGACTGTAGATGGAAGTTGGGCACTTCTTTGGCCTTTGACAGGTGTCGTAGTCTCATCAAGCCAACGGAACCGTGCCGCGATGAGGTTACCTCCCAGAAAGCCAGGAGCCCCGGAGACTCAGTAAAGAAAGAAACAAGGATTCAAATAGAGGATGAAAAGATAGTGCATATGGCTTTGGGGAATATGCCATTAAAAAAACTTTTCTTTTGAAAATACTTCTTTTAAAACCGTTTTGAAATAAATTTTCAAATCTTTTATCTGATCTGGCAACAATCAGCTCTGATACCAACTGAAACACCCCACCTCCGTTAAGGTCACTCACAAAGGGAATGCCTTAACTTTGGTGGAGCGCTTTAGGTAAAAGATGCGGATAAATTACAAGAAAGACAAATAATGCAGCAGGAAATAAAGTCATTTTATAAACAATGTGGTTCAGTCAAGCTTTTACAACAATTGTCTCAATCATATTTAAAAGTAATACATAGAATTTCTGTCTTGATTCAAAAACTTCCAATTATAAAAGAAGCATAAAAGTAACAATGATATTGAACCAGCCATAGCAGTGAAGAGAGAGTCCAAAGCAATACATTGACTATCTTTGAGCTTGGAAGGAAATCTGAGCTAAGTGGTAACATTTCCTCCCTGTGAACCTGGAGGGGAACGGAAGAAAAGAGGCGAAACAAAACTAGGTCAGACATAAGTCTGGTAAGTCCAGTGACTTTCAGCATATAAACAGGCAAAAGCATCATGACAAGAATAAACTAAATATAATACAATACCGTAGTAACAGGGATAACATGATAACATAGGATAAGCATAAGGTATGATAAGGCAAGATAAACTAAATGCGCTTCTACTCTTTCTCTGCTTTGCTACTACCTTGTTATTCTGATTTCTATATCTCTGCACCACCTAACTAGTGTCCTAACTAGAAATCTATATAAAATGGTAACATGATAACGTGATCCAAATCCCCGCAATTGTGATAGCCTTCTGGTGTACATCTATTATGAGGACTCCACCTCAATCTGCCAAATTGCCATGAACATGTTAGATGTACCCTTACTACCCTATCGATCGGCTCCTTACTTCCATTAATGTTCAATGTGTCTGTGTCAATCGACCCTATCTTGCGTGTAGATACCCTGTGTTGGTCCCACCATAAGGTGTATCGATCCTTATGATAGCAACTCGACACGATTCAAGATGCACAGTGTATAACTACTGGTACCCAATGCCTGCTTTTTCCCACTCCGGAGTACGTGCGCGCCCGTAAACCGTCGGAACCTACACTGACGTACCCCTGCCATAGTTTTGACCGCTTATAATCAGCCAAGTAATCGTGCCCCACCCTGCCTAGTTCAGGGTACCATGATACATCTATGTGGGTTACGGCTGAAATGGGTCCCAGTTACTAGGGTTTCCTATTGGATAAGTTTGTTGGCTTATATATACAAATATTACCCACCTATATGAGATGTACTTAACCCACCCACCGATTCTAGCATATTTACTTAACGGTTAAGTTTGTGGGTCTATATGTACAAATATTACCCACCTACACGAGATGTACTTAACCCTCCCATCGATTCAAGCATGT
The DNA here is from genome assembly GCA_030737875.1 of Allium sativum. NCBI lineage: Eukaryota > Viridiplantae > Streptophyta > Magnoliopsida > Asparagales > Amaryllidaceae > Allium > Allium sativum. The sequence goes on from CM060920.1 coordinate 994,344,756, forward strand.
TTATTTAACAGTTAAGTTTGTGGGCCTATATGAACTAATATTACCCACCAACCCGATATGTACTTAACCCTCCCGCATATTATGTCGTATTGGTTAATTATTGTCCATTCATGTAAACTTAACCCACCCATTCATCATGTCATGTTGGTAAAGTGTTTCCTATCAACTTAACCCTCCCCACTTATCATGTTGGATTGGTTAAGTGTTTCCTATTAACTTAACCCCATTCGTTCATCAAGTTATATTGGACAAGTGTTTGTTGTTAACTTGACCCCACATGTTCATCATGTTGTATTGGTTAAGTGTCATCAATCAGTTTGTGGGCCTATATGTACTAATATTACCCACCAACCCGATATGTACTTAACCCTCCCGCATATTATGTCGTACTGGTTAATTATTGTCCATTCATGTAAACTTAACCCATAATGTCATGTTGGTAAAGTGTTTCCTATCAACTTAACCCTCCCCACTTATCATGTTGGATTGGTTAAGTGTTTCCTATTAACTTAACCCCATTTGTTCATCAAGTTATATTGGTCAAGTGTTTCTTGTTAACTTGACCCTACATGTTCATCATGTTGTATTGGTTAAGTGTCATCAATCAATTCAAGTTAACTTAACCCACCTACTTGTCATGTTATTTTGGTTAAGTGTTGCCTTCTTGTGTAACTTAACCCTACCACAAATCAAGTTATATTGGTTAAGTGTTTCCCTCTCGTGTTAACTTAACCTTACCACAAATCAAGTTATATTGGTTAAGTGTTGCCCTCTCATGCTAACTTAACCTTACCACAAATCAAGTTATATTGGTTAAGTGTTGCCCTCTTGTTTTAACTTAACCTTACCACAAATCAAGTTATCTTGGTTAAGTGTTGCCCTCTTGTTTTAACTTAACCTTATCACAAATCAAGTTATATTGGTTAAGTATTTCTTATTAACTTAACCCTACCCATTTATCATGTTATACCGGTTAAGTGTTTCCTATTAACTTAACCCTAGTCATCCATCTTGTTATATTGGTTTAAGTGTTCCTCAATAACTTGACCCTAGTCATTTTCTTAGCATGTCTTGTTCATTAGCATTATTTGATTTATTAAAGCACCAACCTCTCACACTAGATATGTGTTGTTGCGGTTACTGGATGTGCCGGGTGGCTTTGGGCAGTTTTACACCACAACTCAATCTAATCTCGGGTTTTTCTTGGGCATGATGCACTAACCTCTCACATTAGATAGGTGTTATTGTGCTTACTGGATGTGCTGGGCGGTTCCGGGCAGTTTTATACCACAACTCAATCTAATCTCGGGTTAGGCATATTCATCTTAGTAATTTCCATGTTTACAGTACATGTCCAAGTCTAGATTTTATATGCTAATCATCCGAAATTCATAAAACTAGTCATGTTCCAATTCTCAAGTTATACCCCAACAAAATTGATTTCAAGTTATGCCTCATAAATTCAAATTCAAGTTATTACTCAAATAGGTTACACCCAATTTTTCCAACTTTACAATAATAGTCATGCCCCAAAAATCACAATATACACATGCCCTAAGGTTTAGTCTTATTGCACCGTACAAAATATTCTCCAAAAGCCCCCAATCATGATTCATAGTATAAATTATGCCAAATTATAGCCTTTAATTACAATGCAGGCCAATTACCTAAAATCCCAATTTAGGCTTGTTCACATTTAACAATTATCCCTATCTTACTATAGGTTTTCATGCGTAAGCCATAAATCACTATACAAAATAATCTCATTCTTCCAACTCATGAACTATCTTATATAATATGCCCCAATTTTAGGTCTTAAACCACATCATGTACTATACCATACATGTTTACAGTTAAATTTATGCCCCAAATCCCAAGTCATATGTCCAATGTACTTCATGCCTCAAATCTCAAGTCATATGTTCGATACACTTTATGTTTTAAATATAACATGTGTTATTTCCTCAAATCCATTACAAATCCGTTATGCCCAATTATACATAATTTAATACTTTCCCAATTTTAGCGCTAGTCATGTCCAAACCATATATTATGCCCAATTTTAGCGCTGGTCATGTTCAAATCATATATTATGCCCAATTTTATTTCCAACGTATGTTCACCTCTTATGAGATTTGCCTCAGGCTCGCAGTAGCCTGGCTATAAAACAAAAAGCGAAGAAGGAAAGAAGAGACGAAGAATGGACATAATATTATCAATGAGATGGATCCAATGGATATAAAAAGACAAATAGAAATAGGCATAATCTCAGATTTAGGTTTATTACAATGTCAGAATCACAATTAACTTTTATTTCTGAAAGTAACGTGAACTTACAAATTACAGAACAGTCTTGAATTCAGGGATCTGATTTCTGAAATTGGAAAGCTATCCCTTGACATAGATGATTAGAGGTCTCTCTAATTTAGATTTGATTCTTAGAAAATATTTGTTGAAGTCGTTGAATTAGCCTTTGAATCTCTACTAGAATTCTAACTTGATTGCACGAAGAACTTGAGCAGCATAACCCCATCTTTGATTTATTTTGATATGAATTAGGGTAGAGTATAGGCGTAACGAAGTTGTGTAGAGAAAACTTAGCCTTAGGGGTGTTTATATAGCATAGGGATCAACGAATCTGGTCAGAACGGGCGTCCAAATGCAGAAAAACGAACCAGTCCTCGGATCTGGAAATAGGGGGGAGGTCGACCGCTAGGTCGACCTATGTGACCCAGGTCGACCCCCTGGTCGACTTGGGTCATAGGCGGGGAATTTCCAGCCCATCCTGGGTGCGTGATTTGAATTTCGAAATTGAATTTGAGTTGTTTTAATTTATTTAAATTCCTGAAACTTCCAAGTGCCATAACTTTCTCATACAAAGTCCGATTTACGAAAACTTGGAATCTATTCGAAGTAGAATTCTGAGACGAACGCAATGCAATAACCTGTTTCCCTTAATTATTCTTTTAAAAATTAATAATACTTTGATTTGTTACTTTGATGTTCATAGAAAATACGGGGTGTTACAAAAATCCTAGCTGAAAGGGGGTAACAGAAATCCTAGCCAAAAGGTGGTATCCAATTTGGGCCTTTTTTGATTCCGAAATAACCAAATCAAATAGGACCAAAATTGGATCGAAACTTAAATACCAAGTCCTCCTCTGGGGGCACGTACTCAAAACCAGCCTTCGAAGGACTTGGGTCACAGAGTTAGTGAGATATGGGGTTGAATACACTCTAATAAACAACAATATGCATATATATATATATATATGAATATGTGTTTAACCAAGTCTCCAAAGGACTCGGGTCATTGAGTTAGCGAGAAATATGGTTAAATACGTCAGAAACCAAAAACATGCATCTAAACTAAATTTCTAAAGGACTTGGGTCATTGAGTTAGTGAGAAAAAGATTAAATACATCATAAAATTTATAACCCTCTTTAAGGGGGGAATGCATTCAAGTCCAAAGTCCGAAGGACTTGGGTCACCAGATTGGCGAATGTACGAATGAACGCACGATTTCTAAAAAGAAAGAAAAGTGGCATATGATCAGTCAACTAAATTTTAAGAAGCTGATCGCTTCCAATCTAACAGAACTACAACAAACTATTATAACACCGAATAGGAGTCGGCAGCGTTAAGGTTACACATCGTAAACGCTATACTAACGCACAGTCGTCAAAGAAAACTGCAATGCAAGTGGTATCAAACAGGATAAAAGTCCACGGTAACAAACAAGAGCATCATCTCGTACTAACCAAACGGAGCGAAGAAGCAACATAACATCACAAACCATTCACAAGGTCATCAAAACACCAAAATAAACATAAGTCGCGATGCAAACCAACATAAAGTTAAATGCGAGGATCGGCACCCGCTTATACAACCGATCTAAAAGCATTGTTTGCAAAGGAAACGACCAAAGGAAAGATAGAAAAGCTATAGATCCTTGTTCTTCCTGGGCCTGCCAACCTTTCTTTCAACCTGAGTAGAGTAGGATGGAGGTTCATCAACCAAGGACTCTTTGCGCTTTGAATCTGCCAACTCAACATCTTCTGAAGCAAAAGAAGCGACCACACTATCCCTGGATCTAAGAGAATCGATCAATTTCACCTTGTCATCCTCTAGGGCGGAGATACGCTCAAGATTATCCATATGAAGTTTTTGGAGATCGCGGGCCAGAATGTGCCAACCGTTCATTTGTTTTGCAGAATGATCTTTGAGCAGATCCATCTGCTTCCAAACTGATACATAGCAGTCTCAAAACGGGCAAGCATTTGACCCTTTGCGGCAATCATATCACAAGAAAAAGTTTGATGATCAGACGGAGATATGTCCACATTAGAAGATACTTCATGCAAACTCCAGCCTTTGAGTCATTTAGCAAATTTGGGATTACATGGCCCAAGAGCATAACATAGCTTATTAATGATTATTTGATGTTCTGTATAAGAGGGACCGAGGGAAGAGTTCATAGATGGTTGACCAGTCGATTGAACATCAGTTATCTGGAATTCCACATCAAAAAACCATTCTAACCTACATCGCTCTGGAGACGAATCCAATCTGTATAAGTGAACTAGTGAATGGCTATGCAATTCAGGGAATTAAAGGGTCAGTCAAGATTAAACAAGTAATGCAACCAAAGGCAGAACTGCAAACGACCGATCCCTCTTACCTCGTTCATAAAACAAGTCCATGTTATTCTCGCATGATTCACTCAAAACGATTGCTCATGTTTAACCAAGACAAGGCCATGTTTAAAAAAGAAGGGGGGAGGGGAACAACCCTCTATCAAACACCCTTGGGCGACCATAGGAGTCAAACCAGAAGTGTGGATCATAGTGACAATATCAAAGCTGCATGGTTAAGCATTTCGTCAGACATCATGTGTGTGAAACATATAATAGGGAACAAATTATTGGCACATGATCGTAAGGATAGGAATTATGCAAGATGTGAACTTATCTTAAGCATTTAAATAAGCATATCATGTGTACGAAGCTTAGAATTAGAAGAAAAAGGGATATCGGAGTTAAAAGTTCTTTGACAAGTGCATGCACTGAACAACCCAGATCTGGTCCAAAAATTCCGACTATTATCATCATGAAAGATCAACAACAACAGAAATCATATCTAATGATCATAAGGGTTTCTGAAAGCAGTTCAAGAAAGCATAAAAAGAACTTATTTCCTATTAAAGAATATATTATCAATTTAGAAGAGGTACAAGCACAAACAAGAATGAAAAACCTGCGCTTCACGGATTGATGATTGGAAAGAGTACAGAGTTTTTGACCAAAAGAATCAAATCGAAAGGAAGTCGAAGTAGAAATTAGGGATTTCTAGATAATGAAGTAGCTGTTATCGATGTGTTTTATCTAGGAAATTAAAGTGAATTAAAGAGAGGAGTAAGAAAATGATAGGGAAGACTAAAAGACACACATCCAGATCATTCTCGCCACATCAGCTCAATACTCGATTGTGCAAATATAAGTGGCCCATCAGGTCCAGTTGGCTTGCCCGCATCCCCATGATTTAATTGGTCATGATGATACTTCGACTCAAAGGAAATAGTGTAAGTGATTAAAGCCTTTCGCTCACAAGTAGGAGCGATCCCAGATATCTTCGCCTTAACAATCCTAAGCTCTGCGCGATCATTCCTTGTTAAACCAGATTTAATCTACCAAACTATGTTATGATTAGTTATTTCGAAGCCTGTAATTTTTTGCAAGATAAAAATCACAAACTTTGAGGAGAATGTTTATCTCTTATACATATGCTGGTCTACGGGTCAAGCATCATTGGGGCCGATCATGCATAGTCCTCTCCAATCCAGTACACCAAGACAGTTTGTGAAGAGTAAGGAAAGATCACATAGAACAAAGTTCAAGCGCTAACTTAAGGTTAAGCACGACAAGGAAGGTCGCATACATCAGAACAAGTTGGGTCGTCCGCTCAACACAGTCAGGATCAGTCATACAGCATAATACAATGATATAGAGGGGTAGCGTGCATGAAGCCAGCTTAAGAATGGTACTGCCGAAGGACAGTAAGGCTCGTATATCCTGCAAAGATCACTCATATTAAGGAAGTCTCTCATTCTTATACCAAATAAATCGGTTGTACAAGATGAAGAGAAGAATTGGTTCTGGTCACATGTTCCATTCTGCAATCATTCATCCATGCTACCCTGATCAATCGTACGTAGCAGGGAACACAAAGATGCATGAAGTCGCACACACATCCCATGTCTGCTCATGGATTGCAACCTCAGTCGCTCACTCATTCCTCAATAAGATACTAATGCTACAATCATATGCTACCTACCGATCCGATAGATATCAACTTCATAACAATCACACATATGACTGCTCTACAAGTTTTGATCGGTCGCCCATCCACCATTAGATACAGATGCTCCAAACAGATGGTGTATGCTGGTCAATTACAAAAGGCATAACATGATGATCCGGTCGGTCGTTCTTATACTAAACAAGAAGCTTTGACAAGCCACCTATACGCTCATCGACTGTCCACCCATTCAATGTATTCAAACTTATGCAGTCGCTCGCTCCTTTGCAATCGCTCGCCCCCACGAAGTCGCTCGTACAGGACAGCTGAATACAACTATCGACAGATTGGCAATAGCCAGGCGGTGACATTTTCGTAATTAATAAGATGAACGAACCCTAACCTGCATATATGGATTTTAGCTCATTTCTTTAGAGGAGTTCACCTATAAATAGGTCGTGGCTTCCACCATAAAAGGGATCGAGACCTTGCAACCATGAAGTGTTGCTTAGTTCATTCATTCACCATTCCTTAAACATTCTCAATCATCATCATCATCTCCACTTGAAGGATCTTCATCTATTTGGCAATGGCATCCATTAAAATCTTATAAGTGAAAAAAGGACAAAGACATCCTCCTTCTCCGTCGCTCATCCGTTCTTCTCCTCCACAGCTTCTACCATTCCTCCATTGAATTCTGTGAATTTAAGTGAGATTTGTATGTAAGAGTGAGAACATGTTGAGAGTAGAGAGAATGAGAGGATGTATGAACAAAGAGAATTTACATGCTTTGTAATCATCATGATAATGCAAACTACCTTCATAGTGGATGCAGACCTAGCTTAGGGCTGAACAACTCTAAAACCTTGTCTCCATTTTATTTTCCTCACATTTTTACTTTCAATTTTTGTTGAGTGTGGCCCCATTCACTTTCTAACCATATTGGTGAATTACGTTTCTCGTACCCTTAACGTTTCAGCCATTTTTGGTGAAAACATTTGGCGCCCACCGTGGGGTCAGGTTTGTATTTCCTTCCTTCACACTTTCCTCCAATTCCAACAACCTACCCTTGAAGTCCTAAACTGCCTCCTTTCTCGAAGCCATAGTCAGTTTGAAGAAAACTAACAACTCCGTTAGAGCTACCCCAATTGTTGAGGATATTCATGGTGATGAAGTTACACCGCAAACTTTGAATCGACAAGTTGAGGAGACCTCTAGGCCATTTATAACGAGAGATGGATTAAATGTGGTTGTGTCTGGATTGAACGAAAAAATAGATGTTATGAAAAAAATGATGATGGAAAGGCTTGATGCCCTAGTTATTGGTCAAGCCAATCTTCTACCACCGAATGTTGTAAATAATGTTAACAAAAAAGAGGACTTTTCAGCCTCAGACCCTAGTCGATCCCACTTCTTAGTGGAAGAAAGGAGGGGGTTGGCGTTGAGGATTCTAAGGTTAAATCCCCACAGCACTAGGAGAAACGAGCAACTCAGAGCGTCGCAAGTCCCACCAAAAGGACACCTCCTAAAAGAGGTACAAGGCATCGGAGCTTGAACTGCGATTGCGCCAATAAAAGCATCGATGTCAATCCTGTGGAACAAGCGAGCGACGAGAAGCGCATTGCAGATATGATCCAGCGAATAATGAAAGAAAAAATGATCCGAGAGGATGAAGAGAAAGAATGGGAATTTTCACCCAATAAAAACCCATTTACAAAAAAAAATCCATCAAGCAAAGTTTCCTAAGAAATTCACACCCCCGACAATAGCATCTTATGGTGGAATCGGAGACCCAAACATCTTCCTATTCAAGTATGATCAACACATGAACGGAGCTAGGGCAACTGATGAGATAAAATGCTTGTACTTTCCCATATGCCTAGAAGTTGTGGATTCACTATGGTTCACTAAACTTCCACCTAAATGCATTGATCAATTCGCTGATTTGGCGAGAGTATTTCAAGACCAATTCCGTCTTCAAACAACCAAAGCACGGGACGTGATGTCGCTCAGCGAGATGGAACAGATGCCTGGAGAAACCATCAAAGCTTTTCTTACATGATTCCATGCTGCGACGACCGAAGTCATAGAACCGGAACTTGTTACTTATTGGCAGCCCTGTAGGGTGCTATTGATAAGAAATCGGAATTTGGTAAATGGCTCAAGATGGAGAAATCCAAAACTCTAAAGAAGTTCTATAAGAAAACTGAAGAATATATTAGCGTGGAAGACGATGCGTTGAATGTTCAGAAGGTCATAGAAAGTAGTACCACCAAAGAAGGGAAAGGCAATGGGTTCCAAACCGACCAGATGAATGACTCTTAGCAGAAGAGAGGAAGTGATGAGAAGGATAGCAAAGCCTATAAGAAAACGTGACTCTACAAGCATTCAGAATTGACGCTCTTAAATGAAACCCCAGAGAGGATATACTCCACCACAAAGGATTCGGGCATCCTTCATCAAATGAAACCTCAGAAGATTACTAAGCAACAAGCCAACTCCAGCAAATTTTGCCGATTTCACAATTTTTCCAAGGCATAACACTAATGAATGTTGACACCTGAAAATTTGAGTGAAGAGCTCATTAGAAATAATAAGCCTCAATAATATGTGAAGAATCCTCAAAACGCTCTGACTGCCTATGGACAAAATAATACCGCCAATGAGTTCGGTTCTGGTGAGAAAGCTCAAGCACCTGTTGATTCAAGACCGTAATCAATATGATTTTTAGAGGGCCCCACCCAGCCAGAAGCATCAGGGAAGATATGGAAAGGTATGCTAACGAGCTGAAGGTATCTCAAAAGAATAAAGGTGCATGGTTCTAAGCAACGAGATCACAATGAAGATGCCGAAGACTTCAAAAGATGATTTGGTATTCAGGGATAGAGACTTTGACGGACTACTTGCACCAACTATCGATGCCATGGTAATCACAATTTGTCTTGGCCGTGCGGTTGTGAAGAGAGTCCTAGTTGACACGGGGGCATCCGTTAATGTGATCATCAAAAATACATTTTAGAAATTGTTCCTTTCTATGACAGAAGTGCGAGCCTATCCAAATAAAATCCATGGATTTAGCGGACAACCCACGCAACCCATTGGCACAATTGACTTACTCGTCGAACTAGCAGATGGGAAACACAAGGTCTCTATGATGCAAACCGTCGTCTTGGTTGAAGAGTTCTCCGCCTACAACATGTTCCTCAGGCGACCGGTCCTCGCAGGCTTTAAAATTGCGCTAGCTCCATGGTTTTTAACTATGAAGTTTCCAACTGAGAATGGAACTAGTGTAATTAAGGGTGATTAGGCCACTGCAAGGGATTTATATGTGGCAGAGCTACATGAGGCAAAGAAGAAAGAATTGGGGAAGAATGCAGAGGCTCCGCCCCGCGTTCGCGAACTACCCTCATAGCAATTAAGGAGCGGTCCCTGCATTGACGAATATAGTGGAGCGTATAAGGAAATCGATCCTAGAAAAGCGAGTGTAGAGGATAAAAGAGCTGTCCGGGCTGAGATCACAATTCCTATAGCTGTTAATCCGAAGGATCCAAACCGTGTGCTGAATATAGGATCTCAGTTGAGCCCCAAATTGAAGAGTCAACTAAATATCTTTTTAAAAGCTAATTGGGACGTGTTTGCGTGGAACCTTTCTTACATGAGCGGCATATCTCCAGAAATTGCAGTTCATAAAGCCAATTTTAATCCACATGTTCCATCTATCAAACAGAAAAGAAGGACCCAGGGGCCGGAAAGATCAAAGGCCTTGAAGGAGGAGGTTGACAGGCTAATGGAGAACAACTTCACCAGGGAATCTACCTAACCAAACTGGGTTTCCAATCCTGTACTTGTAAAGAAAGCAAATGGCAAATGGCGTGTCTGCGTAGACTACCTGGATCTTAACAAAGCTTGTTCAAAGGATTAGTTTCCCTCTTCCCAGAATAGATCAATCGGTGGATTCCAAGGCTGGGTATGAGTTGTTTTCTTTTATAGATGTGTATTCTGGCTACAATCAAATCATGACATATGGACCAGATCAAGAGCACACAAGTTTTATCATTGATCTTGGTTTATATTGCTACAAAGTAATGCCATTTGGCCTAAAGAATGCAGGGGCGACTTACCAGCGATTGGTAAATGCTATTTTCATAAAACAAATTGGCAAGACCATGGAAGTTTATGTCGACGATATGTTAGTAAAATCAAGAAGGGCAATTGATCATTTGGAGGATTTAGCCCAGAAATTCGATATTCTGTGCCGATATGGTATGAAGCTAAATCCTTTAAAATGTTCCTTCGGGGTCGGTTCGGGCAAGTTCCTTGGATTTATAGTTAATACTAGGGGCATAGAAGCCAATCCAACAAAAAAAAATAGCCTTAAGGAAAATGCGCACCCTAGGAACCAAGAAAGTGCTTCAATGTTTAGATGGAAAAATCGTAGCTTTGTATCACTTCATATCCAGGGCAACGAACTGATGTCTTCCCTTCTTCGATGCCGTTAGGAAAGGAAAGAAAGAGATACAATGGACTTCTGAATGCTAGAAAGATTTTGAAGAACTAATCCAACACATGGAGACACCTCCAATGTTGTCGAAGCCTAGTGATGGAGAAGATTTGTTTGTATATCTGGCAGTATCCGCCCATGCCTTAAGCGCAACATTGGTAACGGAGGATTCAAAGGTTCAAAGACTGGTTTATTGCATCAGTAAGAGATTATCCGAGTCAGAGCTGAACTACCCAAAGCTCGAGAATCTCACTTATTGCCTGCTTATCGCATCAAAAAAGCTTCGACCCTACTTCCAGGCTCATCCTACCAAGGTCCTTGTGGATCAACATTTGAGGCAGGTGTTGTTTCGACCAGAGACTTCCAGAAGGTTATTAAAGTGGAATATTGAGCTTAGTCAATACGACATTACATACGATCCCCGAAAAGAAATTAACAGGCAAGCACTTGCAGATTTCACCGTATAACTTACTGATCGAGGAGATATAAAAGAGGAACCTAACACTGGAACCAACATCTAATGGAAATTATTCGTTGATGGAGCATCAAACGGTTACTGCTCTGGGGCAGGGGCAGTCCAAGAAACCCCTAAAGGAAGACCAATATGCTATGCGCTAAGACTAGAATTTCCGTCAACAAATAACGAAGTTGAATATGTAGCCCTCTTTGCAGGAGTAAGACTAGTAAGAGAATTATAGTTAAAAACTGTTCAAATCTTCAGTGACTCCCAAGTAGTGGTATGTCAGATCAGGGGAGAGTTCCAGGCCAAAATGGGTAACATACCGACTTACCTAACTAAGGCCTTGGAACAACTAGAGAACCTCGAGCATTATACCATATCTCACAGTCCAAGAGAAGAAAATACAAAGGCAGATTCACTGGTGAAGTACGCAAGCAAAGGAGATGCACAACTTATAAGATTAGTCCCAATGGAGGTCCTCTCCAGCCCTAGCACGGAACAAATTGAGATGGATTGGGTCATGGAGGTGGATAGTGAGCCATACTCATGGATTACACCAATCAAAGATTACCTGATGATCGCTGCACTCCCAGCAAAAGTAAAGAAGTGAAGGAAAATCTTATGAAAAGCCCCTATGTATCTCGTTCAGGATGGGCGGCTATACAGACGAGGATTTTCTATGCCCTTACCACGTTATGTCACCAAAAAGGAGTCGAAAGTAATCATGACAAAATTACATGAGGGTGAATGCGGAGATCATATTGTTGGCCAGACATTGGCCAAGAAAATTCTACGATATGGTTATTTCTGGCCAGACATAAATAAGTATTCTATAACATATACAAGAAAATGCGATAGATGTCATAGGTTTGCAAAAATTCCAATGATGCCATCAATAGCTATAGCCCATATGGTCAGCCCATGGCCATTCGCCATATGGGGCACCGATTTTATAGGAGCACTTCCCACCCAAAATTTGGTTTTAAATATGTCGTTGATGCTGATGATTATTTTACAAAATGGGTTGAAGCAGAACCATTGGTAAATATAACCTCAAATAAAGTTATTAACTTTGTCTTGGAAAATATCATTTGTAGGTTCGGAGTGCCACTAAAAATAATCACATACAATGGAACCCAATTTGAGAGCGAAGAATTTCAAAATTTCTGTGCTAAGTATAAATCCCAAAAAAGTTTTTCTGTAGTTTCCCATCCGCAAACAAACGTGCAAGTAGAAGCGGTAAACAAGATCATTAAATCAACCATCAAGAAGCGATTGGAGAAATCCAAAGGTGGTTAGGCAGATGAGCTTCCACTAGCACTATGGGCATACCGTACCACTCATAAAATTGCGACTGGGCACACTCCCTTTTCCTTAGCTTTCGGCTCTGAAGCCATGACCCCTATGGAATGGGAAATTCCCACTCATGGGAGTATTTACTTCAACCAAGAGGAAAATGAGAGGCTACAACTTGAGGCCCTCGACCAACTCGAGGAAAAAAGAAAGGAAGATGAGCTCAGTGTGGCTGCACATCAGAGAAGGGTGGCTAGGAATTTCAATTCAAAAGTCAGACACAGGACTTTCGAGATCGGAGACCTTGTGTTTAAGAAAGTAATGACCAGAACCGGGTTTTTTGGACCAATTTGGGAAGGGCCCGACGTTATAAACCAAAAACTTCGGGACGGTACTTTCAAGTTGACCACCACAGATGGAGTCCAGATTCCTCGAGCATGGAATAGCGAGCACATCCGTCGTTAGTTTCTATAATGCATTCTTCAAATTTATTGTAAAAGTTGTGAATATTTGCAAGAAACTTCGCATTTGAACTATGTACATAAAAATTGAGTGAGAAACTCCATTTGCTTACACGAATCATATATTTGAGAACTTCTACTAAAACTTGACTTCTTTACGTAGGCAAACAAGAACAGTAACTCTCTCAAAATCCAACCAAAGTTGGAGACTTCCCAAGCATATCCCGGCAGGAACAAGTCAAAAACATTGAGTGCGGGACCTTCATTCAAACTAAGCAATGAGTGAGTGACAATTCAGGAAGCTGCATCTTTCATTGCAAAAACACCAATCCTCAGTAAGCATTTAGCAAAAGAATTGATGCCAAACTGCGAAAATAACGCAAAGGAGGAAACAGCCAAATTTGTCCCAAGGATAAAAGATTGTCAGTCCCAAAAGAGGCACCTTATAAGGTGCAGGATACGAATTGTTCAAATCGAACTAAAACTCGATAAGATGAACTAGTATCCACCCCCCCCCCACCCCTCCGGGGATGACGCACAAAGTCGGAAGGACTTACAAAACCTAGGGTGGATACACCAATCCTAGTGCCAGAAGGACCGACAGACATGTTGGAAGGACCAACGCAAATAGAAATCCTAGCCAAAAGGGGGTAATAGAAATCCTAGTCGAGAGGGGGTATCTAATTTAAGTCCATTTTGATTCCGAAATAACCAAATCAAACAGGACCAAAATTGGATCGAAACTTAAAACTCAAGTCCTCCCCTGGAGGCACATACTCAAAACCGGTCTACAAAGGACTTAGGTCACCGAGTTAACGAGATATGGGGTTGAATACACTCTGATATACAACAATATGCATATATATGTATATGTATACATGAATATGTGTTTAACCAAGTCCCCAAAGGACTAGGGTCACTGAGTTAGCGAGAAGTATGGTTATATGCGTCAGAAACCAAAAACATGAATTTAAACTAAATCTCCGAAGGACTTGGGTCATTGAGTTAGTGAAAAAAAGATTAAATACATCGTAAAATTTATAACCATCTTTAAAGGGGCATGCATTCAAGACCGAAGTTCAAAGAACTTGGGTCACCGGATTGGCGAACATATGAATGAACGCACGATCACCAAAAAGAAAGAAAAGTGGCATATGATCAGTCAACTAAAATTTAAGAAGCTGATCGCTTCCAATCTAACAAAACTACAACAAACTATTATAACGCCGAAAAGCGAGTCGACAGCATTAAGGTTACACATCGTAAACGCGATACTAACGTGCGGTCGTCAAAGAAAATTGTAATGCACATGTTATAAAACAGGATAAAAAACCACGGTGTAACAAACAAGAGCATCATCCTGTACTAACCAAACGGAGCACAGAAGCATCACAATGTCACAACCCATTCACAAGGTCACCAAAACAACAAAATAAACACAAATCACGACGCAAACCAACATAAAGTTAAATGCGAGGATTGGCACCCTCTTATACAACCGATCTAAAAGCATAGTTTGCAAAGGAGACGACCAAATGAAATATAAAAAAAGTTACATATCCTTGTTCTTCCTAGGCTTGCCAACCTTTCTCTTAACCTGAGTAGAGAAGGATGTAGGTTCATCAACCAAGGACTCTTTGCGCTTTGAAACTTCCAACTCAACATCTTCCGAAGCAAAAGAAGCGACCACACCATCCCTTGATCTAAGAGAATTGATCAATTTCACCTTGTAATCCTCTAGGGTGGAGATACGCTCAAGATTATCCTTATGAAACTTTTGGAGATCACAGGCCAGAGTGTGCCAACCATTCATTTGTTTTGCAGAATGATCTTTGAGCAAATCCATCTGCTTCCCAAACCGATACATAGCAATCTCAGAACGGGCAAGCATTTGGCCCTTTGCGGCAATCATATCACAAGAAAAAGTTTGATGACCAGACGGAGATATGTCCACATTAGAAAATACTCCTTTCAAACTCCAGCCTTTAAGTCATTTAGAAAGCTTGGGATTACATGGACCAGGGGCATAACATGTCTTATTAATGATTGTTTGATGTTCTATATAAGAGGGACCGAGAGGAGAGCTCACAGATGGTTAACTGGTCGATTGAACATCTATTATCCGAACTTCCAAGTCAAAAAAGCTTTCCAACCAACATCGCTACGGAGACGAATCGATCATGTATAAGTGAACTAGTGAATGGCTATGCAATTCAGGGAATTAAAGAGTCATACAAGATTAAACAAGTAATGCAACCAAAGGCAGAACTACAAACGACCGATCCCTCTTACCTCGTTCACACAAAACAAGTTCATGTTATTCTTGCATGCTTCACTCAAAATGGTTGCTCATGTTTAACCGAGACAGGGCCATATTTAAAAAAAAAGAAGGGGGAAGGGAATAACTCTCTATCAAACTCACTTGGGCGACCAAAGGAGTCAAACTAGAAGTGTGGATCATAGTGACAATATCAAAGTCGCGTGGTTTAAGCATTTCGTCAGACACCATGTGTGTGAAACAGATAACAGGGAATAATTTATTGGCACATGATCGTAAGGATAGGAATTATGCAAGATAAGAACTTATCTTAAGCATTTCAGTAAGCTTATTATGTGTATAAAGCTTAGAACTGGAAGAAAAAGGGATATCAAAGTTAAATGTTCTCATACAAGTGCATGCACGGAACAACTCAGATCTAGTCCAAAAATTCCGACTATTATCATCATGAAATATCAACAGCAACACAAATCATATCTAGTGATCATAAGGGTTTTGGAAAGCAGTCCAAGAAAGCATAAAAAGAATTCATTTCCTATTAAATCATATATTATCAATTCAAATGAGGTACGAGCGTAAACAAGAATAACAAGCCTGCGCTTCACAAATTGATGATAGGAAAGAGTATGGAGTTTTTGAACAAAAGAATCTAATTGAAAGGAAGTCGAAGTGGAAATTAGGGATTTTTAGAAAATGAAGTAGCTGTTATCGATGTGTTTTATCTGGGAAATAAAAGTGAATTAAAGAGAGGAGTATGAAAACGACAGGGAAGACTAAAATACACGCATCCTGATCATTCTCGCAACGTTAGCTCAATATTCGATTGCGCAAGTATAAGTGCCCCATCAGGTCTAGTTGGCTTGCCTGCATCCCCATGATTTGATCGGTCATGATGATACTTCGACACAAAGGAAATACTCAAGCCTTTCGCTCATGAGAAGGAACAATCCCAGATATCTTTGCCTTAACAATCCTAAGCTTTGCGCGATCATTCCTTGATAAACCGGATTTAATCTACCAAACTATGTTATGATCAGTTATTTCGAAGCCTGCAAATTTTTGCAAGATTAAAAGTACAAACTACAATGGGAAAATGTTTATCCCTTATACATATGCTGGTCTACGGATCAAGCGTCATTGGGGTCGGTCATGCATAGTCCACTCCAATCCGGTACACCCAGACAGTTTGTGAAGATTAAGGAACGATCACACAGAATAAAGTTCAAGCGCCAACATAAGGTTAAGCACGACATGGAAGGTCGCATACATCAGAACAAGTTGGCTCGTCCGCTCAACACAGTCCGGATCGGTCATACAACATAATACAATGATATAGAGGGGTCGCGCGCACGAAGCCAGCTCAAGAATGGTACTGCCCAAGGACGGTGAGGCTCATACATCCTGCAAAGATCGCCCATATAAATGAAGTCGCTCATTCTTATACCAAAGAAATCGATCGTACAAGACGAGGAGAAGAATTGGTTCCGGTCACTTGTTCCATTATGCAGTCATTCGTCCACGCTACTCCGATCGATAGTACGTAGTAAGGAATACAAAGATCCAAGAAGTTTCTCACGCATCCCATGTCCACTCATGGATTGCAACCTCGGTCGCTCGCTCATTCCACAATCAGTCACTAATGCTACAATCGTATGCTACCTACCGATTCGATAGTTATCAACTTCAGAACAATCGCACATATGACTGCTCTACAAGTTTTGATCGGTCGCCTGTCCACCATCAGATACAGATGCTCCAACCGGATGGTGTATGCTAGTCAATTATAAAAGGCTTAGCATGATGATCCGGTCGGTCGTTCTTATACTAACCAAGAAGCTTTGACAAGCCACCTATACGCTCATCGACTGTCCACACATTTAATGTATTCAAACCTATGCAGTCGCTCGATCCTATGTAATCGCTGGCTCTCATGAAGTCGCTCGTAAAGGATAGCTAAATACAACTGTCGAGAGATTGTCTATAGCTAGGCGGTGGCATTTTCGTAATTAATAAGAGGAATGACCCCTAACCTGCATATATGGATTTCATCTCATTTCTTCAGAGGAGTCTACCTTTAAATAGGCCATCGCTTCCACCATAAAGGGGATCGAGACGTTACAACCACGAAGTGCTGCTAAATTCATTCCTCCACTATTCCTTAAACATTCTCAATCATCATCATCATCTCCACTTGAAGGATATTCATCTATTTGGCCATGGTATCCAATAAGATCTTATAAGTGAAAAAAGTTCAAAAACATCCTTCTTGTCCGTCGCTCATCCGTTCTTCTCCTCCACAGCTTCTACCATTCCTCCATTGAATTCCGTAAATTTAAGAGAGATTTATATGTAAGAGTGAGAATATGTTGAGAGTTGAGAGAATGAGAAGATGTATGAACAAAGAGAATTTACATGCTTTGTAATCATCATGATAATGCAAACTACCTTCATAGTGGACGTAGGACTATCTTAGAGCTGAACCACCCTAAAACCTTGTCTCCATTTTACTTTCCTCACATTTTTACTTTCATCTTGTGTTGAGTGCGGCCCCATTTATTTTCTAACCATATTGGTGAAGTTCGTTTCTCATACCCTTCGTGTTTGAGCCATTTTTTGGTGAAAACATGTTCGGTTAGGAAGTAAACATTCTCCTTAGAAGTAGTGAGGTGACATTCATGGAGTACGTTAGGCATACGTTTCCCTTTTCACCGATGAGGTCTAATCCTTTTACGCTTTGTTTTAGTTGTGGGTTTTATACTCTCGTCCACTTCTTCTGGAACATATCGAAATCGAGTGGTCACCTCTTTGATCCATCTTTCGGCGAAACTGTTGAAATCGTCCATTATTTCGCGTTCGAGCATCATTCCCTCAACCTTCCTGTAGAGAGCTTCCTTCAAGTGGAGGAAAACGTTGATGTCCTATAATGTAGATCCAATGGGTGAGAACGCCATGGCTTGTTCTATGTGGGATGAGTTTATATTCCCTGTCTTGTAAGCATGTAGTTCAATCTTCTTCTTCCCCCTTATTACTCGTAAAGCCTCTATCCTTAACTCTTGCTCGTCTATCAGTCTACCGCTAGTGGTTCTTGACTTATCTGTTCGAGGACCCGAAAACCTTCATCTGGGTCTCTTGCACATAACCTTGCTTCTTCAAAGCTAGTCCAGTTCGGAACGGAACAACACAGGTAGATTTGTGGCCATTAACCACATGGTCGGAGGTTCAGTCCCTCCTTCTAGCTCCAAAATGTTAACGATATTTTTCATTAACACCAAAATGAATCAAGGGGGTACACTTTAAGGGAAAATCAAATGGGTTCTTTCCCTTTCTCATTCGATTTTAGTGATGGATTGGGAATTTATGGCTATTAGACGTAGGCTCACTGTGACCTACCAGATTGGATCTAAGCTCAGCGAATAGAATTCGATCGCCATTCAAGGGTGTGATGAGTGTAAACCTGAGCTCCTCTATTGAATGGATAATAGATAGCGATGATGACAATTAAAGAAATAAATGTGAATGCTTACAAAGCAATTTTATCAAGAAGTTCTCCCTTTATTAAGCTTTTAATGAGAATACATATATGTTGTAGAGAAAGAATTCTCAATTGATAAATTTCTAAGTTATTTATGAGGATACTAAAAGTAAGAAGAAGGTACCCCACCCTTAATGTGGCATCTAGGGCCCTATCTATAATGATTCAGGACTCCTCTCGTCGATGGGCTTGTGGGCCCGCAGGGATCCTTGTCAGTCGCTTCCTTCTCGGCTTCAAGTGCGAGATCATTGGTCGCTTTCAGTGCATTGGTCACGGTCCCTGAATGATACTTGAATCTCTGAAAATGACTCGTGAATGTAGGCTTGTGGATATGACCTTCCGGATGTAGTCCTCCGACTTTATCGTGAATACACGGAGGAACCGGGCCTCGCTGTGTATGTTGATATTTGCCGGTTCGAAACTGCCATGGGTTTCGGTACTAAGTGAATTAGTACGGGTAGCCTGTGTATCCGCTTGGGTCTCGGTTGACCTTCGGTGGGGTTTCCATGGTAGCCTGGATTCCCGAGGGACAGCTTCCGACGCTACGCCTGTTATTTGTGACTTCATCTTTTCGGTGTCCATGCGGTAGGTGCTCCGAGGGTTGGTTCTGGGTAGCCCTCGTGCTCCTTTGGTTTAGTCTTCTAGTGCTTTTGCCTTTGGACGTATTGGTGTATGGATATGTTGTTATTAAAGATTTCCTCTTGGTCTTTGTCTGCCGGGTTTGTCGCCTCTGATTTCTTCGGTTCTTGATCAGAGTGGTTCTTTATGCGGAGCCTTTCGTCGGGTCAATACTATCGAGAGAGTCATGTCGGACTGACTATGGCAGAGGGGTCCAGTCCGTTTTGCTCTTTAGTCCTTTCTCGACTTTCTCCTTTAGGAGGAATAAAAGGTTGTGGTTGATACGATCTTTCGGATTATCTCTTTCCGCTCTTTTTCTTCACATTGTTAGGCCCCACTTTCTATTGAGCCTTATGCGAACATTCGGTCTTCCGATACCCCATCACTATCAGCTTTCTTCAATGTTGATTTTGATAGTAATACTAGCTAAAGCCTACATAAATTTCCTTTTTATCCAGGGGTTGAAATTTTCGTGTGTTTATTTTAAAAGGGAAAGTTTCCTTTTAAAATAAACGTAACCAAGAACATAGGAAAATAAAATGATATACCACTTCTTATCCTATACAATATTAATGGTTTGATATTAATTTATTTAAAGAATGGTTCTCCCCTTTTAAAAGTTCTTTGTGTGTGACCCTATAGGTTATTACAACGTTGGCAATAATTTAAACAAGATTTAAATTATAAACAGTGGGTGGTATATATTAATACATCGTTGTTACCAAAGTTATATTAATATTAACAATTCGATAAAACCTTTTATGTGACCAATGTTACAATATAATTTAATTCTTTTAACCAACATAACCAAGATTAAACTCAAGCCATGGTACGTATCATCCTCTTTATATAATCCTTTTATCTTGGTCAATGATTAGACTATATAAAACAAATCAATATTTGAGCACGACCATGCATTTCATAGTCTCACTCAATCAAGAGGCCCATGGATATCACTACTTACATTATAGGATTACATTCCGTCTTGATCATTCATAATTTTTAATCGGTTCGAGATGTATTTGATAATTACCTTTGTCGTCTACTCAGTTAAAAGTAACTTTTGATGATATCAGAAAACAAATATACTTGAATAAAATTATATTGATTTCAAGTCTGAGGACCATTACATCGCTGTAACTATGAGAATGACTTATGATACTATTAATTATATTCCATGAAGTTTTCTCAAGTTGGGATAGACCAATATGTTATTCTCCAATACGTATTTATGTGTTGACATTAATATCACGTATATTACTGATCAATGAGATATGATCATCAGTCAATCAGTGTACTAGTCTCAATGTTTTATTATTGTCCTATATAAACAATAAAACTTGACTAGGGACATTTAAAAATTATAATACTTGTTATCATATTACATAATCTCATATTCAATTCACTTTACTTGAAAATATATAATTCTGTATTATTATTCTAAGGATTTCTATTATGATAATACTTATATTACGCAGTAAATATAACATAACATAGTCTTTTATTCAAAATAAAATATAACATCAACAATGTTATTATTCACATAAAATGGATTGCCTCTAGAGCATAAACTCTAACATAGGATACCCCATAAGATTATATAAAACAATGGAACTCAATTCGAAAGCATAGAGTTTTCACAGTTTTTCTTCAAAAATGAAACAATCAAGAGTTTCTCGTTGGTAACGCACACGAAAGCCTATAGGGTTGTGGAAGATGCAAACAAAACAATCAAAATTACTCTAAAGAAATGGTTAAATATAGTAAAAGGAAATTGGGTGGATGAATTACCCCTAGTCCTTTAGGCATACCGAACATCTACCAAAATAGTTATGAGTCATTCCCCATACTCTTTAACTTTTGGATGTGAAGTGATGCTTTCGATCGAAATAGAAGTCCCGTCCTATTAAAGAATTGCCTATGACTTTGATAAAAGTCAAGAAGTAAGCATTAATCCTTAGATCTAATCCCTAGATTACAAGACAAAGATACTATACGAACATCAGAATATCAAAGAAGAATGACCCGATAATATGATACTCGAGTAAAGTCAAGGATGTTTAAGGAAGGGGACTTAGATCTCCGAAGGGTAATGGCTAATACTAAGATGGACCATTGGGGCTAAATTGGGATGGACCTTTAATAGTTCAAATGGTAATACCTTCAGAAGCCTACCAGTTGTGCCACCCAAACGGAACCATGGTCCCAAGAACTTGGAACGCGGAGCATTTAAGGCCGTATTTCTCTTCTGACGCAATAATAATAAGTAACAAAGAAATTCCATGTAAGGGTTAAAGGAAATAAACCCCAAGGATAGTACAAAAAAGTAAAGTCAAAATTTTGAGAAATTCATCTACAAGGATAAAGTAATAAAAGAATGGTTCCCAACAAAAAGACTATTTACTTGATTAAGAATGAAGTGCCCTTCTCATAATGGATTAGTTTAAAAATTCCAGCGTACATCCCTGGTCCTTCCCCTCGAAAAGGGAAGGGGTAAGCCCAGGGCATCGTGCGCCTGGCTCCAACCCCCGGGTATATCCCAGAAGGTCTCCTAGGATGGAAATCCATCATTTGTGCCCCAAGGGCCAGGATGAAGCACCAAAACCCTTAACCACAACCGAGGGCCAGGTTAAGGCGTTCTCTTGAGGAAGGATAGGTAAACCCAGGGATACGCACCTGGCTCCGAAGGAAGCATGCTCTACCTCTGATCATTACATGATTAAGCCATGACACTGCTTCGGCATAAACAAGCACTACCTATAATTATGTTCTATCCCATTGAAGGGATCAAAGGCTCAAACGAAGCATGCCAAAACTCTACTTTAGAAAAAAACCTATAATGGCCAAAATATACCAAAACCGAAAGCTCATTCGTACTTAATAACTGGAAGATGAAATACCGGTTTTAGCCCAAGACGAAGATGGCTCTACAATTAAGAACCAAAAAAGGACTTTTCGTACTTCTAACAAAATTGAAGATGAAATCGTCATCCTTAAGAATGGAAAAGGACCTTTCAAACTTTTTAAAACTCTTACCACCTGAATTTGGATCTCGTATTTTCCTAAGCTACAGTAAACTCTAATTTTTTACTATAATTCTAGACTTCTAGAAATCTCTTACTAACGGAATCTGGGTCTTCTAAAGTAGCAAATAGTAAAATTATGTATGTCCAACTACTCATTTTTTAATACCTGAATCTGGGTTTAGGGTATTTAAGCCTAAAGAGGACTCACCTATTTTGTTCTAGGGAGGAAATTACTGAACAACAATTGCTTTGATACCCGAATCTTGGTTCTAGGCTTTTTGATGACTTCAAACCAAAATTTTGTCCGAAGAAGGCTTCACTGGATTATTACCACAATATAGTTTTTCTTTATTAATTTTTCCCAAATCTGGGCTTTGGATTTTTAAATCAAAGAATTACTTCACCTAAATTTACCCAAATACGGGTTTTTTTATAAATTTTATCTGAATATGGGTTCCTAAGTCAAGAGACGATTCATTAATTATTCTCAAATCCGGGTTTTAAGATCGAAACATCAGAGGAAAATATATATTATTTCCCCCACGGTCACGAAATCTCTTGATGTCAAATTTGGGAACAAACTAAGGAAAAAAAATCATGAATTGCTAATTTGATTCTGAATAGGTATTGCTATATAAACTTCTAATAACTCTAACTCCTAAAATATATAAATAACTTTATCTATCTTTTCAAACAAATTATTATATTAATTGGTACTAACGTAAATAGGTTTGTAGATAACGATGACCCAAAAGGCCTTTCTTAGAGTTTGTCCTAAAGAACAAAAGTTCTTTCACACTAGGGAGCTAAATGTTAACTCGAAAATCACTTGAATAATGTGAAAGAAGGACATAATAGGAAAAAAGGATCTCCAAAAATAATTAAAGATGGGAATCGAAAGGGGCAATGTCCTGAATCTAGTAGGCACCCTAGCAAAGCTTGCATACGTACCCAAACCCGCTTTTTGGAAGTAACCCAATCTAGCCACTGGTGGAGCTCTTCGGAAGAGATAAAGCAAGGCTTTCGATGCATACCTCCAAAGACAAAAGAGAATGAGTCTCGTTCAGCATAACATGAAGGGTAATGGATCTGACATCTAAGCATTAAAGTTTAAGATCAATAAGCCTTTCGACCTACCCAGCATGGTAAAACATGAAAACTTAACCGGCTCAGGAGAAAGCTGCGCGGGTAAAGCACGGGACAAAAGTGAAGAAGAGCCGAAAGCCCTTGCAAGACAATTTCTTTTGCATCCAAATAAATATTGCCTTTTTTAAGGTCCTTAGTGGAAGCCATATGAGTTCGCTCTTGAAGAAAAGCCGCAAGTGCACTCACAAAGCTTCTATGTTTACCCCTATCGGGTGGCCGAAGCAAAGTATCTAAGCTGAAGGAAGGTCAATCCACACCTATAAATAGGACCTTAGAGACTCAAGATGGGAACATTCAATTCATTTTCCATAATATGTATGATCAAATTGCGGAGTGAAATCCTAGTTTCAAAATTAGAATGGGGAACTTTTCTGTTTTCTTATAATCTTGCTCTCAACTTGCAGTAAAGAGGATTCAAGAAATTTGGCTATTGGTGTTTAATTTTAAGAGAATAAAGCATGACTTATCATAGCTATTAACTCTCTTAATAGCTACAAATAGATGATTTATCTTCTACTTTCTCACTTATATTCAAATCTATAGTGTGAAGCCCTTATGAACAAATTGCGATGTTAGGTGATAGTAATCTCTCTAAAAGAAGAGCCGATTATTATTACTGATGGGAGTAATTCCTTGACGGAAGCTCAAATCGTGTTTTGTTTCCCCTTGTATGGATTCATAGTATACGATGTTTCATTCATGATTCCCATTGTAATTCCCTTCCTTTAAGAAAGGATATTACTTCCACAGAAGGGCTGCCACCATAATATAGATTGGTAACCCGATAATAAATATTGTTATCTTTTAAGGGATAATTACATGGTTATCAAACCTAAGTGGAAGAATACACCTTTATCATCCACTTTAAGGAAATAAGTTTTGGGATATTAACCATTTTTATGGCTAACATGAAGTATACATGTACTCTAAATATGGTTTTATCATGGTCATATTCCTTAGCATGGCCAAATATGCAAACTATTTTTTCATTAAAAGACAATGTGATTTTCTTATATGCTGATATTGGACATCCTTCAAGTATTACATTAATTTGGTATTCTTTATTTCGAACTACTTTCTCATACGATTTTCTAAAAAATTCACCAAAAAAGCTCATGCATTCCTAGCGAGATAAGATTTTGCAATAAACCTTCAAACGAGCATGATTTCTTATGTAATCTTTTAGCATCCACATGTTTCTTTTAAAGGGATACATCTAACGAAAATGGTCCGGCCCACACAATCGTGCTTCCCTTGTAATCTGAATTATCAAATGTATCGTTATATCTAAAAAGATGGTGAAAAACATCTTTGAA
This sequence comes from Allium sativum, assembly GCA_030737875.1. Classification (NCBI taxonomy): domain Eukaryota; kingdom Viridiplantae; phylum Streptophyta; class Magnoliopsida; order Asparagales; family Amaryllidaceae; genus Allium; species Allium sativum. The sequence goes on from CM060920.1 coordinate 994,369,685, forward strand.
GCTCACATAAAATCATAGTAAACCCATCCTCCAGTTTCTATAGTTTCTCACTATTGATAATATGCTGGCATTATTTATTAAAGGATAAACATAAATGAAATATTGTTTTCCTTAGCTCCTTTGGAAACAATCCTTCTATTAAGAAGGGTAACAATTGTCGCATTAAAACGTGATAATCATAAGATTTCAAACCATTAATTTTGTAATCCACCAATGATACACAACTTTTAAATTTTGAGAAATAACCATCGAGTCCTGTAAAATTATATAATCTTTTACAAAATACTGTTTTTATTTTATTTTTGACAATATTTATGGAGCTGGTGGAAGAGATGTCTTGTTCCCAGGAGGTTGTGTACAAAGACGATCTTGAATTCCCTAGTCCATCAAATCCTTTCTAGAATTAACTCCATCTTTTGATTTTTTTGTCATGCACCATCGTGCCTAGTAGACTTTAAACGATGTTTTTCTCCACACGTATTACATTTAAATTATGACGTAATTGAAGCTTCTATAAAAATCAATAATGGAATATTTTACTTATAATTTCAAAATGTTATTTAATGAAATAAAATAAAACGTGTGCACTAACCTCCCAATATGGAAAGTGGAAAAAATTGATATCTTTTTTCCCATCTAGATAGCTCCATTCTCACAGGATTTGTCTCCTCATCCTCTTCATTTTCCTTTTTGTGCTCAAAATTCTTCTTTTGTCCCCTATCTTATTTTGACCCTTCTCGTTTTTCCTTTATTATTCTTTTTTTTTTGTTTGCTCTTCTTTACATTTCTAAAATTATTTGGAAAATATTTTAGAATAAAAGATATTATTCTTCCAGTTACAATCCAAGGCCTACACCCTTCCTCCACGATGTTATGAAATAAGACCTTATTTTTTCTTAAGAGATTTGAAGGGGATAAAATTATTTTTTGACCCATGTAAACAGTCTGTCTACTGTGATTTAGCCATTCATGATGAATGTTGACACTGGAAAATGGACATGCTTTTTTACCTTTTACAAAGAAACCAGCAAGACTACCATAGGATGGAAAGTCATTTATTGTCCGTAGAAAAAATTGATTTTATGTTAAAAAGTTGGTTTACCGTATGCATCATAAGCCTCAGCTCCAGTATTCCATAAATAGTGCAAATCTTCTATTAGTGGTGCTTAGGGCTGTAAATTTTGTTCGAAAGTTTGACGTTCGCTCGTGTCCGTGACTGAAATACATTTGTCTGAGTCAATCTGATTTTCATTTAGGACATGAGTTAGGGCAACAAAATTTGTACGAGAAAAGAATCATGTCTGATCCATGTTCGTTCGAATTCATCCGAATTCCTTGTAATTCGACATATAGTTGAGAGAAAACCTAATAAAAAGTATAAAATTTGATATAAACAGCCATGTCTGACTAGGTCCGTTTGTGTCCATGTCCGAAAAACATATATCCGTTTCTGACCAATTTTATTTATGACACAAGTTAGGATATCAAAATTTGTACTAGAATTTTTTTGTCTGATCCAATTTAATTTTCGATTGAAACTGAACACACCACCGTCTGGTCCGATCCGACTGGTTTACACCCCTAATGATGGTAAATAAACATCAATGTCATATCCTGATTACTTCGGACCAGGGATTAATAACGTTAACAGTATATTATCATTCTTCATGCACAATATAGGCGAAAGATTATATGTCACGAGCATTATCAACCTACAACCATATTTGTAACATAGCATAGAAAATATATTGAAACAGTCTATTGAAAGGCCAAGTCTGAGATTGCGAGGATCTACTGAAAATGAATTTCGTTTCTCATCCACTACACTCATAGTAATATAATTTATAGGATAATGTATTTTTCATATGTAACACCCCACCTCCGCCAGTGCCGCTCTCGCAAGGACACCGGCTTTGGAGGAGCGTTGAACTAGGTAAACATGCATGCAGATATCACAAGACAGAACATATAAAACAGAGTAAATATAGCAGCTGATGAAAACTAGCATATCAAAACCATAAGTTAAGTTACAGCACAGTACTTGATCATTATTTTCCATAAACAAAGTCTAGAAACATAAAACTGGAAACTGAAAAGGAAAACATAAAGTAGCTATCCCCAAAGTGGAAAACCATAGCAAGCTCAAGTCCCAAAGCATACATGAGCTATCCCAGAGAAGCAGCTAAGATCCAAGCTAAGTACCGGTATTCCCACCTTGTAAACCTGGGGGGGAAACGAAAGAAAAGAGGCAAAAGAAAATGGGTCAGTCAAAAGACTGGTAAGTCCTACCTACTATTGTACAACAACTAATAAAGTTAACTGTACATGAAAACAAGGATGAGTCATAGGATGATAACTGGCATGGTGAAAAGTCAACAAGATAGACTAAGTGTGGCACCGCATATACAAGGTTGAGGTTTGCACCAAGTGTACTAGTATTACAAGTCATGTCAAGTGTAACCAAGAAGTGATCCCCAGGCCCAAGTTTGGCCCATTATCAGGAATGACCTAAACCAAGGTCCAACTAGCACGGTCTAGTCGATCGGCTCCCTGAAGCCTAACTCGTCAAGTGTCGGTGTCATACGGCCTAACTACGAAGTGTAGCTAAACTGTGCTAGGTCCACCCTAGGGTGTATCAAGTCCTAGGGTGTCAACCTCTGACACAAACCAAGCACGCACAGTTTAAACCTACTGGTGCCCGTGCCTGCTTTTTCAACTCCGGACCATGTGCACGACCATGGCCCGCCTGAACCTACACCGGCGCACCTACTCAGCCGTCGTTTTGGTCGCTTACATGTCATCCCAGTAATCGTGCCCCTCCCTAGCCTAGTCCCTAGGGTATCATGATACATCCAAGAGGGTTACCGGTGCAAAGGACCACGTAACTAGGGTTTCCTTAATGGGTTAAACGTGGTTAACCCAACTCATTCAAGTACCAAGTTGGTTAAGTGTACCCAAGGTTCATGACTTAACCCTACCAACCCATCGTGTTTAATTTGGTTAAGTATTCAAGCGGTCCATGACTTAACCCTACCATGTGGCATTAATTAATTTAATGCACCCAACCTCTCACATTAGACCTTGTTGTGGTTACTAGTTAGGCCGGGCGGGTCCGGGTAGGTTTACACCACAACTTAGTCTAACCTCGGGTTTCACGTGCAACATGACCAACTACTCACATTGGGTCTTATTGCTTGTAGCCACTAGTTAAGCCGGTCGGTTCCGGATAGGTTTATGCTACAAGCTCAACCCAACCTCGAGTTGGCCATTCTCATGTTTTCTAGAAGTCATGTCCAAGTTCATGTTCAAGCATACTCACGTGCCATATTTTCATGTCATACTTTCAAATCATGTTTCTTATCATTTTAGTTTGCCCATAACGTTACCCCATCGCATATAAACTCGCATAAGCGTAAATAGATCACAAAAGGGGAAAAACAAGATAACATGACAAGTTGGGCATAAGTGATAAGTTTTGGCCACAAGTTAAGCATGGTGGCATATGAGACAAAGATGTGATCATAAACTTGCATATCATGTTTATCAACTTGCATAACGTTCATAAGCATGCATAACATCATTTTAACTTGCATAGTGTTCATATGCATGCATAACATGGTTTCAACTTGCATAAGGTTCATATGCATGCATATCATGGTTTCAACTTGCATAAGGTTCATATGCATGCATATCATGGTTTCAACTTGCATAAGGTTCATATGCATGCATAACATCAAACTTGGCAAATAGGTGGAACATGGCCATAGATAACATGAGATAAGGGCTAGTGACATGCATATAACATTATATGCATGTTAATACAAGGGTTATGAGAGTTTCAAAGTTGCATCATGCAACGTTTCCAACCAAAGATCATATCTTTCTATGCATAAAGCCAAGGTAATGACTTTACTAACATGCATAGAGTAAACTTATGCATAACATCATAAGATCAAAGCATATATCATGATTAACCCCAAACTCAACTTGCAACATAACATATTAACTTCATAGTTAAAATACAAGAGTAGAAATAGGCTTACTATGCTATGAAGACTAATCAATATCAAATTAGATTGAGGCGAAGCCACTTAGTACTCTACAATCCCCCAAAATAAGCTCCTATGAAACCCCTTGAGAAAAATCCTTGCTTTAAAGAGGAAAGGTTGAAACTTTGGCCTTGAATGAAGCTTTAGAAACTCTTATGCAAGCTTAAATCACTCAAATGAACATGAAAACTCTCATATGCATGAAGGGAGAGGTCATGACAAGAGGGTGGAGGCCATGAATGAGCATTTGGACATAGTTTGGTTATAGGATTGATTTATGAGTGTTTAGGATAGGGTTAGGGTCCTTTTTATAGATGTTTAGGATAGTTTAGACCCTAGGATTAACCCTAATTCAGATCTGAGCCATCCAAAACCATCACTAGCCCTATGCCATGTCCAAGAAACAAGCCAGGTGCACCCAGGCAGGTTGGGCCGACTAACCCTGTCGACAGGGGTGTCGACAGGGCTGTCGACACCACCTGGGTGTGTCGACACCCAAGTCGACACGCCTGTCGACTTGGGTTGCTGGCGGGAAACTTTCCCGCCTACCCTGACTAGTGAAATTATTTGAATTTGAATCTGTTTTTAAACCTTGAATTTTCTGAAAACTATGATGGGCCATAACTGGGTCATACGGACTCCGATTTTCGAAAACTCGGACTCTATTTCGCGTATTTTTCCGAGATGAACGCAATGGCATAGCCCGTTTCCCTTGATTCAGATTTTATTATTTAACTCTGCCTTGTTTTATGTCATTATCATGTTATTTGAAATACGGGTTATTACATTCTCCCCTCCTTAAAGGATTTCGTCCCAGAAATCCCTAAGTTAGGAAGAACGTGTCCTACCATCCATCATCCATCTACTCACCACAACATCCACGAGTAACCATTTTCCTTAACAATCTCTAAATGTTGTATGATCATATGCAAAGGTGTGTGTATATGTACTTATCTAATGCGAAAATCAGGTGGTTACTGATTCAGTAAACCTCCTTAATGCAAAGTATGCTAGTGAAATGCGTCCATATGTATGCAAATTCCTAACCTAATTTTATAATTTCTACATGAGTGCACATAACATTCATCCATATGCAACATCCATGAGGTAGCATAACAAGTTTCAGCCATGAATAAGTATAAGCACTCATGCATATGCAATATGAAAGTGTGTGAGCCGATCTTAGTGCCTAATGTGTATCATGCATCCACGAGCATCCACTTGCAAACACTTGTAACCACTTGCAACCATCAAGCATAACATGTTTCAAATACATGTTTCATCCAAGGGGTTTCTACCTAAGGTTCTCATGACAAGATTGACAAAGTTACAAGATAAACAGGATAAACATGGATAGCAAAAGAAAGATATACTAAAGAGGAAAAGAGATCGAGAATGTACCCTCAAAAAGAAATAGATAAAGCCCAAGCATCTTCTCCTCTGTCTCCCAAATTGCAACCTCTTCGGCTTCACTCCACTGAACCTTCACCAATTTGACTTCTCGATTCCTTAGCTTTCTGATCTCCGTGCTCAAGATACGAATCGGAGCTCTCCTCAAGGTTGCCTCTTTCTCTACCTCCACGTCTTCAAGAATGCTAGGTTCAACCACCTCAGCGGACTCATGTAGGCACTTTCGGAGATGCGAGACATGAAAGACATTATGCACTCCGGACAGCTTCTCGGGCAATTGCACTTTATAAGCCATCTTCCCAACTCTCTCTATGATAGGGAAGGGTCCTACGAATCTGGGTGCCAGCTTCCCAACTACTCCGAAGCGAACCACATTATGCAAAGGAGAAACCTTCACGAAAACCATGTCTCCAACTTCGAACTCCAAATCTGTCCTCCGCTTATCAGCATAGGATTTCTGTCTATCTTGGGCCGCTTTCATCCGTCTTCTCACCAATTCAACTTTCTCAGATGTGTCCCGTATCATATCAGGCCCAAGTACAAGCTTATCTGTTGTCTCCCACCAACAAGATGGTGACCTACACGGCCTCCCATATAAATCTTCAAATGGTGCCATCCCTATGCTAGCTTGATAGCTATTGTTGTAAGCAAACTCCACAAGAGGAAGGTGGTCTTCCCAAGTACCACCAAAATCAAGAACACAAAGCCTCAGAAGGTCTTCTAGCACTCTATTCACCCTTTCGGTTTGGCCATCCATCTGGGGGTGATAGGCTATACTTAGATTCAATTGCGTACCCATCGCTTCCTGTAAACTATTCCAGAATTGGCTAGTGAAGATTGGGTCACGATCGATGACTATGCTAGAAGGAACCCCATGCAATCTCACTATTTCTCGAAGATAAACAGACGCCAGCCATGATGCAGTCCTTTTGCTCTTTACTGGGATGAAGTGAGCACTCTTCGTAAGTCGATCAACTATGACCCATATGCTCGAATTCCCTTTTCTTGATCTAGGCAATCCATCCACAAAGTCCATAGAGATGCTCTCCGACTTCCATTGCGGGACCTCCAATGGATGTAATAGCCCACCTGGTTTCTTCGACTCAGCTTTCACTCGTTGGCACACCATGCACTTTGAAACATACTCTGCCACATCCTTCTTCATTCCAGGCCAAAAGAAAATGGGCTTCATATCCCTATACATCTTATCTCCACCAGGATGTATAGTCATCTTTGAGTGATGTGCTTCTTCGAGAACTTTATGCATCAAATCTCCCGCTTGTGGAACGCAGAGTCTCCCATCACGCCTTAGCCAACCCTTGTCATCAATAGTATATCTAGCAAGGTGACTAGATGTCTCGCCACGAATCAACTTACCCATGATCTCAACTATCCGTGGGTCTTCCTTCTGCGAAGTCCCTACTTGATCAAGAAGTGTGGGTCTAAGCTCGAGAGATGCTAACGACCCTGTCATCGACTCAACAGCTGTCGTGAAATCAAAGGTTGCTAGGAACTCTAGGCTCTTCATCTCAACAAACAAGGGACTCAAAGTCAACTTTTTTCTGCTTAGTGCATCAGCCACTACATTACCCTTGCCAGGGGTATAAGCTATCTCGAAGTCATATGATGCCAAGAATTCCATCCACCTTTGCTGCCTAAGATTCAGATCTTTCTGCGAGAAGAGATACTTGAGTGATTTGTGATCAGTGTACAACTCAAACCTTTCGCCTGAAAGATAGTGGCGCCAGGACTTGAGTGCAAAGACAATCGCTGCTAACTCCAAGTCATGAGTGGGATAGTTCTTTTCATGAATTTTAAGTTGCCTACCCCCATAACATATCACTCTTCCCTCCTGCATCAGAACAGTGCCTAACCCCGTGCCACATGCATCGGTGTACACGGTAAACATCTTACCGCCATCGGGTAATGCCAAAACTGGAGCTGTGGTAAGGGCCCTTTTGAGCCTTTGAAAAGCAAGCTCACACTCTAAGTCCCATGCAAAGACTAAGTTCTTCTTCGTCAATCTAGTGAGAGGGGTTGAAATCTTAGCGAAGTCTCTAATGAACTTCCTATAGTAGCCTGCCAGACCGAGAAAGCTTCGCACTTTGGTTGCATTCTTAGGAGTCTTCCAGTCTTGAACTACAACCACTTTCGCGGGATCCACAGCTATACCCTGCTTAGAAACTATATGCCCAAGAAACCGGACTTCCTTTCTCCAAAAGTGGCATTTGGAGAACTTGGCTTTCAACTGATGGGCTCTAAGCGTATCCATCACTTCCTTGAGGTGTCTAGCATGTTCTTCCTCGTCTTTTGAAAAGGAATATCATCCACGAAGACAACAACAAACTTGTTAAGGAACTCCCTGAACACCCTACTCATCAAATCTACGAAGTAGGCGGGTGCATTAGTCAAACCGAATGGCATGACAAGCCATTCAAAGAATCCGTCTGGAGTCCTAAACGCAGTCTTATCAATGTTGTCTTCGGCCACTCTAAGCTGATGAAATCCGGTGGCTAAATCAAGCTGAGAGAAAACAGAAGCACCAACAAGCTGGTTGAAGAGGTCATCTATCCTCGGTAATGGATGCCTATTCTTCTTAGTCAGCTTGTTCAACTCTCGATAATCAACACATAGACGAAGCGAGCCGTCCGCCTTAGTGGCGAGCACCACAGGAGCACCCCATTCGGAAATGCTTCGCCTAATAAAATTCTTCTCAAGAAGCTCCTTGATTTACTTACTGAGCTCTCTCCTTTCACGCGGGGCCATGTGCCTAACTGGTAAGGAGACTGGCTTAGCATTATCAACCAGATAAATGCGGAAATCTATCTCTCGCTTAGGGGGTAACCCCTTAACTTCTTCAAAGACATCAGGGTATTCTCGAACCACCTTTTCAGATTGCAGATCATCGATGGACGAGTCAAGAGATTCAAGATAACATAGCATGACGGGATCTAGCAGGTTGCAAGAAATCTCTAGGGTATTACCAAGGCGAGTCATGAGTCTCACCACCCTATGCTCACAATCGAGAATGGCTCCATAGCTGGACAACCAATCCATGCCCAAGATCAACCCGTATCCCGTGAACCCGAGAACATAAGCATCACACGAGAATTCCACGGTCAAGATAGAAATCCTCAAATCCATACAGATCATAGATAAATGGGCTGAAACCCCAATCGGATTTGAAACACTAACGGGATCCTCAACGAGACTAGTACTTAGGTGCAAACTTTCAACAATATCGGAAGAAATAAAGGTATGCGATGCGCCAGAATCAAACAAAGTACGAACAGGAAAACCAGAAATGTAAACAAGACTTTCCACAGAAATAGTACCTCGGTCCTGAACTGGAGCGGTGTTGAGAGCATGCACTTGCCCTCCAGATGAACCTGCACGCTGAGTCTGTCCATTCCCATGCTTCCTAGGGCAATCTTTGCTAAAATGTCCCGTCTCTCCACAGTGAAAGCACCCACCCGATTTCATTCTCTTCTTCCTACAGTCCTTGGCTATGTGCCCAACAATCCCACAAAAGTGGCACTTTCTTGTGTCCTTTGCCTTGTTCTTGTTGCCCTTGTTTCTCTTGTTGTTCTTGTTGTTCTGATTACTCTGGTTCCCTCCCCACTTTGAGTCTGTCTTCTTAGGCTGGGTCTCATTGGGTTTGACTTCTTTCTTCCCATTCTTATCCTCTCCCTGCAGCAATGCCATGTCTACCAGGTTCTCGAAAGTGGCCCCCATGGGTATGTGTGACATGGCTAGACCTTGTAATGGCTCATTTAACCCTCGTGCAAAACGTAGAGCCTTCTTCTCGGGAGTATTGACCATGTCCAAACCGAATCGGGCAAGCTGGTTGAACTTATTCACATACTCTCTCACTGTCATGTCTCCTTGCTTCAAAGCTATGAACTTCTCTAGTTGCAAATTTGCCTCTGCAGATGATAGGAACTTAAGCCCAAACCTTGCCCTAAAGTCGGCCCAGGTTTCTACGGGCCTAGTAGCATTGGTGACCTCCCACCAATAAGCAGCTTCCTCCTTTAGTAGCCAAACCGCCAACAGAACCTTTCTACGGTCCTCTATATCAAAGATGGCAAAGAGATCTTCGGTCTCCTTCAACCAGTTTCTTGCCTCTACAAAAGTCTCGGTCCCAAAAAAATTCTTGTCACCCATTGCCTTGAAGTCCTTGCAAACCTTGGCGAAATCGGCTTGTGGTTGCTGAGGAGGAGGAGGAGGTGGAACCTCAGTGATAGTGGGAGTGGTTGCTGGACCTGCATTGTTGGCCCTAGCTTCCAAGTATCTCCGGAACCATCCGGGAATGGTGACTCCCTCCGGAAGATTGAGATCGACCATGCTGAAAAAGGAAAAGATAGATTTAGGACGAGGAAACGAAGGATAGTGCTTATGGCTCTTGGGGGATAGCCTTTCAAAACAAACTAGACTTTTCTTTGGAAAATACTTAATTGGTTTTGAAAATAGCTTTTAAAAGTAACTTTAAAACCCTTTTTGCTCCAATCTCGTAAACCTTATGCTCTGATACCAAATGTAACACCCCACCTCCGCCAGTGCCGCTCTTGCAAGGACACCGGCTTTGGAGGAGCGTTGAACTAGGTAAACATGCATGCAGATATCACAAGACAGAACATATAAAACAGAGTAAATATAGCAGCTGATGAAAACTAGCATATCAAAACCATAAGTTAAGTTACAGCACAGTACTTGATCATTATTTTCCATAAACAAAGTCTAGAAACATAAAACTGGAAACTGAAAAGGAAAACATAAAGTAGCTATCCCCAAAGTGGAAAACCATAGCAAGCTCAAGTCCCAAAGCATACATGAGCTATCCCAGAGAAGCAGCTAAGATCCAAGCTAAGTACCGGTATTCCCACCATGTAAACCTGGGGGGGGGGGAAACGAAAGAAAAGAGGCGAAAGAAAATGGGTCAGTCAAAAGACTGGTAAGTCCTACCTACTATTGTACAACAACTAATAAAGTTAACTGTACATGAAAACAAGGATGAGTCATAGGATGATAACTGGCATGGTGAAAAGTCAACAAGATAGACTAAGTGTGGCACCGCATATACAAGGTTGAGGTTTGCACCAAGTGTACTAGTATTACAAGTCATGTCAAGTGTAACCAAGAAGTGATCCCCAGGCCCAAGTTTGGCCCATTAGCAGGAATGACCTAAACCAAGGTCCAACTAGCACGGTCTAGTCGATCGGCTCCCTAAAGCCTAACTCGTCAAGTGTCGGTGTCATACGGCCCAACTACGAAGTGTAGCTAAACTGTGCTAGGTCCACCCTAGGGTGTATCAAGTCCTAGGGTGTCAACCTCTGACACAAACCAAGCACGCACAGTTTAAACCTACTGGTGCCCGTGCCTGCTTTTTCAACTCCGGACCATGTGCACGACCATGGCCCGCCTGAACCTACACCGGCGCACCCACTCAGCCGTCGTTTTGGTCGCTTACATGTCATCCCAGTAATCATGCCCCTCCCTAGCCTAGTCCCTAGGGTATCATGATACATCCAAGAGGGTTACTGGTGCAAAGGACCACGTAACTAGGGTTTCCTTAATGGGTTAAACGTGGTTAACCCAACTCATTCAAGTACCAAGTTGGTTAAGTGTACCCAAGGTTCATGACTTAACCCTACCAACTCATCGTGTTTAATTTGGTTAAGTATTCAAGCGGTCCATGACTTAACCCTACCATGTGGCATTAATTAATTTAATGCACCCAACCTCTCACATTAGACCTTGTTGTGGTTACTAGTTAGGCCGGGCGGGTCCGGGTAGGTTTACACCACAACTTAGTCTAACCTCGGGTTTCACGTGCAACATGACCAACTACTCACATTGGGTCTTATTGCTTGTAGCCACTAGTTAAGCCGGTCGGTTCCGGGTAGGTTTATGCTACAAGCTCAACCCAACCTCGAGTTGGCCATTCTCATGTTTTCTAGAAGTCATGTCCAAGTTCATGTTCAAGCATACTCACATGCCATATTTTCATGTCATACTTTCAAATCATGTTTCTTATCATTTTAGTTTGCCCATAACGTTACCCCATCGCATATAAACTCGCATAAGCATAAATAGATCACAAAAGGGGAAAAACAAGATAACATGACAAGTTGGGCATAAATGATAAGTTTTGGCCACAAGTTAAGCATGGTGGCATATGAGACAAAGATGTGATCATAAACTTGCATATCATGTTTATCAACTTGCATAACGTTCATAAGCATGCATAACATCATTTTAACTTGCATAGTGTTCATATGCATGCATAACATGGTTTCAACTTGCATAAGGTTCATATGCATGCATATCATGGTTTCAACTTGCATAAGGTTCATATGCATGCATATCATGGTTTCAACTTGCATAAGGTTCATATGCATGCATAACATCAAACTTGGCAAATAGGTGGAACATGGCCATAGATAACATGAGATAAGGGCTAGTGACATGCATATAACATTATATGCATGTTAATACAAGGGTTATGAGAGTTTCAAAGTTGCATCATGCAACGTTTCCAACCAAAGATCATATCTTTCTATGCATAAAGCCAAGGTAATGACTTTACTAACATGCATAGAGTAAGCTTATGCATAACATCATAAGATCAAAGCATATATCATGATTAACCCCAAACTCAACTTGCAACATAACATATTAACTTCATAGTTAAAATACAAGAGTAGAAATAGGCTTACTATGCTATGAAGACTAATCAATATCAAATTAGATTGAGGCGAAGCCACTTAGTACTCTACAATCCCCCAAAATAAGCTCCTATGAAGCCCCTTGAGAAAAATCCTTGCTTTAAAGAGGAAAGGTTGAAACTTTGGCCTTGAATGCAGCTTTAGAAACTCTTATGCAAGCTTAAATCACTCAAATGAACATGAAAACTCTCATATGCATGAAGGGAGAGGTCATGACAAGAGGGTGGAGGCCATGAGTGAGCATTTGGACATAGTTTGGTTATAGGATTGATTTATGAGTGTTTAGGATAGGGTTAGGGTCCTTTTTATAGATGTTTAGGATAGTTTAGACCCTAGGATTAACCCTAATTCAGATCTGAGCCATCCAAAACCGTCACTAGCCCTATGCCATGTCCAAGAAACAAGCCAGGTGCACCCAGGCAGGTTGGGCCGACTAACCCTGTCGACAGGGCTGTCGACACCACCTGGGTGTGTCGACACCCAAGTCGACACGCCTGTCGACTTGGGTTGCTGGCGGGAAACTTTCCCGCCTACCCTGACTAGTGAAATTATTTGAATTTGAATCTGTTTTTAAACCTTGAATTTTCTGAAAACTCTGATGGGCCATAACTGGGTCATACGGACTCCGATTTTCGAAAACTCGGACTCTATTTCACGTATTTTTCCGAGACGAACGCAATGGCATAGCCCGTTTCCCTTGATTCAGATTTTATTATTTAACTCTGCCTTGTTTTATGTCATTATCATGTTATTTGAAATACGGGTTATTACATCATAGGTGCTTCTATTATTGAAATGTCACCTTAAGTCTCCCGCCATTGTTTTGGATCTAGACATTTTTCTAAACCTCGTAATTATTGGAAAACAACACAACACTTTATGTAACGACCCAGATTTTTCGGTCATTTGAAATTGAATATTTAAACTTGTTTTAAATATTACATTTGAATTATTTATGGAATTTAATATTTAATTTGTTAATTAAACGATGATTTAACGTTTATATTTATACTTAAATTATAAAACGAACTCGAAATGGCATGGTAGTTCGTAAAATTGAGTTTGAACTTCAATTGATTATATATAATCTGTTTTAAGTCGGATTTCTATGAAACAATAAACGCCCGATTCTATCTGATAATAATTTTCTAATGGACGAGGAAAATCGAGTTTTCGAGTTATAGATTTTGTTTTATATCCAAATCAAATTTTAAAATAGTCGATGTGGAATCGTGTATAAGCCATAACGATTTATTTAATATAATTAAATATTGGTTTCGAATTTAGACAAGACTTTAGAGATGTGGTTATAATTAAATTTTTAGAATTTTACTGTTATTTTTAACTTGGAAAAATAAGCAATTTTTTTATTTGAAGTATTTTACACCCTATATCAGCACTTATGAAATTTCACAGAATTGGTTAACTTGACTATTTTATTATATGGTTGTGATCGTGGTGCATTGTTGTGTACAACGGTATTTTTATTTTTATCGATAGCGAGTTGTATGCGAACGGAGTTCTATATAGCGGGGTACGTTAACTTTATAACTAAAATATCATTGGTCATCTCAAATTTTTAATCAAAGAAATTAAATAAAATATACACTACGCACTCATGCTCCTATATTTTTCTAACCTAAGTATATATATGCGTGCCTAGCTAGAAAAGCTGTTGAGTAAAAACTTCTGTTACTCTACTGTATAGACTTTTGTATATTAATGTATCTGAGCTATCCCAACTACTATCCCTACTGTAAATCTTTTCTTTCCCTACCCTATTTTATATGCCATAACAAGTTTCCAAAAAAAGAAATTAGTAGGACTAATCTATTCTACTAAACATGCCTAAGACCCTAGCTCGTGGACTTAACTTTAGCCTTAAGTGCTCGAATAAAAAAACTGTACATCATGAAACCACAACTGTGTACACACCCTACTCTATACCACAGCTGTATGTGCTATGTGTTTTCTTTTCACAATCCAGATCAATACACGCGGAGACCGATTCAGCAACACTGTTAATGAAATGAAATATCCAACGGCTAAATAAAGAACATCACCCAGCTAAGCACCGTAGACCTACCAATATTTCAAATCACCAGCTACAGTTGACAATGAAGCAACACACAATGCTACGAAAAGAAATCATGCACAGCCTACCTTTACAGCTAATATAGGAGAAACATCAACACCAGCAAGCTACTTTCTATTATCTGTGCCCTAAAATACTGAAACCGTGGCAACCAATCTATTGAAATGTGCATGCCAAACTTTCATGTTTATAAATACTGCATGATCTTTGTCATCCTCGTTTTCGTTCAGCTCAGCGAAATGGCAACCGTGATGTTCTCATGGCTCTGCAAAATTAAACCAAAACAATAAATATACTTATTAGTAAAACGAAAACCAATAACAGGGTTCTTCATAAATATACAACACCGTAGCATATCGCTAGCAGTTTCTTCATTTGTTGGCGGGTTCTAAGTGCGACCCTGAGGTGGAAAGGGACAACACTGTACAGATCAGAGGCGCGGCAATGTGGAGGTCTGGCAATCAGCGCCGGTGTGTGAGCTGACGGCGATGAGGAGAGTTCATTAGGAGGGGCTGGAAGATGGGTTAATTCAAAGCAGTGGTAATGCTTTGTGTGAACAAAGAACGGCTCGGGGGAGGACAAGTTTGGGGGCGGTGAGGAGTTGGAAAGGAAGTAGTATAAAGAAAAGAAAGGTGGCTGACGTAAACAAAAAAAGAATGAAGTAGTGGTGTGAAGCAACAGGAAGTGGGGTAGAAAGTTTTGAGGTCTGAAAAGAAATAATATGGGCAAGTATGGACAGAAGGGAGAAGTAGAAGATGAAGGGGAGTAGAGCAGGTTGGCAAAAGTACAAGAAGGAGTAGTCGATGGCGGTTCTGTCGAGGTGCGGTGCCCGAGGTCCAGTGAACAAGGGAGATAGCGGCGGTTGATTTTAGAGGAGCAGGTACACGGCTTCGCGTTCGGGAATAAATGGAAAGCCCATTGTAATAAATTGGAAACTAAGAAAAAGTACTGTAGTGCTTGAGAACAAGGAGATTACAGGATATTTGCATGGTGTAGTTTACGCTCAGGGAGGAGTTCAAGAATATATGGAGAGTGAAGAGAACTTGGATAATGCTACAGCATGGTTGGGAATATGATCAGTGAGGGAGAAAACGTCTGGGTTTGGGTACGTGGGCTGATTTTCTCAATGGGCTTTCAGGTTAAAAAAAATGAAAGAATATGGAATGAAGAAAAAACGTGAGCTGATGGTTGCTGAAGGATCACCGAGATGTTATAAGAAAGTGGATGGTGGTTGGTGAAGTGTCCGAATTAAGAAAGGTAATTATAGCCCTAATTACTAAATTATTTAATAAGTTAATAACTAGTTAATAATTAAAAGTTAATTAATCTATTTCTAATCGTATAACTTATTATATTGATAACTTATGATCTCGTTATCAGATTTAAATGAAAAAGAAGGCGTCAAAACCGTATCGTCAGACGCAACAGTATGAAGGGGTTTTGTCAGAATTGGACGCTACCGGAACATATGTTTAATTTTATTAAAATAACTCGTTTTAATCAACGAATAATATCAAATTGAGTTTAACTCACTCATTTATCTCATTTATATTTTATATAAATCGGCTTTCATTATTTGTGTGCCTTGTTTGCTAATGAGTGACTGATTGTTGATTATTTGATTGTTTGTTGTATATTTTTATATTATTTATATTTAACAGTTATTTAATTTAAATGAAACGAAATCGTTATTTTTAACGATGACTTCAAGACAAGGTAACTTACCTTGTTGGTTACGTTTATAATAATATAAACGTATTTAAATTAATTGGATGCTTGAATTATTATCATCGGTTAATCGCTATCAGTTGAATTGATTATTTATTTGCATATGATTGTTATATGAACTATTTAACCGATATGAACAGATTACTGATTTGATTATCGATTGTTGAATATGAATTCAACGTATGTTTGTTATTAACCAATATGTGATATGGGTTGTGAAACGATAGCAGATGGCCAAGTAAGACATTGTTTATAAAGTTATTTACCATCAGGTGATTCAAATAGAAAATGAAGTTATAAAATTTCTTTTATAACTAAAGATCGATATCAAAAATCTATTCTGGAAGTTTATAAAAAGAAATAACCTAACTATATATATACTGATTGCTGTAACTACCAATCACAATTTTTGTACCAGATCTGCTGTATGCGAAGCACGTGTCGCAGCTTAATTATTAAATGATTTATAAAACTAATTATTATATTACTAAGATTGATAAGCAAATGAGCAAGGAATATCGTAGCGATTAATAATTGAGATTTTTTTTTTAAGAAACAATTAAATGAGATTATGTCGAATTGATTATTATTTAATAAAAATCAAATGGGATTATTTAAATTAATTAAATTTGTAACGAAAGATGAATTGAGATTTGATTAACGAGTTAATCATGGTTAGAGTTGACTAAGTCAACTATGTTAACTAAAATGGATTTATTAAATAAATACTTATTTATTCAGTGGAAATGATAACTGGTTAAGTAAACATGTTTACCAATGCTGATATTTGATTATTATTTAATCAAATTAGAAATATTGGAATTAAAAAGGAATAATGGGGTTTATGAAATGATAAGGATTAAAATAAATTAATATTTTAAAGCGAATTATATTAATGATAGTATAAGTTAAGTTTAAATTATAATTTTAAAGTGAACTATTTGCAATTATTTTTAATTGGATTTTATAAAATCCAAGTTGGACGAAGTTTTCAAACCCAAGTATCTGAATATATTATTGAAAACAGAGTTATTAGAAATGACATTTGAATGAAATATAAGTCAGGATATGGAATTAAAGAATTAAAACTTAACTGGGAATCGGTTGAGATTAATGATTTTCTGAATGTTGATCTAATGTCGGTTTCGGCCTTCGAGGTTGATATTTAGAAAATTATTTTCTTACTGATTTACGGTTAGGAACTGATGAGGTTATAAAATGGAAATTGGAACGAAAACCAAGTTTGATTTAAAGTGGTCAAACGAGTTGAGTTATAAATATGCGATATAGATTCACTATATTAAATAAGAGATGATTTTTCATCAAGATATAATTAAAATGAAATTTGTTTTAATATTGGAAATGAATAAGGGTTTTTGGTATTACAACTGATATCTATCCTAAGATAAGAACGTTGTTGATTAAGGTCAGAGAGGTAATTAAAATACCCCAACTTGAACAACTTCAGGATTATCGAAGGATGATATTAGTCGAAATGGTGAAGATGTTAGAGTAAATTATTTTGGAAAAATAATGGCACAACATTATTTGAAGGGTTTGGGAATATATATTATGAGATTCCAAAATAAAAGGAAATAAATAGGGGCTTGAGAATATGAAAAGGATATTTCCACAATAAAAGTAGAAAAAGGAGATTTGTGAAAATATAACGATATTTTCAAAGTAACGAGATGAGATTGAGAATGGATTTATTCTAGAAAGATAAGTGATGAATATTTTGTTTTATATAAGGAACGAAAGGAATAGCGTAGCAAGTGTTAAGTTGAATCTATTTCCTAAATATAGATAATAAGTGATGTTAAATGAAATGTTTTGAAATGGTAGTTAACGAGAATATGGAAATGGTTTTAAGATATTTTTCTTAGTATAAATAAAATGATTTGAGTATTTTAATATAGTAAACCAGACATGTTATTTCACTGGATATATTATTTTAGTCGCCAAGTGATGCTATGTAATAAACCAATGGATCAATTTTATTTTATGGTTATTTATTTTGATAGTTAAATAACCGACTATCAAAATCTGGCCCAACATTATCGGTACAGAAAGACCGGGATCGAATTTATATTCGAAAACCATTCTGACCAATAAATATGAATTTGTCAAAGATAATGATCGAGATGGAGCAATTGAAGACCATAAATCTTCAAGAGTGAAAGAACTATTGTTAGATATCTCTGGATGATCCTCAGAGTTAACGATGATTCTGTCGTGATTGGAATCTATGGATTGCAAGGACTTGTAACGACCCAAATTTTTGCTATTTAATTTAATATTTAATTTGGTTTTAAATATATATTTGAATTTTAAATGGTTTGAAATTAAGGGATTTTGGATAATTTATTTGTTTAAATAATATAAATAATGATTTAATTTCAAAATAAACGAAATTGGTTGAATTTGCACTGTTATATGATTTGGCAACGTAAGGGGACTTATTTATGGTTAGATTTAATTTTATTTACGATTTCGCTTATTAAGCGCTGTTTAAAAGTTTAAACTATAATTTTAATTATATAGCGAGCTGCAGCGGCGCTGCAGTTCATAATATAGCATTTCAAACTTCAACTGAATATATAGAGTCCGATATAAGTCGGATCTCTGTGAAACAAGAAATGTTGGAACCGTATTGACGATAATTTTCATTTGAAAGAGAAAAATCCAGATTTCATGTTATAGATGGATAGTTATGGCTAAATCAAATTTTGAAATAATCGCTATAGAAATCGCTATCGGCCTTTAAAATGGCCATTTTGCAAACAGACTCTGTTTTCGATGAAATTAGTTTCATTGGAACCGTATCATCAAATTGTTGTAGGAAAATCAAACTACATGGCAAACCGATGTCGTATGTGACCACGGCAATCGTAAACGCCCATTCAATTTCTATAGTGCGTAATTAATATAATAGAGTGATATTTGAGTGTAACTGGAGCAGACGATCAAATTAAGCCACGAAACCAATTCCGTTGAGTTCGTATCGTCGATTAGAGTCAGGATAGGTATATAGTTTGTTATTTTTGAAGACCGTGCAAATTGGTGTCCGAAATGGCATTGCGGTGCACGTAAAAATAGCCTACCAGGGAAACAGTCTCAGAATGTGACGAAACTGGTGCCGTTGAGCTCGTATCGAAGAATTATTTTAGGATATCAAGGTTTCAAGTTGATTTGATTTATCTGGTGATCGTGGAAAATTAAAACGTGTGTTTATTTTTGGTTTTATATGGGAATTTTTTTCAAACGAAGTCGGAATTCGATGAAACTTGTCTCATTGGGTCCAGAATACCTTATTACATTAAGATTAGCTTTTTTATCAGTAAATAGAAGTCATATGTGGTGCTTTTTACATGTTACTTTACGTGTAACTTTCGCAAAAAATATAATAATATTTAACCTCAAGTATATATATACCCTTCACGCTGCTGAAACCCTTATTATCTCAGTCAAACCTAAGTCGTGGTCAACCCATCCTAATTGCGCCTCCACACAGAATGAACGGCCACGAGATTCAATCCTTTCTCTCCTCTTATTTCCTAATACCCTCACTTAAATCATGAATACCAACTACGAACATGATGAGCTAGGTGAGGACTAGTGGATCAACGGCCCTGATTGATTCTCGAGCGGTGTAGGAGCCGGATCGAGGCCCGGAACAACCGCCGGTTGAAGCAGTACTGACGGCTCATAGCAACATCAGGCTGGCCGCTACTATAGGAGGGGACATAGGAGACTGAGGCGAACGGGGCGGGGTATTCTGATGAGGTTCCGGTCATCAGTAATGGCCGCGGCAGGTGGGAGCTTCTAAGTGAAGCAGGTAGTAACCCACGAGAAGAAAAGAGGCGACCTGGGTAATTAAATTGAACGTGATCAGTTTGTTAGAACGTAATTAAGTATAGTTTAATTAAATTAGTTAATTAAATTAAACTCTTATAGCTTATATGTTGACTTGTTTACAGGAGTTGGGAGAGAAACATAGAGAAGGATAAGAAGGGGATCAGACAAATTTGTGAGGAAGGGACAGCCGATATTATAAGACCATGTAATTAGTTGATCATTAGTCTATTGATTAAGTAATCATTAAAATATGGTTAAATCATATTAAAACTCATATCTTATTAACTAAAATGTGTTTGTTTGCAGCCGTCAGTTGGGGGAATTAAACAGAAGTAGCGGAAGAGGATGGAAGAAGGAATTAGGAAAGAGTTAACTTGCCTACAACCTTTAATCTGAGAAGTAATTATACTATCAAATATATTAATTAGAAATTTAGTTAGTTAATTTAATTAAGGAACTTTAATTAATATAATTTTTGTTTGAAAACGCAGGATATCAATAAGTGAAGCACAGTGGCTAAATTGGAGCCTGCTATATGTGAGGTTACAAACAAAGCGGATGAAGGAAATTGGACCAGTTTTGTGAAACAAGAGAATTAACAAAGTAATCAAAATAATATAATTATTTAATTAATTAGTTAATTTAATTAAATTCGTGTGTACTAAATTATGGATATCTTTTTATGGTATCATCAGAATTTGACCAAACCAACTATGTTGGAATCACGACAACGAATGCTACATGATGAAACTTATCTGGACATGACGGAAGATAGCGGGAATTTACTGTTAAATTAAACGCTCGTTTAATTTAACTGGAACCGAAACACCAAAATGAATCCAAGTGAGTTAAACTCACTCAGTATATTTTCCCATTTATATTTTATATAAATTGGGTTTTTATTTTGTGTGCTCTGCTTGCCAATGGTTGACTGTTTGCCAATTATATATTTATTTGCTGATTTAACTAATGAAATTAAACCGTCGTTTAATTTCAGTGAAATACCAGATCGTTATTCTAACGATTGGTCCCAACAAAGGTAACTTACCTTATTGGTCACGTTTATTTATAAACGTGATTGATTATCTAGATTGTTTGAATTGTTTGATCTGATTAAATTGTTTGGAAAATTGGTTGATATGAAATTGTTGTTATTTACTATTATATATCAGTTAAATGGAATTAACTGATCTGTTTGGAGATAACCAGTTGAATATAGGGAAGGACAGGTTGGAGGGATCCAATTGGATTCCTCAAATATATTATTTATTTCATATCATCATATGAACTATCCTGTTTGGTGTGATGGATCTGATTAATGATCATTGATTTGAAAGCCAACCTGTGTTGTGTTTTAACCAATGGGCAGTATTAGTTGAGTAATCGACAGTAATGGCCTGAAAGTAAATTATTTTATTTATATCGATTTACCGTCGGGTAAATCGATAGAACTAAAGTTATAAAAATTATTTTTTTAACTAAAGATAGATTTTGAAATATATATTTTAAATAAAAACTAATTTAAAAGGAAATAATTATTTATGTTTACAATTAAGTGTAAATTGATTTTATAAAGTCAAAACAGATGTTAACCAGATTTGTAAAGGTGAGAATAAGGAAATTAACGTAACGATTAAATTTGGATAATTGTGTTATTGAGAAGCAACTCAATGAAATTATTAAAATTAATTAATTATATTATTAATAACTTTAAAGGGAAAACTAATTGGAATCGGTTAATAAGATAATTGTGATTTGAGTAAATAAATCGACTCTTTAATTGGATTGATTTCTAAATTAGTATGTTCTGAATAGAAAATAGTTTAATGAATATTGTTTAGATTATAATAAGATTTTAAAAAAGGGATTTACTGGTTATTTTAGTTGATAAAGAAATTAACTACCTATGTA
The DNA here is from genome assembly GCA_030737875.1 of Allium sativum. NCBI lineage: Eukaryota > Viridiplantae > Streptophyta > Magnoliopsida > Asparagales > Amaryllidaceae > Allium > Allium sativum. Next base: position 994,391,461 of record CM060920.1, read on the forward strand.
GTTAATGGTTGGAATAAATTGTTATTGTAATTAATAATAATTTAGAAAAGTACTTGTTAATGGGAATTTTAAAAAATCTAAGTTAAAAGGGAATTTTTAAGCAAATATTCTAGCTTAAAATAAATATTACACAATTGTTTGAATTAAGTAAAAGGTAATTTAGATGAAAGAGTTTGATGATAAACTAGGGTTTTATAAAAGAGATTTGAGGTGTTATATTGTTAATTCTAAATTAACATTATTTAAGAATGTGATTAAGTGGGGGAGATTGAAATAGGATTTCCAAAGCATGGAAACATTGAATAGATGTGAAAGGAGATTGGTAAATGTGAATGTGGTTAAAGATATGGGTCGTAGGATTCGATAACCAAATCCGAATTATAATGGAGTTTGGTTAAAGAGGTCGAGTTAAAAGGTAGTGTGATATAAAGAAGTTATTTAGTTGAATTGAGAAATGATGGTATTTTAGAAAAGGAGATTTTTTCTAATAGGATAATAAGGTTTATTAAACCGTATTTTGAATTAAATCGTTAAATAGAATCTAAATCAATTTAGAATGAAATATTGGGTTTTAGATTACAACTTGTATCTGTCTGAAGATATGAACGTTGTTGGTCAGGGTCTGAGAGGTAATTAGAATACCCCAGCTTGAACAACATCAGGATTATCTGAAGATGATATTTAATGGTAACCGTAAAAGAGGTTAGTGATAATTTATTATTTCCATTAAAGAAATAATAAGGCAACGTGTGTTGAAAACGTGGAATATATATATATATATATTTATATATATATATATATATTTGGATTTCCAAATTAATGGAATATAAAAATGATTTGAGTATATATAGTGCAATTCCTAGAGTAACGAAAATAAAAAAAAATAGAAGATATATTGTAATGACCCGCAAAGCCGCAACATCAGAGTTGACTATATACATCATACGTCCAACCCAAATATCACGAAAATACGAAACATTTTTTTTAGAAGAAAGAGATAGAAGAAGAACAGAAATAACAACACAGAATCTCACATCGCAGCGGAACAAAATATAATATATTATAACTTTCGAAATACAAAATCTCAACTGTATAACATACACTTATCAGAGTACAACACTTACAACACATCGGAACAAAACTCTATATAACTAACGCTGAAGCCTCCTGCTCCAAGCTCCTTTAGATATATCTGAAAAATCCTGAACTACTTGACTGCCCGTACAAATTTAGGCACCCAAGAGTTTAGGTAGAACAAAACAAATAAACTTCGGGTCAGTCATGGGACTGGCATGAGTAAACAGTTTAAAACAGTTTCAGAAAACTAAATGATATCTCATAAGACCATGCCGTATAACACGGAACGGGTTTTTCCCTTATGAAAATCCAAACACTTGACTTATCTTTATATCAAAACTCTTTTGATATTATAATAATGTCTAAATCAAGTAGATAACAATCTAGTGGAACGTTTGCATCTCACGTTCCACATATATAAACAATCAAAACCGCAAGCACGTATTGGGTAATGGATTTCCAACTATGACAAGGTATGGAACCACCTTCCGCTGGTATATCTCTAGAGGAGAATACACCGAGTTAAACAAGAACATCTTGCAACTCAGCCACACATGACCGACCACTCATTTGGCTTGAGTGTATCGAATGTATATCACCAACGGTTGGGATCAGCAACCGTTTCCTGAATGGGACATCATCGAAAATAGATTTTTAAGAAGTAAATGAAACTCTAGATCAGGTGATTATACACCCTAATAGGTGCGACCTACATAGCCATGCTGCCTGCCCTGTTTCTGTCATTTACCGGTTGTTGAGGCCAGAGGCTACGATTTATCATCACATCAGATTCACTTCGAATGCCACATTGTCAGATCCATCGAAAATCACAAATTGACGTCTACAACAGTACATTACGTGTTAGCTAAAAGAAGTTTCCTTCTCCGCTTCCACTCTTGGTACGGTTGAAGAAATCAATGTACATGACCTTTCTGGAAATACTCTGTCAAACATTCATCCATACAAGTCACCCAGGAACAGGATGAACTGAAGGCACAATTTCTATAAATGGAAAAAGTCCTTTCACTCTACTCCGTCTTCGATTATCTTCATATAATCTGATTCGCAACACTACTGCCAATACAGAGTGGTTCTTTGGATAATAATCCAACCGGTCTCTCCTTATTGACAACGATGGTCAAAAACTTCGATAGTATGTGATTTAACTATCGAATAAAAACAAATGTTTAGATAGTCGATGATTTAACTATCGAAGAAAACAAGTGTTCATCCAAACATCAAACAATCACTGAGCCCTTAATTAATATTCCATTAGTTAAATCACTTCTCTATTTCTTTATCAATATTTGTTAACCAAATATTTTCAATAACCATATTGGCCTTTTACATTATTTGGAAAACATTTCCGAATATCGCCTTCCTTTATTTTCTAAAATTTAGAAAACATAGGCTATTTATAATTGGAAAATATTCCAATTACTTATCTCTTTTCAAATCTCGTTTATTCCTATACTTAGGAAATATTTATTATTCTATTTCCTAGCTTACACTTATTTTGGGTTAAAACAGATGTTGTGTAAAACATCGTTACGACCACCCAAATACTATATTCAATTAACTCTTATTCAACATTGATCTTCGAGCCTGAAATCTTACTATTTATTTGTTAATAATGAAATCAATCAAGTTGGGGTATAATTACCTCTCAGACCTTGACTGAATAACATTTATAACGTCAAAACAGATAAGACTACTTACTCGAATAATCAATACCATACAACTACTTCTTTACTTTTAAACACATATACAGCTTCTCTTTCTATTCTTACTAGATTTTATTCTTATACTTCCTTTTTGATTATACTATCCTATTTCTAAGTTCGTTTCCTTATCAACTTCTATATATATTGATATATAGATTTCTAGTTATCAAATTATCTTAAAATGTTCTAACTCCTTAAATTTCCGGAAAAATTCGCCATAACCTCCTTTGTACCGGGAGCATCGGGAAAATCCCCAAACTGCCACACAGGCCTCTCTAATCAAAAGAAAAAGGAAAAGCCAAGCGGCTTGCCGATACGGCGCATAAAATCTCATATATGAATTAAATACGTACCTTTTGTCGAGCATTCTATTTATATACCTTCTAACACTTTATTCCAAACCTGTCTCCTGTATGTCTATACATGTCCAATCTATTTTAACTATACCAATTGTTTTAACTCAATTTGTTAATTAAATCTATTAATTGACTTCTTAGTCTATTCCACTTCTATTTATCCAAACCTATTATCTTCTATTATTCAAATCCTATAATATAAATCCCATTTGAATTCTATATTCAAATTCTATATTATAAATCCCATTTGAATTTCTATATTCAAATTCTATAGTTAAACTCCATTTGAATTCTATTATTCAAATTCTATGTTCAAAGTCTATTTGAATTCTCTTTTCAAATTCTATATTCAAAGTCTATTTGAATTCTCTTTTCAAATTCTATATTCAAATCTATTTGAATATCTTTGCATTATTTATAAACAACGTTTATAACTTTACTTAAAATCCCCCATTATATATTTATAAACAAAGTTTATAAATTCAATTCAAATCCCATATTTTCCTTTATAAACAGAGTTTATAAATTCGATTCAAAACCCACCTTTTCATTTATAAACAGAGTTTATAAATTCAATACTCGTTCATATATATTCAAACCAAGTTAATATTTTCTATAGTTCATTAAAATTCAAATTCTATTTATAAAAATAGAATTCCCCTTTTTAAATCTCAAATGCCTTTTTCGATATTTTTATTAATCAATATCTAGGTCCCATTGATTTTTAAACACCAAAGCAACCAATTATTTATTTTTCTAACACATCATATATGACAGTATATATGCAAATAAATAAACAAACCGATAATATATTTTTGAGGAATCCAGTCGGATTCCTCCAACCTGTTTTCCTGCATCCACAGACGTTAGTCAACATAGTAATACCCATCCTGCTTCGTGGCAGGATATCGCGGTATGAAGGTCATCCGCTAATCATAGCGTGGGGCGTATAGGGTAATCATCCGCAAATGAAACCGCGGGCACCCGCTAATGAGACTGCGGGAATCCAACTAATCATCAACCCAATATATATATATATATATATATATCCTAAATAACTAATATATATTTTAAAACAGTCAGATAGCATTCAAACAAGCACAGACAATTATTTTTAACTATATAAAAATAATTCTAAATAAAAGGTGATATTTACTCACCAATGATTTTATTTCTGCAGAATATCTTGTTTAATTTTCCAAGTTGTTGCGTCAATGCATCTACTTGAATCATCTTTTATTTTGCACCTATGATAATTTGATATAAATTTACTGATTAACCATTTATATATTTAACTTTTTAAATAAATAAATAACTTTTCTATATTTAATTTTCTCTTCTTTCTTTTTTTTCTTTGGGTTACTAAATAAATTCTACTTAACCAATTTAAACAAAACCTATGTATTTTTTTTAAACATTAAACTAATCAAGGTATTTAATTGGAATTACCTTTATCTCATTTCCTATTAACTGCAAAATTTCAGTTTTAACTATATATATATATATATATATATATATATATTCACGTTACAATTTTAAATGGATTAAACAGTAAAGAAGATAAGTATACCTTAATTACTTTAGAGCGCGAACACTTGCATCGAACCTTCGAACCTCACCAACCATCTCCACGAAATCAACATCGATCTCCACTGCGTCGAAATCCTCTCAGTAAACTCTGCAAAGCACCCAACGTTGCCCCCAAACCAAATGACCTTCACGGCCTTGCCTATACCCTAGCTCGATGTCGAGCCTTCCAGCTGGGTTTGCCATGTCGCGATATCCTAAATCAACGCTGCTTAAATCTCGCTCATATCCAATTTGAATGCACCGAACTCGAATACCCACAGAGCATCGCGACTTCCACCTTCGAGTGCTGAACCACCAGTGACGAATGCAGTCAGAATTTCGCCTCCCCCAGAAATCACATCGCGATGTTGGATCTGTAGCCTCGCAGCTTCGAACTCGCGATGAACCACCATCAAAAAATCGAGCAACCCAACTACCGCTCTACACTCCAGAATCTCGACGACCTACAAAATCAATGCCTCCGATTCAATTGGGTTTTGGTTTAAAAGTATTTCGATTTGTGAAAGTGATTAAAGGGAATTCGATGACTTTAATTATATAGGCAGAGGGTTGGTTTGATTTGTGGAGAATAGGGATGCACGGTGGGTTTTTAACGTGTGGTAATACAGGAGGAACACGGTGGGTTTGTTTTGGTCCACCTATTTTTATTTTTATTTGTTTGTTTTAAAAACTTTATCCTTTAATTTAAATACACCAAGGTCCCGAACTCCTTTGTGAAGCCAACGACTGTCAATTCTAGGGTAATACCCCTATTCCGAACCCACTAGGATAGGTCACGAAGTCCAATTCGATCATCTGGAGGAGATATTAATTTAACCCTATATAAATTAATGTCAAACAATTTAATTTCTTCGAAAATAAATAAATATTATTATTTGAATTAAACAGAAGTCTGAACTGTATTAATTCAGTTTTAAATCTCGAACTGAATTATATTTCCGCATTACGATGATTTAATATATTCGATATTAAATCGAAATTGATTATTTAATTGATAACTTAATATAAAATTCCATTTATATTATTCACCCAATATTTAAATCTGTATTAAATATTTAAAATTAACCCATAAGAAATCCGGGTCATTTCAATCTTCCCCACTTAAAAATAATTTCGTCCTCGAAATTGCTAAGGTAGGAAAAGTGCTGAAAACCCATTTATCTTTTTTCAAAACTTATTTATGTTGATATTCAACATTTCAAACTTCCTTACGTAACTCTCTTTCGAATCAATCCCTATTTGATAACTCCTCCCTTCGAATAACTATATTCGGTAATCTCTCTTTTGAATAACTAGATTTGAAAACCTTTCTTCAAATAAACTATATTCGATTTACTCTATTCAATTTACTCTTATCAATTAACTCTATTGGATTTAACTCTTTTCGATTAACTCCATCGAATAACTAAATTCGATAACTTCTTCAAATAACCAGTATTCTATAACTCACTTCGATTAAACTAATCGATAACTCTTTTTCAATTAAACTATAATCGATAACTCATTTCGATTAACAAATAATCGATAACTGCTTTGATTTACTAATAATTGATAACTCCTTCGATTAACTAATAATCGATAACTCCTTCCGAACAACCAAATTCGAAAATTCCTTTAGAATAAACTATATTCGATAACTCCTTTAATTCTATCCAAATAACCAATATTCGATTAACTCCTTTAATTCTATCCAAATAACCAATGTTCGATTAAATCCTTTTAACTTTATTCGAATAACTCCTATTCGATTAACTCCTTTAATTCTATTCGAATAAACTAATATTCGATTTAACTCCATTCGCTTGACTCTAGATCGCAGCGATCACAATGGTTACGCCTGATTCCCTCAGGAAACATCCGACCACCCTAGGCTATCTGCAGCCCTGCGAATTACGCTAGCAGACGTACGAAATGGCAACTTATCCTGAGTAACTATGTTTGACTAACTCTATCTCAATAACTATATTCGATCAACTTTAATTGAATAACTAACATTCAATTAAATCCTAATTCGATTAACTATGTTCAATTTACTCTATCTGGTTAACTCTTAATTTAAATAACAAATATTCGATAAATTCTAATTGAATAACAAATATTAAATTAACTCTACGGATTAACCCTAACTGATTAACTCTAACTGGTTAATTCTTACTCTAATCGATTTATCCTAACTCTAACCGATTATTTCTAACTCTAATCGACTTATCCTATTCGAATAACTCCAATTGGATAAGTTTATTCATTTATAAAGATTTACTTTTAGCAACGGTTCTTCACTTTATAAATGTTCTCTTTAATAACGTTACTTTACTTATACAAGTGTTGTGTACTCCTTCTATTTAAAACTATCGGTGTTAAAAACCAATATCTCTTCTCTATATACGTTCACTTATATATTCCATTTATCGAATGATAAATATTTAATTTATTTTATAAACTGTTATTTATAAATTAATCTTTTCTATTTATTTGTTAAAAACAGATTTCCATTTTCTATTCATCTTCTAAATATTCCTTTGATTAAATTCTATTTATTTAACAAATAAATATCTCATTTATAACATTCGATTTATTTTCTTTAAATAAATATTTCCATTGAATCTATTTGTAAATATTTTACAAATATTTCCTTTTAAATTCTATTTGTAAATGTTTTACAAGTATTTCTCCATTTATTTGTTTGCACATAACTTCCTTTGTATTTGTGTTACAAATATATTTCCTTTATTCACACCCAATTCATATTTCATTCACATTGATTTTACTCAATTTATTCATTTCGATCCATTTAACTTACTTAAGTTAAATTTAATTTCAATCATTTAAATTCCCATTAACTAGTTGCTAATTAACCGTTTTGCCTATTTCACCCTTTTTATTTGAATATAACTTGTTCAAATATATGTCAACTTAATTATAAACTAATTTAATTATATTTTCAACTCGAGTTATATATTCGATTTCGAATATAAATTCTCAATTTCTTTCACTTATCCAAAAACCCAATTTCGATTCAAATTTCCTTTAACTAATTATTTTTCAATTTAGTTAATTCTATTAAACCATTTAAAATATGATTTTTGTCTTAAAAATCATTTCACTTACTTCACTGGAGTTCATATTTATTTTATATCTCCAGTCTGGATTTTTCTAATGGCAATTCAGATTTTATTTCTTAAAAATCCTTTTATTTATTTAATTAAACCGTTATGGTTTTATAATGGCTCTGGCGCTGCTTTTCTAAAAATTTGATTTTGATATAACTCAAAATCTATACGACGAAATCCAGATTTTTCTCTTTCATTAGAAAACTATTGTTCAACCGGTCCCGACGATTCTTGTTTCAAAGAATTCCGACTTCAATTGAGTTCTGTATACTAAATTTAAGTTCGAATCGCCAATTTACGAACTACCGCGCTACGGCGAGCCCGTTTTAGTTATATTTATAAATATAAACGTTTTAACTTTGTTTATAATAAATTCAACTCCATTCTGATATATTTTTAATATATATCCAATCCATTTCACATAATATTCCCGATCTATTTCACTTCTAATATTCAAATCCTATATATTTACAATATTCAAATTCCATTTGAATTTCTTTATTCAAACTCTATATTCGAATTTCCTTTATATTTGCAATATTCAAATTCCAATTGAATTTCTTTATTCAAACTCATTTGAATTCCTTTGAATTCAAATTCTATTTCAATTCCTTATCTTCGATTTCTATTTGAATTTCTTATCTTCAATTCCTATTTGAAATCCTTTATTCAAAACCCATTTCAAATCCCTTATTCAAATTCCATTTGAAATCCTTTATTCAATTTCTATTTAAATTCCTTTGTTCAATTTCTATTTGAAATCCTTTGAATTTAAATTCTATTTTAACTCCTTTTGTTTAAAATTCTATTTCAAACTTTATATTTTCTTTGAATTCTAATATTCAACCTCTACTTTATATTCTCTTTGAAATTCTATTTAACCAAATTCCATTTGAATTCTAATATTCAAATCTCTATTTGACTTTTCTTTATTCAAATCCATTTGAATTCCTTTGAATTCAAATTCCATTTCAATTTTTCTTATACAATTTCTATTTGAATTTTCTTTATTCAAATCCTATTTAAATTTCTATGTTCAAATTCTATATTTGAATTATATATATTTAAAATTCCATTTCAAATCCTATTTGAATCCCTATATTTTACTTCTATTTGAAGTCTGTATTCCAATTCCCATTTCACTTCTATTCGAAATCTATATTCCAATTCCCATTTCAAAATTCCTTTGAAGTAATATAAATATATACATATATTTATATCTATCTCAAATTCAAAACATTTGAATATTCAAACAATTTGTTTCTTTCAAACAAATTTCCATCAAAACTTTCCTAAGGCAGCAATTCATCACTTAGAAACTCGAAAATGAATACTGATGATGTTGCGACCATCATCAGAATTATTTCCCAGCCGCTGAAGTGAGTTCAGTGCTATATTACTTTCAAACTCCATTTAGAAAAATATTTTCCAAACTCCCAGGATTTTAAATTCTTAATTCTGGTTGGAATTCAATTTCAATTTATCACATTTGTATATTTAGTTTCATATACAAATTCCATTAGTTATATATGTAACTATTTCAATTTTTATAATCTAATTTGATTATAATCCTAACAATCAACTCAACTATTTAAAACAATATCGTGTCCAGTCTTCTGTTCAAGTGTTTATAAACTCCTATCGACATCGTGGCGTCCCACGATTCGATCAGAATTCATAATTCACTCAACAGACTAGTCAACACAATATAAAACAGTTTTTATATCAAATAACAAATACTCTCTCTCGTATATTTATATACACTCAACTCATTCTACGATACTACTGATCCTATCTCTAATGAGCACATTCCAACAAGCCTAGGTATTCGCTCAACCTAAGCTCTGATACCAATTGTAATGACCCGCAAAGCCGCAACATCAGAGTTGACTATATACAGCATACGTCCAACACAAATATCAAGAAAATACAACACATTTTTTTTTAGAAGAAAGAGATAGAAGAAGAACAGAAATAACAACATAGAATCTCACATCGCAGTGGAACAAAATATAATATATTATAACTTTTGAAATACAAAATCTCAACTGTATAACATACACTTATCAGAGTACAATACTTACAACACATCAGAACAAAACTCTATATAACTAACGCTGAAGCCTCCTGCTCCAAGCTCCTTTAGATATATCTGAAAAATCCTGAACTACTTGACTGCCCGTACAAATTTAGGCACCCAAGAGTTTCCGTAGAACAAAACAAATAAACTCCGGGTTAGTCATGGGACTGGTAAGAGTAAACAGTTTAAAACAGTTTCAGAAAACTAAATGATATCTCATAAGACCACGCCGTATAACACAGAACGGGTTTTTCCCTTATGAAAATCCAAACACTTGACTTATCTTTATATCAAAACTCTTTTGATATTATAATAATGTCTAAATCAAGTAGATAACAATCTAGTGGAACGTTTGCATCTCACGTTCCACATATATATACAATCAAAACCGCAAGCACGTATTGGGTAATGGATTTCCAATTATGACAAGGTATGGAACCACCTTCCGCTGGTATATCTCTAGAGGAGAATACACCGAGTTCAACAAGAACATCTCGCAACTCAGCCACACATGACCGACCACTCATTTGGCTTGAGTGTATCGAATGTGTATCACCAACGGTTGGGATCAGCAACCGTTTCCTGAATGGGACAGCATCGACAATAGATTTTTAAGAAGTAAATGAAACTCTAGATCAGGTGATTATATACCCTAATAGGTGCGACCTACATAGCCATGCTGCATGCCCGATTTCTGTCATTTACCGGTTGTTGAGGCCAGAGGCTACGATTTATCATCACATCAGATTCACTTCGAATGACACATTGTCAGATCCATCGAAAATCACAAATTGACGTCTACAACAGTACATTACGTGTTAGCTAAAAGAAGTTTCCTTCTCCGCTTCCACTCTTGGTACGGTTGAAGAAATCAATGTACATGACCTTTCTGGAAATACTCTGTCAAACATTCATCCATACAAGTCACCCAAGAACAGGATGAACTGAAGGCACAATTTCTATAAATGGAAAAAGTCCGTGCACTCTACTCCGTCTTCGATTATCTTCATATAATCTGAGTCGCAACGCTACTACCAATACGGAGTGGTTCTTTGGATAATAATCCAACCGGTCTCTCCATATTGACAACGATGGTCAAAAACTTCGATAGTCTGTGATTTAACTATCGAATAAAAACAAGTGTTTCGATAGTCGATGATTTAACTATCGAAGAAAACAAGTGTTCATCCAAACATCAAACAATCACTGAGCCGTTAATTAATATTCCATTAATTAAATCACTTCTCTATTTCTTTATCAATATTTGTTAACCAAATATTTTCAATAACCATATTGGCCTTTTACATTATTTGGAAAACATTTCTGAATATCGCCTTCTTTATTTTCTAAAATTAAGAAAACATAGGCTATTTATAATTGGAAAATATTCCAATTACTTGTATCTTTTCAAATCTCGTTTATTCCTATACTTAGGAAATATTTATTTTTCTATTTCTCAGCTTACACTTATTTTGGGTTAAAACAGATGTTGTGTAAAACATCATTACGACCACCCAAATACTATATTCAATTAACTCTTATTCAACATTGATCTTCGAGCCTGAAATCTTACTATTTATTTGTTAATAATGAAATCAATCAAGTTGGGGTATAATTACCTCTCATACCTTGACTGAATAACATTTATAACGTCAAAACAGATAAGACTACTTACTCGAATAATCAATACCATACAACTACTTCTTTACTTTTAAACACATATACACCTTCTCTTTCTATTCTTACTAGATTTTATTCTTATACTTCCTTTTTGATTATACTATCCTATTTCTAAGTTCGTTTCCTTGTCGACTTCTATATATATATTGATATATAGATTTCTAGTTATCAAATTATCTTAAAATATTCTAACTCCTTAAATTTTCGGAAAAATTCACCATAACCTCCTTTGTACCGGGAGCATCGGGAAAATCCCCAAACTGCCACACAGGCCTCTCTAATCAAAAGAAAAAGGAAAAGCCAAGCGGCTTGCCGATACGGCGCATAAAATCTCATATATGAATTAAATATGTACCTTTTGTCGAGCATTCTATTTGTATACCTTCTAACACTTTATTCCAAACTTGTCTCCTGTATGTTTATACATGTCCAATCTATTTTAACTATACCAATCGTTTTAACTCAATTTGTTAATTAAATCTATTAATTAACTTCTTAGTCTATTCCACTTCTATTTATACAAACCTATTATCTTCTATTATTCAAATCCTATAATATAAATCCTATTTGAATTCTATATTATAAATCCCATTTGAATTTCTATATTCAAATTCTATAGTTAAACTCCATTTGAATTCTATTATTCAAATTCTATATTCAAAGTCTATTTGAATTCTCTTTTCAAATTCTATATTCAAAGTCTATTTAAATTCTCTTTTCAAATTCTATATTCAAATCTATTTGAATATCTCTGCATTATTTATAAACAACGTTTATAACTTTACTTAAAATCCCCTATTACATATTTATAAACAAAGTTTATAAGTTCAATTCAAATCCCATATTTTCCTTTATAAATAGAGTTTATAAATTCGATTCAAAACCCACCTTTTTATTTATAAACAGAGTTTATAAATTCAATACTCGTTCATATATATTCAAACCAAGTTAATATTTTATATAGTTCATTAAAATTCAAATTCTATTTATAAAAATAGAATTCCCCTTTTTAAATCTCAAATACCTTTTTCGATATTTTTATTAATCAATATTCAGGCCCCATTGATTTTTAAACACCAAAGCAACCAATTATTTAGTTTTCTAACACATCATATATGACAGTATATATGCAAATAAATAAACAAACCGATAATATATTTTTGAGGAATCCAGTCGGATTCCTCCAACCTGTTTTCCTGCATCCACAGACGTTAGTCAACATAGTAATACCCAATCGCGGTATGAAGGTCATACACTAATCATAGCGTGGGCGTATAGGGTAATCATCTGCTAATGAAACCACGGGCATCCTCTAATGAGACTGCGGGAATCAAACTAATCATCAACCCAATATATATATATATATATATATATATATATATATATATATCCTAAATAACTAATATATATTTTAAAACAATCAGACAACATACAAACAAGCACAGACAATTATTTTTAACTATATAAAAATAATTCTAAATAAAAGGTGAGATTTACTCACCAATGATTTTATTTCTGCAGAATATCTTGTTTAATTTTCCAAGCTGTTGCGTCAATGCATCTACTTGAATCATCTTTTATTTTGCACCTATGATAATTTGATATAAATTTACTGATTAACCATTTATATATTTAATTTAACTTCTTAAATAAATAAATAACTTTTCTATATTTATTTTTCTCTTCTTTTTTTTTTGGGTTACTAAATAAATTCTACTTAACCAATTTAAACAAAACCTATGTATTTTTTTTAAACTTTAAACTAATCAAGGTATTTAATTGGAATTACCTTTATCTCATTTCCTTTTAACTGCAAAATTTCAGTTTTAACTATATATATACATATATATATATTCACGTTACAATTTTAAATGGATTAAACAGTAAAGAAGATAAGTATACCTTAATTACTTTAGAGCGCGAACACTTGCATCGAACCTTCGAACCTCACCAACCATCTCCACGAAATCAACATCGATCTCCACTGCGTCGAAATCCTCTCAGTAACCTCTACAAAGCACCCAACGTCGCCCCCAAACCAAATGACCTTCACTGCCTTGCCTGTACCCTAGCTCGATGTTGAGCCTTCCTGTAACACCCCACGTCCATTAATGTCACTCACAAAGGGAATGCATTAACTTCCATGGAGGTTTTAAGTGAATATAGAACAGTAAAATTACAACAAGACAGATATAAAATAGTACTTGGAAATTCAAAAACTTTATTTCATTGTAGCAGAAGTCAAAACATGTTTGATTACATCATAACACCACATTCAATGTCAAGTACAATATCCATCTTGATAAAACAAGTACATAATCCCATTACATGAATAGCCATTAAAAAGAAAGATAACAAGCTGGACTTTACTTCAGCAGTCCAAGCTTTCCAGAAGATAAGCGATCCAACTAGACTCCACTAGAACTTGGCCCAACCTGCGGACCTGAAGGGAGAAAAAGGATGGAAAAGAGGGGGTCAGACATAAAGTCTGGTGAATATGATAATTCTACAATACTATTACCAAAATAACTGGACTAAGGCATAAGCTGGAAAACAAGAAAATGTCTATGAAGAGCAGATTAAGGACATAGACAATCGCTAAAGGCAACGTTATAGGCGCTCCTAAATACTAAAGGATAAACACTATACTGCACCACACCAGTCACCCTAAAGATTCATCCCACTTAGCTTCACTTAGAAACTTTCCCAATGGCTTTACGTACCCCTAGCTGACTACATAGGTGCCGCCTGCCCCTATCTCCACTAGGTGTACCCTACTTCCCATTATTCGATCGGCTCCCTAACTCGTAGATACCCGTGCTGGCCCCACAGTGGGGTGTATCACTCCCCTAAAGTGGCAACCTGATACAACGGACATGCACGACTTATACCTACACGATGCAACAACGTCTTACCTACCAGCCCGGGTCCACACACGCATATGAAACCCGTTGGACTTGCGTTGCCACCGCTCCCTGTTTTGGCCTCTTATAGTCAAACCCAGTATGCGTGTCCCGTCCTCGACTTGGGTCGAGCCCACAAAGATACGTTTTGGGATACTGGTTGAAATGGGCCCCCACTATTTACCACAAGCATTCCACCTAAGCTTGTCCCCATTAGTCCATCCCACTTAACCCACTTAGTCATGTTCATTTACATGTGTGTTTGGTTAAGTCTAATCGTATTTCAAATGCCTCTAAAGGCAACCACCAGATTCCTCATGCCACCCAAGGCACCTACTTAACCCCCATGTCCCACCTTACATGATTATCTGGTTAAGTATTTCTTAGTTCATTAAGGCCATAACCTCATAAAGACCTCTCACATTAGACTGGCATTTATGGCAGCTGGATTTGCCGGGCGGGTCCGGGCAGTCTTACACCATAAAAGAGTCTAACCTCGTGTCTTTACAACTGTTATGCTTTAGTTTGGGCCTAGGACCTCTCACATTGGGCCGACATTTGTGACTACTGGATTTGCCGGGCGGGTCCGGGCAGGTTTACATCACAAACGGGTCCAACCTCGTGTCCTAAGCATTGATTATTAATAATAATCCACTTTCCCCCAATTTTAATAATTCCCTACTTGAATTATTAATTACTTCCAATTTTTAACAATGTCCATAATTGACTCAATTATGGACATTCATTCATGGTATGCAACATCTTACAAAATTGCACCCAATTTATTAATTCCTAATATTACCCCTACCCCACGTTTGAACGTTTATTCGCAAAATATATGTTAGACTCGAATAGCCTAACTCATAGCATAAAAGAGATTATCATAATAACAACATGTATATGTGACCAAATGAATCATAATAAGGGGTGAAACTTGCATATGTCCAACTTGCATAGATTATACATGTCATGGACCTAAAGGTGTCAACTTGTTCAAAATTCACCTAATATAATCTCAATCAATTTTCATAAACTTACATATGAACATGTGTGAATCAACATCATCTAATTTTTTTTAACAACATGGTTTTATATGGGTACACCTAACTCAATAGGCAAATTCCCATAATCAAGTTTTATTTAATTATAGTTTCAAGTTTATGGGTACACCTAACCTAATAGGCAAATTCCCATAAACAAGATCCATTTAAATTAAGAAAAAAAAAAGAACATAACTTTAAGCATGATCCAACAACATCATGATTTTTCAACATAATATAGCATGATTTATAACATGGCATAGTATGATAGTATAACATAGCATGACATGATTCTCAACATAGCACGACATAGCATAAGAGAATTTACAACATAGCATGACATAGCATATATAATTTACATCATACGACAACATAATAACATAATAAGAGATCCACAATATATAGAATTTACAATTACAAATCACATCACTTTCTTGTGATCCATTCATAACTGAGTCAAATTAGTTTGTAATAGTCTTGTGAGAATCATCATACTCACCAACAAAAGAAAAGAATTAGAGAAAGAGAGATCTTTTGATTTGATTTGTGTAGATTTAGTTGTAGATGATTAGGCTTCCTCTTCTTAGTTTGTGACGGCTATGCTGAACTCCATGGCAGCAGCATGACGGTAGCTTCTCTAATTTTACAAGTGATTTAGGTCTAGGGTCTACCCACTTATTTATAGATTTTAGAATTCATTTAGGCCATTAGATTTAACCTAGAAATAACCGCAGCCGTTCAGACAAGATGGGGTTTATCTTGTTGACTCAGCAATGAGTCAGAAGTGACTCAGCAAACACTAAGCATATTAATAAACTTCTATTCATGTCATAAATATATATATATTTTCTACAATGTACATATTAGATACATCCCCCTTTACTTATTATTGTTTTTATATACATATTAGATACATCCCCTCTCTCACACACTTATTAATATTTTTATATTCATATTAGATACATCCCCTCTCTTACACACTTATTAATATTTTTATATTCATATTAGATACATCCCCTCTCTTACACACTTATTAATATTTTTATATTCATATTAGATACATCCCCTCTCTTACACACTTATTAATATTTTAGCAACTTTAGTGTTAATAGAAAATTAGGGGTGTTACATTCTCCCCTCCTTTTAGGATTTCGTCCCCGAAATCTTCAAGTCTGGAAGAATGTATATCCTACCATCCAAACGTCCATCTACTCATCCATCATACACAGGCATCCATTGTCCTTAAAAGACTTCTAATGCTTTATGATCATATGCAAGTGTGTGTACATGTCCTTACCTAATGCGAAATCAGGCGGTCTACTGATTCAGTTGACCTCCTTAATGCAAATTATGTAAGTGTCATGAATCCATTATGTATGCAAAAGATCCTAATTGCTTACATACTACTTCTAAATGCGTGCACACCCATTCAACCGAATGCAGCATCCATATGATGGTACAACCATTATACATCCATTATACTAAATACATCCATATATATGCAATATGCAATATGAAGTGACTGAGCCGATCTAGTGCCTAAAGTGTGTGTATATATGCATCCACGAGCAACCACTAGCAAACACTTGCATCCATTTTGCATCCATCATACATAACATGTCTCAAACACATGTTTCAACCATAGGATTATCCTAACTAAAGGTCAAAGATACTAATGAGAGGACATACTAAAGATAAGATAAGATAAGCTAAGCGATAAAGGAGAAATTAAAAGACATACCCTCAAAAAGAAAAGGGTACAACGAACGCATCTTCTCTTCTGTCTCCCAAGTTACGTTGCTCTCATCATCTCCCCATTGCACTTTAACCAGTCTGACCTCTCGATTCCTCAACTTTTTGATCTCCGACCCAAGAATGCATGTAGGAGCTCGTCTAATTGTTGCATCACGCTCTATTTCCACCTCTTTAAGCAAGCTCGGCTCTACCACCTCCGCGGTCTTGTGCAAACACTTCCTCAAATGTGATACATGGAATACGTCGTGTACTCCACTAAGTTTCTCTGGCAACTCCACCCTATATGCCATCTTCCCAATCCTGTTTTTTACAGGAAACGGCCCTACAAACCTTGGTGCTAATTTCCCCACGGACCCAAAGCGAACAACATTCTGTAACGGAGATACTTTGATAAAAACCATGTCCCCAATGTCAAACTCAAGATCTGTCCTCCTCTTATCAGCATACGATTTCTGCCTATCTTGTGCTGCTTTCATCCTCCTTCGAATCAACTCAATCTTCTCCGAGGTTTCCTTAACCATATCGGGCCCAAGTACGATTTTATCGGTAGATTCCCACCAACATGTAGGCGAACGGCAAGGCCTTCCATAAAGAGCTTCGAAAGGTGCCATGCCAATACTAGACTGAAAGCTATTATTATATGTGAATTCTACTAACGGAAGGTGCTCTTCCCATGTACCCCCAAAGTCTAGGATACAAAGCCTTAAAAGATCCTCTAGAATGCGATTCACCCTCTCGGTCTGGCCGTCTGGCTGAGGATGATATGCGGTGCTCAAACATAGCTGAGTCCCTACCGCCTCTTGTAAACTCTTCCAAAATTCGCTAGTAAAGATGGGGTCACGGTCGCTTACTATACTAGAAGGAATACCGTGCAAACGAACTATCTCCTTAATGTATACAGAAGCCAACCACGGAGCAGTCCTCTTACTTTTCACGAGAATAAAATGGGCGCTTTTAGTAAGTCTATCTACTATAACCCAAATCCCCGTGTTACCCTTCCTTGATCTTGGTAATCCATCCACAAAATCCATTGAGATGCTTTCCCATTTCCATAGTGGAACTTCTAATGGGTGAAGCAACCCACCGGGTTTCTTTTGTTCTGCTTTAACTCGTTGGCACACCAAGCATCTAGCGACGTACTCGGCCACATCCTTTTTCATACCGGCCCAAAAGAAAACCCGCTTCATATCTTTGTACATCTTATCCCCGCCGGGATGAATGGTCATTTTTAAGCGATGAGCATCATCAAGAATGGCCTTCCTTAAGTCTTCGTCTTGTGGTACACAAAGTCTATTATCCCTTCGTAACCAACCCTTATCGTCTAGGGTATACCTACGAAGATGGCTTGACGACTCCCCCCCCCTTTGAGCTTTTCTACTATCTCAACCAACTGTGGGTCGTCTCGCTGTGCCTCACCAACCCGTCCTAGAAGTGTAGGTCTAACCTCCAAGGATGCTAACAGACCGGGTACTAAGTCAACGGAGAGTCTAAAGTCAAACATAGAGATGAATTCTAAGCTTTGTCGTTCAACAAACAACGGACTCAAGGACAACCTTTTCCTACTTAAGGCGTCTGCCACCACGTTACCCTTGCCCGAGGTATATGCTATTTCAAAATCGTAGGAGGCTAAGAATTCCATCCACCGTTGCTGCCTTAAATTCAAATCCTTCTGAGAGAATAAGTATTTTAATGATTTGTGGTCAGTGAACAGTTCGAATTTCTCACCAAGAAGATAGTGACGCCAAGACTTAAGCGCGAAAACAATTGCGGCTAGCTCTAAGTCATGCGTGGGGTAATTCTTTTCATGAACCCTCAACTGCCTTCCACCATAGGCTATTACTCTTCCCTCTTGCATGAGGACCGCGCAAAGTCCCGTCCCACAAGCATCAGTATAGATGGTAAACGGTTTATTCCCGTCTGGCAGCACTAAGACTGGGGCTGAAGTTAAGGCTCTCTTTAAACGTTGGAACGCATCATCGCAATCTTTGTCCCACGTAAAAACCAGGTTCTTCTTCGTTAACCGTGTTAATGGAGCTGATATTTTTGCGAAGTCTTTGATAAACTTCCTATAATAGCCAGCCAACCCCAAGAAACTTCTTACTTCGGTTGCATTTTTAGGGACCTTCCAATCTTTGATGGCCACCACCTTTGCGGGATCCACTGCTATCCCTTCATTGGAAACCACGTGCCCTAAGAACCGTACTTCCTTCCTCGAGAAGTGACACTTAGAAAATTTTTCCTTAAGGTTATGCGCTCGAAGGGTTTCCAACACTTCCCTAAGATGTAGGGAGTGCTCTTCTTTATTCTTAGAAAAGACTAAGATGTCATCCACAAAGACTACCACGAATTTGTTAAGGTATTCCCTAAACACCCTACTCATCAAATCAACAAAATATGCAGGGGCGTTTGTCAAACCAAAGGGCATCACTAGCCATTCATAGAATCCGTCAGGAGTCCTAAAAGCAGTCTTATCTATACTATCCTCAACCACTCTCAGTTGATGAAAGCCAGTGGCTAAGTCCAACTGCGAAAACACTGAGGCGCCAACTAACTGATCAAAGAGATCGTCAATCCTCGGTAGTGGGTGTCGGTTCTTTTTAGTAAGCTTGTTTAGTTCTCTATAGTCCATACAAAGTCTAAGAGACCCATCCGCCTTTGTGGAAAAAACTACTGGAGCACCCCACTCCGATATACTACGTCTTATGAACCCCTTCTCAAGCAACTCCTTTACTTGCTTATTGAGTTCCCTCCTTTCACGAGGAGCCATGTGGCGCACTGGCAAAGATACGGGTTTAGCATTATCCACAAGATAAATTCGAAAGTCTATCTCCCGCTTTGGAGGTAAGCCCTTCACCTCCTCAAACACATCCGGATATTCCCAGACCACTTCTACCGATCGCAGGTTCTCTACAGACGCGTCAAGCGATTCAAGATAACTTAGCATAACGGAATTTATGGGATTACAAAAGATGTCGAGAGCATTACCAAGGCGAGTCACAAGCCTAACTACTTTCCTTTCACAATCAAGAATAGCCCTATTTCTAGACAACCAGTCCATTCCTAAAATTAGCCCATAGCCCGTGAAGCCCAATACATAAGCATCACATCTAAATTCAACGCTAAGTATAGAGATTTTCAAATCCAAACATATCATGGTCAAATGAGCCGAACCCCCAATTGGATTTGAAACGACCAAGGGATCCTCTACTAAACTGGTGTTCAAGTGCAGTGATTCAACTAATAATGCAGAGATAAACGAATGAGATGCGCCAGAATCGAATAAGGTACGGACAGGATGATCAAACAGAAAAACTAAGCTTTCAACAGAAATTGTTCTACCTCTTTCTTGCAGCGGTGGGGCCGCAATAGCCTGAACTTGCCCCCTTGCCTGCCCTGGTGCCATAAGAGCCTGCACCTGTCCTCCCGAGGTAGACCCTGCCCTCTGCCCCTTCTTTGGACAGTCCTTCACTAAATGTCCGACATCTCCACAATGAAAACAACCAGTCTTCTTTTTCTTTCTACAATCTTTGCTGAGATGGCCAGGCGTCCCATAATTGAAGCATTTCTTCTTCCCTTTGCCATTATTGTTTTTACCACCCTTCTTATTTTGCTGTTGGGGTTTCTTCTGATCCCCTTTCTTTTCAACTGCCTTATCCTCATGCATAAGTGCCATTTCTACTAGCTTTTCAAAGGTGGCTCCCATAGGGATGTGGGTCATAGCCAACCCTTGCAACGGTTCATTCAAGCCTCTAACGAACCTCAAAGCTTTCTTCTCTGGCGTGTTCACCAACTCCAAGCCAAACCTTGCTAACTGATTAAATTTATTGACATATTCCTTTACTGATGAGCTCCCTTGCTTTAGTGCCAGGAATTTTTCCATATTTAAGTTCTCCTCTGCCCTTGAAAGAAACTTTGCCTCAAACCTTCGTCTGAAATCCGCCCATGAATCAACTGGACGTTCCCCGTTAGTGACCTCCCACCAAAACGAGGCCTCTCCCTTCATTAACCAAGCAGCTAAACGGAATTTCCTCCCATCTTCCACTTTAAAGATATCCAACAATTCCTCAGTCTCCTTAAGCCAATCTCTGGCCTCCACAAAATACTTTAGAAAAAAAAAAATTCTAAAAAAATTTTTATCTGTTCTGGTAACCTTATGCTCTGATACCACGTGTAACACCCCACGTCCATTAATGTCACTCACAAAGGGAATGCATTAACTTCCATGGAGGTTTTAAGTGAATATAGAACAGTAAAATTACAACAAGACAGATATAAAATAGTACTTGGAAATTCAAAAACTTTATTTCATTGTAGCAGAAGTCAAAACATGTTTGATTACATCATAACACCACATTCAATGTCAAGTACAATATCCATCTTGATAAAACAAGTACATAATCCCATTACATGAATAGCCATTAAAAAGAAAGATAACAAGCTGGACTTTACTTCAGCAGTCCAAGCTTTCCAGAAGATAAGCGATCCAACTAGACTCCACTAGAACTTGGCCCAACCTGCGGACCTGAAGGGAGAAAAAGGATGGAAAAGAGGGGGTCAGACATAAAGTCTGGTGAATATGATAATTCTACAATACTATTACCAAAATAACTGGACTAAGGCATAAGCTGGAAAACAAGAAAATGTCTATGAAGAGCAGATTAAGGACATAGACAATCGCTAAAGGCAACGTTATAGGCGCTCCTAAATACTAAAGGATAAACACTATACTGCACCACACCAGTCACCCTAAAGATTCATCCCACTTAGCTTCACTTAGAAACTTTCCCAATGGCTTTACGTACCCCTAGCTGACTACATAGGTGCCGCCTGCCCCTATCTCCACTAGGTGTACCCTACTTCCCATTATTCGATCGGCTCCCTAACTCGTAGATACCCGTGCTGGCCCCACAGTGGGGTGTATCACTCCCCTAAAGTGGCAACCTGATACAACGGACATGCACGGCTTATACCTACACGATGCAACAACGTCTTACCTACCAGCCCGGGTCCACACACGCATATGAAACCCGTTGGACTTACGTTGCCACCGCTCCCTGTTTTGGCCTCTTATAGTCAAACCCAGTATGCGTGTCCCGTCCTCGACTTGGGTCGAGCCCACAAAGATACGTTTTGGGATACTGGTTGAAATGGGCCCCCACTATTTACCACAAGCATTCCACCTAAGCTTGTCCCCATTAGTCCATCCCACTTAACCCACTTAGTCATGTTCATTTACATGTGTGTTTGGTTAAGTCTAATCGTATTTCAAATGCCTCTAAAGGCAACCACCAGATTCCTCATGCCACCCAAGGCACCTACTTAACCCCCATGTCCCACCTTACATGATTATCTGGTTAAGTATTTCTTAGTTCATTAAGGCCATAACCTCATAAAGACCTCTCACATTAGACTGGCATTTATGGCAGCTGGATTTGCCGGGCGGGTCCGGGCAGTCTTACACCATAAAAGAGTCTAACCTCGTGTCTTTACAACTGTTATGCTTTAGTTTGGGCCTAGGACCTCTCACATTGGGCCGACATTTGTGACTACTGGATTTGCCGGGCGGGTCCGGGCAGGTTTACATCACAAACGGGTCCAACCTCGTGTCCTAAGCATTGATTATTAATAATAATCCACTTTCCCCCAATTTTAATAATTCCCTACTTGAATTATTAATTACTTCCAATTTTTAACAATGTCCATAATTGACTCAATTATGGACATTCATTCATGGTATGCAACATCTTACAAAATTGCACCCAATTTATTAATTCCTAATATTACCCCTACCCCACGTTTGAACGTTTATTCGCAAAATATATGTTAGACTCGAATAGCCTAACTCATAGCATAAAAGAGATTATCATAATAATAACATGTATATGTGACCAAATGAATCATAATAAGGGGTGAAACTTGCATATGTCCAACTTGCATAGATTATACATGTCATGGACCTAAAGGTGTCAACTTGTTCAAAATTCACCTAATATAATCTCAATCAATTTTCATAAACTTACATATGAACATGTGTGAATCAACATCATCTAATTTTTTTTAACAACATGGTTTTATATGGGTACACCTAACTCAATAGGCAAATTCCCATAATCAAGTTTTATTTAATTATAGTTTCAAGTTTATGGGTACACCTAACCTAATAGGCAAATTCCCATAAACAAGATCCATTTAAATTAAGAAAAAAAAAAGAACATAACTTTAAGCATGATCCAACAACATCATGATTTTTCAACATAATATAGCATGATTTATAACATGGCATAGTATGATAGTATAACATAGCATGACATGATTCTCAACATAGCACGACATAGCATAAGAGAATTTACAACATAGCATGACATAGCATATATAATTTACATCATACGACAACATAATAACATAATAAGAGATCCACAATATATAGAATTTACAATTACAAATCACATCACTTTCTTGTGATCCATTCATAACTGAGTCAAATTAGTTTGTAATAGTCTTGTGAGAATCATCATACTCACCAACAAAAGAAAAGAATTAGAGAAAGAGAGATCTTTTGATTTGATTTGTGTAGATTTAGTTGTAGATGATTAGGCTTCCTCTTCTTAGTTTGTGACGGCTATGCTGAACTCCATGGCAGCAGCATGACGGTAGCTTCTCTAATTTTACAAGTGATTTAGGTCTAGGGTCTACCCACTTATTTATAGATTTTAGAATTCATTTAGGCCATTAGATTTAACCTAGAAATAACCGCAGCCGTTCAGACAAGATGGGGTTTATCTTGTTGACTCAGCAATGAGTCAGAAGTGACTCAGCAAACACTCAGCATATTAATAAACTTCTATTCATGTCATAAATATATATATTTTTTCTACAATGTACATATTAGATACATCCCCCTTTACTTATTATTGTTTTTATATACATATTAGATACATCCCCTCTCTCACACACTTATTAATATTTTTATATTCATATTAGATACATCCCCTCTCTTACACACTTATTAATATTTTTATATTCATATTAGATACATCCCCTCTCTTACACACTTATTAATATTTTTATATTCATATTAGATACATCCCCTCTCTTACACACTTATTAATATTTTAGCAACTTTAGTGTTAATAGAAAATTCGGGGTGTTACACTTCCAGCTGGGTCTGCCATGTCGCGATGCCCTAAATCAACGCTGCTTAAATCTCGCTCATATCCAATTCGAATGCACCGAACTCGAATACCCACAGAGCATTGCGACTTCCACCTTTGAGTGCTGAACCACCAGTGACGAATGCAGTCAGAATTTCGCCTCCCCTAGAAATCATATCGCGATGTTGGATCTGTAGCCTCGCGGCTTCAAACTCGCGATGAACCACCATCAAAAAATCGAGCAACCCAACTACCGCTCTACACTCCAGAATCTCGACGACCTTCAAAATCAACGCCTCCGATTCAATTAGGTTTTGGTTTAAAAGGATTTCGATTTGTGAAAGTGATTAAAGGGAGTTCATTGACTTTAGTTATATAGGCAGAGGGTTGGTTTGATTTGTGGAGAATAGGGATGCATGGTGGGTTTTTAACGTGTGGTAATACAGGAGGAACACGGTGGGTTTGTTTTGGCCCACCTATTTTTATTTTTATTTATTTGTTTTAAAAACTGTATCCTTTAATTTAAATACTCCAGTGTCCCGAACTCATTTCTGAACCCAACGACTGTCAATTCTAGGGTAATACCCTTATTCCGAACCCACTAGGATAGGTCACGAAGTCTAATTCGATCATCTGGAGGAGATATTAATTTAACCCTATATAAATTAATGTCAAACAATTTAATTTCTTCGAAAATAAATAAATATTATTATTTGAATTCAAACAGAAGTCTGAACTGTATTAATTCAGTTTTAAATCTCGAACTGAATTATATTTCCGCATTACGATGATTTAATATATTCGATATTAAATCGAAATTGATTATTTAATTGATAACTTATTATAAAATTCCTTTTATATTATTCACCCAATATTTAAATCCGTATTAAATATTTAAAATTAACCCATAAGAAATCCAGGTCATTACATATATATATTTACTTATATAACGATATTCCAAAAGAAAAAGGAAATAAAAATTATAAGTTTTTGGAATGAGTTTATTCTAAGAATAGATATTGAATATGGTTTTCAAATAACAATGGTTTATATGAAATTGGTTAAAACAAGGTCGGGAATATACATATATATATATAATGAATTCTAATGTATTTGAAATAGTTTTGAAAATAAAGTCTTATGTCAAATAAGAAGCGAGAAAACTATATTTATAATATCAAAAGATTTAAGAGTTTTAAATTGTGAAAATTAGGCTCACATCCTTAAAAATAAAGTTAATTAGGCTCACATCCTCCCCTTTTGAAACATATAAATCTCATCCCTATTTTCAAAACGCAGCCTTTATTTTTCTGGAAATGCCCTTATTCGATTTTAACGGTGTATTTTTGTTTATAGGTTACGTATTACGATTTTATTTTTTACAGAAACATATTTTTGAAATCCATGGCGGCTGACCTAAACCTAATCCGCCGCTCCATCTCGGAGTCAATCGTATTCGCATCATCAACGTCAACTGGAGTTCGGATTTTCAATAAAGCCTAGTCGCCATCTTCTTTTCAATCGAATCAACCCAAATTGAAACGGGTCCTTCCAGATTTTCTTCGTCGGGCTTTTAGAAGTGTTTATCGCCAGTTTTTGACTATATTCGATCATTACCAGCAATAGTAGGTATTAATTTTCACTTTTCCTTTCTTGTCGAGTTGATTGTTGGATTCTTAGGGTTTGCTTGAATCGATTTGTGATTTTGGGGAATTTGTATTGTGGTGTTACGGTTTTGGAAATCGGCTTGATTTGGGGACATGTGAGAATTTGACTCGGTAATAAAAACCGATACTGATCGTATGTAATATTGAATCCAACTTGTTTTGATAGTTTGACTTTACGAACCCTAATTTCAATTTGTACTTTCACCCTTTGTAATAGGATTTGAATATGGCAATGTCAGCATTCACTGTTGTTAAACTTTCTGAACAAATTGTGTTTGTGAAAATTTCGTTTTGAATCCGAATTCAATAGTTTGTGACTTGTAATAGAGGGATTAAGGAAAACAATATACAGTGAAAGGTGAGTTTTTAATAGATTTTTAATCTCTATAAAAACTGATTTTTAATCTCTATAAAAACTGATTTTTATCGCTATAAAAACTGATTTTTTTTATCGCTATAAAAACTGATTTCAGATCTGGAGGCGACATTTCCATTGTAAAGTTCTTGAATATATTCATTAAAAAAACATATGTTATTGAAACTATTGCTAGAATTTGTGGGTTTTTGATGAAATTCTGATAAAAAATGTCAGACAAATATGCATCTATTCTAAATATATGCATATGTGTATGCATTTTTTTATCAACCAATACGAAAAACATATTATTTTACGAATATATCCATATTTATATGCATACATGTAGAATACTTGCATATAAATATTCAGAAATTATTGTTATTTTGCTGAATTGTACGCATGTATGTATATTAATCTGAAGCTGTTTTTTTCCTTTTCTTTCTGATTTTATGTTGTAGGATAAATATAAGGTTTTTATTAGCATAAAAATATGATTTTTCATATGATAAGGACCTGAAAAAAACATATATCCATGGAACCATTGTTAGAATTTGTGGGTTTTTGCTGAAATTCTGATACAAAGTTGCGTACAAATATGCATCTATTCTAAATATATGCATATCTGTATGCAATTTTTTATCAAACAAACAGAAAAACATATTATTTTACAAATATATTCATATTTCTATGCATATATGTAGAATAATTGCATATAAATATTCAGAAATTATTGTTATTTTGCTGAGTTGTGCGCATGTATTTATATAATTCTGAAGTAGTTTTTATAATTTAGGTTACTGCACATTAAGCTTACTAATGTTGATTTTGTTTTTTTTATAACACTGTTCCGGCGGATATTGGTGTTATCGTGTTGTTGAAGATTGGTCGTCCATCCTTTTCCAAATGATTGGAATCTGCATTTGTTTCTACAGAGACTACTAGATGTGGTTTGCGCTGAGTCTTAACAAAATTATTTGTTCTTCAAAAGACCATCATCTCTGCTTTGTAAATGTTCTGAAATTTTTGATGTAGTACATGAAATGTGGTCTGTACTAATTTTTTGATGTAGTACATGTAAATGTTATGAAATTTTTCATGTAAGTATGCACATATTTCTGTTATTTGCGTATATATATGCATCTTGTTATAATCATATGTATTTATTTTTTTGTCATTTCGTTAGTTTCAGCAATTATGCAGTACAGTTCTGTATATTTATGCAATTATTTCAGTTTTTTGCATAAATGTATGCAATTTTTCATAAAAATCAAATCTTAATAAAAAATTGTAGTCACTACATTCAAGTAATAATTTATTTCTGTATAATGTTAATATATGTATGCAATTATTTTACTTAGTTGCATAAATGTATGCAATTTTACATAATATTTGTATTTAATTTTCCAGTTTTTCGTTAAAAAAAACGCTGTTGGAATTATTGACGGTTTTCCCAAATTGTAGGATTAGGTTTTTAAGCGAGATTATAGGAGCGGTGGACTGAGTGAATGAGGACAAATAGTTGTTGGATAGTTTTTTAGGTGCATAAGGGTAGATAAGGAATTTTTTTTGCGGAAATTCGAAAATAGGGATGTATTTTATAAGTTTTTTATCACCAGGTTTTTTTTATATTTTGAAACTTAATAGGGACCTGTAAAAAACGCACCCTTTTAAATTTGCATCTGTTTTAAATTAAAAGGCCTAGTCGTGCTGAATACTGAACCAGTGAATTCACTGGATTGTCATGATCGAAACACTGATTATTTTGATAGTTAAATCACTGACTATCAAATATGTCCAATAAGATTGTTGGTACGGAAAGACCGGAATCTAATTTATATTTGAAAACCATTTCGACCAACAAATACGTGAAGAGATCAAGATATGATGGAGATGGAGCGTTAAAGACCGTAGACTTTCATAAACGGAAGAGCCACTAAAATTCTCGGCCTTGCAAGCAGAGATAAACTGTGGTTCTGTCGTGATTGGAATCTACGGGTTGCAAGGACTTCTCGCTACTGATCCATGGGGTGATTCCTATATTGGATGCAGTAGGAGAGCACCTTCGGTTAATCCTGTTCCTGGATGACTTGTATGGACGAATGTCTAATAGGGTATTTCCTGAAACCATGTATGTTGATTTTTAAAATATACTGAGTGGTGGCAAAGAGGGGCACTTTTTTAAAACCCAAAACATATTTGTGGACATCAATTAGTGACTTGACGGATCTGACGATGTGGCATTCAAAGTGAATGGTGATCAAATGTTCCAAAGATAAATTCTTCCTCAAGCCTCACCACCAGGAAAATGACAAAAATAGGGTAGGCAGCATGGCTATGTGGGTCGCTTCCATTAGGGTGCATAATCACCTATCTAGAGAAATTCCATTTTGCTTATTTAATCTATTTTAATGTTGTCCCTTTTCGAGAAACGGTGGGTCGCTCCCAACCGTTGGTGATATACATTCGATACACTCAAGCGAAATGAGTGGTCAGTCATGTGTGGACCGGGTTGCAAGACGTTCTTGTTGAACCCAGTGTATTTGCCTCTAGAGGTACACTATCGGTAGGTGGTCCCACACCTTGTCATAGTCGGAATCCAATCTCCAATAAGCGCCCGCGGTTTTGATTGTATACTATGTATGTTGAGCGTGAGATGCAAGCGTTCCACTAGATTGATATTTACTTGTAATTAGACATTATTATAATACCAGGCAAGATATCGGTTTCAAAATATTTTAGGTTATCGTAAGGTAAAAACCGTCCGTATTTATGTATGGATTTGGTCTTACGATTAACTTTTGCTCTCGAAAGGATTTTAACTTTAAAATTAAGTTGTGTGATACCTTAATACTGTGCAAGTTTATCTCACTCTGGTTCACCAGACTGACCCGGTGTTTTGTAGATGCTCGGGTTAGCTCGGGGTGCACAGGTTCAGATTATTGAATGTTGTGAAGAGACGAGCTGGAAGA
The DNA here is from genome assembly GCA_030737875.1 of Allium sativum. Classification (NCBI taxonomy): domain Eukaryota; kingdom Viridiplantae; phylum Streptophyta; class Magnoliopsida; order Asparagales; family Amaryllidaceae; genus Allium; species Allium sativum. The sequence goes on from CM060920.1 coordinate 994,420,921, forward strand.
GTCCAGACGTATGATATTATATAGCTACTTTTCCGCTGTGTGTTGTATCTGAGGACAGGTTATTATAACTATCTAGTGATGTTGATGTACTCTGATATTGTAAGTCTTATATAAAGTTCTCAATAAAGTTATTTTTGTATTATACTTTGTTCCGCTGCGATGTGAGACTCTGTGGTGTATTGGTTCTTCTACTTCTTCTATTCTTATATTTCTTTCTTTCTTATCTCACCCGCTAACTTCTTTCTTCTAGTAATCCATTTTCCCTGCACTTTGGGTTGGACTCAAAGGGTACCGTAAATTTGGGTCGCTATAGTTGGTATCAGAGCTATTGGTTTAGTAATAACCTTGGCTTTGTTGTGTGACTCAATAGAGATAGGGTTACTAATACCCTAGATTGAGTTTGAGTGTATTTATATGAGTGCACGTAGTTGTAATTTGAATATAAAATTATTTTTAAATTATTTTGAAAATGGGATAAATAAAATAATTTTCTCTAAATTATACTTTGTATAAATAAAAAAGAGATAATTATTTTAAATTGTTGATTGGTTGTTTGAAATTTTTATTGCCTTGATTGATTGGTTTGAATGTGTTTGATTACGAGGTTGGATTTGACCAATCGAAGGACATTTCAAATTTGAAATGTGAAATGTGGAAATTTAACTGATGTTGGGTTGAATAAATCGTATGAATTAAATTTGAACTGGAATATTGAAATAAAATATAACTTTAAGTCAACACCAGTTTGAATTGAGTTGAGAAATAGAAATATCCAAATGGAATGATTTGGGATTATTTGGTTGAGATTGATTGCGTAAATATGGATTAAAAAGTTGAATGGACTTGATTAAAACTAGTCTGAAATAGAATTTATTTATTGAGATAAATCTAGGATGGTATGGATATTTGAATTTGACTGGTATTGTTTTGAAACTAATGAAGTTCATTAGAGTTGAGAACAGGTGCAAAGGAGCTAATTTATCTTTAAACTATGCCCAAGAAGATTATGCAGTTAACTGAATCCAGTTTGATTGGAGTTGCATAGTAATTGAGTAGGCTCGCTTATTGTTAATCTCTTACTACGTAATAACACTCGCAAAATGGTACGCCTACGCCAAATATGAATTTTTGTTTTTGTTTTGGGTTTTCAATTTGATTTTTCCTTTTTCTGACCGTGGCGGTTGTGGTATACATATTTATTGTTCCTGCAATATTGCAGATGTCCCTCCGTACAGGGGAGACTCTGCCAAAAATTTTCCAAAATTTAAGGTGTTAAATTTTTTTAACTCTTTTTGAAAAAATTTGTTGATAAGAATAATTATTTTTCGATTTAAATTATTTGAATTAGTTTTAATTAAAAAATTAGGAAGTAACAGTTTTAATTAAAATAGATTTTTGAAATATAATAGGTTTGCAGCATTCTTCTAACCTTAGCAATTTCGAGAACGAAATTATTTTATGGGGGAAGGAATGTAACGACCCTGATTTTTGCTATTTAATTTAATATTTAATTTGGTTTTAAATATTTATTTGAATTTTAAATGGTTTGGAATTAAGGGATTTTGAATAATTTATTTGTTTAAATAATATAAATAATGATTTAATTTCGAAATAAATGAAATTGGTTGAATTTGCGCTGTTATATGATTTGGCAACATAAGGGGATTTATTTATCATTAGATTTAATTTTATTTATGATTTCGCTTATTAAGCGCTGCTTAAAAGTTTAAACTATAATTTTAATTATATAGCGAGCTGCAGCGGCGCGGCAGTTCGTAATATAGCGTTTCGAACTTCAACTGAATATATAGAGTCCGATATAAGTCTGATCTCTATGAAACAAGAAACGTTGGAACTGTATTAACGATAATTTTCATATAAAAGAGAAAAATCAAGATTTCGTGTTATAGATTGATAGTTATGATTAAATCAAATTTTGAAATAATCGTTATGCAAATCGCTATTGGCCTTTAAAATAGCCATTTTGCAAACAGACTCTGTTTTCGATGAAATTAGTTTCATTGGAACCGTATCATCAAATTGTTGTAAGAAAATCAAACTCCGTGGCAAACCGATGTCGAAACCACGGCAATTGTAAACGCCCATTCAATTTCTACAGCGCGTAATTAATATAATAGAGAGATATTTTTGTGTTACTGGAGCAGACAATCAAATTAAGCCACGAAACCAATTTCGTTGAGTTAGTATCGTCGATTAGAGACAGGATAGGCATATAGTTTGTTATTTTTGAAGACCGTGTAAATTGGTGTCCGAAATGGCATTGCGGTGCACGTAAAAATAGCCTACCGGGGAAACGGTCCCAGAATGCGACAAAACTGGTGCCGTTGGGTTCGTATCGAAGAATTATTTTAGGACATCAAGGATTCAAGTTGATTTGATTTATCTGGTGATCGTGGAAAATTAAAACGCGTGTTAATTTCTGGTTTTATAAGGGAATTTTTTTCGAACAAAGTCGGAATTCGACGAAACTTATCCCATTGGGTTCGGAATACCTTTTTACATTAAGATTAGCTTTTTTATCAGTAAACAGAAGTTGTATGCGGTGCTTTTTTACGTGTTACTTTACGCGTAAGTTTCGCGAAAAATATAATAATATTTAACTTCAAGTATATATATACACTTCACGCTGCTGAAACCCTTATTATCTCCGTCAAACCTAAGTCATGGTCAACCCATCCTAATTGCGCCTCCACATAGAATGAACGGCCACGAGATTCAATCCTTTCTCTCCTCTTATTTCCTAATACCGTCACTTAAATCACGAGTACCAACTACAAAGATGATGAGCTAGGTGAGGACTAGTGGATCAACGACCTTGATTGATTCTCGAGCGGTGTAGGAGCCGGATCGAGGCCCGGAACAACCGCCGGTTGAAGCGGTACTGACGGCTCATGGCAACATCAGGCTGGCCGCCAGGTGGGAGCTTCTAAGTGAAGCAGGTATTAACCCACAAGAAGAAAAGAGGCGATCTGTGTAATTAAATTGAACGTGATCAGTTTGTTAGAACGTAATTAAGTATAGTTTAAATAAATTAGTTAATTAAATTAAACTCTTATAGCTTATACGCTGACTTGTTTACAGGAGCTGCGGGAGAAACATAGAGAAGGATAAGAAGGGGATCAGACAAATTCGTGAGGAAGGGTCAGCCGATATTATAAGACCATGTAATTATTTAATCATTATACTATTGATTAAGTAATCATTAAAATATGGTCAAATCATATTAAAACTCATATCTTATTAACTTAAATGTGTTTGTTTGCAACCGTCAGTTAGGGGAATTAAACAGAAGTAACAGGAGGGGACGGAAGAAGGAATTAGGAAAGAGTTAACTTGCCTACAACCTTTAATCTGAGAAGTAATTAATCTATCAAATATATTTATTAGAAATTTAGTTAGTTAATTTAATTAAGGAACTTTAATTAATCTAATTTTTGTTTGAAAACGCAGGATATCAATAAGTGAAGCATGGTGGCTAAATTAGAGCCTACTATATGTGAGGTTACAAACAAAGCGGATGAAGGAAATTGGACCAATTTTGTGAAATAAGAGAATTAACAAAGTAATCAAAATAATATAATTATTTAATTAATTAGTTACTTTAATTAAATTCGTGTGTACTAAATTATGGATATCTTTTTATGGTATAATCAGAATTTGACCAAACCAACTACGTTGGAATCACGACAACTAACGTTACATGATGAAACTGATCTAGACATGACGGAAGACAGCGGGAATATACTATTAAATTAAACGCTCGTTTAATTTAACCAAAACCGAAACACAAAAAGGAATCCAAGTGAGTTAAACTTACTCAATATATTTTTCCCATTTATATTTTATATAAATTGGGTTTTATTTTGTATGCTCTGCTTGCCAATGGTTGATTGTTTGCCATATATATTTATTTGCTGGTTTAACTGATGAAATTAAACCGTCGTTTAATTTCAGTGAAATACCAGATCGTTATTCTAACGATTGGTCCCAATAAAGGTAACTTACCTTATTGGTCACGTTTATTTATAAACTTGTTTGATTATCTGGATTGTTTGATCTGATTAAATTGTTTGGAAAATTGGTTGATGTGAAATTGTTGTTATTTACTATTATATATCAGTTAAATGGAATTAACTGATCTGTTTGGAGATAACTAGTTGAATACAGGGAAGGACAGGTTGGAGGGATCCAACCGAATTCCTCAAATATATTATTTATTTCATATCCTCATATGAACTATCGTGTTTGGTGTGATGGATTTGATTATTGATCATTGATTTGAAAGCCAACCTGTGTTGTGTTTTAACCAATGGGCAATATTGGTTGAGTAATCGGCAAAAATGGACTGAAAGTAAATTATTTTATTTATATCGATTTACCGTCAGGTAAATCGATAGAACTAAAGTTATTAAAAAAAATTACTAAAGAAAGATTTTGAAATATATTTTTTAAATAAAAACTTATTTAAAAGGATATAAATATTTATGTTTACAATTAAGTGTAAATTAAATTTACAAAGTCAAAACTGATGTTAACCAGATTTGTAAAGGTGAGAATAAGGAAATTAACGTAACGATTAAATTTGGATAATTGTGTTATTGAGAAATAATTCAATGGAATTATTTAAATTAATTAACTATATTATTAATAAATTTAAAGGGAAAACGAATTGGAATCGGTTGATAAGATAATCGTGTTTTGAGTAAATAAATCGACTCTTTAATTGGATTGATTTCTAAATTAGTATGTTCTGAATAGAAAATAGTTTAATGAATATTGTTTAGATTATAATAAGATTTTAAAAAAGGGATTTACTGGTTATTTTAGTTGATAAAGAAATTAACTACCTATGTAGTTAATGGTTGAAATAAATTGATATTGTAATTAATAATAATTTAGAAAAGTACTTGTTAATGGGAATTTATTTAAAAGTAATCTAAGTTAAAAGGGAATTTTTAAGCAAATATTCTAGCTTAAAATAAATATTACGCAATTGTTTTAATTAAAGTAAAAGGTAATTTAGATGAAAGAGTTTGATGATAAACCAGGGTTATATAAAAGACATTTGAGGTGTAATATCGTTAATTCTAAATTAACAGAATTAACATTATTTAAGAATGTGATTAAGTGGGGGAGATTGAAATAGGATTTCCAAAGCATGGAAACATTGAATAGATGTGAAAGGAGATTGGTAAATGTGAATGTGGTTAAAGATATGGGTCGTAGGATTTAATAACCAAATCCGAATTATAAAGGAGTTTGGTTAAAGAGGTCGAGTTAAAAGGTGGTGTGATATAAAGAAGTTATTTAGTTGAATTGAGAAATGATGGTATTTTAGAAAAGGAGATTTTTTTAAAAAAGGATAATAAGGTTTATTAAACCGTATTTTGAATTAAATCATTAAATAGAATCTGAATCAATTTAGAATGAAATATTGTGTTTTTGGATTATAACTTTTATCTGTCTGAAGATATGAACTTGTTGGTCAAGGTCTGAGAGGTAATTAGAATACCCCAACTTGAACAACATCAGGATTATCTGAAGATGATATTTGTTGGTAATCGTAAAAGAGGTTAGTGATAATTTATTATTTCCACTAAAGAAATAATAAGGCAACGTGTGTTGAAAACATGGAATATATATATATATATATATGGATTTCCAAATTAACGAAATATAAAAATGATTTTAGTATATATAGTGCAATTCCCAGAGTAACGAAAATAAGAAAATTAGAGGATATATATATTTACTTATATAACGATTTTCCAAAAGAAAAAGGAAATAAAAATTATGAGTTTTTGGAATGAGTTTATTCTAAGAATAGATATTGAGTATGGTTTTCAAATAACAATGATTTACGTGAAATTGGTTAAAAACAAGGTTGGGAATATACATATATATAATGAATTCTAGTGTATTTGAAATAGTTTTGAAAAATGAAGTCTTGTGTCAAATAAGAAGCGAGAAAACTATATTTATAATATCGAAAGATTTAAGAGTTTTAAATTTATATCTGTTTTAAATTAAAAGGCCAAGTGGTGCTGAATACTGAACCAGTGAACTCACTGGAAGATTGAAACACTGATTATTTTGATAGTTAAATCACCGACTATCGAATCTGTCCAATACGATTGTTGGTACGGAAAGACTGGGATCGAATTTATATTCGAAAACCATTTCGACCAACAAATACGTGAAGAGATCAAGATATGATCGATATGGAGCGTTGAAGACCGTAGATTTTCATAAACGGAAGAGCCACTAAAATTCTCTGCCTTGCAAGCAGAGATAAACTATGGTTCTGTCGTGATTGGAAGTACGGGTTGCAAGGACTTCTTGCTACTGATCCATGGGGTGATTCCTATATTGGATGCAGTATGAGAGTTCCTTCGGTTCATCCTGTTCCTGGATGACTTGTATGGACGAATGTCCGACAGAGTATTTCCTAAAACCACGTACGTTGATTTTACAAATATACCGAGTGGTGGCAAAGAGGGGCACTTCTTTAAAACCCATAATATATTTGTGGACGTCAATTAGTGACTTGACGGATCTGACGATGTGGCATTCAAAGTTAGTGGTGATCAAATGTTCCAAAGATAAATTCTGGCCTCAATCCTCACCACCAGGAAAATGACAAAAATCGGGCAGGCAGCAAGGCTATGTGGGTCGCTCCCATTAGGGTGTATAATCACCTATTAGAGAAATTCCATTTTGCTTCTCTAATCTATTTTCATGTTGTCCCTTTTCGGGAAACGGTGGGTCGCTTCCAACCATTGGTGATATACATTCGATGCACTCAAGCGAAATAAGTGGTCGGTCATGTGTGGGCCGGGTTGCAAGACGTTCTTGTTGAACCCAGTGTATTCGCCTCTAGAGGTACACTATTGGCAGGTGGTCCCATACCTTGTCATAGTTGGAATCCAATCTCCAATAAGCGCCTGCGGTTTTGATTGTATACTATGTATGTGGAGCGTGAGATGCAAGCGTTCCACTAGATTGATATTTACTTATAATTAGACATTATTATAACACCAGGCACGATATTGGTTTCAAAAATATTTTGGGGTATCGTAAGGTAAAAACCGTCCGTATTTATGTGTGGATTTGGTCTTATGATTACCTTTTTCTTTTGAAAGGATTTTAACTTTAAATTCAAGTTGTGTGATACCTTAATACTATGCAAGTTTATCTCACTCTCGTTTACTAGGCTGACCCGGTGTTTTGTAAATACTCGTGTTAGACCGGGGTGTACAGGTTCAGGTTATCTAATGCTATGAAGAGATGAGCTGGAAGAGTCCCGACATATGATATTATATAGCTACTTTTCCGCTGTGTGTTATATTTGAGGATAGGTTATTATAACTGTCCAGTGATGTTGATGTACTCTGATATTGTATGTTTTATTTAAAGTTCTCAATAAAGTTATTTCTGTATTATACTTTATTCCCCTACGATGTGAGACTCTGTGGTGTGTTGGTTCTTCTACTTCTTCTATTCTTATATTTCTTTCTTTCTTATATCACCCTCTAACTTCTTTCTTCTAGTAATCTATTTTCCCTGCACTTTGGGTTGGACTGGTGTGGTTTGGTCAGCTCAGAGGGTACCGGAAATTTGGGTCGCTACAGGACTACTCGCTACTAATCTATAGGGTGATTCTTAGGATGTGGTAGGAGAGTGCCTTTGGTTCGTCCTATTCCTGGATGACGTGTATGGACGATGTGTGATTCAAAAGCGAATGGTGGCCAGATGTTCCAAAAGTCGATTATAACCTCAAGCCTCATCAACCAGGAAATGACAAAAATCGGGCAGGCAACATGGCAATGTGGGTCGCTCCCATTAGGGTGTATTGTCATCATCTAGAGAATATTCATATTTGTTATTTCTTTGTTCCGTATCTCCCGAGAATGGTTATGTTGCTAGCAACCGTAGGTGACAATATATTCGATACACTCAAGAGAAATGAGTGGTCGGTCATGTGTAGGCCGAGTTGCAAGACGTTCTTGTTGAACCTAGTGTATTCCTCTCCAGAGATACACTATCGACAGGTGGTTCCATACCTTGTTATAGTCTGAATCCAATCTCCAATAAGCGCCTGCGGTTTTGTTAGTATACTATATATCAGGAGCATGAGATGCAAGCGTTCAGCTAGATTCTATTTATTTGTATTTAGACACTATCATAATATCAGAGTAATATATTGATTTCAAAATGTTTTGGGTTATCGTAAAGTTAAAATCGTCCGTATTTATGTGCGGATTTGGTCTTACGATTTCCCTTTTCTTTCGAAAGAATTTTCAACTTTAAAATAAAGTTGGATGACACCCTTAAAGTTAAATGAGTTTTTATCACTCTGGTTCACCAGACTGACCCGGTGTTTGTGATGCTCGGGTTAGACCGGGGTGTACAGGTTCAGGTTATCGGATGCTGTGAAGTACAAAGACGAGCTGAATGAGTTCAAACATATGATGTTATACCGTTATTATTCCGCTGTTAGACCAAAAGGTGGTTCTAACACCCAAATTGACTAAAAGCAGAATGAAATAAGATCAAAAGTAAAATAGAGACACAGAATTTATAGTGGTTCGGCGTTAAAAAGCCTGCGTCCACTTGTCAATCACTATTCTCGACGATAGAGTTGCAATTACAATGAGATATTCACTCAATTTCACTCATAACTCACATACATTCACTTAATTGTTTCAAAACAAATGTTGAAAAACGATTTGGATTATCCGGGAGTGTTGGAATTCGGTTTATGAAAGTGGTTGAACTCTCAAAGTGCCAAAAAGCAGATCCTTTTTATTGTCTCCAGACAGGGTATTTATAGGTGAAAATTTGCTCAGAACCCGATCCGGATCGGAGCTACGTGTCTTCCATCCCATCATCCTCGGGTTCGGATGGATTTCAGTGTTGACAACGCATCAGAGCAGTGGACGTTGTGGGCAGGAACTGGTCATACCCGCTCTGCATCTTCAGGCGATCGTGGGGGAATGTGACATGAATTACAGTTCGGTTCGGAGGAGCCTGCAGTGGGGGCTCGGATCGGAGTATCCGATTCGACTCGGGTTAACCCAAAACTAAGTCTTTATCCACTTTGCTCCGCTCCGTTCCGTCCCTATAGCAGGTAGCCCTCCTCTTCGACTGACAGTAGGTAATCCTCCGATCCTAATAGCAGTGTCTCTTTGATCCAAATAGTAGCAGCTCTCCGATCCGATCGGCAACGTCTCTCCGATCCGATCCGCAGCATCTCTCCGATCCGATTAGCTATGATGCTTTTCAAGTTTTATAACATTTCACATCTCGACTTTGTGTTGCCCAGTTCACAAAGTGGGCTAACATTTTGCCCCCTCAAAGGATGCTCCTGTTGGAAACGGAGCATGCTTTGATTATCACTGCATATCGCCTACTAGGTAATCTTTCCTTTGACTTTCCTCGTGCTTTCATCCTCTTCTTTAAATTTTAAATTTATTCATATGCCAAGCTGAGATATGACATCCTGTTCGGTTCGGATTCCGACCCGAACAGATCCCCTTCTTCTTCTATTTCGTATTGGATTATTGGGCCACGCTGCGTTACTGGGCTGTCAAACCGATCCGAACGGGGAGACGAATAGTCACCCTGTTTTTCTATATAAACTCAGCCTTCACTTCCTTCCCACTTTATTTTTACTTTATCGTTTTACCATTTCTACTTCGGAACTCCAGAATTCAAAAGGGAAAGATTTTTTACAATTCTTGCGCGAATCTTCCATTTATACACCTCGGTAGGTTTGAATCCTTGATCGGTTTCGTGATAACAGGTTTTAATTGAAATTGATGGTCAATTCGACCGATCTGGACGTGGTTTCCATGCCGCAGTCTCCTCTTCCTTCGTTATTGTCGTTGGTGGCTTCGTTGCTACTTCAAGGCGTTGGAAGAGGGAGTTGTGGTCTGAGGCCAAAAAGGAGGAAGAAGAAGAAGATCATAGGGAGTCGGTTCCGGCGGTGGAGTATGGAAAGTGGGGAAAGGGAAAAAGAAAAGAAGTCCAGAATGTCGGATCGGGTCGGGGCAAGTAGATAAAGGGAAAAGGAAAAGAAGTCCAGAAGGTCGGATCGGGTCTGAGCAAGTAGTTAAAGAAGAGGGAATGGAGCTCACCTAACCGGGTCGGGTCGGACTGTAAGATAAAGGAGCAGAAGCATGACTACGTCATCTGATCCGAACCGTTAGGGGAATCTACCTCCGAGCCGATCCGATTTTGATTTCTGAATTTCAAAGTTTATCCGAGCCCAAGACGAGGCCACGCCCCCGATCCAATCCCAATGAATGCGCCCGAACCGAACCGAAGGGCAGTCCATCTTAATGCATAAAAACTCGTTTAACTGGCCCAATCAACTCTTGGCATAATCTTCAACTTAATGGACAGTTAGGATAGTGTCTTGCGAACATAACTGGACATCAAGAACTGCCTTGAACCTTATTACTTTGCCAAAATTTTGCGTCGCACTTTCAAATATTAACTTTACACTTTCCGCATACACTGTTTACACTTTAGTTTGCACAGTTGCACGGGGGGGATACGGGCTAATTTACTATAACCTATGCTATTGCTTCTTCAATAGTTTTGTGACCATGAGATCCAGACGCTCTTCTAGACTTGCTGAGAAGAAAGAGGCCCCGGAGACATCTGACAAAGTTACTCTCAAGGACATATCTTCTCCCTCGGATCCAGAATGGAATGATGAGGGTTCTGACTACGAGGTTGAAATCGCGAAAGTGACAATGTGTCTTCGGAGGGTGAAGTTTCTCTAGGTTTTGAAGAGGAAGGAGGGATTGGTGACGACCGGGCTCCTGATGAGTTTGAATCGGCTGTCATATTGGAATCACCCCAAGATTCTGTTGAATCAACAATCGACAACGACAGACTTATCCGAATTTGTTTAAAATACGGGATACTAAAAAGGGACACCCTGGTGCCTTCGAGAACTGACCGTCCCCACAACCCTCCAGAAGGGTATATGGCAATTACTCGGTTGATGTGCATGGTCGGGGCTATCCCTCCATTTTCTCCTTTTATCGTCGATTTTCTAAGACAAATGCGGATTGCCCCCATGCAGCTGCACCCCAATTCTTATGCTTACTTATACACCTTATATGTAGCATACCGTGAGATCTTAGGCATAGAGCTCACTTTCGATGATGTTCATTTCTTCTACAATTTCAAGCATCGGACTCGAGAGACTCCTTCTTTCTGCTACTTTGAGTCTGTCCCTAAGAGGAAGATCATTTCAGCGCCATTCAGTAGTAAAGCTGGAGATTCCAGGCTGGAATGGTTTTATGTGAAGCGACAACCAGGGTGTGCCAGGAGGTGGACGAAATCAAGTAAAGCACTGTTTTTCTAAATCTCGGCCCTATACATTCAAGTCATCTCCTTAACTCGTTTTTCTTTTTGTTTGCTGTCGATAACCCAAAACAAATATCAGACCAAGTATTCTTTGACCGGATGCACCAGCTCCTTAATGGCGATCAAAAGTTCTTGACTATTGATGAAGTCCTTAAGGACGAATACCTTCATTTTCATGGGTTGCTATCTGTTACTCGTAGCATTGGTCACGGGACGGATCCATATGTTTATATACCCCCCGTGGACGTAATTCCTGAAACAGGCGAAAGTTCGAGAGCTCCTACAGTGCCTCCTCAAGCTTCACCCTCTCCTTCTTTTACCCAAGATGATGAATTGGCTAACATGGCGGAAAAGCATCGCGAAGGGTATACTATTCCCAAGGATGCCATTTCTCCAGAAAAGTCAACGTCTTCCAAAGAGTCACCGATCGATGCTTCTGAGGGAGATGTCCCTAGTACTGATGACCCACTGTTTCTGGGTTTGGGGGACCTCCCCTTACCTGAAACCATTTACACTTCAGAGGATTTTAAGAAGAATCCTTTAGTTTTCACTTCTTCTGAAGAGACTACTCCTGCTAAGGCCAAAGAGCCTGCCCGTACTAGTTTAGCTTCGGACTCGGGTTGGTTGGGGGAAAAAACACCACTTAGGACACACTTTACACAATAACATTACAACTCACTGCATCTTTCTCTTTGTGAAAATGTTGATCCTGAATTTCATTTGTCTTATTATGCAGGCACGATGTCCCGATCTTACTATGATATCAGGAAACTCCGCCGCAGCATGTCTAATCCACCTTATGGTACTGAGTATGATCGCCGCGACGATCGCAGTAGGGAGGAGAGAAGGCCTTATGAACCCTATCGCTCTCGAACTTCGCGTTCTCGCTCTCTTGTTCGGACGGACCCAGAGAGATATAAAGGTTATCAAGGTCGTCAGGAAGAGGACAGGCCACAACCGAAAGACTCCACCTCTTCCCAAGAAAAGCGCAGCAGGGAGAGAAGTCCGCCAAAAGATACTGAGTCGCGAAGTAAACGCAAGGTCTCTACTAAACGGCCTAGAACAGATAAAGAGACTATTGAATCCTCCACGCACAGGGATACTGAGTTGACGATCCCCGCGCCTCCACCACTAGATGCTGAAACTGCAATCAAGCGAGCATATTTGGAGGAGCAATTTCCCGAACATTACTTCGAGAACTTGACTTTTTTACCTGCCCTCGAGCCTATTTCTTCCAGGTGGGAAGATGAGGCCAAAGCAAAGATAGATGCGGTCAAAAAACAGTATTCTGAAATGTTCAAATATTCACGCAACCTTTCCAGAATCATCCGTACTCTAATCATGAATGTTGATTCGACGCAAAAAACCGCGGAAGACGATGCAAAGGCCTTAAAGAATCTAGGAAAAGATTTGGAGGACACACAGGCCCAGCTTGCTGTTGCTCAAAGGGACGCTACTAGCTTCAAACAACAATTTGAAGATATGCAAAAACATTACTATGATTTGCTTGAATCTCACACTCAAGAGCGTTCTGAGTTAAAAAAGTAAGCTGAAGATGCTTAGTCAGATGCCGCTAAAACGCGCCTTGCTTACGCTGACCTTGAACGGAAAAATGCTGAGTTAGCAAGGAGGAATGCTGAGCTAGAAAAGAAAAATGCTGACTTAGCTTCTAAGATAATGGAGGCGGAGATCAGAGCTGCCCTGGTGGAGGGTAACGTCGAATGTGCTATCAAATCCGCTGAGGAGGCCCGCAAACAATTGTTAGAGGCGGAGGCAGAGATTCAGGGTTTCGGCGAATTAATGATTGAATTCTTTGCACATATCATCCGTCGCCGGAACATTTCTTGGATTGAGGATTATCCATCTACTCTAGTCCAAGTATGGAGTCAGATCGTTGAGTGGGAGAAAGAGGAGCTCAAGGTTGATTCCATTGATGAGGACAAGCTGATGGAGAAATATTTACGGGATGATGAGCCAGAACGCCTAGCTGAAGGGCGCCACCTCATTGCTGATGCTATGGAAGAAGGGAGGCGGAGGACTAAGCAAAAGAACATTCCCGAGGCTGGTTCCTCTTCTACTGCCCCCACAACTTCTGAAGTAGAGGGGTATGATCCTGAAAACCCGGGGATCCCTCGAACAACTCTGCTATCCCCTATTCCCGAAACGGCATCGGAGACAGCAGTTACCCCTGCCGAGAAGTCTTCGGAAGGTATCTCTACATTTTCACCTCAATTCGTCAGGGCTATCTCTACCTTTCGCCACGTGATTGAGCAATCGATGAAAAACCCATTATTTTCTCCTGAGTTGATAACTGTTGCTTCTCACTCTGTAGGTATTGAGCCATCCGGAAAGACAGATGTGACCCAGGGAACCGCCTCTGGGGCGGAGCCTACGGAGAAGGCAAAAGGGGGAAAGGACAAGGCTGCTCCTATAGATTTGGGAGAAGGAAGCGAACTATCTAAGGCTGACACTCCTCGTGATGACGAAATGATAGCCGCCTTAATGGATGATTGCGGCGACGGAGGACACGAGGAAGATCCAGAAGTGGCAATAGTCGGGGAGTCGAAAAGTGCAGATGATGTTACTTTGGCTGCAATTAAAGCTGACCAAGATAAACGCTTGCAGTTAAAAGCTGAAGACTTAGACCCTAAAAGTCTCAAACCTCTCGCAGTTGTGGATGCGGGATCAAGGTTAGTTGTTAAGCTTTCAACTAGATCTATTACAGAGGAACTCGCTAAAAAGTCTTCTCTTGATTCTAGCGCTCCGCCCTCCGGGAAGAAGTCAACCGATTCCAGCATCTCAGCTTCAGGAAAGAAAAAATCAAAGCGCATCTTGACAGAGGCCGAAAAAGAGGCGAAGGATGCGAATAAAGCCGCCAAGAAGTCCAAGCCTCCTTCGAAGTCTAAGTAGTGGGTTGTCTTGCGTTGTTTTAGCATCTGGTTGACCAATAATTGTTGCTATGAGGGTGGCCCTTGCACCTTCTTTTTGACTCTTTTCCTGTACAAATTCATTCATTTGTAAATAAAAAATAATTCATTTTCTGCAATGTCTGTTAGCCATTAGTTTTACACTTATGTAAGAATGCATGTCTTACTATAGTTGTGTAATGAAGTTATGGTAGGGGGAAATATGTGTATACATATATGCCCCCAGTTGATCTCAAAAAACTATTCAAGACTTAATCAAGTAGTCTGAATGTCCCCGATTTTCTGACGGGATTGCATTTTCTGTGTCGTCAATGCCTGTCGTTTTTTCTGGCATTTTTTTGTACTCTTCTGTCTTATACTCAGGTTAGAGTTCTTACTGAGGCGGTCTCTTGTCTGGGTGAACCTTCACGCCTCAGAGGACATCGTCTTCCCGTCCTTTATACTCTCTCTCAATTCTCGAGAGTTAGAGTTAAGAATGTCGTCTTCCCATTCTTTTATGTCTTATCGCACAAGTAGTCATTGTGCTTTTTCTTACGTTTAAACTGTTTTCAACCTTTTAGGTTTTGAATCATCTTATATTCCATAATCGCAACAGAATAGTTGATGAATGTATATATATAATGCATGAAAGTAAATAACACACGATATTTTTATAGTGGTTCGAATAATTCGTAGCCTACATCCACTCTATAGTCCTTTATTCATATCATCAAATTTTCCTAAGGCAAGTCGTGCCTTTTTACGGAGTTCATAAGAAAAATAACAAAGAGTACAACATTTCTAATCCAAATATCGCATCAAGTGCTGGGCATTCAATGCCCTAGGTACTTCTTCACCATCTACGGTCGTTAACTTGAAGGTTCCTTTTTCAAGTTTCCGTTGGATGACAAAGGGTCCTTCCCACTTTGGACCGAGGTGAGGAAGGGATGGAAAGACTCTCTTTAGCACCAAATCTCCTGGTTCAAAAGTCCTAAGGCGAACTTTTTTGTCGTAATAGCGTGCCATCTGACGTCGATGTCTTGTTGCACGCAAATCTACTTCATCCCTTTTTTCTTCGATTTCATCAAGAGATTCAAGTAAGAGCGCGCGTTTCGTCATCGGGTCATAATACGCCACCCGGTGGGAAGGAACTTCAAGCTCTACTGGAATAACTGCTTCTGAACCAAAAGAGAGAGAGAAAGGGGTATGACCAGTAGCGGTCTTAAATGTTATTCGATATGCCCACAAGGCTAAGGGCAATTCGTCAACCCATTTTGCCTTTGCGCGCTCTAACCGTTTATTCAGGATGGATTTTATAACTTTGTTTATTGCTTCAACTTGCCCGTTCGACTGCGGATAGGCAACCGCAGTATACCGTTTGTCGATCTTATATTTTTGGTGGAAATTTCTGAATTCAGCACCATCGAACTGGGTTCCGTTGTCAGTTATAATGGTCCTTGGGATCCCGAATCGGCATATAATATTTCTAACCACAAAACTTATCACCTTTCTCGTCGTGATCTTGGTTAGGGGCTCAGCTTCCACCCACTTCGTAAAATAGTCCACAGCGACTATTGCATATTTCTCTCCTCCTTTAGCAATTGGTAGAACTCCGATGATATCAATTCCCCATGTGGAAAAAGGCCAAGGACTCACCATCGATTTGAGTTGGGTCGACGGTGCTCTGGGGATTTTGGCAAATCTCTGGCACTTATCGCAGCGTCGTGAATAATCAGATGCATCTTTATTAATTGTGGGCCAGAAGTATCCATACCGCAATATCTTTTTCGCTAAAGTCTGACCTCTTGTATGATCTCCACACTCACCTTCGTGTACTTCTCTTAGTACACGTTTGATATCGTCGTGTGCTATACATCGTAACAGGTGCATAGGAAATCCTTGCCTATAAAGAGTATCATCTTGTAGGACATATCTGGTAGCCTTGCGAACTATAGCCCTTCTCTCACTCTTCTTTGATGGGAGTGTCCCATTCTTAAGAAAGTTCTTAATTGGGGTCACCCACGACTCCTTCTCTAGTTCCGCTTCGAAAGCGAACTCAATTTCCACCGACTCAAAGCTTGGCGATTCCAACGTTTCAATTGGAATTATTTCAGTTTCTTCCGGGTTGTCGGAACTAGATAGCTTTGCCAGCCTGTCTGCCTTCTGGTTTTCGGCTCTTGGGATATGCGTTATACTGTACCGCTCCAGGTTGCTTAACAGCTTTTCCACTTTCCCGAGGTAGGCGATGAGTCGAGGTCCCCGAGCCACAAATTCCTTTCGCACTTGGAAAACAACTATTTTGGAGTCGTAGAATATGTCCAACATTTTTATTCCGAGGTCTTTAGCAAGCTTCAGCCCGGCAATCAAGGCTTCATATTCAGAGTCATTGTTAGTCGCCGAAAATTCTAATCGTAGAGCGTAATATAACGACCGTCCTTCAGGAGTAACTAAGACGATTCCAGCTCCGGACCTTCGGTCGTTCTTTGCTCCATCTGTGTATAGCTTCCATGGATCTATCTTTAACTCATCTTTGGACTTGACCACTCTGTCGTCGATTACTTCCTCCTCTGGGATGGTGAACTATGCTATAAAATCTGCCAGAGCTTGCCCCCTGATCGACCTTCGTGGCTGAAAATTTAAATCAAACTGACTTAATTCAATATTTCATTTGATCAACCATCCCGATGCTTCGGGTCTCTACAACACCTGCCTCAGAGGCTGGTCAGTGTATATGGTTATTGGATGAGCTTGGAAATAGTGACGAAGTTTTCAGGAGGCGATTAGGAGGCTGTAAGCGAGCTTCTCAATCTTTGGGTAGTTGCATTCTGCCGCTGCCAATTTCTTGCTTACATAATATGCTGGCCTTTGCACTTTGTCTTCTTCTCGAACCAAGGCTATGCTAACAGTGTGAGCCGAAACTGCCAAGTAAACAAATAACTCTTCGTGATCCACTGGTTTTGACAAAATCAGTGGTTTTTCTAGCAATTCCAATAAATTCCGAAAGGCCTTAACACAGTCCGGAGTCCACTTGAAGTTCTTCTTTCCCCTTTTAATCAAATCAAAAAACGGGACGCATTTGTCTGTGGCTTTGGAGATAAATCTACTCAACGCGGCTACTTTCCCCGCAAGACTTTGGACATCTTTAATTCTCCTCGGCTCTTCAATGTTTCTAATCGCTGCTATTTGGCTGGGATTGATTTCAATTCCTCGGGAGCTCACAATGAAGCCTAGAAACTTTCCCGATGCCACTCCAAATAAACACTTCAAAGGATTCAACTTCATCCGATACTTTCGCAGGATACTGAACATTTCTGCCAAGTCTTGCGTATGGCGGGAGGACTGTTTTGATTTGACAAGCATATCATCCACATAAACTTCCATAGTCTTCCCTATTTGATTATAAAACATTCTGTTCACCAAGCGTTGATAAGTGGCTCCGGCGTTTTTCAATCCGAACGGCTTGACCACATAACAGTATAACCCCAAATTTGTAACGAAGCTCGTATGTTCTTGATCTGGCACATGCATAGGAATTTTGTTGTACCCGGAATATGCGTCCATGAAAGAGAGAAGTTCATGTCCTGCTGTCGAATCTACAAGCTGGTCAATCCTGGGAAGTGGGAAACTATCTTTCGGGCAAGCTTTGTTCAAATCTGAAAAATCAATGCAAGTCCGCCACTTTCCATTCGGCTTCTTTACTAAGACGGGATTCGATATCCAGTCGGGATATGTCGAATCTCTAATAAATCCGTTCTGTTTCAGCTTCTCCACTTCTTCTTTCAGAGCGGTCGACCTCTCTAGGCCCAGCATACGTCTCTTTTGCTTTACAGGCGGGTGTTTCGGGTTTACATTTAGTGAATGACTTATGATGGATGACGATATTCCACACATATCAGCGTGGGTCCAGGCAAACACATCCAAGTTTGCCTTCAGGAAGTCAGCTAGTTCTTTGGCCCGACGTGGATCCAACTGAGATCCAATCTTCAAAACTCTTGTTGGATCAGCTTCATCAATGGGAATGTCCACTGTCGCTTCATTAGGAGTTGAATTTCTAGTCTCTGGTTCCTCATCTTTTCTGGGATCCAGGTCTTCAGGCGTTCCTTTAGGCAACTCCTTCGGGGCCGATCCCTCTAATTGCTACGCCGAGCCCTCCTTTGGAGGAGGCGAGGCATCTTTACTCTCGATGTTGAGTCCTTTCATCAACATCTTTAATTCGGCAACATAGCAGGCCCTTCCGGAGACTTGATCCCCTCTCATTACTCCAGTTCCGGCTTCAGTTGGGAACTTAAGCAATAAACACCAAGGGGCGATGCAAGCCCTGAACTCAGCAAGGGCATGCCTTCCCAAAAATGCATTATAAGGCGAACCTACGTCCAACACTACGAACTGAAGCATCCGTACTCTTCGGCGTTCTCCTTGCCCTAAGGTTACGGGCAACTCTATGTACCCTATTGGAGCTGTCGATGCCCCGTTGAAGCCTCGGATCCAACCTTCGCATGGCTTCAAATCTTCAGATTCAAGCTTCATCTGATCGAATGACTTTTTAAATAAAATATTAACAGAGCTTCCATTGTCTACTAATACCTTATGAACCAAGGTCGGCCCAATGGTGGTGGTAATGACCAACGGATCGTCGGTGGGTGACTGGATCCCGGTATTATCTCTGCTACGGAATACCACGTCGTCAAACATTGTCTTCTGTTGTTTTATGGGGGCGATATCTTCCAAATAACCACATTCATCCACATCTACGTGCTTGGCAGCATTTACATATTGATCCATCGCTCTAAAACTGCGGATTGCTGGGTGGGTCCACCCACTATGGAGTTGATAACAATTCCCTTGCCTTTCTGCTGCGCTGTAGGCTTGGGAGCAGATTGAATCTGTTTTGGAGCCTGCTGTCCTTGCCCCCTGTCACTTGGGGCAACCTTATATTCATCCAGTTTCCCTTCGCGCAGCAGCTTCTCAATCACGTCTCTCAAATGTCGACATTCATTGGTTGAATGCCCATGAGTTCCATGAAACAAACAAAACTTTCCAGTTGCCATTTCTTTCTCCGTTGAGTCGCGAGGTGGCGGTCTTTTATATTGCAAAACATTGTATGTATCCAAGTAAATGTTCTCCAGAGTGTCGTTCAACGGTGTATAATTCTCATAAGTCTGGAATCGGGGTATTTTGTTAAGATCACTTCCCCTATTTCTATTTCTTCTGTTACCATTCGTGTTACGGTTGTTGTTGTTGCCCCCGTTTCCAGAATTGTCGTTTCCACTCTTGTTTCCCACATTCACTTCAACTTTTCCGGAACTTTCTCCAGACTGCTTCACGGCGACATTACTTTGAACATTTTCTTTTGAAGCCGCTCCAGACTTTCTCTTTCGGTTTGCCCTGGCCTCCTCTCATCTTAAGTGAATATCGGCCTTTTCATAGAATAACTCTCTCGTGGGGGTGTCTTTCCAGAAAGGTAATCTCCAAACTCGGAGTCAGGATCGACTCCTTCCATCAAAGCCATCAAGATGGTGGGCTCATGCGGGTCACTAACTTCAGTCACAGCTAAGTTGAAACGGTCGAGATATGACCTCAAAGACTCTCCTGGCGCCAGCTTAATTCTTGATAATTCAATAACACTTTTAGAATTTCGGGTATGGAGTCGGAACTGATTCATAAAATGTTCGCTCAATTCCCTATAACTCGATATCGAACGAGGGGGAAGTCGGGTAAACCATAGCACGCCACATCTTCTAAATAGATCAGGAATGCTTTACACTTCATTGCGTCAGGAGCAGCAGCAGCATTCATGAGCCACGGGTATCGCATCAAATGTTGTCCCGGATCGGTTCTCCCATTGTACTTGTCCATCTGCGGCAGGTTAAAACGTCGGGAAAACTGAAAATTGAGGATGTCGTCAGTAAAAGGAGTATGGCTTCGCTCAATGCCATAATCTTCATTGGTATAGTTCCGGCTTTCGGACATAATCTGGCGTACCATTGCCTATACGTCAGCATTAGTCAGGGGCCATTCAGGTTCCCTGGCCCTGGTATCCGGGTTCCTTCTGGGCTCTTGTTCAGGAGATGCCCTTCTTCTTTGAGCTGCTTCTGCTCTACTTCGTTCCCTACGCTCCCGGTCGATCTGGGGAGGAGGGGGCTGGAGCATTTGCCCCTGGGTGGGATTAGTATGGTTAGGGTCTCTCAAGCTTGGATCATTGGTTCCTAGTGCTCGTGCAATATCCTCGCGGGACCCCAAAGATCCGAACGTCAGTTGCTCCAAATTCTGAGGTCGTTCGAGCGGCCTTCTTTCACGGGGCCGTTCTTCCTCGGAAGAAGAAGACTGATCCATTGGTGTGTGGCGAACCGGGGATGGGGTTCTCTGTCTACGGAGTTCGCTAATTTCCCTGCACATGAGTCTCATGTTTTCTTGCATCATGAGATTGGTGCGCTCGTGGATTTTCATAGCCTCCCTAGTACTCTCAAGCATGTCAAGTAGGCGCGAGAAATCTCCTTGAGTAATAGGTGCGGATGGATTGACCTAATCATTGACCCTGGTGGCTGGAGTTGGAGCATTTGTAGGGGCTCGAGTAGAGGTTCCAACATCACCAAGTGACGGGTCGGTTCGGAGATGGGAAATCGGGTCGGGTCGGAGCTGGGAAGCCTGTTCGGGTCGGAGCTGGGAAGCCAGGTCGGGTCGGTGTAGGGCGAGTTGCTCGGGTCGGTTCAGGTTGGGGGAGTGCACTGCTTCAGATTCTCCTACCCGGATCGGATCGGATCGGATCTCTCCCCTTGAGTGCGGTTCGGATTTCTTGTATCAGTCCGTTCTGCTGCTGAGCTCTGCCCACGAGACCGTGTCAAAACTGCATTTTGCTGATCTTCACCAACTCCGTTTCCTCGACTAGTTTGAACTTCCTTGCCTTTTCCTTTGGCCATAGTTCTTCAACAATCAATTCAACAAATATTCAAGAGCGTCGAAACTTGAGGATTAACTTCTTTGAACTCAACGGTCCAAAAAGTAGAACGATAATCCCGAAAAATAGAGAATTCAGATGGTTCTCAGTAAAAGCACCAAAATGTTAGACCAAAAGGTGGTTCTAACACCCAAATTGACTAAAAGCAGAATGAAATAAGATCAAAAGTAAAATGAAGACACATAATTTATAGTGGTTCGGCGTTAAAAATCCTACGTCCACTTGTCAATCACTATTCTCGACGATAGAGTTGCAATTACAATGAGATATTCACTCAATTTCACTCACAACTCACATACATTCACTCAATTGTTTCAAAACAAATGTTGAAAAACGATTTGGATTATCCGGGAGTGCTAGAATTCGGTTATGAATGTGGTTGAACTCTCAAAGTGCCAAAAAGTAGATCCTTTTTATTGTCTCCAGACAGGGTATTTATAGGTGAAAATTTGCTCAGAATCCGATCCGGATCGGAGCCACGTGTCTTTCATCCCATCATCCTCGGGTTCGGATGGATTTCAGTGTTGACAACGCATCAGAGCAGTGGACGTTGTGGGCAGGGACTGGTCATACCCGCTCCGCATCTTCAGGCGATCGTGGGGGAATGTGACATGAATTACAGGTTCGGTTCGGAGGAGCCTGCAGTGGGGGCTCGGATCGGAGTATCCGATCCGACTCGGGTTAACCCAAAACTAAGTCTTTATCCACTTTGCTCCGCTCCGTTCCATCCCTGTAGCAGGTAGCCCTCCGCTCCGACTGACAGTAGGTAATCCTCCGATCCGAATAGCAGTGTCTCTTTGATCCAAATAGTAGCAGCTCTCCGATCCGATCAGCAATGTCTCTCCGATCCGATCCGCAACATCTCTCCGATCCGATCCGCTATGATGCTTTTTAAGTTCTTTAACATTTCACATCTCGACTTTGTGTTGCCCATTTCACAAAGTGGGCTAACATCCGCTGAGTATTATATATATGAGGACAGGCTATTATCACTGTCCAGAGGTATTGATGTACTCTGATGTTGTAAGTATTATTTCAAGCTCTCAATAAAAGTTATTTCTATATTATATTTTGTTCCGCTACGATGTGAGACTCTGTGTTGTACTGGTTCTTCTTATTCTTCTATTCTAACTTTCTTTCTCTCTTATCTCGCCCTCTAATTTCTTTCTATTAACATTCCAGTATTTTCGATGCTTGAATGTTCGACATGGTGTTTTTGTGTCGATTTTCGGGTCCGAAAATCCCTGTTCATTACAGTGGTATCAGAGCGAGGTTTAGTGATAACCTTGGCTCTATGGCGTTACTCAATAGAGATGTGGTTAGTAATCCCGTAGATTGAGTTTGAATATATACGAGAGCACGTATTTGTAATTTGATATAAAATTATTTTAAATTATTTTTGCCAATATATTTTACAAAGAACGTAATTTTTAATTCTCTTATGGTATTATTAGTATTGACTTGAATTAGAGTTCAATTTGGTTATGGAATTCAAATGAGATTGGGAATAAACAATGGAAATTGTGAATAAGATTTTAATATGAATTTAAAAAAATCAGAATCTGACTTAAATATAAGTCAAATAAAATTAGAAAGAAAAATGGAATTATTTGGTTATGTTGTTTGTTTGTTAATGGATGATAGATTAATTGAATATAAAATTCTCCAACAGTCGAGAATGAATTAAAAAATAAGAAATAAAATCCAATAAAATAAATTTGAATAAAATATGAAATAAAATTGAATTGATTTAACCCTGTATTGGTTATTGGCATTGGATATTAAGTTAAGTGCAGAACAAGAAGGCTATGGAAGTTAATTGGTCACATAGATTGGGGTACAGGTTGAAAGACGAAGAGTTGTTGGTGGTTTTGCTTCATGATTGGAGTTGATGGCCCGACAAATAGGTAAACCTTGATAATATTTGTTTAGTGATTGATTTTATACTCTTGAATTGGGTTGTCGCTTGGTTTTATTTGATCATTGCGAGGCCCAGAGTGATGTTTGTAGTTGTTTGGATCGAACAGTACATATGAGGTGCTGGCGAATTTTTGGAAATTTTTGAAACTTAGAAACGTTTTTGATAATATTTTAAAGGAATTATTTTGGGAATAATCAACTTCAGAACATTCTTCTTACTTTGTAATTTTGGGGAAGAAATTCTTTTTAAGGGGGGAAGAATTTAAAGACCCAGATTTTTCGGTCATTTGAAATTGAATATTCAAACTTGTTTTAAATATTATATTTGAATTATTTATAGAATATAATATTTAATTCCTTAATTAAACGATGACTGAACGTTTCTACTTATATTTAAATTATAAAACAAACTCGATATGGCGCGGTAGTTCGTAAAATTGAGTTTGAACTTCAATTGATTATACAGAATCCTTTTTAAGTTGGATTTCTGTGAATCAAGAAATGCCCGAATCTATTTGATAATATTTTTCTAGACCTAGGGGTTGACCTGCCCAGTCGACCTGGTCAGGTCTTGGCTAGCCTGGTCGGGTTCTGAGTGATTTTCTGAGTTCTAGTGTGTCACTAGGGCTAATTTGTCACTTTCTGGTTGGCTCTTCTCGATGTGAATGATCTAGATTCATCTATGATCATCTGACGGCTCTAATTAGTTTGAAATTCTATATAAACAACTCAAGTCTCCAACCTAAATTCACACAAAAATTAGAACTAGAGCCGCCATGCCGTCGGGAGAAAATTGAGAGGAGCCTCCACTTGAAGAAAGCCAAGAGACGAAAAAATCTAATTCAAAATTAAAATCAAAACAACGTTTATCTACCCAAAGGAAAGCATCTCAATTTCAGAACTCGGAACCCAGAACTCAACTTCGTCGTTCGTTGTAAGTTTAGTTATGTTTTGGGACGCGAATCAAAATTAATGTCATGCCTTGGAAATAAAGTGATAATAGAACATTGTTTGTTATGTTACATGTGGAATTGAATGATAATGATCTACGTCTGTGGTTCTATCTTATTATCATGTTGAATTGGGAATTAATGGATAAGTCCATTCATATGTGTATGAACTTGTAGTATAACCTGTTATGACAAGTTGTGTAGTTTATCATGTTATTCAAGTTTAGGTTGTAAAATCATATCACATATGTGACCAAATGTAAGATCTACAAGTTTATGTGTATATGTTAAACCTATGTCATATTTCAAGTTCATATTTATTCATATGTTGTGATTGATTTGCAAGTTCACATATATGTAAGTTGATTTAGTCTATGTTGCAAATTCACACGTTTGTATGTTGATTTAGTCTACGTTGCAAGTTCACACCTATATGTTAAAAATTATACATACTTTATGGACATGACATAATTTTGTCATATACTAGTTTGTGTTTGAGATTATGCCTAGATCCAAACATGTTTAGGCTTATGTTGTCTAAAGCATATGCTAATTCATGTGACACCTGTTTAGTTAGATTCCCTTTCAATGCAAGTTCACATGACAAGTTGAAACCCATGACTTATGATTATTAGATCTTAAAGTTGCAAGTTCATATGTCACACACCCTTATTGTTATTTAGAATATTTCATGTTTATCGCTTTCCCCTTTTATGTTGATAAGTTGGGCTGAAATATCAAGCCCAACACTCATTAAAATCTTGCGATGTACAAACGGGGGATATCGTTGTGGTTAGACATAAAAATATATGAAATTGGCATGTTTGGCACATGCCAATAATTGGTGGCACTTAAACGGTATAAATCATATACCTAAAGATGATGAACTTGAAAAGTGGGCCAAAACATTTAATTGCTAACAAATTTAAATATAAGAATAAAAGGAACAAATATGTAAATTTAGAAAATACGAGTATGCTTAACCCGAGGTTGGATTGAGTTGTGATATAAACCTGCCCGGACCTGCCCGGTTGTCTAGTAATCACAACAATACCTAACCAATGTGGGAGGTTAAGGCATTGATCCCAATAAGAACCCGAGGTTAGACTGAGTTACAGTGTAAACCCTCCCGGAACCGACCGGCACATCCAGTAACCGTAACAATACCTGTCTAATGTGAGTGGTTGGTGTTTTAACTAATTAAAGCTAAGAACAGACAAGTCGGGATGGTAGGGTAAAGTTAACTAAAGCACTTAACCAATTCAAGATGTTAATTAAACTGATGGGTGGGGTTAGATAAATACAGACACTTAACCACTTAACATGTTTGACTAGAAAACCCTAGTAACGGGGACCCATTTCAGCAGTAACCCAATTAGGTATCATGGTACCCTGAAACTAGGCAAGGTGGGGCACGATTACTGGGCTGATTGTAAGCGGTCAAAAGCGATGGTGGTTGGTGCAGTAGTGTAGGTTCTAACGGAGTGCGGGCGTGCACACACTTTGGAGCAGACAAACAGGGCACTGGGCACCAGTAGTATAACCTATGCATCCTAGAATTGTGTTGGGCCGCCACTATGGGACTTGATACACCCCATGGTAGGACCAGCATAGGTGTCTACAATCATGTGGGGGTCGTATGACACAGGAAGAAAACATTGCGAGTAAGAGCCGATCGAATAAGGGATCACCTTGTCATGAACACGTGGTGCTAGTTAGGCTAGTTAGTAGGTGCAGAGAAGTAATAGTGAGTGCATTTAGTATAGTTAGTATTTCCTGCTATATCTTATCTTATATTCTGGTATTGTCCTGTTCTTAGTTTATGCAAGTCATGATCCTTTTTTTTAGTGTTCTCATGCTAGAATTATAACTAGACTTACCAGACTTATGTCTGACCCATTTTCCTTTCGCTTTCTTTTCTTCTGTTCCCCCCTGTCCATAGGGAGGAAACACCTCAGCTTAGCCAGATTTTTCATCAAGCTTGAAGAGAGAGAATGTATTGCTTAGATCTCTTTCGTTTGGGCTATGGCTTTGGACATTCTATGGGGATTTATGCAGTTTTAACTATGTTTCATGCTTCTTTAAGTTTTAAATCAAGACATTATTATGGTTGTAATGATTGGAAGTTTGTTTTAAGGCAATTAGGGAAATGTCTTGTATGAACACGTATTTATGATATGAAAGTCTGTTTGTTTTTCCGATGTTTATATATATGTGTTTATATATGTCTTGTGTTTTATCTATGACTTTTACTTATAAACCTCCACCAAAGTTAAGGTATTCCCTTTGTGAGTGACCTTAACGGAGGTGGGGTGTTTCACTTGGTATCAGAGCACAGGTTTACCAGGTTAGATAAAGATTTTTGAAACTATTTTCAAAAAGAAGTTTAAAGAAGCATTTTTTCAAGAAAAAGCGTTGTTTATTTAAAAGGCATAATTCCCCAAAGCTATATGCACTATCTCTCTATCCTTCTGTCTTGAATCTTACCTTTTTGTTTCAGCATGTTTGGATATCTTAACCTTCCAGAAGGAGTACCGATACCTGGCTGGTTTCGAAGGTATCTAGAGGATATGGCCAATGATGCGGGCCCAGCAAACATTCCCCCTCCCCCAGTGGCAGCGGTTCCTCCTGCTCCTCGTGGAAATGCTTTCGCTAAGACATGTAGAGACTTCAAGGCTATGGTTGGAAAGGACTTTTATGGAACTAAATCCTTTGTGGTAGCAAGGAACTGGCTGAAGGAGACCGAAGATTTGTTCGTCATCTTCAAAGTTGACGACAGGCAAAAGATACAGCTAGCAGTGTGGTTGCTTAAAGACGAAGCCTCTTATTGGTGGGAGGTTATCCATGCTGAGAGGTCAGTGGAAACTTGGGAAGATTTCAAGATGAGGTTTGAGATGAAATTCCTCTCCCAAGCTGAAAGAAGCCTACAGATGGAGAAGTTCCTAACTCTTAAAGAACGAAGTATGACGATCAAGGAGTACGTCAATCAGTTTAATCAACTAGCCAGATTTAGGCTGGATTTAGTAAACACCCAATACAAGAAGGCCCTTTGCTTCGTCAAAGGTCTGAATGAGCCTCTACGCAGCCTTGCTATGACCCATATACCCATGGGAGCGACTTATGAAAGCTTGGTGGACATGGCGCTGCTACGCGAGGAAGATAAAGGCACGAAAGAGGCAAAGGTGGAAGTACCTCAAGAAAGGAAAGAGGGTTTACAGGCTAAGAAAACAGACTTCAAGAAATGCGAGAAGAATAACAAATCCCATGAAAAGAGAAAGTGTAATTTCTGCGGCATTGTTGGACATATAGTGAAAGACTGCAGAAAGAAGAAGGCGAAGATGAATGGTGGTTGTTTCCATTGCGGCGAGACTGGACACATGGCTAAGGACTACCCAAAGAAGCAAGGGCAGGGATAGAGGACTGGATCCACTTTAGGAGGACAGGTCCATGCGCTGGTGGCACCTCCGCAGGAATGAGGTAGAAATATTTCTGTAGAAAGTGTACTTTATCTTTATGATCATCCAGTTCGCACTCTCTTTGATTATGGCGCATCGCACTCTTTTATTTCATCTGTTTTAGTAGAATCTCTGCACCTAGATACTAGTATGGTAGAAGATCCCTTGGTTATTTCAAATCCAATCGGGGGCTCAGCTTATTTGTCAATGGTTTGTTTGGATTTGAAAATCTCTATTCTAAGTGTTGAGTTTAGATGTAGTGCCTTTGTTTTGGGCTTCTCGGGATACGGATTGATCTTAGGCATGGACTGGTTATCCAGTAATGGTGCCATTCTTGATTGTGAGAAGAGAGTGGTTAGACTCTTGACTTGGCTCGGTAACACTCTAGAAATTTCTTGTAATCCCTTGATTGCTGTTATGCTTAGTTATCTAGAGTCACTAGAATTTGCAGTCGGTTAGAGTGGTACGTGAATACCCTGATGTCTTTGAAGAGGTGAGGGGCTTAACTCCGAAGCGGGAAATAGACTTCTGCATATATCTTGTTGATAATGCAAAGCCCGTAGCTTTACCTATTAGACACATGGCTCCAAAGGAGAGAAAGGAGCTCAGTAAGCAAGTTAAGGAGCTTCTCGAGAAGGGGTTTATAAGGAGGAGTATCTCGGAATGGGGTGCTCTAGTGGTGTTTCCCACCAAAGCAGATGGCTCACTACGTCTTTATGTGGACTATAGGGAGCTAAACAAACTGACTAAGAAGAATAGACACCCGCTTCCTAGAATAGACTATTTGTTTGATCAGCTTGTAGGTGCGTCGGTCTTCTCCCAATTTGATCTGGCTACTAGGTTCCATCAGCTAAGGGTAGCTGAAGATAGCATTGATAAAACGACGTTCAGAACCCCAGACGGTTTCTTCAAGTGGCTTGTCATGCCTTTCGGCTTGACAAATGCACCCGCTTATTTCGTAGACCTAATGAGCAGGGTGTTCAGAGAATTCCTTAATAAGTTCGTGGTGGTCTTCGCAGATGATATTTTGATCTTCTCAAAGAATGAGGAAGAACATGCTCAGCATCTGAAGGAGATCATGGAAACTCTTCGAGTTCATCAGCTAAAAGCCAAATTTTCCGAGTGCCACTTTTGGAGGGAAGAAGTAAGGTTTCTTAGATATGTAGTGTCCAAAGAGGGGTTAGCTGTGGACCCCGCGAAAGTGGTGGTGGTGCAAGATTGGAAGACACCAAGAAATGCAACCGAAGTCCAAACCTTTCTTTGGCTAGCAGGTTTTTACCAAAAGTTCATTAGAGATTTCGCGAAAATCTCAGCTCCACCCACAAGGCTAACAAAGAAGAATCTAGCGTTCACTTGGGATTTGGATTGTGATATGCTTTCCAACGCTTAAAAAGGGCTCTTACAACAACCCCAGTTCTGACTTTTCCTGATGGAAGCAAGACATTCACAGTATACGCGGATGCTTGTGGTACGGGACTAGGCGTTGTTCTGATGCAAGAAGGGAAGGTAGTAGCTTATGGTGGAAGACAATTAAAAGTTCATGAAAAGAACTACCCAATCCACAATCTTGAGTGGGCCGCCATCGTCTTTGCGCTTAAATCTTGGTGCCATTATCTCCTAGGTGAGAAGTTCGAATTATATACTGGCCATAAATCATTGAAGTATCTTTTCTCGTAGAAAGATCTTAACTTTAGACAGCAAAGGTGGATGGAGTTTCTTGCCTCGTATGATTTTGATATTTCCTATACTCCTAGCAAGGGCAACGTAGTAGCAGATGCCTTGAGTAGAAAGAAGCAGACCATAAGCCCTCTCTTTGTAGAAAGACAAAACTTGGAGTATATAGCCAGTTTTGACTTTAGGCCCTCCTCTGATTTTGTACCTGGTTTGTTGGCATCACTAGAAGTACGGCCCACTCTTTTAGACTCAATAGGGGCCGCACAACATGAAGACCCTCAGCTTGTTAATGTGATTGATAAGCTAATTAGGGGTGAAACTTCCCGTCACCTCAATAGGTACTCCATTGATGATAAGGGTTTGCTAAGGCGAGATGGAAGACTATGCGTCCCACAAGCAAGGGATTTGCTAAAGATTGTTCTTGAGGAAGCACACCATTCCAAGATGACAATACACCCAAGTGGAGACAAGATGTACAAGGACGTAAAGAGAGTTTTCTTTTGGAGCGGCTTGAAGAAAGATGTGGCAGATTTCGTTTCTAAGTGCATGACATGCCAACAGGTCAAGGCGGAACAAAAGAAGCCTGGAGGACTGCTTTATCCTCTAGAAGTCCCGCAATGGAAGTGTGATAGCATTTCAATGGACTTCATTAATGGGTTGCCTAGGTCAAGAAGGGGCAATACTAGCATTTGGGTGATAGTGGACAGGCTCACAAAAAGCGCCCACTTTATACCTGTCAAGAGTAGAAGGACTGCCTCATCTCTAGCATCTCTTTATCTCAAGGAAATAGTTCGACTCCATGGAATACCCTCCAGCATAGTGAGTGACTGAGATCTTATCTTTACAAGCGAGTTTTGGTGGAGTCTGCAAGAAGCTGTAGGCACACAGTTATGCTTGAGCATGGCCTATCACCCCCAACCTGATGGTTAGACGGAAAGGGTGAACAGAGTATTAGAAGATCTTTTGAGAATGTGCGTTCTTGACTTTGGAAGGACATGGGAGGATCATCTTTCTTTAGTGGAATTCGCCTACAACAACAACTACCAAGCCACCATCGGCGTGGCGCCCTTCGAAGCTTTGTATGGAAGACCGTGCCGATTACCAACTTGTCGATGGGAGCCTGCAGACAAGCTTATACTTGGGCCAGACATGATTAGAGAGACTTCAGAAAAAGTGGACTTGATATGAAGGAGAATGAAGACTGCCCAAGATAGACAAAAATCCTACGCAGACAAAAGAAGGACCGACCTTGAGTTTGAGGTTGGGGACAGGGTTTTCCTTAAGGTATCTCCTTTAAGGAACGTCGTTCACTTTGGATCTGCAGGAAAGCTATCACCAAGATTTGTAGGACCGTTCCCTATCATCGAGAAGATTGGGAAGATGGCTTATAGAGTAGAGCTGCCCGAAAGGCTGGCTGGAATTCACAATGTCTTTCATGTTTCTCATCTCCGGAAATGTTTACATGAGTCTGCAGAAGTGGTGGAGCCAAGCATTCTAGAAGAAGTTGAAATAGAATGAGAAACAACTGTGAGGACAGTTCCAACTCGAATCGTAGGAACTGAAATCAAAAAGCTAAGAAACCATGAAGTCAAGCTTGTTAAAGTTCAATGGAGCGATGCCGAGGAAGACGCGACTTAGGAAACTGAGGACAGAATACGCGCTGCCTACCCTTTTCTTTTTTAGGGTACATCTTTGATCTCTCTTTTCCCATAAGTTTATGCTTGCATCTACATTTTAGTGTATCTTCTCGGTCCTTTTTTTCCAAACTCCTTAGGTAGAAACTAATGGATGTAAACATGTATTTGAAAAATGTTATGATTGATGGCTGCAAGTGGTTGCAAGTGGTTGCTAGTGGTTGCTCATGGATGCATATACACACAACCTAGGTATTAGATCGGCTCAGCCACTTCCATATTGCATATGCATATATGTATTCATATTTGTATGTGGTTGAATCTTGATATGTTGTCATATGAATGTCGCATTTGTACGAATGGCTGCGCACTCATGTAGAATTATGAGTAAGGGAAAATTTGCATACATAATGGATTCATGACACTTACATGATTCGCATTAAGGAGGTCAACTGAATCAGTAGACCGCCTAATTTTGCATTAGATAAGGACATATATACACACTATGCATATGATCATGAAGCATTAGAAGTCTTTTAAGGACAATGGACGCCTGTGTTTGTTGGTTGAGTAGATGGAAGATTGGATGTTAGGATATACGTTCTTCTAGACTTGAAGATTTCGGGGACGAAATCCTTTAAGGAGGGGAGAATGTAACACCCCGAATTTTCTGTTAACAAATTAAAGTATAATTAATTCTAAATGAAAGAATTAAGGGAAACAGGTTACTCCATTGCGTTCGTCTCGGAATTCTGCTTGAGATAGGGTCCGAGTTTGTGTAAATCGGACTCTGTATGAAGAAGTTATGACCCCCGGAAGTTTCAGAATTCAATTTAAATTTCAAACAGCTCAAAATTCAGTTCAAAATTTGAAAACAGACCCAAATTAGGCCGGGCGGGAATTTTCCTGCACAGGACCCAGGTCGACCAGGGGGTTGACCTAGGGGTCGACCTGGGTACCCAAGTCGACCATGTGGTCGACCTGGGGGTCGACCTGCCCAGTCGACCAGGTCAGGTCATGGCTGGCATGGTCGGGTTCTGAGCGATTTTCTGAGTTCTGGTGTGTTATTAGGGCTGATTTGTCACTATCTGGTTGGCACTTCTCGATGTGAATGGTCTAGATTCATCTATGATCATCTGACGGCTCTAATTAGTTTGAAATTCTATATAAACAACTCAAGTCTCCAACCTAAATTCACACAAAAATTAGAATTAGAGTCGTTATGCCGTCGGGAGAAAACTGAAAGGAGCCACCACTTGAAGAAAGCTAAGAGACGAACAAATCTAATTCAAAATTAAAATCAAAACAACATTTATCTACCCAAAGGAAAGCATCTCAATTCCAGAACTCAGAACCCAGAACTCAAGTTCGTCGTTCGTTGTAAGTTTAGTTATGTTTTGGGATGCGAATCAAAATTAATGTCATGCCTTGGAAATAAAGTGGTAATAGAACAATGTTTATTATGTTACATGTGGAATTGAATGATATTGATCTATGTATGTGGTTCTATATTATTTTCATGTTGAATTGGGAATTAATGGATAAGTCCATTCATACGTATATAAACTTGGAGTATAACCGGTTATGACAAGTTGTGTAGTTTATCATGTTATGCAAGTTTTAGGTTGTAAAATCATATCACATATGTGACCAAATGTTAGATCTACATGTTTATGTGTATATGTTAAACCTATGTCATATTTCAAGCTCACACTTATTCATATGTTGTGATTGATTTGCAAGTTCACATATATGTAAGTTGATTTAGTCTATGTTGCAAATTCACACGTATGTATGTTGATTTAGTCTACGTTGCAAGTTCACACCTATGTGTTAAAAATTATACATATTTTATGGACATGACATAATTTTGTCATATACTAGTTTGTGTTTGAGATTATGCCTAGATCCAAACATGTTTAGGCTTATGTAGTCTAAAGCATATGCTAATTCATGTGACACCTGTTTAGTTAGATTCCCCTTTCCATGCAAGTTCGCATGACAAGTTGAAACCCATGATTTATGATTATTAGATCTTAAAGTTGCAAGTTCATATGTCACACACCCTTATTGTTATTTAGAATATTTCATGTTTATTGCTTTCCCCTTTTATGTTGATAAGTTAGGCTGAAATATCAAGCCCAACACTCATTAAAATCTTGGGAAGTAAAAACGGGGGATATCGCTGGGTTAGACAAAAAAATATATGAAATTGGCATGTTTGGCACATGCCAATAATTGGTGGCACTTAAATGGTATAAATCATATACCTAAAGATGATGAACTTGGAAAGTGGGCCATAACATTTAATTGTTAACAATTTACATATAAGAATAAAAGGAACAAATATGTAAATTTAGAAAATACGAGTATGCTTAACCCGAGGTTGGATTGAGTTGTGATGTAAACCTGCCCGGACCCGCCCGGTTGTCCAGTAATCACAACGTTTCCTATCCAATGTGGGAGGTTAAGGCATTGATCCCAATAAGGACCCGAGGTTAGATTGAATTACGGTGTAAACCTGCCAGGAACCGACCGACACATCCATTAACTGTAACAATACATGTCTAATGCGAGTGGTTGGTGCTTTAACTAATTAAAGCTAAGGACAGATAAGTCGGGATGGTAGGGTTAAGTTAACTAAAGCACTTAACCAATTCAACATGTTAATTAAACTGATGGGAGGGGTTAGGTAAATACAGACACTTAACCACTTAACATGTTTGACTAGAAAACCCTAGTAACGGGGACCCATTTAAGAAGTAACCCAATTAGGTATCATGGTACCCTGAAATTAGGCAGGGATCAGCACAATTACTGGGCTGATTGTAAGCGGTCAAAAGCGACGACGGTTAGTGCAGCAGTGTAGGTTTTAACAGAGTGCGGGCGTGCACACACTTTGGAGCAGACAAATAGGGCATTGGGCACCAGTTGTATAACCTATGCATTCTAGAATTCTGTCGGGCCGCCACCATGGGACTTGATACACCCCATGGTGGGACCAGCATAGGTGTCTACAATCATGTGGGGCCGTATGACACAGGAAGAAAACGTTGCGAGTAAGAGCCGATCGAATAAGGGATCACCTTGTCATGAACACGTGGTGCTAATTAGGCTAGTTAGTTGGTGCAGAGAAGTAATAGTGAGTGCATTTAGTATAGTTAGTATTTTCTGCTATATCTTGTCTTGTATTCTGGTATTGTCCTGTTCTCAGTTTATGCAAGTCATGATCTTTTTTTTAGTGTTCTCATGCAAGAATTATAACTAAACTTACCAGACTTATGTCTAACCCATTTTCCTTTTTCTTTCTTTTCTTCCGTTCCCTCCCCCCCAGGTCCACAGGGAGGAAACACCTCAGCTTAGCCAGATTTTTCATCCAGCTTGAAGAGAGAGAATGTATTGCTTGGATCTCTTTCGTTTGGGCTATGGCTTTGGACATTCTATGGGGATTTATGCAGTTTTAACTATGTTTCATGCTTCTTTAAGTTTTAAATCAAGAAAATATTATGGTTGTAATGAGTGGAAGTTTGTTTTGAGGCAATTATGGAAATGTCTTGTATGAACATGTATTTATGATATGAAAGTCTGTTTGTTTTTCCGTTGTTTATATATATGTGTTTATATATGTCTTGTGTTTTATCTGTGACTTTTACTTATAAACCTCCACCAAAGTTAAGGTATTCCCTTTGTGAGTGACCATAACAGAGGTGGGGTGTTTCATTTAATAAGTTAATAACTAGTTAATAATTAAAAGTTAATTAATTTACTTTTAATCATATAACTTATTATTTTGATAACTTATGATCTCGTTATTAGATTTAAACGAAAAAGAAGGCGTCAGAACTGTATCGTCAGAGCAACAGTATGGAGCGGGTTTTGTCAGCATTGGACGCTACTGGAACATCTTTTTAATTTTATTAAAACAACTCGTTTTAATTGACGAATAATACCAATGTGAGTTTAACTCACTCAGTTATCCCATTTATATTTTAAATAAATTGGGTTTTATTATTTGTGTGCCTTTTTTGCAAATGAGTGACTGATTATTGATTATCTGGTTGTTTGTTGTATATTTTTATATTGTTTAAATTAAACGGTTATTTAATTTAAATGAAACGAAATCGTTATTTTCAACGATGACCTCCAAACAAGGTAACTTACCTTGTTGGTTACGTTTATACTAACATAAACGTATTTAAATTAAAATGGATGCTTGAATTATTATCATCGGTTGACCGCTATTAGTTGAATAGATTATTTACTTGCATATGATTGTCACATGAACTGTTTAACCGATATGAACAGATTATTGATTTGATTATCGATTGTTGAATATGAATTCAACGTATGTTTGTTATTAACCAGTATGTGATATGGGTTGTGAAACAATAGCAGATGGCCAAATAAGGCATTCTTTATAAAGTTATTTACCATCAGGTGATTCAAATAGAAAATGAAGTAATAAAATTTCTTTGATAACTAAAGATCGATATTAAAAATCTATTCTGGAAGTTTATAAAAAGAAATAACTCAACTACATATATATTGATTGCTGTAACTACCAATCACCATTTTTGTACTAGATCTGCCGTATGCGAAGCATGTGCTGCAGCTTAATTATTAAATGATTTATAAAACTAATTATTATACTACTAAGATTGATAAGCAAATGAGTAGGGAATAACGTAGACATTAATAATCGAGAATAATTGTTATTAAGAAACAATTAAATGAGATTATGTTGAATTGATGATTATTTAATAAAAATCAAATGGGATTATTTAAGTTAATTAAATTTGTAATGGAAAGATAAATTGAGATTTGATTAACGAGTTAATCACGGTTAGAGTTGACTAAGTCAACTATGTTAACTAAAATGGATTTATTAAATAAATACTTATTTATTTATGGAAATGATAAATTGTAACAACCTAGATTCTGACGGACCGATTTTTTTTTTCAAAAATCCCAATCCATCGAAACCCGAGTTGGTTTGCTCTGGTATCCTACAGAAAAGACAGAGACATGAAACATGTCATTGTTCGGAAAACATCTCATAGCGGAAGGAATAAAATATAATGTAGTTAAAACATAGATTTACCTTCATAATAATACTACTAAACCAGTATCCAAAGCTATACAGTCTTTGTTATGAACCTAACCTGCAAATGTTTTGAGGAGGGGGGTCAGAATATAAGTCCTGTGTGACTGGATTGAAATTATACTTCTGGATAATCCTACATATATTGTTCAAGTAAATTTTCTAATTTATTAAGTTATTTGTGTTATTAGCACTCAAGGCTTACACACGTCGCACCCATCTACTCCCTAGTAGATTAACCTAATACAGTGTATATGTAGCTACCCCTAACTAAGGTACACCCCATGGTACCCTACTCGCACGGTCTCCACCGTACCATCGCACAAACATAGCAGTCCCTAATCCTACGCCCGAATGTCGTACGGGTTTATGTATATATGTCAACGCTACATCTGCAAATAACCACTACTTCTATATTACGTAAGATTTAGGACTGCCATCTTTGAACCATTCAATCGAATTAGGTTCCATCCTCGAATAATTCCCTCTAGTTTTATGAAACACCACCCAGAGCGACATGAGTGCACCTTGTAACGACCTGTATTTTCCGACCAATTATTTAAATTATTTTATTTATTTCAAATGTCAGTTTGAATTTAAATAATTGAATTTAATTGTTTTGAATATTTAATTAATGATATAAATAATATAATATAATATTTTAATTCCAAAATATTTGGAAATTGTTGGATTTGCAAGTATAAGGTGAATTGGCAAAATATAAAGGGGTTATATTGTCTATTTTGAAAATATATTGACGATATCGTTTGTTTAACGACGGTTGAACATAAAATTTATAATTTAATTATATAACGAGCTGCAGCGGCGCGGTAGTTCGTAATATGGAGTTTTGAACTTCAATTGATCGTACAGGATTCAAAATAAGTCGGATTTTCTCGAAACAAAATACATCTGGACTGATTAGACAATATCTTTCTAATGGAAGAGAAAAATCGAGTTTTCATAGTGTAGATTTTATTTTATGTCCAAATCAAATTTTGAAATAGTCGCTATAGAATTCCATTATAATTTATAACGATTTATTTTATAAATAAAAGGGTTTTAAATATTTTGAATATCGATTTGGCTTGGAATTCAACCTGAGATATTTTATTTTAAAAATATATGCAATTCTAGTCGTGTTTGACTAATTACAATATTTTATTATTTTTATATTGAAGTATTTTAAAATTGATTTATTTTAATTTAAATTAGACCATTTGAAAGGGACTTTATTCAAACGACCTTCGTTTTCGACGAAACAAATTTTATTGAGACCGCAACAGTAAATTTTTGTTAGATTTCAGACTGCGCGTCAATCGGGGTTATTTTGTGAGCGTGGCTAAATAAAATGCAAATAAAAACAAACATTTGGACGTGAACGAGCGCCATTTCAGCAAACGGACTCGGAATTCGACGAAACAAGATTCGTTAGGTCTGTATCATCAAATTATACTATGATGTCCATTTCCATCATGAACGGAGCTAACAACATTCAAAATTGCGATAGACACGAAATAAAAATTGTTAGTCAACATCCCTTGTCACGTCAAGTTAAAATAATAATTTTTCCACTTATATAAACCCCTAAAAATCAGAATTCTCCAGCCACCTTTCATTTCCATTCATGAATTTTGCAGAAAACCCCCTCTTCACAAAACAATTTACATCTTTGAATCCGTGATGAATTTGCTAGGGGATCCAAAGCAAAAACGTAGATTAGGTCGAGGGCTAGCTATGATAAAAAGTTAGGGAAGTTTCGTCGAGTGTGGTGGCCAGAAATCACGAGAAACGACAAGAAATCCATTTCGTTTTAAGGGATTTTAAGGAGTTTGGTTTGATAATTGATGAAGAGCCTGAAGCGATTTTGTAAAGGAGAGAGAGGGCTTCGTTTTTTCTTCTAGTCGGAGGGTCAGATACTGATTAAGCTGATCCGAAATTAGGGAAGATTGGAGTTGATCATTTTTGGGTGTTTTATGGAGTCACGGTCTGATTTGGGGCATTTCTGGCGGCTGCGATCATCAAGAGGGCGGGTACCTAAAGCAAAAGGAAAGAGGGGAGTGAGGCGCCGAGTTAGGTGGTGGTCCGGACACCTTCGGTATCCTGAGGTGGTGGAATTTTGGGTTGGACGGAAATTGGGCAAAACCGATTTTAGACAGGTTGGAGCATCATCGGGATGGGGCTCTTTGGGCGCCGGAGCTGGACGTTGAGGCGGAGTCAGCAGTGAGGTGGAGGTGGCCTCCGGCGGCCTGAATTGGCGGAGCGACGTCGGTTGGGGTGAGTTGTTCTTGCGAGTGTCTGATGAAGAGTAAGAGCATCCGGTTTCAGTGGAAGGGAAGGGAGAAAACACGTGAAGTAGGCTGACTTGGATTAGTGGTGACTAATAAAGGTAATTAAGGTAAATTATAATTTAATTAATTAATTCTCGTTAAATTTTTATAAACTTTAAGATATAATATCCTATTCATACGTTGTCGGATTTCAGCGAAACTGGGTTCGTTGGGATCGTGGCGGTGAGCACTACGCGTACAAACTGGTTGGGTTGCAAACAGAAGCAGTTGGAATTCTATGTAATTTTAAACACAGTTTAAAATTATACGAAGATGGCGCTGAAATCATCAACTGAAAATCAACTGGTGAGTTAATTCTCACACTTCTCTGGACTACTATAATGTGATAAATCCATATAATTTTAAATATCACATAAATTGGTTGATTGGATGCTCTGGTTGTTATTGGCTGTTACTGTTTTATTGGTTGGCTTTGTTTATTCGCCAATATAATGCGTTATATTAATGAAATCATTTCATATGTGTTATGTGATGCAGGGAAGAACAGGTAGGAGGAATCAAACCAGATTCCTCAGATTTATTTTATGTTATTTATAGATCATGTTTCTCATATATATGAATTGACACCCCAAAATGAGCTCAAAACCTGTTCAGATTGAATAGATGTTAATCGTGTTGTGATATTTAATCAATTGACAACATTGATTAAGTGATTGGCAGTAATGGCCTAAAATCTGTTATTATGGCATCGTTTTACCGTTAGGCGAACTGACGAAGATTTTAGTTATAAATTTATTTTTATAACTGAAATAAAATTTGAAGTTGTTATACAAGTTAATTAAAATAGAAATTTTATAAATATATTTAGATTTATAATCATGATTTTATATAAGAATTTATTTAAATATTTTATATAATGAAATATTTTGTCAAAAGGGCAGAAACCAATTTATTGATTTGTAAAATTGAATAAGTGTTTTACGAAACAATTAAATGATATTTTTTAATTAAGTTAATAATTAATTTAAAAAGGGGAAATGGTGACTGAATATCAGTGAATAATTAACTGATGTTGACGGTCGACAAAGGAGACTGTTTTAGCTGAAACTGACAATTAGATTGATTTGATTTTAATTAATCAAATCGATTAGTTTCCAATATTCGTAACTTAACGAAGGTTGTTTAAAATTAGTTAATCTTTGATTAACTATGATTATCAAGTTAATTATCATTAAGGAAGTTAATTATGATTCAATGATCTTTTAAAATGATTAATTATTTTATTTCTAGTTAATAATGGAATTAATTATTTTAATATAGTTAATGTTGTAATTAATTATTATTTTAATTAATTAAAGCGGTTACTTTTTGTTTAGAATTCAAATAAGAAGTAATCCAGTATCGATAAGATAGAGTAAGGTTTAATAAGAATTTTATAAGAAATGAAATGAAAATCGGTTAACACTTTAACTGAATTGTTTTAAATTAATCAAATCGATG
This sequence comes from Allium sativum, assembly GCA_030737875.1. NCBI lineage: Eukaryota > Viridiplantae > Streptophyta > Magnoliopsida > Asparagales > Amaryllidaceae > Allium > Allium sativum. Next base: position 994,460,713 of record CM060920.1, read on the forward strand.
GTTTCCAAAAATATGAATATTGTTAGAAGCTAGTTAATCTTTGATTAACTATACTTTAAAAGGTAATTACCAAACTTGAAGTTTGTTAATAAAGTTAATTATTATTTTAAAATCCCTTAAAATAATAAATTACCCTATTTCTAGTTTATAATGGAATTAATTACGATAAAAGGGGTAAATGTTAATGTAAATTATCATTTTAAATAATGATAATCGAATGATTATTTTTAATGATGAATTAAATTATAAAGTGATCAAAAGGGATATAAGGTTGACTAAGATTTGATTAGAGTTTTATCAGAGGATTTTAATCCGAATTTACAAATATAGTTTGTAAAAACGACTCGTAAGCCAATTCGAGAGTTCAAATAAGAATTTACTTAATTAACTAAGGTGGGTTTGGTTAAAATAAGACTAAAAGGGGGTTTGGTATATTTACTTAACAAATTAAGTAAAGAAGTTACAAGGGAACTACTAAAGGAAGAAATGGGTTATAATACCATATTGGAATCTATTGATAAAAAGAGATTTTTGTCGAGAGGTTACTTAATAAAGGAGTGGGAATTAATGTGTAAAATGGGTTTTCGAATAAAAGGAAATGGTTTATCAAACCATGATAAGTAGAAATGGAAATGGAATATCAGAGTTTTGGTTGTAAACTTTTATTGTTTAGAGATAAGAACGGGGTCGATCAAGGGGTGAGAGGTAATTAAAATACCCTAACTTGGGCGACTTCACTATTATCAAAAGATGATATTAGTTTGCAACAGTATAGGATGTTGGGAATAATATATTGAGAAAACATTGCAATATAAATTTGTAATGGTTTAGAAATATATTAAAACCATTGGGTTCAAATTAAATAGTGTATTATTTGGGACGAACCCGAAATATGATTTATCTTATGTTATGTAATTAAAAATATGATGCTATTATGAAGTAATGAAATGGCATGTTTTGGCAAGCACATCTATTCAAAGAAATAAGTAGTTCTTTATAGGAGACACGAAATAAAGAATTATAATGGTTTGAAATGGAATTATCATGGAAATATAATTATAATTTCCATTAGCGTGATTATTTTACAGTAAATAAATTTGTTTAAGATTATAATATAGGAAATATGTCACTTGACGATATTATAAACATATAAGATTTTAAATTGAAATTATACCTTTTGGTCAAGTATAGATATAATGATATTCCCAGCGATTAATGGAACTGAAAGGGGTTATGAAGCGATAGCGATATTTAAAGATAAGAGAATACCAAAAAGTGTTTAAGAAATGGAATTGGTGTTTGTCCGAGCTAAGGAGAAATAAAGTTTTTTTATGAAATATAAAGAATATTTTTGAACAAAGGAGATAAGAGTAAATATGTTATTCAAAAGTAGGTGTTGATTTATGCTTTCGAAGTAATGAACCAGCAGAGTCCAATTGAGATAAAACTTATGAAATCGATTACAAGAATCGATAGAATGATTTAATGAAGTATTTTAATATAAACTAACCTAAGCTGCCAATGGACTTAACATCACTGTTACGTTTTGATAGTTAAACAACCGACTATCAAATGGAATATTATATTTCCCTTTTGATGAGTTGTTTTCGAAGAGACCGGGATGGGAACTAGACCCAAAACCACTTCTAATCAACTGTGCGATTGCGACTAACGTACAAACGGTAAAGATGGAGCATTGAAGACCGCAGATCTTCATAAATGGAAGAACCACTAACAATCTCTGAGTCGACGCAGAGATATTCTGGGGTTCTGTCATGGTTGACGTCTACAGGTTGCAAGGACTTCTCGCTATTGATCCTTAGGGTAATTCCTATATTGGATGCAGTAGGAGAGTACCTTTGGTTCATCCTGTTCCTGGATGACTTGTATGGACGGATGTCTGATAGAGCATTTCGAAAGAGGTCACGTACCTTGATTTCTCCAACCATAGCAAGAGTGGAAGTGAAGAAGGAAACTTCTTTAGCTAACACATAATGTATTATTTTGGACGTCAATTAGTGATTTCGATGGATCTGACAATGTTGCATTCGAAGTGAATTTGATGTGATGATAAAGCGTATCCTCAAGCCTCATCAATCGGGAAATGACAAAAATCGGGCAGGCAGCATGGCTATGTGGGTCGCTCCCATTAGGGTGTATATTCACCTATCTAAAGAAATTCCTTTTGCTTCTTTAATCTATTTCGATGTTGTCCTTTTTCGGGAAATGGTGGTTTGAGCCCAATCGTTGGTGATATACATCCAATACACTCAAGCGAAATGAGTGGTCGGTCATGTGTGGGCCGAGTTGCTAGACGTTCTTGTTTGACCTAGTGTATTCACCTCTAGAGATACGCTATCGGCAGGTGGTCCCATACCTTGTCATAGTCGAAATCCAATTTCGAATAAGCGCCTGCGATTTTTGTATTTTATACTATATATGTTGAGCGTGAGATGCAAGCGTTCTGCTTGATTGTTATTTATTTGTGGTTTGATAGACACTATTATAGTACCAAATAAGATATTGATTTCAAAAATGTTTTGGGTTATAGTAAGGTAAAAACCGTCCGTGTTTATGTGTGGACGGGTCTTACTATTATCCTTTTATTTCAAAAGGATTTCCAAAGCTAAACAAGTTGTTTTTGCTTTGAATTTATCACTGAAAGTATTCCAGACTGACCCAGTGAATTTTGCTTTTCTTCAAATGTGCTCGGGTCATACTGAGTATATTAACAGGATAGGTTTCGCTTGGAGTTTCAGGAGAAGGAAGTATGAGGCTTCACCATTAGTTATTCAAAATTATTTCCATTGTGTCTGATATATGATGTACTCTGATGATTGGTATGTATATATATATAGTTTCTTTTGTAAAGAGATTTGATGTATTATATTTATTCGTTCCGCTGTGAGAATCTGATGTGTTCTTCTTTTTCTTCTATTCTAACATTTCTTTCTTTCTTTTCTCACCCTCTAACTTCTTTCTATTAACAGTCGGGGTTCGATACTTGGACTTTTGGCAAGTGAAACAGGATTATGTATTATTGTCAAAAATTCGAGCGTCGAATTTCTCTCGGGCCGTTACAGTGGTATCAGAGCTATTGGTTTAGTATAACCTTGGCTCTTTGATGTAACTCAATAGAGATTGGATCAGTGATACCCTAGATTGAGTTGTGTGTATATATATATGAGAGCGCGTATTTTTAATTGAATATAAAAATTATTTTAAATATTTTGTGAAGAGGGTAAATGAAATAATTTTGCCCAAATTATATTTTGTATAGAAAAAAAAATTATTGTATCGAATTTTTGAGATATTTTATTGTTTGATTGATCAGAATGGAATTAAAAAAATATGTGGAATTCGACTTGACTTGATTATGTCGAGTTAAATCAGAATTGGATACGATGTTGGAACCAAATAAAATACATTTGGGATTTGGTAATCGAACTAATAATTGAATAAGAAATCAAATTGATATGAACCAATTAATATTGGAAGATGTTAAACCATAGTGAAAACAAACAAGAAATAGTAAGGTTGAATCTGAATGTTTTGATTGGATTATTTTACCTTGTTTGTTTGTTTGTTTGGTTGTTAGATGCTTTGTATATAATTCACCCATAGTTAAATTTGAAAGTTGAATAAATTGAAAACTTATGTAAATAAATTCAGTATAATAAGTTTGATTGGAAACCAAAAGATTTAACCCAAGAATGAATCCAAGTGTTTGATTTTGGGGATTTTTGTAATCACATGTATATCATTGGAATATTATTTCATACATTGTTACTTACCTAGTAAATGCAGTTAAGTACACGTATGAGACAGCTTTTGAGGATAGAATTGGATTGCGTATATTGCTATAAATTGAGAATTTTACTTGATAACGCTTGCAAAAAGGTACGCCTACGCCGAATATAAATTTTTGGATTTTGGTTTGGGTTTTTAGATCTGATTTTTGATTTTCCGACCATGAGAGTCGATGTATATATATTTCTTGAACCTGCAATATTGCAGATGTCCCTCCGTACAAGGAAGACTCTACCGAAATTTTTCCAAAATTTAAGGAGTTAGTTTTTTTTTAAGATTTTCGGAAAATTGTGTTATTTGAAATTAATTGGGTTTAAAACATATTGAATTAATTTTAGAAAAAAAACCGTGCTTTTAATTAAATATTTTTGTAAAAATAATGAGGCTGTACCATTCTTTCTACCTTGGCAATTTCGGGGACGAAATTCTTTTAAGGGGGAAGGAATGTAACGATCCGTATTTTCTGACTAATTATTTAAATTATTTTATTTATTTAAAATATCAGTTTAAATTTAAATAATTGAATTTAACTGTTTTGAATATTTAATTAATGATATAAATAATGTAATATAATATTTTAAATCCAAAATATTTGGAAATTGCTGAATTTGCAAGTATAAAGTGAATTGGCAAAATATAAACGGGTTATATTGTCTATCTTGAAAATATATTGACGATATCGTTTATTTAACGACAGTTGAACGTAAAATTTATAATTTAATTATATAACGAGCTGCAGCGGCACGGTAGTTCGTAATATGGAGTTTTGACCTTTAATTGATCGTACAAGATTCAAAATAAGTCGGATTTTCTCAAAACAAGAAATTCAGGACTGATTAGACAATATCTTTCCAATGGAAGAGAAAAATCGAGTTTTCATAGCATAGATTTTATTTTATGTCCGAATCAAATTTTGAAATAGTCGCTATGGAATTCCTTTATAATTTATAACGATTTATTTTATAAACAAAAGGGTTTTAAATATTTTGAATGTCGATTTGGCTTGGAATTCAACCCGAGATATTTTCTTTTAAAAATATATGCAATTATGGTCGTGTTTGACCAATTACAATATTTTATTATTTTTATATTGAAGTATTTTAAATTTGATTTATTTTAATTTAAATTGGACCATTTAAAAGGGACTTTATTCAAACGACCTTCTTTTTCGACGAAACAAATTTTATTGAGACCGCAATAGTAAATTTTTGCTAGATTTCAGATTGTGCGTCAATCGGGGTTATTTTGTGAGCATGGCAAAATAAAATGAAATAAAAACGACCATTTGGACGTGAACGAGCGCCATTTAAGCAAACAGACTCGGAATTCGAAGAAACAAGATTCGTTAGGACCATATCGTCAAATTATACTATGATGTCCATTTCCATCACGAATGGAGCTTGTATATAACCACAGTGACCAACAAACAACTTTCAAAATTGCGATAGACAAGAAATAAAAATCATTAGTCAACATCGCTTGTCACGTCAAGTTAAAATAATAATTTTCCCACTTATATAAACCCCCAAAAATCAGAATTCTCCAGCCACTTTTCATTTCCATCCATGAATTTTGCAGAAAACCCCCTCTTCATAAAACAATTTATATATTTGAATCCGTGATGAATTTGCTAGGGGGTCCTAAAGTAAAAACGTAGATCGGGTCGAGGGCTAGCTATGATAAAAAGTTGCGGAAGTTTCGTCAAGTGTGGTGGTCGGAAATCGCGAGGAATGTCAAGAAATCCATTTCCTTTTTATGGGATTTGAAGGTGTTTGGGTTAACGATTGATGAAGCGCCTGAAGCAATGATGTAGAGGAGAGAGAGGGCTTCATTTTTGCTTCTGGTCGGAGGGTCAAATACTGACCGAGGTGATCGGAAATTGGGGATGATAGGAGTTGATCATTTTTGGGTGTTTTTTGCAGTCACGGTCAGATTTGGGGCATTTCTGGTGGCTGCGGTCATCAAGAGGGCGGGTACCTGAAGCAAAAGGAAAGAGGGGAGCGAGGCTCCGAGTTCGGTGGGGGTCCGGACACCTCCGGCAGCCTGAGGTGGTGGAATTTTCGGTTTGGACGGAAATCGGGCAAAACCGATTTTAGACCGATTGGAGCATCATCAGGGTGGGCGTCTTTGGGCGCCAGAGCTGGACGTTGAGGCGGAGTAAGCGGTGAGGCGGAGGTAGCCTCTGGCGGTCTGAATGGGCGGAGCGACGTCGGTTGGGGTGAGTTGTTCTTGCGAGTGTCTGATGAAGAGTAAGAGCATCGGGTTTCAGTGGAAGGGAAGGGAGAAAACACGTGAAGTAGGCTGACGTGGATTAGAGGTGACTAATGAAGGTAATTAAGGTAAATTATAATTTAATTAATTAATTCTCGTTAAATTTATATATACTTTAAGATACAATATCCTATTCATACGTTGACGGATTTCAGCAAAACTGGGTTCGTTGGGATCGTGGCGATGAGCACTACGCATACAAACTGGTTGGGTTGCAAACGGGAGCAATTGGAATTCTATGTAATTCTAGACGCAGTTTAAAATTATACAAAGATGGCGCTGAAATCATCAACTGAAAATCAACTGGTGAGTTAATTCTCACACTTCTCTGGACTGCTGTGATGTGATAAATCCATATAATTTTAAATATCATATAAATTGGTTGATTGGATGCTATGGTTGTTATTGGTTGTTACTGTTTTATTGGTTGACGTTATTTATTCGCCATTTAAATGCGTTATATTAATGAAATAATTTCGTATGTGTTATGTGATGCAGGGAAGAACAGGTAGGAGGAATCAAACCAGATTCCTCAGATTTATTTTATGTTATTTATTGATCATGTTTCTCATATATATGAATTGACACCCCAAAACGAGATCAAAACCTGTTCATATTGAATAGATGTTAATTGTGTTGATATTTTTAATCAATTGACAACATTGATTAAGTGATTGGCAGTAATGGCCTAAAATCTGTTATTATGGCATCGTTTTACCGTTAGGCGAACTAACGAAGATTTTAGTTATAAATTTATTTTTATAAATGAAATAAAATTTGAAGTTGTTATACAAGTTAATTAAATAGAAACCTTATAAATATATTTATATTTATAATCATGATTTTATATAAAAAATTATTTAAATATTTTATATAATGAAATATTTTGTCAGAAGGGCAGAAACCAATATATTGATTTGTAAAATTGAATAAGTGTTTTACGAAACAATTAAATGATATTATTTTTAATTAATTAAGTTATTAATTAATTTAAAAGGGGAAACGGTGAATGAATATCAGTTAACAATTAACTGATGTTGACGGTTGACAAAGGAGACTGTTTTAGCTGAAACTGACAGTTGGGTTGATTTGATTTTAATTAATCAAAGCGATTAGTTTCCAATATTCGTAACTTAACGAAGGTTGTTTAAAATTAGTTAATCTTTGATTAACTATGATTATCAAGTTAATTATCATTAAGGAAGTTAATTATGATTCAATGATCTTTTAAAATGATTAATTATTTTATTTCTAGTTAATAATGGAACTAGTTATTTTAACATAGTTAATGTTGTAATTAATTATTATTTTAATTAATTAAAGCGATTACTTTTTGTTTAGAATTCAAATAAGAAGTAATCCAGTAGCGATAAGATGGAGTAAGGTTTAATAAGAATTTTATAAGAAATGAAATGAAAATCAGTTAACAGTTTAACTGAATTGTTTTAAATTAATCAAATCGATATTTTCCAAAAATATGAATATTGTTAGAAGTTAGTCAACCTTTGATTAACTATACTTTAAAAGGAAATTACCAAACTTGAAGTTTGTTAATAAAGTTAATTATTATTTTAAAATCCCTTAAAATAATAAATTACCCTATTTCTAGTTTATAATGGAATTAACTACGATAGAAGGGGTAAATGTTAATGTAAATTATCATTTTAAATAATGATAATCGAAGTGATTATTTTTAATGACGAATTAAATTAGAAAGTGATCAAAAGGGATATAAGGTTGACAAGATTTGATTAGAGTTTTATAAGAGGATTTTAATCCAGGTTTACAAACAAAGTTTGTAAAAACGACTCGTAAGCCTGTTCGAGAGTTCAAATAAGAATTTACTTAATTAACTAAGGTGGGTTTGGTTAAAAAAAGACTAAAAGGGGGTTTGGTATATTTACTTAACAAATAAAGTAAAGAAGTTACAAGGGAACTACCAAAGGAAGAAATGGGTTATAATACCATATTGGAATCTAATGGTAAAAAGAGATTTTTGTCGAGGAGTTTACTTAATTAAGGAGTGGGAATTAATGCGTAAAATGGGTTTTCGAATAAAAGGAAATGGTTTATCAAACCATGATAAGTGGAAATGGAATATCAGAGTTTTGGTTGTAAACTTTTATTGTCTGGAGATAAGAACCGGGTCGATCAAGGTCTAAGAGGTAATTAAAATACCCCAACTTGGGCGACTTCACTATTATCAAAAGATGATATTAGTTTGCGATAGTAGAGGATGTTGGGAATAATATATTGAGAAAACATTGCAATATAAATTCGTAATGGTTTAGAAATATATTAAAACCATTGGATTCAAATTAAATAGTGTATTACTTGGGTCGGACCCGAAATATGATTTATCTTATGTAATGTAATTATGATTTATCTTATGTAATGTAATTAAAAGTATGACGCTATAATGAAGTAATGAAATGGTATGTTTCGTCAAGCACATCTATTCAAAGAAATAAATAGTTCTTTATGGGAGACATGAAATAAAGAATTATAATGGTTTGAAATGGAATTATCTTGGAAATATAATTATAATTTCCATTAGCGCGATTATTTTACTGTAAATAAATTTGTTTAAGATTATATTATAGGAAATATGTCACTTAATGATATTATAAACATATAAGATTTTAAATTGAAATTATACCTTTTGGTTAAGTATAGATATAATGATATTCCCAGCGATTAATGGAACTTAAAGGGGTTATGAAGCGATAGCGATATTTAAAGATAAGAGAATACCAAAAAGTTTTAAGAAATGATATTGGTGTTTTTCCAAGCTAAGGAGAAATAAAGTTTTTTTATGAATATAAAGAATATTTTTGAACAAAGGAGATAAGAGTAAATACGTTATTCAAAAGTAGGTGTAGATTTATGTTTTCGAAGTAATGAACCAGCAGAGTCCTATTGAGATAAAACTTATGAAATCGATTACAAGAATCGATAGAATGATTTAATGAAGTATTTTAATATAAACTAACCTAAGCTGCCAATGGACTTAACATCACTGTTACGTTTTGATAGTTAAACAACCGACTATCAAATGGAATATTATATTTCCCTTTTGATGAGTTGTTTTCGAAGAGACCGGGATGGGAACTAGACCCAAAACCACTTCTAATCAAATGTGCGATTGCGACTAACGTAAAGCGGTAAAGATGAAGCATTGAAGACTGCAGATCTTCGTAAATGGAAGAACCACGAACAATCTCCGAGTCGACGCAGAGATATATTGGGGTTCTGTCATGGTTGAAATCTACAGGTTGCAAAGACTTCTCGCTACTGATCCTTGGGTGATTCCTATATTGAATTCAGTAGGAGAGTACCTTCGGTTCATCCTGCTCCTAGATAACTTGTATGGACGGATGTTTGACAGAGTATTTCCAAAGAGGTTACGTACCTTGATTTCTCCAACCATACCAAGAGTGGAAGAGGAGAAGGAAACTTCTTTAGCTAACACGTAATGTATTGTTGTGGACGTCAATTAGTGATTTCGATGGATCTAACAATGTGGCATTCAAAGTGAATTTGATGTGATGATAAAGCATAGCCTCAAGCCTCATCAACCGGGAAATGACAAAAATTGGGCAGGCAGCATGGCTATGTGGGTCGCTCCCATTAGGGTGTATAATCACCTATCTAGAGAAATTCCTTTTACTTCTTTAATCTATTTTGATGCTGTCCCTTTTCGGGAAACGGTTGTTTGAGCCCAACCTTTGGTGATATACATTTGATAACTCATGCGAAATGAGTGGTCGGCCATGTATGGGTCGGGTTGCAAGACATTCTTGTTGGGCCTAGTGTATTCGCCTCTAGAGATACACTATTGGCAGGTGGTCCCATACCTTGTCATGGTCGGAATCCAATTTCCAATAAGCGTCCACGATTTTTGGATTTTATACTATATATGTAGAGCGTGAGATGCAAGCGTTCTGTTAGATTTTTATTTATTTGTGGTTTGATAGACATTATTATAATACCAGATAAGATATTGATTTCAAAAATGTTTTGGGTTATAGTAAGGTAAAAACCGTCCGTGTTTATGTGTGGACTGGTCTTACTATTATCCTTTTATTTCAAAAGGATTTCCAAAATTAAACAAGTTGTTTTTGCTTTGAATTTATCACTGGAAGTATTCTAGACTGACCCGGTGAATTTTGCTTTGCTTCAAATGTGCTCGGGTCATACCGAGTATATTAACAGGATAGGCTTCACCGTTAGTTATTCAAAGTTATTTCCGCTGTGTCTAATATATGACGTACTCTGATGATTGGTATGCATATACAGTTTCTTTTGTAAAGAGATTTGATGTATTATATTTATTTGTTCCGCTGTGAGAGTCTGATGTGTTCTTCTTCTTTTTCTTCTATTCTAACATTTCTTTCTTTCTTTTCTCACCCTCTAACTTCTTTCTATTAACAGTCGGGGTTCGATACTTGGGTTTTTGGCAAGTGATACAGGATTATGTATTATTGTCAAAAATTCGGGCGTCGAATTTCTCCCGGGCCATTACATACCTAGACTTTCCCATGTATGTCTCGTCAATCGTTCTCGATGTCTATTGCACATGTTCTCTATATGTGCGCCTGAGTCTCGTGGCAGAGCTAAGCAAGAAACCCAGAACTCGGTCGGGAGCTTTCAGATATATGCCGATTGCATATGCCAAGGTCTGCTTTTACAGTGGCTATGGTCCCACTAGACCCCTCCCTCAACTAATGAAAGGCACCCAAGAATATCAAGAATGAGATCTTAACCTCGGCCCCATATGCCCTTCAAACCTATTGGCCAACCTTACCCATAACTAGATAGCAAAATATATGGTCTTTTAAAGTTCTCCGCCTTTCCGCTTTACGTACTGACTGAAGATGGTAGGTAGACAACGAGTTGCTATCACAGGGCCCTAACTGGTCTCGCCGAATCATGCTGGTCCATCTTAGCCTTTTGATTGCCCCTTATTATTACAATCAAGCTATACTCATTGGTTCACCTACGCAGACCAAACCTCTGTGAGTACAGGCGGATCATCTTCCACTCACAAAGGAATACCAAGAGTACCATTCTCATTTCTTTAGCAAATTTACTTAACCCCTACTCAGTTCAACTGGTTCGTAACACCACTATAGATTTAATTAGGTTAAGTATTCCAATTTAACAAATTACCTTGCTACCCATGTTACCCACTTAACCCCTTTTATTATAGCCATGTCAACCCTACATGTGTCATCTTGGGTAAGTGTTCATTATTATTTATTATGTCCGTAAACATGCAAGATGTAATGGCCCTGATTTTTTAGCCATTTTAATTTGAATATTTAATGTTGTTTTAAATATTTTAATCTAAATATTTACGAATCTTACTTGTACATGTATACACAAATTCATATCGCTTGGGCTTCGTGTATAGTAGTAAAAACAGAACGACATATGATGCGGTATATATACGTCCTATGGTAAAAATTAAATTCCCTATGTACGCATAACCAATCGCAAACAAATATGAATGTAAACATTTGTCACATTTCCTAGGTATGTCAATGGATGCGAGCTAATGTTATGGTTGCGTTTGTGTTCAAAACAAATGATTTACGAACAATTTGCACCAAACAAAAACAAACATCACCCATATCTACACAAATTCATCAAAAGTCAAGAAATTGAGAATGTTGCATTAATTAACAAAAATTATATAATCGTGAGATGGTATTAAGGGTACAAAGCATAGAATCAAATAATGAACAAGGGAAATGCAATAAGATATGAACACCATTTTCACGCCCATGTAACCAGTGTACAAGATTATAGCAAAGCCAAATTATCAAACTGACATGGACAGTAACAAGAAAGTACCAAATTCAAATATAAAGTGAAGGAAAACAAAATAAAACAAGAACAGTTCATCCACATGCATTATCTCTGTACCAAATCAAATAAAGAAGAGAAGAAAACTATATAAAATACAACAAGGAATTGACAACTCTTCACGCACAAAATTTGTTGCCAAAATATATTCACAAGCTTATGTACAAATCTTTTGCCCAGATATCTTTTGTCAGGATAGGTTCTTCACATACATGTACGTGGACCCTGCACCAAACTTTTCGCCAAGCTGAATTCAACAAAGGTTATTACCATCGTGAACACATTTCAAAACATCTGCAAAGAAAGAAAAAAAACAATATGAATATGAATACCATAAGAAAGCAGCAAATATGAATCTTCAAATACCAAGAAAATCATTTCTATAATGATCTGAACGGAAGAACAATGAAACGCTGCAATTCATTTTGGGAACTCAAAACCCAACATGACTTTCAACTAGTTACTATCACGAAACAGTAAAAAAAAAAAAAAAAAAAGATGATATGTTACTTGAATTGGACTATCAAGCAATACAGTCGAACATCTAAAAGAAAACAGTAAATGAACAGTTGATGAAAGGAGTTTGCACAGCTATTACATTCATATAGGCAGTTGAACAAGCTCATAGGAATCAGCTAATTTGTGTATTCATATACACAGAAAACTGCTAAAACATATAGTTGTATACAACTAAGAACAGCTACACAAATAGCTACAAGAACAACTACACAAATAGCTAAAACAGCTATTAATCCATAGGCATATACACTGTATACACAGCTTAGCAAACAAATGTGTATATATTTACACATTAAAAATATACAGCTAGATGAACAGCTAAAATCTATTCAAATTATACAGTCGAAATCATATCTGTACCATCTAATTTTATTTTATTTTGAAACAGTATATGCATGGAAATGAACAGCTAAGAAATCAAGTCTATGTATATATTTATATACAGCAAATCTAGACAAAACTGATATATATAGATTCACATATTAAATCTACACTGCAAAAATGTATTTATACACATTTAAAAATCCGAACACAGAATCAATGACAGGATTTCAAATCTGTGTTGGATACACAACTCTGTCTCAACTCATCTATACGCACAGTATAATCAGTGTTCCATGTGAAGAAATCGGCCGTACTGAATTGAAAATACACCGCACACCTACCCTATCGTTTTGCAGCTACAAACCTATGAACCTTGGTAGCCAAGGTTCCGCTATATATAAATATACACCATGATTTCACAAACCAACATAGTAAAGAATTCGAACGACAAAGAAAAATCATGCAGCATGAAAAATCAATTAAAATACTTATCTGCGCTCTTTATCTCGAGAGGCTTCTAACGAACTTGCTGGTGATTTTATTCAAAGTAGAGGATGACCGTATCTCGTCTGAAAAGCATCGCCTTTGTTGAAGAGCAGCGGCTAATGGAAGGTTTGGGGGTGGTGTGGTTCGAGCTAACGAAGAAGCGGACTAGGGCGCCTGATTTGGGGGTACCCGCTTGAACTCCAATCAACGAAGAAGAGTGGGAAGCGCCGCGATTTTTCTTTTGGCGGCGGGAGGGGTTTTCTGTCTGGACGAGATGGAAAACGAAGACATACGGTAAAAGGGAGGTGGCTCCTATTCTTTTAGTGGAAAAGGGTATTAACGTGGATCCGGTTTGGGTTAGGACGTGGTGAGGTTAGGCCTTAAGGATGTTGGGCTGTGATACAAAGGAGGAGCCAATTCTAGTGAACGAGAACTAATGGCCTGTTAAGGTTTGTTTCAACTAAAACTAGTGCATAATAATTATGGAATTAAAGTTAATTAATTTATATTTTAAAATAGTTAAGAATCATATTATAAAACGTGACAGAGGTTAAACGTTATGGTCGGGACCCTGGAAATGGCGGTCATGGTGCAACAAGGCATGAACTGATGGAACAGTGAATGGAGAAGACGATTGAAGTATTTAAAAAAGAGTAAATTGTTCGTTAATTTAATTAATTTAAATTAATTAGTTATTAAAATAATATTAATTTTAAACATTAACAACGTACTCATATCCTGTCAGAATTGACTGATTCCTGATAGATTGGGACCGAAATCAGTGAGCACGACGGTATGGAATTAAATTGGACGGGGTTGGAATTATCTGGAACGAGCTGTGTGCACAAAGCAGATCAAGGTGAGTTAACCTCACTCAGTTCCCACTTATAATGATTACAAGTCGGGTTTATCGTTTGTCTGTTATGGCTGTTAATTATTAGCTGTTGATGTTGTTTGAATGCGTGTTAAAATGATTATATCAATTATTTGAATTAAACGGTCGTTTAATTTAAATGAAATGACATCGTTATTTTTAACGATGATTTCCAAACAAGGTAACTTACCTTGTTGGTTACGTTTATCATAATACAAACGTGTTTAAATTAAATTGGGTGCTTGGATTACTATTAGTTGACTGTTATTAGTTAGATTGATTATTTAATGTATATGATCATGATATGAAACTGTTGAACCTATATGGTTGGATTATTGAATTGGGTATTGATTATAAACCCAAATTCAACATTTCGTTTGGTATAAACCAGTTGTGATATGGATTGAGAAATTCATGGCAGATGGCCAAATATAAATTATTTTGTAAAGTTCGATTTACCGTCAAGTGAAACGGTAGAGAAATGAATTTATGAAATTTTATTTATAACCTAGTACAGGTTTTTTTTTAAATGAAGTTTTTAAAAGGGAAATAAGCCAACTATATATATATACACATATCATTTGTTTAACCATTATTTTTGTACCCAAAATATACCGTGTGCGAAGCACGTGCTTCATCGAAATTACTAAATACCTTTATAAAAAGACTAATTTTTATAAAAATAAGATTATTTAGAAGTTATCGAAGTAAATAATATTATTTGGATTAAATAATGTTATTTATTAATTTAAAATGAAATGCTTTAAAGAATTAGGAAAGGGGATTTCAAAAGCAAGATGGTTTTATAAAACCGTACTTTAATAGTGATGTGTGCTTAAATGAATATGGGTTTTTGAATTACGATTCATATTTATCTTACGATAAGAATGTTGTTGATCAAGGTCTGAGAGGTAACTAAAATACCCCAACTTGAACGACTTCAGGATTGTCGAAGGATGGTATGAGTCATGATGGTGGAGATGTTAAAGCAGATTATTTTGGGAAAATAATAATGAAACGTTATGTGAAGAATTTGGATATATATGATGGGATTCCGAAATAAAAGGAAATAAAGAGGGGCATGAGAATATGAAATGATATTTTCATAATAACAGAATGGAAAGGTAATTTTGTAACGATGGTTTTACAATAGTAAGTGAATTGATCTCGTAATTATATAAGGATAAATAATGTGGTGATAAATGTTTTGAAGGATAATAAAGGGAAATTGGATAGGATTTTAAAGTATTTATTTAAGTATTTCAATAAAATGATTTGAGAATATTTTTATATTAAAACTAATATATTTTCTTTGGTATTACAACTGATATATTATTTAAATGGCCAAGTGATGATGTGGAATAAACTGATGGATTTATTTTATTTTTATGATTGTTTATTTTGATAGTTAAATAACCAACTATCAAAATCATGCCCAATGCGCTGTTGGTATGTAAAGTCCAGGATCGAATTTATATTCGAAAACCATTCCAAATCAGCAAATACGTGAAGATGCCAATTGAAGATGGAGCAGTTGAAGACCGTGGATCTTCATAAGCGAAAGGGCTACTAATTGATAAATTTCTCTGATGTTGCAACCAGAGATATTTTGATAGTAGTTCGGTCGTGGTTGAAATCTATGGATTGCAAGGATTACTCGCTACTGATCCATATGTTGATTCCTAGGATGTGGTAGGAGGGTACCTTCGGTTCTTCCTGTTCCTGGATGACTTGTATGGACGAATATCTGACAAAGTATTTCCAAAGGACCACGTACGTTGATTTCTTCAAACGTATCATAGTTGGTTAGCTCCCAACTAGAGTATTTTTGTAGACGTCAATTAGTGATATCTGATGGATCTGATGATGTGGCATTCAAAGTGAATAGTGGCTGGATGTGCTAAAAGTAAATTCAAACCTCAAGCCTCATCAGCCGGGAAATGACAAAAATCGGGCAGGCAACATGGCTATGTGGGTCGCTCCCATTAGGTTATAGAATCACCTATCTAGAGAATTTCCTTTTATTTCTTTAATCTATCGATGTTGTCCCTTTCCGGGAAACGGTGGGTAGCTCCCAACCGTTGGTGATATACATTCGATACACTCAAGCGAAATGAGTGGTCGGTCATGTGTGGGCCGGGTTGCAAGACGTTCTTGTTGAACCCAGTATATTCGCCTCTAGAGATACACTATCGGCAGGTGGCCCCATACCTTGTCATAGTCGGAATCCGATCTCCAATAAGCGCCCGCGGTTTTTGTTTGTATACTATATATGTGGAGCATGAGATGCAAGCGTTCTGCTAGATTCTATTTATTTGTATTTAGACACTATTATAATATCAGAAAAGATATGATTTCAAAACTGTTTTGGGATATAGTAAGGTAAAAACCGTTTGTGTTTATGTGTGGGTTGGTCTTACTATTATCTTTTTCTTTCAAAAGGATTTTGAACTTTAAAATCAAGATGGCTGCTATATAAATTTTGTGAAATTTTCTCACTCTGGTTCACTAGATTGACCCGGCATTTGTAATGCTCGGGTTAGACAGAGGTGTACAAGTTCAGGTTACCGGATGTTGAGAAGAGACGAGCTAGAAGAATTCAGATGTATTAAGTAATAATATTCCGCTGTGTATTGTATGTGAGGACAGATTATTATAATTGTCCAGATGTGAGATGTACTCGATGATTGTAAGTATATTTTCAAAGCCCTCAATAAAGATTTATTTCTATATTATATTTTGTTCCGCTGCGATGTGAGACTCTTTGTCGTGTTGGATCCTCTTCTTCTTCTATTCTAATATCTCTTCCTTTCTTATCTCACCCTCTAAATTCTTTCAAATAACAATCTGGTGGGTTCGATACTTGAATTTTGGCAAGTAATGTGGGATTATATATTATTGTCATAATTCGGCGTCGAATTCCTACCGGGTCGTTACACAAGACCTCTCACATTAGATTGTCGTTTGTGGTTGCTGGATATGCCGGGCGGTTCTGGGTAGACTTCTACCGCATCTGAATCTAAGCTCGTGTCTTGACACCATTACGGGTCCAATTTACACCTAAGACCTCTCACATTAGATTATGTTTGCGGTTGCTGGATATGCCGGGAGGTTCTGGGCAGACTTCTACCGCAGACAAAATCTAACCTCGTGTCTTAGGCATATAAGTTCTTATTATAACTTATACTCATAATTCAAATCTTGGATTATAATATATGTCAATTACCCATAAACCCTCAATTCACATTTATGCTTATAATCCTATCAACAGATTATGCCTATAATCCTAATTCAACTTATAATCCAAATTTCATGTTCATAATTCCAATTTGATTTATATACATAAATCCCACCCTAATTATATTCATAATTCCAAGCATAGTTATGCCCAATTCGCCATATATGTCGCATTTCTTCCTACATTTAATTAATTTCAATAAAGTGAAATTATTCCTATTCTACCAATTGTTTATATTCATTGAAGTTATGCCCCAAAATTCCAACCTGTCAGTTTTGCCCCAAATAACCCAACCTTAAGTTGCGCTCAAACTACAGTCTTGCTTATTCATGTCCAATATTAATCCATGCACTTCCCAATTATCCCAACATACTAAATTATTCCAACTTAATTTGCACATATTTTCACTAATGTCCAAGATTAATATTTATAGTTATGCGCCAAATTACTAAACCACATAATTTCAAGTATTTTATAAGTTGTTCAACAATTCCCCAAATTTCCAATTTTGTCATAAGTTTTGCCACAATTCTTCAATTATAGGTTATACGCAAAATTTAACATTAATTATGCCCAAATCAACCCAACATTTGCTAAATTTCCATTCGTACGTCCATCTCTACGAGATTTGGCCTAGGCTCGAAGGTAGCCTGGCTATAAAAGTAAAAGGGAAGGAGGAGAGGAAGAGATAAAGAACATGCATAACAATAAAAGATGTAACATTTTAATTGGGGAATTACTAAACGATATGTATACAATTATTCACAAGAATAATTTAAACCCACTCACCTTGCTAGGATTAGGAAAGAGATAAATCATTGTTGCAACACTTTGATGTTGATTAACCTTCTAAATTGATTGTTGATGAATAATTTGTCTCTAAAAATCTCTACTTTGATTTGTTGAAGGTGGAGTCTAGGTAAGTTGAGAATTTAGCAGCATAAAGGCTAGGGTTGAAGAGATAGATGGCATTATAGTTAGGTTAGATGTTTATTTATAGTTGTAGTAGGTGAATTAGGGCCTTAGGATTAAAATAGAATCCATCTAAACCTTCCACCTCGCTAAAAAAAAGAAGGTTCTAGAGTAGGCTAAGCCAACCTAGGTGCGTTGCACCCATACGTACGCATGGACACTGATGGTGTTGACACCTTCCTATATGCGGTTTCTTTTCTTTTTGTACAAGCAAAATCTTAAACTCTCCTTAATATATGCAAAGTGCATTTCTTTTCCATTAATGCATCCTTCCATGTGTCATTATTTTATATATAATATGAATTGTATTAATTCTTTTGACATTAGCTTGCTTTAATTGAATCAATTTATATTTATTTTCCAACTTCTTTCTATGCATTAAATTTTCCCATGTGACATTATTTCTTTGTTGCATATATTTCTAATATTCTTATTTAAATGAGTTAATGCTTTCCCATTTCATGCACTTGATATGTTACTTCTTTTTAACGCATTAAATTGCTTGCTTCCTCTTCCTAAACCTTTTTTTTTCTATGCATGCTTTAATTGCATAATTGACATGTTTGCATTATATATTCTTTTTCTTTTATTTGCATGACATTAATTCGTTTTTATTTAGGTTCATGCATCTACACATTTCTATTATTTTTATTTAGGTTCATGCGTCTACACATTCCTATTATTTTTAGTGCATGTATTATCTTCCTACAAAATTTTGAATTTCAAATAACATGTATACACATATGCCCCTTCTCATTTATTGTTGCATGCAATTTTATTAATTCACCATTTTACCATTTATATTAATTACATTAACGTTTCTCTTTATTAATTGTTTTCTCTATCATAATTACATGCATGTACTTCCTTTTCCTTTTTAACATTATTACATGCGCAATCGTATTGCATACTATTTTTTCCTTGCATTAACTTCTTTTTAATTTATATGTATATATATATATTGCATGCAATTCATTTTCCTTCATTTCAATGCACTTATACATTATTATTTATTTTTTTTAATTTTCCTTTAAATATATCTATGCATATAATATATATATATATGCATATTTTAAATTATCACTAAAAATGCGTGGTGTTACATTCTCCCACCCTTAAGAAATTTCATCCCTAAAATTTGGTAAGTGTAAAATCAAATGAACCCTCGCATATTATACATCCATTATGTGTGCATCCAATTTTTGCAAACATTGTGCACATGTGCAAAGTGAAATACATCATAATACTGCATGTATGCCTAATTGGTACCACCTATATGTATGCAAACTTTCAAAAACTCTTTCAAAACATGATGCTCACATCCTAAATATACTTGCAGTTCTATATGAATACAATATTTTTGAAAATCAAAACACTTTTCATCCAAATTTTCCTACACTCTTACAGAATAAGAGCATAGTTCATCCAATTGTTGCATTCAAAATCCTACCAACCATCTTTAAATTTCGAATTATAGGAAAAATCTTAATTTTCTAAATTCGATTTCTTATGTCATAAAAAGGTATAAAACAGAAAAATTTACATCTTCCCTTTTTTTATGTTCCTTTTCTAATTGCACTTGGATTTCATGTGACTACTCTATACAAAGTTTCCTATTTTCCTATCCAAGCAAAACTACATAAAAAAAACTTCTTTTTTTCTTTTTCTTTTCCCGTCATGTTTTGTTGCTTCTTTGAATTTTTTTTCTTTTTAGTTAGGCTATTTTTCTTTCTTAGCTTATTTTACTTAATCCAAGGATTTAAGTTTATTCTTTTCAAATAAGTCTTTCCATCCTACACAGCTACTACTAAGGGCCGAGAATCAATGACTATTTCACTAATGAAAAGTCCAACTACAAACTCTCAACGCTCACTTGCCCTTCACTGTCTAGTAGTCACTACTAGCCCTTGCTGTGCTTTACTTGCCTATACTTTTTCTTTTTCGAGCAACAGTTCTAGTCTTTACAATGCCTATGCATTCTACGGGAATTTTCTACTATTCCAAGATAGCCTTCGCTATTTACTTTATAGCCTCAAATTTCTCTGTTCTTTCTAGGCACTAACCCTTACCTACTCCCCTAATTTTAAAACATGGTTTGGCCTCTCTTTTTTCCAAACATCAAAAATACTTTTAAGATTAAAACTTGAAAACATCATAAACTCTGTTGCCAAAACTTTTACAATTTCAAGTTCCTAAAAGTTAACAAGGGTTAGACTCATAGTGGGCTTCCAACTTACCTAGGCTTTCCTAAACACCACCACAAGGTCAATTCTCTCAACTATATATATTCCTGATCCATTTTCCTCTTTCTATTTTGTGGGCTCCTCTATGGATCTAGGTTTATATATAATATATTTATATTTTAAAATATAAATGCGCTCACTCATTATCTAAATAAGGAATCCTAAACCTAAACTCTGATACCGGATGTAACAACCCGGATTCTGACGGACCGGATTTTTTTTCAAAAATCCCAATCCATCGAAACCCGAGTTGGTTTGCTCTGGTATCCTGAAGAAAAGACAGAGGCATGAAACATGTCAGTATTTGGAAAACATCTCACGGTGGAAGGAATAAAATATAATGTAATTAAAACTTAGCTTTACCTTAATAATAATACTGCTAAACCAGTATCCAAAGCTATACAGTCTCTATCATAAACCTAACCTGTGAATGTTGTGAGGAGGGGGTCAGAACATAAGTCCTATGTGACTGGATTTAAATTATACTTCTGGATTCAATTACATTTTCTAATTTATTAGGTTATCTGTGTTATTAGCATTCAATGTTGCACCCATCTACTCCCTAGTAAATTAACCTAATACAGTGTATATGACTTAGGTACACCCCATGGTACCATACTCGTGCGGTCTCCGTCGTATCATTGCAGGAACATAGCAGTCCCTAATCCTACGCCCGAATGTCGTACGGATTTCTGCATATATGTCAATGCTACATCAGCAAATAACCACTACTTCTATACTACATAAGCGTTTGGACTGCCATCTTTGAACCATTCGATCGAATTAGGTTCCATCCTCGAATAATGCACTCTAGTCTATGATACACCACCCAGAGTGACATGATTGTACCAAGACTTTCTCATGTATGTATCGTCAATCATTTTCGATGTTTATTGCACATGTTCTATATATGTGCGCCCGAGCCCCATGATAGGGCTAATCAAGAAACACGAACCTCGGTCGGGAGCTTTCAGATATCTACCGATTGCAGATGCCAAGGTCTGCTTTTACAGTGGCTATGGTTCTACTAGACCCCTCCCTCAACTAATGAAAGGTACCCAAGAATATCAAGAATGAGAACTTAACCCCGGCCCTCTATTCCCTTCAAACCTATTGGCCAACCTCACCCATAACTAGATACTAAAGTATATGGTCTTTTGTATTATTGTTTATTCTGCTATGTGATACTGTGGAGTTATGATGGTGTTGACTATTTATTAGAGACATCTTTGTAGTGAGTTTATTTATCTCTTATGCAAACTTTAGGTATATATGACTACATAAGCCAATATACTCTAATTTCATGGTTATATGGTTATTATCGTCTCGCCTATTTTATATCTGTGATTCTATTATATTATATCTAATGTGCTGTGAGATATATGTCAGTATCTGTGTTTATATATTGTGTTCATTTCTTCCTTTTCTGTTGACACCAAAAATTGGCACAACACCCAAAGAAAAGGTTATGTATAAAATAAATGAAGATAAATAATTGTAAAAACCGAAAATAGAGAAAAGCACATGCAAATTTAGAGTGGTTCGGCGTTAATGAGCCTACGTCCACTTTAAATCTCTTATATACTCTTTAAACTATTAGACAGAATAGCTGCAATGGAAGTACAACAAGAGATCAACAAAATATGCGAAAGTAAGAATATTCAAACTTCCAAAAGTCCCTTCTTCTAAGTCCATAAGGGGTATTTATAGGTGATATAGTACTTGAGCCAGCTTGGACACGTGTTGTAGGATTCAGAAGAGTAGTTAAATCTAAAGAAGTATTTTTTTTCCTAAGGAATTGGTACTCCTCGAATTATCGACAATGGTTGGCAATCGATCTGTCCGATTCTGCTGGCTTAGAACGGGTAAGGTCAGGCATGAGCTATTCTTTAGTCGGGCATTAGGTTCACAGCTGGGTGTGATATAACTAAGTATGCCTAATCACAGCGGGCTTCTCTTAGACTACGTCTAGTGTGGGTGATAAACCCAAGTGACGGGCCTCGTTGGTCGGCCCACTCCTTGACTTTGGGTTCCTACATCAGGTATCCAAGGCGTGGGACCATCGCACCGTGGAGTCTTGATAGGCAGGCCGAAATGCCCATCAACACTTTGCCTCCTAAAGTAAGTAGCATTGGAAACGGGCATACTTTGTAAACATGTGCGCTGAACAAACCTTTTCATATCTGTAACACCCCGAATTTTTAAACAACATTAAAGAGAAAAATTAAATAATAATTAATTTAATGATCAGAATTAGAGGAAACAACTTGCTCCATTGCGTCCATCTCGAAATTCTGGTCAAGATAGATGTTTGGTTTCGTAAAACGGACATCGTATGAAGAAGTTATGAAGGTTTTAAGTTTGTATACGCACAGAAATATTTTATATATATACGCATGAGTCAGAGGTGAGTCAGAGATGAGTCAGGATCCTATCCAGAGGACTCAAATTCGAAAAATTCCTCTAAGCGGCAAAATTCCTGCTCTAGGGGGTCGACCCCCCTACAGGAGTGCCGACCTAGGGGTCGACCCCCCTGAAGGGGTGTCGACCTAGGGGTTGACCCACCTACAGGGGTGTCGACACCCCTAGGGCTGAGGCGGCACTCAGTTTCCAGGGGTCTGAAAGCTATATATATGTGTCAAATTTATCATTTTCTCTTCATTGGCAGTCATGGAGGCCATATGCTGCTGGAGTGTGAACTGAACCGTTTCTACAACAACATATTCTACAAATCCAATTTAGAAATTCTAGATGCATTCTTCCTAAATTATCTAAACCTAATGTTGTGACTTTCTAGATTACTTTTAGGTTTATATAAATAAAAGTATGCTTTCATGGACAATGAATTGGATATGTTGTAATGTATGATTCTGTGTTAATATGAAATTCTATCCTATGTCATGATAGATCTAATTTCCTAGATCTAATAAAATTGTGGTGATTCGATTATGATGCCTATATGGATCATGACTTGTAACCATATTATGGTGGATGTACATCTATTAATTTGGACAATTGTGACATTACTTGGATCTATATCTTTACGTTAATCACCTTTCACCCGTCATATTGTGATACATTGATATATGTTGTAAACTTGACAAGTGAATCTACCTTTTGATCTAAACATGTTGCTATGCCACCCTAACTAAGCTAGATCTAGATAATTGGACACCTAATATTTAATCTAGATCTCATTATGCTTGCTTAAACATCATAGTGATTTCCATAAGTTACTAGTTTGATGTCCACTTTATTATAATGTTAATCACATGTCCATTCACCTTATTATTATTCCAGATTATGTTCATGTTTATGCCAAGACATGTTGAAACTTTCACCCCTTCCATATTCCCTTTTTATTGTTATAGCTAGGCTACTTTATAGCCTAGATACTGCCAAAATACATACGAATACATTAGAGAGGAAACTGAGAAAAAGGGATTATAATTGGCATGATTTATGTAATGTTCAATATAAAATGGGACATGTAATTTGAATGGGGAAAACATAGAAATAGTTACCTATAATGACAAAGGATTGGATTAATTTGGAATGTTTAGTAATTTACAATTAGTAATTATAAATTGTACTTAAGACACGAGGTTAGGTTACATTAGTGGTGGAAGTCTGCCCGGACCCGACCGGCGTATCCAACAGCCACTAATGTTGAACCTAATGTGGGAGGTTTAAGTACGCAAATACGAATCGGGCTAAGACACAAGGTTAGGCCCGACTGTGGAATAAGACTGCCCAGACTCGACCGGCATATCCAGCATCCACACGTTGTAGGCCTAATGTGGGAGGTCAAGCCCATTGTAACCATAATTGGACATGGTAATGAAATGGACTACTTAACCTAATTTAATATGACTATGGACTTAAGTTAGGGTTAAGTAAAATTTGATGGGTAGTGGTGGGTTAAGTACATTAGAGGGGATAGGTAATATGTATGTATAGGCCCACGTACTTAACCCAATAAGGTTATGTAATTAAAGACACCTAGTTGTATACATAACTAATAGATAATGTAACAGGGTTATGTAATTAAAGACACCTAGTGGTATACATAAACCTGCAGATAATGTAATGAAGTTATGTAATTAAGACACCCTTTAGGGTAAGCATGACTAGTATAGAGCTATGTAATTAAAGACACCTAAGGTTATACATAGTCAGTGGAAAACTTAGTGGGGGATACAAGACAAGGGGGAGAGCTTGTATTATATTGTGTGGGACCCATTTCAGTCAGTAACATGGAGTTGGTATCAAGTAAGGACCTCCGTACTAGGCAGAGAAAGGGGCACGCTTATTGATTGATTGTAAAATATCCAAACGAGGTGGGGGTGTGGGCAGTGCAAACCAACCTGGGACTTGTGCATGCATGGGCCGGGGAGTGGGGGCTAAGACGACCGTGACACCGGTAGATATGGTTGTGCGCACCATCAGTTGCCACTTTAGGAGGTGATACCTCCTACTGTGGGGTCAGCACAGGATATCTACAAGGTAGGAAGCCAATCGATTAGGGTAGTGATTAGGGTATACTTAAAAGTATGACCTAAGCCTGCCAACATATAGTGGAAGGGATCATCTCATTTCAGTTATACTAGTAATAATGCTGAGTAATCATTAGTGAGGCACATACACCTTAACTTGCTTACCTTGTCGCACCTTCCATTTATGTAGTGATCTATCTTGTCCACATTATATGCCTATCATGTTGCTTTTAATTATCTACTGGCTAAAAGTAACTAGACTCACCAGACTTTATGTCTAACCCTGTTGTTTCTTCTTCCTTCTTCCGTTCGCTCCCCCCCCCCCAAGTTCTCAAAGAGGAAACACTCAGACTTAACCAAGAATCAGATATCATCTTGCTAGGAGCTACTTCTGAAGTATGGCTCAAGTTCTTGTCTCTACTACGGCTTAACTCTTTTTATTTGGGGAATGATGCTTTTAATTTACTTATGTACTCTGATGGTGCAAGACAGAAGTATTTTTATTGTAATGGTTTTTATGACTTATGAAATTGTGGACCACGGTATTATGGCTTATATTTGAAATAAAAGTTTAAATTTTCTGCTGCTGCCTTATTTATTCTGTCTTGTAATTATTCTGTGTTTGTTTACCTATAGTGCTTCAGGAAACTTAATGCATTCCCTTAATGAGTGACATTAACGGGCGTAGGGTGTTTCGCTTGGTATCAAAGCTGAAGGTTACCAAATTAGATAAAAGTTTTTGAAAATTATTTTCACAAAGGTTTTAAAAGGAAAGCGTTTTCAAAAAGAAGTCTATTTTGAAAAACATTCCCCAAAAATCCATATGTAGTATCCTTCGGTCCTTTATCTAAATTTCTTCCTTTTCCCTTTTTCAGCATGTCTACGGAACAAAACATCCCTAATATCCCGGAGGGCATCACAATACCCAGATGGTTCCGTAGGTATTTGGAGGCCACGGAGCCTACCGAAGGCCAAGAAAACGTTCCTCCCCCAGCTGCACTAGTCATTCCTCCTCCTCCCCCTCCAAGAGCTGGTAACTTTGCCAAGATCTACAAATACTTCCGGGCTATGGGAGAAAGGCCACTCCATGGGAACGATACATTTATAGAAGCTCGGAATTGGCTTAAGGAGACTGAGGACTTATTCGAAATCTTTGAAGTGGAGGACCAAAGAAAAATTAAATTAGCTACTTGGATTTTAAATGGCGAAACCTCATTTTGGTGGGAAATCACTCAAGATGGACGTCCGGTAGAAACTTGGGAACACTTTAGATTGAGGTACAAAATGAAATTTCTTACCCAAGCGGATAGAAGCATACAGATGGAGAGGTTCTTAACACTCAAACAAGGAAATTTGACGGTGAAGGAGTATGTGAACAAGTTCAACCAGCTGGCAAGGTTCGGGCTAGAATTGGTAGAAACACCGCACAAAAGTGCTTTGCGGTTTGCAAGGGGACGAATGAACCTCTACATGGTTTAGCTATGTCCCATCTTCCCATGGGGGTCACCTTTGAAAAGCTTATTGATATGGCCCTAATGCATGAGGAGGACAAGGGAGAAAAGAAGGAAACAAAAGTTGAGGGGACGTCACAGAATAAGAAGGTGTGGCCCAAGAAGGGGTAGCAATAACAGCAACAACCGCAACAACAGAAGAAAGGGGGAAAAGATGATAAAGGCAAGGATAAGAGGAAATGTCACAATTGTAGAAAGGAGGGCCACCTGATCAAAGAATGTAAGAGAAGTAAGGCCAGTTGCTTTAATTGCGGAGAGGTCGGGCACTTCTCTAAAGAATGCCCGAAGAAACAGGGATCGTAGGGACAAGGGCAAAGAGCAGGGACTTATGGAAAGCAGGTGCATGCTTTCACGATCAGTGCTCTAAAAAGAGGTAGAAAATTTTCCCTAGAAAGTTTAGTTTCTCTTTTAAACTATCCACTTAGAACACTTTTTGATTCTAGTGCTTCACACTCGTTTATATATAGTTCTGTGGTTGAATCTCTGCATTAATTACTAAAATGGTAGTAGATCCCTTAGTTGTTTCAAACCCAGTTGGTGGTTCAGCTCATTTATCAATGATTTGTCGGGGTTTGAAAATATCTGTGTTAGGCATCAAGTTTGAATGTGACGCGTATGTGCTCGGGTTTATGGGCTATAGGTTGATTCTAAGAATGGATTGGCTTGCTATGTATGGGGCCATTCTAGATTGTGAGAAGAGGGTTGTAAGACTCCCAACTTATCATGGGAAGACCCTTGAAGTTTCTTGTGACCCCCAAGGGTCTGTTATGCTTAGCTTCCTAGATCTCCAGATGCATCCATAGATGATTTGCAATCTGTTCCGATGGTTCGAGATTATCCCGACATTTTCGATGAGCTACGCGGTTTACCTCCAAGGCGTGAGATTGACTTCCGCATATATCTGGTGGACAATGCAAAGCCAGTTGCATTACCAGTACGTCACATGGCTCCAAGAGAAAGGAGGGAGCTGAGTAAGCAAGTAGGGGAGCTACTTGAAAAAGGGTTTATCAGACGAAGCATATCTGAGTGGGGTGCTCCAGTAGTATTCGCAACTAAAGCGGATGGTTTGCTTTGTTTGTGTGTTGACTATAGAGAGTTAAATAAGCTCACTAAGAAGAATAGGCACCTGCTTCCGAGGATTGATGATTTATTTGATCAGCTTGTTGGTGCCTCGATATTTTGTTAGTTGGACTTGGCTACGGGGTTCCATCAGCTGAGGGTGGCTGAGGACAGCATAGATAAGACTGCTTTCAGAACTCCAGACGGTTTCTTTGAATGGCTAGTTATGCCTTTTGGATTGATAAATGCACCTGCTTATTTTGTTGATTTGATGAATAGGGTGCTTCGGGAGTTCCTAAACAAATTCGTCGTAGTCTTTGTTGATGATATTTTGATCTTCTCAAGAGTGAAGAAGAGCATGCCCAGCATTTGGGAGAAGTTCTGAAAGCTCTCCGTGACCATCAGCTAAGAGAAAAGTTCTCCAAATGCCATTTCTGGAGAAAGGAGGTTAGATTCTTGAGGAATGTAGTCTCCGAAGAAGGGATAGCTATAGATCTCGCCAAAGTGGTTGCAGTACAAGATTGGTAGATTCCTAAAAATGCAACCGAGGTGAGAAGCTTTCTTGGGTTGGTAGGTTATTATAGGAAGTTTATTAAGGACTTCGCGAAGATATCAGCCCCTCTTACCAGGCTGACAAAGAAGAATATGACATTTTCATGGGATATAGACTGTGATGTTGCTTTCCAACGACTAAAAAGGGCTCTGACAACATCCCTAGTCTTAACCTTGCCCGATGGGAGTAAAGTGTTTACTGTTTGCACTGATGCGTGCGGTAAAGGGCTTGGTGCGGTCCTGATGCAAGAAGGGGAAGTAATATGTTATGGGGGTAGACAGTTGAGAGTTCATGAGAAGAACTACCCCATCCATGATTTGGAGCTAGCTGCCATAGTATTCGCGTTAAAGACGTGGTGTCATTATTTACTTGGAGAAAAGTTCGAGTTATACACCGATCATAAATCTCTCAAGTATCTATTCTCATAGAAGAATCTCAACTTAAGGCAACAACGGTGGATGAAGTTCTTAGCTTCATATGATTTTGAGATTGCTTACACCCCCAGCAAGTGTAATGTGGTGGCAGACGCACTAAGTAGGCTGAGGGTGGCCCTGAGTCCTTTGTTTGTGGAAAGAAAGAACTTGGAGTTCATATTAGATTTTGATTTTAGACCCTCCATCGAAGTTTTGCCTGATTTTTTTGCATCCTTGGAGATACGACCGACTCTGTGGATCAGATAGAAGCTTCGCAACAAGGTGACCCACAGAATCTAGATATCATGGATAAGCTCAGAAGAGGGGAGACTTCTAGTCACCTCAGTAGGTATGCCATAGATGAAAAGGGGTGGTTGCGACGAGATGGAAGGCTTTGTGTTCCTCAAACTGGAAGCTTGATAAAGGTAGTCCTAGAAGAAGCCCACCATTCTAGGATGACCATTCATCCAGGCAGTGACAAGATGTACAGAGACATGAAGAGGGGTTTCTTTTGGGCTGGGATGAAGAAGGACGTGGCCGAATTTGTTTCTCAATGCTTAGTTTTCAGCAAGTCAAAGCTATGCAAAAGAAGCACGGTGGATTACATCATCCGTTGGAGGTTCCGCAGTAGAAATGGGAGAGTGTCTCTATGGATTTCATAGCTGGTTTGCCTAGATCGAAGAAAGGTAATACCAGTATTTGGTTGATAATGGGCAGACTCACTTAGAGCGCTCACTTTATTCCAGTTAAAAGTAAAAGGACGGCATCATGGTTGGCAACAATTTATGTTCGTGAGATAGTTCGTCTCCACAGAGTTCCTTCCAGCGTCCTGAGCGATCGTGACCCCATTTTACCAGCGAATTTTGGAGGAGCTTGCAAGAAGAATTAGGTACACAGTTGTGTTTGAGCACCGCTTATCATCCTCAGACTGATCGGCAAACGGAAAGGGTGAACAAAATTCTAGAAGATCTTTTAAGGCTGTGTATCTTTGACTTCAGAGGGACTTGGGAAGAGCATCTTCCTTTAGTAGAGTTTGCCTGTAATAACAGCTATCAGGCTAGCATCAGTATGGCACCTTTCTAAGCATTGTATGGACGACCCTGTAGGTCGCCAACTTGTTGGTGAGAACCTATAGAAATATTATTACTTGGACCAGATATAGTTAGGGAAATGTCCGAAAAGATTGACCTTATTCAACGATGGATGAAGACAGATCAAGATAGGCAGATGTCCTATGCAGACAAGAGAAGGACTGACATCGAATTCGAAGTGGGAGACTTAGTTTTTATCAAAGTATCACCTCTGAGGAATGTGGTTCGCTGCGGATCAGTAGGGAAGTTGGCACCTAAGTTTGTGGGACCATTTCCCATAACTGAGAGGATTGGACAGACGGCCAATAGAGTAAAGCTCCCAGAAAATTTATCTGGTGTTCATGACGTTTTCCATGTCTCTCATCTATAGAAATGCCTACACGACACCACGGAAGTTGTTGAGCCAAGCATGTTGGAAGAAGTCGAAGTGGAACGGGAGGCGACAGTCAGACGAGTCCCCACCCATATTCTTGGGTCAGAGGTTAAGAAGCTGCGTAATAAGGAAATCAAGTTGCTAAAGGTTCAATGGGGAGAAAACCCAGAGGATGCTACTTGGGAGACTGAATACAAGATTCGTGCTTCGTACCCTTTTCTTTTCGAGGGTATGTTCTTAACTCCTTTCCTAAGTTTTATCAGTACTTGTTTCTGTCAATAGAATAATCTTATCCATAGTATTTTCGACCTTTAGATAGGAATCCTATGGTGTAAACATGTGTTTGAAACATGTTATGTTTGATGGATGCAAGTGGATGCAAGTGTTTGCTAGTGGTTGCCTGTGGACGCATACACACACACATTAGGCACTAAGATCGGCTCAATCACTTTCATATTGCATATGGATGTGTGTGCATTTTCTTTTCTTTTCTTTTATGGATGAAAATGGATGAACTGGTATATGGATGTCGCATTTGGACAAATGAGTGTGCACACATATAGAACTTATACGATACAATAGGTTTATTTGCATACATATTGGATTCATGCACTAACAAACATTGCATTAAGGAGGTCAACTGAATCAGTAGACAGCCTGATCTTCGCATTAGTGTTGGGACATATACACACACCTTTGCATATATTCATATAAGCATTAGAAATCTTTAAAGACAATACTTCCAGTGTTTGGTGGATGAGTAGATGGATGATGGATAGTAGGATATGCACTCTTCTCAACTTAGAGATTTCGGAGACGAAATCCTTTGAGAGGGGGAGAATGTAACACCCCAAAATTTTAAATGACATTAAGGAGAATAAATTAAATAATAATTAATTTAATGTTCAGAATTAGAGGAAATTTTGAACTACACCATTGCGTCTATCTCGAAATTCTGATCAAGATAGATGTTTCGTTTGCGTAAAACGGACAGCGTATGAAGAAGTTATGAAGGTTTTATGTTTGTATACGCATGGAAATATTTTATTTATATACGCATGAGTCAGAGGTGAGTCAGAGATGAGTCAGGATCCTATCCAGAGGATTCAAATTCGGAAAATTCCTCTGAGTGGTAAAATTCCCGCTCTAGGGGTCGACCCCCTAGAGGGGTGTCGACCTAGGGGTCGACCCACCCACAGGGTTGTCGACACCCCTAGGGCTGAGGTGGAACTCGGTTTCAAGGGGTCTGGCAGCTATATATATGTGTCATATTTCTCATATTCTCTTCACTGGGAGTCATGGAGGACATATCCTGCTAGAGTGCAAACTGAACCGTTTCTACAACAATATATTCTACAAATCCATTTCAGAAATTCTAGATAAGTTCTTCCTAAATTCTATAAACCTAACGCTGTGAGTTTCTAGGTTACTTTTAGGTTTATATAAATAAAATTATGCTTTGATAAACAATGAATTGGATATGTTGTAAAGTATGATTCTGTGTTAATATTAAATTCTATCCTATGTCATGACAAATCTAATTTCCTATATCTAATAAAATTGTGGTGATTCGATTATGATGCTTATATGGATCTTGATTTGTAACTATATTATGGTGGATGTACATCTATTAATTTGGAAAATTGTGACGTTACTTGGATCTAGATTTTTATGTTAATCACCTTTCACCTGTCATATTGTGATACATTGATATATGTTGTAAACTTGACATGTGAATCTACCTTTTGATCTAAACATGTTGCTATGTCACCCTAACTATGATAGATCTAGATAACTGGACACCTAATGTTTAATCTAGATATCATTATGCTTGCTTAAACATCATAGTGATTGCCACAAGTTACTAAAGTTTGATGTCCACATTATGATGATGTTAATCACATGTCCATTCACTTTGTTATTATGCCAGTTTATGTTCATGTTTATGCCAAGACATGTTGAAACCATCACCCTTGTCATATTCCCTTTTTATTGTTGTAGCTAGACTACTTTATAGCCTAGATGCCGCCAAAATACGTACGAATACGTTAGATAGGAAACGAGACAAAAGGGATTATAATTGGCATGATTTATGTAATGTTCAATATGAAATAGGACAAGTAATTCAAATGGGAAAAACATAGAAATAGTTACCTATAATGAAAAAGGTAGATTTGGATTAATTTGTAACGTTTAGTAATTTACAATTAGGAATTGTAAATTGTACTTATGACACGAGGTCAGGTTACATTGGTGGTGGAAGTCTGCCCGGACCCAACCGGCATATCCAACAGCCATTAACGTTAGACCTAATGTGGGAGGTCTAAGTACGCAAATACGAATCGAGCAAAGACACAAGGTTAGGCCCAACCGTGGAATAAGACTGCCCAGACCCGACCAACATATCCAACATCCACACATTGTAGGCCTAATGTAGGAGGTCTAGCCCATTATAACCATAATTGGACATGGTAATGAAATGGACTACTTAACCTAATTTAATATGACTATGGACTTAATTTAGGGTTAACTAAAATTGTATGGGTAGTGGTGGGTTAAGTAAATTAGAGGGGATGGGTAATATGTATATATAGGCCCCCGTACTTAACCCATTAAGGTTATATATTAAAGACACCTAGTTGTATACATAACCAGTAGACAATGTAACAGGGTTATGTAATTAAAGACACCTAGTGGTATGCATAACCGATAGATAATGTAATGAAGTTATGTAATTAAAGACACCCTTTAGGGTAAGCATATCTAGTATAGGGTTATGTAATTAAAGACACCTAAGGGTATACATAGTCGGTGGAAAACCTACTGGTAGATACAAGACAAGGGGGAAAGCTTGTATCATATTGTGTGACCCATTTCAGTCAGTAACCCGGAGTTGGTATCAAGTAAGGACCTCCGTACTAGGCGGAGAAAGGGGCACGCTTACTGATTGATTGTAAGAGATCCAAACGAGACGGGTGGTGTGGGCGATGCAAACCGACCGAGGACATGTGTGTAACAACCCGTATTTCAATAACATGTTAAAACGAGAATCAAGGCAGAATTTAATTTTAAATTCTGAATCAAGTAAAACGGGCTATGCCATTGCGTTCGTCTCGGAAAAATACGCGAAATAGAGTCCGAGTTTTCGAAAATCGGAGTCCGTATGACCAAGATATGGCCTCGCGAAGTTTCACGAAAAATTCCCAAATTAAAGTATACTTAATTAAGTGAAATGGGTTGCGCAGAGAAATATATATATATTGATATATATGTATATATATATATAATTGAAAATTTAATAAATAAATATGCAAAAATGTTCAAAACAGCGAATTGGGAGAGGGGAATAACCGAACCGGCCGATTTTTGAGGTCGACCCGAGCACGCTGGGTCGACTAGGGGTTAATCCAGGGTGTTTGGTTGTCAACCCGTGGGCCGATTCGCTCAAATGCAGATTTTGCATTTGGATGGTTCTCATGGTTCATCTTTAATCTAAAGGCCCTAGATGGTTCCTACACTTGACTTCTTCCCCAAGACATGCTTTGATGGCTTGGATTGAATCTAGGTTTAATCCTATGGCCTAAAACACTTGCCTAATCTATAAATAAGACCCTAACCTATCCTAAACCCTCATTATTCACTCATGTAACTAAACTATGGCCAAATTTCTACTCTTATGGCCTCCACTCAACTATCCTAGCCTCCACTTCATTTCTATGAGAGGTTTCATGATCATGAGAATGTTAGAGAATCCCTATGTTAGTATGAGAGCTTCTCAAGTTGATTTCAAGGCAAAAGCTATGATCTTTGTTCATAAAGATGGTGTTTTTAGTGATTTGGTGCATCCATCTTTGGGTTTTTGGGTGATGGCATGCATAGGCTTCATCATAAGCTTTGGTTTAATCGATTTAGGCCTTCATAGCAAGGTAAGCCCTTCTCCTACTATTAGATATGAACTTTAAACTTAATATGACATGTTGTAAGTGGGTTTAAACATTAGTATGTAGCATGCTATCATCTTATGCAAGCTTATAAAGTCATTAACTTGGTCTTGTGGTCATAAAGCTTTGACCTTTATGTTGACATGTTGCATTATGCAACATGAGAACCCTTATAACCTTCATGTCAACTTGCATATGAAGCCATAACCCTTATGTGAGGTCATATGCGAGTTACTTGTCATCATTCCATGTTGTTTATCACCATGATTCGCTTATGTGCCAAGTTTGGGTTTATGCATGTTTTTGAGGCTTAACAATGGTATATGCAAGCTAATGAACACATTTGTGCCTCATTCGCCACCATGATTAATTTGTGGCTTAATATCCATCTTTGTCATGCTTTTGCCAAGTCTCTTCTTTTAATCCATTACGTTGTTGCGAACGTATATGCGAGTTTAAAAGCGTTGGGTTATGTTATGGGTAATTTCTAATGGCATGAATATACAACTTGAAAACATGACTTGAAATATAACATGAAAGTTGACATGTAAGTATGCATAAAAACATGAGCTTGGGAATTTACCTATTAAGTTAGGTCTACCCTTTGGGAATTTACCTATTAAGTTAGGTCTACCCAAATGCTTGAAAACTTGTAACATGTTTTGGAAACATGATGAACTTAGATAATATAAGTATGGCCAACTCGAGGTTGGGTTGAGTTTGCAACGTAAAACTACCCGGAACCGACCGGCCTAACTAGTAGTTGCAAACAATAGGGCCCAATGTGAGAAGTTGGTCATGTCGCGCTTAAGACCCGAGGTTAGACTAGGTTGTGGTATAAATCTACCCGGACCCGCCCGGCTTAACTAGTAACCACAACAAGGTCTAATGTGAGAGGTTGAGGGTGCATTAATTAAATT
Source organism: Allium sativum (assembly GCA_030737875.1). Lineage (NCBI taxonomy): Eukaryota > Viridiplantae > Streptophyta > Magnoliopsida > Asparagales > Amaryllidaceae > Allium > Allium sativum. The sequence goes on from CM060920.1 coordinate 994,495,678, forward strand.
AATGCCACATAATAGGGTTAAGTTAATTTGATTAATGAGGCTTAACCAAATATGATATGGACAAATGGGTTAAGTAATTTGATTAGGCTAATGATACTTAACAAAACATGATAAGCTTGGGTAGGTTAAGTAACTTGATTTGCCTAATGACACTTGACCATTTTTATATGACTAGTGGACGGGATTAAGTTAACCAACACTTAATCAATCCAACACGATAACGTGATAAGGTTAAGTAAATTTTCTTAATGACACTTAACCGTATAATACAGTTAATGGATGGGGTTAAGATTAGGCTTAACTAATCTAAACATGGTAATCGGATGGGGTTAAGTTAGCCTAGACTTAATTAATCCAACTTGGTAATTTAATGGGGTTAAGTTAAACACTTAACTAATTTAACACGATGATTTGATGAGGTTAAGTGACCTATACTTAACCAATCTAACTCGTTAATTTGATGAGGTTAAGTTAATCTATACTTAACCAATCCAACGTGAAAACATGATAAGGCTAAGTCACGAATCACTTGAATACGCTTGACCGATTTGATGACAAGGTCAAGTTAAATTATATAATTAACCAATCTAAAATGATAATTAGACAAGGTTAAGTCATGGATTCCTTGATATACTTAACCAACTTGACACATGGTTTGTAGGGTTAAGTCTTGGACTTGTATACTTAGCCAATTTTGACATGGTTTGTAGACGGGCTAAGTTATGAACTTATGTGACACTTAACCCATTAGATAAACCCTAATTCGGAGGATTAGGTAAATAACCATAGTTAACAAGGATTATGGAAATAAGGCTAAGTGGTAAACCTTAGTTAAGGGAAACTAAGTAATAATTCTTAGTCAAGGAAATTTGGACCATTTCTTAGATAAATTAGTAACCCGATACGTTAGGTCAACGTTTAAGAATGCGTGTAGGAGCAGGCTATCTAATTTAGATAAAGGCTCCAACGAACTGGGTAACGAAGCAGCGGCTTCGGGGAACGTGAGGATATTCTTGGGATCCCTCTGTGAGCTGCCAGGTCATTATACTAGGCTCACGAGAGGTTGAGGTCTGCGGTAGAAGAACCAAGAATATGCCTTGGTTGCTATGCGAGCGACCTAAAGACTGGGGTGGATAGCAGTGAGTCGACGAATACATAAGGTGCCCGAGATAGCAAGTTCGTCGATCATCTACCATCTTGAGTCAAGCGTGTACGTACGGAAAGGCAGGGAACACCCAACAGACCATAATTGCTATCTAATTATGGGTGAGGTAGGCCGTAGGATGTGGGCTGGCCGGAGTGTAGTTCTCATGCAAGATTTTCTCTTGTGTTGCCTTTCACTAGTTGAGGGAGGGGTCTCGTGGGACCATAGCCACGTGTAGAAAAGCAGACCTTAGTATCTGCATCGGTAGATAAATCTAAAGCTCCCGACCGAGTCCTGTATTTCTTGGTTTGCCCTGTGACAGGACTCGGATGGCACGATGTGATACATGTGCATACAGTTATAGAAAAACGATTCACGATGAATGCGTGGGAAAAAGGGCGCGGTTGAGGGTTAGCGTAATCCCTAGTGGCCTAGGTGGTTTAACCCAAACCGAAATACGAAAGCGTGCAATAGGTAAGCGTAATCCCTAATGGTGCTAGGTGGCGTAAGTCCTAGTAGTTCAAACGATGATTCATATGGAAGAGCCTAGCTAGAACAAGGGTGACAGTCAAAACGATTTCAAGGATAATACGACATGAGGAAGCCCGTACGAGGTACGGCAAAGGACTGAACTTATATACATGGAAAGAAACATATGATTTGAGTAACCTATATATGCGATATGTTAGGTTGACATGGACCATTACACGATTTTGAGTAAGGGACATTCATGGTTAACACATAACAAGGCTGGGATACTAGTACGGAGGGTGCAGAGCAAATATACATGTTAGAACCAGGAAGAATATACGGAATAGATACCGTGGGATGTTAGACGGGGTAGATACCTTGGGATAGTATACTTGATAGAAGTCTGACGATATGATACCTTGATTTATCGTGACACCGTAGTTTATCATGATACCTTAGTTCAGTAGTTATCCTGTTATTCTGATTTAGCTTATCTATCTTGTTATCATGCTTATGTTCATCTCAGTTCCTCATGCCAGTTAACTTTACTAGTTTATATGCTGATAGTAGATAGGGCTTACCAGTCTTTATGACTGACCCCGTTTTCTTTCGCTTCTTGTCTTCCGTTTCCCCCCCCCCCCAAGGTTACAGGGAGGAAATACTGTTGTTTAGTTCAGACTTCTTCTGCTTGAAGGTCATCATGGATGGCTTGGACTTTGCTTGGCTATGGCTACTTTACTGTTTTATTTGGGGAATAATTTATGGAAAAGTCTTAATGCTTCTTTATTATTGCAAGACAGGTTTTGATGTACTCTGATGTAAAAGGCTTTAGACCTTAATTATTTTGTTTATGAAAGTTCGATTTTACTTCCGCTATTTTATATGTTCTGTCTTGTGATATTTCTGTGCATGTTTACCAATAATGCCCCTCTAAAGCTAGTGCATTCCTTTGCGAGTGACCCTAGCGGAGGCGGGGTGTTACATTTGGTATCAGAGCAGAGGGTTACCAGATTGGGCAAAAGTTTTTAAAGACCTTCTGAAAACTATTTGAAAATCGTTTATAAAGAAGCATTTTTCAAGAAAGTTTTCTTTTAAAAAGAAAAGGCTATTCCCCAAAGGCCATTAGGATTATCCTTGTTTCCTTAATTGAATCTCTTTTCCTTTCTTTCCTCCATCTGTAGTCACAGTGGTTTTAACTGCGACTAGTCTTTTCTATCTTCGAAAGTGCTTTCCATGCGATGGAGGCTGTTCTCGGGAGACCAGTGGCCGCGTTATAAGAAAGGATAGTGAGAAAGAGGATAAAGGATACGAGTTTAAGGATGAGCAACTTGTTGGTATGGCTCAACTCAGAATGAGAGAGAAAGATGAACAATGAAACCCATGACGGGAGAGTACCTTTGGCATGGTGGAACGGGACGGATAGTTAAATATCATGGGACAAGGACAAGATCATTGGGAGGGCAGTAGTATGCTCTCATTTCTAGGGTACCTCAGAAGGAGGGTAACGATCTTGTTAAAGGTTTAGCTTTTCTTCTCTATCATCCTGTCGGGACTTTGTTTTGATCACCGCATCTTTTAAGTCCGCTTCGATAGTTGAGTCTCTGCACCTTAGTACTAGCGTAGTAGAGGATCCCGTTTTTGTCTCAAGTCCTATTGGAAGATCGGTCCATTTACTCATGGCTTGTTTGGATTTGAGAATGTCTATATCAAGTGTTGAGCTTGGAAATAATGCTTATGTTTATAAGTTGCGGATGGATTCTAGGGGTAAAGTGGTTATCCAGTAAAGGATACCATTCTCGGTTTTAGAAAGAGGGTGGTTGGATTCTTGACTTGCCTTGGTGATACCCTCGAAGTCTTGTGAAACCCTTTTTGGGTTCTGTCATGGTTAGTTACCTAGAATCCCGGGATGCATTTGTTGGTAATCCGTTCAAATAGGATTCGCCGCTAAGGCGGATGGTTCGTTTCGATTATGCATGAGTTATGGGAATCACCCTAGTAAGAACTCTTGGCAACATGGATTGGCATCGGAAAACGAGATCCAGAATTCACTGGTGAATTTTGGAGAGCTTGCATGAGTACGCAGATATGTTTGAGCCAAGCATACTAGGGAAAGAATAAGTGAAACGAGAGGCGACAGTGAAATGAGTTCCACTCACACCTTGGAAATAGGAAGCAAGGAACTACGAAATCATGAAGTCAAAAGACGGTCAAGGCACAATGGAATTAAGCTCGAGGAAATACGACTCTGATGGTCAAAGACTAGATACGCGCATGATATCTCTTTTTGGGAGTATATCCTTGATCCCTGTTTTCTGTAGAGCTTACTTGTAGGCTATCTTTTGTGGACATCCTCTCGGTCCTATTTTCTGTTACAAACCCCGTAAGGAGTTTGTCCTGTTTATCTTCTCGACCCTGTTTCAGGGAATCTTAGGTAGAACCCTATGGATGTAAACATGTATTTGAAACATGTTATGGTTGATATGGTTGCAAATGGTTGCAAGTGGTTGCTCGTGGATGCGCGAATTAACATTAGATATTAGCTCGACTCGGTCACATTTCATATTGCGTATGCACGAGTATTTATACTTGCTTATGGATGAAATTGAATGTGTTACCATGTGGACGTTGCATATGGATGAATGTTTGTGCACGCATATAGTGTATATATATGACTAGGACTATTTGCATACATGTTGGATTCATAGCACTAAACATATTTTTGCATTCAAGAGATTTTTCAGGCCTGATCATTAGCATTAGCTAAGGAACATATACACACACGTTTTGCATATATTCATACAGCATTAGAAATCATCTAAGGACAATGGTTGCTTGTGGATGATGTTTTGAGTAGATGGATGATGGATGGTAGGATATGTTCTTCCTAACTTAGAGATTTCGGGGACGAAATTCTAAAAGGTGGGGAGAATGTAACAACCCGTATTTCAATAACATGTTAAAACGAGAATCAAGGCAGAATTTAATTTTAAATTCTGAATCAAGTAAAACGGGCTATGCCATTGCGTTCGTCTCGGAAAAATACGCGAAATAGAGTCCGAGTTTTCGAAAATCGGAGTCCGTATGACCAAGATATGGCCTCGCGAAGTTTCACGAAAAATTCCCAAATTAAAGTATACTTAATTAAGTGAAATGGGTTGCGCAGAGAAATATATATATATATATTGATATATATATATATATATATATATAATTGAAAATTTAATAAATAAATATGCAAAAATGTTCAAAACAGCGAATTGGGAGAGGGGAATAACCGAACCGGCCGATTTTTGAGGTCGACCCGAGCCCGCTGGGTCGACTAGGGGTTAATCCAGGGTGTTTGGCTGTCAACCCGTGGGCCGATTCGCTCAAATGCAGATTTTGCATTTGGATGGTTCTCATGGTTCATCTTTAATCTAAAGGCCCTAGATGGTTCCTACACTTGACTTCTTCCCCAAGACATGCTTTGATGGCTTGGATTGAATCTAGGTTTAATCCTATGGCCTAAAACACTTGCCTAATCTATAAATAAGACCCTAACCTATCCTAAACCCTCATTATTCACTCATGTAACTAAACTATGGCCAAATTTCTACTCTCATGGCCTCCACTCAACTATCCTAGCCTCCACTTCATTTCTATGAGAGGTTTCATAATCATGAGAATGTTAGAGAGTCCCTATGTTAGTATGAGAGCTTCTCAAGTTGATTTCAAGGCAAAAGCTATGATCTTTGTTCATAAATATGGTGTTTTTAGTGATTTGGTGCATCCATCTTTGGGTTTTTGGGTGATGGCATGCATAGGCTTCATCATAAGCTTTGGTTTAATCGATTTAGGCCTTCATAGCAAGGTAATCCCTTCTCCTACTATTAGATATGAACTTTAAACTTAATATGACATGTTGTAAGTGGGTTTAAACATTAGTATGTAGCATGCTATCATCTTATGCAAGCTTATAAAGTCATTACCTTGGTCTTGTGGTCATAAAGCTTTGACCTTTATGTTGAAATGTTGCATTATGCAACATGAGAACCCTTATAACCTTCATGTCAACTTGCATATGAAGCCATAACCCTTATGTGAGGTCATATGCGAGTTACTTGTCATCATTCCATGTTGTTTATCACCATGATTCGCTTATGTGCCAAGTTTGGGTTTATGCATGTTTTTGAGGCTTAACAATGGTATATGCAAGCTAATGAACACATTTGTGCCTCATTCGCCACCATGATTAATTTGTGGCTTAATATCCATCTTTGTCATGCTTTTGCCAAGTCTCTTCTTTTAATCCATTACGTTGTTGCGAACGTATATGCGAGTTTAAAAGCGTTGGGTTATGTTATGGGTAATTTCTAATGGCATGAAAATACAACTTGAAAACATGACTTGAAATATAACATGAAAGTTGACATGTAAGTATGCATAAAAACATGAGCTTGGGAATTTACCTATTAAGTTAGGTCTACCCTTTGGGAATTCACCTATTAAGTTAGGTCTACCCAAATGCTTGAAAACTTGTAACATGTTTTGGAAACATGATGAACTTAGATAATATAAGTATGGCCAACTCGAGGTTGGGTTGAGTTTGCAACGTAAAACTACCCGGAACCGACCGGCCTAACTAGTAGTTGCAAACAATAGGACCCAATGTGAGAAGTTGGTCATGTCGCGCTTAAGACCCGAGGTTAGACTAGGTTGTGGTATAAATCTACCCGGACCCGCCCGGCTTAACTAGTAACCACAACAAGGTCTAATGTGAGAGGTTGAGGGTGCATTAATTAAATTAATGCCACATAATAGGGTTAAGTTAATTTGATTAATGAGGCTTAACCAAATATGATATGGACAAATGGGTTAAGTAATTTGATTAGGCTAATGATACTTAACAAAACATGATAAGCTTGGGTAGGTTAAGTAACTTGATTTGCCTAATGACACTTGACCATTTTTATACGACTAGTGGACGGGATTAAGTTAACCAACACTTAATCAATCCAACACGATAACGTGATAAGGTTAAGTAAATTTTCTTAATGACACTTAACCGTATAATACAGTTAATGGATGGGGTTAAGATTAGGCTTAACTAATCTAAACATGGTAATCGGATGGGGTTAAGTTAGCCTAGACTTAATTAATCCAACTTGGTAATTTAATGGGGTTAAGTTAAACACTTAACTAATTTAACACGATGATTTGATGAGGTTAAGTGACCTATACTTAACCAATCTAACTCGTTAATTTGATGAGGTTAAGTTAATCTATACTTAACCAATCCAACGTGAAAACATGATAAGGCTAAGTCACGAATCACTTGAATACGCTTGACCGATTTGATGACAAGGTCAAGTTAAATTATATAATTAACCAATCTAAAATGATAATTAGACGAGGTTAAGTCATGGATTCCTTGATATACTTAACCAACTTGACACATGGTTTGTAGGGTTAAGTCTTGGACTTGTATACTTAGCCAATTTTGACATGGTTTGTAGACGGGCTAAGTTATGAACTTAAGTGACACTTAACCCATTAGATAAACCCTAATTCGGAGGATTAGGTAAATAACCATAGTTAACAAGGATTATGGAAATAAGGCTAAGTGGTAAACCTTAGTTAAGGGAAACTAAGTAATAATTCTTAGTCAAGGAAATTTGGACCATTTCTTAGATAAATTAGTAACCCGATACGTTAGGTCAACGTTTAAGAATGCGTGTAGGAGCAGGCTATCTAATTTAGATAAAGGCTCCAACGAACTGGGTAACGAAGCAGCAGCTTCGGGGAACGTGAGGATATTCTTGGGATCCCTCTGTGAGCTGCCAGGTCATTATACTAGGCTCACGAGAGGTTGAGGTCTGCGGTAGAAGAACCAAGAATATGCCTTGGTTGCTATGCGAGCGACCTAAAGACTGGGGTGGATAGCAGTGAGTCGACGAATACATAAGGTGCCCGAGATAGCAAGTTCGTCGATCATCTACCATCTTGAGTCAAGCGTGTACGTACGGAAAGGCAGGGAACACCCAACAGACCATAATTGCTATCTAATTATGGGTGAGGTAGGCCGTAGGATGTGGGCTGGCCGGAGTGTAGTTCTCATGCAAGATTTTCTCTTGTGTTGCCTTTCACTAGTTGAGGGAGGGGTCTCGTGGGACCATAGCCACGTGTAGAAAAGCAGACCTTAGTATCTGCATCGGTAGATAAATCTAAAGCTCCCGACCGAGTCCTGTATTTCTTGGTTTGCCCTGTGACAGGACTCGGATGGCACGATGTGATACATGTGCATACAGTTATAGAAAAACGATTCATGATGAATGCGTGGGAAAAAGGGCGCGGTTGAGGGTTAGCGTAATCCCTAGTGGCCTAGGTGGTTTAACCCAAACCGAAATACGAAAGCGTGCAATAGGTAAGCGTAATCCCTAGTGGTGCTAGGTGGCGTAAGTCCTAGTAGTTCAAATGATGATTCATATGGAAGAGCCTAGCTAGAACAAGGGTGACAGTCAAAACGATTTCAAGGATAATACGACATGAGGAAGCCCGTACGAGGTACGGCAAAGGACTGAACTTATATACATGGAAAGAAACATATGATTTGAGTAACCTATATATGCGATATGTTAGGTTGACATGGACCATTACACGATTTTGAGTAAGGGACATTCATGGTTAACACATAACAAGGCTGGGATACTAGTACGGAGGGTGCAGAGCAAATATACATGTTAGAACCAGGAAGAATATACGGAATAGATACCGTGGGATGTTAGACGGGGTAGATACCTTGGGATAGTATACTTGATAGAAGTCTGACGATATGATACCTTGATTTATCGTGACACCGTAGTTTATCATGATACCTTAGTTCAGTAGTTATCCTGTTATTCTGATTTAGCTTATCTATCTTGTTATCATGCTTATGTTCATCTCAGTTCCTCATGCCAGTTAACTTTACTAGTTTATATGCTGATAGTAGATAGGGCTTACCAGTCTTTATGACTGACCCCGTTTTCTTTCGCTTCTTGTCTTCCGTTTCCCCCCCCCCCCCCCCCCAAGGTTACAGGGAGGAAATACTGTTGTTTAGTTCAGACTTCTTCTGCTTGAAGGTCATCATGGATGGCTTGGACTTTGCTTGGCTATGGCTACTTTACTGTTTTATTTGGGGAATAATTTATGGAAAAGTCTTAATGCTTCTTTATTATTGCAAGACAGGTTTTGATGTACTCTGATGTAAAAGGCTTTAGACCTTAATTATTTTGTTTATGAAAGTTCGATTTTACTTCCGCTATTTTATATGTTCTGTCTTGTGATATTTCTGTGCATGTTTACCAATAATGCCCCTCTAAAGCTAGTGCATTCCTTTGCGAGTGACCCTAGCGGAGGCGGGGTGTTACATTTGGTATCAGAGCAGAGGGTTACCAGATTGGGCAAAAGTTTTTAAAGACCTTCTGAAAACTATTTGAAAATCGTTTATAAAGAAGCATTTTTCAAGAAAGTTTTCTTTTAAAAAGAAAAGGCTATTCCCCAAAGGCCATTAGGATTATCCTTGTTTCCTTAATTGAATCTCTTTTCCTTTCTTTCCTCCATCTGTAGTCACAGTGGTTTTAACTGCGACTAGTCTTTTCTATCTTCGAAAGTGCTTTCCATGCGATGGAGGCTGTTCTCGGGAGACCAGTGGCCGCGTTATAAGAAAGGATAGTGAGAAAGAGGATAAAGGATACGAGTTTAAGGATGAGCAACTTGTTGGTATGGCTCAACTCAGAATGAGAGAGAAAGATGAACAATGAAACCCATGACGGGAGAGTACCTTTGGCATGGTGGAACGGGACGGATAGTTAAATATCATGGGACAAGGACAAGATCATCGGGAGGGCAGTAGTATGCTCTCATTTCTAGGGTACCTCAGAAGGAGGGTAACGATCTTGTTAAAGGTTTAGCTTTTCTTCTCTATCATCCTGTCGGGACTTTGTTTTGATCACCGCATCTTTTAAGTCCACTTCGATAGTTGAGTCTCTGCACCTTAGTACTAGCGTAGTAGAGGATCCCGTTTTTGTCTCAAGTCCTATTGGAAGATCGGTCCATTTACTCATGGCTTGTTTGGATTTGAGAATGTCTATATCAAGTGTTGAGCTTGGAAATAATGCTTATGTTTATAAGTTGCGGATGGATTCTAGGGGTAAAGTGGTTATCCAGTAAAGGATACCATTCTCGGTTTTAGAAAGAGGGTGGTTGGATTCTTGACTTGCCTTGGTGATACCCTCGAAGTCTTGTGAAACCCTTTTTGGGTTCTGTCATGGTTAGTTACCTAGAATCCCGGGATGCATTTGTTGGTAATCCGTTCAAATAGGATTCGCCGCTAAGGCGGATGGTTCGTTTCGATTATGCATGAGTTATGGGAATCACCCTAGTAAGAACTCTTGGCAACATGGATTGGCATCGGAAAACGAGATCCAGAATTCACTGGTGAATTTTGGAGAGCTTGCATGAGTACGCAGATATGTTTGAGCCAAGCATACTAGGGAAAGAATAAGTGAAACGAGAGGCGACAGTGAAATGAGTTCCACTCACACCTTGGAAATAGGAAGCAAGGAACTACGAAATCATGAAGTCAAAAGACGGTCAAGGCACAATGGAATTAAGCTCGAGGAAATACGACTCTGATGGTCAAAGACTAGATACGCGCATGATATCTCTTTTTGGGAGTATATCCTTGATCCCTGTTTTCTATAGAGCTTACTTGTAGGCTATCTTTTGTGGACATCCTCTCGGTCCTATTTTCTGTTACAAACCCCGTAAGGAGTTTGTCCTGTTTATCTTCTCGACCCTGTTTCAGGGAATCTTAGGTAGAACCCTATGGATGTACACATGTATTTGAAACATGTTATGGTTGATATGGTTGCAAATGGTTGCAAGTGGTTGCTCGTGGATGCGCGAATTAACATTAGATATTAGCTCGACTCGGTCACATTTCATATTGCATATGCACGAGTATTTATACTTGCTTATGGATGAAATTGAATGTGTTACCATGTGGACGTTGCATATGGATGAATGTTTGTGCACGCATATAGTGTATATATATGACTAGGACTATTTGCATACATGTTGGATTCATAGCACTAAACATATTTTTGCATTCAAGAGATTTTTCAGGCCTGATCATTAGCATTAGCTAAGGAACATATACACACACGTTTTGCATATATTCATACAGCATTAGAAATCATCTAAGGACAATGGTTTCTTGTGGATGATGTTTTGAGTAGATGGATGATGGATGGTAGGATATGTTCTTCCTAACTTAGAGATTTCGGGGACGAAATTCTAAAAGGTGGGGAGAATGTAACAACCCTTATTTCAATAACATGTTAAAACGAGAATCAAGGCAGAATTTAATTTTAAATTCTGAATCAAGTAAAACGGGCTATGCCATTGCGTTCGTCTCGGAAAAATACGCGAAATAGAGTCCGAGTTTTCGAAAATCGGAGTCCGTATGACCAAGATATGGCCTCGCGAAGTTTCACGAAAAATTCCCAAATTAAAGTATACTTAATTAAGTGAAATGGGTTGCGCAGAGAAATATATATATATTGATATATATATATATATATATATATATATATAATTGAAAATTTAATAAATAAATATGCAAAAATGTTCAAAACAGCGAATTGGGAGAGGGGAATAACCGAACCGGCCGATTTTTGAGGTCGACCCGAGCCCGCTGGGTCGACTAGGGGTTAATCCAGGGTGTTTGGCTGTCAACCCGTGGGCCGATTCGCTCAAATGCAGATTTTGCATTTGGATGGTTCTCATGGTTCATCTTTAATCTAAAGGCCCTAGATGGTTCCTACACTTGACTTCTTCCCCAAGACATGCTTTGATGGCTTGGATTGAATCTAGGTTTAATCCTATGGCCTAAAACACTTGCCTAATCTATAAATAAGACCCTAACCTATCCTAAACCCTCATTATTCACTCATGTAACTAAACTATGGCCAAATTTCTACTCTCATGGCCTCCACTCAACTATCCTAGCCTCCACTTCATTTCTATGAGAGGTTTCATAATCATGAGAATGTTAGAGAGTCCCTATGTTAGTATGAGAGCTTCTCAAGTTGATTTCAAGTCAAAAGCTATGATCTTTGTTCATAAATATGGTGTTTTTAGTGATTTGGTGCATCCATCTTTGGGTTTTTGGGTGATGGCATGCATAGGCTTCATCATAAGCTTTGGTTTAATCGATTTAGGCCTTCATAGCAAGGTAATCCCTTCTCCTACTATTAGATATGAACTTTAAACTTAATATGACATGTTGTAAGTGGGTTTAAACATTAGTATGTAGCATGCTATCATCTTATGCAAGCTTATAAAGTCATTACCTTGGTCTTGTGGTCATAAAGCTTTGACCTTTATGTTGAAATGTTGCATTATGCAACATGAGAACCCTTATAACCTTCATGTCAACTTGCATATGAAGCCATAACCCTTATGTGAGGTCATATGCGAGTTACTTGTCATCATTCCATGTTGTTTATCACCATGATTCGCTTATGTGCCAAGTTTGGGTTTATGCATGTTTTTGAGGCTTAACAATGGTATATGCAAGCTAATGAACACATTTGTGCCTCATTCGCCACCATGATTAATTTGTGGCTTAATATCCATCTTTGTCATGCTTTTGCCAAGTCTCTTCTTTTAATCCATTACGTTGTTGCGAACGTATATGCGAGTTTAAAAGCGTTGGGTTATGTTATGGGTAATTTCTAATGGCATGAAAATACAACTTGAAAACATGACTTGAAATATAACATGAAAGTTGACATGTAAGTATGCATAAAAACATGAGCTTGGGAATTTACCTATTAAGTTAGGTCTACCCTTTGGGAATTCACCTATTAAGTTAGGTCTACCCAAATGCTTGAAAACTTGTAACATGTTTTGGAAACATGATGAACTTAGATAATATAAGTATGGCCAACTCGAGGTTGGGTTGAGTTTGCAACGTAAAACTACCCGGAACCGACCGGCCTAACTAGTAGTTGCAAACAATAGGACCCAATGTGAGAAGTTGGTCATGTCGCGCTTAAGACCCGAGGTTAGACTAGGTTGTGGTATAAATCTACCCGGACCCGCCCGGCTTAACTAGTAACCACAACAAGGTCTAATGTGAGAGGTTGAGGGTGCATTAATTAAATTAATGCCACATAATAGGGTTAAGTTAATTTGATTAATGAGGCTTAACCAAATATGATATGGACAAATGGGTTAAGTAATTTGATTAGGCTAATGATACTTAACAAAACATGATAAGCTTGGGTAGGTTAAGTAACTTGATTTGCCTAATGACACTTGACCATTTTTATACGACTAGTGGACGGGATTAAGTTAACCAACACTTAATCAATCCAACACGATAACGTGATAAGGTTAAGTAAATTTTCTTAATGACACTTAACCGTATAATACAGTTAATGGATGGGGTTAAGATTAGGCTTAACTAATCTAAACATGGTAATCGGATGGGGTTAAGTTAGCCTAGACTTAATTAATCCAACTTGGTAATTTAATGGGGTTAAGTTAAACACTTAACTAATTTAACACGATGATTTGATGAGGTTAAGTGACCTATACTTAACCAATCTAACTCGTTAATTTGATGAGGTTAAGTTAATCTATACTTAACCAATCCAACGTGAAAACATGATAAGGCTAAGTCACAAATCACTTGAATACGCTTGACCGATTTGATGACAAGGTCAAGTTAAATTATATAATTAACCAATCTAAAATGATAATTAGACGAGGTTAAGTCATGGATTCCTTGATATACTTAACCAACTTGACACATGGTTTGTAGGGTTAAGTCTTGGACTTGTATACTTAGCCAATTTTGACATGGTTTGTAGACGGGCTAAGTTATGAACTTAAGTGACACTTAACCCATTAGATAAACCCTAATTCGGAGGATTAGGTAAATAACCATAGTTAACAAGGATTATGGAAATAAGGCTAAGTGGTAAACCTTAGTTAAGGGAAACTAAGTAATAATTCTTAGTCAAGGAAATTTGGACCATTTCTTAGATAAATTAGTAACCCGATACGTTAGGTCAACGTTTAAGAATGCGTGTAGGAGCAGGCTATCTAATTTAGATAAAGGCTCCAACGAACTGGGTAACGAAGCAGCAGCTTCGGGGAACGTGAGGATATTCTTGGGATCCCTCTGTGAGCTGCCAGGTCATTATACTAGGCTCACGAGAGGTTGAGGTCTGCGGTAGAAGAACCAAGAATATGCCTTGGTTGCTATGCGAGCGACCTAAAGACTGGGGTGGATAGCAGTGAGTCGACGAATACATAAGGTGCCCGAGATAGCAAGTTCGTCGATCATCTACCATCTTGAGTCAAGCGTGTACGTACGGAAAGGCAGGGAACACCCAACAGACCATAATTGCTATCTAATTATGGGTGAGGTAGGCCGTAGGATGTGGGCTGGCCGGAGTGTAGTTCTCATGCAAGATTTTCTCTTGTGTTGCCTTTCACTAGTTGAGGGAGGGGTCTCGTGGGACCATAGCCACGTGTAGAAAAGCAGACCTTAGTATCTGCATCGGTAGATAAATCTAAAGCTCCCGACCGAGTCCTGTATTTCTTGGTTTGCCCTGTGACAGGACTCGGATGGCACGATGTGATACATGTGCATACAGTTATAGAAAAACGATTCATGATGAATGCGTGGGAAAAAGGGCGCGGTTGAGGGTTAGCGTAATCCCTAGTGGCCTAGGTGGTTTAACCCAAACCGAAATACGAAAGCGTGCAATAGGTAAGCGTAATCCCTAGTGGTGCTAGGTGGCGTAAGTCCTAGTAGTTCAAACGATGATTCATATGGAAGAGCCTAGCTAGAACAAGGGTGACAGTCAAAACGATTTCAAGGATAATACGACATGAGGAAGCCCGTACGAGGTACGGCAAAGGACTGAACTTATATACATGGAAAGAAACATATGATTTGAGTAACCTATATATGCGATATGTTAGGTTGACATGGACCATTACACGATTTTGAGTAAGGGACATTCATGGTTAACACATAACAAGGCTGGGATACTAGTACGGAGGGTGCAGAGCAAATATACATGTTAGAACCAGGAAGAATATACGGAATAGATACCGTGGGATGTTAGACGGGGTAGATACCTTGGGATAGTATACTTGATAGAAGTCTGACGATATGATACCTTGATTTATCGTGACACCGTAGTTTATCATGATACCTTAGTTCAGTAGTTATCCTGTTATTCTGATTTAGCTTATCTATCTTGTTATCATGCTTATGTTCATCTCAGTTCCTCATGCCAGTTAACTTTACTAGTTTATATGCTGATAGTAGATAGGGCTTACCAGTCTTTATGACTGACCCCGTTTTCTTTCGCTTCTTGTCTTCCGTTTCCCTCCCCCCCCCCCAAGGTTACAGGGAGGAAATACTGTTGTTTAGTTCAGACTTCTTCTGCTTGAAGGTCATCATGGATGGCTTGGACTTTGCTTGGCTATGGCTACTTTACTGTTTTATTTGGGGAATAATTTATGGAAAAGTCTTAATGCTTCTTTATTATTGCAAGACAGGTTTTGATGTACTCTGATGTAAAAGGCTTTAGACCTTAATTATTTTGTTTATGAAAGTTCGATTTTACTTCCGCTATTTTATATGTTCTGTCTTGTGATATTTCTGTGCATGTTTACCAATAATGCCCCTCTAAAGCTAGTGCATTCCTTTGCGAGTGACCCTAGCGGAGGCGGGGTGTTACATTTGGTATCAGAGCAGAGGGTTACCAGATTGGGCAAAAGTTTTTAAAGACCTTCTGAAAACTATTTGAAAATCGTTTATAAAGAAGCATTTTTCAAGAAAGTTTTCTTTTAAAAAGAAAAGGCTATTCCCCAAAGGCCATTAGGATTATCCTTGTTTCCTTAATTGAATCTCTTTTCCTTTCTTTCCTCCATCTGTAGTCACAGTGGTTTTAACTGCGACTAGTCTTTTCTATCTTCGAAAGTGCTTTCCATGCGATGGAGGTTGTTCTCGGGAGACCAGTGGCCGCGTTATAAGAAAGGATAGTGAGAAAGAGGATAAAGGATACGAGTTTAAGGATGAGCAACTTGTTGGTATGGCTCAACTCAGAATGAGAGAGAAAGATGAACAATGAAACCCATGACGGGAGAGTACCTTTGGCATGGTGGAACGGGACGGATAGTTAAATATCATGGGACAAGGACAAGATCATCGGGAGGGCAGTAGTATGCTCTCATTTCTAGGGTACCTCAGAAGGAGGGTAACGATCTTGTTAAAGGTTTAGCTTTTCTTCTCTATCATCCTGTCGGGACTTTGTTTTGATCACCGCATCTTTTAAGTCCACTTCGATAGTTGAGTCTCTGCACCTTAGTACTAGCGTAGTAGAGGATCCCGTTTTTGTCTCAAGTCCTATTGGAAGATCGGTTCATTTACTCATGGCTTGTTTGGATTTGAGAATGTCTATATCAAGTGTTGAGCTTGGAAATAATGCTTATGTTTATAAGTTGCGGATGGATTCTAGGGGTAAAGTGGTTATCCAGTAAAGGATACCATTCTCGGTTTTAGAAAGAGGGTGGTTGGATTCTTGACTTGCCTTGGTGATACCCTCGAAGTCTTGTGAAACCCTTTTTGGGTTCTGTCATGGTTAGTTACCTAGAATCCCGGGATGCATTTGTTGGTAATCCGTTCAAATAGGATTCGCCGCTAAGGCGGATGGTTCGTTTCGATTATGCATGAGTTATGGGAATCACCCTAGTAAGAACTCTTGGCAACATGGATTGGCATCGGAAAACGAGATCCAGAATTCACTGGTGAATTTTGGAGAGCTTGCATGAGTACGCAGATATGTTTGAGCCAAGCATACTAGGGAAAGAATAAGTGAAACGAGAGGCGACAGTGAAATGAGTTCCACTCACACCTTGGAAATAGGAAGCAAGGAACTACGAAATCATGAAGTCAAAAGACGGTCAAGGCACAATGGAATTAAGCTCGAGGAAATACGACTCTGATGGTCAAAGACTAGATACGCGCATGATATCTCTTTTTGGGAGTATATCCTTGATCCCTGTTTTCTATAGAGCTTACTTGTAGGCTATCTTTTGTGGACATCCTCTCGGTCCTATTTTCTGTTACAAACCCCGTAAGGAGTTTGTCCTGTTTATCTTCTCGACCCTGTTTCAGGGAATCTTAGGTAGAACCCTATGGATGTACACATGTATTTGAAACATGTTATGGTTGATATGGTTGCAAATGGTTGCAAGTGGTTGCTCGTGGATGCGCGAATTAACATTAGATATTAGCTCGACTCGGTCACATTTCATATTGCATATGCACGAGTATTTATACTTGCTTATGGATGAAATTGAATGTGTTACCATGTGGACGTTGCATATGGATGAATGTTTGTGCACGCATATAGTGTATATATATGACTAGGACTATTTGCATACATGTTGGATTCATAGCACTAAACATATTTTTGCATTCAAGAGATTTTTCAGGCCTGATCATTAGCATTAGCTAAGGAACATATACACACACGTTTTGCATATATTCATACAGCATTAGAAATCATCTAAGGACAATGGTTTCTTGTGGATGATGTTTTGAGTAGATGGATGATGGATGGTAGGATATGTTCTTCCTAACTTAGAGATTTCGGGGACGAAATTCTAAAAGGTGGGGAGAATGTAACAACCCTTATTTCAATAACATGTTAAAACGAGAATCAAGGCAGAATTTAATTTTAAATTCTGAATCAAGTAAAACGGGCTATGCCATTGCGTTCGTCTCGGAAAAATACGCGAAATAGAGTCCGAGTTTTCGAAAATCGGAGTCCGTATGACCAAGATATGGCCTCGCGAAGTTTCACGAAAAATTCCCAAATTAAAGTATACTTAATTAAGTGAAATGGGTTGCGCAGAGAAATATATATATATTGATATATATATATATATATATAATTGAAAATTTAATAAATAAATATGCAAAAATGTTCAAAACAGCGAATTGGGAGAGGGGAATAACCGAACCGGCCGATTTTTGAGGTCGACCCGAGCCCGCTGGGTCGACTAGGGGTTAATCCAGGGTGTTTGGCTGTCAACCCGTGGGCCGATTCGCTCAAATGCAGATTTTGCATTTGGATGGTTCTCATGGTTCATCTTTAATCTAAAGGCCCTAGATGGTTCCTACACTTGACTTCTTCCCCAAGACATGCTTTGATGGCTTGGATTGAATCTAGGTTTAATCCTATGGCCTAAAACACTTGCCTAATCTATAAATAAGACCCTAACCTATCCTAAACCCTCATTATTCACTCATGTAACTAAACTATGGCCAAATTTCTACTCTCATGGCCTCCACTCAACTATCCTAGCCTCCACTTCATTTCTATGAGAGGTTTCATAATCATGAGAATGTTAGAGAGTCCCTATGTTAGTATGAGAGCTTCTCAAGTTGATTTCAAGGCAAAAGCTATGATCTTTGTTCATAAAGATGGTGTTTTTAGTGATTTGGTGCATCCATCTTTGGGTTTTTGGGTGATGGCATGCATAGGCTTCATCATAAGCTTTGGTTTAATCGATTTAGGCCTTCATAGCAAGGTAAGCCCTTCTCCTACTATTAGATATGAACTTTAAACTTAATATGACATGTTGTAAGTGGGTTTAAACATTAGTATGTAGCATGCTATCATCTTATGCAAGCTTATAAAGTCATTACCTTGGTCTTGTGGTCATAAAGCTTTGACCTTTATGTTGAAATGTTGCATTATGCAACATGAGAACCCTTATAACCTTCATGTCAACTTGCATATGAAGCCATAACCCTTATGTGAGGTCATATGCGAGTTACTTGTCATCATTCCATGTTGTTTATCACCATGATTCGCTTATGTGCCAAGTTTGGGTTTATGCATGTTTTTGAGGCTTAACAATGGTATATGCAAGCTAATGAACACATTTGTGCCTCATTCGCCACCATGATTAATTTGTGGCTTAATATCCATCTTTGTCATGCTTTTGCCAAGTCTCTTCTTTTAATCCATTACGTTGTTGCGAACGTATATGCGAGTTTAAAAGCGTTGGGTTATGTTATGGGTAATTTCTAATGGCATGAAAATACAACTTGAAAACATGACTTGAAATATAACATGAAAGTTGACATGTAAGTATGCATAAAAACATGAGCTTGGGAATTTACCTATTAAGTTAGGTCTACCCTTTGGGAATTTACCTATTAAGTTAGGTCTACCCAAATGCTTGAAAACTTGTAACATGTTTTGGAAACATGATGAACTTAGATAATATAAGTATGGCCAACTCGAGGTTGGGTTGAGTTTGCAACGTAAAACTACCCGGAACCGACCGGCCTAACTAGTAGTTGCAAACAATAGGACCCAATGTGAGAAGTTGGTCATGTCGCGCTTAAGACCCGAGGTTAGACTAGGTTGTGGTATAAATCTACCCGGACCCGACCGGCTTAACTAGTAACCACAACAAGGTCTAATGTGAGAGGTTGAGGGTGCATTAATTAAATTAATGCCACATAATAGGGTTAAGTTAATTTGATTAATGAGGCTTAACCAAATATGATATGGACAAATGGGTTAAGTAATTTGATTAGGCTAATGATACTTAACAAAACATGATAAGCTTGGGTAGGTTAAGTAACTTGATTTGCCTAATGACACTTGACCATTTTTATACGACTAGTGGACGGGATTAAGTTAACCAACACTTAATCAATCCAACACGATAACGTGATAAGGTTAAGTAAATTTTCTTAATGACACTTAACCGTATAATACAGTTAATGGATGGGGTTAAGATTAGGCTTAACTAATCTAAACATGGTAATCGGATGGGGTTAAGTTAGCCTAGACTTAATTAATCCAACTTGGTAATTTAATGGGGTTAAGTTAAACACTTAACTAATTTAACATGATGATTTGATGAGGTTAAGTGACCTATACTTAACCAATCTAACTCGTTAATTTGATGAGGTTAAGTTAATCTATACTTAACCAATCCAACGTGAAAACATGATAAGGCTAAGTCACGAATCACTTGAATACGCTTGACCGATTTGATGACAAGGTCAAGTTAAATTATATAATTAACCAATCTAAAATGATAATTAGACGAGGTTAAGTCATGGATTCCTTGATATACTTAACCAACTTGACACATGGTTTGTAGGGTTAAGTCTTGGACTTGTATACTTAGCCAATTTTGACATGGTTTGTAGACGGGCTAAGTTATGAACTTAAGTGACACTTAACCCATTAGATAAACCCTAATTCGGAGGATTAGGTAAATAACCATAGTTAACAAGGATTATGGAAATAAGGCTAAGTGGTAAACCTTAGTTAAGGGAAACTAAGTAATAATTCTTAGTCAAGGAAATTTGGACCATTTCTTAGATAAATTAGTAACCCGATACGTTAGGTCAACGTTTAAGAATGCGTGTAGGAGCAGGCTATCTAATTTAGATAAAGGCTCCAACGAACTGGGTAACGAAGCAGCGGCTTCGGGGAACGTGAGGATATTCTTGGGATCCCTCTGTGAGCTGCCAGGTCATTATACTAGGCTCACGAGAGGTTGAGGTCTGCGGTAGAAGAACCAAGAATATGCCTTGGTTGCTATGCGAGCGACCTAAAGACTGGGGTGGATAGCAGTGAGTCGACGAATACATAAGGTGCCCGAGATAGCAAGTTCGTCGATCATCTACCATCTTGAGTCAAGCGTGTACGTACGGAAAGGCAGGGAACATCCAACAGACCATAATTGCTATCTAATTATGGGTGAGGTAGGCCGTAGGATGTGGGCTGGCCGGAGTGTAGTTCTCATGCAAGATTTTCTCTTGTGTTGCCTTTCACTAGTTGAGGGAGGGGTCTCGTGGGACCATAGCCACGTGTAGAAAAGCAGACCTTAGTATCTGCATCGGCAGATAAATCTAAAGCTCCCGACCGAGTCCTGTATTTCTTGGTTTGCCCTGTGACAGGACTCGGATGGCACGATGTGATACATGTGCATACAGTTATAGAAAAACGATTCACGATGAATGCGTGGGAAAAAGGGCGCGGTTGAGGGTTAGCGTAATCCCTAGTGGCCTAGGTGGTTTAACCCAAACCGAAATACGAAAGCGTGCAATAGGTAAGCGTAATCCCTAGTGGTGCTAGGTGGCGTAAGTCCTAGTAGTTCAAACGATGATTCATATGGAAGAGCCTAGCTAGAACAAGGGTGACAGTCAAAACGATTTCAAGGATAATACGACATGAGGAAGCCCGTACGAGGTACGGCAAAGGACTGAACTTATATACATGGAAAGAAACATATGATTTGAGTAACCTATATATGCGATATGTTAGGTTGACATGGACCATTACACGATTTTGAGTAAGGGACATTCATGGTTAACACATAACAAGGCTGGGATACTAGTACGGAGGGTGCAGAGCAAATATACATGTTAGAACCAGGAAGAATATACGGAATAGATACCGTGGGATGTTAGACGGGGTAGATACCTTGGGATAGTATACTTGATAGAAGTCTGACGATATGATACCTTGATTTATCGTGACACCGTAGTTTATCATGATACCTTAGTTCAGTAGTTATCCTGTTATTCTGATTTAGCTTATCTATCTTGTTATCATGCTTATGTTCATCTCAGTTCCTCATGCCAGTTAACTTTACTAGTTTATATGCTGATAGTAGATAGGGCTTACCAGTCTTTATGACTGACCCCGTTTTCTTTCGCTTCTTGTCTTCCGTTTCCCCCCCCCCCCCCCCAAGGTTACAGGGAGGAAATACTGTTGTTTAGTTCAGACTTCTTCTGCTTGAAGGTCATCATGGATGGCTTGGACTTTGCTTGGCTATGGCTACTTTACTGTTTTATTTGGGGAATAATTTATGGAAAAGTCTTAATGCTTCTTTATTATTGCAAGACAGGTTTTGATGTACTCTGATGTAAAAGGCTTTAGACCTTAATTATTTTGTTTATGAAAGTTCGATTTTACTTCCGCTATTTTATATGTTCTGTCTTGTGATATTTCTGTGCATGTTTACCAATAATGCCCCTCTAAAGCTAGTGCATTCCTTTGCGAGTGACCCTAGCGGAGGCGGGGTGTTACAATGTGCGTGCATGGGCCAGGCAGAGGGGGCTAAGACGACCGTGACACCAGTAGATTTGTTTGTGCACACCATGGGTTGCCACTTTAGGAAGTGATACCTCCTGCTGTGGTGCCAGCACAGGATATCTACAAGGTAGGCAACCAATCGATTAGGGTAGTGGTTAGGGTATACTTGGACGTATGACCTAATCCTACCAACTTATAGTGGAAGGGATCATCTCATTTCAGTTATGCTAGTAATAATGCAGAGTAATCAGTAGTGAGGCACATACACCTTAACTTGCTTACCTTGTCACACCTGCCATTTATGTAGTGATCTCTCTTTTCCACTTTATATGCCCATCATGTTGCTTTTAATTATCTACTAGCTAAAAGTAACTAGACTCGCCAGACTTTATGTCTGACCCTGTTGTTTCCTCTTCCTTCTTCCGCCCCTCCCCCCCTCCCCCCCCCCCCTCCCCACAGGTTCTCAGGGAGGAAACAATCAGACTTAATCAGGAATCAGATATCATCTTACTAGGAGCTACTTCTGAAGTATGCCTCAAGTTCTTGTCTCTACTATAGCTTAACTCTTTTTATTGGGGGAATGATGCCTTTTATTTTCTTAAGTACTCTGATGGTGCAAGACAGAAGTATTTTTATTGTAATGGTTTTTGTGACTTATGAAATTGTGGACCATGGTATTATGACTTATGTTTGAAACAAAAGTTTAAATTTTATATTGTTGCCTTATTTATATTTGTCTTGTAATTATTCTCTGTCTGTTTACCTATAGCGCTTCATGAAACTTAATGCATTCCCTTAGTGAGTGACATTAACGGACATAGGGTCTTTCAATACCAATTGAAGAATCCCACAGGTCGGTTTGAGTCGTCCGTTTAATGAGCTTCATAAATCGAGATTATTCTTTAAGTCGTTTTGGTAACTTAAACGAGCTCAGGTAATAATGATGCCTTATTGTCATTTGTCTCATCGGCTGACTTGGCCCGATGGTAGCTTTATACGTCAGTCGGGTCTAAACTGATGGTCATGTCAATCGAATGCGAATAGCCACCCCATCATATTATAAAAGGAAAACCCTTTTTATGTTTTTCTTTTTACTTTTTGTATCGCAAAAACTGATTTATTGCTCTATAGGAAGAAGAAGAAGAAGAGTAACAACCCGCATTTTACATATTGGAAGATCGTAAATTATTTTTATTTTATTCCCTGAGGGTTGGATCAATCTCATATTTTAATATGTTTCTTATGGGGATATGAGACATGTCCCTATTTTTTACCAATTTTGTTTGTGACCATTTTGCCCCTGTCAGTTTTGTACCGGGCATACTTTTGACTCAGGTCGAATTAGAGGTTGAGACCTATGCCATTGGAAAGGAAATGATGATTGCCTTTCCGTAGAGTGGTCACATTAAAGATTTGGCTTCGCGGTTTAGGAGAAATCGTTGTTTTAAGGTTTAACAGTTGGTTGTCCAAGTTTATAAAGTCATAATGGGTTGATTTGGAGAGGCCCATTAGTGGGCTGGTGGAAGGCTATAAATAAGGGGTGGGAGGTATGGGAAATAGTTTACTTTCCTTATTCTCTCATTTGGAAGAGCCAAGGGATTGTCAATTCCCTCATTTCTCCATCTTTCCACCATTAAAGCTTAGGAAATCGAAGATCTGCACCATTTGAGGCTAGATCTATACCGTTTCAAGGGAGATTTCATCAAATCGAGCGGATTGAACTAAGATCTCCGCTGTTCGGATTCGTATTTCATCAATTCTAAGTTAGATCGAAGGATTGGTGAGTGATATGCATCTCTCACATGGATTCAATCAAGCGTATGAGTAGTTGATCATGTTTTTCATCATTTTGAATTGATTTCGCCTAGATCTACACTTTGGCAAGTTCTATTTCATAAGAATCACCCTAGGATCTAATTTAGCAAGTTTAAACCGGTAATTCTATGCTATATCATATGATTATGCAAGTTAGATCTAGAATTTTGTTCATATGATCATTCTTCATGATTTTGGAGTGATTTGCATAATTTGGTGAAAATTGTCGTTTTCATGTTGTTAGTGAATTCATATCATGTTTGAGGTCATATTTGATGATTTGGACAAGTTTGTTTCGTTGAATTTATCGTTTGGCGAAGTTTTGGTTGAAATCAGAGTTGGATTGGAATGTGCAGGAAATGGGTCGGTCGTACTTCTGGTCAGTCATGAAGTACAAGGGCAGTACGAACCAAAGTACAGAAAGTTGGGTCGGGTCGGTCCTAATGGGTCAGTCATTATTGGGTCAGGTCAATATGAAGTTTTGGTTTTGGAGCAGGTAGATCGGTTGTGCAGAGTTGGTTGGGTCAGTCGTTACTGGTCAACCGGTTTGGAGTTCTGGTTTTTGGTGAGGAAGCAGGCGGGTCGGTCCTGTTTGAAGCAATGGAGGAGCGGGTCGGCTTTTGAGTTCTGGTCAGTCTGGTTCCATGAGAATAAGGATTGGGTCCTATTTTCTGAAATGGGTCGGTTGGGCTGAAAGAGATGGGTCGGTCGGCTCCAAGAGGGTGGGTCAGTCATCCAGGGTTATTTATCAAAAAATATATTTTTGGGTATGATCCAAATTTGAGAAAAAGGCGCTTTTTAAAAAAAATCGGGCAGAAGTGCCCAAACTCGTACTGTAGTGCAGTGTTGGTGTAACTTCGAAGTGAATTCAATTAGGAAGGCTCGAAGTGTTGAAATATGTTCATTGATCGGTGTTAATCAGCGAATGAGGTGACAACTCAAAGGTTGTGAGTTGGTGGATAATGGATTGCTCGAGAAGGTTGCTTGAGCTATAAAGAGTCATCGGGTTGGATGACTAGAGATGCGAAGGCCGAGAGATTATCTTTGTCGTAAGTTCTAGCAGACTCAAAGCAGGGGTACGATAGAGGCACCTAAAAGACCGGTTGAAGGTCGAGTACTCTGGGTATCGTTGGAAGGCCTAGTTGTCAAGGTTGGACATACACACGTATCGTTGAAAGGCATGTGGAGTTTATGCTAGAACTAGGGTCACCATTAGCCCTTGACATATGGCATGGTTGGTTGTCATACGATCAACGATGGTTTCAAAGCAGGATTGGCGATGATAGCCGGAGTCTGCCATGGATGATTGGTTGCTTTGTTTGAACCATCTCATGTAGATTGTCCAACGTCGAAGAAGATGTTCCTTAGGTACTTTCCTGATATTGGTTTAGGCCTCTGAGGCTTGTTCTTAAGGGATGTTGAGTTCGATTAGAATGGTTTACATAAGACATATACTTTGGATGTCATGAGTGCTTTGCGATAATTGAATGAGTGTTCTGGTTTCCATGGATGTATGGTTGAAATGTTATTGTAAAGTCTATCACCGTCCGATGTAGGAAAGGCAAGGTTGAGTCCTTCTCTGGTGTTTAGTAGATTGGTTTGTTAATCTACTTATTCTCATATGCTTTATTGATGAAGTTTGTTAGTAGTTTTATCGCTCACTAAGACTATTTCTGACTCAAGGTTTTATGTTTCCCTCTTAGTACCTTGGGCTGTTCATCCGGTTTTGGATGGACAGACTGAGTAGCAGGTGATAGGTGATAGTTTAGTGAGACGATGATGCTGATCGATGGCGAGCTGGAGGCTTACATACCAGTTTTATTACTATCTAGTATTTGTTTCCTTTATTTAATTGTCCTACTCTGAGTGTTGTAGTGAGGCAAATTTGTACAGACTTATGTTAAATCCTGGTATATGGATATACTCTCTAATTGTTTGAAAGTTTGATGTTTTCTGTTCAGATATGCTTCACTATATATGACCTGATGTATATGTTCTATTATATTTTATCCTTCCGCTATGAGAATTACGATAGGTTCCGATTGTGTTATCATACCTTGGTGATCGTCCACAGCTGTCTGGCACGTCTTTTAGCTCATTATTCTTTGTGTTTGGTCAGGGTTGTGGGCGGCCGTCACATTTGGTATTAGAGCTCTGGTTATCGATTTTAGCCAAAGTTCGAGGAGGTAATCATGTATGAGAGACGTACTTGTAGATTTCAGTTAGGTGTATACTATATGATACTAAATAGTATAGTAGCGTTATTACTTCGTTAGCAATTTCCTTGTAGGTGGCTAATCATTCTGATCTGCAGATTTAGAATGAGCCCACGCACTTCGAGACACGCTGCTAGGGAGAGAACTACACCTAGAGGGGGAGATGGAGATATACAAGACTACCCAGCCATGTTCGAGGCCATGGCGGCAGCGATCATGTATAGGGTCCCCGCTCCAGCAGCTTGGATGTTGGCGTTCAAGTGCCTAGAGCTGTGGAATTTGCAAAGGTGTGCAAAGACTTTACATCTCTGGGAAGGAAACAGTTCAAGGGCACCGAACCTGTGGAAGAGGTTCAAAGGTGGTTGGATACTTGCATTTGGATCTTCAAGTACTTGGGGACTTATAATGCAACCAAGAGGAAACTTGCATCAAGGCAGTTAGTGGGCAGAGCAATGGACTGGTGGAACTCTGTCACACTTGAGACCCCTGAAGAGGATATTTCATGGAAGCACTTCTAAGCCAAGTTTGAAGCAAAGTTTATCTGCACCGTGCAAAAGCCTATTCTATTTAAGATTTTTGTAGAGCTTAAGTAGAATGGTCGACTAGTTCTTGACTATATTTCTGACTTCAAGGCTCTGTCAAAGTATGGACGTTCATATGTGGACACTCCCTACCAAAAGAACGAGAAATTTGTCTTGGAATTGGATGAATATCTTGGGAATCGGCTTGCGGATCATCCCGATGATAATTTTGAGAAGATCGTCAAGAAGGCTTTGAGGCATGAAAGTATGTTTCCTAAGAAGGTGTCTGTTGTTGCAGCTAAGGAAAAACAGAAGCCACAACAGGGTGGTAACAATAAGAAGAGGAAGCAACAACAGAAGGGAAAAGATGGCCAGAAGAAGCCAAAAATTGAGGTAGTTTGCTTTAACTGCCAACATAAAGGCCATTTTGCTAATGAGTGCAAAAATCCCAAGGCTCAAAAGAAGTGCTTCAAGTGTGGAAAGCCTAGCATGAGAAGAAAGACTGTCCAGAATCAGCTAAAGGCAAGCAGATAGTAAAGGCATATGCTTTGGAAGCCATGCCATCATCTTCGAGAGCTCCTATTGTGGAGGAAAAGGGAAAGGGTATCATCATCCAAGGTACTCTTTATGTTCATGGTGTTCCAGTTTGTGTGTTGTTCGATACTAGAGCATCTCATTCTTTCATTTGCAATGAGCTCATGTGTCGCTTGGGTTTAGAACCCGAGATTTGTGATAGACCATTAATCATAACTAATCCAGTTGGAGGTTTATGCATGTTGTGTCGTGGTCTAGTGTTGTCGAGTCATGGTTGCTCTTTTGTGTGTGATTACTTTGTTCTTAACTTCGCTAGGTTTGAGATTATCTTGGGCATGGATTGGCTCAAGAGGTATGCGGCAAGGGTGAATTGCAAGAAGATAGAGGTGAAAGTCGAGGATGTGGAAGGACAAAAGGTGTTGATATGGTGTAAGCGCGAAGTGGATGTGTTCGTTAGCTATCTATATTCGCTTGTGATTCCACAAGAAGACTTGTCATTTGTGCTGATCGCTGATGAGTATGAGGATGTCTTTGACAAGGTCAAAGGGTAGCCGCCGCATCGTGAGATCGAGTTTAGAATCGATTTGGTCGAGGATGTTAGACCAATCATAATGACTCTTACGTGGATGGCGCCTAAGGAACATCGGGAGTTGGAGGTACAGGTTCATGACCTTTTGGGAAAAGGGTTCATTCGGAGGAGTGTATCTGAATGAGTTGCACCTGTCGCGTTCACAACCAAGGCAGATGGCTCGTTAGGAATTTTTGTGGACTATCGTGATCTAAACAAGGTGACAAAGAAGAACAAGTATCCATTGCCAAGGATTGACTACTTGTTCGATCAGCTTCACGAAGCCAAAGTGTTTTCTCAGATGGATTTGGCAATGGGATTTCATCAGTTGAGGGTGACTAAGGATAGTGTTCCAAAAATTGCTTTTAGGACACCATCCGGGTTATTTGAATGGTTGGTGATGCCATTCGGGTTGACTAACGCGCCAGCGTACTTTGTGGATCTTATGAATAGAGTTTTCATAGATCTGTTGAACAAGTTCGAGCTTGTGTTCGTGAATGATATTCTGGTTTATTCTCGGACTAAGGAAAAACACATAACGCAACTGAGAGTTGTGTTGGAGATCTTGCAAAAGCATCAGCTGAAGGCTAAGTTTTCGAAGTGTCACTTCTGGAAGAGTGAAGTGAGATTCCTCGGTCATGTTGTTTCTGGAAATGGGATAGCGGTTGACCCCGCTAAAGTGCCAGCCATCCAGGACTGGGATAAACCTAAGAATGTGACGGATGTTTGGAGTTTCCTTTGGCTGGCAGGATATTATAGACGGTTTATCTAGAATTTCTCCAAGATAGCTGCACCATTAACATGATTAACGAAAAAGAACCAAGTGTTCACGTGAGATGCAAAGTGTGAACCAGCGTTCGAGATCCTAAAGGAGAAACTGATGAGTGCTCCTGTGTTGACCATTCCAAGTGGGATGAAGAGATGGTGGTATACACTGATGCATGTGGTACTGGACTTGGAGCAGTGCTAATGCAAAAGGAGAAGGTTGTGGTCTATGCGAGTCAACAGCTAAAGCCGCATGAGAAGAATTACCCAACTCATGATTTGAAGTTAGCGGCGATTGTGTTTGCTCTGAAGATATGGAGACATTACCTATTGGGAGTTTGATTCGAGTTTTTCATGGATCACAAGTCGTTGATGTATCTTTTCTCCCAAAAGGATTTGAATCTCGGCAGCAAAGGTGGTTAGAGTTTCTGGCGTCGTATTATTTTGGCATAGCCTATACTCCCAGCAAAGGTAACGCAGTTGCAGATGCATTGAGTCAATGGCACGTCAATTTAGGAGCGATGTTCTCGAAATGGAAGAGACTCGAGTATTTGGCAAGGTTTGATTTCAGACCAAGGTGCGAGTTGGAACCTGAAATGTTAGCAAGCTTATCGATAAGACCTACTTTCATCAAAAGGATTGGCGAGAGCCAAAAGAAAGATGCAAAGCTTGTCGAGTTTATCTAGAATCTGGAACCAGAAGATAAAGAGTTCGAAGTTGATCGAGAAGGATGGCTTCGAAAGCAAGGGCGATTAGTTGTTCCTGATATTGACGGATTGAGAGATGAGGTTCTGAGGGAATGTCATCACTCGAAGTTGACGATTCATCCCGGTGGCAATAAGATGTATCAGGACATGAAGCGAATATACTACTAAGAGGAGATGAAGCGAGATATTGGAAAGTTCATTTCCAAGTGCATGAACTATTAGTTGGTGAAAGCTGAACAGAAGAAGCCAAGTGGTTTGCTTCAGCCATTGGAAGTTTATACATGGAAGTGGGAGCAAGTATCGATGGATTTTATCGATGGACTACCTAGAACTAGGGCAGGAAATGAAGGGATTTGGTTCAACGTAGATCATTTGACCAAAAGTGCAAGGTTTATTCCTGTCAAGTTGACTAGGACAACATTAAAGTTGGATGAACTTTATGTGAAATAGATAGTTCAATTCCATAGTAAGTGATCGAGATCCATTTTTCACGAGTGGATTTTGGAAGAGTTTGTAGGAAGCATTGGGAACCAGGTTGTGCTTAAGTACGGCATATCGTCCCCAAACTGATGGTCAAACCGAGAAGGTTAACCGACTTTTGTAAGATCCCCTTAGAGATTATGTGTTGGATTTTGGGGGATCATGGGAAGACCATCTACATCTAGTTGAGTTTGCATATAACAATAGCTACCAGTCAAGCATTGGGATGGAACCATATGAGACATTGTATGGGAGGTCGTGTAATTCTCCAGCTTGTTGGTTAGAAACTAGAGATAAGTTGATACTTGGCTTGAGATGATTAGAGAGACCTCAGATTCTATCGAGTTCTTTTGGCAAGGAACGTAGGCAGCCCAAGATCGTCAGAAGAGTTATGCCGATAAGCGTCCAAAAGATTTGGAATTCAACGTAGACGATATGGTTTTCGTGAAGATTTCGCTATTGAAGCATGTGGTTAGATTCAAAAGCAAAGGAAAGTTAGCTCCAAGATTTGTTGGACCGTTTCCGATAGTCGAGCGAATAGGAAAGCTCACATATAGATTGGAGTTACCCAAGAAGATGTCGAGTGTGCATAATGTGTTCCATGTGTCGTTTCTACGGAAGTTCGTGCATGATTCGAATGTTGTAGTATCTCCAGAGCAATACGAAGACCTAGAAGTTGAGACCGCAGTAACAAGACCTCGTAAGTCGCATCGTGTTATGGGGAATGACACGAAATAGCTTAGGAGGAAGATGGTTAAGCATGTCAAGGTACAATAGAGTGAGGATGATGACGATTGTACAAGGGAGACGGAAGAGAGTAGAACTCTTCGTCGGTAGGACCCTTTGATATCGTATCATCGTTATGGTTATATCTTATTGTTTGATAGAATTCTGCATGCTACGATAAGGCTATGGACGCATGGCGTGATGGTTGCTAGTTTGGATGATATAATTGGCTTCTCATGGATGATATGCATGCAGAATTGCTATAGTTGCTTGTGTTTGCTTGGAATTTTGGCAGCAAAATTCTTAAGGGGGAGAATGTAACAACCCGCATTTTACATATCGAAAGACCGTAAAATATTTTTATTTTATTCCCTGAGGGTTGGATCATTCTCATATTTCAATATGTTGCTTACGGGGTTCTGAGACATGTTCATAATTTTTACCAATTTTGTTTGTGACCATTTTTCCCCAGTCAGTCTTATACAGGGCATAACTTTTGACTCGGGTCGAATTAGAGGGTGAGACCTGTGCCATTGGAAAGGAAATGATGATTGTCTTTCCGTAGAGGTCATATTAAAGATCTGGCTCAACGGTTTGGTAGAAATTGTTGTTTTAAGGTTTAACAGTTGGCTGTCCAGGTTTATAAAGTCATAATGAGCTGATTCGGAGAGGCCCATTAGTGGACTGGTGGAAGGCTATAACTAGGGGGTGGAAGGTATGAGAAATAATTTACTTTCCCCATTCTCTCATTTGGAAGAGCCAAGGGATCCTCCATTCCTCCATTTCTTCATCTTTCCACCATTAAAGCTTAGGAAATCGAAGATCTACACCATTTGAGGCTGGATCTACACTGTTTCAAGGAAGATTTCATTAAATCGAACGAATTGAAGCAAGATATTCTCTGTCTGGATTCCTATTTCATCATTTCTAAGCTAGATCGAAGGATTGGTGAGTGATATGCATCTCTCACATGGATTCAATCAAGTGTATGAGCAGTTGATCATGTTTTTCATCATTTTGAATTGATTTCGCCTAGATCTACACTTTGGTAAGTTCTATTTCATATGAATCACCCTAGGATCTAATTTAGCAAGTTTAAACCGTTAATTTTATGTTATTTCATATGATTATGCAAGTTAGATCTAGATTTTTTTTCATATGATCGTTCTTCATGATTTTGGAGTGATTTGCATAATTTTGGTGAAAATTGTCATTTTTATGTTGTTAGTGAATTCATATCACGTTTGTGGTCATATTTAATGATTTGGACAAGTTGGTTTCGTCGAATTTATCATTTGGCGAAGTTTTGGTCAAAATCGGAGTTCGATTGGAATGTGCAGGAAATGGGTCGGCCTCATCCTGGTTGGTCGTACTTCTGGTCGGTCACGAACTACAAGGGCAATACGAACCGAAGTACATAAAGTTGGGTCGGGTCAGTCCAATACCTAGTCGGTCCTAACGGGTCGGTCTTGATTGGGTCTGGTCGGTCTAAAGTTCTTTTTTTGGAGGAGGTGGATCGATTGCGCAGAGCTGGTCGGGTTGTTCTCAGTTTCGGTCGGGTCCGTCGTAACTGGTCGACCGGTTTGGAGTTCTAGTTTTTGGTGAGGAAGAAGGCGGGTCGGTCGGTCTCGAATTTTCAGGTCGGTCGGTCCTGTTTGAGGCAATGGAGGAGCGGGTCGGCTGCTGAGTTCTGGTCGGTCTGGTTCCAAGAGAATACGGGTCGGGTCCTATTTTCTAAAATGGGTCGGTCTGACTGAAAGAGATTGGTCGGTCGGCTCCAAGAGGGTAGGACAGTCATCAAGGGTTATTTCTGAAAAATTATATTTTCGTGTACGACCAGATTTAAGCAAAAAAGTGCCATTTAAAAAAATGGGCAGTAGTGCCCGAACCCGTGCCGCAGCGCAGTGGTGGTGTACTTTGAAGTGAATTCAATTAGGAAGGTTCGAAGTATTGAAATATGTTTGTTGATCGGTGTAGAACAGCGAATGAGATGACAACTCAAAGGTTGTGAGTTGGTGGATAATGGATTGCTCAAGACGGTTGCTTGAGCTATAAAGAATCATCAGGTTAGATGACTAGAGATGCGAAGGCCGAGAGATTATCTTTGTCGTAAGTTCTAGCAGACTCAAAGCAGGGGTACGATAGGGGCACCTAAAAGACCGGTTGTAGAGTACCCTGGGTATCGTTGAAAGGCCCAGTTGTCAAGGTTGGACATACATACATATCATTGAAAGGCGTATGGAGTTTATGCTAGAACAGTTGGGGCCACCATTAGCCCTTGACACATGGCAAGGTTGGCCATCATACGATCAACGATGGTTTCGAAGAAGGATTGGCGGTGATAACCAGAGTCTGTCATGGACGATTGGTTGCTTTGTTTGAACCATCTTATGTAGATTGTCCAACGTCGAAGGAGATGTTCCTTGGGTGCTTGTCTGATATTGGTTTAGGCCTCTGAGGCTTGTGCTTGAGGGATATTGAGTTCGATTAGGATGGTTTACATAAGACAAATAATTTGGATGTCATCAGTGTTTTTCCATGATTGAATTGGTGTTCTAGTTTCCATAGATATATGGTTGAAATTTTATTGTAAAGGCTATCACCATCCGATGTGGGAAAGGCAGGGTTGAGTTCTTCTTTGGTGCTTGGTAGATTGGTTTGTTAATCTACCTATTCTCATATACTTTATTGATGAAGTTTGTTAGCTGTTTTATCGCTCACTAAGACTGTTGTCTGACACAAGGTTTTATGTTTCCCTCTTATTACCTTGGGCTGTTCATCTAGCTTTGGATGGGCAGACTAAGTAGCAGGGGACATGTGATAGTTTGGTGATACGATGATGCTGATCGATGGCGAGCTAGAGGCTTACGTAACAGTTTTATTACTCTCCAGTATTTGTTTTTGCTATTTGATTGTCCTACTCTGAGTGTTGTGGTGAGGAAAATTTTTGCAGACTTATGTTAAATCCTAGTGTATACTTTCTAGTTGTTTGATGTTTTCTGTTCAGAATGCTTCACTATATATGACCTTTTGTATATGTTCTATTATATTTTATCCTTGCGCTGTGAGAATTATGACATGTTCTGATTGAGTTATCATACCTTGATGATTGTCTATAGCTGCCTGGCACGTCTTTCAGTGCATTATTCTTCGTGTTTAGTGCAGGGGTTGTGGGCAGTCGTCACAAGAAGAACGATCACCATCTTCAATCAAGATCATATTTTCAAGTATAAATCAGTTCTTCTTCTTTTTCAAAATACTTTGACATCATTCTTGTGTAGGATCTCTCTTTTCTCCGCTTTCTTGTTGTAATTTGGGTTCCATGTGATCCATAATTGGGATTATCAACGTCGGATCACCGGAGTCAACGGCGATGCGACCGTCTGTGGTAATTCCAATACCATTTTAGCGAAATCCGATGGTGTCAGATCCGTTAACCCGATTTGTCATAGAGGTAGAGAGATTTCCCGCCTTCCATAGTGTCTCATGTATCAAGGTGTTGTTAAACCCTTGGACACGTGGCAGTGTTTGAGAGGGTGATGATAAAGATAGCAACCTTTGTACGATCTGACATATGGGAACAAATTGTGATTTTTGTGGCTTGTCATTTACCAAGATAGCACTATAAACTAGAACTAATCCCCTTTGAATCAATCTTTAATTTTAGCTCGACAATCTTTAATCAACAATGGTCAAGACACGAGGCAACCTTAAGTGTGGGCCGGGTAAGGAATTACCCCTTTCTGCCAGAGTAGATAGTACCTCTAAGTCCTCTACTAATTCTGAATCTGATTCAGATAACAACTCCCAAGATTGGTCGACGAGTTCACCTCCTCTTCCTGAAGTTACTATTAGGGTGGACAAAGCAACACATGTTCCA
The DNA here is from genome assembly GCA_030737875.1 of Allium sativum. Lineage (NCBI taxonomy): Eukaryota > Viridiplantae > Streptophyta > Magnoliopsida > Asparagales > Amaryllidaceae > Allium > Allium sativum. The sequence continues at coordinate 994,529,700 of CM060920.1, forward strand.
ATAGCACCCGACATGTTTCCGGGTGCAGAGATTCTAAGTAACCCCCCGGACTCTCCGGGATCAAAAAAACTCTCAAACGACTGCAAAACCTGGCCGCTAAGCATAATATTCCTTTTGTAGATGTCCTTCTTCCTGGAGAAAATGATCGACCTCACCTTCCTCCAGAAGGCTATATGGCATTATCTCTCCCCATGTGCAATGTTGGAGTTATCTCCCTTCTTCCTTCATTTATTGTTGACTTCTTGCTGCAGATGAATCTGGCCCCGATGCAGTTCCAGCCAATCAGATACGACAGCCTGTTATCTTTTTACTACCTATACATGAGGTATCTAGGCTAACCTCCAATCTTTGATGACCTGGCCTTCTTTTTTCACTTCAGACACAACGAGAAATAGTCTCATTGCTTTCTTTATTTCGAAGCTGCCCGAGGTTGGAAAATTGTTGAAAAAGTCCCAAGCAAGGTAGGCGACCCAAAGCGGGAATGGTTTTGGATAAAAGAACAGAAGGGGAGTGCTCGTATTGGCTTCAATGCAGTAAGTTTCTATAATGCCCAATACATCCATTATGTAGTTTTTCTGTATCGACCATTTCTTTCGTAGGGTGTGATCTAATAAGGCCCAATGATAAAGTGTTTGAAATACATTACAGATAGTTGGTCAAGTTAAAATTTAAGCAGCGGAATTTTTGGAAGTGCTTGTCCGACAATCACCTACATTAGTATGCTCTTCTTAACGAGAACAGAATAATCAGATCCTAGAAGGAGGGGTTTGGATCGACCACACCAAGTCAGGGTGAAATGCCCCCAGCAAATAGAAAATCAAATGATACAAAGGCGATCCATTTGGTCGGGCAATCCTCCATTCATCCCTCGCCGGAAGAGAATGTAACGACCCAGAAAATATGAACCAATTTAAAATTCTTAAATTGGCTAAAATAATGGATTTTAAATATTTAAAATAAATATTTTAAATAATGGCGATGAAAACTGAGTTTGAATTGACAATTGAAAACGAATATAATTAATTATAATTATAAACAAGGCCTGAAATGGCGCTGCAGTTTCAAAAATTGAATTCAAACTTTGTCGGACTATACCGGGTGCAAAAGAAAACGGATTTTAGTGAAACCAAAAATATTTAAATCTGTTAGTGAATACCTTTCTAACGAATCTGAAAAATCGAATTTTCATAACGGAAAGCAAAAGTTATGGCCGAATGAATTTTCAGAGCGGTCGCTATGGAATTTATATAGCCCGTGAAATTGGCCATTTTGCATACGACCTCGGAATTCGACGAAACCACTTTTGTTGGATCCAGGATGTGAAGTTATTGCTAGGTTTCAAATTTCATAATTTTTGAAGCTAGTATGTGAGCGTGGCAAAAGAAAATGTGTTTTGGTCAATTATAGTTAAATTGGATCGACCAAAAATGGGCCTTTTTGCAAACGGTCTCAGAATTCGACGAAACTAGTTTTGTTGGGACCGTATCATCAAAACATAGCTAGATTTATTTTTCTGGAATTTTTCGAATCAGTTTGTGGCCCTGGCAAATTGAAATGCACGTTCAAATTAAATATTGGATATCTTATATTTTAATTTGAAGGAAAACTGACTGAAGCAGTCGAATGGGCCTACGAAACATATCCCATTGTGTTCAGCATGGGGGTATTTAGCTAGGGGTGATAGTCGTTGGGTTTGATTTGGAGTATAAATGGATAAACAAGTATTTTTGCAATTAAAATAATATAAAATATATTATATATATACCCCGCCCCCCCCCCCCCCCCCAATTAAAACCCTACCCTTTCACTTATCTTCTGCCGCCAGTATCGTTCAATGGCCAGGAATGATCGAAACTTCCTCCCTATAATTCCACTTATCCATTGCGATTTTCAACCAATTCCAAACCGAAAATAATTCAGCACTACGAGCTCTCTCCATCCATACGGCTTTGATGGAATAATACGATCCGTGGTGTTCGATTTCGGAGCCCAAAGGGCCGGAGTTCGTGACAAAATTATGACGCAGGGGTGACCTCGAGTCTGACGTGGTGGCGGCCGTGGGTAGCGATGGCAGAGGCGCGCGACATGGTGGAAGTTGATCGGCCTCTGGCCCATCGTGGCGACGGTGAAGTCCAGCCCTAGCTGGCGAACGAGATCGAGATTCTCCAGGAAGAAGATTAACTAAGGGCAACGGTTTCTAAGTGTTATTAAGGTTTACTAAACCTAATTATTAAATTAATTATGTTAATTAGTTCATTCGATGATTAATTGGCCATAACTTCTTCGAACAGAATCAAGATCTGACGAAACTGAGTTCGTTGTAACCGTGAGGACGAGCTCTACACAATGGAATGGACTAGATCAGAAAAGAAGCGAATTAGAAATTGAGGAAAATTCAAAACCGGTCAAAGTGAGAATTCTCTCACTATAAATTTTCTTGTACAGTTATTTATATTATAACTGCATATCTGAACTGTTCACATACGACCACAAACCATGGACGATTTATTTGATTATGTTGTGACTGTGAATTGTATCTATATACGAAATGGGAACCCAATGTGAGATTTCTTATTTAAAAACAATATGGAAAACGATGATGTATAAATTATATAGTCGATGTATGAGTTATATTAGCGTTGTACACCTCATGTATAAGCGTTGTATAAGTTGTATGTTCGATGTATAAGTTATATATGCATTGTAAAAATTATATATGTGTTGAAATAAAAGTGAATTGCTATATATATATATATATATATATATATACACACCCCTCGTCCACAAACCATAGACGATATTTATTGATTGTGAAAATTGATTGATAGCGAATGGTTGTTTGGGATTGTTTGTGGTTGATATTGATTGATTGTGGTTGAAAAATACCCGTTTGTGGTTGAGAAATATTTGGTTGAAACCACATAGGATTAGTTTGTGGAAATGAAATAAATATATACATGCCGCCTGCGTGCGAACTAGATGCATGATCCCCATTGTCAAAAACCGCGAGGTTTTAAGGTAGAGCGAGGAGCCGTACTAGGGACGGTCCCGGTTTTAACTACCCTGCCGTTATGCTGCCGAAATTTTGAATAATATTCATGTGTTTGAATTATTTTCATTTGCTAAAACTATATTTATTCATTGACTAGAAAACCTTCATGTGTTGAATCGATATTCATTGGTTGATTTGAAATTCATGTGTTGAATGGTATTCGCATTTTAAATATAAAAATCACATTTTTATCTATATATAGAAACAGTAGAAAACCTTCATGTGTTGAATCAATATTCATTCGTTGATTAGAAATTCATGTGTTGAATGGTATTCATATTTTAAATATAAAAAACACATTTTTATCTATATATAGAAACAGTAGAAAACCTTCATGTGTTGAATCGATATTCATTCGTTGATTTGAAATTCATGTGTTGAATGGTATTCATATTTTGAAATAAATTGTTTGATAATAAAATTCACCTTTTATCGACTATATGAACTGTGTAAAATAATCTCGTTTTGAAAGAAATTGTTTTATGAGAAAAATCCTATTTTTATCACCTATATATACACTATATAAAATAATAGTGTTTTGAAATGAATTGTTTTACAATAAAAATCATATTTTTATTATATACATGAATCGTTGAAATGTTAAGTGTTAAAAACAGCAACTCGTTCAAATAAATATATACGAGTTGAAATATTCATTAATTAGCTAATGATATGATTTTTGCCTATACATAAGACAGTAGAATGAATGGTGTTTTTAAACCAAATGGAATCAAATATGAAGTTGAATAGAAAATGATAAATGATAAGAACTGTATATATGTACATGCATATTTATTGAACAGGTTATAGCAAAGGGGCTAGAGAAGAGGAATAAAATTTTGTGCCCGACAAATAGGTACACATTTACTGTTTTGTTTGGGTGATGATTTTATGAGCCTGTTGGCTAGCCGCTTGGCTTTTTCTTTTTCTTTTTGACATGAGACGCTCGTGTGGCTATTTGGGAATTTTCCCAGCCCCTCCCGTACAAAGGAGGTTATGGCGAAATTTTCCAAAACTTTAAGGCGTTAGTGAAATATTTGAAGTGAAAACGATATTGAAATTGTTGAATGAACTATATTTATATAAATATATAAATATAAATAAAATTAAAACGAAACAAGGCTGTGCAGTTCGTGTTTTGAAACCGTGATTTCAAACAACTAGTGCGGGAAATCCGACCATTGGATTTTCCCAAAACCGCAACCCTCGGGTTCGCCTTGGAAATATCTTTCCAACGGCACCAACCTTGTAAAAATCCAACGGTTGGATTGTCTGGAATGTTTAATTCAAATCTGAAGAAAAACAGCGCTGGAAACGGTTATATATATATATATATATATATATATAATTATATTTAATCGAATAACGACGCTACAGTTCGTATTTTGAAATCGAAACTTCGAACGATTGTACCGGGAGATCCGACCGTCGGATTTTCCCGAAACTGGAACCGTTGGGTTCGTTTTGAAAAGACCTTTCTAATGATGTAAATTTTAGGAAGATCCAACGGTAAGATTTTCAGATATGTGTAAATCAAATCTGACGAAAAACAGCGCCACGGCCGCGTTATGGCCCGAGGCGTCGTTTTGAATAAATTGGCTATTTTAAATAAATAAAAATAGCGATAAATCGTTATAAAATACCATGAACAATATGGAATGGAAATAAACTGAATTTGCTCGATTTATGTGGTATTTGATGGTTGAATGTGTTTGGTGTGAAAATTACATTAAAGAACAAAATGGGTGTTGTCGAATAATTTAACCATTGAAATAAATTGATTTGAAATTCTAAATATACATGAATTATTTGAAAAGGCCGAGTTAATTCTCATTTCAAATAATTGACCGACGATAAGAAATCGAAGATGAAGACGGTGGTCGAAGACCGGAGATCCTCACCTCGTTTGGATGGTAACCGAGGTCCTGATTGGGAGGCATCCCGAAATATGGATAATGAGTGGTGATCGTCCAGACGTACGTGGTGATCGATGGGTTTGCGAGCTATTTAGTGCCTCCGGTTTCGTTCAGACCTAGAACGGACTTGTAAATGGATTGTGTGTCTGACATTGGATTTTATTCTGTGTTGATTGATCTCTATTAAATATACATCTGTTTGGCGGCGGAGAATTTATTCTTTTGCTTAATGCCCTTCTCTGAAACGCACGAGCTCAGAGGTTGTATATCGATGGACATCATTCGCATGGCATGAACTGCCTGTGTGGCATGCTAAGATGCATTGATCAGGGCTTCTGTTGAAAAGCAAAGTCTCGTGGTGATGATCAAAGCACCGCTTGTGTGGCGTAGCTTTGTGTATTACGTGAAATCGCGAGCCTCACACCCCGGTAATGACCAGAAACGGGAGAGGACATCAGGGAGGGCCTGCGTTTCTTTCTAGCTAGGGTGGTGTCTGTGACCTACCAGCCCTGACATTTATATACTTTTCACCTATGTGGTTGTTGCTGTTGCGAGGCGCCTCGGTTAGATTGGACGATCCGGGTCCGATGGAGTCATTCGTTGGCTCATTTACACCCCATAGGGTGGGGAAACGCAGTGTTCAGGCATTTTAATCCACATCGGTGGACCGGCCCTGACGATCCAAGGGCCCACCTGTGTCTGGGTCCTGGGACACGGGCTAGAACGTCTCGAATTCGGTAAGGACTATCTTTTTCCTTGGTTCATGACGGAAATCCAATTTCCAAATACGACATCGTGCGGTTTTGATTGTATATATATATATGTGGCGACATGATATACGGTACCCATGTCATCTATGATTGATAGTTATGATTTGAAATTGTTTTCAGAACATATGAACACTAGCAATAATATCAAATGCCTTAGTTTTATTCGTATCAAGCATATTTTGGCCGTTATAAGGTAAAAACTCTGTCCTTCGGTTTGCGTTGCATTGTGTGATGGGAACTGAGTCTTATAATGGCTTCATTTTTATAAAAAGCATAGCGATGTTTAAAAGGAAGATTTGTTTTAAAGCACTGGCAATCCAATGGAGTAAACCCGTTCCACGAAAGTGGCGTGGTCCTGTGATTAGCCAAATTATATATGTGTTGAATAGATTTCTCATACCAGTCCCCTGGCTGACTCGTAGTTTGTTTCACTCTCAAACTCGGGTGCCCCTTTTTCTACACGGGCAGCCTTGTATTCAGGTTTAGCTGGTTCTTTCTGGATAGCTGGAGCTGAAGATGGATTCTACCATTTATCTCTTTTTATGCTATTCAGCTCCTATTGTACATATTATGTTTGTTTTCCGCTGTAGACATTTATGTATAGCTGGACTGTAATTGTACTAATTAAGATCCTGTATACTATGTAACTCTGATGATTACTTTTATCCAGTATATTCTATTGTTCATTATCTGGTATATTTATTTTATTTCTGTTCTGCTTTTATCTGTTTCTGTGTTATATTCCTAAGATAACCCTTGTTTCCGTTAGAACGGGATTTCGGGTCGTCCCAACGTGGTATCAGAGCTTTGGTTAAGCTTAGTTCTGGAACATAATATTTGAACGAACTCGTCAGAAATAGAACCAGTAGTGTTCTAGGACGGGTAACTCTATACAGATAGGATCAGCAATATCCTAGTATGAGTAAAGCAGAATGAAATTACACCTCGATAGACACATTTACATTTGAAGTATTTGTCTCTATATTTTAAAATACCTTTTCTGTGACCTGACACTTGATCTGCTAATTGCAGAAGTACTAGAAAAATGAGTGCAAGAAACAGGAGAAATGCAGAACCCGATCTAGAGGCTCTATTAAAAAGATATCGAAATCTGAACGGAGCACAGTTCTCGGGCAATGAATCTATAATTCAAACTCAAGCTTGGGTGAGTTCTGCAGAAAGAATTTTTGAGCGTATCCAGCTGAGGGATGACCAGAAAAGGCTGGTAGCATCTTGGGCGCTCAAAGAAGAAGCTTTAATCTGGTGGGGAACGATCATCAAAGATAATCCAGAAGGTGATATCACCTGGGACAGATTCAAAGTGATTTTCCTAGAAAGATTTACTCCTCCTGAAGCGACAGAGCGATTAAGTGATGAATTTTCTTATCTAATACAAGGTGATATGACCATCCCAGAATATCATAAGAAATTCAACGAACTTGCTCACTTTGCTCCTCATCTGATTAAAGATCCAAAGAGGAAAAATCTGAGATTTATTCATGGCCTGCAAAGGAGATATCAGAATAGTGTAATGAGGAATGTGAAGCTTCCTTTTTCTGAAATGATATACATGGCTTATCAGTATGAAGATCTCCATAAGAAAGGAATGTTGCGCGACGAAGAAGAAGTTCGTTGTATTGACGAAGAAGAGTCGGAAACAGATATTCCTGAAGCCAGTACGAGGCCCGAGGTCAGTAAAGAGCCTAAAGTCAAGAGAAAAAGGGCTGAATCTGGGAAAGAACCAGTAACAACTGCTATTTGCTCTAACTGCAATAAGAAAGGACATTTGTCGATAAATTGTGGGCCCTTAAAGAAACGAAGCAAGGGTGGATTCAAACCCGGTGGGAAGGCTCGAGAAGGTAGGAAATGCCGGAAGTGCCATCAAGCTGGTCATATTGAGAAAAACTACCCGCTATTCAGAAAGCCTGGAATAGTTCAAGTGAATGAAGTAGCAGAAATTTCCGATCCCTCAGCTAGTCAAGAAAGGGCTGATGTTTTAGAAGGCACGCTAACTGTCAAAAACATTCTAGTTAAAGTACTGTTTGACACATGTGCGTCGCGAAGCTTTATTTCAAAGAGTGCCGCTAAGAAACTTGATTTGAACTTGAGGAAGCTCAAGGAACCAATGACTGTCCAGAATCCGGTCGGGGGTTCTATCAATCTCAGTTGGATTTGTGCAGTACCTGTCTCCTTTTCTTGCTATAAATTCCCTATTATCTCTATCGTCATGAATTTTAATGAATTCGATATTATTCTGGGATTGGACTGGCTAACCAAATATGAAGCAGAGGTTAGATGCGCCAAGAGAGTAGTTAGAGCTAAGATTAAATCAGGGAGTTATATAACCATTCCCTGTGAAGATCAGAATGCTAATAGAAAAGACTTCTGGGCAGCTTTGAATGTTTCTCCAACCCAAATAGAAGATGTCCCTGAAGTTGCAGAGAATATTCCCGACCTCATCAAAGATATTGCTGTCGTCAAGAATTATGCGGATGTGTTTGAAGAAGTTGTTCGCTTACCTCCGTAGAGAGAAATAGATTTCAAAATTGCTTTGATTCCTAATGCAAGGCCGGTAGTTCACGCTATTCGAAGAATGTCCTTGAAAGAGAAGGAGGAATTAGACGATCAAACACGGCAGCTAGTATGGAAGGGTCTGATCAGCGTAGTTTCTCTGATTGGGGTGCAGCAGTGGTATTTGTCCCAAAATCTGACGGTACTCTACGGCTATGCGTGGACTATCGTGATCTGAACAAGCAGACAATAAAGAACAAGTATCCATTGCCGCGGATTGATGATTTGTTGGATCGATTAAATGGAGCACAAGTATTCTCAAGAATGGACCTAGCTATAGGTTTCCATCAACTTCGAATTGCCGAAGAGTGTGTTCCAATGACAGCGTTCAGAGGCCCCGACTTATTCTACGAGTGGTTAGTAATGCCGTTCGGCTTATGTAACGCTCCCGCTTACTTCGTCGATCTAATGAACAGAGTATTCAGAGGAGTATTGAATAAATTTTTTCTGGTTTTCATTGACGATATTCTAATCTTCTCTAAATCAAAGGCTGAACATGAAAAGCATCTGGAACAGGTTCTAGAAATCCTCAGAAGGAATGTATTGAAAGCCAAGTTTTCCAAATGTATATTCTGGCAAGATGAAGTGAAATTTCTGGGCCATGTTGTATCGAAAGAAGGAATCGCTGTGGATCCAAGTAAAATCACAGCCATTCAGAATTGGAAATAGTCCAGTACCCCCACTGAAGTCCGCAGTTTTCTCGGATTGGCTAGCTATTACCGGAAGTTCGTTAAAAACTTTTCGAAGATATCTGGCCACTTAACGAAGCTTACAAAGAAGCACTCTAAATTCAAATGGACTCCAGAAAGTGAGGAGGATTTTGAAGAGCTAAAGTTAAGATTGACGACAGCTCCAGTGTTAACCATCATCGATGGCAACCAGGATTTAAGGGTCTGGACTGATGCTTCTAGAGAAGGCGTTGGCGTAGTATTAATACAAAGGGGCCAAGTAATTGCTTATGCTAGCCGTCAACTGAAGCCACATGAAAAGAACTACGTAACTCATGATCTTGAGTTATTGGCCATCGTGTTCGCTTTGAAAATCTGGAGACACTATCTTCTGGGCGAGAGATTTGAACTGTTTACAGATCACCAGTCGTTAAAGTATCTGTTCACTCAGAAGGTCCTGAATCTGAGGCAACAACGTTGGCTAGAGTTCCTTGCAGCATATGACTTTGAAATTATATACACTCCAGGAAAACCCAATGTCGTGGCCGATGCGTTAAGCCGAAAGAATGAAATGATCGCCAGTTTTATTATCGCGACTTCACTGATAGATAAAATATCTGCTCTTCAGGAGGATGATCACTTCATTCAAAAGATTAGAGGGATAATTCAGCAAGGCGAACCCTCGAGTTTTCAAGTTGATAATGATGGGATTCTAAGGCTCAAAGGTCGAATCTGTGTCCCTAACATTCCCGAGCTTCGAAAGGAAGTACTGGATGAATGCCACAAGTCAAAACTCAGTATCCATCCGGGAGTAAGCAAAATGTATAATGACATCAAACGCACTTTCTGGTGGAAGTCGATGAAGAGGGACATTTCCTTATATGTTAGCCGATGCCCTACTTGCCAGCTAGTCAAGAGTGACCAACAGAAATTGGCTGGATTATTACAACCGCTAGAAGTTCCGGGTTGGAAGTGGGAACATATTTCTATGGATTTCATTGATGGTTTGCCCAGAACCAGAAAAGGAAATGACGGTATTTGGGTGATCGTAGATCACTTCACGAAGACCGCCCATTTCATACCTGTCAGATCAAATAGAACCGCTCAGAGTCTGGCGCAGATTTACTTCAGGGAAATAGTTTGTGACGGCCCGCCCCGCACCAACCGACATTTACTCCAAAAGTGCGTTGTACACATGTCCAGTTAGCACGGAACGGGTCGTCAGAAGGAAAAAGGAAGAAGGAAATGAACATACAAAGAACCTGTAGAATGTCTCACAGCGCATAGAACAAAATATAATAATAACGTACTTGACATAAAACAGGAGAGACAGTGCATAAGTTGAAAATCAGAACTAAACATCATAGCAGCGGAAACCCAAAATACAGCTTATTACAACTTTTCAACTGTCTCAAAGCAAAGTAAGATAAATGAGGTAGACTACTAATGCCCAAGTAGCGACCACCAATGACACAGGGAGAATGTGTATACATATATAATACGTGGAAGCCCCCTGTCCGCCTCCGAATCAGCTACTTGCGCATCACCGGCTAACCTGTCTCTAGTCTGCTCGTGTGAGCACCCAGAGTAATAAGAGGAGACATAAAACTTTGGGTCAGACATAAAGCCTGGTATGAGCGATAAGCACCTAAAGTGAACAATAACAGGTAGACTAAAACATACCTGAACCTGGACCTGCAACCAAAGAGTTAGCACTACATACTGTACAACACTCTAAGGTATCATATCAAACAGTGTAAAGATACGGAGGTGGGGGAGGTGTGCATGTCATAATGATGGCAAACAATCAAGCATAGCATCCATCCTTACATCTCTCACTCAGTGCGTAAAGCATACGATGTTCTCCACTTCGATCACCCAACATTCCTTGCTACGATCACTTTGCCCCATGAAGTCATAAATGGCTTCACTACACTGATAACGTAGCCACAAATCCTTCGCTATGTCCACTTTGCCCCATGGAGTCTCAAGAACCCCACTGCACTGGCTCATAGCCTTACTAATCCTTACTATGTCCACTCTGCCCCATGGAGTCAAAAGAACCCCACTGCACTGGCTCATAGTCTCACTACGCATCACCTTGCCCCTCAGGTCATGATGACCCTACTGCACTGATAACGTAGTCTTGCTACCATCACTTTGCCCCTCAGGTCATAATGACCCTACTGCACTGATAAGTAGCCATCATCCATTTTTAGTGGTGAATCGAAACTATGAACGTCGACAACTCCTTAGCACACGTCCCGCAGCAAAGTCCAATCGTGAAGTTAGCTCGTTGGTTCCCACTTGGATCCTGAGTCACAACTTCCCATTTGAACTACCTTTGCATCTCGGGTTATTGGTCTTCTTTCTTGTTTGGGTCGGTTGGTCAAGCATCTTTCATCCTGGTCGGTTTTCATCATCCCTGATCGGTCGGTTTTGTCCCCCCTCCTGGTCGGTCGCATTTCACTAAACCTGGTCGGTCGGTTTTGTTTCCCCCCTGGTCGGTCGCATTTCACCAAACCTGGTCAATCGGTTTTGTCCCCCCTGGTCGGTCTAACTTTCACCATCCCTGGTCGGTCGTTCTCCTTCATTCCTGGCCGGTCAAAACCTTCCCTGGTCGGTCTAACCTTCACCATCCCTAGTCGGTCGTTCTGGATCTCAGGTCGGTCGGTCTCCTTCACTATTTCTGGTTGGTCATCCTCCTTCATTCCTGGTCGGTCAAAATCTCCCCCGGTCGGTTATCTCGACCCCAAACCTGCACCATTTCAGCAAGCTATTCTCGCCTCTCGACGGCGTTTTCGACCAATCTAACACTTCTAATCAACCACAAAGCATATCATACAATCATAGGAACATAGGGAATCAACCACAAACACCAAAACAACAATATGACATATCAAAATGGATCAAACATGACCAAAACTCCATATTTTCCTTTAAGCATGTTTTAAGCAAAACTAATGATATGATTAGCAAAACTTAACCAAATGGAACCAAATTTCTAACAGAGGTCTAAAAAATCATTCCGAATCTTATAAACATTTTTCCAGAATTTTATCATGTTAAATTCGCTAATTTACACTAATCACCCCTAATTAGCCATAATTAGTGTAAAATTATGCAAATCACTCACCTTAGCCACAAAATAAACTAAGATCTGAAATAATTCTCTGATTTGATGTGAATCTCAATGCCAAACAGCAGCTCCTTTGTTGAGATCCTCCTTGATTAGGGGTTGCTAAGCCAAATCCTTGACCAAAAGATGATTTGGAGGTGATTTAGAGGTTGGAGGCCATTTTTAGGGATCCTTGGTGATAAGTGGAGGCTAGAAAACTGAAATGGAATGATTCTCCATCTCATTTCAGCCCTCCCATAACCCTAATCCCGAAATGGGTTATGGGCCTACTCACTAATCACCCGATTTGGCCCGGTTAAGCAGTTTTTCACCCTCCAAACCTTATTTTAGCCATATCTCCCAAACGGTAAGTCCGTTTGGCTACTATGACCACTCTACGGAAAGGTAAACCATCAAACGAATCTAATGGAAGTGGTTTCAGGTCAAAATTCCTTTCCATTCAAAAGTTATGGCCAAAACAGTACCAACTAGGGGCAAAATGGTCATTTAAAAATCGACAAAAATCATAAACATGGGAAATGACCCTAATAGATGTTTTCCAAAGTTACATGACCATACAACTTCATATGAGAAAGAAATAAATATTCTACGATCCTATGGTGTGTAGAATACGGGTCATTACACTCTCCCCCCCCCCCCTTAAGAAATTTCACCCCCGAAATTCCCTAATCCAAACATACACAAAGGTCCCGCATGCCTATCAACCATAAAACAACCATCAAACATGCAAAACAAATAAAATAAGTCTATCCTAGCATGCGGAATAACTAAATCGCAAAGTAAATCTTACCAGGCAAAGTGTTCTGGATATGCCTTCCTAATGCTCTCCTCTGTCTCCCAAGTACAATCATTCTCGTTCTCGCCCCATTGAACCTTGACTAGCTTCACCGCCTTCCTTCGAAGTTGCTTCGTATCGTGGCCTACAATACGAATCGGCTTGCGGTTCCCAACCGCCTCGGGTTCTACTTCGAAGTCCTCTAACAGATCAGGTGAAATAGTCACATCTGAGTCGTGAACGAACTTCCTTAGTTGGGAAACATGAAATACATTGTGAACTCCCGCCATCTTCTCGGGTAAGCCAACTCTATATGCCAAATTCTCGACAAGTTCAAGAACAGGGAATGGGCCGACAAATCTCGGTGCCAACTTGCCTCTCCTGCCAAATCGTATCACGCTCTTCAACGGAAAGATCTTGACAAACACCAAGTCACCAACGGAGAATTTCAAGTCTCTTCTCCTCTTATCAGCATAACACTTCAGCCTATCTTGAGCAGCTTTCATTCGATGTTGAATGATCTTAATCTTATCGGAAGTTTCTCTCACCATATCTGGTCCAAGCACAAACTTCTCGCCAGTCTCTATCCAACATGATGGTGAGTTGCACGGTCTTCCGTACAAAGCTTCATATGGAGCCATACCAATACTGGATTGGTAGCTATTATTATATGCAAACTCTACTAGATGCAAATGGTCATCCCATGATCCACCAAAATCCAATATACATGCTCTCAGGAGATCTTCCAATATACGATTCACCCTCTCCGTCTGACCGTCGGTCTGAGGATGATATGCGGTACTGAGATGTAATCCTGACCCTAGAGCCTCTTGTAAGCTCTTCCAAAACCCACTAGTGAACAACGGGTCTCGGTCACTCACAATGCTATTGGGTACTCCATGAAATCTCACTACCCACTTCATATACAATTCTGCCAACTTGGCTGCTGTCCTGGTCGATTTGACTGGTATAAATCTTGCACTCTTAGTCAATCGATCCACAATTACCCAAATGCTATCATGTCCCGATCTAGTCCTTGGTAAACCATCGATGAAATCCATCGAGACTTGCTCCCATTTCCATTCGGGAATTTCTAATGGTTGCAACAAACCACTAGGCTTCTTTTGCTCGGATTTAACTAGCTGGCAATTCACGCATTTGGATATAAACTTTCCAACGTCTCTTTTCATCCCTTCCCAGTAGTAGGTTCGCTTCATGTCTCGATACATCTTATTACCACCGGGATGCATAGTCAGTTTTGAGTGATGACATTCTCTAAGCACTTCATCTCTCAAACCATTCACGTTGGGCACAACTTATCTTCCATTCTTTCGAAGCCATCCATCTCGATCAAGCCCATACACACTCATCTCCTCATCAATACTCATCTCTAACTTGGAGATGATTTCTAATAGATTAGGATCGTCCCTCTGGCTAGAACCAATCCGCTCTATCAAAGTGGGTCTGATCGTCAAACTAGCTAGCATGACTGGATCCAATTCGCACCTTGGTCTGAAATCAAACCCCGCGATATACTCCAGTTGCTTCCATTCAAGAAACATTGCCCCTAAGCTGGCATGTCTCCTACTCAAGGCATCGGCTACCGCATTACCCTTCCCAGGTGTATACGCGATATCAAAATCATACGAAGCCAAGAACTCTAACCATCTCTGCTGACGGAGATTCAGATCTTTCTGAGAGAAGAGATACTTTAACGATTTATGATCGGTAAACAACTCAAATCTTTCTCCCAAAAGATAGTGTCTCCACATCTTCAGCGCAAACACAATCGCTGCTAATTCCAGATCATGGGTAGGATACTTCTTCTCATGCGGCTTTAGTTGTCGACTAGCATAAGCTACAACCCTACCTCCTTGCATCAATACTGCACCCAGTCCGGTACCACAAGCATCCGTGTATACCGTCATCTCTTCATTCCCTTTAGGAATGACTAACACTGGCGCATGCGTCAACCTCTATTTTAGACTCTTGAAGGCATCCTCACACACTCCATCCCAGACGAAGGAGTGATTCTTCTTAGTCAACTGAGTCAACGGTGCTGCAATCTTGGAGAAGTCCTGGATAAACTTACGATAATATCCAGCTAATCCCAAGAAACTTCTTACATCTGTAGCATTCTTGGGTATAGGCCAATCCTGTACCGTAGCCACTTTCGCAGGGTCCACGGCAATACCATTCTCTGAAACAACATGACCCAAGAATCTCACTTCCCTTCTCCAAAAATGACACTTAGAGAATTTCGCTTTCAATTGGTGTTTCCTTAACACCTCCATCACTATCCTCAATTGTCCCTTGTGTTCCTCCTCTGTCCTTGAGTAAACAAGGATGTCATCCACGAACACAAGAACAAACTTATTCAACTGATCTCTGAATACTCGATTCATAAGATCCACAAAATAGGCTGGTGCATTGGTTAACCCAAATGGCATGACCAACCACTCATAAAATCCTGACGGCGTCCTAAATGCCGTTTTCGGAACACTCTCATCTGCTACTCAAAGCTGATGAAATCCTGTCGCGAGGTCCAACTGGGAGAACACTCTAGCTCCTTCCAGCTGATCAAACAAATCATCTATCCGTGAGAGGATACTTATTCTTCCTCGTCACCTTATTCAACTCGCGATAGTCCACACACAAACGAAGGGAACCATCTGCCTTAGTGGCAAACACAACTGGTGCTCCTCACTCGGAGACACTCCTTCTAATAAATCCCTTCTTCAAAAGATTGCTGACTTGCACCCCGAGCTCTCGCTGCTCCCTTGGTGCCATACGACGAAGTGGCATCACTATAGGTCTGGCATCTTTCACTAAATCAATACGGAACTCAATCTCTCGGTGTGGTGGAAGCCCGGTCACCTCCTCGAAGACGTCCGGATACTGGCCAACCACGGGCATATCTGACAACTCATCCTGCGGGATGTCGAGGGAATTTACAAAACTAGCTATAACCCCATCACTAGGTAGGCTACCAAACACTACCCTCCGCCCATCATCCGCCCTCACTGTCACCAAAAAGCCCTCACAGTCTACCACCACCCCGTATCTTTGGAGCCAATCGACTCCCAATATAATGCCATACCTAGTAAAGCCCAAAACAAAGCAATCACATACAAACATACACCCATGACTCGATAAGACCAAATTCCTGCAAATCATACTAAGGCTGGTCGAACCACCAATCGGGTTCGTCACAACCAATGGTCTATCGACTTTCTCGGGTTCCAGTCCCAACCTATCTACCAGGTCACTAGATATGAAGAAACGGGAAGCCCCAGTATCAAACAAAACTCGAACTGGTATATCATAAATAGAAAGCATACCTTGAATAACAACATTCTTTCCTTTCTCCGCCGCAGTTGGGGCATTCGACGAAGAAGGAACAGCATCAATAGCATATGCTTTCACAATCTGCTTCTCCTTAAGAGGTTGCGGACACTTATCCTTATGATGTCCCACTTGGCCACAGTTGTAGCACTTCCTTTCCGCTGGCTTGGCCCAACATTCTTTAGCATAATGGCCCTTCTTTCCACAGCTGAAGCACTCAACATCCTTCTTGCTCTTTTTCTGGCCACCTTTAGATCGGTCCTGCTTCCTCTTATTCTGAGAGTTATTCTTGCCTCCACCGCCTGCTTGCGGCTTTGGCCCTTCTGCAGATGCAGCCTCAGTCTTTGACTTGGGGTAAAGACTCTCTGATCTCAAAGCTTTCCCCACAATCGATTCAAAAGTCTCATCGATGTGGTTAATAAGCCTTTCCCCCAAGTATCCATCCAAACCAGTAATGAACTTCTCATTCTTCTTTTCAGGAGTATCAATGAGAGACAGTCCATACTTCGACAAAGTGTCGAACTCAGCAATATAATCAGAAACTGCCCTTCCATTCTGCTTGAGTTCCCAGAACCTCTTAAACAACACTGACTTCTGGGCAGCTGGGATAAACTTCTCGCTAAAGCGAGCCTTGAACTGATCCCAAGTAACCTGGACCTCTGGAGTAGCTGTTCTAATGGCATTCCACCAATTCATCGCTCGCCCTTGCAGCTGACGAGACGCTAGCCTTCTCTTCATCGCATCCTCAAGACCCAAGTCATCAAAGATATGGTCACAGCTATCCATCCAGTCCTGAACATCTGTGGCCGACTCCGTTCCGTGGAACGGCTTCCCACCAAGATTAGTGTAGTCCTTGCACAACTTGGCGAAATCGACCCTAGGCGCCTGCACTACTGGGCCAACACCAACTCCGGGATTGGGAACTGCCCCTTGCACTTCTCTAAGCATATCTCTCATGAGGTTAGTAAACATCGCCCTCATGTCAGCGGCATTCCCTTGGTTGGTTCCTCTACCAGCACCCCTCGTGTCTCGGCTCATCGTCAATCTGAAAAAGGGAAACGATTAACGACCCCATAGTGGTGCTAGTGCAGTGCGACTTCATTCTTATACTACTAATAGTATATATACATAGCTTTTGAAAACCAAAGTAATCACAAATACGTGCTCTCATATACGTACTATCTCTCCCTAGTGTCTTTCCCTAGGTTACTATGCAACCTAGAGCTCTGATACCAAGTGTGACGGCCCGCCCCGCACCAACCGACATTTACTCCAAAAGTGCGCTGTACACATGTCCAGTTAGCGCGGAACAGGTCGTCAGAAGGAAAAAGGAAGAAGGAAATGAACATACAAAGAACCTGTAGAATGTCTCACAGTGCATAGAACAAAATATAATAATAACATACTTGACATAAAACAGGAGAGACAGTGCATAAGCTGAAAATCAGAACTAAACATCATAGCAACGGAAATCCAAAATACAGCTTATTACAACTTTTCAACTGTCTCAAAGCAAAGTAAGATAAATGAGGTACACTACTAATGCCCAAGTAGCGACCACCAACGACACAGGGAGAATGTGTATACATATATAACACGTGGAAGCCCTGCAACAACCCGTATTTTCAATAACCTGTTATAATATAAATCGAGGCAGAATTTAATTATAAAATGTGAATCAAGGGAAACGAGCTATGCCATTCCGTTCGTCTCGGAAAAATACGCGAAATAGAGTCCGAGTTTTCGAAAATCGGAGTCCGTATGACCCAGTTAAGGCCCAACGAAGTTTTCAGAAAATTCCTAAGTAAAAACAGATTTGAATTTCAAGTTCAAAATTGGGAATTAGGGCAAACTGGCGCAGGCGGGAAAATTCCCGCCAGGACCCCCATTTCGACAGGGTCCCCAGGGTGTCGACAGCCCTGTCGACACGGGGTGGCCGGGCAGTTTTGCCTGGTGCACCATTTCTGATCTGGGCTTGGTTATGTTGAGCTTGGGGGCCAGATTCGGTTTAGAGGGCTGAGATTGGAACTAGGGTTTAATCCTATGGTCTAAATCACTAGCCTAATCTATAAATAAGACCCTAACCTACCCTAAATCACTCATTATTCATTCTAGCAACTAAACTATGTCAAAATCAAAACTCTCATGGCCTCCACTCTCTTCATACAATTCCTAAACAAATTCCTAAGAGATTTCCATGCATACAAGTGTATTTAGGCTTGTATGATCCTCTTTAGCTTGCATTAAAGTCTTGTTTCTCTATTGTCATCATAAAGGAGGAGTCTTGATCAAGTTTGCTTGCATTTTGGGGTTTTATTTTGTTGCATAAAGGGGTTTCTTACATTTGCTATACTTATTTGAGTCCGCATAAGCATTGTAAGCCCTCTTACCTTCATTTTAGAAACTCTAAAGTTAATATGTGATGAAAGTTGGGATTTATGCATGTTTAAGGAGTTATGCATGCTTATGTGAGTTCACTATGCTATGTTACACATGTTTGATAAGTTATGCATGTTTATGCAAGTTCACTAAGCCATGATTTGCAAGTTTAACAAGTTATGCATGTTTATGCAAGTTCACTAAGCCATGATTTGCAAGTTTAACAAGTTATGCATGTTTATGCAAGTTCACTAAGCCATGATTTGCAAGTTTAACAAGTTATGCATGTTTATGCAAGTTCACTATGCCATGATTTGCAAGTTTATTGAGTTATGCATGATTATGCAAGTTCACTATGCCATGATTTGCAAGTTTATTGGGTTATGCATATTTATGCAAGTTCACTATGCCATTTTATGCATGTTTATGGTAATATGCAAGTTCACTATGCTAAGTTATGCAAGTCTAACATGTTATGCATGTTTGTTGTGATATGCAAGTTCATCATGTATGTTATGCCAAGTTCCCTCTTCCTATCCTTTATGCGTTATTACGAATATGTAAGCGATAGAATGACGTTGGGGGTTTGGGTAAACTTAAAATACATGAAAATATAAGATTGGGAATTTACCTATTAAGTTAGGTCTACCCCTTAGGAATTTACCTATTAAGTTAGGTCTACCCAAGTATTTGTTGACTTGTAATTATGTTTTGAAATAAAGTGGACATGACACTTAGAAAACATAAGTATGGCCAACTCGAGGTTGGGTTGAGTTTGTAGCGTAATTCTACCCGGAACCTACCGGCTTAACTAGTGGCTACAAACAATAGGACCCAATGTGAGAAGTTGGTCATGTGGTGTCAAGACCCGAGGTTAGACCAAGTTGTGGTGTAAAGCTACCCGGACCCGCCCGGTTTAACTAGTAACCACAACAAGGTCTAATGTGAGAGGTTAAGGTGCATTAAATTAATTAATGCCTCATGATTAGGGTTAAGTCAGGGTCCACTAATACTTAACCAATTTGGGGATTCGAGGGATTGAAATGGGGTTAAGTTGTGAACTGTCGGTTACACTTAACCAATTTAATCCATTTGGGGATTCGAGGGATTGAAATGGGGTTAAGTTGTGAACTGTCGGTTACACTTAACCAATTTAATCCATTTGGGGGTTTGAGGGATTGAAATGGGGTTAAGTGGTGAACTGTCGGTTACACTTAACCAATTTAACCCTACTGCACTGATAACGTAGTCTTGCTACCATCACTTTGCCCCTCAGGTCATAATGACCCTACTGCACTGATAAGTAGCCATCATCCATTTTTAGTGGAGAATCGAAGTTATGAACGTCGACAACTCCTTAGCACACATCCCGCAGCATAGTCCAATCGTGAAGTTAGCTCGTTGGTTCCCACTTGGATCCTGAGTCACAACTTCCCATTTGAACTACCTTTGCATCTCGGGTTATTGGTCTTCTTTCTTGTTTGGGTCGGTTGGTCAAGCATCTTTCATCCTGGTCGGTTTTCATCATCCCTGATCGATCGGTTTTGTAACAACCCGTATTTTCGACAAACTGGTATAACATAAATCGAGGCAGAATTTAATTCAAAAATCAGAATCAGGGGAAACGGGCTATGCCATTGCGTTCGTCTCGGAAAAATACGCGAAATAGAGTCCGAGTTTTCGAAAATCGGAGTCCGTATGACCCGGTTAAGGCCCATTGAAGTTTTCAGAAATTTCTATGCTAAAGAAAGATTTAAATTTAAAATTAAAATCAAGGATTAGGGCTAATCAGGGCTAGGCGGGAAAATTCCCGCCAGGGGGCCCATGTCGACAGGCATGTCGACAGGGCACCCAGGGAGTCGACAGCCCTGTCGACAGGGGGTGCCCAGGCAGTTCAGCCTGGTGCACCATTTCTGATTTGGGTTGGGTCAAGTGGCTTGGTTCTAGAGAAATCCGAGATCTGACGGGCCAAACCTAATCTAGGGTTAATCCTAGGGCTAAAAACACTCTAATCTTCTATAAATATACCCCTAATCCTACCCTAAAGCCTCATTAATCAATCTAGCAACTAAACTATGTCAATTTGAATCCTCAAATGGCCTCCACCTAAAACCTAGCCTCCACCTTCCTCAAAGTTAAACCCTATGAAGATATGATGATCATACAACCTTTTCTATGTTGTATGAATGCTTAATAACTTGCATACTTCATTAAGTAGCAAGTTTGATTTGCTAAAGTTTGCGTTTTGGGATTTTGCAAAAGGGTTTTCTTATTTGAGGCTTTGTTTTGAGTTTTTAAAAGGGCTTCTTCATCTTATTTGGTGGATTTGTGGCTTGTTTATATTTGTAAGCCCTCTTACCTTCACTTTACAAACTTTAAAGTTAATGTTTGGTGAAAGTTGAGATTTATGTGAGTTTAGTTGATTATGCATGCTTATGCGAACTCACTATGTCATGTTTTATATGATTCACAAGTTATGCATGCTTATGCGAACTCATTATACCATGTTTTACATGTTTCACAAGTTATGCATGCATATGCGAGATTACTATGCCATGTTTTACATGTTTCACAAGTTATGCATGCTTATGCGAGTTTATTATACCATGCTATACATGTTTTATGGGTTATGCAAGTTTACCTTACCATGTTATGCAAGTTTCATGGGTTATGCAAGTTCACCTTACCATGTTATGCAAGTTTAATGGTTTATGCATGTTCACCTTACCATGTTATGCATATTTAGCAAGTTAAACATGTTTATGCGAATTCACCATGACATGATTTGCAAGTTTAACATGTATGCATGTTTATTATGACATGTGAAGTTCACCATGTATGTTATGCCAAGTTACCTTTTTACCCTTATACGTTATGACGAATATGTAAACGAGATAATGACGTTGGGAGGGTTTGGGCAAACTTAAAAATACATGAAACTAAAAGATTGGGAATTTACCTATTAAGTTAGGTCTACCCCTTGGGAATTTACCTATTAAGTTAGGTCTACCCAAGTATATGTTAACTTGTAAATATGTTCTAAAGTGGACATGACATTAGATAACATAATATGGCCAACTCGAGGTTAGACCTAGTTGTGGTGTAAATCTTCCCAGGTAACCACAACGTGGGGTCTAATGTGGGTAGTTGGTCATGTTGCACCATAAGACCCGAGGTTAGACCTAGACGTGGTGTAAATCTTCCCAGGTAACCACGGATGTCTAATGTGAGAGGTTGGGTGCGTTAAGTAATTAATGCCTCATGATTAGGGTTAAGTCATGGCCCACTAATACTTAACCAATAATGGGGATGCGAGGATTAGATGGGGTTAAGTGGTTACACTTAGCTAATTTAATCCAGGTTTAGGGAGGGGTTAAAACCACACTTAACCCTCTTAGAAACCCTAGCAACGTGGTCTGTTCCAGCAGTAATCCCAGTTTGGTATCATTCACAACCCTAGAGGCTAGGCTAGGGCGGGGCACGATTACTGGACTGATGTAAGCGACCAAAGCGACGGCTGAGTGGTACAGCGGTGCGGGTCCGGCGGGCTACGGACGTGCACGTAGTCCGATGTTGGACAAACTCGAGGCATGGGTACCAGTAGGCTTAGACTGTGCATTATTGCTTAGGTGTCTGGGGTTGACATCTTAGGGCTTGATACACCCGAAGGTGGACCCAGCACAGTCTGACTACATCCATGTGGGCCGTATGGACACCAACACTTGACGTGTTAGGTTTATAGGGAGCCGATCGACTAGACCGTTGGGCTGGGCCTTATACTAAGGTCACTTCATGTTATTGGGCCAAAGTTTGGGCTAAGGGATCAAAATCTGTTTTGTGGGTTTGCTAGTACACTGTGGTGCAAAGTTTAACCTCGTCTATGTGATGTCACCTTTATCTAGTGCCAGTATATTCATCTCAGTTTCCATCATACGGTTAACTTTATTAGTTTATAGATTGATCGTAGTAGGGCTTACCAGTCTTTTTGACTGACCTGTTTTCTTTCGCTTCTTTTCTTCCGTTCCCCCCCCCCCACACACACACAGGTTCTCAGGGAGGGACTACTTCTGCTTAGTGGATCTTTGACTTGCTTGTTGGATAGCTCATGTATGGATCTGAGCTAGCTATGGCTTATCTTTTATTTCTGGGGATTAGTACTGATGTTTTACCATGTATTTTGTTATCACGTATCTAGACTTATGTTGTATTTTGGATTATGACATTTTGATAGTATGTACTTGACTATGTTGGTTTTTCTGAGATGATGATGATGGGTTTTTATCTGCTACCGCTGCTTTACTTATATTTATTTTTATATATTCTGTCTTGTGATATCTCTGTGCATGTTTTACCTTCACAATAACGCCCCTCCAAAGCTAGTACATTCCAAGGAGTGATCCTAGTGGAGGTGGGGTGTCACAATTGGTATCAGAGCACGAGGTTAACAAGATTGAACAAAACTTTTGAAAAAAAAAACCCCTTTTGAAAAACTATTTTCAAAAACCTACTAAGTATTTTCCAAAATAAAGTCTAGATTATTTTAAGGCTAATCCCCAAAAGCCATCAGCATTATCATTCGTTCCCTTGACCTGATCTTATCTTATCTTTTGTTTCAGTATGGCTGAGAATCTTGACATCCCAGATGGAGTGAACGTACCACTCTGGTATAGGAGACTCCAAGAAGCTAGGGCGGCAGCCGGTCCCGCCAACCCTACTCCCACTCCTCCTCCCGTAGTTGAGAATCCTATCCCTAATATCCCTCCTCCGGTGGTTCCTGCTCCCCCTCCTCCAGCTGCTAATATTCCCCCTCCCGTTGCTAATGTTCCTCCTCCTCCCGTTGCTGAGGCTCCTCTTCCTCCTCCTCCCCCTCAACATCCTCAGATTGAGTTTACAAAGGTTTGTAAAGACTTCAAGGCAATGGGAGGCAAGAATTTCCTAGGCACGGAATCTTTCGTTGAAGCTAGGAATTGGCTGAAGGACACGGAGGACTTGTTTGCCATCTTTGGGATAGATGATGAGAGAAAGATCTTATTAACCGTATGGCTTTTGAAGGATGAGGCGGCCTATTGGTGGGAGGTCACCAATGGGACGAGGCCCGTTGAGACTTGGGCCGATTTGAGGGCTAGATTTATGACCAAGTTTCTATCTTCAGCCGAGGCGAATTTACAAATGGAGAAGTTCATTTCATTAAAGCAAGGTGATATGTCGATCAAGGAGTATGTGAACAAGTTTAATCAGCTGGCCCGTTTTGGTTTGGATATAGTGAACACCCCGGAGAAGAAGGCTCTTCGATTTGCCAGAGGATTGAATGAACCACTGCAGGGCTTGGCGATGTCACATATTCCGCATGGAGCCACTTTCGAGAGTTTGGTTAATATGGCTCTGCTTCAGGGAGAGGGAAAGAAGGAAGTCAAGTCGGGCGATACTCAAGCAAAGAAGGCTGATTCTCAAGGCAAAGGCAACCAAGGTCAAAGCAGTCAAGGAAATTAGAATAAGAACACGAAGGGCAACAACAAAGGCAAGGGGAAGTGCAATTACTGTGGCATAGCTGGGCATTTTGCTAAGGATTGCAGGAAGAAGAAAAGGAAGCTCAGTGGTGGATGCTTTTCTTGTGGAGAGGCTGGGCACTTCAGCAAAGAATGCCCAAAGAAGAAAGGACAGGCTGGATCTTCAGGAGGGCAAGTTCATGCTCTCAATGCCGCTTCAGTTCCCGAGCGAGGTAGTGTTTCTGTTGAGAACCTTGTTTATATCTCTGATCTTCCAGTACGTACCTTGTTTGACTCCGGTGCATCACATAGCTTTATTTCATCTAATCTTGTTGATAGCTTGCACCTCAGTACTAGCTTAGTGGAGGATCCCGTTTGTGTCTCGAATCCCATTGGGGGTTCTGCTCATCTATCTATGATATGCGAGGATCTGAAGATCTCTATACTCAGCGTTGAATTCTTGTGTAGCGCGTATGTTCTAGGTTTCAGGGGATACGGATTGATCTTGGGCATGGATTGGCTGTCTAGATATGGAGCCATTCTGGATTGTGAGCATAGGGTTGTAAGGCTTGTGACTCGCCTGGGCAACACCTTAGAGATTTCATGCAATCCGAAGAATCCCGTCATGTTATGCTATCTAGAATCTCTCGACTCATCAGAGGAGGCCCTTCAGTCTGTAAGGGTGGTCCGGGATTATCCAGATGTGTTTGAAGAAGTTAAGGGGTTGCCCCCTAAACGAGAGATTGACTTTCGCATCTATCTGGTAGATAATGCTAAACCTGTTTCTTTGCCCGTTCGGCATATGGCTCCGCGTGAGAGACGGGAGCTGAGCAAGCAAGTGAAAGAACTGCTTGAGAAGGGCTTCATCAGAAGGAGTATATCCGAATGGGGAGCGCCTGTGGTGTTTGCAACTAAGGCAGATGGCTCTCTTCGACTCTGTGTGGATTATAGAGAATTGAATAAGCTGACTAAGAAGAACAGACACCCGTTACCGAGGATCGACGATCTCTTTGATCAACTTGTTGGTGCTTCTGTTTTCTCTCAGCTTGATCTTGCTACGGGTTTTCATCAGCTCAGAGTGGCTAAAGACAGTATAGACAAAACTGCATTCAGAACTCCAGACGGATTCTTTGAATGGCTTGTTATGCCATTCGGTTTGACGAATGCACCCGCGTATTTTGTGGATTTGATGAGTAGGGTGTTTCGGGAGTTCTTGAATAAGTTTGTCGTGGTCTTTGTTGATGATATTCTAGTCTTCTCCAAGGATGAGGAAGAGCATGCGAGGCACCTAGTAGAGGTGATGAACACACTCAGAGCACACCAGTTAAAAGCCAAGTTCTCCAAGTGCCACTTTTGGAGAAGGGAAGTCAGATTTCTTGGGCATATCGTATCCAAGCAAGGCTTGGCAGTGGATCCCGCTAAGGTGGTTGCAGTTCAGGATTGGAAGACTCCAAAGAATGCAACCGAGGTGAGAAGCTTTCTGGGTCTTGCGGGTTTCTATCGGAAGTTCATCAAGGACTTCGCGAAGATATCCGCTCCTCTTACTAAGTTGACGAAGAAGAACTTAGTCTTTGCTTGGGATATGGATTGTGAGCTTGCTTTTCAGAAGCTCAAGAGAGCCCTTACCTCCGCACCAGTTCTAGCCTTACCCGATGGTGGTAAGATATTTACCGTGTACACCGATGCTTGTGGCACGGGATTGGGTGCCGTTCTGATGCAAGAGGGCAGAGTTATATGTTTTGGTGGGAGGCAACTTAAGGTGCATGAGCGGAATTATCCCACTCATGATCTAGAGCTGGCAGCGATTGTATATGCGCTCAAAGCATGGCGTCATTATCTTCTGGGAGAGAGATTTGAGTTATATACTGATCATAAGTCTTTGAAGTATCTCTTTTCGCAAAAAGACCTGAACTTAAGACAGCAGAGATGGATGGAATTTTTGGCTTCCTATGATTTTGAGATATCCTATACCCCTGGCAAGGGGAATGTTGTAGCGGATGCGTTGAGTAGGAAAAGGTTGACACTAAGTCCTCTATTTGTTGAAATGAAGAATTTAGAGTTCTTGGCGACCTTTGATTTCTCTTTGGCAATGGAGTCGGTGACCGGTTCCTTGGCATCCCTAGAGCTCAGGCCTACCCTTCTAGATCAAGTCGGGACTTCACAGAAGGAAGACCCCCAGATAATGGAGATCATGGACAAGCTGGTTCGAGGGGAGACATCTAGTCACCTTGCTCGATATTCTATAGACGATAAGGGTTGGCTGAGGAGGGATGGAAGGCTTTATGTTCCGATGGTAGAAGATTTGGTGAGAAAAGTTCTTGAGGAAGCACACCGCTCCAAGATGACCATACATCCAGGTGGTGATAAGATGTATAAGGACATGAAGCGCGTTTTCTTCTGGCCTGGAATGAAGAAGGATGTAGCTGAGTTTGTCTCGAGATGTGTTATTTGTCAGAGAGTAAAAGCTGAATCAAAGAAGCCCGATGGGCTATTACATCCGCTAGAGGTCACGCTATGGAAGTGGGAGAGCATTTCTATGGACTTTATTGATGGGCTTCCAAGGTCCAGGAAGGGGAACACGAGCATATGGGTCATTGTGGATAGGCTCACGAAGAGTGCTCATTTTATCCCAGTAAAGAGCAAAAGAACCGCATCTGGACTAGCATCAGTATATCTTCGTGAGATAGTGCGACTACATGGAGTCCCTTCCAGCATAGTCAGTGACCGCGACCCCATCTTTACTAGTCAGTTCTGGAACAGTTTGCAGGAGGCTATGGGCACGAAATTGAACCTGAGTACGGCCTATCACCCACAAACAGACGGCCAAACAGAAAGGGTGAATAGGGTACTTGAGGACTTGTTGAGGCTTTGCATCCTGGATTTTGGTGGTGCTTGGGAAGACCATCTTCCTCTTGTCGAGTTTGCATACAACAACAGTTATCAGGCGAGCATAGGGATGGCACCCTTTGAGGCTTTATATGGGAGGCCGTGCAAGTCACCTACATGTTGGTGGGAATCCACGGATAAGCTTATACTTGGACCCGACATGATTAGGGATACATCCGAGAAGGTTGTGTTGATTAGAAGACGGATGAAAGCGGCCCAAGACCGGCAGAAATCCTATGCTGACAGGCGAAGGTCCGAATTGGAGTTTGAGGTTGGGGACAAGGTTTTCGTGAAGGTTTCTCCTTTGCGGAATGTGGTCCGATTTGGAGCTGTTGGGAAGCTAGCACCGAGATTTGTTGGACCCTTCCCCATCATTGAGAGAATTGGGAAGATGGCTTATAAAGTGCAATTGCCCGAGAAGTTGTCCGGAGTGCATAATGTCTTTCATGTCTCGCATCTCCGAAAGTGCCTGCATGAGTCCGCTGAGGTGGTTGAACCTAGCATGCTAGAAGACGTGGAAGTAGAGAAAGAAGCAACTTTAAGAAGAGCTCCGATTCGTATCTTGGGGACAGAGACCAAGAAGCTAAGGAATCGTGAGGTCAGATTGGTGAAAGTTCAATGGGGTGAAGCCGAAGAAGACGCAACTTGGGAAACCGAGGAGAAAATGTGTGGGCTTTATCCATTTCTTTTTGAGGGTACACTCTCAATCTCTTTTGTTAGTATATCTTTCTCTTTGCTATCCATATTTATCTAGTTATCGTGCTAAACTTGTCATGAGAACCTTAGGTAGAAACCCTTTTGGATGAAACATGTGCTTGAGACATGTTATGTTTGATGGTTGCAAGTGGTTGCAAGTGTTTGCAAGTGGTTACTCGTGGATGCATGATACACATTAGGCACTAGATCGGCTCACACACTCCTCATATTGCATATGCATGAGTGTTTATGCTTATCCTTGGACGAACTTTGTATGCAATCACATGGATGTTGCATATGGATGTATGATTGAGCACGCATATAGATATCATACATTATGTTAGGGATTTGCATACATATGGATACATTTCACTAACATATTTTGCATTGATTATTGCATTAGATAAGTACATATACACACACTTTTGCATATGTTCATACAGCATTTAGAATCTTTTAAGGACAATGGCTGCTCGTGGATGATGTTTTGAGTATATGGATGTTGGATGGTAGGATATGTTCTTCCTAACTTGAAGATTTCGGGGACGAAATCCTTTAAGGAGGGGAGAATGTAACAACCCGTATTTTCGACAAACTGGTATAACATAAATCGAGGCAGAATTTAATTCAAAAATCAGAATCAGGGGAAACGGGCTATGCCATTGCGTTCGTCTCGGAAAAATACGCGAAATAGAGTCCGAGTTTTCGAAAATCGGAGTCCGTATGACCCGGTTAAGGCCCATTGAAGTTTTCAGAAATTTCTATGCTAAAGACAGATTTAAATTTAAAATTAAAATCAAGGATTAGGGCTAATCAGGGCTAGGCGGGAAAATTCCCGCCAGGGGGCCCATGTCGACAGGCATGTCGACAGGGCACCCAGGGAGTCGACAGCCCTGTCGACAGCCCTGTCGACAGGGGGTGCCCAGGCAGTTCAGCCTGGTGCACCATTTCTGATTTGGGTTGGGTCAAGTGGCTTGGTTCTAGAGAAATCCGAGATCTGACGGGCCAAACCTAATCTAGGGTTAATCCTAGGGCTAAAAACACTCTAATCTTCTATAAATATACCCCTAATCCTACCCTAAAGCCTCATTAATCAATCTAGCAACTAAACTATGTCAATTTGAATCCTCAAATGGCCTCCACCTAAAACCTAGCCTCCACCTTCCTCAAAGTTAAACCCTATGAAGATATGATGATCATACAACCTTTTCTATGTTGTATGAATGCTTAATAACTTGCATACTTCATTAAGTAGCAAGTTTGATTTGCTAAAGTTTGCGTTTTGGGATTTTGCAAAAGGGTTTTCTTATTTGAGGCTTTGTTTTGAGTTTTTAAAAGGGCTTCTTCATCTTATTTGGTGGATTTGTGGCTTGTTTATATTTGTAAGCCCTCTTACCTTCACTTTACAAACTTTAAAGTTAATGTTTGGTGAAAGTTGAGATTTATGTGAGTTTAGTTGATTATGCATGCTTATGCGAACTCACTATGTCATGTTTTATATGATTCACAAGTTATGCATGCTTATGCGAACTCATTATACCATGTTTTACATGTTTCACAAGTTATGCATGCATATGCGAGATTACTATGCCATGTTTTACATGTTTCACAAGTTGTGCATGCTTATGCGAGTTTATTATACCATGCTATACATGTTTTATGGGTTATGCAAGTTTACCTTACCATGTTATGCAAGTTTCATGGGTTATGCAAGTTCACCTTACCATGTTATGCAAGTTTAATGGTTTATGCATGTTCACCTTACCATGTTATGCATATTTAGCAAGTTAAACATGTTTATGCGAATTCACCATGACATGATTTGCAAGTTTAACATGTATGCATGTTTATTATGACATGTGAAGTTCACCATGTATGTTATGCCAAGTTACCTTTTTACCCTTATACGTTATGACGAATATGTAAACGAGATAATGACGTTGGGAGGGTTTGGGTAAACTTAAAAATACATGAAACTAAAAGATTGGGAATTTACCTATTAAGTTAGGTCTACCCCTTGGGAATTTACCTATTAAGTTAGGTCTACCCAAGTATATGTTAACTTGTAAATATGTTCTAAAGTGGACATGACATTAGATAACATAATATGGCCAACTCGAGGTTAGACCTAGTTGTGGTGTAAATCTTCCCAGGTAACCACAACGTGGGGTCTAATGTGGGTAGTTGGTCATGTTGCACCATAAGACCCGAGGTTAGACCTAGACGTGGTGTAAATCTTCCCAGGTAACCACGGATGTCTAATGTGAGAGGTTGGGTGCGTTAAGTAATTAATGCCTCATGATTAGGGTTAAGTCATGGCCCACTAATACTTAACCAATAATGGGGATGCGAGGATTAGATGGGGTTAAGTGGTTACACTTAGCTAATTTAATCCAGGTTTAGGGAGGGGTTAAAACCACACTTAACCCTCTTAGAAACCCTAGCAACGTGGTCTGTTCCAGCAGTAATCCCAGTTTGGTATCATTCACAACCCTAGAGGCTAGGCTAGGGCGGGGCACGATTACTGGACTGATGTAAGCGACCAAAGCGACGGCTGAGTGGTACAGCGGTGCGGGTCCGGCGGGCTACGGACGTGCACGTAGTCCGATGTTGGACAAACTCGAGGCACGGGTACCAGTAGGCTTAGACTGTGCATTATTGCTTAGGTGTCTGGGGTTGACATCTTAGGGCTTGATACACCCGAAGGTGGACCCAGCACAGTCTGACTACATCCATGTGGGCCGTATGGACACCAACACTTGACGTGTTAGGTTTATAGGGAGCCGATCGACTAGACCGTTGGGCTGGGCCTTATACTAAGGTCACTTCATGTTATTGGGCCAAAGTTTGGGCTAAGGGATCAAAATCTGTTTTGTGGGTTTGCTAGTACACTGTGGTGCAAAGTTTAACCTCGTCTATGTGATGTCACCTTTATCTAGTGCCAGTATATTCATCTCAGTTTCCATCATACGGTTAACTTTATTAGTTTATAGATTGATCGTAGTAGGGCTTACCAGTCTTTTTGACTGACCTGTTTTCTTTCGCTTCTTTTCTTCCGTTCCCCCCCCCCCCCACAGGTTCTCAGGGAGGGACTACTTCTGCTTAGTGGATCTTTGACTTGCTTGTTGGATAGCTCATGTATGGATCTGAGCTAGCTATGGCTTATCTTTTATTTCTGGGGATTAGTACTGATGTTTTACCATGTATTTTGTTATCACGTATCTAGACTTATGTTGTATTTTGGATTATGACATTTTGATAGTATGTACTTGACTATGTTGGTTTTTCTGAGATGATGATGATGGGTTTTTATCTGCTACCGCTGCTTTACTTATATTTATTTTTATATATTCTGTCTTGTGATATCTCTGTACATGTTTTACCTTCACAATAACGCCCCTCCAAAGCTAGTACATTCCAAGGAGTGATCCTAGTGGAGGTGGGGTGTCACAGGTTTTGTCCCCCCCCCCCCCGGTCGGTCGCATTTCACTAAACCTGGTCGGTCGGTTTTGTTTCCCCCCTGGTCGGTCGCATTTCACCAAACCTGGTCGGTCGGTTTTGTCCCCCTGGTCGGTCTAACTTTCACCATCCTTGGTCGGTCATTCTCCTTCATTCCTGGCCGGTCAAAACCTTCCCTGGTCGGTCTAACCTTCACCATCCCTAGTCGGTCGTTCTGGAGCTCGGGTCGGTCGGTCTCCTTCACCATTTCTGGTTGGTCGTCCTCCTTCATTCCTGGTCGGTCAAAATCTCCCCCGGTCGGTTATCTCGACCCCAAACCTGCACCATTTCAGCAAGCTATTCTCGCCTCTCGACGGCGTTTTCGACCAATCTAACACTTCTAATCAACCACAAAGCATATCATATAATCATAGGAACATAGGGAATCAACCACAAACACCAAAACAACAATATGACATATCAAAATGGATCAAACATGACCAAAACCCCATATTTTCCTTTAAGCGTGTTTTAAGCAAAATTAATGATATGATTAGCAAAACTTAACCAAATGGAACCAAATTTCTAATAGAGGTCTAAAACATCATTCCGAATCTTATAAACAGTTTTCCAGAATTTTATCATGTTAAATTCACTAATTAACACTAATCACCCCTAATTAGCCATAATTAGTGTAAAACTATGCAAATCACTCACCTTAGCCACAAAATAAACTAAGATCTGAAATAATTCTCTGATTTGATGTGAATCTCAATGCCAAATAGCAGCTCCTTTGTTGATTTGGTGAAGATCCTCCTTGATTAGGGGTTGCTAAGCCAAATCCTTGACCAAAAGATGATTTGGAGGTGATTTAGAGGTTGGAGGCCAATTTTAGGGATCCTTGGTGATAAGTGGAGGCTAGAAAACTGAAATGGAATGATTCTCCATCTCATTTCAGCCCTCCCATAACCCTAATCCCGAAATGGGTTATGGGCCTACTCACTAATCACCCGATTTGGCCCGGTTAAGCAGTTTTTCACCCTCCAAACCTTATTTTAGCCATATCTCCCAAACGGTAAGTCCGTTTGGCTACTATGACCACTCTACGGAAAGGTAAACCATCAAACGAATCTAATGGAAGTGGTTTCAGGTCAAAATTCCTTTCCATTCAAAAGTTATGGCCAAAACAGTACCAACTAGGGGCAAAATGGTCATTTAAAAATCGACAAAAATCATGAACATGGGAAATGACCCTAATAGATGTTTCCCAAAGTTACATGACCATACAACTTCATATGAGAAAGAAATAAATATTCTATGATCATATGGTGTGTAGAATACGGGTCATTACATAGTTAGACTACATGAAGTGCCGCTCAGCATAGTCAGTGATAGAGATACAATATTCACTAGCAAATTCTGGGAAGCATTTCAAGTCGAGCTGGGAACGAAGTTAAACTTGAGCACCGCTTATCATCCTCAGACAGACGGTCAGACTGAGAGGGTGAATCGCATTTTAGAAGATCTATTGCGGGCTTGTGTTCTAGATTTCGGTGGGTCATGGGAAGACCATCTGCATTTGGCTGAATTCTCTTATAACAACAGCTACCAGGCGAGTCTGACAATGTCGCCATTCGAAGCATTATATGGTAGACCGTGCCGATCTCCTGCTTGTTGGGTCGAACCAGGTAATAGACTTGTGTTGGGTCCAGATATGATCCGAGAAGCTGCCGACAAAATCGATTTTATTAAGAAGCGATTACTCGCCGCTCAAAGCCGACAAAAGAGCTATGCCGATAGAAGAAGAAGAGATATATCCTTTGTAGTTGGCGATTATGTATATTTGAAAGTATCGCCGATGAGAGGAGTTATCCGGTTCGGTAAAACTGGAAAGTTGGCGCCCAAATTCATAGGTCCGTTTCCTATTTTGGAACGGATCGGAACTCTCGCTTATAGGGTCAAACTGCCTGATTGGCTGCCTGGAGTGCATGATGTATTTCACATATCTCAACTTCGAAAGCACGTTCATGATCCAGACTTGATCGTGGAAGAAGCAGCTCAACATGACATTGAAATAACCCCAGAATTAGCTGTGAGAAGAGAGCCGCTAAAGATAATAGGAAAAGAAACCAAAGAGCTGAGGAACAAGAAGGTTCGCTTAGTCAAAGTGCAATGGAGTGGAGATCCGCGAGATTGTACTTGGGAAACTGAGGAGAGCATTCAGAAAGCTTATCCTAGATGCCGAGTAGATATCTCTGATTGACTCCGGTGCAAGGTGCATTTACCCTACTTTGCATTACCATTTAATTCTCTACTCTGTTGTTATTTTCTTTTCATGGATGTGCACTTTTAAATTCTATAGGCTGAATGATTTTGAAAAGAGTATGGAGGTTGATCAGTATATTTTTGAAAGGTTAAAATGATTTGATTGTTGGTTGTGTTGTGTGATTGTAGATTTGTCAAACCACTTTCGACTTTGTTCCTTTTCGGGGACGAAAAGTTTTAAGTGGGGGAGATTGTAACGACCCAGAAAATCTGAACCAATTTAAAAAATTTAAATTGGCTAAAATAATGGATTTTAAATATTTAAAATAAATATTTTAAATAATGGCGATGAAAACTGAGTTTGAATCGACAATTGAAAACGAATATAATTAATTATAATTATAAACAAGGCCTGAAATTGCGCTGTAGTTTCAAAAATTGAATTCAAACTTTGTCGGACTATACCGGGTGCAAAACAAAACGGATTTTAGTGAAACCAAAAATATTTAAATATGTTAGTGAATACCTTTCTAACGAATCTGAAAAATCGAATTTTCATAACGGAAAGCAAAAGTTATGGCCAAATGAATTTTCAGAGCGGTCGCTATGGAATTTATATAGCCCGTGAAATTGGCCATTTTGCATACGACCTCGGAATTCGACGAAACCACTTTTGTTGGATCCGGGATGTGAAGTTATTGCTAGGTTTCAAATTTCATAATTTTTGAATCTGGTATGTGAGCGTGGCAAAAGAAAATGTGTTTTGGTCAATTACAGTTAAATTGGATCGACCAAAAATGGGCCTTTCTGCAAACGATCTCAGAATTCGACGAAACTAGTTTTGTTGGGACCGTATCATCAAAACATAGCTAGATTTATTTTTCTGGAATTTTTCGAATCAGTTTGTGGCCCTGGCAAATTGAAATGCACGTTCAAATTAAATATTGGATATCTTATATTTTAATTTGAAGGAAAACTGACTGAAGCAGTCGAATGGGCCTACGAAACATATCCCATTGTGTTCAGCATGGGGGTATTTAGCTAGGGGCGATAGTCGTTGGGTTTGATTTGGAGTATAAATGGATAAACAAGTATTTTTGCAATTAAAATAATATAAAATATATTATATATATACCCCCCCCCCCCCAATTAAAACCCTACCCTTTCACTTATCTTCTGCCGCCAGTATCGTTCAGTGGCCAGGAATGATCGAAACTTCCTCCCTATAATTCCACTTATCCATTGCGATTTTCAACCAATTCCAAACCGAAAATAATTCAGCACTTCGAGCTCTCTCCATCCATACGGCTTTGATGGAATAATACGATCCGTGTTGTTCGATTTCGGAGCCCAAAGGGCCGGAGTTCGTGACAAAATTACGACGCAGGGGTGACTTCGAGTCTGACGTGGTGGCGGCCGTGGGTAGCGATGGCGGAGGCGCGCGACATGGTGGAAGTTGATCGGCCTCTGGCCCATCGTGGCGACGGTGAAGTCCAGCCCTAGCTGGCGAACGAGATCGAGATTCTCCAGGAAGAAGATTAACTAAGGGCAATGGTTTCTAAGTGTTATTAAGGTTTACTAAACCTAATTATTAAATTAATTATGTTAATTAGTTCATTCGATGATTAATTGGCCATAACTTCTTCGAACAGAATCAAGATCTGACGAAACTGAGTTCGTTGTAACCGTGAGGACGAGCTCTACACAATGGAATGGACTAGATCAGAAAAAATGTGAATTAGAAATTGAGGAAAATTCAAAACCGGTCAAAGTGAGAATTCTCTCACTATAAATTTTCTTGTACAGTTATTTATATTATAACTGCATATCTGAACTGTTCACATACGACCACAAACCATGGACGATTTATTTGATTATGTTGTGACTGTGAATTGTATATATATACGAAATGGGAACCCAATGTGAGATTTCTTATTTAAAAACAATATGGAAAACGACGATGTATAAATTATATAGTCGATGTATGAGTTATATTAGCGTTGTACACCTCATGTATAAGCGTTGTATAAGTTGTATGTTCGATGTATAAGTTATATATGCGTTGTAAAAATTATATATGTGTTGAAATAAAAGTGAATTGCTATATAAATATATATATATATATATATACGCCCCTCGTCCACAAACCATAGACGATATTTATTGATTGTAAAAATTGATTGATAGCGAATGGTTGTTTGGGATTGTTTGTGGTTGATATTGATTGATTGTGGTTGAAAAATACCCGTTTGTGGTTGAGAAATATTTGGTTGAAACCACATAGGATTAGTTTGTGGAAATGAAATAAATATATACATGCCGCCTGCGTGCGAACTAGATGCATGATCCCCATTGTCAAAAACCGCGAGGTTTTAAGGTAGAGCGAGGAGCCATACTAGGGACGGTCCCGGTTTTAACTACCCTGCCGTTATGCTGCCGAAATTTTGAATAATATTCATGTGTTTGAATTATTTTCATTTGCTAAAACTATATTTATTCATTAACTAGAAAACCTTCATGTGTTGAATCGATATTCATTCGTTGATTTGAAATTCATGTGTTGAATGGTATTCGCATTTTAAATATAAAAATCACATTTTTATCTATATATAGAAACAGTAGAAAACCTTCATTTGTTGAATCGATATTCATTCGTTGATTAGAAATTCATGTGTTGAATGGTATTCATATTTTAAATATAAAAATCACATTTTTATCTATATATAGAAACAGTAGAAAACCTTCATGTGTTGAATCGATATTCATTCGTTGATTTGAAATTCATGTGTTGAATGGTATTCATATTTTGAAATAAATTGTTTGATAATAAAATTCACCTTTTATCGACTATATGAACTGTGTAAAATAATCTCGTTTTGAAAGAAATTGTTTTATGAGAAAAATCCTATTTTTATCACCTATATATACACTATATAAAATAATAGTGTTTTGAAATGAATTGTTTTACAATAAAAATCATATTTTTATTATATACATGAATCGTTGAAATGTGAAGTGTTAAAAATAGCAACTCGTTCAAATAAATATATACGAGTTGAAATATTCATTAATTAGCTAATGATATGATTTTTGCCTATACATGTAACAGTAGAATGAATGGTGTTTTTAAACCAAATGGAATCAAATATGAAGTTGAATAGAAAATGATAAATGATAAGAACTGTATATATGTACATGCATATTTATTGAACAGGTTATAGCAAAGGGGCTAGAGAAGAGGAATAAAATTTTGTGCCCGACAAATAGGTACACATTTACTGTTTTGTTTGGGTGATGATTTTATGAGCCTGTTGGCTAGCCGCTTGGATTTTTCTTTTTCTTTTTGACATGAGACGCCCGCGTGGCTATTTGGGAATTTTCCCAGCCCCTCCCGTACAAAGGAGGTTATAGCGAAATTTTCCAAAATTTTAAGGCGTTAGTGAAATATTTGAAGTGAAAACGATATTGAAATTGTTGAATGAACTATATTTATATAAATATATAAATATAAATAAAATTAAAACGAAACAAGGCCGTGCAGTTCGTGTTTTGAAACTGTGATTTCAAACAATTAGTGCGGGAAATCCGACCATTGGATTTTCCCAAAACCGCAACCGTCGGGTTCGCCTTGGAAATATCTTTCCAACGGCACCAACCTTGTAAAAATCCAACGGTTGGATTGTCTGGAATGTTTAATTCAAATCTAAAGAAAAACAGCGCCAGAAACGATTATATTTATATACATATATAATTATATTTAATCGAATAACGACGCTACAGTTCGTATTTTGAAATCGAAACTTCGAACGATTGTACCGGGAGATCCGACCGTCGGATTTTCCCGAAACTGGAACCGTTGGGTTCGTTTTGAAAAGACCTTTCTAATGATGTAAATTTTAGGAAGATCCAACGGTTAGATTTTCAGATATGTGTAAATCAAATCTGACGAAAAACAGCGCCACAGCCGCGTTATGGCCCGAGGCGTCGTTTTGAATAAATTGGCTATTTTAATTAAATAAAAATAGCGATAA
Source organism: Allium sativum (assembly GCA_030737875.1). Classification (NCBI taxonomy): domain Eukaryota; kingdom Viridiplantae; phylum Streptophyta; class Magnoliopsida; order Asparagales; family Amaryllidaceae; genus Allium; species Allium sativum. Next base: position 994,567,117 of record CM060920.1, read on the forward strand.
ATCGTTATAAAATACCATAAACAATATGGAATGGAAATAAATTTAATTTGCTCGATTTATGTGGTATTTGATGGTTGAATGTGTTTGGTGTGAAAATTACATTAAAGAACAAAATGGGTGTTGTCGAATAATTTAACCATTGAAATAAATTGATTTGAAATTCTAAATATACGTGAATTATTTGAAAAGGCCGAGTTAATTCTCATTTCAAATAATTGACCGACGTTAAGAAATCGAAGATGAAGACGGTGGTCGAAGACCGGAGATCCTCACCTCGTTTGGATGGTAACCGAGGTCCTGATTGGGAGGCATCCCGAAATATGGATAATGAGTGGTGATCGTCCAGACGTACGTGGTGATCGATGGGTCTGCGAGGTATTTAGTGCCTCAGGTTTCGTTCAGACCTAGAACGGACTTGTAAATGGACTGTGTGTCTGACATTGGATTTTATTCTGTGTTGATTGATCTCTATTAAATATACATCTGTTTGGCGGCGGAGAATTTATTCTTTTGCTTAACGCCCTTCTCTGAAACGCACGAGCTTAGAGGTTGTATATCGATGGACATCAGTCGCATGGCATGAACTGCCTGTGTGGCATGCTAAGATGCATTGATCAGGGCTTCTGTTGAAAAGAAAAGCCTCGTGGTGATGATCAAAGCACCGCCTATGTGGCGTAGCTTTGTGTATAACATGAAATCGCGAGCCTCACACCCCGGTAATGACCAGAAACGAGAGAGGACATCAGGGAGGGCCTGCGTTTCCTTCTAGCTAGGGTGGTGTCAGTGACCTACCAGCCCTGACATTTATATACTTTTCACCTATGTGGTTGTTGCTGTTGCGAGGCGCCTCGGTTAGATCGGACGATCCGGGTCCGATGGAGTCATTCGTTGGCTCATTTACACCCCAAAGGGTGGGGAAACGCAGCGTTCAGGCATTGAAATCCACATCGGTGGACCGGCCCTGACGATCCAAGGGCCCACCTGTGTCTGGGTCCTGGGACACGGGCTAGAGCGTCTCGAATTCGGTAAGGACTATCTTTTGCCTTGGTTCATGACGGAAATCCAATTTCCAAATACGACATCGTGCGGTTTTGATAGTATATATATATGGCGACATGATATATGGTACCCATGCCGTCTATGATTGATAGTTATGATTTGAAATTGTTTTCAGAACATATGAACACTAGCAATAATATCAAATGCCTTTGTTTTATTCGTATCAAGCATATTTTGGCCGTTATAAGGTAAACTCTGTCCTCCGGTTTGCGTTGCATTGTGTGATGGGAACTGAGTCTTATAATGGCTTCATTTTTATAAAAAGCAAAGCGATGTTTAAAAGGAAGATTTGTTTTAAAGCACTGGCAATCCAATGGAGTAAACCCGTTCCACGAAAGTGGCGTGGTCCTATGATTAGCCAAATTATATATGTGTTGAATAGATTTCTCATAACAGTCCCCTGACTGACTCGTAGTTTGTTTCACTCTCAAACTCGGGTGCCCCTTTTTCTACACGGGCAGCCTTGTATTCAGGTTTAGCTGGTTCTTTCTGGATAGCTGGAGCTGAAGATGGATTCTATCATTTATCTCTTTTTATGTTGTTCAGCTCCTATTGTACATATTATGTTTGTTTTCCACTATAGACATTTATGTATAGCTGGACTGTAATTGTACTAAGTAAGATCCTGTATACTGTGTAACTCTGATGATTACTTTTATCCAGTATATTCTATTGTTCATTATCTGGTATATTTATTTTATTTCTGTTCTGCTTTTATCTGTTTCTGTGTTATATTCCTAAGATAACCCTTGTTTCCGTTAGAACGGATTTCGGGTCGTCCCAGAGAAAAAGAAACTCCACCCAAAAAAGCCTAATTTCAAAAGATGGATTCGAGAGGCTGAGCTTCGAAAGGCCGAGCGTCGAAAAAGAGAGAAAGTTCCTACTGAGAAAACTCCAAAGAAAGTGCGAGGGGAGCTAGCCAAAGAGAACCCCGCTAAGGATCGATCGAGAGATTCTAAGATCGAGAGAGATTCTTCTGTGGTCCACAGCTTGCAGGAAGAAAAGGTCGTGTCTCCTCTTCATGGTCTGGAGAAGCTGCAGATGCCAGAAACCATTCTTTCCCCCACAAAGCTTAGACCCAAACCAATTTTTTGCTAATTGGTCTGAGGGGATGTCCTTTCCACTCGAACGAGAAGGCGCCGAAGGTACGATTCTAACCCCAGTACAAGGCCAGCCTAAATAATTTGTGTAACAACCCGTATTTTCAATAACCTGTAATAATGTAAATCGAAGCATAATTTAATTCTAAAATCTGAATCTAGGGAAACGGGCTACGCCATTGCGTTCGTCTCGGAAAAATACGCGAAATAGAGTCCGAGTTTTCGAAAATCGGAGTCCGTATGACCCGATTAAGGCCCAACGAAGTTTTCAGAAAATTTCAAAGTAAAAACAGATTTCAAATTCAAGTTTGAATTTGAAAATTAGGTCATAAAGGGCTAGGCGGGAAAATTCCCGCTAGAGCACCCAAGTCGACAGCCCTGTCGACTTGGGAGTCGACTTGGTTGGACCAAGTCGACAGCCCTGTCGACTTGGCTCAGCTGGGCTGTTTAGCCTGGTGCACCATTTTGGGTTTGTGTTGAGCTTGGGGGCCAGATTCGGTTTTAAGGGCTGAGATTGGAACTAGAGTTTAATCCTAAGGTTGAAACTAGTCCTAATCTCTATAAATAAGGCCCTAACCTAACCCTAAATCATCATTATTCATTCATGCAACTAAACTATGGCAAAATCAATCCTCTCATGGCCTCCACTCTCTTCATAAAATTCCTAAATAAATTTTTATAAGATTTTCCATGCATACAAGTGTTTTCAAGCTTGTATGAGCCTCATTAGCTTGCATTCAAGTCAAGTTTCTATATTTGCATCATAAAGAAAGAGTTTTGATCATTTTGGCTCAAGGGTTTTTATGTTAGAGCTTGCATTTTGGGTCTAATTGGTTGCATAAGGGCTTTGTCATATTTCCTAAGCATTGTAAGCCCTATTCTACTTTCATACTTAAACTCTAAAGTTAAATGTATGATATGCAAGTTTACTATGATGTGTTATGCAAGTTTACTATGATGAGTTATGCAAGTTTACTATGATGTGATATGCAAGTTCATCAAGTTATGTTATGCAAGTTTGATATGCAAGTTGTCGTATGATATGCAAGTTATGTTATGCAAGTTTGATATGCAAGTTGCCATATGATATGCAAGTTATGTTATGCAAGTTTGGGTTGATCATTTGGCTCATGTTATCATGTTATGCAAGCTTATCTTGGGTTTATGAACATAAAGCTTCAAGCTTTATGCCAAAGGTTGCATTTTGGCAACATGTAAGTTATCATATCTCTTATGATAACTTGCATGTGAGGCTAAATGCGAACTTATGGCCATTTTTACATGTCATTTATCACCATGTATCACCAATATGCCAAGTTTGGTTTTATGCATGCTTTTGAGGCCTAATGCAAGTATATGAACATATGTACATTTCATATGCCACCATGTTGAACTTGTGGCTTCAACACTTTTATGTCATGATTATGCCAAGTTCCCTCTTTCTATCCTTTATGCGCTATTGCGATATGTAAGCGATGGGATTGCGTTTGGGGTTGGGTAAACTTAAAAGACATAAAAACATAAGCTTGGGAATTTACCTATTAAGTTAGGTCTACCCATTGGGAATTTACCTATTAAGTTAGGTCTACCCAATTGCTTGAAAACTTGTAATGTGTTTTGGAAACACGATGGACATGACACTTAGAAAATATAAGTGTGGCCAACTCGAGGTTGGGTTGAGTTTGTAGCGTAAACCTACCCGGAACCGACCGGCATAACTAGTTGCTACAAACAATAGGACCCAATGTGAGAAGTTGGTCATGTTGTACCTTGGACCCGAGGTTAGACCAAGTTGTGGTGTAAAGCTACCCGGACCCGCCCGGCTTAACTAGTAACCACAACAAGGTCTAATGTGAGAGGTTAAGGCACATTAAATTAATTAATGCCTCATGATTAGGGTTAAGTCATGGTCCATTTAATACTTAACCAATTTGGGCTTGGTAGATTAACCGGGATTAAGTCGTGAACTCACCGTTACACTTAACCAAGTTAATCCATGATTAGTAAAGCGGTTAAACCGTACTTAACCCACTAGAGAAATCCTAGCAATGGGGGTCCACTCCAGTAGTAATCCCTAGTTTGTATCATCATGACCCTAGGGACTAGGCTAGGGTGGGGGCACGATTACTGGGCTGGAGGTAAGAGACCAAAAACGACGGCAGGGTGGTACGCCGGTGTAGTTCCGGGCGGACTCTGGTCGTGCACACAGTCCGTAGCCGGAGAAGACATGCACGGGTACCAGTAGATCGAGACTGTGCACTCATGTTCATGGTGTCCAGGGGTTGACACCCTAGGGCTTGATACACTCGAAGGGTGGACCCGGAACAGTTCGACTACAATCATGTTTGGGCCGTATTGACACCAACACGTGACGAGTTAGGCTTAGGGAGCCGATCGACTAGACCGTTTGGTTGGACCTCGTGTTAGGGTCACTTCATGTTATTGGACCTCGTGTTAGGGTCACTCCATGTTATTGGACCTCGTGTTAGGGTCACTTCATGTTATTGGACCTCGTGTTAGGGTCACTTCATGTTATTGGACCTCGTGTTAGGGTCACTTCATGTTATTGGACCTCGTGTTAGGGTCACTTCATGTTATTGGACCTTGTATTAGGGTCACTTCATGTTATTGGGCCAAAGCTTGGGCCAAGGGATCAATACTTGTTTATTCAAGTCATGTTAGTTTGCTAGTACACCTGTGGTGCAAAACCTTAATCCTGATTATGCGATGACACCTTTATCTACCTTGTTAGTTAATCATCATGCTAGTATGTTGTTATCCTTATGTTCATCCCTGTTGCTCATGACAGTTAACTTTATCAGTTTACATTGATTGTAGTAGGGCTTACTCAGTCTTTTTGACTGACCTGTTTTCTTTCTCCTCTTCCCCCCCCCCCCCCCCAGGTTCTCAGGGAGGGAATATTGGAGCTTAGCTGGATTTCTGATCGCTTGCTTTTGGGATTTTAGCTCATGTACGGTCTTGACATGAAGCTAGCTATGGTTATCACTTATTTTGGGGATGGTACTTATGTATTTCAGTTTTTGCAGTAATGTTGTTTTTATCTAGACTTGTGTATTTGGAAAGTTAACATTGTGTTGTACCAGACTTGTTTTGAAATGGTTTGAAAATCTTCCACTGTTTATCTATGTTATTTACTCTGTTTACATATATACATATGTTCTTGTTCTGCCTTGATATATCATTATGCATGTTTACCTGATTCAAACGCCCCTCCAAAGTCAGAGTGCTTGCAAGAGTCACCCTGGCGGAGGTGGGGTGTTACATTTGGTATCAGAGCATATGGTTTACGAGAAGGAACAAAAAGGTTTTTAAAACTTTTGGAAAACTATTTTCAAAACCAAGTATAAAGTATTTTCCAAAGAAAAATCTAGTTTATTTTAAAGGCTATTCCCCAAAAAGCCATTAGCAAAATCCCTTCGTTTTTCTCCATTCTGAATCTGTCTTTTTCTTTTTCAGTATGGCCGATAACTTTGATATTCCGGAGGGAGTACACGTACCTGTTTGGTATAGGAGACTTTTGGAGGCTAAGGCGACCGAAGCCGGCCCCGCAGATGTTCCTCCTCCTCCTCCAGTGGCTAATGTTCCTCCTCCTGTAGTTAATGTTCCTCCTCCTCCTGTCGCTGAGGTTCCTCTTCCTCCTCCCCCTCAGCATCCTCAACCTGACTTCGCAAAGACTTGCAAAGATTTCAAAGCAATGGGTGGCAAGAACTTTCAAGGCACTGAGACTTTTGTAGAGGCCAGAAATTGGTTGAAAGAAACCGAGGATTTATTTGCTATTTTTGGGTTAGACGATCAGAGGAAGGTCTTGTTGGCGGTTTGGCTTATGAAGGATGAAGCCGCTTATTGGTGGGAAGTCACCAATGGTACTAGGCCTGTTGAGACTTGGGCCGATTTCAGGGCAAGGTTCATGCTTAAGTTTCTATCTTCTGCTGAGGAGAATCTGCAAATGGAGAGGTTCATAACTTTGAAGCAAGGAGATATGTCTGTCAAAGAATATGTAAACAAGTTCAATCAGTTAGCTCGTTTTGGCTTGGATATGGTGAATACTCCTCAGAAGAACGCTCTTCGTTTTGCTAGAGGATTGAATGAGCCGTTGCAGGGATTGCCTATGTCACATATTCCCCATGGGGCCACGTTTGAGAGCTTGGTTGATATGGCGTTACTTCAGGGAGATGCCAAGAAAGAGATCAAGGTGAATGATACTCAAGCCAAGAAGACTGATTCCCAGGGAAAAGGAAATCAGGGTAATCCAAGTGGTCAGAGCAGTCAAGGCAATCAGAACAAGAACAAGAGTCAAGGCAACAAGGGGAACAACAACAAGGGCAAGAACAACAAGGAGAAGTGCCATTATTGCGGTTCAGTTGGGCATCTTATTAAGGATTGCAAGAAGAGGAAAAGGAAGAATGGTGAATGCTTTTTCTGCGGTAAGACTGGACATTTCAGTAAGGATTGCCCGAAGAAGCAAGGGCAAGGCCAGGGTCAGACTCAGCGTGCTGGACCTTCAGGAGGGCAAGTTCATGCTCTCAATACCGCTCCAGTTCCCGATCGAGGTAGTATTTCTGTTGAGAACCTTGTATATATTTCTGACTTTCCAGTTCGTACCTTGTTTGATTCTGGTGCATCGCATAGCTTTATCTCATCTGATCTTGTTGACAGTTTGCACCTTAGTACTAGCTTGGTAGATGATCCCGTCTGTGTCTCAAATTCTATTGGGGGTTCCGCCCATTTGTCTATGATATGTGGGGATTTGAGGATCTCTATACTGAGTGTAGAGTTCTTGTGCAGTGCTTATGTTCTTGGTTTCAGGGGATAAGGATTGATATTGGGCGTGGATTGGTTGTCCAGATATGGAGCCATCCTTGATTGTGAGCATAGGGTTGTGAGGCTCATGACTTGCCTCGGTAATACCCTAAAAATTTCTAGTAACCCTATGAGTCCCGTCATGTTGTGTTATCTTGAATCCCTCAACTCGTCTATCGATAGTTTGTAATCGGTGAGGGTGGTCCGAGAATATCCTGATATCTTGGGTGAAGTGAAGGGGGTTACCCCTAAACGAATGATAGATTTCCGCATTTATCTGGTTGATAATGCCAAGATAGTTTCGTGGCCGGTAAGGCACATGGTCCCGTAAGACGGGAGCTAAGTAAGCAAGTGAAGGAGTTGCTTGAGAAGAACTTCATTCGATAAAGCATTTCCGAGGAAGATGCTCTAGTAGTATTCCCTACTAATGTGGACAGTTCGCTTCGCCGTATGTTGTTTATCGTGGGTAGAACAAGAAGAATAGACAACCATTACCAAGGATCGATGATTTGTTCGATCAGCTTGTAGGAACATCTGTTCTCTCTTGATCTTGCTACTGGATTCCATCAGCTCAGAGTAGCTGAAGATAGTATAGACAAGACTGCGTTCAGAACTCCAGATGAATCCTTAGAATGGCTGGTCATGCCATTCGCACCCACCTACTTCGTGGACTTGATAAGTAGGGTGTCTAGGGAGTTCCTGAACGAGTTTGTGGTAGTCTTTGTAGATGATATTCTGATCTTCTCAAAGGATGAGGAAGAGCACGCAAGACATCTCAAGGAGGTGATGGATACGCTTAGAGCGCATCAGTTGAAAGCCAAGTTCTCCAAATGTCATTTTGGAGAAAAGGGAGTTAGATTTCTTGGGCACATAATTTCTAAGCAAGGCTTAGCGGTGGATCCCGCTAAGGAAGTTGCAGTTCAGGATTGGAAGACTCCAAGGAATGCAACTGAAGTAAGAAGTTCTCTCAGTTTAATTAGTTAGTTAGCGTCCCTTAAGCTTAGACCTACCCTTCTGGATCAAGTAGGGACTTCGCAGAAAGAAGACCCGCAGTTAGTCGAGATCATTGAAAAGTTGATTCGAGGCGAGATGGTAAATCACCTCGCTATAGATGACAAGGGATGGCTAAGACGCGATGAGAGAAAGAAGGTTCTTGAAAATGCACATCACCCGAGGAGGTGGCCGAGTTTGTCCCAAGGAACATGTTGTGCCAACAGGTAAAAGGCCGAGTCATAAAAGCCCGGTGGGCTATTACATCCATTAGAGGTCCCCGCAATGGAAGTAGTAAAACGTCACGAAGGATTTCGCGAATGGACTGCCTAGGTCAGGGAAAGGGAATACGAGCATGTGGGTCATAGTAGGTAGACTCACGAAGAGTGCTCATTTCACTCCGGTAAAGAGCGAAAGGACTGCATCATAGCTAGCGACAATTTACTTTCAAGAAATAAAGCGGTTGCACGGGGTTCCCTAAAGGATAGTTAGTAACCATGACTCAAGGGTTAGTCTACGGGAAGTCATGGGCAAACAACTGAATCTAAGTAAGGCCTATCATTCGCAGGTGGATGGTTCATTTTGTTCAAGCATGAGTTATAGAAAATCACGTTAGTAAGAGCAATTGGCAACGGGGATTGGTATTTTCAAGAAAAGTCCTGCTGCGTGGAATACTTTATAGTAAGTAAACGAGATCCAGGATTCACTAGTGAATTTTGGAGAGCTTGCATGAAATCATGAGGACATGGTTATGTTTAAGCCAAGAATGATGGTAGAGTAAGTGAAAAAGGAAGACGAGAGGCGACAATGAAATGGGTTCCAACTCATATTTGGAAATAAGAGTTAAGAAGTCAAGGAATCATGAAGTAAAAGACGGTCAAAGCTAAGAGGAGTTAAACTCAAGGAAACGTGACTTAGAAGATTGAAGGCTAGATACGCGCATCATATCTCTTTTTAAGAGCATATCCTTGATCCTTGTTTTCCTGTGGAACTTACTCGCATGTTATCTTTTTTTTTCGTATATCCTCTTGGTCCCATTCTCGATCCCATTTCTGTTGTAAACTCCATAAGGGGGTATGACTCATCGGTTGGTAATACATGTCAGGGTTTGAAGGGGTCCGTTAGGTTGACTAAACCTTTTGGGCTTTTATAGAATATGGGTTGGGTTAGGAAGGGATTTCTTGTAATCCGAAAGGAGTATATCCTGCTTATCTTCCCGATCTCTTTGTAGCATATCTTCTGCTATCCATGTTTGTCTTGATTATCTAGTTTATCGTGTTAATCTTGCCATGAGAACCTTAGGTAGAAACCCTTTGGATGAAACATGTGTTTGAAACATGTTATGCTTGATGGTTGCAAGTGGTTGCAAGTGTTTGCCAGTAGTTACTCGTGGATGCATTATACACGTTAGGCACTAGATCGGCTCACACACTCCTCATATTGCATATGCATGAGTGTTTATGTTTATTCATGGATGAAATCTTTTGGTGTTATCACATGGATGCTGCATATGGATGTTTGTTATGTGCACACATATAGATGTTATACATTATGTTAGGAATTGCATACATATGGATTCATTTCACTAACATAATTTGCATTGATGATATTTGCATTAGATAAGTACATATACACACACCTTTGCATATGTTCATACAACATTTAGAATCTTGTAAGGACAATGATTGCTCATGGATGATGTTTTGAGTAGATGGATGATTGGATGGTAGGATACGTTCTTCCTAACTTGAAGATTTCAGGGACGAAATCCTTTAAGGAGGGGAGAATGTAACAACCCGTATTTCCAATAACCTGTAATAATGTAAATTGAGGCAGAATTTAATTCTAAAATCTGAATCTAGGGAAACGGGCTATGCCATTGCGTTCGTCTCGGAAAAATACGCGAAATAGAGTCCGAGTTTTCGAAAATTGGAGTCTGTATGACCCGATTAAGGCCCAACGAAGTTTTCAGAAAATTTCAAAGTAAAATCAGATTTCAAATTCAAGTTTGAATTTGAAAATTAGGTCATACAGGGCTAGGCGGGAAAATTCCCGCCAGAGCACCCAAGTCGACAGCCCTGTCGACTTGGGAGTCGACTTGGTTGGACCAAGTCGACAGCCCTGTCGACTTGGCTGTCGACTTGGCTCAGCCGGGCTGTTTAGCCTGGTGCACCATTTTGGGTTTGTGTTGAGCTTGGGGGCCAGATTCGGTTTTAAGGGCTGAGATTGGAACTAGGGTTTAATCCTAAGGTTGAAACTAGTCCTAATCTCTATAAATAAGGCCCTAACCTAACCCTAAATCATCATTATTCATTCATGCAACTAAACTATGGCAAAATCAATCCTCTCATGGCCTCCACTCTCTTCATAAAATTCCTAAATAAATTTTTATAAGATTTTCCATGCATACAAGTGTTTTCAAGCTTGTATGAGCCTCATTAGCTTGCATTCAAGTCAAGTTTCTATATTTGCATCATAAAGAAAGAGTTTTGATCATTTTGGCTCAAGGGTTTTTATGTTAGAGCTTGCATTTTGGGTCTAATTGGTTGCATAAGGGCTTTGTCATATTTCCTAAGCATTGTAAGCCCTATTCTACTTTCATACTTAAACTCTAAAGTTAAATGTATGATATGCAAGTTTACTATGATGTGTTATGCAAGTTTACTATGATGAGTTATGCAAGTTTACTATGATGTGATATGCAAGTTCATCAAGTTATGCTATGCAAGTTTGATATGCAAGTTGTCATATGATATGCAAGTTATGTTATGCAAGTTTGATATGCAAGTTGCCATATGATATGCAAGTTATGTTATGCAAGTTTGGGTTGATCATTTGGCTCATGTTATCATGTTATGCAAGCTTATCTTGGGTTTATGAACATAAAGCTTCAAGCTTTATGCCAAAGGTTGCATTTTGGCAACATGTAAGTTATCATATCTCTTATGATAACTTGCATGTGAGGCTAAATGCGAACTTATGGCCATTTTTACATGTCATTTATCACCATGTATCACCAATATGCCAAGTTTGGTTTTATGCATGCTTTTGAGGCCTAATGCAAGTATATGAACATATGTACATTTCATATGCCACCATGTTGAACTTGTGGCTTCAACACTTTTATGTCATGATTATGCCAAGTTCCCTCTTTCTATCCTTTATGCGCTATTGCGATATGTAAGCGATGGGATTGCGTTTGGGGTTGGGTAAACTTAAAAGACATAAAAACATAAGCTTGGGAATTTACCTATTAAGTTAGGTCTACCCATTGGGAATTTACCTATTAAGTTAGGTCTACCCAATTGCTTAAAAACTTGTAATGTGTTTTGGAAACACGATGGACATGACACTTAGAAAATATAAGTGTGGCCAACTCGAGGTTGGGTTGAGTTTGTAGCGTAAACCTACCCGGAACCGACCGGCATAACTAGTTGCTACAAACAATAGGACCCAATGTGAGAAGTTGGTCATGTTGTACCTTGGACCCGAGGTTAGACCAAGTTGTGGTGTAAAGCTACCCGGACCCGCCCAGCTTAACTAGTAACCACAACAAGGTCTAATGTGAGAGGTTAAGGCGCATTAAATTAATTAATGCCTCATGATTAGGGTTAAGTCATGGTCCATTTAATACTTAACCAATTTGGGCTCGGTAGATTAACCGGGGTTAAGTCATGAACTCACCGTTACACTTAACCAAGTTAATCCATGATTAGTAAAGGGGTTAAACCGTACTTAACCCACTAGAGAAATCCTAGCAATGGGGGTCCACTCCAGCAGTAATCCCTAATTTGTATCATCATGACCCTAGGGACTAGGCTAGGGTGGGGGCACGATTACTGGGCTGGAGGTAAGAGACCAAAAACGACGGCAGGGTGGTACGCCGGTGTAGTTCCGGGCGGACTCTGGTCGTGCACACAGTCCATAGCCGGAGAAGACATGCACGGGTACCAGTAGATCGAGACTGTGCACTCATGTTCATGGTGTCCAGGGGTTGACACCCTAGGGCTTGATACACCCGAAGGGTGGACCCGGCACAGTTCGACTACAATCATGTTTGGGCCGTATTGACACCAACACGTGATGAGTTAGGCTTAGGGAGCCGATCGACTAGACCGTTTGGTTGGACCTCGTGTTAGGGTCACTTCATGTTATTGGACCTCGTGTTAGGGTCACTTCATGTTATTGGACCTCGTGTTAGGGTCACTTCATGTTATTGGACCTCGTGTTAGGGTCACTTCATGTTATTGGACCTCGTGTTAGGGTCACTTCATGTTATTGGACCTTGTGTTAGGGTCACTTCATGTTATTGGGCCAAAGCTTGGGCCAAGTGATCAATACTTGTTTATTCAAGTCATGTTAGTTTGCTAGTACACCTGTGGTGCAAAACCTTAATCCTGATTATGCGATGACACCTTTATCTACCTTGTTAGTTAATCATCATGCTAGTATGTTGTTATCCTTATGTTTATCCCTGCTGCTCATGACAGTTAACTTTATCAGTTTACATTGATTGTAGTAGGGCTTACTCAGTCTTTTTGACTGACCTGTTTTCTTTCGCCTCTTTTCTTCCGTCCCCCCCCTCCCCAGGTTCTCAGGGAGGGAATATTGGAGCTTAGCTGGATTTCTGATCACTTGCTTTTGGGATTTTAGCTCATGTACGGTCTTGACATGAAGCTAGCTATGGTTATCACTTATTTTGGGGATATTACTTATGTATTTCAGTTTTTGCAGTAATGTTGTTTTTATCTAGACTTGTGTATTTGGAAAGTTAACATTGTGTTGTACCAGACTTGTTTTGAAATGGTTTGAAAATCTTCCGCTGTTTATCTATGTTATTTACTCTGTTTACATATATACATATGTTCTTGTTCTGCCTTGATATATCATTATGCATGTTTACCTGATTCAAACGCCCCTCCAAAGTCAGAGTGCTTGCAAGAGTCACCCTGGCGGAGGTGGGGTGTTACAATTTGCCACATAACATCTGCACTGCACATCACAGTACGGTTTTCTCTTGTGTAAATTGAATATTGACTGGACCCATTGCGTTTTCTTTTCTTTTCTCAGAGGAAATAAACGAGGAGTTTTACGGCAACATTTTTGCTTCAATTTTGGCAAAGGTCGGGCCAGTCAAGCTAGCCTTGCAAAAAGTTAGGCAAGGAGACAAGAATATAGATGGCAGTGATGAGAGAAAGAAGAAGAAAAATGACACAAAAACAAATAGAAAAATAAAGAAAACGAGAGAGAGAGAGAGAAATAATTGAATCAAGAACAAAATAAGAACAAGAAAGGAAGTTTGGGAAAGCATGACCGGGCATCGGAGGAAAAGAAGACTCTGGGAGCATGTCCAAGAAGAAAAGGGTGCTTAAATCCCCAAAGCCTCAGCTTTCCCCCCTCCTCAAGATAAGGCCTCCGAGGGTGGCGAGAAAGCCGGACATTCTCGGGCTATGTTAAGTCGCCCCAGGCTCCCGGTCGATCGTTCCTCCGTCGATCAAGCTAAAGAATTGGAGCGAGACTTTCCTGATCTCATATTTACCGGGATTGAACCTGCCCCTGAGTTACAACCGTTATCGCATAGCTTCCGCTGACATATTCGGAGAAACCTCGACCATGTTCTTTCTCAAGATGATGTGATGCATAAGTACGCCAAGCAAGTAAGTGGAGTACTGAAGGATAAGATGACCGAGATTGTTGGCCTGAAGAGAGATATAGCTTGTGATAAGAGAACCTTCGGGCTCTTTGAGAAGAAAATTAAAGATTATGAGTTGCGGGCAGTGGCCGATAAGGAAAGGTATGAGAAAGCGGCCGAGAATGTGAATGCCCAATTCCAACAGAAAAGCCAGGAATGTGTTTCTTTGAAGGGCGAGGTCGAATCCTTGAGGGACGAAAGAGGTCGGCTGGGCCTCCTGGTGCAGAATCTCAAGGCTCTTAGTTATTCATCTGAGTTGGCCAAAAATCTGACCAAAGAAATTGTTGCTGCGGTGATCGAATCAGCTAACAATCTAAAGCTTCAACAAGATATCGACATTCATACCATCAAAACTGATCATGCTCGGAAGGTTTCCGAAATAAATAAGGAACGTAGGCATCAAGCTCTTACATTTTTCGCAAGGGCCCTTCGTAACAGGAATTTGTCTTGGTTACCGAGCTCCAGGGTGCTGACCGATACTTGGAAAATCATTCTGAGAGAAGAGAGAGTTGCAGCCAAAGGGCAGCCAGTGGATGAAGAGGCTTTGATGACCCGGTTTTTAAATGAAGGCGAGCGGTCGATATTGGCTGAGGGAAAGAGCCAAGAAAAGAGGGCGACATAAGCTGAACGCCGCAAATTGAAGGGAAATTGTCCCTAGGAAAGAAGTTGGTAGTAGTAGGACCAAATTATCTCTCTCTCTTTCCCTTCTGCAAATATGGAGATGGGTTCGACATCTATCCCTCCCCCGAGCCAGCCAGGGTCGTGGATGAACAACTGACCTAGTCCGATATTGGAGGTAAGCTCATGCACTAGTCCTAAGTTTACTTATCCAACTTTGACTTATGCTTTCCGTTTTAGGCGCTTCATTGGCAAATGAGAGTGTTGAGGTAGAGACTATTGCTGTAGAGAAGAGTAGCGCTGGGAATGTGACCGAAGGCTTGATGGAGAAGAAGGTCGATAAAGGACCATCGTAAGGCGATGACAACGAGATTATCGGGGAGTCCAAGGGAGGTGTTTATCCATCCATAGCTGATATCAAGGCTCAACGTGAGAAGGACATTTCTTCCATGAAGCCTGAACCACAGTCCATCCAAGCTATTCCCCCGACCATCTTTTCTTCAGTCGAGGTTCCTCCTTTCCTGGATTCTACCAACCCACAAGTCTCAGTACCAGTTCCCCGCTCCTTTGGAAGCACGCTTGGGGGATCAAGACACAGACTAAGCACCGAGGAAGTAGTGGAAATGGTCAAGCAGAAAGAGCTAGCAAACACGATCGAGTTGTGGACATGGCACCTCCGTTTTAAATTTCTTTTGTTGAAATTTTACTTTTAGGCCCTCTGAAAGTTTCATGGGAGTGCAGCCCTCGCACTTTTGCCATTATCAACCTTTGTACTCTTATGGACGATGATTTAGTTGTACCTGTCGTGCAACAACATTTTGTAATCATTCCACGTTAATGTAAATGAAAATCTACTTGTCTTTAAATAACTTGTGTTAATATGTGTTGAGTATGTCAAGAATGGAAACACCGTTTGGGTTCCCTATCTTACTCCATCCTATGAGGGTTACTTGTCGACCCTCTTGCCCCCAGTGTCGGGGTAACTTGTTTGGGTAGCAAGCTCTCCAATCATACTTATGTGGATTCGACCCAGATCGGGGGTCAAACACCCTTAAGCAGGAGCGCTTTTAGTCTTTTATACTCATCCTTTAGTCGGCAAGAGATAGAGTTTTTAAGGATCAAGCGGTCTTTTGTCGGGGTGCACCTTTCATGCTCGTCTTCCATTTATAATCTTCCTCAAGTCGTGGGGATTAGAGTTATATCCAAACGGTCAGTCGATATGTTTGGATATGTGTCATCCTTACTTTCAGTCAATAAAGTAGGAGTCAAAGGTTGATCGATCAGTCTAAATTGAGGATTGATATCCCTGTTTTGGTTGACCTTTTATTTTTTCAATGGCGCTGACCCGCTTTGTCCCGGGTCGGCACGTTAGGATATCAAGATTCAAGCTAAAGTTGGTCGAATCATAACATTTAGCTATTATAACAACGAATCAGAGCAGCAAAGGAGCCTTTTATTCATACACTACTGCAATCAATAAATGATTGTTTATTACAATACTAAGACAAATAAAATGATAAAGAAACTAGAGAATTTTAAGAAAGATAAGGTTGTAAGCGCTCTGCATTCCATGCCTTTTGAAAAAGCTTGCCACCAACAGTTGTCATCCTGAAGTTCCCATTTTCAAGCTTTCGTTGAATGACATATGGCCCTTCACACTTGGGGCCCATATGGACGAGAGTTGGAAAAACCCATTTCAAGACAAGGTCGACAATATCGAAAGTTTTCGGGCGGACCTTTTTGTTATAGTATCGTGCAATCCTTCGCCTATGGGCTTTGGCACAAAGATTTACTTCTTCTCTTTTTTCACCAATCGCGTCTAACGATGTTAAGAGAAGTGCACTATTAGACAATGGGTCGTAGTAAGTCGTTCAATGAGAAGAGACTTCGAATTCTATCGGAAGAACCGCTTCCGAACCATAGGACAGAGCAAAAGGAGTATGGTCAGTAGTCGTCCTATGACTGGTACGATATACACAAAGGGCTAGGGGCAATTCGTCGACCCATTTTCCCTAAGCTCGCTCTAGCCGTTTTTCAGGATGGTTTTAATAATCTTATTAACCGCTTCAACTTGGCCATTAGAATGAGGGTGTGCAACTACGGTATACTTCTTCCCAATGTGATACTTCTCACAAAAGTCTCTAAACTCTAGGTTGTCGAATTGAGTTCCATTATTAGTGATAATGGTCCGAGGTATCCCATATCGGCATATGATGTTTCTTACGATGAATTTGATGACTCATTTTGTTGTGATTGTGGTCATTTGCTCGGCCTCTGCCCATTTTATGAAATAATCTACTATCACAATTGCATACCTGGCGCCTCCCTTCGAAATGGGCAAGGCTCCGATGATGTCTATTCCTCAAATGGTGAATGACCAAGGGTTGGCCATTTGGGTGATCTCTATCGGAAGAGCTCGTGGGATTTGTGCAAATATTTGGCACTTATCACATCTTTTGGAATATTTAGCAGCATCATTGTTGACTGTCAACCAGAAGTACCCATACCGCAACACTTTCCTAGCTTGGGTTTGTCCCCCGGTATGTACCCTGCAATCTCCTTTATGCACCTCCCTCGGTATCCTCTTAATATCATCATTGGCCACACACCGAAACATGGGAATGGAGAAGCCTCTTCTATATAGCTGGTTTTGTTAAATAACATACCTGGAAGCTTGTCCCACTACAGCTCGTCTCTCATTTCTCTTTTCTGGTAACGTGCCATGGAGAAGAAAGTTTTTGATGGGAGTCATCTAAGGTTCCCCTTCAGGCTCCGTATCAGCTTAGTCGACTTCCATCTGTTCGATGCTCGGTATGCTTAGGATCTCTATAGGAACTAGCTCCGTTTCATCCGGGTGGTCTGAATTTTCTAACTTTCCCAACCTATCTGCTTTTTTATTGTCCTTCCTGGGAATGTGGGAGATGCTATACTGTTCAAAACCATGCAACAATTTCTCAACCTGTTTAAGGTAGGAAGTCAGTCGAGCCCCTTTGGTAAGATATTCCTTCCGAACCTGGCATACCACAAGTTGTGAATCACAATCTCGAGTGACGTTATTTTCAGATCCTTCGCAAGTTTGAGCTCGACAATTAGAGCCTCGTACTCGAAATCGTTCTTCATTGCCAAAAGTCTAACCTTAGAGCATAATAGATCGACCGCCCCTCAGGAGATAGCAATACAATGTCGACACCTGAGCATTGGTCATTACAAGCTCCCTCCGTGTACATCTTCCAAACTACTGACCTTGACTCGGTATCCAAGGGCTCGGTATTATCCTCCTGATCTTTGTCTTCCTGGGTGGTGAATTCAGCTATGAAATCGGCTAGGGCCTTCCCCCGGATGGATTTTCATGGAACAAAAGTTAAATCGAATTGACTCAACTCGATGTTCCATTTAAGCAATCTCCCGCTTGCCTCCGGTCACTACAAGTCCTGTCAAAGGGGTTGGTCAGTGAATATTTTTATTGGGTGGGCCTAGAAGTAGTTGTCAAAGTTTTCTAGATGCAATTAATAAGTTGTAGGCGAGTTTCTCGATCATCGGATAGTTGCGCTCGACTCCTGTCAATTTCTTGCTTACGTAATAAACTAGCCGTTGCACCCGATCTTCTTCATAGATTAGGACCGAGCTGATCGTTTGTGCGGATACTGCTAAATATACAAATAGGTCTTCGTGGTCAATGGGTTTTGATAGGACATGGGGTTTTTCCAAATGGTCGAGTAGGTTTTGGAAGGCTTCGACACAGTCTGGTGTCCAAGCAAAGTTCTGTTTTCCCCTTTAATCAATTCAAAGAAGGGTAGGCACTTGCTGGTCACCTTTGAAATAAATTGACACATTGCTGCTACCTTACCTGCCAAGCTTTGCACATCCTTGATTCTTCTAGATTCCTGGATTCTTTTAAGGGTCGAGATCTGATCGGGGTTAATTTCGATCCCTCGGGAGCTAACTATGAAAGACAAAAACTTACCTAATACTACTCCAAAGGAACATTTTAAAGGATTCAATTTCATGACATACCTCCGGAGTATACGAAACATTTCTGACAGTTCATTCACGTGGTCGGACGATTGTCTTGACTTTACTAGCATGTCGTCCACGTATACCTCCATTGTCTTCCTTATATAATCATGAAACATCCGATTAACTAATCGTTGATAGGTTGCCCCCGCATTCTTCAGTCCGAAGGGCATTACTGCGTAACAATACAGCCTAAGGTCAGCGATGAAGCTGATGTGATCTTTGTCGGGAACATGCGTGGCGATCTGGTTTTATCTCGAATATGCGTCCATGAATGATAATAGTTCGTGTCCTACGGTCGAGTCAACTAACTGATTGATCCTAGGTAATGAGGAGTTGTCCTTAGGGTAAGCTTTATTAAAGTCATAAAAATCAATACAAGTTCGCCACTTTCCATTAGTCTCCTTCACGAGTACTGGGTTAGCTATCCAGTCAAGGTAGATCAAGTCCAGGATAAATCCATTGGCTTGTAGCTTCCCAATTTCCTCTTTCAGGGTCGTAGACCTTTGAAGGACGATCATTCGTCTCTTCTGCTTTATGGGGGTATACTTCGAACTAATAATGCTGAGGAAGTGAGTTATAATAGAGGGTGAAATTCAACACATGTCAACGTGGGTTTATGCGAACACGCCACGGTTTGCATGGAGAAATTCAGTCAACTCCCTCGTCCGGAGGGGGTCCAGATGAGATCTGATCTTTAGAATCTTGGTAGGGTCGTCTTCATCAATCGAAATCTCCACGGTAGCCTCATTCGGGGATACCTTCCTATATCCCGGTTCTTCGTCCTCTCAGGGGTCGATGTCCATGACTTCGCAAATGGACGGTCTTGACCAGGTGATCTCTGTAATTGCTTTACTTCCTTCCCCTCCGTAGAGGGGGGATTGTCTTTTGATTGTTTGCCACTCTTGTTCTGAAGATCTTTCCACTCCGCTAAGTAGCAAGCTCGCCCCATCACTTGGTCTCCACGCACTATCCCGATTCCTCCATCAGTCGGGAATTTCAACAGCAGGCACCAAGGGACGATGTAGGCTCTAAACTCCATTAAGCCTGGATGCCCTAAAAACACATTGTATCGGGAGTCGATGTCCATCACAACAAATGGCAGGAGTACTACCCATCTTCGATCTCCGTCTCCCGGTTCCACAGATAGCTTGATCATTTCAATAGGCTCAGTGGAGGATCCATTGAAGCTGCATATCTGGCTGGTGCATGGCTCCAAGTCTTTCAGCACTAACTTCATCTGATCATGGGCTTGCTTAAATAATATGTTGACCAAACTTCCATTGTCGATCAGCAATTTCCTCGCTATTGTCGGGCCTATGATTGCGGTTATTACTAGTGGGTCGATCGTTGGAGCCTCTATGCCAATTGCTTCTCTTTCTCGAAAGATAACATCTCCTGCCTCCGTTTTACTTTGCTTCATTAGGCTTACAACTTCAGGGATACTGGTCTCCGCAACGTAAAGGTGTTTCGCATAATTTACATATTGATTCATAGTTCTGACACTGAACCCGATAGGGTGCGGTCCTCAAACTATGGCATTGATGAATATCCCTTTGCCCTTCTCTTGGGCGATAACTCGAGATGCAACTAGACTTTGCTTGGGTGCTGAAGTCCCTTGACCCCTGTCTCTAGAGGCTGTTTTATATTCGTCAAATTTTCCTTCTTGAATCAATTTCTCAATGATATCCCAAAGATGTCGTCATTCGTTGGTCGTATGTCCGAAAATTTCATGGAATAAACAATGCTTCCCAGTCGCTCGTTCCTTCTCTGTAGGTTTACATAGGGGCAGTTTCTTATATTGGACCGTGCTACAGGTATCAAAATAGATATTCTCCAGCATATCATTCAAGGCTGTATAATTTAAAAAAAATGAAACCGAGGTCGTTTTCTAGCATTTCCCCTTTGTCCAGGGTACCCACTAACTTCTTTCGATCCTTCGCCATTCCGTTTACCACGGTTCCCAACATTCACTTCTACCTTTCCTGAATTAACCCCAGATTGTTTGACCGTGACGTTGCTTTGAATCAATATGGTAGATACATTTTTCGGCCCATCCTCCTCTTCTAACTGCGCATCCTCCTGCCTCAATTGGATGTTGGCCTTCTCATAGAATGTTTCAATCATTATGAGCGGCTTCCCAATCAAATACTTTTTGAACTCTGTTCGTTTATCGATGCCATCGATCATGGTCATCAGGATGGTTTCATGATTAGGTTTGCTTACTTCAGTAGCATCCCGGTTGAATCGACTAAGATAATTTCTCAGGGATTCGCCCCTTCCCTGCTTGACTACTGAAAGAGCCATGACATGCTTCGATTTGGTGGTGTGGAGACGGAACTGATTCAAGAATTTCTCAATCAGATCTTTAAAGCTCGGGACCGACCTTGCGGGTAGGCGCACAAACCACATGAGTGCTACTCCGCTCAAAAAGATTGGAAAAGCTTTGCATTTGATAGTATCTAGAGCTACCGCCACTTCCATGTGCCACGAAAACCTCATTAGACGCTGTTGTGGATCGGAGGTGCCGTCGTACTTGTTCATCTGGGGCATATTTAATCTCCTGGGGAATTCTGCTCGTAAGATGTCATCAGTGAATGGTGTATGGCTTCAGTCGACTCCCTAGTCCTCATTCCTATGTCCTCGACTGTCATACCATGGCGGTCAGATTCAGTGGAATGATTGCATCTCAGTCGGCTTCCTCGACAGACCAGCCTCTCCTAGTTCTTTCATCGGGTAATATCATTTAACTTGTCGTCCGGACAGTCCTTCTTCCCCTCTGGGTATCTCAGTCGATCACAAGATTCCGGGTGCGATGAATGGGGGCCTAATCTCCCCGAGTAACATTCTGATGGGAAGGAGGAGAGGCTTCTCGGTTTTGCGGGGCCATAGGACTGACGTTCTCCACCTCGGCTTAATCGACCTGAGTTTGGTCGGCTGCTCCTGTGTAACACCCCGAATTTTCTATTAACACTAAAGTTGCTAAAATAATAATAAGTGTGTAGAAGAGGGGATGTATCTAATATGAATATAAAAATATTAATAAGTATGTAAGAGAGGGGATGTATCTATTATGAATATAAAATATTAATAAGTATGTAAGAGAGGGGATGTATCTAATATGAATATAAAAATATTAATAAGTGTGTAAGAGAGGGGGTGTATCTAATATGTATATAAAAACAATAATAAGTGTGTAAAAGGGGGGGATGTATCTAATGTGTACATTGTAGAATATATATATATATATATATATATATGGGCAGTTAATGCAAACATGAATAGAAGTTTATTAATTTGCTGAGTGTTTGCTGAGTCACTTCTGACTCATTGCTGAGTCAACAAGATAAACCCCATCTTGTCTGAACGGCTGCGGTTATTTCTAGGTTAAATCTAATGGCCTAAATGAATTCTAAAATCTATAAATAAGTGGGTAGACCCTAGACCTAAATCACTTGTAAAATTAGAGAAGCTACCGTCATGCTGCTGCCATGGAGTTCAGCATAGCCGTCACAAACTAAGAAGAGGAAGCCTAATCATCTACAACTAAATCTACACAAATCAAATCAAAAGATCTCTCTTTCTCTAATTCTTTTCTTTTGTTGGTGAGTATGATGATTCTCACAAGACTATTACAAACTAATTTGACTCAGTTATGAATGGATCACAAGAAAGTGATGTGATTAGTAATTGTAAATTCTATATATTGTGGATCTCTTATTATGTTATTATGTTGTCGTATGATGTAAATTATATATGCTATGTCATGCTATGTTGTAAATTCTCTTATGCTATGTCGTGCTATGTTGAGAATCATGTCAAGCTATGTTATACTATCATACTATGCCATGTTATAAATCATGCTATATTATGTTGAAAAATCATGATGTTGTTGGATCATGCTTAAAGTTATGTTTTTTTTCTTCTTAATTTAAATGGATCTTGTTTATGGGAATTTGCCTATTAGGTTAGGTGTACCCATAAACTTGAAACTATAATTAAATAAAACTTGATTATGGGAATTTGCCTATTGAGTTAGGTGTACCCATATAAAACCATGTTGTTAAAAAATTAGATGATGTTGATTCACACATGTTCATATGTAAGTTTATGAAAATTGATTGAGATTATATTAGGTGAATTTTGAACAAGTTGACACCTTTAGTTCCATGACATGTATAATCTATGCAAGTTGGACATATGCAAGTTTCACCCCTTATTATGATTCATTTGGTCACATATACATGTTGTTATTATGATAATCTCTTTTATGCTATGAGTTAGGCTATTCGAGTCTAACATATATTTTGCGAATAAACGTTCAAACGTGGGGTAGGGGTAATATTAGGAATTAATAAATTGGGTGCAATTTTGTAAGATTTTGCATACCATGAATGGATGTCCATAATTGAGTCAATTATGGACATTGTTAAAAATTGGAAGTAATTAATAATTCAAGTAGGGAATTATTAAAATTGGGGGAAAGTGGATTATTATTAATAATCAATGCTTAGGACACGAGGTTGGACCCGTTTGTGATGTAAACCTGCCCGGACCCGCCCGGCAAATCCAGTAGTCACAAATGTCGGCCCAATGTGAGAGGTCCTAGGCCCAAACTAAAGCATAACAGTTGTAAAGACACGAGGTTAGACTCTTTTATGGTGTAAGACTGCCCGGACCCGCTCGGCAAATCCAGCTACCATAAATGCCAGTCTAATGTGAGAGGTCTTTATGAGGTTATGGCCTTAATGAACTAAGAAATACTTAACCAGATAATCATGTAAGGTGGGACATGGGGGTTAAGTAGGTGCCTTGGGTGGCATGAGGAATCTGGTGGTTGCCTTTAGAGGCATTTGAAATACGATTAGACTTAACCAAACACACATGTAAATGAACATGACTAAGTGGGTTAAGTGGGATGGACTAATGGGGACAAGCTTAGGTGGAATGCTTGTGGTAAATAGTGGGGGCCCATTTCAACCAGTATCCCAAAACGTATCTTTGTGGGCTCGACCCAAGTCGAGGACGGGACACGCATACTGGGTTTGACTATAAGAGGCCAAAACAGGGAGCGGTGGCAACGCAAGTCCAACGGGTTTCATATGCGTGTGTGGACCCGGGCTGGTAGGTAAGACGTTGTTGCATCGTGTAGGTATAAGCCATGCATGTCCGTTGTATCAGGTTGCCACTTTAGGGGAGTGATACACCCCACTGTGGGGCCAGCACGGGTATCTACGAGTTAGGGAGCCGATCGAATAATGGGAAGTAGGGTACACCTAGTGGAGATAGGGGCAGGCGGCACCTATGTAGTCAGCTAGGGGTACGTAAAGCCATTGGGAAAGTTTCTAAGTGAAGCTAAGTGGGATGAATCTTTAGGGTGACTGGTGTGGTGCAGTATAGTGTTTATCCTTTAGTATTTAGGAGCGCCTGTAACGTTGCCTTTAGCGATTGTCTATGTCCTTAATCTGCTCTTCATAGACATTTTCTTGTTTTCCAGCTTATGCCTTAGTCCAGTTATTTTGGTAATAGTATTGTAGAATTATCATATTCACCAGACTTTATGTCTGACCCCCTCTTTTCCATCCTTTTTCTCCCTTCAGGTCCGCAGGTTGGGCCAAGTTCTAGTGGAGTCTAGTTGGATCGCTTATCTTCTGGAAAGCTTGGACTGCTGAAGTAAAGTCCACCTTGTTATCTTTCTTTTTAATGGCTATTCATGTAATGGGATTATGTACTTGTTTTATCAAGATAGATATTGTACTTGACATTGAATATGGTGTTATGATGTAATCAAACATGTTTTGACTTCTGCTACAATGAAATAAAGTTTTTGAATTTCCAAGTACTATTTTATATCTGTCTTGTTGTAATTTTACTGTTCTATATTCACTTAAAACCTCCATGGAAGTTAATGCATTCCCTTTGTGAGTGACATTAATGGACGTGGGGTGTTACACGTGGTATCAGAGCATAAGGTTACCAGAACAGATAATTTTTTTTTTTTTTTAGAAAAATATTTTTTTTTCTAAAGTATTTTTGGAAGAAGTGCTTTCAAAAAAAAACATGTTATTTAAAGAGAGTTTTTATGAAAAACATAATCCCAAATAGCCACATCCTTATCTTTATCTTTCGAATTCTCCATTTTGAATCTTTCCTTTTTCGTTTCAGTATGGCTGAAGATCTTAATCTCCCAGAAGGTGTGACGATTCCAGGGTGGTTTAGGAGATACTTGGAGGCTAGGTCCACCACTGCAGGCCCAGCGGATACTCCTCCACCCCTAGTTGCACCCATTCCTCCTCCTCCTCCTCCTCGTGTTGACACTTTTGCAAAGACGTGCAAGGAATTCAAGGCTATGGGAGGAAAAACTTTTCAAGGGACTGAGACGTTTGTGGAGGCCAGAGATTGGCTTAAGGAGAATGAGGAATTGTTGGATATCTTTGAAGTGGAAGATGGGAGGAAAGTCCGTTTAGCTGCTTGGTTAATGAAGGGAGAGGCCTCGTTTTGGTGGGAGGTCACTAACGGGGAACGTCCAGTTGATTCATGGGCGGATTTCAGACGAAGGTTTGAGGCAAAGTTTCTTTCAAGGGCAGAGGAGAACTTAAATATGGAAAAATTCCTGGCACTAAAGCAAGGGAGCTCATCAGTAAAGGAATATGTCAATAAATTTAATCAGTTAGCAAGGTTTGGCTTGGAGTTGGTGAACACGCCAGAGAAGAAAGCTTTGAGGTTCCTTAGAGGCTTGAATGAACCGTTGCAAGGGTTGGCTATGACCCACATCCCTATGGGAGCCACCTTTGAAAAGCTAGTAGAAATGGCACTTATGCATGAGGATAAGGCAGTTGAAAAGAAAGGGGATCAGAAGAAACCCCAACAGCAAAATAAGAAGGGTGGTAAAAACAATAATGGCAAAGGGAAGAAGAAATGCTTCAATTGTGGGACGCCTGGCCATCTCAGCAAAGATTGTAGAAAGAAAAAGAAGACTGGTTGTTTTCATTGTGGAGATGCGGGACATTTAGTGAAGGACTGTCCAAAGAAGGGGCAGAGGGCAGGGTCTACCTCGGGAGGACAGGTGCAGGCTCTTATGGCACCAGGGCAGGCAAGGGGGCAAGTTCAGGCTATTGCGGCCCCACCGCTGCAAGAAAGAGGTAGAACAATTTCTGTTGAAAGCTTATTTTTTCTGTTTGATCATCCTGTCCGTACCTTATTCGATTCTGGCGCATCTCATTCGTTTATCTCTGCATCATTAGTTGAATCACTGCACTTGAACACCAGTTTAGTAGAGGATCCCTTGGTCGTTTCAAATCCAATTGGGGGTTCGGCTCATTTGACCATGATATGTTTGGATTTGAAAATCTCTATACTTAGCGTTGAATTTAGATGTGATGCTTATGTATTGGGCTTCACGGGCTATGGGCTAATTTTAGGAATGGATTGGTTGTCTAGAAATAGGGCCATTCTTGATTGTGAAAGGAGAGTAGTTAGGCTTGTGACTCGCCTTGGTAATGCTCTCGACATCTATTGTAATCCCATAAATTCCGTTATGCTAAGTTATCTTGAATCGCTTGACGCGTCTGTAGAGAACCTGCGATCGGTAGAAGTGGTCCGGGAATATCCGGATGTGTTTGAGGAGGTGAAGGGCTTACCTCCAAAGCGGGAGATAGACTTTCGAATTTATCTTGTGGATAATGCTAAACCCGTATCTTTGCCAGTGCGCCACATGGCTCCTCGTGAAAGGAGGGAACTCAATAAGCAAGTAAAGGAGTTGCTTGAGAAGGGGTTCATAAGACGTAGTATATCGGAGTGGGGTGCTCCAGTAGTTTTTGCCACAAAGGCGGATGGGTCTCTTAGACTTTGTATGGACTATAGAGAACTAAACAAGCTTACTAAAAAGAACCGACACCCACTGCCGAGGATTGACGATCTCTTTGATCAGTTAGTTGGCGCCTCAGTGTTTTCGCAGTTGGACTTAGCCACTGGCTTTCATCAACTGAGAGTGGCTGAGGATAGTATAGATAAGACTGCTTTTAGGACTCCTGACGGATTCTATGAATGGCTAGTGATGCCCTTTGGTTTGACAAACTCCCCTGCATATTTTGTTGATTTGATGAGTAGGGTGTTTAGGGAATACCTTAACAAATTCGTGGTAGTCTTTGTGGATGACATCTTAGTCTTTTCTAAGAATAAAGAAGAGCACTCCCTACATCTTAGGGAAGTGTTGGAAACCCTTCGAGCGCATAACCTTAAGGCAAAATTTTCTAAGTGTCACTTCTGGAGGAAGGAAGTACGGTTCTTAGGGCACGTGGTTTCCAAAGAAGGGATAGCAGTGGATCCCGCAAAGGTGGTGGCCATCCAAGATTGGAAGGTCCTTAAAAATGCAACCGAAGTAAGAAGTTTCTTGGGGTTGGCTGGCTATTATAGGAAGTTTATCAAAGACTTCGCAAAAATATCAGCTCCATTAACACGGTTAACGAAGAAGAACCTGGTTTTTACGTGGGACAAAGATTGCGATGATGCGTTCCAACGTTTAAAGAGAGCCTTAACTTCAGCCCCAGTCTTAGTGCTGCCAGACGGGAATAAACCGTTTACCATCTATACTGATGCTTGTGGGACGGGACTTGGCGCGGTCCTCATGCAAGAGGGAAGAGTAATAGCCTATGGTGGAAGGCAGTTGAGGGTTCATGAAAAGAATTACCCCACGCATGACTTAGAGCTAGCCGCAATTGTTTTCGCGCTTAAGTCTTGGCGTCACTATCTTCTTGGTGAGAAATTCGAACTGTTCACTGACCACAAATCATTAAAATACTTATTCTCTCAGAAGGATTTGAATTTAAGGCAGCAACGGTGGATGGAATTCTTAGCCTCCTACGATTTTGAAATAGCATATACCCCGGGCAAGGGTAACGTGGTGGCAGACGCCTTAAGTAGGAAAAGGTTGTCCTTGAGTCCGTTGTTTGTTGAACGACAAAGCTTAGAATTCATCTCTATGTTTGACTTTAGACCCTCCGTTGACTTAGTACCCGGTCTGTTAGCATCCTTGGAGGTTAGACCTACACTTCTAGGACGGGTTGGTGAGGCACAGCGAGACGACCCACAGTTGGTTGAGATAGTAGAAAAGCTCAAAGGGGGGGAGTCGTCAAGCCATCTTCGTAGGTATACCCTAGACGATAAGGGTTGGTTACCAAGGGATAATAGACTTTGTGTACCACAAGACGAAGACTTAAGGAAGACCATTCTTGATGATGCTCATCGCTCAAAAATGACCATTCATCCCGGCGGGGATAAGATGTACAAAGATATGAAGCGGGTTTTCTTTTGGGCCGGTATGAAAAAGGATGTGGCCGAGTACGTCGCTAGATGCTTGGTGTGCCAACGAGTTAAAGCAGAACAAAAGAAACCCGGTGGGTTGCTTCACCCATTAGAAGTTCCACTATGGAAATGGGAAAGCATCTCAATGGATTTTGTGGATGGATTACCAAGATCAAGGAAGGGTAACACGGGGATTTGGGTTATAGTAGATAGACTTACTAAAAGCGCCCATTTTATTCCCGTGAAAAGTAAGAGGACTGCTCCGTGGTTGGCTTCTGTATACATTAAGGAGATAGTTCGTTTGCACGGTATTCCTTCTAGTATAGTAAGCGACCGTGACCCCATCTTTACTAGCGAATTTTGGAAGAGTTTACAAGAGGCGGTAGGGACTCAGCTATGTTTGAGCACCGCATATCATCCTCAGACAGACGGCCAGACCGAGAGGGTGAATCGCATTCTAGAGGATCTTTTAAGGCTTTGTATCCTAGACTTTGGGGGTACATGGGAAGAGCACCTTCCGTTAGTAGAATTCGCATATAATAATAGCTTTCAGTCTAGTATTGGCATGGCACCTTTCGAAGCTCTTTATGGAAGGCCTTGCCGTTCGCCTACATGTTGGTGGGAATCTACCGATAAAATCCTACTTGGGCCCGATATGGTTAGGGAAACCTCGGAGAAGATTGAGTTGATTCGAAGGAGGATGAAAGCAGCACAAGATAGGCAGAAATCATATGCTGATAAGAGGAGGACAGATCTTGAGTTTGACATTGGGGACATGGTTTTTATCAAAGTATCTCCGTTACAGAATGTTGTTCGCTTTGGGTCCGTGGGGAAATTAGCACCAAGGTTTGTAGGGCCGTTTCCTGTAAAAGACAGGATTGGGAAGATGGCATATAGGGTGGAGTTGCCTGAGAAACTTAGTGGAGTACACGACGTATTCCATGTATCACATTTGAGGAAGTGTTTGCACAAGACCGCGGAGGTGGTAGAGCCGAGCTTGCTTAAAGAGGTGGAAATAGAGCGTGATGCAACAATTAGACGAGCTCCTACATGCATTCTTGGGTCGGAGATCAAAAAGTTGAGGAATCGAGAGGTCAGACTGGTTAAAGTGCAATGGGGAGATGATGAGAGCAACGCAACTTGGGAGACAGAAGAGAAGATGCGTTCGTTATACCCTTTTCTTTTTGAGGGTATGTCTTTTAATTTCTCCTTTATCGCTTAGCTTATCTTATCTTATCTTTAGTATGTCCTCTCATTAGTATCTTTGACCTTTAGTTAGGATAATCCTATGGTTGAAACATGTGTTTGAGACATGTTATGTATGATGGATGCAAAATGGATGCAAGTGTTTGCTAGTGGTTGCTCGTGGATGCATATATACACACACTTTAGGCACTAGATCGGCTCAGTCACTACATATTGCATATTGCATATATATATGGATGTATTTAGTAAAATGGATGAACGATGGTTGTATTATCATGTGGATGCTGCATTCAGATGATGGTTGTGCATGCATATAGAAGTATTATGTAGCATTAAGAATCTTTTGCATACATAATGGATGCATGGCACGATCATAGTTGCATTAAGGAGGTCAACTGAATCAGTGGACCGCCTGATTTTGCATTAGATACGGACATATACACACACTGTGCAGTTAAACATGAAAGCATTAGAAGTCTGTAAGGACAATGGATGCCTGTGTATGATGGATGAGTAGATGGACATTTGGATGGTAGGATATACATTCTTCCAGACTTGAAGATTTCGGGGACGAAATCCTAAAAGGAGGGGAGAATGTAACACCCCGAATTTTCTATTAACACTAAAGTTGCTAAAATAATAATAAGTGTGTAGAAGAGGGGATGTATCTAATATGAATATAAAAATATTAATAAGTATGTAAGAGAGGGGATGTATCTATTATGAATATAAAATATTAATAAGTATGTAAGAGAGGGGATGTATCTAATATGAATATAAAAATATTAATAAGTGTGTAAGAGAGGGGATGTATCTAATATGTATATAAAAACAATAATAAGTGTGTAAAGGGGGGGGGGGATGTATCTAATGTGTACATTGTAGAATATATATACACACATATATATATATATATATATATGGGCAGTTAATGCAAACATGAATAGAAGTTTATTAATTTGCTGAGTGTTTGCTGAGTCACTTCTGACTCATTGCTGAGTCAACAAGATAAACCCCATCTTGTCTGAACGGCTGCGGTTATTTCTAGGTTAAATCTAATGGCCTAAATGAATTCTAAAATCTATAAATAAGTGGGTAGACCCTAGACCTAAATCACTTGTAAAATTAGAGAAGCTACCGTCATGCTGCTGCCATGGAGTTCAGCATAGCCGTCACAAACTAAGAAGAGGAAGCCTAATCATCTACAACTAAATCTACACAAATCAAATCAAAAGATCTCTCTTTCTCTAATTCTTTTCTTTTGTTGGTGAGTATGATGATTCTCACAAGACTATTACAAACTAATTTGACTCAGTTATGAATGGATCACAAGAAAGTGATGTGATTTGTAATTGTAAATTCTATATATTGTGGATCTCTTATTATGTTATTATGTTGTCGTATGATGTAAATTATATATGCTATGTCATGCTATGTTGTAAATTCTCTTATGCTATGTCGTGCTATGTTGAGAATCATGTCAAGCTATGTTATACTATCATACTATGCCATGTTATAAATCATGCTATATTATGTTGAAAAATCATGATGTTGTTGGATCATGCTTAAAGTTATGTTTTTTTTTTCTTAATTTAAATGGATCTTGTTTATGGGAATTTGCCTATTAGGTTAGGTGTACCCATAAACTTGAAACTATAATTAAATAAAACTTGATTATGGGAATTTGCCTATTGAGTTAGTTGTACCCATATAAAACCATGTTGTTAAAAAATTAGATGATGTTGATTCACACATGTTCATATGTAAGTTTATGAAAATTGATTGAGATTATATTAGGTGAATTTTGAACAAGTTGACACCTTTAGGTCCATGACATGTATAATCTATGCAAGTTGGACGTATGCAAGTTTCATCCCTTATTATGATTCATTTGGTCACATATACATGTTGTTATTATGATAATCTCTTTTATGCTATGAGTTAGGCTATTCGAGTCTAACATATATTTTGCGAATAAACGTTCAAACGTGGGGTAGGGGTAATATTAGGAATTAATAAATTGGGTGCAATTTTGTAAGATTTTGCATACCATGAATGGATGTCCATAATTGAGTCAATTATGGACATTGTTAAAAATTGGAAGTAATTAATAATTCAAGTAGGGAATTATTAAAATTGGGGGAAAGTGGATTATTATTAATAATCAATGCTTAGGACACGAGGTTGGACCCGTTTGTGATGTAAACCTGCCCGGACCCGCCCGGCAAATCCAGTAGTCACAAATGTCGGCCCAATGTGAGAGGTCCTAGGCCCAAACTAAAGCATAACAGTTGTAAAGACACGAGGTTAGACTCTTTTATGGTGTAAGACTGCCCGGACCCGCCCGACAAATCCAGCTGCCATAAATGCCAGTCTAATGTGAGAGGTCTTTATGAGGTTATGGCCTTAATGAACTAAGAAATACTTAACCAGATAATCATGTAAGGTGGGACATAGGGGTTAAGTAGGTGCCTTGGGTGGCATGAGGAATCTGGTGGTTGCCTTTAGAGGCATTTGAAATACGATTAGACTTAACCAAACACACATGTAAATGAACATGACTAAGTGGGTTAAGTGGGATGGACTAATGGGGACAAGCTTAGGTGGAATGCTTGTGGTAAATAGTGGGGGCCCATTTCAACCAGTATCCCAAAACGTATCTTTGTGGGCTCAACCCAAGTCGAGGACGGGACACGCATACTGGGTTTGACTATAAGAGGCCAAAACAGGGAGCGGTGGCAACGCAAGTCCAACGGGTTTCATATGCGTGTGTGGACCCAGGCTGGTAGGTAAGACGTTGTTGCATCGTGTAGGTATAAGCCGTGCATGTCCGTTGTATCAGGTTGCCACTTTAGGGGAGTGATACACCCCACTGTGGGGCCAGCACGGGTATCTACGAGTTAGGGAGCCGATCGAATAATGGGAAGTAGGGTACACCTAGTGGAGATAGGGGCAGGCGGCACCTATGTAGTCAGCTAGGGGTACGTAAAGCCATTGGGAAAGTTTCTAAGTGAAGCTAAGTGGGATGAATCTTTAGGGTGACTGGTGTGGTGCAGTATAGTGTTTATCCTTTAGTATTTAGGAGCGCCTATAACGTTGCCTTTAGCGATTGTCTATGTCCTTAATCTGCTCTTCATAGACATTTTCTTGTTTTCCAGCTTATGCCTTAGTCCAGTTATTTTGGTAATAGTATTGTAGAATTATCATATTCACCAGACTTTATGTCTGACCCCCTCTTTTCCATCCTTTTTCTCCCTTCAGGTCCGCAGGTTGGGCCAAGTTCTAGTGGAGTCTAGTTGGATCGCTTATCTTCTGGAAAGCTTGGACTGCTGAAGTAAAGTCCAGCTTGTTATCTTTCTTTTTAATGGCTATTCATGTAATGGGATTATGTACTTGTTTTATCAAGATAGATATTGTACTTGACATTGAATATGGTGTTATGATGTAATCAAACATGTTTTGACTTCTGCTACAATGAAATAAAGTTTTTGAATTTCCAAGTACTATTTTATATCTGTCTTGTTGTAATTTTACTGTTCTATATTCACTTAAAACCTCCATGGAAGTTAATGCATTCCCTTTGTGAGTGACATTAATGGACGTGGGGTGTTACATCCTGGCTTGTCTAGACGTCCCTCCAGACACAACTGCCGAGCATTCTCAGCTCTTTCTAGCGGACTTTGAGGCTAACATGGATCCCTACTTCACCCGGACGATGTCCAGCTGGGGAGGGGGAGTTGATGGCCTCTGACCTGCCGAGTTTGTAGGTTCATAAACTCCTCCCATTGCCTTGACATGCGATTCATATCCTGTCGCATCGTAGCATTTTCGCGAGCGTGAACTTTTAAGACATCTGCAGTCTCCAAAGCTGATTTAATACAGTCATAAATTCATCTCAGGTGGCAAAAGCTGAGGACGGAGCTGGATCCACCGCTGGGGGAAATACAGGTTGATCCAAAGCAATTTCAAGTGCGGCCTATCCCCCACCGCTTTTGCAGGTGTCCCAACCTGCGGTTGTTTTCTGGTATTACGAGCTATTTTTCCAACCATAGCTCAATAGTGTAAGAATGAAGGTAAGATTTTCGTCTTGGACTTGGTGATCCGAAAGTAGAACAAAAATCTGTATTATGCTGAGAATATCAATTCTCAGTGAAAGCACTAAAGTGTTGACACCAAAAATTGGCACAACACCCAAAGAAAAGGTTATGTGGAGAATAAATGAAGATAAATAATTATAAAAATGAAAATAGAGAAATTCACATGCAAATTTATAATGGTTTGGCGTTAATGAGCCTACGTCCACTTTTAATCTCTTATATACTCTTTAAACTATAAGTCAGAATAATTACAATGGCAGTACAACAAGAGATTAACAAAATATGTGAAAGCTAGAATATTCAAACTTCCAAAAGTCCCTTTTTACGAGTCCAGAAGGGGTATTTATAGGTGATATAGTACACGAGCCAGCTTGGACACGTGTTGTAGGATCCAGAAGAGTAGTTAAGTCCAAAGAAGTATTTTTTTCTAAGGAATTGGTACTCCTCGAATTATCGGCAATAGGTGGCAAACGATCCATCCGATTCGGCTCGCTTGGAACGGGTAAGGTCATGCATGAGCTATTCTTTAGGCGGACATCGGGTTCGCAGGTGGGTGCGATATGGCTAAGTATGCCTGATCACAGCGGGCTTCTCTTGGACTGCATCTGGTGTGGGTGATAAACTCAAGTGACGAGCCTCTTTGGTCGGACCACTCCTTGACTTTGGGTACCTACGTTGGGTATCCAAGGCACGGGCCCATGGCACTGTGGAGTCTTGATGGGCAGGCCGAAAGGCCCATCAACATCTTCTTTTCTGTTCCCTTCACTTCCTTTCCATTTCTCTTCTTTCTTTCCATTGATAACCGTCTTGCATCGATTGGGTGTTTGTACAATGCACGATTATAGAAGCACCAATGATGTAGGGCGGTCGTCACATTTGGTCAAATCCAAGATGGTTTCCAAAAATGATAAATTCATAAATTAATTAAAACATATTCATATTAAATGATTTTAATCACTTCAATTCTGAGATAATATTTTATTATTATCATTCTTACTTAAACGTATTTTGAATAAGCTTATCAAAAACATTTTAATTCATATTAAATTCTGGATTCCCATATTTAAATTACTATTTCACTATTTAAATATAATAAATAACTTGTATATTTGGAATTTGGGTCATTTAGTTTCTAAAACAATTGTTTTCATATTTAAATTAAGTAAATACGAGACACAAGTGCTTCGCTCGTGACTATGGCACAATGCGTTCTTTCTAGTATGCTAAAAGAACAATTTTTAGAGTAAAGATATGCTAAAAAAAACAACATTGCAGAGAATAAAGAATAAACTTACAATTTATAAATGTGGTAGAGGTGGTTCATATGTAAAATTGAATAAACTGGTAAATATGCCTAGAAAGGTCGAAGTGGAGAAGATCTTCAAATCACAATGCTTCCTATTCCTATTTACAAACCCTAGGTGTCATCGAAACTCGCAAATTACAAACTATCGAGAAAATTAAAACTGAGGAGCCTGAAGCTTTGAAATATTCCCAAAGTTTAACAACTAAACAATAAGAAAGAACTAAAAATAAATGACTAACTTAGGGATTTTAGCGATCTGCCACAAATACTAAAATACGATGTTGAAAAGCATCGCGCCAATCCTAATGTCTCAAGTGATGACGGCTCTACCAGACTCTTCAGTTCCTTTGAGACCGAGATTGAAGCTGCTCTGGAGGTAATTTTCACATCAAATTTAAAAAAAAAAAAAATTGAATTGATTGTATAGCGATCGTTCCCTTTTTAAGTGTTTCCTAAAAATAGGAAGGGAAGGGTGAATGAAGAGAAAACATTAGTGATGAACAAAGAGCGGTGAGAATGAGGAGAGAAATGTGAATATGGATGGAGATTTTGAACGATATTTAAAGGGGTATATGGTTTATTCTAGAAATGTCGCATTTGTAGGTAGAGGCTGAGAGTATTCCAGGACCAGTCAAATACGGAAGATGCTATTTTTTTTGCTTTGAATAAAACATGGTTAGACGAATGCTTTTTTTTTTGGGTTCAGTGAAATTTTAGGGAATTGACTATATTCCTATTAGTTTATAAATACAATATTTCCTTCTTTTCTATGTTTGTAAATACAATATTTACTAATTAACGTGCATTAATTTCTTTATTAACAAACATTAATTAAAATTGCAACGTGCATTAATTGTTATTAAATATTTCATTATTTTTCTCCTCTTCTATGTATGCGCTCCTATATATATACACACACACACACTTTGTTTCCAATAAACTTTATTTTTAGTTTTAATTATAATTAATTTAAGTTACTAATTTCATATTAATTAATTAATCAATTGTTTTGCGACTACAATCTATGGTTGAAAATATCAAATGAACAAACTTTTAAGATTTTAATTTTTTTAAATATTCTATCCAATGTTAAGTTTTGATAATATATATATAGAGAAGCAGTTAAAATTTGTAATGAAAGCCTATTTACAGATCCTCATTTTGAGCGATATTAGCGGGGTAGTTTGAATTTGTTGAAAAAGTTTATTATATCCTAATTTAAATGACATTGAATGTCTAATTTATTAGGGAGATTATGTTAAATAACAATTTAGTATATTTTAAAATTCATATATGAGGGATTTTGGGAAGTTCATAGTCGGACCAAAATTTTGCGCTTCAAAGAGAATTATTAATAAAGATAATGATATAAATACATATTATATGTATAGACATACATTTTGTTTCCAATAAACTTTATTTTCAATTTTAATTAAAATTAATTTAAGTTACTAATTTCATATTAATCAATCAAAAATCAAATAATCAATTGTTTTGCGACTACCATTTATGGTTGAAAATTTCAAATGAACAAACTTTTAGGATTGATAATACATATAGGGAAGCGGTTAAAATTTGTAATGAAATCCTATTTACAGATGAGCGATATTAGCGAGGTAATTTGGATTTGTTGAAAAAGTTTATTACATCATAATTTAAATGACATTAAATGTCTAATTTATTGGGGAGATTATATTAAATAACAATATAGTATATTTTAAAATTCATACATAAGGGCATTTTGGGAAGCTCATGGTCGGACCAAAACTTTGCGCTTCCAAGAGAATTATTAACAAAGATTTAAATACAAAAAATTTAGGTCATTACATGGACACTACCAAGAGTTTAAGTATTTCACATCTCCATGCGCATAACACCGAATCCAATCTAGTGTGTATGTGAATACGCTCTAATGGGATCAACCCGATTTAGCTTGACATTAATCGCTTGTAAATTTTAGTCATTTCCGATAAATATACGAACGCTCAAGCGAGCAATAAATTATTCTAATTTATATTGCTAACATCATATTAAATTGTTAAAAAATAATTCAAAAGAACTTAGTTCAAAAATCGAGAACAATGTACAATAGACTTGATAGTTTATTTCACAACATTTAAACTTTAAAAGCATTATAGTAATCAATGTTACCTGAATTATAAAGAGAAAATAGAGTTTAACATGATAAATCCCAAAAGTCAATTTGAAAACCTGCTTGTTATGGTTGATAATAGAGAATAGTTGGAATTTTTGTTGTTAGTAAATAATAAATGAAATAGTTGGAAATTAAATCATAGTAGTAAATTCATTAATTAAAATTAAAATTAAAATAGTCGAAAAAATCAGAGAACGAAACAACTGAGGATCAATAAAGAATCAATTTAACATTTATTGCATGAATATACCATATAAACATATTGTCACATGTTTAAAATTTGCGAAATGAGCTTTAACCAATAAACAAAGATTTCGATAGAAAGAAATCAATTTAATTTTCATAATTAAGCTCACTAAATCTCAAGATATGTTGTAATTAGGGCTGCACAAAGTATGGGTTGGGTCGGGTTGGACCAAATACTAGATCTGACCCGCATAGGTATGTGTTTAGGGAAGTTCAACCCGTATCTGACCCTATACGAGGTTGGATATGGGTCGGGTTGAAGTATGAGTTGGGTCGGGTTAAGTAGGGTTGGGTTGCTTGAATATAATAAAAAATGAGAATAGAGGAATTTTTTTAAAAGTCGTATTAAAATATTCAGCATAATATACCGGATTTTAGCTAGCATAATGCATTTAAAATAACCGATTCATCAAAAGATATATTTTATTAAAATTCATTGTAATACACATCATATAAAATTAATTTAGTACATAGTAGAACTAGTGTTTCATTTTAAGATACATTGAAATGCACTTTAAAATATATTTCCCAAATTCTGTCTAGTTCGAATTGACATGAAATATGTTTTTTTGTATATTTACTGTAGAACACATAAACATTATTCTAGGATTATACAATTCTAATTTTAAGTAGGTTGATATTAAATTTGTTTTTTAATATAGGGTTGGGTTAGGTTAAAATAAAGTTGGGTTGAACAAAATATCAAACCCGACCCGTATGTAGTAGAGGTTACATATTGTAACTCATATCCAACCCGAACTAGGATATGTTGGGTTGGGTTAATGTGGGTTGGGTCAGGTTGGTGGGTTGGGTCGGGTTGGAT
This sequence comes from Allium sativum, assembly GCA_030737875.1. Classification (NCBI taxonomy): domain Eukaryota; kingdom Viridiplantae; phylum Streptophyta; class Magnoliopsida; order Asparagales; family Amaryllidaceae; genus Allium; species Allium sativum. Next base: position 994,604,547 of record CM060920.1, read on the forward strand.
ATGGGTTGCGTGCAGCCCTAGTTGTAATTAGTTTTATATAACATTTAAAGCTCTAACATAAGTAATCATTATAAAAAAATAGGTAAAATCTAATGAACACAATTGGATTTATATACGAGGAAATTAACCTTTTAATTAAGGAAAAAAACCCAGAATAAAAGTAATAATTTTCAATAAAGAAAATTAGTTTTTAGTTACTTGACACAGTCAAAGCAAGGAAAACGTGAGATCTAGTTGTTTAGTTGCATATGAGATTACTGATGTCAAATAGGTTTAAAACCATAAATTGTTTAATAATCAATGCTTTTAAATCATATTATTTCCTATTCTGATATCATGATGATATTCAATTTTCATCTTTTAAATTTGTTTAAAAAATTCACATGATGTCCATTCATTCAAATTCAAGACTTCATAATATCTCATAGCATAAGTGTCTTTATGAAATTGTGTTAGTTTCAGTTGATTTCGTAAATCAAGTTTCCGTTTTATTTCGATTTTGGTTCAAATCTCAGTTTTTAGTAGGTTTATTAATAAACTAGCAATAACGATTTTAGTGGTTTATCGTCTAGTCCAACAATAGTAATTCACTACCATATCAATGATAAGTTTAAATCCAAAATAAAAAGCCATACATTGATTCACCATCCATTCCTTTTAATACAATTGATAAATGGGCTAACACCCAATTAAAGGCAAAAGCAAACCTCTTTTTGGGTTTTATCGACCTAATTCTCCACACAAATTAAGGGCCTGTTCGGCTGTCAAGAACGGATAGTTTGGAAATGGACGCGTTCGACGCGTCTATTTGAAAACTGTTCGTTTTGGACAGTTTCCCCAACGGACCAAAATCGGTTCGTTGGGGTCCGACGCGTCGGATTTAATTTAATTAATTAATACATTAAATTAATTAAACCGGTTTGTTTAGAGCAATCATTTAATTTAATTAATTAATTTAAGTTTTTATAAACTTTAAAAATAGATAACTTGTGCAAATGAGTTCCGTTTGAGACGTGTTTTTTTGTGTTGCGATCGTATTGAAGTGCTCTACGCAATGAAGTTGGTTTAAACTGAATTGGAGCAACTTATTATTTTTCAATTTTTTATTTTATTTATTTATCTGTGTAAATTATTGATATATATATTATTTATTAAAAACAAATGATAAATTAATTAATCATTAATTAATTAAATTACAAAATAAAAATAAAATGACTTGCTTAAATGCTCCGCTTAACGCGTCAAACGCATTCTCCGCTAGCTACAATTCTCCACTTAAATTTTCTGTTCAGGTTCTCCGCTCAAATTCTCTGCTTCTGCTTGCGCCAAACACCCTAAGCCAATTATGAAGTTCAATAAAATTAAGGCAATTCTCGAGGCAAGTCCAACAGGCCGTGGAGTAGGGCAGCGCTTCCGTTTGCGGCAATCAATTTCTTGTTTCGCGGCGCAAAAAGAAAAGCTGAAACTGCATCTCTAAAAACAACTCCAAAGCCCTGCATCACCGTACCTGTATTGCTCCAGCAAATTACTGCGCTGCACAACCTCAAGCCACTCGCCGCCACTAATTCAGCGCATACTTCCTCTACGCCTCTGCCTCTCGCTGCCCTGCTTGGCTGCTCGAAGATTGCTGCCCTTCTTGGCTGCTCGAAGATTGTGCCCCTTGCCTACCCCCAGACTAAGGTAATTTGTTGAACGTGTCGTTATTAACCTTTTGTTATTGCTTGATTTCAATTATTAGCCCACTGTTTGTGCCATTGAGTCTATTGATCACTTCATGTGGATACAGCTGCTTCTTTTGTCAAGAAGGATTTCAATTTTAGAGATTTAGGGATAAAGGTATCTATATTCAACTGTTTGCCTATAATTGTTTGAAAAATTATTAAAATTTCAGGTTTTTTTTTTTTTTTTTTTTTTTTTTTTTTTGTTACAATTACAATTGGATATATCAAAATTAATATATTTGAACTGATATAGTTAAAGCTTGCTTTTCTCATTAACTTGAGAATCTATAGGAAATATGACGAAGAATGAAAATGATAAAAATCCGAGTTAGATTTCAAAAACAATACTCCATATTTTACTGTAGAAAAGTTAATAAAAAATGAAGTCTTGAAGATGAACTAGCAAAAGCACCTTTGCCACAATCTCTAACATGTTTCAAAGAAAAATTCAAAGATCCCAATCTTCATGTCCAACGAGAAGAAGCTTTTGTATGTTAAAGTTGATAAAAACTTATCTTCCAATAACTATGTCGTGAGTAGGAGTAAACATTTGGCGATTGTTTCAGCCGAAAAACAAATATTTGAAAGCTTTAAAATATGAAGATATGAAGAGTTGACTTCTAAAAACCCAAGAAGAAGTTGTTTTCATTAAATAGATTGAAGATCTTCTTTTGTATGTGAAGCAAATAAAAATAATAATAACTCATAATATCATATTATTATTATTTTCTGTGTGAAAAGGCAACAAATTTCGTATTGGCTTAGGGCAACCCAAAGACTAGAACCGGCCATGTTACCATGGTTCCAGCTTCCAAGTTATGTCCTTTTGTTTTCTAAAATTTCCATTAGAATTTGGAGGCCAAAGGTAGCTTATTATATTTAAAAATATTTTTAACATTTATTTTTAAAATCTTTATGTCCATGTGCTTAAAATGAGTTTTAGAGTTGTGATTAACTTGTTACATTGATAGTGTCATCTTTAATGGTAGCATTAGAGCTTCTTGGTATATTTTTTGATCCAATAGGATCATTTCTTACTTTTAATCAAAGATATCGAGACAGTCTGAAAGCTGTTATAAAGTATATATTTTGATCATACAAGGACTATGGTCTGCTTGGTATGTTGATTTTGACAGTTGCTTAGTTATCTGCTCCATATAACAGCTGATTTTAGTTTTCTTATCAAATAGACAATCAAAAAATAAAAAGTGCTAATTAAGTGAAATACCAAGATATTGGGACATGAAGGGAATTGCTCGGATTTTGTTTTCCCAAAGGCAGATAATAACACAAGGTACGTCTTTAAAATTAATAAATGCTTATGAGTGCTGGGTTTTTATTTTATATTTCAATTTTGTTAGGATGTGCTCTCGCTTCCAAACATAACATTGCAGTCTCTGAGTTGGGTAAGTTATATATGTCTTAATTATGTTCATTTGGTTAATATGGTAAGTTATGTATCTTGTAACTGAAAAGATGGAATTATCTTGATGCTTGGTCGTAACCAAAATAACAAACTAAATCTGGATGTTGAAGGTTATGATATCATATTTACACAACTGTTTTCATATAGTTTTCATATATCATTAAAGGTAATTTTGCGTTTCAAAATCTGAGGGAAATGTTAAATATATAAGTTGGTAACACTACGCGCGTGCACACACAAAGTGGCATAATGAATGATTGCCTTCTAATTTCAACACCACCAAGTGTGAATAAAATGAAGATCCAACGACCTAAATTTATTGTGTCTCTGATTGTGTTCATATAGCTAGGCAACACACACACACATATATATACATACACACACACACACACATATATATATATGTATGTATGTATGCATACATATATACTCATATATATACACATATATACTCATATACACACACACACATATATAATGTGATGTGTTTTTTGGTTGTTCGGAGGGGGATTTTTTTTTTTGGGGGGGGGGGGGGGGAGGGGGGAGCTTGTGTGGATAACAAAGATGAAAAATACTGATGGTTTCTAACTTCCATAAAACACAAAATGAAAAAGTATGAGTATGATAAATGCATATCTTAATTTTAATCAAGAGTAAGACGCCAAATATGTGTATTAGGTGAACTAGTTAAACAAAAGCTCATGTTCAGCGGTACCACCCACCTCCACATTGACATTTGTTTGATATAATTACCTAAGATTCGTCGTAACCAAGTAATGGTGCCACCACCAACATGATTGGAAAAACAACAAAAAATTAACTGTTTTTGCTATTAATGAGATCAACCTTTGAAAGTGAACTATCTGTGCAAATAATATTATTATGATGGCAAATTGCATAAAATACATTAAATTTTTAGCAGTGTTATCGAAGCGCGCGTTATAGCGATAAATAGCGCATAACGCAGTGCTTTCGCTATTGTACTTATGATAGCGCAGGGGTTCCCTATAGCGCAAAAGTAGTGCATTATTTTATCATAGTGCAAAATAGCGCATGGCTCTAAATAGCATGCTGTTTTGTTTTTGTCCCTTTTTTAAATATTTGGACAGTGAATAAAGTCCAAATAGCACACTGTTGTACCTATAATGACTCAAAGGAAAACACCATAGAGTATGACTTGAAAGAAGAAACTGACAATTGTTTAAATATTGATTATTAGTTTTGATTTAGATGAAACTAATGATTAGATTTTAAAATTTTAGAAGCATAATCTAATTTATATGTTCTGTTAATGTACACTTGAATCACGTTTGACATTTGTTATTTTGAATCTTGTTATTGTAGACTTCATATATTATTTTCATTTGATCTTATTTTCACTTTACAACTTCTCTTATTTATCTTTTTTTTTCTTATTATTTTTCATTAGATTTTTTTTAAAAACATTTTATGCAAGAGTGTATTTCATGTTTTTTTTTCTTGGACCTTTATATCACCATAACTGGTGAACATAAATTAATCTCATTATAACTCACAATTGTAAGAAGGACAAAACTTTGAAGTGAACCTCTCAAACAACTTATTCTAGAAACAAGCCTATTTCGTAATTTATTATGAAACTAGGTCTGTTTCTAGCAGGAGCAGATGGGCACCCACGTTCTGAAAACGTGCATAACAAGTTTTTAGAACGTGCATTTTTTAAAAATTATTTTGGTCATGCGCGTTCTGTAAACGCGCATGAACAAATTTGTTCATGCGCGTTTTAAGAACGCGCATGGTCAATATTGCCTTCCAAAAACACAACAAGCTTGTTTTAAGAATAACCATGTTGAGTCAACCGAAATCACATATTTCAACATGCATAAGAAATTATATTTCAACATGCATAAGAATTCATTGATGTGCACATATTTCATCATTTTATATTTCATCATTTCTCTAAATTCTCATGCATGATCAAAGTTCGCTCTATTTTGCGTAAGAATAACATATTTCAACATTTTATCGTTCAAATAACCAATAACCAATAACTATATTCAACCAAATCGCGTGCATATAAAATATAACATTATGCAACAATCAAACGTCATCGTGAGATCACATACATTACAAATTAGATTATTTGGTTATACATCATTAAATACGATACAATGAACCTAGGTTTTAATAGAAATTAAGTTTTGACAGAAACATGAAAATGTAGATATTAAACGAATTAAAAGAACTCGATGGACTGAATCAACATCAACGAGTGTTTGAACTCGAACGGCTTCCTCTTACTTCTTGCATAATTTTTCCCAAACGTATCACTTCCTCCTGCATTTCTAGGGCGTATTGAAGACCCCTAGCGCACATTGGAGGATCAATCCATTTAAAATAATCGCACTATTGAACATTTTCCGGGTCCATGTTGTGTTCTCTGTATGGACTGCAAAGAAAGAATCTTCGCCCTGCATTGGTCTCATTTTTGCAAACTGCAACCACACATTCTTCTCCACATCTCCATTCTGGATATGCCAATTTGGCATGGTTGGAGGAACATGACATAGACGCTCTAGCATAATTTCGTTATGGTAGAATTATTGATCCGATTTTTGTTTCGCGACAATTGCACGTAAACGAACGTTTAGTGTCGTTGGTTCAGTTTGCTTTGCTTGCGGTATTGGATCAAATTGTGTCTCTTGAACATAATCCAACGTGTCTTTTTGAACATTAACATCAATCGATCTTTTCATTTCAAAATCTTGGCAATGCGTCACTAAAGTTTCATCATCAATTTTCCAATTCTCCGTGTCTTAGTATATAAATCCAATATTAAAACGCATAAAATAAACCATAGATGACATTGCTAATGAAGGGGAAAGAAATTTTTTTACCTTTTGACGCTGAAATTGATTCAAAGAATTTTGAAGTTGCTGGTTACAAGTAGATTGAAGATCGGTAAAAGATTTTTCTTGAAGTAGTTGATGATTAGGAAATATGATTTGAAGTTGGGATAATGGGTCTTGTTTTAGAATGAGAGCGAATGAAGAAGAAAGGGGGTTGGCTGGGTTCAAATAGGATTGGAAAACACATGGGCATTCCAAAATCATTCGAAGTTATTTTACATCTTCAATCTTCCATCGAACTCACAACTAATTCAGTCTTCTACCGGTTTGAAGATCAAAAAGGTAATTTTGTTATATTATATCTCATTCATTTGACATATCCTAATTTGTTTTTTTTCGATGTCATAGTACTGTAGATTATGGCAAATGTTCCAATCATCTACTACTTTGACAGTCAATTACTAATCGAAGAAGATATAAACCTAATATGTTGATGGAAAAAGAAAAGGATGCAAAATTAAGAAGTGTTGTACTTTCGAATCGCTCAAGAAAAGCACATATGATGTTACCAAAACAGACGAAAATGAGTTTGATATAAAGCTCGTGACAAAATGGGCATGAGATGATGGTTCGTCTGCTATTGATGTAGATGACGATGAAGATATAGATTCGATGTTTTCTGTTGGAATGAAAGTGATATAAATCCATGTTCTGAAATGTGAGAAGATCCAAGAAAAGCAGTTACAACTCGAGTGGTTGACGACTTACCCAACGAGAATTTTCAAGAGACCTTCCAATTGAGTCTCAAACAACAGTTTGGTTAGTATATGAAAATTTTCTTGAGATTATATTTGCATACAACAATTGTATGCTTGATCAATCCCCTCTTGTAGGTCCTCAACGCAAGAAGTTGGGGAAGCATCAAACCGTAGATCCGAAGCGGATGTTAATTATGTGTACAATGGAAATGCGGTTGTAGAACAATTTGATAGTCTGGAAGTGGCTTGTACTGTAGAAGAAGACGGAATTTGGATCGAGAATATGGAAGTTACTAATGAAGAACCCATTAATGACGATGTCCAATCGCTTAATGAACAAGATAATGATGAAACCGAGGTAATGGAAAATCCTTTATCTGAAGATTTATGTACCACAAGAACAATGTTATCACGGCGAGCGACTAGTCGACAATTCGGTCTTGAGTCAGCGACTGGGACTCACGACTTGATTTTTGTCAATATGTCGGGCGACTAGTCGACTAGTCAGGCGATTATGCGGTTCGACTTAACTGACTGGTTTTAAATTGGGCCCAAAACCAAAGAAAATAAACAGGTCAGCAGAGATAATCGAAATCAAATTACGCTTTCGAACCAAAACAGCACAGCGAATTGAGGAAAAAGGAAAGTTCGAACAAACCCTAACCGAAAATCTGGTGCCACCACCGCTCCTGTCGCCGTTGCTCCTTCATTGAAGCCGCCTCCTCTCTCCAGTTTAGCCGCAACTTGAGTCAGGTGGCTTTTTTCCGTTCCTTTTTTTATTTCCTGTTAGTAGCTTTTTGCAACAAGAACAACAAAGTCATATATCCCAAACAAGTTGGGGTTGGCTAGATATGGAATCCAAAATTAAAATAAAATAAAATAAATAATGATAATATATATATATATAAAGGGTTTAAAATAACCAATCAAATAAAAAGTCGTCCGATAAAGGTTTTTTTTAAATAATAATAATAATAATAAGTAAAAATGTTCAATGAAAGTGAAATAAAATCTAAAATAGTAATAAAAAGCAAAAAGGTTCAGTAAACGTGAAATAAAATCTTAAAAAAAAACCTATGGTTCTGGTACATGGATTGCCAATTTCCATGCACTCCTATCAACTACCAGCTCTTCCGATAAACTCCAGTTACTTAAATCTCTCTTTATTATCTCCTCCCATGTCATTTTAGGTCGACCTCTGCCTCTCTTTGGGCCTTCGGCGCGGCCTAGAATTCCAGCGCGTACAGGTGCATCGTATGGTCTACGTTGGATATGTCTAAACCATCTCAAGCCGTATTGGACTAACTTCTCTTCAATAGGTGCAACTCCAAGTTTTTCCCGAATATCCTCATTTCTAATCCGATCTCGTCTGGTATGCCTACAGCTCCAACGCAATATTCGCATCTCTGCTATACTTATCGTCTGGACGTGTTGCCTCTTAGTAGGCCAACATTCTGCACCATATAACATTGCAGGCTTGATTGCTGTCCTATACTTATCTTCTGTTAGTAGCTTTTTGCATTCGAGCAAAAAAAAAAAAAAAAAAAAAAAAAAAAAAAAACTAGCTTAGATGTATCCGAGTGTTTTATTTTTTCGTTTGCTTTTTTTTTAATTAAACTTCCTGTTAGTTAGCCGTTGTTTAATTACCTGCTACTATTGCTCTTAATTAAATTAGCTGCTGCTGTTTAATTATCTGCCACTGTTTTTCTTAATTAAATTAGCTGCTGCTGCTGCTGTTTTTTTCCAGTGTAGATGGCTGTAGAAATACCAGCAACAAATATTGAATCATATGATCCCTCCAAGGATCCAAAGCGAAAGGTTAAATCAACAGATATTTGATAGAAATTTATAATTATGTATATATGAATATTTATTTATTTATCGACTAGTCCACTAGTCTACGACTAGATGAACCTCTGTCGACTCGACTCGACTTACCGCCGTAATAACCATGCGCAATAATGACATCATGAATGGAGATTTCTCATCTGGATATGGAGGTATTCAGACGAGAATGTGTTGACAAAAGTCCTCGAGTTGGGTTGATATTTAAATTCAAACAAGACCTCATTGAGCAGTTAAGTGAATGAACGATTAAATGTTCGGTTTCTTATCGAGTAGTCAAATCTCGTTCTCATGACTATAAGGTGCGATGTGACGTTGATGAGAATTGTTCGTGAAGACTACATGCTCATCTATCGACGAAGATATCTCAATTTTTTGGAAAATTAAGTCATATGGAGGTGACCACACGTGTCTTAACCCAACAATCAACTCAAATCACCGTCAGGCTACTGTTAAGTTTATTTATAGCAAAACACTTCCACTTGTTAAATCCGAGACGAATATGACATCAAAAACAATGCAGGAAACGATGTCAAATATGTTTCATATTAAAGTTACATATTATAAGGCTTGGTAAGGATTAACTAAAGCTTTAGGCATGATATATGTCGGTTGGGATACCTCATACGCAAAGTTACTGAAATATCTTCAAGCGGTGCAGATTGCAGAACAACAATCTAGGAACACCACACTACCCCAAGCATGATAACGAAATTAAAGTCTCTTAAGAATGACAAATACTTTAAATTGATACGTCCTTTTGAATGAGTTACGAAAATACGAGAATTTAAGATGTATAAAATTACAGCACGAGCTCGGTGCTCTATCTCGACTTCTATTGCATTAGCATGAAGATGACCTCCAAATACCTCTCTAAACCATTTCACTCTAATTTCAGACCTCGATACAAATTGGTTTTTGGGAACAACTACACCTAAAAGCTCATTGCATAACTCAATGTAATTGGTTTCGAAAACATCATAAATGATAGGACGACCACCAGTGTGAAAATCAAGTATATTCACATCGAGCAAAGTAATAGTCATTTCTCCAATTCTAAAATGAAACGTATTCAGGTTTCCATCGATCACACAATGCGGTGATAAGTCCGTGATCCAACCTAATATAATCTATTTGCAACACCTTCCAAATTCCAGTTGTACGAAGATGATCTTCAGTTCGAGGTTCTTTACATTTTGGGTTTTAATTTACTCGAATGATCAAGAGGTATAACTTTTTAAGAACCCTACTCAAAAAAATGACGTACGATATTTAATTACCAAAAAAACATGAACATTAAAAATGAAGTAACAATCTTATAAAGGTGTACAAATATACCTCCGTTAGCTCATGATTGTTCCTACGATGTTCATGTTGTCGGTATAGCACGCTAGGATCGACCGATCCAAGCTCTAACTCGCGTCCCACAACATTTTCATACAACGTTGCAACACAAAGCCATTGCAAACCCTACTTAAAAATTTAACATAACTAAACCCAACAACAATATTTTAATCTACAAGTGACATAAACATGAAGTAAATGGATATGCTAAACTCATAAAACTATTGATTATGAACCCTAGCTCAGATCTATGGTTTTTACCTCTTCGTTGAGAAGATGTTGAAACTTCTTCCATTTTGTATGATTTTGAAGATGAAAGGAAGAAAATTTGATGTTTGAAAGTTGATTTATGTTTGAGAATAGGTTTTGGAAGTTGGGTTTTTTTTAGAGTGTTTAGAAATAGAAGATGAATGAGTATTGAGAAGGGGGGCTGCAGTTTTTGTTCAAAAATTCGTATGCAAACTTGCTGTGTTTTTAGCAGGCAAAATTGATCATGCGCGTTCTGTAAACGCGTATGAACACTTTTGTTCATGCGCATTTACAGAACGCGCATGGCCAAAAATAAGAATAAAAAGTTGCACGTTCCAAAAACGCGTATGCACATCTGCTTTTGCTAGAAGCAGGCCTAGTTTCGTAATATGTTATGAAACATGTCTGTTTCTAGAATAAGTTGTTGAGAGACTCACTTTTGTCCTTGTAAGAATAAATTTTATAAATAATTTATAAGACATAAATATATCATATCCATCAATTATTTTGAATGTTCAACATGAACTTGTCAAATTTTTCTATAATATAATTATATTTTAAATCAAAAATGTTTAATACATGCATGAAGTATGGTAATGTTTGTATTTAGAGTATTGAACAATTTGGATATGACACAATATGCAAAAAGAGTTGAAATAAAATTCAGTTAGGCAAATTATACTTGATTACTTAAAAAAAATGAACGAAATAGCACATAGCGCAAGCTTGCGCTATTTGCTATTGACTACACTGATTTTTAGTAAGAAAAATACTTTAGTTTAAGCACGATATGTTTCATACATTTCAAGGTATATTTTAATTTTTCAAATTTAGTTTTAACATAAGTTGAACGAGTAACTGGACTGACAAATTAGTTAAATAATGAATGTTTTGCAGGCTTGACAACCAATAAATGTAACCACTTTGAAATATACCCGTGTGCATAATTTTAATTGCTACAATGCATAATGTAATGGTAGTCCATTATATGCCATTTTAAAAATCAAGTGTATCTTCAAAACAGGAACCATAAATAGCACTATCTTAAAAGCATGGAAAAAAATTTGATGAATGGTCGCCCATCAAGTTAAAGAAAGATATTGAAAAAACATTATGTAGTGAAAACCAACATAAATACTACGAATGCTAATAAAATAAATCTATGTTTGATATATCATTCCTGAATTACTGTTTATTACCAAAAACATACAAAGTATCTCCTAAAATTGTTTTCCATAGCAATGCAACTTTGTTGATTTAGAACGAAGGGCCATTGACAGAAATGTTATCAACTATCGATCCCATGATGTGTAAAGAATAAAATAATCAACATTGCGGATCTTGAGTTCGACCTCTCGATCAGGCCAACATGGTAGATACTGATCATTCTAGTTTGTGATCCCACGATAAGGCCTCCATGGTGGATTCTTGGTCATTTTGGTTTGTTTATGAAGCAGAAAGGAAGCCAGTCGCATGTTAATAGACATGTAACATATAAAAGTGGTTGGCACGTCGGTTTACATACAAGTTAACTCATGGTTATCAACACAATATGTACCCCTTATTGAGTGTCATCCACGAACAGAAGTATAGTCGAGTAAATAACACATCCCATACGACCACGTTATTAGTCCATTTATTCTATGCTCATACATCACGCCCGTTTCTCTAATATTTAATATAACAAGTCCAAAGAATAACCAAAATGATGCTACCGAAAGTCTTATATCAGAGAGTATCACTAAAATGTTTATCTAGATCCCGTTGCACTGAATAAATGACCGCTAGTCAACTAAAAGATGATATTTATGAATCAAATCAATATCAACAGTGAATTACTCATATAATCCAATTTAAGATATGGGAGAACGATCTAGAAAGTAGAATAAATTAAATTATTCAATTGAATAAATATAACATCCAACAATTCATTATTTAATAATAGATCATTTATAATAAAATCAAATACTTGAAAACGGATACCAAATATACTTACTAAATTATAATTTCACTTTAGTTATTTAATTCCACTATAGATTCAATTAGTAAGTTTCATTTATAAATTTGTGTTTATTTGTTAAGACTTCCAAATCACTTTACACACTAATAATAATTATAGAAACAAATACCAAAATTTCTGAATCTAAACAACACTTAAAATTAAAGTGATAAGACCACCAAGAATAGTTCTTTTCATTTTAAACTATGATTTATAATTCAGACATTCGCTATACATTCAAAACGTTAAATTGCTTATATAGAAAACCATCCAATATTCTTTTCAATTTGTATAAAAATCTTCTGTAATTTACTACCATTTCAAGATAAATTTTATATGTTTTTGAATAAATTATATTTATTCCAAATCATACAGTATAATACAAAATCTTCACTTTGTAGTCTAATAGTTAAAAATAAATTAAAATATTTTCATTTTTAAAACAACTATTATATGTAAAATAATTTTCTAGAAATCATTTTATTTACCATCCAGTTTTAGTTATTTATAGATATACTTAAGTTTAGTTTAAAATACTTAAATAATTTATTGAAGCTTTTGAAAATATTTTATTATCAGAAAATCAATCGAATGACCGAAAATAGTAATTATGAAACACAGTTCTTCAAAACTATCGACAAACATCACTATAAAATTTTATCGATTGATCCAAATTGAATTACATCGAATTCCGATCTAATGGAAGATGAATAGATATTTATAAAAATGTCTACACATCAAAATGCAATCGGACGACATAAGCTTAGCATTTTGATGATCCAACAGACACATTATTCCCCCATTAAATCAAAAATCATAATTTGCATCACAACGATCACTCCAATATCACATGCAGCCAATTCAACTCAATTCATTGCTATACAATAAAAAATTAGATACAATTTTCAGACGATATTGCGAGTTAAAAAGAAAACTCACCTTATTCGCTCTTTCTCTTCTCTCATGCGAACTTTCAATCAGCAAATTTTACTCAACTAGTCCAAGTCGTGGTTGATTCCGTTAACATCGATGACTTCAGGCCCTTTAGACATTGCCGGCAGCCTGTATCATCACCTAACGTTATTTCATCATCACCCATCGATCATCACTGTCCATGCATCAACCCACATTCTGTGCGTCGTCCAACACATTGCAAAACACAAGCCACTTTCAAATTGCCAAAATCCATCGTCGGCGAATCCTAGCTACAACTGCAATCATCGTGCTCGAATCCCCACCTTCGCGCCACTTTTAGTCACCAAGTTGCTTCCATATATTACGTCAACCTGACGTTGCTGCTAGATCGATGGGCTCCTCCCCAGCACTGCTCTGTTGCCAAGCATGGCGCCTCCACACTTATTTACGTTTTTTTTTTTCATTTCATCTAAGTTGCAATTTTTTCTTCCGTTGTGAATCTACAGTTGAAATCGATAAAAAAACATACAGGTTTTAAGCTGAAAGACTGAAGTAAAAAAGGTTCTAGAAATATGAAGAAATGTTATTATAGAATTCTGAAGTAAAGGGAATGAACTTTGAACTTTGGACTTTGGTTTGGGCCATTAACAAATTATAGGATAAATACATTTTATTTTCTAATTAATCCACTTCTCATTTAAATTCAAATCTTAACTCTCATTATTCATTTATGTGCGCATTTCTAATTTAAATTGATCCAGTACATGTTTTCAAAATATATTTCAATAATTGGACAATTTTTATTTAAATATAAATAAATTATCTGCTCATTAGCCTAATTAAATATATTAAATCAAAACCTTTTATAGATTATAATTTAATTAATCAACAATTTGTTTTTAAAATACTAATTATCAAAATTGAATTCAAATATTTTATTTTAATTAAACTTATTTGATTTATATGACGTTGAAAA